>JALAZF010000141.1:5000000-6250000 GCA_022829125.1 Lathyrus tuberosus | reverse complement strand
TATACTCGAGCATGGGTAATGGGCTCATCTCACAGTAACAATCCCATCCCGCCAAAGGAAACCAGACAGTCCAGAATATATGATGCATGATATAAATAAAATGCAGTAAAGGCGGTAAAGTAAAGCGATAAAGCTGTAAATAAAAGCAGTAAAGTTATACTAAAGCAAAACAAAGCAAACACCTAATAAGCAGAACAAACAAGCGCTAGGAGAGACTTGCATCGGGGATGGACCAGCAAGAGGTCAACTTTCCCCAGCAGAGTCGCCAGCTGTCGCTCCTGGGATTTTCATCCAGGTACAAACGCGAAAGTGGCGCAGAAGAAAGAAAGAAGAGTCGCCAGCCAGGCATTTTCATCCCAAAGAAAGGGAAAGGTAATGCTGCACAAACCCGGGAGGAAGGAAAGAACGAGGTCTCGCGAACCAAAGAAAATGGGTAAAGGAGTCGGTTACGTGAAGGGAAGGTTATCGCACCCCTTCACGTCCGTCGTACTCGACGGGATCCACGCATGAAGTACTGCTCAAAGGGTGATAGAAAAGATGCTGGAAAAGGAATGGAAGGAGAACGAGAAACAAATGTAGGGAAAATAAAAGAAGTGCTCGAATGGGCCCTACCCCACTGCCTACGTATCTCATCGAGAACATGAGAATCAGAGCGACGTAGTTCCCCTAACTAAGGGAAAACTGTTTGTGTTTTTTAGGGAACGACTAATGTTCTAGCTCAGGTGTTGCAGGCTCGCTGAATCGAGTGCGTTACCGTATTGCAAGAGAACAAGGAGAAGCACGTTCGTACGTTGAGAGTGAGTGAGATGAGAAGAGAATTCCCGAAGGAAAGACGTTATTGTTTGTTTGAAGATTTTTTTAGAAGTTTTTTATTTGAAGTGTTTTGCATAGGTAAGTGTACCTAAGTCTTTTTAAATGGAATGTGCATCTCATGCATCATTCCAAAATGAAATGATGATGAAGTACACTAAGTATGAGGAAGATCCTCAAACTTACTTCCAAAGTTAAAGGCTTGAGTACACTAGCCTATTCCCTTTATTAAATGTTTTTGTTGTTTTTTTAATGAAGAAGTGTTTTTGGTTTTGTTTGTGAAATCTCTTCATGCTAAAGACTTGTACATCATGCTAGAAAACTTACAACACATTCCAAGATGGAATGAATTCAAGCCCCCCATGGAATAAGGCTCATGACACATGAAGATGTTTCAACCTTTATTAGGTGTTTTGAAGTTGTTTTGAGATGAGAAAGAAGAGACTCAAAAGAAACAAAGATAAAGACTAAAGGGGACTAAGACTCACCCTAATTTTATCATGCTTGGAGATCCTAAGGGTTAAGTGTTGTATGAGAACTCAAGTCTAAAAGAAGAGAGAAGAAGAGAGAAAGAAGTAACATAACTCACTTCTAAGATAGAAGATGAGTTATGAACCCAGAAGGTATGTGTGGAAGCATATCCACACACTCAACTTATCGTTAGCCCCTACAAGCAAAGGTTAGTACCAAAACAATTCAAATATTGAAGTACAAGTGAAGGATGTAAGCAAATAAATCCTAGTGTTCTAAAGGAAACTCTAGGAAGCTTCTCAAGGGCTAAACCTAAAAAGAATAGATCACTAAAGGGTGGTACTGGCCTAGGGCAGTAGCAAAGCCTATTTACATCCACCAATGGTTACATAAGCTTACAATATCAATCTATGCCTAAACAATCTACCAAACATCAAGGGAATGCAATGATATGCACTAAAGATGCATCATGAACATTTAAGAGATGTAAAACATGCAATGATGCAATATGAAAAACCACAACCAGTAGGAAACCACTTCATATATGTCATTAAGTATCCATGAATTATCATCCTTGATATTAAAATAAAACTCAAGAAGAAGAAGTGGGAAGAAGTAGAACAATGTCACACAAGAATGCACAATGTTGTTTGCTTACAAGACAAGTCACACATGAGAGTGAAATTCAATTATGAATGCAAATGAACATGGATCAGTAGCATACATGTTATAAGATGACATGAGAATGCACAAATGAACAAGTTTGGTTCATACACAAGTCACATTAGATATTAAGAAGAAAAGAACACAAGTTGAAGTTATGAATCAAAGATGAAGTATGAATGTGTATGGCATACAAACATGAATAAATGATTGAAGAAATGTCAAAGACTAGAGATGAATGGCATATTATAATGCATATGAATATGGATGAATGATCATACAAGGCATGAGTTCAAGGATCTAAGAAGATAAAGACAAGATGAAAAGATGTTCAAACAATGTTCAAGTTCAAAAGATTTGACATACTTGTAATGCAAGTTATGAATAAGGAATGAAACATGAACATGAATAAGAATGGATGCAAGTCAGTAATGTGTGATATGCTTGATCATATTAGAATGCAACAATTATGTCACAAAGATGCACACAAAACATGTTAAGACACATAGAAGAAGATGCACACAATTAGGTCAAACTTAGTTCACATAAGCACCAAACATTCATGAACCAAAACATGAAGATAAATGACCTATAATCTAGCAAGGATGACCTATAATATCCAAGAAATGACCTATAATATGATCACACAAGTTCTAATGCAATGGCACAAGTGCCTCCTAATCAAACAAAATTGGAAAGTCAAAGAGAAGCACACAAAACATTACCTATAATCATCAACAAGGAAAAAATAGAAAAAAAGTTGGAAAAATCATGAAAATAAGATGCAAAGAACCTAAACCAGAAGAAAATCAAGTTCCAAAATATCATGGCCACATTGAAAAGGAAACATGCTCAAACACATCAACAAAGTCACATTGAAACACATCAAAAGAATGCACAAAGATGAATGTCAAAAGGTATTATAAAATGACTTTAAAAATATCATAAAAATACTTTTAGATACATTAAGATGTTATTTGATCATGACAAAAAGAATGGACATAAAATGGTTTTTGAGTTACACAAAATAATTGGACAATGCACAAGTATCATGAAGAAAGTCATTTAAAAAGAAAATAAAAGGAAATTCTTAAAATATAATAAAAAATTAATACAATCAGAATTAAAAAATGCGAAAAATTATTGAAATGTGTTCAAATACAATGGGAATTTATTTGGAATTTTTGCGAATGATTTAGTATTTTTTATAAAAGAAAATGAAACATATGTGAAGATAAAAATAAAATGCAAAAATGAAAGGGAGTAGGGGTGTATGAAAAGTAAAACGCCAGTTAAAAATAGTTTGGGCCCAATGCGTGGGAGTTTGAATAGCAGTTTAAGTCCAGTCCAATAAAGCGCGCGTGTGTGTGTGGTTAAGGTGTACATCAGTCAACAACTGACTCACTCACAGCCATAGGATCAATCAGTCAACAATCATCAAGAAAAGCATAACAATCACATGGATCAGAACGAAAGTACATGTTAATTAAGATGAACCACACACATGCAATCAAGTCTGAGAGAAAAAGAAGTCACGCGTGATGCACATGATCATTAATGTGCTGTAAAATTATTATGCGTTGGATCAAATGAAATCAACGGATGCGTTTTAAAATCCAAAACCCTAACTGAAAACTTCCACCGGCCGGAGAAGGACCTCCGATCATCTTCTCCGGCGAAGCACCACCACCTGCAACCTTCAAACTCTCCAGAAATTTACAAAGCGCATATCAAAATGTTCATGAAGTTATGTAGGTCACAGATCCATGCTCAAATTTTACAAACAAAGCACACACACACAGATTCGAAACCAAGAAATTTTGCCCTAGGTTCTGCAACTATGCATCTAACATGCCTATCAACTAGCCGGAAGTACCAGAACTCCTATTGAGCATCAATAACAACAACACTATGTTAAAATCAAGAGGAATGCAGAGAAAACAGTTGAAGAAACCAAACCTATTCTTGATAAGATTATAGTTGTAAGAATACCAGAGGTTCCTTCTTGCGTTCTTGAGCTTGAGCTGAGCAAAACAAATGCTATGGAGCTTTGATTCTTATGGAAATCAGTGAGTTGAACTTGAAGGTAATGAAAACCAGTGCTATGTTTCAATGCACCAATGCCTTGAGATTGATGAATGATGAAGATTGAAGGAGAAAGTTGAAGAACTCGTGGCTAAGAGAAAGAGAATTCAGAGAGAGGATTGAGATGAATCAAGTGTGAGAGTGCAAAAATGAGAGAGTTCCTTCCTTAATAATGATAGAGCAGCTTTTATATCTTGAGTTAGATCCTAACTAGTGCAGTTAACAGTTAGGATCATGGTTAGGTTAGATGTGGTGTGAGAAGCAATGGAGAGGTGGCTGAGCAATTTTGATAGTGAGAGAAGAACTCGTGTGTTGTGTTGTTGATGAATAATGATGGTTGAAAACATGGAATGATGATGGTGATGATGTATGGATGCTACATCCTTGCCTTGCAGTACAAGCTTCTCATTTTCCTCTTTGGTATATGGAGCAGGTTATGTACATGTATGGCATGTGGAATGTTAGTCCAAATGAAGCAAAAGGTGACTTGTGTGAAGTGTTTGATGTATGCGTGTGAACTGAATCAATAACAACAATGCCAACATTCTATTTTGACAGCCCCACATCAATGAAAACATGGAACTTTGGAGGTGGAATTCTCCATGCACCCTGCATGAAATGATGAGTTTTTGATGGCTATCAAGAGAGGATACATGATAGAACATTGTTGATGTTGAAATCAGATTGAATTTAAGCCTCTGAGGTGCATAAAAGTGATCATGAACTCAAGTGCACAAAACTGGCTTATGGGCGAGGCAAGTGGTGACATGCATGGTAACATGGACTATGGACATTTCAGTGTGAGACCACCAACTTTGGGCAACCATATGACCTTCATAACTTGTTCAAATGAGAAAATGCCCAACATCAAAGTTAAAGAGGGGACATGGAGATGAACAACTTTGATGTTCAACAATTTTTCATTTGAAGCCTTCTTGATGGAGACAACTAGCTTGACATTTGGCACACCAAGTGTTTGATGAAATTATGGCCTGGAGACCTGAACTTGCCTTGCCATGACTTGGAATTTGCCTTGATTTTACCAAACTTTGATTGATCATAACTCCCTCAATTTTGATCCAATGGAAGAGTTCTTGGTATGGATTTGAAGCTTGGAATGTGATCTTTAATTGGCTCAACTTAGGCCTGAAGTTTGAAGCTTTTATCTTAAAGAAAGAATGCTTTGAAGTAGAGTGCAAAATGGTCTAAACTTGCCATTTTTGGAAACCCTAAGTTTCTAAAAATGGAAACTTTGTACAACTCTTGATTTTTGATGAATCTCTTGACATTTCTAGATCAAATCTTGTCCAATGAACATATGTGACTTGAATTTCACGAATTTGACCTTAAAAAGTCAGGAGTTGACTTTTTCCTTTGCACAGTTGACTTTTTCCCCAATTTCTTGATTCTCAAGTAACTGATCAATTGAACCTCTTCTGAAATGAGCCAATGGGCAATCTTCCATCCTTAGCTACTTGATATCATGTAGAAAACCTTGAGATCAAGTTTGAACCAAAATTTCATCAGGAGACTGCTTGAATCCAAAACCCTAATTTTGACTGCTTTTGTTAAGAGATGATGAACTGTCTAATCTTCTTGAAGAATTCCCGTCTTCCAATGACTTGTGGGATCAAATGGGATGATATATGATGAAAGAGACCTTTGAGGCTTGTTTTAAGACCCTTGGCTCTAACTCTCTTGCCTTGGATGATCAATACTCTGAAAACCACTTATCACATGCCCTATGCTGAACCAATGCTGAATGTTTATTTTTCTATGACTTGAATGCAATGCAATGCAATGAAAGCACATGCTAAATGATATGAAAAATGAGAGGGAAAATTCTGGGGTATTACAAGTAGCAGTGGAGCTCCAGATGACGACACCCTTTGATCGAGACAACAAGCGTGGATCCCATCGAGTACGATGTACGTGTGGGGTGCTAACACCTTCCCTTCGCGTAACCGACTCCCTTACCCTTTTCTCTTGGTCGTGAGACCATGTTCTTTCCCTTCCCTCAGGTTTACGCAGTGTTTCCTTTCCCTCCCTTGGGATAAATACACATTGCTGGCGATTCTATTTTCCGCGCCACTTTCGCGTTTGTACCATAGATGCAAATCCTCGGGAGCGACAATAAGCCTAAAACTCAACCTCCATACACCATGCATATTTCCTCGCACAATAATTTTGCCAATTGATTATCATCATAAGTTGAGTGTTTTCTCTCAAAAAATTTGACCATAGCACTCACAAACATGTCTGCACGATTGCTTTAGCAAAGTTAGGGTTCATACATTCATGTTAATGTAACTTACTGCACACTAAAAATAAATGAAATCAAATATTGCATTCATAATCCTTGTTAAAAAACGCATGAATTTGGTGTTTGAATCATGAGATATGAGCCTTCACGCATCTGAGCTTGAGGTTGAAGATGAAAATGGGGCCCTTTTAGAAATCCAACTTGTTTACTATATAATTATTGTTTGCCATGTATATTATGAATTGGCATTGCGCCCCAGTGGTTTATCAACTGGTTTGTGTGTATTGGGCGAGTGAGAGGTCTGGGGTTCGAATCCCCCTTGCCCCAGACCTCTTTTTTATCACTTGTTCCATTTTTTATTTTATTTTTCATGTTATTTTTTAATGATTTGAAAAATTAATTTCTCTCTGAATTTTAATGATTTTGAGTTGATTCTTTTTTTAATAATTCACAAAAATGTTAAAACATTTTATTTTACAAAAATTTCCCAAAAATATTATTTATTTCATATACTTGATATTTTTGCAAAGAATTAACTTTTATTTGTTTTTTGACATTTAAAATATTTTTTCCTTCATGATTTTCCAAACTTAAATGGTTTTCAATCATTTTGTGGATAAAAACATGATTTTTGAAACATTGATCCAAGATCACCACTCTTTTTTTTACATGTTTTCAATAATTTTTATTAATTTTTAAACAAAATTAATTCCATTTTTAAACAAAATTAGGGTTTTGTTTAAATCCCCCCTCATCAATCTTTTTTAAACACTCATAGGCCTCTAATAGAGTGTAAGACCCAACCCCCTTGTAAAAAAACAATTTTGGGCCTCACACATTGTATAAGTCCCTCTGTATATTTTCAAAAGTTCGGCACGATCGTCGCCTTTTTAACAAAATCAACTGGGCTTCTCCTTGAGCTATAAGACCCATCTTTATTCATTTTCAAACTCTTTGGGCCTCTAATAGAGTGTAAGACCCAATCCTTTTTTTAACCAAAACCATTTTGGGCCTCAGACATTGTATAAGACCCTCTGTGTTAAAAAGAATCTCGGCGCGATCGCCATTTTAAAATCAAATCATCTGGGCCTCCCCTAGTGTTGTAAGTCCCGTCTTTCTTTTTTAAACCACCTTTTAGGCCTCTCCTTGAGTTGTAAAACCCAACCCTGGTTGTACATAAACTTTTTGGGCGTCAGTCGTTGTATAAGTCCCCTGTACAATATTCAAAACAATGGTGCGATCACTGTTAAACTTTGGGCCTCTCCTTGAGTATAAGCCCCACCAATCTTTTCAAAATAATTCTCTTTTGATTTAGATTCAAATATATATATATATATATATATATATATATATATATATATATATATTGTTATCAAAACTTTCTTTAATTTCTTTGAACAACTAACAATACAACATGGAAGCTTGCACGCCTGTAAGTTTTAACAGCTTTCATTTACTCGCTTTCGTATATAAATAACTGTATTGTGGGAAGCTGCGCATGGTTAGTCTTATTTCATACCCTTTTAAAAATACTTGTCATATATCAACTGTATATATACTAGTATAGTTACTTAGAGTTTTCCCCAGCAACTAGGTCTAGAACTAGGTAAAGCCCTGTTGGTTACTCTTAAATACAAACAAAACTAGATCCCCATAGGATTTCTAGATACAGTCTTGCCTTCTCTTGGGCTTAAACAATACGGAACAAAGAGAAAGGAAGTATTCTTCGTGAACCTTTTCTCAGACTGTCACCCCTAGAAATTGTCAAAGGAATTCTACTCCCCGGAGTTGATATATTCTCGGTGAATAGCATCTCTTGAGTTTCTTCAAATCACAGAACTTTCACTAAATGCTCTATTCTCGGTGAATAGAAGTTCTTGAACTTTTCTTGGTTTGGGACCCACGGGCTTCCTACAAGCATCCCAGCCTCCTCTTGGGCTTTGTACAAGGACCCTACGACTTCTTAGAAATTCTCATGCCTTCTCTTGGGCTTAATACAAGGACCCTAATGACCTCTTAAAGGTATAAGACAAAACTTAGTCATCCTTTGATAGAGTAGTCTTTCCAATGTCAAACCTCAGGCTACTTTAGGGTTGACTCTCATCCCTTAATACCCGTGCCTTCTCTTAGGCATCATACAAAAGATAAAACTCTTCCACCAGTAGACTTGGGCAGTCTAACCTTGAGTCTCAAAGACATTCTCAAACATAGGAGAAACCTCGGTCAATCCGGATCAATCTCCAGCAGAGATAAAACTCAGTCTCTCTCCTAAAAATCCCAAATCAGAACCTCAAGGCATCTGATACCTCAACTCTTTTGCAATCCTCAGCAAGAGTTTATTCCCCTCTCGGACCTGCCTAGGGATCAATAATCCCCAGCAGAAAGATAGCCTCCTCTTAGGCTTTGTATAATGATCCTTCCTCAGTGAAGTTAGCCTCCTCTTGGGCTTTGTACAAATGATTCTCCCCAGCAGAGCTAACCTTTTCAAACTCTCTTGTTGAGTCAATCACTTTTCAGACTCTATTGTTGGTTCAATTACTTTTCAGACTCTCTTGTTGAGTCAATCACCTTTGAGCACTCTCTTGTTGAGTCAACCCTTTTAGCCTCAATCTTGGGCTTTGTACAAGACAGATAAATACTCTCTTGTTGAGTCAGTCTTTTTCCAGCCTCACCTCCGGCTTGGTATAAAGATTTCCCCTAGCAGGAGCTAGCCTCCTCTCCAGTTGTGTAGAATAATTTCTCCAGCTTGTTCAGCCACAATCCTGGGCTTTATACAGGACAGATAAAAACACTCTCTTGTTGAGTCAAACCATTTTAGCCTCAATCTTGGGCTTTGTATAAGACACAAACATTCCTCTCTTAAAGCTTGGGACAAATATTTTCCCAAGCAAAGTCAAACTCATTTCAGCCACAATCTTGGGCTTTGTACAAGATAGATAACACTCTCCCGCAAGAGTCAAAACCCTTTTAGCCTCAATCTTGGGCTTTATACAAGACAGATAGAACATTTTCCCCGAAAAGTCAAACTTCCAGCCTCCTCTTAGGCTTTGTATAATGATATCCCCAAAGAGTCAGTCTCTTTTTTGCCTCAATATTGGGCTTTGTACAAGACACCGATATATACACTCTCTTGTTGAGTCAGTCATATTTAGCCTCCTCTCAGGCTTTACATAAGGAAATCCCCTAGCCGAGTCAATTAACCTTTTAGCATCAACCTTGTGCTTTGATCAAGGTACACAAAAAGTCCAATCCCTCTTTAGAGATGACAAGTTCTCTCTCAGTCAAACCTTTTAGCTTCAATCTTGGGCTTTGAACAAGACACAAATACTCAACCTTTTAGCTTCAATCTTGGGCTTTGAACAAGACATCAAAACATCTTTTCCTCCCTTAGAATAGGAGGAACTACGATTGCTCTGATTTCCCTGTTTCGTTTATACGGGAATACGTAGGCATAAGATTCGGAAATCTTAGCGAGCATACCAATCAAAAACTCTAGGTCCAGTACCTTCATACCAATCAAAACTTTAGGTTTCATACCTTAACCATCATCATCCCCATTCACCACAGAAACTCACTCATACTTCCCAAGAAACTTTCCCAACCCATTAACAGATAAACACCATCAATTATAAAGCGAAACCTAAAGCTAATATCCTGTGGATAACCACATATAGGATGGGTAATTGACAACTCCCCATTGTATAACCTGACCCCGGTCCCCTAATCTCTTTTAAGCGTTTGTTTAGTTAAACATCCGCGTGCAAGGTTAGTTTTAGATAGCTTCCCTTTCCCTTCCAGCTTCATGGGATAAATAAGAAATCAAAAAGCAGCACCCCCTCATCCTCATTACGGTGAGGAAAACCCAGCGATAAGGTGGTCGCGTCACCGACAAAAATCGCTCGCTACAAGAAGTTGTCAGAAACAAGGCACGTCTTGTTGCACAAGGTTACAGTCAACAAGAAGGGATAGATTACAATGAAACTTTTTCTCCAGTCGCCAGACTAGAAGCTATACGCTTGTTAATTTCCTTTTCAGTAAATCATAACATCATCTTATACCAAATGGATGTTAAAAGTGCATTTTTGAATGGTTATATATCAGAAGAAGTTTATGTCAAACAACCTCCTGGATTTGAAAACCCAGAAAAGTTAGATTTTGTTTTTAAACTTAAAAAATCTCTCTATGGTCTGAAGCAAGCTCCTAGAGCTTGGTACGATAGATTGAGCAATTTTCTTTTAGAAAATAACTTCACTAGAGGAAAAGTTGACACCACTCTTTTTTGTAAATCGTACAAGAATGATATTCTTATAGTTAAAATTTACGTTGATGATATTATTTTTGGTTATGTTAATCCCTCTCTATGCGAGGAGTTTTCAAAGTTAATGCAAGCAGAGTTCGAAATGAGCCTGATGGGTGAGTTGAAGTTCTTCCTGGGAATTCAAATTGATCAGAAACCAGAGGCTACTTACATTCTTCAAAGTAAGTACACTAAAGAACTTCTAAAGAAATTCAACATGATTGATTGTAAAATAGCAAAGACTCCAATGCATCCAACATGCGTCATGGAAAAGGAATAAGTAAGTGGTAAAGTTTGTCAGAAGATGTATAGTGGTATGATAGGCTCTCTTCTATATTTAACTGCTTCTAGACCTGATATTTTATTCAGCGTCCATCTGTGTGCTAGATTTCAATCAGATCCTAGAGAATCTCATTTAACTGTTGTTAAAAGAATTCTAAGGTATCTGAAAGGAACTACTAACCTTGGCTTGATGTATGAGAAAGCATAAGAGTACACTCTATCTGGTTACTATGATGCAGACTATGCTGGAGACAGATTGGAAAGAAAAAGCACATCTGGAAACTGTCAGTTTCTAGGGAAAAATCTGATCTCATGGTCAAGCAAGAGACAATCAATAATTGCTCTCTCAACAGCAGAAGCAGAACACATATCTGTTTCCTTATGCAGTACGCAGATGCTGTGGATGAAGAATCAGCTAGAAGACTATCAGATACACGAGAGTAACATTCCTATCTTCTGTGATAATACTGCTGCTATCTGTTTAAGTAAGAACCCTATCTTACATTCTAGGGCTAAACACGTAGAAATAAAACATCATTTTATCAAAGACTATGTTCAGAAGGGAATTTTGTGCTTAAAATTTATTGATACAGACCATAAATGGGCTGATATTTTTACAAAACCCTTAGCTGAAGATAGATTTCAAATTATCTTGAAGCATCTAAAAATGAACTATTTTCCAGAATAAGAGTGCGTCACAATCAGATGTGTTTAGTCAGAATAAATATCTGTTTAAATCTCAGCCATCAGAAGCTACTTCGGTCATAAGTGTCTCTGATCTGATGGAAACTTGTGGGTTATCCAGGTTCTGAGAACATTAAACGTGTCATTTAATTAGAAAATGATCAATACGAGTAATTTCGATTATACCAAAATCATTACATCTACTTAATGTACACACTGAACAATAATTTTCTTGGAATTGACTTAAATCATAATTACATTCATTCATTAATCCCCAGTATTGTGTTTAACTTTTTATTTTCAAAAACATTTTAAAATACCCACTCACGCTGCTTCATTTCCACCTCCACACCGTTAGAAACCCTAAAACCCTAAATCGCTTCTCTCTCTCTCTCTCTCTCTCTCTCAAACACTCATTCACCGTCTTCAAATTCATCAATCTCAATCATCATCATGATGAATTACATTCAACAAGAAACCATTCGCTTCGCCGAACTAATGGAAGCGTCACTAAATCCCTCCAAAGAGTTACCATCTTCATCCGTTGTACCTTCTACAACTTCTGCAACCACCACAACTATCGCTTCAAGTTCTTCAATCGATGAAAACCATGTAACTCAAAGAGATGCCGCAGTTACTTGTGTTCTTCATGCAAATGACCTAACTGTTCTCAAAGAACTAGATGTCGATTTTAACAATCTTTGTGAAAATGGGTTTAATCTTCATGATCAACTAGACACTCAAGGTTCGAAAAGTTATTTTGACAGACTTAGAGGTCCTACTTATGAAGCACTGGTAAAAGACTTCTGGAGGATGGCTAACACTGACGATCTTCATGTTGTCTCCTTTGTTATGGAAAAGAGGATTGTTATCACCGAGAGGTCAATCTCAAATCTGCTAGGAATGAAGTTCTTGGAAGGCAAACGAGTGTATGGGAAGATCGAAAAATCTGACTCTATCATCAACAAAGCAATCTTTACAAACTATCAATCTGGGAAAACAGAATATAAAAGCAAGGACTTGCGTGACAATCTGAGAATCTGGCACAAGATTATTCTTGGCTGTACCAATCCAATATCATCAAAGAGTTCTGCGGACTACTTCAATACAAATCAAAAGTACATGATGTACTACTTGCATAAAAATGAGAAAATGTGTCTATCATCTATTCTGTTTTACTATCTAAGGGATATGGTACGCAAGACAAGAACAACAGCTTCACCAGAAAAGAAGATTCCAACTTATATCCCCTTCGGAAGATTGCTCTCTGATATCTTTGTTGAAAGTGGCTTAGTGGATTATCTAGTTAAAGAAGCCAGATATACATAATACTTGACTCCAAGCATAGGAGAAGCCTTCAATGCTATGAATCTCAAGCATATGAAAATGATCAAGAATGTTGAAGTGAAACCTTTGTCTATCTCTAATGACACTGTGATTAAAAACCGAATTCCAG
This sequence comes from Lathyrus tuberosus, assembly GCA_022829125.1. NCBI lineage: Eukaryota > Viridiplantae > Streptophyta > Magnoliopsida > Fabales > Fabaceae > Lathyrus > Lathyrus tuberosus. The sequence continues at coordinate 6,236,989 of JALAZF010000141.1, read as the reverse complement.
TGGAGAATTATCCTATCTATCACAGAGGCGATAATATACAAATAATTGCCTCATTTGTTGTTATGATGAGATAAGAAGGACATGACATGTCCAGCTTCAGGATTAAAGATGTTTCTCCTAAACCTCCATATGTTACCAGAAGCAAGAGGAAGCAAACTGAAGAGGATTTTAAGCTTAAGAAAAAGAAGAAGGATGACAAGTCTGCATCTTCCAAGAGTTCCACTCTGCACTCTCTTCTTCTTGAAGAATCTAGTAAGTCTGCTACCAATCCCTCTATTTCAATGAATGTTACTAAGACTGTTACTGTATCATCATCATCTACTTTCATTCCTACCTTCAATCTACAAATAAAGTTTAAACCACCATCTTTTTCGATTCCTCCTCCAACTACCACTATTCAACCACCTCCCATTCCATCAATCAGTACACCTATTTCATCTGAAGCCATTTCTACCTACACATCGACAATAACCTCTCCACTCATTCAACCAAATGAACCAAGCCTACTCTCTGATACTCTAAAAATTGTCACATCTGAACCTTTCACGGTTTCAGAAATCCTTGAGTTATCGTCCCTTACTGATCAATCAACATCTGAACCTGTTCATACTGAGACTATTTCATCTCAAGCAGAACCTTCTGAAACTAACTCTGCTGAGCCTAACCTTGCTTTGGTCATCTATGACATACCCCTTCCAACAACCCTTAAAGGAGGCATTGGTCAGTTTCGTAATAAGGCTATAAAGAAGGTGGCAAAATTAAGGGCAGAAGCAAGCACAAGTGCTAAGCCTCTGGAGCTTGAGAATTCTTGGAAAACCTTTCAGAAGTGGTTAGATTCTGAATTTTCAAGAATTACAAGCTTTTCAGATGCCACTAAAACTGCTAGAGTTCAGTCGACAAAGGAAAGAGCAGAAGCTGAAGAGCGGATAAGGGAATTCAAGCTTTTGGCTGTGAAGCAGAAAGAAGCTGAAGAAAAAGCTGCTGAAGAAGCGAGACTTCTTGCAGAAGAAGAAGCCGGGCTGGCAAAAGAAGCTGAAGCTATAGAAAAATCTAAGCAAGATGCCTTAGTTGTTTCCTCACCTGAACCTGATGTGGTGCGTTTGGAAAACGCAATTAAAGAAATCAAAGGAGAACAACATATTTTCAGAGAAAATTTTGCAGAACAGAAGGTTGTTAATGCAAATGTTCAGAACTTGCTTCAAAAGATTTTGGACAAAATGTCCTCTGGAAGCACCTAAGTTTTTCTTTGTTTCGTTTGGTTCTATGAATTTTGGATCTAGGACTTAGTTTTTCACCCTTTGATTACAAAACTTTTTGATAATGACAAAAAGGGGGAGAAGTAATGAATGGGAAATTTTGGTTCTTATAGTCAATCTCTGAATAACAAGCTGTTTACAGTCTAACCAGTAAATTTTTATTTCTGTTAGATGTTTTTCTTTGTCCTTCTTTTCAGGAGTTCAAGTCTGATTAACCATCATAAAAATCAAAATTCAGCAAATCAGAACTTTGATGACTCTGATAGTTCAAGTCCTCGAGTTTTGATAGAAACAAGGTTCTGAGATAATGACCTGAGTTCATGTTAAACTCTGAAGGATCAAGTTTATAATTGAATCAAGACTATGAAGATTTCAGTGTCTGACCTCTTGGAATTAGGGGGAGTCCATCCCGAAAAAATCACAAGTCAGGACATTTAATGTTCACCCAGTCTGAGAATCAGGGGGAGTATCTCATGTGAAGGATAAGTATTTCTAAACCTTCTTATTTCAATTTCCCATGTGTTATGTACAAATTGTGTCATCAAAATACATAGTTTTGTCATCATCAAAAAGGGGGAGATTGTGAGAACAAGATTTGGTTCTGTATTAATACCTCTGAGTTTTGATGATATTAAACAAGTATGTTTGTATGAACAATTTTGCAAGTCTAATGTTTGTTACTTTTGAGAATCTAACAAACAGGTTTTGCTTCCTTTAAATGGCATGGATATGTTGTTACAAGAGACTATTTTTCCTACGCGCTACACTTGATCTGCTAACTGCTTCAGGAGAATCTGAAGATTGCAAGACTCTGATATAATATGTAAAGAGAACGAGTTCTGAAGATCTGAAGACTGAGGTTCTGACAAACGAAGTTCAGATGCTGAAGACCTGCGCTCTCTAGATAAAGGTTCTGAAGACCCAACTATAGTCTCTACTCATGCTTCAACTAAATACCATCAAAAGCCTCTGAAGACATGAAGACAACATTCTAAGCAAACAAGGTTCTGAAGATCAAGTGCTGAAGACTCCGAAGGCGCAGTTCTGAGGACTCCAAGACTTGAAGATCTTAAGAACCAAGCTATGTTTTCCCTTCTTACTCATGCGTGCAAAAGCCTTTGAAGTTAAGAAGATTAGAAGACTAAACAACAGAGTACAACTGTACAACGGTACAAACGAAGATATCTTGGAAACAGTGCAACCAATACTAATGAAGATATCTTGACAAGACAGGACACAAAAGTATTATCTGTCCCCACGTCTCTATCAAGTCGCCATCACTATAAATAGCTATGATTACTTTTCAATGGACATATTTTACTTGGCTATATAAAGACTTGAAGACTTGAAGAAAGATACACGAAAGCTCACTTCAAAAACTCTATTACTAATATCTTTCTTAAGCCATTTAGATCTAAACTTGTTTACATTTCAGCTTGTATTAGAAGCACTATTCTGTAAACGATATTCATTCAAACTTAGGTTTGTATTCCTTAAGAAAGACCAGTAAGGTTGGATTTCTTGAGAACTCTAAGACGTGTTGTCTTAGAGGATTGTTCCTTGAGAAAGACCGATAAGGTTGGATTTCTTGAGAAGTCTAGAACTTGAGAGTTTTACAGGTTGTTGTTAGTCACCGGCAGTTTGGCTTGTGCATTATATTAATCTGATTTATTAGTGGATTAAGACCTCGATTGAGAGAGGCAAAATCACCTTGGCGGGTGGACTAGATTAGCTTGAGGAATTCTCAAGTGAACTAGTATAAACATACTGTGTTATCTCTTTCTAAGCTTCATTAAGATTATTACTCATAAGATAGAAAGTTGTTAAAAAAAGGGATTAGTATAAAGAAACTATTTTATTTTGAAAAACCAATTTAAACCCCCCTTTCTTGTGTTTTTCACACCTTCAAAAGAAAGTGCTCGCTGAGGATTGGGGCCCTCGTGCCTAAGTACCCTCATAGTGCAATGAGGAAATCAGAGCGTCGTAGTTCATGGAACCAGGGACAGGAAAGGAAAGGGTGGAAAGGTGGAAGGGTGGAAGTGTGCTCGCCAAGATCATCGCGATCTCGTGCCTACGTATCATACATTCGAAAGAATGCAGAATTAGAGCTTCTGTAGTTCGTGGAACTAAGATAGAAAAAAGAAAAGGGAAAGAAAATGGTGCCAAAACCAAGAGAAAAATAAAGGAGGAAACTCCGCTGGGGACTCTAAAGAAATGGTGTCAAAACCAAGGAACAAAAGGGGCAAAAGGAACAGAGAAGACTCCATTGGGGAGGAAAAGACCAAAGAAATGTGATGGGATCAGAGGGTAATGACTCAACTGGGAATCAAAAGGATAAGGATTCGGTATACTAACTGACTGGCAGTGGTTAACCGGAGAGGAAAAAAAGAGATAAAACTCTGATGGGGAAAAGGGAACTCTGCTAGGGAAAACCCGAGCAGAAAGGGTGACTGCGCTAGGAAAAACGAAAGGAATGGTGTCAAAACCAAGAGAGACAAGACTCGGTATGTTAACTGACTGGCAGTGATTAACCGAAGAAAAAGAGATAATGACTCTGGAGGGCATAAAAGACTTGGTGTCAACAGGCAGGCTATGATGAACCAAAAAGAATAGAGTACTGAACCAAGATAAGGTGTTTGACTCTGAAAAGGGTTTCAGTATATTAACTGATAAACAGTGGTTAACCGAGGAAAAGGAAGATTGCAACTTTGTGGGGATAAAGGATTTAACAGATAAACTATGATTAACCAAAAGAATGGGTGTAGAACCAGGCGAAGGTTGTGACCCAAAGGGGATGCCGGTACTGACTGAACAAACAGTACTTGACCAACAAAAAGGTATCAAACCAAAAGAGGTTACCAACCATTGGGGATTTGGTTTTAATAGAATGACTACAATCAACCAAAAGAAATGAGTGATTAACCAAGAGAAGGTGATTAACTCAAAAAGGGTTCAGTGTTTTAACCGACTGGCTGTAGTTAACTGAAGAAAAGGGTGATTAACCAAGAGAAGGTGATTAACCCAAAGGAAACTCAGTGTATTAACAGACCGATTGTGGTTAACTGAGAAGACGTGCAAATTGGTGTTTTAACTAACAAGCAGTGATTAACCAAACAAAAGAGAGGAACTAGGAGAAGGTTACAAACTCCGGGGAATACGTTTTTAACGGGATGATTGTGTTTAACCGAAGAAAAGGAAATGAGACTCTTCATGGGAATCAAAAGTAATGATTGACCGCAAGAAAATAAAGTGGGGTATTGAAACAAAGAGAGTTTGTTAACCCAAAGAACAATGATCTTAACCAAGAATGGTGATTGATCAAAAGAGATTGCAAGACATAGGAGTGATCAAAGATCGACTCGACTGGGGAAGGAGATACATTACCGCCTGAGGATAGAGGTGACTAAGCCAGACACAGGGTCATTTGTCTCCTACCTAAAGTGGTCATAATGAGAGTAGGAAATCTCCCTTCTCATTGCTTCTCTAACACACGGGGTGTAGTGCAGAAGTTGAAACGGACAGCGTAACATCTCCAAATTGTACAATGCTCCAGTGCGTCGTGCGAACTCCAACTCAGTGGGGACCAAGAGAAAGCAAGTTCTAAAGAAAGCCTAAAGAGAAGAGCAAAGGGAGAGATCAACTAAACGAAATGAGATTTTGATTAATTAATCAAAAGGAATTGATATGCTAACAATTTTCAAAAGAGAATGAAAAATCATTAAAGCAAAAGGTGTGAATTATTGATTACGCATGATTAAATTTGCTCAATAAAGAATAAACTTAATGTGATCAAGAAAATGAAAGTGCAAAACAGTACCAAATGATACACAAAATGAACACAAAATCATGTTATTATGATCAAAGAAAGTGCAAGAAAGCATGTGTTCACATAACGCCAAGAATGTGATCAAATTTAATAATCAAATCGTGCATCAAAAGTTCATGAATACGCTTCAAACAGAAGTTAAACGACACTTAAAACATCCATAAAAATCAAACATATCAATCCATGGAAGTTAGAGGATGAAAGAACGACAAACACACTTGAAAAAGAAAGAAAATGGCCTTCTGGTTCAGTGGTAACCGGTTACTGCAAATAGGGTAACCGGTTACTTGCTCAAAAATTATAGTTTCTGGCGAAAATACACTGAGTAACCGGTTACTCAATATAGGGTAACCCGTTACCCTGCTGACAGTGGCAAAAATAGCTTATGGAAAAGCACTTCCAGCACTTAAATCGCTTATTTGAACCACCACATGCTATGGTATGAACTTGTGCACAAAAATTACAGGAATTAGGATCAATTAATCATCAATTGAAAGCATGAACATGTATATCAAAGATCAAACAATCACAGGATTAACCGAAGCGAAAAAACTGTCAAAACTACATCGTAACCGCGTTGTAGCGCGATTTTTGTGGTCTTGAAGCACTATCGCTCGGGTACTACAGTTCGATTCATTTTTTATCCTGTTAAGCTGATTAAGGAAGGGGAATAGATGTCTCCAATTAACCCTGCTTGCATACTGAATTTGAATAGCAGTCTGTTAGGTTACAGATGCTATGTGGAGGTGGGGCCCAATCCTCGGTTTATTTTGTTAAGAACACAGTGTTCGGATCATTTGTGAGGTTTTTGGTAAGGTGTTTAGATTTGATGCTTTTGGGTTGATTTGGTGGAGGTACTTGATTTTGGGTTTTGATTAGTATGCTCACTAAGATTTTTCAATCTTATGTCTACGTATTCCCGTTCAACGAAACAGGGAAATCAGAGCGATCGTAGTTCCTCCTATTCTATGGGAGGAAAAAGGTTGTTTTGGTGTCTTGTTCAAAGCCCAAGACGTGAAGCTAAAGGGGTGATTTGTATCTTGTTCAAAGCCCAAGATGTGAAGCTAAAGGGTTGAATGATAGAGAATTTGTCATCTCTAAGGAGGAGTTGTTGATGTTTGTATGCTGTGAGCAAGGCACCACTTTGATGCTAAAAGGTTGATTGACTCAACCGGGATTTTCTTTATACAAAGCCTAAGAGGAGGCTAGTGACCCAACAAGAGGGTGTTTTTATATGTCTCGTACGAAGCCCGAGATAGAGGCTAAAAGGTTTGTGACCCAACAAGAGGGTCTTTTATACTCAACAAGAGAGTGTTTTGCTATCTCGTACGAAACCCGAGATAGAGGCTGAAAAGGAATTGACTCAACAAGAGAGTCTTTTATACTCAACAAGAGAGTACTTTTATGTGTCTTGTACGAAGCCCAAGACGGAGGCTAAAGGTGTTTGACTCAACAAGAGAGTCTTTTATACTCAACAAGAGAGTGATTTTCTATCTCGTACAAAGCCGAGATGGAGGCTAAAAGTGTTTGACTCAACAAGAGAGTCTTTTATAATCAACAAGAGAGTGTGGGGAGAATCATTGTACAAAGCCCAAGAGGAGGCTAACTTTGTTGGTGACTGTTTCAGTTTAGTGACAGGTCCAGTATGTTGGAGAAAATTAGTTCTTATGAAGGGAACGATTAAAGGTAAGGCCGTGCTTTGGTAGTGATCAGAGGATCAGTGTTATTTCCTTTTTTTTTAGGAAATGGAAATCTAAAGGGTATTAAGATTGTCCAAGTCTACGGGTGTTTTGAGAAATCGATTCTCAGAAAAGCGAATGATCTTTGTATGATGCCCAAGAGAAGGTTGGTATGTTAAGGGATGAAGGTCAACCCATTAACTGGTCTGACGCTTGACTCAAGAAAGACAGCTCTAGCAAATTGATGACTAGGTTATGTTCCTATACCTGTAGAGGTCTATGGGTCCTTGTACTAAACCCAAGAGAAGGCATGAGAGCTTTTAAGAAGCCGAAGGGTCCTTGTACAACGCCCAAGAGGAGGCGGGAATGCTTTCAAGAAGCCCGTGAGTCCCTAAACCCCGAGAAGGTCAAGACATGTCATTCACCGAGAATAGATCAAGCCAGGAAAGTCCGAGAATTTGGAAGAAACTCAAGAGATGCTATTCACGGAGAATAGATCAACTCTGGGGAGTAGAGTTTCTTTGACAATGTTTAAGGGTGACAGCCTGAGAAAGGGTTCACCGAGAATGCTGCCTTTCACGTCTCCATATTGTTTAACCGCAAGAGGAGGGAAGACTGTATCTGGTAATCCTATGGGGATATAGTTTTGACTATATTTGAGAGTGACCAACAGGGCTTTACCTAGTGTTAGACGTAATTGCCGGGGAAAACTCTAAATAGCTATACTAGTATTACACAGTGGATATATAGCAAGTATATAAAAGGATGTGAAAGAAGACTTACAGTGAGCAGCCCCACAATACATTTATATATATATGAAAGCAGATAAAGAAAGCGGGTAAACACTTACTCGGTTGTAGAGCTTCCATGTTGTTTTGTTAGTTGTTCAACAAAGAAAGCTTTGATAACAATATTATATTCTAAATCAAAGGAGAAAGTGCTTTGAAAATATTTTTGGGGCTTACAGCTCAAGGAGAGGCCCAAGGTTTTATCAGTGATTGCACTGTTGTTTTGAAATTATACAGGGACTTATACAAGTGACTGAGGCCCAAAAAGGTTTTCTGTATAAAGGGATGGGTCTTACACTCTTCCAAGAGGCCCAAAGGTTTATTTTTGTACAAGTGGTGGGGCTTACAGCTCAAGGAGAGGCCCAGGGTTATTTGTTTGAAAACGGCGATCGCGCCGAGGTTTTTGAAAACACAGTGGGTCTTATATAATGACTGAGGCCCAAATCATTTTGGTTTCAAAAAAGGGGGTTGGGTCTTACACTCTATTAGAGGCCCAAAGAAATTTAAAGAAAATAAATAGGGCTTATAACACGAGGGTAGGCCCAGATGAAAATGTTTTGAAAAGCGATGATTGCGCCGAGATTTTGAAAACATAGTGGGACTTATACAATGACTGAGGCCCAAAAAGGTTTTTGTACAACAAAGATTGGGTCTTACACTTTATTAGAGTCCCATGAGTGTTTTAAAATGATTTGTTTAGGGTGATAATCAAAGAAACCCTAATTTTGTTTTCCTTTAAAAGTAAATATTTAAAGAAAATCAATAAAATGATAAAAATACCAAATAAGTTTGAATAAACCACTTGTGATTTTTGTTTAAGGTTTGAAAAATGAGGTTTTAATCACAAGATGAATTAAAACTCATTTGGTTTTGATTTTCAAGATAAATATTCACTTTTAAATGCTTAAAAATAATTAAAAATGAATTTATTCACAAAAATACCAATTATATTAAATAAATAATATAAATTTGATTTTTTTTGTGCAATAAAATATTTCAATATTTTTGTGATTTTTTGCAAAAAGAAGCAATAAAAATTAATTAAAATTGAGGGAGTTATTAATTTTTCAAATCATTAAAAATAATATGAAAATAATAAAATATGAAAAATATGAAAAAGGCGGGAAAAAAAAGGATCTGGGGCGAGGGGGATTCGAACCCCAGACCTCTTGTGTACAGGGCGCGCGCCTTACCACTGGGGTGGTGATACATTCGTTGATTGAAACACAACCACAAATATACAAGGCTTGCCTTGTTTTTGGCCTGGCCCAAGGCAAGGCAAGGCAAGATTTTGGTTAAAAATGTGAAGGCCATAACTTTCTCATTTCTCCATGGATTGGGACAAAATTTAGGTATATCCTGTCTAGAATTTCACAAGGAATCCAATGGTGGTGGTGTTTTTTTTCAGATCATGCTCCTATTGAAAAACCCGATAGTGGTTTTGAAATAGGCCATGATTTGCATTTTTTGTGCTATCTCTTGGTACAAGTATGAATTACATGATAAATTGGTGCAAACACAACACATATAACATGTATAAGAGATGCATGATCAGTGGACATCAAAGGAAAGCATGATTCAAAGAATTCAAGTTGTGATGCTTACCTCTTTTTGGAGCTTTTGTGCAATCTGCCAAGTGCTTTGTTCCAGAAATGATTTAATGCTTTGGACACCCTCAAATGATCTCTTAGAAGCTTTTAGGATGGTTGGAATCAGCTGGAAACCTCAGGAACAAGTTTGAGCTCTTTCTTGCAAAAGGGGCAAAAGTGGCCAAAATAGCAACTCTCTCAAATGGTGTTCCAGATGTGTAGAACCATTTGGGACAGTTCAAGGATAATATTTCGAGTGTGTTTGAGGTTTTATCTAGTTTGTAAAGTGACTGAATCAAGACATGGCTTGAAAAATGCACAAAAGTCATATTTTGAGGTTTTGAGAGGTGACTTTGTGATTTTGGTGTTACAGGTCACTTGTGAAGGTTTGGATCACCTCTATATGATGTTTATGAGGTATGTGTGTGTGATTGGTTTGATTAGAATTGCTCTCAAACTCAAAACCTGATAGTGACTTGCTTTGGAAGGCAAATTTAGAAGTGAGAAAGTGATTTTGAGGAAAGCATCTGTTTGATGGCTTTGGTGTACTCAAACTGATCACAAATGATGTCTATTTATAGTGCAACAAGTTTGTTTTAGAACCAATAGTGAATGGCAACTTCTGCAGAGGTTTGACCAATGTTGATCAATGAGAACCCAAGTCTCCTCTAGCCATTAACTAGAGGTTAGGGCACAGGCTACTGGTTCCCTTGGTCTTAGATAAGTCTTGACTGAACTCAGTTGGAAATGGCTCAGTCTATACTGTCTCTCCCGGGATTTTCATCCAAGTACAAACGCGAAAGTGGCGCTGAAACAGATTCGCCAGCAATGTGTATTTATCCCAAGAGAGGGAAAGGAAACACTGCGTAAACCTGAGGGAAGGAAAAGAACATGGTCTCGCGACCAAGAGAAACGGGTAAGGGAGTCGGTTACGCGAAGGGAAGGTATTAGAATGCCTACGCGTCCATCGTACTCGATGGGATCCATGCTTGCTGTCTCGATCTAAGGTTGTCGTCATCTGGAGCTCCACTGCTACTGGAAAGGAAAGGGAACAGGAACGGAAAAGAAAGGAGAGACGGAAGAAGAGGAAAAGAAGTGACTCGATAGGACATCATCGGAGTCCTAGGCCTACGTATTCCCTCATGCAATGGGAAAGTCAGAGTCAACATAGTTCGGACTACGGTTCTGGGGGAAAAGAGAAGGATGGTGCTCGGAGAGATCTCGTACGATCTCCTGCCTACGTATCTCGCTCGCATGCGAGAATCAGAGCGACGTAGTTCCCCTCACTAGGGATGACTTTGCTTTGTTTGTGTTTTTTAACAGAAGACGCCAAGGTTCGCATTCCAGCAGTTAGGTGTCGCAGCTCATTGTACGGAGTCTTAGGCATTTACCTGTTTGCGGTAGAACGGAAGTGACGCATCCTTTATGAGGGAGTGAAGGAGAGGCAAAGGGAATTGTTTGTTTTTGTCTTTTAAGTGAAAGTGTTTTGATTTATTGTGTTTATAACGCATATTGCACTAAAGTATATGACATAGGAACGAATGCGTCGCATGGTCGTCCTAACAGGACGTATGCTAACACTCTAGAAAGGCGAAGGGAAGCCCTTCTCCTTCCATTTCTCATGTACTTAAGGCTCATGGCATACAATACTTGTTGCCCTTATTACATGTTTTGATTTTTGTTTTGAGATGAGAAAGAGAGACTCAAGGGGTTGGAAAACACTAAGGGGAATTCTATCCTAATGTTATCATGCAAAGGTGGCCCTATAGTTGAGTTAAAGGGGAAAGACTACCTAACACTATCATACAATGAATAGTCCTATGTTATAGTTTCTAACCTATCTAACTTGAATAAGTTAGAATAAGTGTCTTAAGGAAGAAGAAAGCTACGATAACAACAAACAATGCAATGATATGAGATATCAAAGCAGATGAAGAAAAAAAGAAGAGGGATGTGATGAAGATCACATGAGCATCAACATCGGCCGATGCGAGCTAATGATAATGTGTGGGGATTCGATTTTGGAACTCTATTCCACTTGGACCGACTCGATAACAAGAGATATAAGGTTCAAAGCTTCAATCATGTAATGAGAGCTAAGAACGACACACTGGAATAACGAGGGTCGATTGTGAACCCTATTCCGTCAATTTCCTTCTTTGCGGTCTTACAAGGGGATATGGGAATGGGATTCCTCTTTAGAGGTCTTTAGGCACAATATTAAACAAGCACAATCATGGCCTCACTTGAGGGCTTTCCATACAATCCTACTTATCATGGCATCGATTATTCCTACTTCTCATGGCATTTGAAAGCATTAAAGAGAAGTGAAGATATAAAAGGGAAACAAAGTACTACCGCACGGATATAGATCCGAATTACAAGCAACTAACAGTAAAGAAACCCAAAGATCCGCTCGAACAAGCTGGCATCCACAAAGAAGTCAAGTTAGCAATTGCACGTCCAATATAAGCTCAAATCGTCGGTGTGAAAATAAATCACACGTAATGTGTAAGTCGGATGCGACTACACAAATGCCCTGCACAAAATACAATCCAGACAAACAAACAAGACAAAGCATAACAAGTGCGTCGCAAGCAAAGCGGCGTCCCACAAATAAAATGGAACACCAAGTGCATACTCGTCGTCGGGATCTTCACGAAAACCTTGTAAAAATACTCAACAAACACATTAGAAACCACAAAGAGGTGTAACCGGAAGTTGCACCTATGCATCATAACTCCAAATCATGCATAATGATGAGCACACAAGTCGCAAACATGCACCAGAACACAAAGTTTCAAAATGGGGCAGCACTGCCACAACATCATAAAATGCACACAAAGTCGATCCGGAAAAGAACAAAACCAATCACAATGATAATGTATGAGCAAGTAAGCACGAGTGTGCATCAAATACCAGTCGTCATGAAAAGTTCGCACGAAGCGGAGCTTAAAAGTGTCAAATCGGAAAAAACGCGTCCAAAATCACCAACTCGGAATTGAACAAAAATCACATGGTTGACTGCAAACATGCCAACGGGCTGAAAAACGAACTCGGTTTGAATTAATTCCGCTTGGAAGTGGGACTTTTAGGCCGATTTCGTCGGCTGGCAGTAGCGAAACAGTTGTAAAAAGTTGTCCGAAATTGGCTAAAAAGTCCACCAACAGCTCCGGAATCATCAACAAAATCAAGTTACATTATTCACATTCGCAAAAACACGCCACTGTTAGGAAGTTATGACCAAAACACATAATCTCGACACGTGGCACATGAACACAACAATTCTACAATTACGCACAACGCGAGGTTCTCTACACGCGGCATAATTCACAACAACAATTAATCACCAACCTATCCTATTCCGGATTTGCACATTGTAACAAGCATGAATTCAAGAGTCGAGCAATTCAATGGATGTCAAATCACAACAATTAACTCTCCTAAGATTTTTGTCAAACACTTAGCATACACCAATTATCATGACACAATTCCAACAAAAATTCACAATTTAATGCACCATAACAATCATTAGAATCACTTTATCACAACAAATGTTATATCAACCTTAATATTAAACAAGATCCATTAAACAATATTCAAGTATGTTCAACAATTCTTCACAAAATCAATTCAATGCCAAGTTCAAGAATCGATTAATCAATTATTCAAGAATTAAAGGATTAAAGTTCAAGAAACTAACCGAATGAAGAATCAACGAAGAAATTGCAAAGACGGAGGGAGGGAGAATGAAGCGCGCGATTGCGAAGAGGAGAGGGGGAGGAGGCCGCGTGGCTGGCCAGTGGGAGGTCGAAGTTCGGTCGGAAGTTGATCGGAGAAAGAGAATTGATCAAGTTGTTATTGAATTCTTGAACTTGTTCATGATGTTCTTGAATTTCTTGATGAATAAGTTGAAAACCCTCACTTTGATCTTGGATAGAATTAGAGTTTGATTTTAGAGTGTTTGTAATGAATTGTGAAGTTGGAGGGAAAAACACTTAGACTTGAATATATAGTGCAAGGGGAATTCGGTTGAGCCTGAAAATAACCTGCTCAATTAAAAATAACTCTTGGCTCGGTGTGAATCTCTGACTCTACGTCTCACGTGAAAACGTTCGTGACGGACTCACGGTCGTAACGCTTCGAGAATGGACGCAATCAGATAAAAATTGAGTGAGTTGCAAGTTTTTGAATGGCGAGACGGTACTGAGTAAATCATCCTTTTTCAGTTTTTTGACTGTCTACTACTAAAAAACGTGACAAGGTCATGCGCTCAGAAGCAAAATCTCGACTTGACTTTGTCAGAAAAATTGTAAATCTACGAGTCAATGACCCCGTGTCCGAAAATGAGCTCAATCGGACAAACGACGAGTGAGATATGAATTTTCTCGTGAAGCAACTTTCAGCCATTTTCTTCGGTTCGACACGTCAATTTTGCGAAATAAACCAAAATGACCATCTTCGGAGTACCGTTCGGACTCGAGCTTGTCTTCAATCTTAAAGAGCACAAAATTTGTTAACCGTAGCTTTGAGAATGGACGCAATCCGATAAAACTTGACTGAGTTATGAATTTTCCAATATCTGACAGACATTGAACTGTGCAAAAGAATTCTTCCAGTAATTCGCACTTTCGGGGTTCTTCTGTTTGGACCTGACTCATACTGAACTTAGGTCACAAAGATGGCATCGAAACGGAATTTTAGGCACCGGAACGACATCAATCCGATAAACGAGCTGAGAGTTATGAATTTTTTAGTGACCAAAACATGACGGTTCAGCACTATTTTCTACTGTTTTTGCACTGTATCGACTCTGAAAACTCGCGTATTCGGAGATCTTCCTCAAAGAATCAGCCCTCGGTCCGAACACGAAAGTTGCAGATAATTCCAATATGGAACTTTTTGGCATAGGAATAGCTAAGAACTGATGATCCAATCAAAAGTTAAGCCCTTTTGAATACCGCTGACGCAATTATCCAGCGAAACTGAAATTCCAGAAACAAATAATTCCCACCACTTTCCTTGATGAATTGACTTCCGAGCCGAACATAAAAGTTGTAGAGAATACCAAGACGGTTCTAACTGTTGAATATCCAGCCAAAACGAGTTCCAGAGCAAGAGTTATGAATTTTGCAAGTTTGCACAGCAAATTGATTTTCTGCTCAAACTGTTCTGAATCGGCTGAAAACTTCAATTTCCTCTGAGATTCTTGACATGAAAAATTATTTTGATAAGAGCTTTGCTGACCCGGTGATTACGTAACCCGGAGAAATACTTTGCGCATGTGTCGAGTGACGAAATAAACGTCTGTTGCAACCTGACGATGCTTGAACAGAGAACCTTGATCCCATAACCACAGAGCCAAATGATATGCATGTATGTGCCCGATGACCTAGCTAAAATGCAAATGAAGCATAAGCCACTGTTATAAGGTAATAAATAAGAGGGCAAATTTTGAGGTATTACAGCTGCCCCTATTCAATCAACTTGGACCTTAAGGGATGATAGCAACGGCTTTCAGACATTCAAGGTAGAAGGTGATTGAATATAAAAAGAACCGCAAAATTTTATAACTGTGAAGAGAAACCATATAAACTAGAGCCCAGTCCCGATTTGCAAAGAAATCTGACGGAAAGACAACATACCTGCGAACCACATCGTCAAAGGGATTTGACGGAAAGAAAAATGGAATCCCACCGAAAGGGCACATCATCAAAGAATTTGATGGCAGAAAGACTCAACTGAAGGAACACATTGTCATAGGGATGACAGAAAGAAGACTCGGCCAAAGGAAACACATTGTCATGGGGATGACAGAAAGAAGACTCGACCGAGGGAGCACATTGTCATAGGGATGACAGAAAGAAAACCTAGCCGAGGGAGCACATTGTCATGGGGATGACAGAAAGAAGACCCGACCGAGGAAACACATTGTCATAGGGATGACAGAAAGAAAACCTGGACAAGGGACCACATTGTCATGGGGATGATAGAAAGAATACCCAACCAAAGGAAAGACAATGTCATAGGGATGACAGAAGGAAGACCTGACCGAGGGTAACACATTGTCATAGGGATGACAGAACAAAAAATCTGACTTAGGGAGCACATTGTCATAGGGATGACAGAAAGAGGACCTGACTTAGGGAGCACATTGTCATAGGGATGACAGAAAGAAGACTTGGCTTAGGGAGCACATTGTCAAAGGGGTTTGACGGAAAGAAGACCTGACTTAGGGAGCACATCGTCAAAGGGGTTTGACGGAAAGAAAACCATACGAGGAAACACATCATCAAAGGGGTTTGATGGAAAGGAAACCTGACCGAAATGTCGCCATCAAGGGGTTTATGAATAATGACTGGTCGAGGGTAAGATCGACGTATGATCTATGACCCAAAAGAAAGGTAAGCAGAGGGGTTGATTGTAATGTCTGCTGGGGATATGTCACCGTCTTGACTGAAAATTGATTTGGGCTT
Source organism: Lathyrus tuberosus (assembly GCA_022829125.1). Classification (NCBI taxonomy): domain Eukaryota; kingdom Viridiplantae; phylum Streptophyta; class Magnoliopsida; order Fabales; family Fabaceae; genus Lathyrus; species Lathyrus tuberosus. The sequence goes on along the minus strand of JALAZF010000141.1, from coordinate 6,221,375 downwards.
TTGTGCAAGGTACCAAATCTGGCTTATGCTTCGCATGCATATGTTTGAATTTTCTTTCTATGGCGTAATGCTCCACACAAAATGGAAATGCTACGCGATTTGAGGATGCTATGAACACTATATGCTGAAAACTGACGTATGCTCGGGCTGCCGGGGAAAGAAGAGTGTGCCAAGTATGATTGAACTTTGTTGGCTAGGATAAGTGAAACCTGATGGTGATTGTTTTTTCAAAGGAGAAATTTTTTTGGGTACCAATGGGGATTGGATTTTGCAGGAAGCGCCAATAGGGATTAGGCTTCAGGTTTTTGAAAGATGCCAGCAAAGTGGGCTGTGGAAGGATGTCAAGCAAGGTTGGGCTTTAGATTTTCTGTTTGGTTTTACGAGGCTTCATGCAATGCTATGCGAATGATATGCATGGTAATGATTATGCTATGATGTTTATAATATGCAACAGGAGCACTTCAGCAAAATAAATGCTGAAGAGCCGAGGCTAACTCCGCTGGGGATAACAAACTGAATCGCCTTCAGTGTCATAACTGCTCGAGATCCCGACTAAACCTCAATTCTGCAGGAAAGGACGAACAACAAACATCTGCTGGAGAAACATCCTAGGAATCTGCTGAAGAAAAGTGCCAATGACGATCGACCTTTGACTTGCTGGGGAAAGATAACCACCACCCAAAAATATAGTTGGGGACAATGGTTGATGATATCAGCTCTGCTAGGGAACAAGATCAGACTTGGTCCTCTGATGGGAATCTACCTTCTACCCTTACTCCGTTGGGGAGACGGAAATAACTTTACCACAAACTGGTGAAGCATAAACCCAACACCCTGTACAGGAATATGAACTCTTGCTGAAGAGCAATAAACTTCGCCAAGCTGGCTAGGGGAGAGCGAACCCCTGAATTCTTGCTAGGGAGAATGATTCACAATCTTCATAATGCCCTGCTGAATGATAAAATTTCAGCCATCTCTGCCGAGGCGAGAAACTCTACTGGGGACGTCACGTGTTAACTATCAACGTGAACCCTGCAGATGTGATATGACCAAAAGAGGTGCCCCGATGCAGTATAACCTGTAAATGAACATGTCTTTAGGATATCTTGTGAAGATCCGACATATATTTCCCCATGGCTTTTGATTAACCGTCCTCTAGAGAGAATAACCTCCTGGTCTTTGGGGTGGCCTGCCCCAGCTTTGAAGTGATTTTGCCCCTGACTGATTGATCTGTGAAGGAATACCTTTAACTGACCTTCGAGATATTTTTTGAATCTCGACTTGATTGCCCCAGATTGGCTGAATCTTGGAATGTATTACCCATTTTATATACCCTACCCCTGGCTCAATGGAGTATTCGGGCACTTTGCACCTTAGATTAATCAATCTTTCCATTGTAGAAACTTTCCTGATGTCAAGTACTAACTCGCAAGTAAAACAATTCATTTTGAAAAGATAATTTTGATGCAATGCATATGGCAGTTTTGAAATCCAAGTTTGTTCACTAGAAAAATGTTATGACGTGTAGTGAACGAATCACTTATTAGAATGTCACATAGATACCAACATGAATGGTAAGAAGTCCTTTTAGGAGTCAGAACTGACGCGATTTTAACCGAAGTATGCTTTCAAAACAACCCTGCTTCAATTAGGTCTTTCGAAGGTTGTAACGTGACCTGGTTCATGGTTTAAGAAAGAAAGGATATAAGGCTCAAAGTTTTATTTTAACCCACCCATTCTCCTTGATGTTCTCCAGTCCTAAGTTCATCTAATTCGACACAAGCACTCACCTTTCAAAAAGGTTGATGAATGGTATGAGGATAGAAGGGTCCCACACGGTTTTCGGAGTGACAATCATCCATTTTGTCATTGTGTCTGTATTCACATGACTTGTTCTTGCTCAAGGATTTTTGTTTTTGTAATCCTTTTCATTTTTCGTTCTTTTGCTTTTTGATTTCCCTGATTTTTGCCTGGACTGATTCTTTTGAATTTTTCGATTTTGAAGTCCAGCGGGATGCCCTAACTTTTGCTTAAGTGACTGGTTTTCAAGTCTTGACTTAGCGGGATTTTTCCTTTCTTTTTTTTTTTAACTAATCGTGTGACACAGGTTTGTCTTGACTTGTAAAGGGTTGTGACCGTCTCACTCTTCGGTTGGTGAGGGATAACCGTAGATGTAATTGATCCTCGAACGAAACACTCCTTTTAAAATTTGAACGCACGGTCAAATTAGCTGACACCTACCCTGCCCCAGGTTAAGATTGAGGGTTTTTCATTTTCAGAAATAAACTCATACTACTAGGCTCAACGGGGTTTGCAAGGGATTATCTTCCTTATGTCTCCGGTGTTTAGGAATTTGAAACAATGTTTGTACATCATCAACAGGGTTTTTATTCAAAAGCATACAATGGGAAGTTTTGCACCTTTCAATTTCGTCATCCTCCCTAGGATCCTGCTTAAACAAGCATATGATATCGATGAAAAGTATGAGTGAACACGACTGGATTTAATCAAAGCATGTATATTCATTTCATTATCATTATCAATTAAAAACATACGAGTTTTACAAAAGAGTTTGCACTTTAACAGAAAAGAAACTACAAATGCTAAGAAATGACATGATATAAATGGTCGCCAGCTTCGAGGAACTGGGCCTTCCAAGCTTGATTTGCTAATGAGCTAGCCATCTTCAGTACTGCTCATCGAAGTTAGTCTGATAATCATTTGCACAACTACTCTCGGTGATTTCTTCCATAATCTGGACTAATGAACCTACCTGGACGAAGGAGAATTGTTGATCCGAATGCCCTGAGGTGTAAATGAGAACATGTTGGAGTCAAGCAGAGTTTGAACCTTACTCTTGAGCACTTTACAGTCTTCAGTTGAATGCCCTTGTGCCCCAGCATGGTAGTCACAACGGGCGTTAACATCAAAACCTGGTGGGTATGGAAAAGGCATTGGCTTCAATTCCTTCGGCACTATCAATAAACCTCTGATCAAATCTGGCAACATTTGACCATACGACATTGGCAACTGATTAAAATGCCTCTCTGGCTTCCTTGGCCTTTGTCGGGCGTGCTGACGCGGATGACGACGATATGACCGTTGATGTTGAGGAGGTCCCTAACTCGGAGAAAGATATTGTCCTTGATAAGGAGACTCAGAAGATTGCTGAATTTGAATAGTTGATATGCTTGAATGCTGAGAATGAGGTAGTGAAAATTCCTGGATGGAACTATTTTCTTCCTCGAATTCTTCTTGAGAACTAACAACTGATTCTTTTTCATTAGCTTGGAAGTTCGAGACGCCTTGGAGCTTTCCACACTTGAGCAGGCTCTCGATACGTTCTCCCGTCATCACCAGGTCATAAAATTTTGCTGCCCCATTGACAATCATCTTTTCCAAGTACGGACCTTGCAAGGTATCCATGAACAAATCAACCAATTCTCTATCCGAAAGTGGCGGTTGAACACAAGCGGCTAACTCTCTCCATCTCTGAGCATACCTTCTGAATGACTTATTATCTGCTTGAGACAAGTCTTGCAAATGAATTCGGCTGGGAGCCATGTCAAGATTATAGTTGTATTACTTTACAAAGGCGTTAGCTAGGTCTATCCATGATTGGATGCTACCACTTTCTAACTGCATATACCAACTCAAAGATGCCCCACTCAGACTGTCTTGGAAATAGTGGATCATAAGCTTGTCATTGCGAACATGTGAAGTCATTCTTCAGCAAAACATCACCAAATGTCATTTTGGGCAGCTATCCCCTTTATATTGCTCAAACTTCAGCATCTTAAAGTTTGGTGGCAACACAAGGCCAGGTACCAGACACATGCTCGAAGCATTCAAATCAAGAGTATCACGCCTCTCCAGGGCTTTAATTTTCCCGTCCAACACACGGTATCTTTCATCATTAACAGATCTTGGGTCATTAGGTTTCATCTTTGGAACTACCCCCTGGACATCTGGCACAGAGAAGGCAAAGCTCTGATAGTCTGTGGCATCAAGAGAAGAAGAATGTCCGTCTCGGACGATGGTATGCTCTGGCATAACAGGATCCTCAATAGGGACTCCCACAGGCTGAGCTTGAGCAACATTGTTCACCGGAGATGGAATAACATTCTCATTTCTTTGAACATTGGCCTCTCCCCTTGTCATGGCGGCCATAGCTTCCATTAGTTGATCCAACTGAGTTTTCATCAAGTCAACATCGGCCCTAGTCACAAGCTGATTTTGTTCTTCCGAGTTCATGATGATCCAAAAGCTTATTCAAATCCAATACGAGTGTTGGGAAATCAAACTACAGGTCGAGGACAAAGGATGAATGAGCACTCTGATCAGGCCAGAGACAGATATGCAAAATGATGCAAGATGCAAATGCAATGCAATAATATGAATGCAATAAGACATGGGATCAAAGCTTCCATATATTCTGAATAATGACTGTGTTGTGCCGATGAATGAATAAGTTCACAGGTATGCTCTGAAGAGAAATACCGGGATACCAGAATATCCGAATAATCAGAATACCAGAATGCCAGAATATAGGCATAATCAGAATAACAAAATGCCAGAATATCGGCATAATCAGAGTACCGACCTAATTAGAATACCGGCTAGGTTGAAGGTTAAGGTTACCTGCAAACCTGTAAACAACCCACCCCTCTCACATGTGGGTACTGGAAAGGCGAGGATCCTCAATATCACGGACTCTCAAGTCGAGAAATGATGATACGTTCACCATTTCTGGTTTGGCATCATCATCAAACGAGGAGGTCTTAACTGATTCCCCTCCAAAAGGATATCCTATAGAAAGTTCCCAGTTTCGGGTCCTCGACAGGATACGTAATGGGTTTGCCATTTCTGGTCTGCCATTATCGCTCCCTGAAAGAGTGTCGTTACTGAGTCCTCGGGAATGGTCACCAGAGTCGACAGTTCCTCAAGATAATATCCACTGGCCTGTATCAACATACAGTAGCAAACAGCTCCCGATAGAACCTCGTCTGGCTGTGGGTCTCATGAACAACAATACGTGGTCACCACCACGCAAGCGTCACGACTATCCACTCTAATACCTATGTGTATGCTCAAGCCTGGGTGGTGGGCTTATTTCTCGAAAATCCCAACCTGACAAACAGAAAAATCTAGCACAATCCAGCACAGTATAATATATGGAAACAGTAGATGAAAAGCAAGTAAATGTAATAAAACAGTAAACATGCAACAATGCCATAAATAAAGCGAGTAAAGCAATACAGATAAACACCCTATAATCGAAAACAAACAAGCGCTAGGATTGACTCGCATAGGGGATGGGCCAGCAAGAGGTCAATCTATCCCCAGCAGAGTCGCCAGCTGTCGCTCCCGGGATTTTCATCCAAGTACAAACGTGAAAGTGGCGCTGAAACAGAGTCGCCAGCAATGTGTATTTATCCCAAGAGACGGAAAGGAAACACTGCGTAAACCTGAGGGGAGGAAAAGAACATGGTCTCGCGACCAAGAGAAATGGGTAAGGGAGTCGGTTACGCGAAGGAAAGGTATTAGCATCCCCACGCGTCCATCGTACTCGATGGGATCCACGCTTGCTGTCTCGATCAAAGGGTGTCGTCATCTGGTGCTCCGCTGCTCCTGGAAAGGAAAGGGAACAGGAACGGAAAAGAAAGGAGAGACAGAAGAAGAGGAAAAGAAGTGACTCGATAGGACGTCATCGGAGTCCTAGGCCTACGTATTCCCTCGTGCAATGGGAAAGTCAGAGTCAACGTAGTTCAGACTACTGTTCGGGGGGAAAAGAGAAGGATGGTGCTCAGAGAGATCTCGCACGATCTCCTGCCTACGTATCTCGCTCGCACGCGAGAATCAGAGCGACGTAGTTCCCCTCACTAGGCATGACTTTTCTTTGTTTGTGTTTTTTAACGGAAGACGCCAAGGTTCGCGTTCCAGCAGTTAGGTGTCGCAGCTCGTTGTACGGAGTCTTAGGCATTTACCTGTTTGCGGTAGAACGAAAGTGACGCATCCTTTATGAGGGAGTGAAGGAGAGGCAAAGGGAATTGTTTGTTTTTGTCTTTTAAGAGAAAGTGTTTTGATTTATTGTATTTGTAACGCATATTGCACTAAATCCTATGACATAGGAACGAATGCGTCGCATGGTCGTCCTAACAGGACGTATGCTAACACTCTAGAAAGGCGAAGGGAAGCCCTTCTCCTTCCATTTCTCATGTACTTAAGGCTCATGGCGTACAATACTTCTTGCCCTTATTACATGTTTTGATTTTTGTTTTGAGATGAGAAAGAGAGACTCAAGGGGTTGGAAAACACTAAGGGGAATTCTATCCTAATATTGTCATGCAAAGGTGGCCCTATAGTTGAGTTAAAGGGGAAGACTACCTAACACTATCATACAATGAATAGTCCTATGTTATAGTTTCTAACCTATCTAACTTGAATAAGTTAGAATAAGTGTCCTAAGGAAGAAGAAAGCTACGCTAACAACAAACAATGCAATGATATGAGATATCAAAGCAGATGAAGAAAAAAAAGAAGAGGGATGTGATGAAGATCACATGAGCGTCAACATCGGCCGATGTGAGCTAATGACAATATGTGGGGATTCGATTGCGGAACCCTATTCCACTTGGACCGACTCGATAACAAGAGTGATAAGGTTCAAAGCTTCAATCATGTAATGAGAGCTAAGAACGACACACTTGAATAACGAGGGTCGATTGCGAACCCTGTTCCGTCAATTGCCTTCTTTGTGGTCTTACAAGGGGATATGGGAATGGGATGCCTCTTTAGAGGTCTTTAGGCACAATATTAAACAAGCACAATCATGGCCTCACTTGAGGGCTTTCCATACAATCCTACTTATCATGGCATCGATTATTCCTACTTCTCATGGAATTTGAAAGCATTAAAGAGAAGTGAAGATATAAAAGGGAAACAAAATACTACCGCACGGATATAGATCCGAATTATAAGCAACTAACAGTAAAGAAACCCAGAGATCCGATCAAACAAGCTAGCATCCACAAAGAAGTCAAGTTAGCAATTGCACGTCCAATATAAGCTCAAGTCGTCGGTGTGAAAATAAATCACACGTAATGTGTAAGTCGGATGCGACTACACAAATGCCCTACACAAAATACAATCCATACAAACAAACAAGACAAAGCATAACAAGTGCGTCGCAAGCAAAGCGGCGTCCCACAAATAAAATGGAACACCAAGTGCATACTCGTCGTCGGGATCTCCACGAAAACCTTGCAAAAATACTCAACAAACACGTTAGAAATCACAAAGAGGTGCAACCGGAAGTTGCACCTATGCATCATAACTCCAAATCATGCATAATGATGAGCACACAAGTCGCAAACATGCACTGGAACACAAAGTTTCAAAATGGGGCAGCACCGCCACAACATCATAAAATGCACACAAAGTCGATCCGGAAAAGAATGAAACCAATCACAATGATAATGTATGAGCAAGTAAGCACGAGTGTGCATCAAATACCAGTCGACATGCAAAGTTCGCACGAAGCGGAGCTTAAAAGTGTCAAATCGGAAAAAACGCGTCCCAAAATCACCGACTCGGAATTGAACAAAAATCGCATGGTTGACCGCAAACGTGCCAACGGGCTCAAAACCGCACTCGGTTTGAATTAATTCCGCTCGGAAGTGGGACTTTAAGGCCGATTTCGTCGGCTGGCAGTAGCTAAACAGTTGAAAAAAGTTGTCCGAAATCGGTTAAAAAGTCCACCAACAGCTCCGGAATCATCAACAAAGTCAAGTTACATTATTCACATTCGCAAAAACACGCCACGGTTAGGAAGTTATGACCAAAACACATAATCTCGACACGTGGCACATGAACACAACAATTCAACAATTAAGCACAACGCGAGGTTCTCGACACGCGGCATAATTCACAACAACAATTAATCACCAACCTATCCTATTCTGGATTTGCACATTGTAACAAGCATGAATTCAAGAGTCGAGCAATTCAATGGATGTCAAATCACAACAATTAACTCTCCTAAGATTTTTGTCAAACACTTAGCATGCACCAATTATCATGACACAATTCCAACAAGAATTCACAATTTAATGCACCATAACAATCATTAGAATTACTTTATCACAACAAATGTTATATCAACCTTAATATTCAACAAGATCAATTAAACAATATTCAAGTATGTTCAACAATTCTTCACAAAATCAATTCAATGCCAAGTTCAAGAATCTATTAATCAATTATTCAAGAATTAAAGGGTTAAAGTTCAAGAAACTAACCGAATGAAGAATCGACAAAGAAATTGCAAATACGGAGGGAGGGAGAATCAAGCGCGCGATTGCGAAGAAGAGAGGGAGAGGAAACCGCGTGGCTGGCCGGTGGGAGGTCGGAGTTCGGTCGGAAGTTGATCGGAGAAAGAGAATTGATCAAGTTGTTGTTGAGTTCTTGAACTTGTTCATGATGTTCTTGAATTTCTTGATGAATAAGTTGAAAACCCTCACTTTGATCTTGGAGAGAATTAGAGTTTGATTTTAGAGTGTTTGTAATGAATTGTGAAGTTGGAGGGAAAAACACTTAGACTTGAATATATAGTTCAAGGGGAATTCGGTTGCGCCTGAAAATAACCTGCTCAATTAAAAATAACTCTTGGCTCGGTGCGAATCTCTGAATCTACGTCTCACGTGAAAACGTCAGTGACGGACTCACGGTCGTAACGCTTCGAGAATGGACGCAATCAGATAAAAATTGAGTGAGTTGCGAGTTTTTGAATGGCGAGACGGTACTGATTAAATCATCCTTTTTCAGCTTTTCGACTGTCTGCTACTCAAAAACGTAAGGTCATGCGCTCGGGGGCAAAATCTCGACTTGACTTTGTCAGAAAAGTTGTAACTCTACGAGTCAGTGACTTCGTGTCCGAAAATGAGCTCAATGGGACAAACGACGAGTGAGATATGAATTTTCTCGTGAAGCAACTTTCAGCCATTTTCTTCGGTTCGACACGTCAATTTTGCGAAATAAACCAAAACGACCATCTTTGGAGTACCGTTCAAACTCGAGCTTGTCTTTAATCTTGAAGAGCACAAAATTTGTTAACCGTAGCTTTGAGAATGGACGCAATCCGATAAAAATTGACCAAGTTATGAATTTTCCAATATCTGACAGACAGTGAACTGTGCCAAAAAATTCTTCCAGTAATTCGCACTTTCAGGGTTCTTTTGTTTTGACCTGACTCATACTGAACTTACGTCACAAATATGGCATCGAAACGGAATTTTAGGCACTAGAACGGCATCAATCCGATAAACGAGCTGAGAGTTATGAATTTTTTAGTGACCGAAACATGACGGTTCAGCACTATTTTCTACTGTTTTTGCACTGTATCGACTCTGAAAACTCGGGTATTCGGAGATCTTCCTCAAAGAATCAGCCCTCGGTCCGAACACGAAAGTTGCAGATAATTCCAATATGGAACTTTTTGGCATAGGAATAGCTCAGAACTGATGATCCAATCAGAAGTTAAGCCCTTTTGAATACCACTGACGCAATTATCCAGCGAAACCGAAATTCCAGAAACAAATAATTTCCACCACCTTCCTTGATGAATTGACTTCCGAGCCGAACATAAATGTTGTAGAGAATGCCAAGAAGGTTATAACTATTGAATATCCAGCCAAAACGAGTTCCAGAGCAAGAGTTATGAATTTTGCAAGTTTGCACAGCAAACTGATTTTCTGCTCAAACTGTTCTGAATCGGCTGAAAACTTCAACTTCCTCTGAGATTCTTGACATGAAAAATTATGTTTGATAAGAGCTTTGCTGACCCGGTGATTACGTAACCCAGAGAAATACTTTGCGCATGTGTCTAGTGACGAAATAAACGTCTGTTGCAACCTGACGATGCTTGAACAGAGAACCTTGATCCCATAACCACAGAACCAAATGATATGCATGTATGTGCCCGATGACCTAGCTAAAATGCAAATGAAGCATAAGCCACTATTATAAGGTAATAAATAAGAGGGAAAATTTTGAGTTATTACACATGCCACCTTGGTGCATCCATTAAATGCTCCAAACCAAAATTGGAGTCTTGTCCCTCTTTTAGGCATTTCTAGGTTTGGCATGCTACTTTTGGTTCCAAAGACTTGGGAGGCTTATGGATCAGTGTTTGTCCCTCCTTGGTCCCCCCCCCCCTGAGGTCTTCAGATGGATAAGTGTGTTTGTCATTTGCACAAATTTGGCAAATCGAGCAAAATGCCCAAATCTGCCTTGCTTTGACAGTTTTCAGCAAGGCATATTGCCATTGTCATATCTCATGGCTCAAGTGGAATTTGATGGAGTTCTTGGCCATTTTGGAAAGCCCTTATATGATACAACTACTTTTTTATCATAATTGGTTTTGATCCTTTTTGGATCCAAGTGAAAAATGCCCCTACATTTGGAAACAAGTGAAGGCAGATTCTGACTTAGTGAAAATTTCCCTAAGTGTTGGAAAAAAGTGACATTTTCACTTTTTGTGATTTTGATCATTCCATAACTTAAAATCCATGAGGAATTGGAATGAGTTGTGTTTGAAGCTTTTGTAGAGTGCAATGAGAGCTACAAATCCAGCTTTGAATGGGGAAAAATAGCCTTGTGGTTTAGGAGTTATGATCCTCCAAAGTTGGTACCCTAGCCACTTTGTTCCATAACTTAGAAAATTTCTAAGTTTTTATGGTTACCCCTTTTACAAGTTTTCCCACTTTTCTTGATTTTTCTTGATGAATGATGATTCCAATCACACATTAACATCATTTTAGGGTTACAGAACCATAATTATGAAAAATCTCAAAAAGTCAAAGTTATCTTTTGTGCACAGTTGACTTTTTGTCAGATGAATTCCAAACTGTGCGATCCTTTATGAAATCAAGTCCTTGACCTAAATCCAACTTGATGGATTGATTTCATAGGTGTTATAGGGTGTATTGAATCATGTCCTAGGGTTTGGGAGCATGCCTGGGTCAAAAGTCAAAGGTACAGTTGACTTTTTCCTCAAAACCCTAATTGTGGTTCAGATGAACTTGAAAATTGGGAACCAAGCTTCTTGGATCAATCCATTGTTGCAAATGGATAAATGTGGTGTATTAGAGACCCTCAAACCCTCTCTCGAGGTCTTGGCTCATGATTTGTCCCAAAAGTCAACTTAGGGGTGAATTAGGTCAAGAAACCCTAATTACTGATTTTTGGTGAATGCATCCCCTGAGGCAAAATTGACTTGATGATTGGGTTCATGCTGTCCCTTGGAGCATCTTAGGTTATGCTTTGAAGTATTGGCTCGTGCCCAGAGGAAAATTTCCATCTGGAGGCCCCGGTCGACCAAAACCCTAATTTGGTGACACTGGCGATCTTGGGGCTTAATCCACTCAGAATGTTGCAGCCTTGTGCTTAATCCTTGAGGTGGGAGTCCTCTTGTTCCATTGGGGATATTTGAGAGGCTAGACAAGTTGAAGATCATGTCATTTCTTGATTGATCCTTTGTCTAAGAGCTCTGAGAGGGCCTGAAACCCTAATTTTGATTGTTGTGGATGCTCACCCATCTTTGGGGAGACTAATGAGGCATGATGGTTTACCCATATTATGGTGATGATTTACACAATGATGGGAAATATTAGTGGTCAAAATTTGGGGTATGACACGCGCAAAAGTGAACGAAACGAAAAATTAAGTGAGAATTGACCAACCTACAAGCCGGAGAATTGGCTTGGTGATTGTTGTGAATGAAATGTGATAAAGATAAGTGAAGAAAACCAGAGAAAACCAGAGAATCCTACACTTGCACTTTGAACCGTAGTGAAACCGAGCAAATTTCGACAAAAACTCCAAAATGCGAATTATCACCGAAGAAGCTTGAATTAATCACTTGAGATGAATCCAAAAGCTACTGAATCTCCACGAAATCCAGTAGAATGGAAAGATAATGAAGGTTAAGCTCAAGAAAAGCACTTCCAATGTGAAAGTATCTTTTCTTCAAGGGTGAAACAAGAGCTTTAGTGTGGTTTGGGAAAGAAGATGAAGATGAATGTGTAGAATTTGCAGCAAAATGCAGAGAGAAATGAGAGAATTGAGAGTGAAGAAAGTGTGAATATGTGTGAATGATTGTGGAGGTTTTGTGAAATGGTAGAGCTTTATTTATATAGAGTTTAGCTTTGGAGTGTGAGAGGTTTGGAATTTGGTTTGGACTTAGCTTTGGGTGGTTTGGAATTAGGCTAGGAGTTAGTTACCCTTGACTCGCCGAGTCAAGCGGTTAACTCGGTTAGTTAGGATCAACTCGGTAACAATCCCAATGTGAGCTCCAACATCCAAAGGTCCACATACTTGGAAACCAAGAAACACGGTGCACTTAAATTAGAGTGATGCATTGGAATAAATACACTTAGAATGTCTTGAAATGTCTAGAGATGTCTAGAATGTTCCCCATGCTGCTAGAATACTGTAGAACCAAAGACCAAAGAGTGTGCAAAGTTGTTGTCCCAAAAATTCCGTAGAGACTGCAAATTTGTATTGAGTAACCGGTTACCCTATATTGAGTAACCGGTTACTTCAGCCAATTTTGCCCAAATTTGCTTGGGAAGTGATGCTGAAGTGCCGGTTTCGATTTTCCACCTCTTGTTTTGATGAGTAAGCATGGAAACCTTTATTTTGAGCTTGTTTTGATGATGTAATGACCTTGTGAGGATGCGATTAATCGGGCCTAAAAACCTGAAAATCCTGCAACAAGAAATACATAGAGAAAAGTGTGAATGCGTATGCCAGTGATGCGAATGCACGTGCTTATGCAAAAGGCGAAAGAGGGAGGTCAAGTTTCGGGTTACGACAGCTGCCCCTATTTAATCCTCTTGGACCTGAATGTACGAATTGCGCTAGCCTTTCGATGATTCGAGGTAAAAGGGGATTAAATAAAAGAGTAGCTTGAAAATTTGGCCGACGGCGACCAAAGAAAAGGTGCAAGTGTAGAGAGTGTTTAAAGTTTGGCTGAATATCTGCTGGGGAGATGAATTAGACCAAAAGAAAGGGATGATGCTTGATGCATATGCCATGTATGTGTTCTACATGATGCTTGATATCATGCAATGCAAAGGTGCGGGTTGAGATAATGTGCGAGAGTTAGGCAGAGATTGTAGCAAAACGACCTCGACACTCTCGGTCGGGGAAAAAACCCACAGATGAAGACAGGACCTGCTGAGGAACGACCTCCACAAGGTGATAACTCTGCTGTGAAAAGCCCAATAGATGGTGAAGACTCTGCTAGGGAAGAAACTGAGAAGTCTCAAATCTCCAATCCATTACTATTGACCTTGCAGGGGATAAGAGGATCAGGCCAACTTTTTCATCATGACTTACTTTGCCTGGGGAATGAAATCAGAAAACTCCAATTTCTAAGCTGCCACTGACTCTGATGCATGGAATTCACAAGGCTCGGAGGATCTTCTCTGCTTGGGGAAGACGAGGAACCATACCGCTGCCGGTACTTGACAGTTGCGCCATGCTAGGGATGATGCACGACCCGTGCTGAGGAAAAGAACAACCATGTCTCTTCCCGAGGTACATCATTGCAGACTTGCTTGGGACATTATAGATCTGTTGGGGAAATGGCAGATAATTGATAACACTGTTTTAGTGTGTTACTTTAACCCATTTTATGTGACATTTCTAGTTCATGATTTTACTGATGTGGCATGAGTTTAATGTATTTCAGCATGTTTTAAGCATTAAGCACTTTAGGTGCTTCTTTTATGTTTTCATTGTGTTTATGCTCTAAAAGGAAGTTAGATGATGATGAGAGGAGGCATGACCCCAGTTGACAGATTCTGGAGCAGAGCGAGGAACTTTTTGGAGAAAAAGTAGTTGATACTTTAATCAACTATTTCACCAAGAGAGTTGGAAATGGGTGATGAAAAGCCAAGGATGACTAGGGCTCACGTGGCAGCATTTTGAAGAGCTTTGGAGCAAAAGGAATGGATAAGATCAAGAAAGCTAAAGGACAAAAGGTAGTACGGTGGGGACCACGCAGTAAAAAGAGCGCCCAGCACCAACACCACCAGCTGTCTGCTCTGCTCCACCATCCTGCCACAGCCGCCTGCAAAAAGCAGATTTGTCTCCCACCAACATCTGTACCAGATTGCTTGCAACAGAAGGGTTGAGGGACAGCTGGTCCACATGAGGATTTGATTTGGGCCTAACCTTAATTTTGTCAAGAGACTCATGATCCAAGAAAGGAGCAACGACCACTTCCACTCATCACTATAAAAAGAGAGCTTGCGCATTGAAGAAGAAGGACGGGAGATTTTCACACACAAAAAATAGATTATTTCAGTTTTAAGTTTTTATTTCAAAGAGTTAAAGAATTGGTAGAGAGTATTCTATTATCCTCCAGACCTGTATGTTCTGCTGAGAGCTGTCGTGACTAAAGAGAGTTGTTGTTGTTTACCCAACGCAAGAGATCTCCAAGTTATTATTAGGTTGCATTTCTTTACTACACTTTGTAAGATAATGTTTCCTATTATTTTCACTCCAGTAGTTTGTACTCAGCTCACTATGAGCTAAACCTTTGTTTGATGAGACTATTGAAGTTAGTATAAAAGTTGTTTTTATGTTAATATGATGTGTTGGCTAGTGTCTTATTTTGTTATGTGTTTTTATGCTATAAACATGATTCTTAGAGTGATCAACTAGGAAAAAAGTAAAAGCTTGTTGTTGAGAGAGATCCAATAAACAAGCGGATTTCATAACAAAAGTGGTTAATAAAGTAGGATAGAGATATTCACTTAATTCAACTTGCTTAGAGATAAGAAGTTGAGACCATAAAGACTTTCATAATTAAAACCAGACGCATTTTAGGGTTACAAGTGAGACTTAGAGATTTGTTCCCTTGCCCTAGTTATGCATGTTTTTGATGTTGTTGAGATACACCACTAGATCACATTCTGACCTTTTGAGGCACGACACTTCACATCATAAAAGCATTTAAACCAAGACATGCCTGGGCTCGATACTAATATTGTTGTACATCGGCTACCACTTAAAGAAGGTTGTGCTCCGGTCAAGCAAAAGTTGAGAAGAACTAAACCGGAGATGTCTGTCAAAATCAAGGAAGAGGTTCAGAAACAGCTAGATGCCGGTTTTCTTGCCGTAACAAATTATCCTCCATGGGTTGCTAACATCGTGCCTGTACCTAAGAAGGATGGGAAGGTCAGGATGTGTGTTGATTACAGGGATTTGAACAGAGCAAGCCCAAAGGATGATTTCCCGCTCCCTCACATTGACGTGTTAGTTGACAACACTGCTCAGTATTCTGTGTTTTCCTTCATGGATGGCTTCTCTGGGTATAACCAAATCAAGATGGCCCCAGAGGACATGGAGAAGACAACATTCATAACACCGTGGGGAACTTTCTGCTACAAAGTGATGCCCTTTGGATTGAAAAATGTAGGGACAACTTATCAGCGGGCAATGGTGACTCTCTTTCATGATATGATTCACAAAGAGATTGAAGTCTATGTTGATGACATGATTGCGAAGTCACAGACAGAAGAAGAACATTTGGTAAATCTTCAGAAGTTATTTGAAAGGTTAAGAAAATTTAGACTGAGGTTGAATTCTAACAAATGCACCTTCGGGGTGAGATCAGGAAAATTGCTGGGGTTTATTGTTAGTGAAAAAGGTATTGAGGTTGATCCTGCAAAGGTAAAACCCATACAAGAAATGCCTGTGCCGAAAACAGAAAAAGAGGTTCGTGGTTTCTTGGGGAGATTAAACTACATCGCTAGGTTCATCTCGCATCTCACGGCCACGTGTGAACCAATCTTTAAGTTGTTAAGAAAAGATCAAGCGGTCAGGTGGAATGAAAATTGTCAAAAGACATTTGAAAAGATTAAAGAATACTTGCAGGAACCTCCGGTCCTTATGCCACCAGTGCCAGGAAGACCTTTGATTATGTATCTCACGGTTCTTGAGAATTCAATGGATTGTGTGCTCGGTCAACAAGACGAGTCAAGTAGAAAAGAGCACACCATCTACTACTTGAGTAAAAAGTTTACTAATTGCGAGGCAAGGTACTCGATGCTAGAGAAAACGTGTTGTGCACTCGCTTGGGTCGCTAAGCGTTTGAGGCAGTATATGTTAAACCATACAACCCTTTTGATTTCGAAGATGGATCCGATCAAGTATGTGTTTGAGAAGCAAGCACTTTTTGGTAGAATAGCCCGTTGGCAGATGGTTCTGACAGAATACGATATTCAGTATGTTTCCCAAAAAGCCATTAAGGGAAGTGTTTTGTCAGAATATCTTGCCGAACAGCCAATTGAGGATTACCAACCGATGAAGTTTGAATTTTCGGATGAGCATATCATGAATCTGAAGATGAAGGATTGTGAAGAGCCTTTGCCTGATGAAGGACCTGAGATTGGATCTCAATGGAAAATGGTTTTTGATGGAGCTGTTAATTCATATGGTAACGGAATCGGGGCAATCATTATGACTCCACAGGGTTCTCATATACCCTTCACTGCCCGATTGGCGTTCATATGCACCAACAATGAGGCAGAGTATGAAGCATGCATCATGGGGTTAAAAGAAGCAATTGATTTGAGAATCAAGAACCTCGATGTTTATGGTGATTCTGCATTGGTGGTTAATCAGAGTACAGGTGAATGGGAGACTCGTCAAGCAAATCTTGTTCCATATAACAACTATGCCAGAAGGTTGTTACCTTTCTTTGACAGAGTGGACCTCCATCACATTCCCCGGATAGAGAATCAGATGGTTGATGCGTTGGCAACGTTGTCATCAATGTATCGAGTGAATATTTGGAATGAAGCTCCTTTAATCAGAATCATGCGCTTGGACAGGCCTGCTTTTGTATTTGCAGTTGAAGAGGTATCAAATGGCAAGCCCTGGTATCATGACATCAAAGTCTTCTTGAAGAGTCAGGAATACCTAGCTGGGGCATCTTCCAAGGATAAAAATACATTGAGGAGGTTATCAGGAAACTTCTTTTTGAACAAGGACGATGTGTTGTACAAGAGAAACTTTGACATGGTCTTGCTACGTTGTGTTGATGAACACGAGGCAGACCTATTAATGGAAGAAGTTCACGAAGGTTCCTTCGGTACTCACGCCAATGGGCATGCTATGGCAAGAAAATTGTTAAGAACGGGGTATTATTGGATGACTATGGAGTCTGATTGTTTTAAATACGCCCGAAAATGTCATAAGTGCCAGATGTATGCTGACAAGGTGCACGTACCGCCTACTCCTCTGAATGTTTTGTCATCACCGTGGCCTTTTACCATGTGGGGCATTGACATGATTGGAAAGATTGAGTCGACTGCTTCGAATGGACATCGTTTTATCCTGGTGGCTATTGATTATTTCACGAAGTGGGTAGAAGCAGCATCGTATGCCAACGTCGCCAGACAAGTGGTAGCCCGATTTATTAAGAAGGACATCATCTGCCGGTATGGAGTCTCAGAGAGGATCATTATTGATAATGGTTCAAATCTGAATAACAAAATGATGAAGGAGCTATGCCAGAGCTTTAAAATCGAACATCACAATTCTTCTCCCTATCGTCCGAAGATGAATGGGGCTGTTGAAGCGGCTAATAAGAACATAAAGAAGAATGTGCAGAAGATGGTAGTGACATACAAAGACTGGCATGAGATGTTGCCTTATGCTTTGCACGGTTACCGTACTTCGGTACGCACATCAACTGGGGCAACTCCTTTCTCACTGGTGTATGGTATGGAAGCAGTCCTACCATTAGAAGTTGAGATTCCTTCTTTGAGAATTCTGACCGACATGAAGCTTGATGAAGCTGAGTGGGTGCGTTCCCGGCTGAATGAACTGAACCTCATTGAAGAGAAGAGATTGAAAGCCATTGCGCATGGCCGGTTGTATCAGAGCAGGATGAAGAAAGCCTTTGATCAGAAAGTGCGTCCTCGGTGTTTTTAGTTGGTGAATTAGTTCTAAAAAGGATCATTCCTCCTCAAACAGATCACAGGGGCAAGTGGACTCCATATTACGAAGGGCCATATGTAGTAAGACAGGTTTTCTCTGGTGGAGCCTTATTACTCTCAACTATGGATGGCGAAGATTTTACGTCCCCTGTGAACGCGGATGTAGTCAAAAAATACTTTTCATAAAAGAGACCCGCTGAACGTAAAAAGAAGGTTCAGGCAAAAATGGGGCATCCTGGCGAACCATAAAAAGAAAAGGTTCGGGCAAAAATTAGGGATAAAAGAAAAAAGAATAAACACGCAAAGTTGAAAACCTAAAAAGGCAACTTTGGCAAAAATGGGTATCCCGGTGGATTGAAAACCCGAAAAGGGCGATCCAGGCAAAAATTAGGGATTTAAAAGCAAAGGCTACGATCCGCGTTTGATCTGTGATCACTATTCACACTTGGAAAATTCGAAGGAAAGGAATCAGTCCAGTCCGTCATCTTCAGAGGCCAAAGTATCTGCGGATAAGCAAGTCATATGGGTTATAGCTGAGTCGAGTCATGGTGGATATCTGTTCCCCACATTGCCGACATTTGTATTTTCTTTCGCTTTTTGCGCAATTACCTCTTTTCAGGAATTGCTTCCAGATGTAAATGCCTATTTACGGGCCGATTCATTCAATAAAGTTTGCATTTCAGTCAAAGAGCTTTTGTTTTTGTTTTACCTGTTTTGTTTGTGAAAATGTCCAATATTTTTGGTAAAAACATTACATGCTAAATGTTGAGCTTTATAACACAAGTTGGAAAACAGTGGCAATTGCTTAGGTGACAGTCACTATAATGATAATCAATGTAATCATTTATGCGCGTAGACCTTTCTGTTGGTTTTACAGGATGACAGGTGTATCTCCCCAGTAGAGTAGAGCTCTCCCCAACTTTGAAGTCTGATCGTCCTCAACAGTTTATTACTCTTCCCCATCAGAGTATCAAGGATCGTCTTCCTCAACAGAGTATAAAGAAGTAATTCTCCGAGCGGAGTCGTTGAGGATCGTCCCCCTCAGCAGGATATAAGAGGTTTTCCCTAGCCAGAGTTGTGGTTTGGCTCACCTTTCTTCAGCAAGTGATGTCTCCCCAAAGAGTATAGGGCAGTTGTTTTTTCCAACTAGTCAGGAAACAGTGTGTTTATCCCCTAGCAGAGTGGATGTTGACAACTACTTTTTCTCCCAAACGGAGTCGTTGAGGATCGTCTTTCTCAGTAGAGTGCAGAGGATTGTATACCCAGCCGAAGTTGTGTTTGGATTACTATTCCCCAGCAAGCATTCAGAGGTTGATTGCTATAAGGTGGATGTTGTTGTATCTCCCGCAGGAGATTTATGGACAAAGATGTTATTATCCCCACAGGGTCCTGGTGTCTACTTTCCTCAGTTGGTCAGAAAGTATAGTCTCAGTGACAATGGTTTGATCTAATCCCCAGCAGGGTGACGGTAAAGTTATTTCCTTAGCAGCAGATTAAGCTCATATCCCCAAGCAAAGTCTGGTGGTGAGTGGTATCACCAGCAGGTCTTAAGTCCAATCGTTTTGGCAGGCGTCAAATCCAAGTTCTGAAATAGTTGGTCGTCCCCAGCGGAGGAGTTTCCATCTTCAGTATTCATCTCCCTCCCCAGCTGAGTGGGTGTTCTCCTGGAGTTCCGTCCATCTCCAGCTGAATTGTGGGTCTTACTTCCCCGGCAGAGTGGGTATTCTCTCGGAGTTTCATCCATCTCCAGCAGAGTTGTTGGTCTTGATATTCCCCAACAGAGTGGGTTTTCTCTTGGAGTTTCGTGATTGTGATCTTCCTTAGCAGGGTGGAGTTTTTCCTCAACTTGTTCTTTGGTTTGATGACAATTTATTTTGTCATCCCCAGTGGAGTTTGCCTTCGCCTTCAGCATTTATTTTGTTGAGACGCCTCTTTTGCATTGCATGAGCATTTGTTTTGCATGGCATCCTCCTAAATGCGTAGCATTTCCACTTCGTGTGGAGCATTACGGAAAAATTCAAACATATGCATCTGAAACATAAGCCAGGTTTGGGTTTTCCTTCGTCAGGAAAGCCAGATTTCGGGAGCTATCTTTTGACTTTACTCCACAGGTGTTGGGTTGGTCACTCAAAGCAATATTTAACATTCCCTTGTAAAGTCTGTTGCCAGGATTGTTAATCCATGATTTCAGTTTTACCCCTTCCACAGGTGGTCCTTTGGTTTATCCTCTCAAGGTTTTTACCTTCAGACACTCATCCGTGTTCTTTCAGCACCCGTCCGTGTTTTAACTTTCGTTTCAATGCCCATCCGCATTGACATTTGGTACCCGTCCGTGTTCCTTCGGCACCCGTCCGTGTTTGAACCTTTTTGTTTCAATACCCGTCCGTATTGACCTTTTGATGACACTCGTCCGTGTTGCCTTCCATTCCCCAGCAAGATTGATACCCGATAAAAGTCGCTTTACAACCTTTTTCAGTACCCGTCCGTATTGAATCCTTTTACACCCGTCCGTGTACCTTTTCGATACCCATCCGTATTGAATCCTTTTACACCCGTCCGTGTACCTTTTCGATTCCCGTCCGTATTGAACCTTCTACACCCGTCCGTGTACCTTTTTAAGTACCCGTCCGTATTGAATCCTTTTACACCCATCCGTGTACCTTTTCGATACCCGTCCGTATTGAATCCTTTTACACCCGTCCGTGTACCTTTTTCAGTACCCGTCCGTATTGATATCTTTTTACACCCGTTCGTGTACCTTTTTAGTACCCGTCCGTATTGAATCCTTTTACACCCGTCCGTGTACCTTTTTCAGTACTCGTCCGTATTGATATCTTTTTACACCCGTCCGTGTACCTTTTTAGTACCCGTCTGTATTGATATCTTTTTGCACCCGTCCGTGTACCATTTTGATACCCGTCCGTATCTGATATCTTTGATTCCTTGACCCCCGTCAGTGTTTATCCCCAGCATAGCTAACACTCGTTTGTGTTTATTTCATGACATTTCAATACATTGTTTGTATTGGTCTCCAACACTCGTACGTGTTGTGACAGTGCAGTATTTGTTGCTTGTTCCCCAGTGGAGTCGTCCTCCTTTGAGGATTGCAAATTTCAGGTTTCTTTTGGTATTCAATCTCCGTGAATCCTTTGAATGCATGATAGCCGTCACTATCATACCTTCAGGACCAAGTTGTTTGAATAGGGGCAGCTGTAACACCCCAAAATTTTCCTTTTGTGTTTTTAGCTAACTGGTTTATGTTTCTTTGCATTTCCTGCATTAGCATTCGTGCATGGCATGGTTCTTAGCATGGGATCAAGGTACTTGGTCCATATTCTCAAGTCTCGAGCCTCAAGGTGGTTTGAGGGGTTCATCATATCTTCATAAGATCAAGAATGGTAAAGGATTTCAATGAATCTTTCCCTCCTAACCAGAGGGACCAATTAGGGTTTGTGAATCAAAAAGACTTCTTGGAGGGCTTTGTGGATTCAAGCATGTTCTTATGGCATTCCATATGCTCACAAGTGTTCATGGGTGAGGGTTTGGTTGATGGTTTATGGTGAAGAATGTTCAGTGGATCAGTTCCTTGTAAACCAAGAAAAGTCAACTGTAAAGGAGAAAGTCAACTGCGGAATTTTGAGGTTCTTTTCATGGTTTTCAAGGTCTCGCGTCCTCATATGGTCTTCAATTGTCAACATTCATGCCATTCATCAAGAATCAAGAGTTTGTGCAAAAGTTACTAAATTTGGAAAATGACCTATAATGAAAACTTTCCATTTTTGGCAATTTTTCCACTACATTCAACCTGACTTTTCATCATCAAGGAAGCTTCAAATAACATGAAAGTTGAATATATTTCTCTCCCATTTCTAAAAAGTACTAGAACATCTCCATATCATTTGTGGAACTCTAGTTATAGTCAAAACAATGCAAGGTGCATTTTGAGGTTTTTCATATACCACTTTTTCCGCCTTTTATATTTTGGCACAAATGGACTTGTAATCACTTCTATTGCTTCATGTCACATTAAAACATCAAAGTACACCTCATGAGGACTATTTTTGGCTTTTGAATCAATTCATTCCATGCTATATTTCTCACTTATTTCACATTGTACAAATTTGCAAATGGATCAAAAACTCACAAACCAAGCAAGTGCAAGGCCCAAGTACAATTCATTTGTGATCAGCAGAGGAAATGTGAGTGGATCATGCTCATTTTGGGGACTTTGCACACATGGATTAGTGGTGGTGACTCAAAATGCATTTTGGCAAAACCACTCCAATCTCACTAATCAAGGATTTAATCACTTGCTAATCATAATCAGGGGAATAACCAAGAGTATATAAGCTAACTCATGCCTCCAAAATTAGGTCATGCATTCTATTTTGGTCAGAATTCATTTTTCACCTCAAATCTTCTCCTCTTCGATTCTCTCTCACCTTAAGAGCTTTTGGAGAAATTCTTTCACATTCTGAATCATTGAACTCCATAGAACACAAATCTACCATCATCTGAAGCTCATATCAAGGATATCAAAGGGTTCGAATTTGGAAACCTCCTCTTCAAAACTCAAGATCTAGGTCAGATTCAAGCTCTCATTGCATTTATTTTGCAATTAGAGACTTCTGAGGTGTGATCTGGAGCTTACAGACGGTTTTCTAGGAGTATTTTGAGCTCTTCAAGACCTCAGGTTAGTGGAAATTTCATGCCCTTAGAACTAAATTTTTTGATGTGCATAATGATCTGTGATGTGTACTGAGCATGTTGATGTGTTTCATTTTGATTTTGGAAGGGTGGATTGTGTGTATTTTGAGATTTAATTTTTGGATCCAAACTTTCTTTCGTTCGATTTGCATTGTGTGTTCATTGTTTGGTGAAATGAATGTGATATTCTTGATCCTCATGAAATTTTGGTTTGAATGGTATACTCGTATGCAATTTCTGGAAAAATTAATGTTGAGGTTCACCGGAGAAGGTGACCGGAGCTAGGGCTCCGGCACCTGGTTTTGATTCCGTCTGGCAGGGGTTTAAGACGAAGAAGACACAATCAGGGTCGTCCATTGCTTTGATCTGAGCGTCCACACGTTGCCACGTTTTGATTTCCTATTTTTATTTTTATTGATTGTGTGTGTTGTGGTCCCTGCCTCTTATCATATGCGTTTGATCTTAACTGTTCATCTTGCATACTATTTGTTTTGTGTGACTTAATGTGATGCGTTGATTTAATCTGAGGGTTTGTATGGTGACAACACATTAAAAATGCATGTGCCTGTCATGTGTTATCTTTTTAATTTCTGAGTGATTTGGTGTGTGCATGTGTACTTTCCTTATGGTGTGCTTTTAATCATGACCTTTGATCCTGAGTACTTGATTGATTTGCTGACTTGATGTTATGCGTTGGATAGATCTTGTAGTCATGATTGAGTCTGTATGTTGACTGGGTTCCATGTGTTTAGGTTGACTTCGCTGGTGGACTTTTTGTCTTGGGCCTTGCTTTCCACACCCCCTTGTTGAGCCCACTTGCTTTTTAAACGTGATATTGTTGCTGTTTGTCCCCCCTGAGTTTATTTCTTTCCTTTTATTTTTTAATTGTTGCATTTCATTTTTTGATTTTAAAAATAGTTTGATGCATTTAAAAATTATGAAAAAATCATGAAGCATCTTCTTAGTTTTATGAAATTTTTCCAAATTTTTATTTTCCTTTTTATTTTATTTTTGATGTCAGAATTAATTATGTGATTATTTTCTTTGTGAATTGTTTTATATATGCACACTTCAACTTGCTGATTTTATTTCTCTTCATCTATAAAACATTTTGAGTTCATTCTTTTTGAATTGTTTCATTAACATGTTGAAGTGCATAAAAATATTTTTCTCATATTTTTAAATTATGTTCATATTGCATTTTGGTCCCTTTCTTTTGCATATTAGTTCATAATTCCTATGTGACTTTGCATGATTGATTGAAGGCCTTATCTTATGAAATTTTACATGAATTTTTGATATAATGTTTGCTTCTGGTTAAGGTGTTTTGAGAATTAATTTGGTAATTTTTGAAGTTGATTTGCTAATTGTTTGATTGCTCTTTGTTTGAGGTCTTCTCTTAGGCACATCTTTGATCATGTTTGATTACTTGTTTGAGAAGACACTTGTGCCATTGTGTGGGATTGTTTCTTAGACTTCATGAGCCATGTTTGAATCATTATAGGTCATTTGATTATCATTATAGGTCATTGGTATGAGGTTGTTGCATATTTTGTGCACATGTTCAATGTTTGATTTACATGCCTCTTTTGACTTATCTTTTCACTTCTTCTCATCTATGCCTCTTCTTGGTTTGTGTATGCCATGCCATATCACTTCCTTGCATCTCATTTGATGTATGTTTCTGACCTTGAAACTTTGTATTCATTTCATGTTATTCATGTTTCATCTTGCATCCTTTAACATGTTTCATTTACATGCTTCCTTCTTCTTCTTCTAATGGTTCTTAATGCTTGGATACTTGCTTGTATGCCTTATGTGACACTTGTATAGCATGTTTAGGCCATCCACATTCTGACTTGGATTTTATTTGAAGCATTATTGCATGATCACTTTGCATAACCACTCATTCTTCTTCTATTCCTTCTTTGATGACTTTCTTGGATGTTTTGCCACTTGTTTGCATTCTCTTTGCTTGAGTTTGTTTGGTAAACATTATGAGTCACCCTTAAGGTGCACATTCTGACTTGGATGAGTTTCATTTGGTTTGTAACCGTTTCTCTTTGGGTTGTACTTTATTAGGGTTTCATTTGTATTATTGTTACTTATGTTTGTTTTTGCTAACCATGTAGGGGCTAATGGTAAGTGAATGGGATGTGGATGGTTATCCACATTCTAGCTTCTCCTTTCTCTTTTAAGCTTTCATACTTGTGTTTGCTTTAGCATTTAGGATGCTCCTCCCCTCTCATTCACTCTTTTTCATCCCATGAGTCTCAAGACTTGATTAAGTCTTGGATTCTCTCCCTTTAGAGTTATCTAGTCCAACTTAATTTTTTATTAAGCTTGGAGTAGGATTAGCATTAGGCTTTAGGTAGTCGTCTCTCCTAAACCTCACTAACCATAGGATATCCATGCATGATAACACTAGGGCTCTTAGTTTCCCTTTAGAGTTTCCTTTGTGTCGTGTCTCTTCTCATCTCAAAACTCCTTCAAAACACGTAATAAAAGTTAACGTGTATTGCACTTGAGCCTTCTATGTGGGAAGTGGGGAGTGAGGCGCTTCCTCTTATTCTTCTAGGATACCTAGTGTACGTCTTGTTGGGGATGATGCGCGAAGTATTCGTTCCTATATTTGAGACTTGGGTTCAATGCAAGTTACGAAACAACTTAAAAGACACTTCTGTCTAAAAAAGACCAAACAAATTCAAATCTTTTTATCCTTCGGGATTGTTGGGTTTCAAACTTCATTTTCAGAAAAGAGCTCGTCGCTCACGTAAAAAACACTTACCCATCTGTGGTCGTACCCACGAACTACATTAGCTCTGATTCCTCTCTCTCGTCTAATTGAGGATATGTAGGCACAAGACAGCGATTGTCTTGGCGAGCAACCTTCCCCCACAGTTCCCGTCCGAACTACGTTGACTCTGACTTTCCCATTGCACGAGGGAATACGTAGGCGTAGGATGAGCGATGTCCTATCGAGTCACTTCTTTTTCTTTTTTTCTTCCTTTCTTCGTTCCTTTTCGTTCCCGTTTCTTCTCGTTTCCAGTAGCAGTGGAGCTCCAGACGAAGACACCCCTTGATGCAGACAACAAGCGTGGATCCCATCGAGTACGATGGACGTGTTAGGTACTAACACCTTCCCTTCGCATAACCGAATCCCGTACCCATTTCTATTGGTCGTGAGACCATGTTCTTTCCCTTCCCTCAGGTTTACGCAGTGTTTCCTTTCCCTATCTCGGGATAAATACACATTGCTGGCGACTCTGTGTTTTCTGCGCCACTCTCGCATTTGTACCGTTGGATGCGAATCTTTCGGGAGTGACACCAGTGCCTCAGGCAATCCATGTTATCAATGAGGAAGATTCCTCCGACACAGATGAGGAATGGAAGTCCTATCTTAACAAGGACGGTTATATGTCTCAGGAAGAGGTGCCTACGCAATTTTGCTATCCCGCACAAAGTCCAATATTTATACCACGGTCAGACGTCGAAATGATATATAGAGCTTGTGATCCGGAAGGATGTCGTGCTCCGCCAAACTCATTAGAGGAAGACACTCTGATGAAAGACAACTTTGTCCACAATTACTATGGTCTGATGGATGGCCTGCCAATGTGGCAGCCTTATCCTGGAGACTTGGGACAAGAAAGTCAGCCGAATAATGAAACTCAGCTGAGTATCATTGAACAGAATACCTGTGTCCCCACCATGTCATGGGATCAACACTCAGGTCATTCAGAAACTACTCAACATGACGATGAATTTGCAACGTTGCAGGACTTGAATTCATCAACTATGCTTTTCCCGAGGTCAACGTCATCGAGAAGGATGACTCCTCCAGTTCGAAAGAAGTGTGGGACACCTTGGGACAACCAAGTGGAAAATACGACTTCATGGTCAAGTACACCGCTCCCGAAAGCTCTCGTATCAGGCTCGAAGACATCCAGCCAACTGGATAGGGAGATACAGCTGAGAGCACCAATGCTCTGCAAAATGAAACAGAGGAATCCTCCTACGACAACTCTTCCTGGGAGACAGATTCCAATGATCCTGCTCCACCAGAAATCAGCATTATTTCTAAAGACAAATCAAGGAAGGTACCAGACTTTGTGATTCACTGAGGAGTTCACCGCTAATGGGTTGTTGTTGATGCTCCGAAGATTGTTCATAGGTCAAAGTAATTTCCATCTTTAACCTTTCACCCTGCCCAGGTGAAACGGATGTTTTGATAGGGCTCGCTTTCTATAAATTTCCCTCTTCGCTTTGCCCAAAGAGACAGAGTTTTGTTTTATAGGGCTGTAGTTTCAAGAATCGGCTTGTTCATTAATAAAATAACATCGTTCTGTAATTTCCGCATTAATTGTTGTTTTCTTTTTTCGCTTTTTTCAGAAAATGGTAATCCTAAAAAACAATTCAAATAAAAACAACAATAATAAAAACAAGCAGTAATAAAAAAAATACACTGCACGCACTTTTGCATTCTCTCTGTCTCTTTTAAACACGAATCATCACGTCATGCAGATTGCTTGTTTTAAACCCCGTTGAAACATACGATCCAATGCCTTCTCCTAACTTTGAGTTCTCGGTATTTGGGGCTGAAGAAGAAGATAACAATGAAATTCCAGAAGAGATCTCCCAATTACTCAGACAAGAGGAAAGGTCCATTGAACCTCACAAAGAGTTGCTGGAAACAGTCAACTTGGGCTCAGAAGAAGAGAGAAAAGAAATCAGGATTGGAGCACTGCTCAGTCCAACTGCCAAAGAGAGTTTGATAAAGCTTCTCAAAGAATTCCCCGATGTGTTCGCTTGGATACCAACATCGTGGAACATCCTCTACCGTTAAGATCGGAATGTCCGCCAGTAAAGCAAAGGTTGAGACGCACTCATTCGGACATGGCCATCAAAATCAAAGAGGAGGTACAGAAATAGATTGATGCGGGTTTTCTAGCCACGTCAGAATATCCTCAATGGTTAGCCAATATCGTACCCGTTCCAAAAAAGGACGGAAAGGTCAGAATGTGTGTCGACTACAGAGATCTAAACAAGGCAAGTCCAAAGGAAGACTTTCCTTTACCACACATTGACATGCTGGTTGACAGTACAGCAAAGTTCAAAGTTTTCTCCTTCATGGATGGATTCTCAGGCTATAATCAGATTAAAATGGCGCCGAAAGACATGGAGAAAACTTCGTTCATTACCCCATGGGGTACCTTTTGTTACATGGTGATGTCGTTCGGCTTAAAGAACGCTGGGGCAACCTATCAAAGGGCCATGACTACTCTGTTTCATGACATGATACACAAGGAAATCGAAGTGTATGTCGATGATATGATTGCAAAATCCAAGACAGAAGAGGAGCATGTGACCCACCTGTCAAAACTTTTCGAGCGTTTGAGAAAGTACAAACTCCGCTTGAATCCCAACAAGTGCACCTTCGGTGTTCGTTCAGGAAAACTCTTAGGGTTCATCGTCAGCCAGAAAGGAATTGAGATTGATCCTGACAAGGTCAAGGCCATTCAAGAAATGCCTTCTCCGAAAACTGAAAAACAAGTCAAAGGATTCCTGGGACGTTTTAACTACATCTCCATATTCATATTCCTCATGACCGCGACCTGTGCGTCAATTTTCAAATTACTGAAAAAGAACCAGGACTGCGTTTGGACAGAAGATTGCCAAACCGCCTTCGACAGTATTAAAGAATATCTGTTGAATCCTCCGATTCTATCACCTCTAGTGGAAGGAAGACCACTGATCATCTACCTCATAGTCTTGGAAGACTCAATGGGGTGTGTACTTGGCCAACAAGACGAAACCAAAAGGAAAGAGTCTGTCATTTACTATCTAAGCAAGAAGTTCACCGACTGTGAAACTCGGTACATGATGCTCGAGAAAACTTGCTGCGCTTTGGGTTGGGCAGCCAAACGTCTACGCCAGTACATGATTCGTCACACTACTTGGTTAATCTCTGAAATGGATCCAATCAAGTACGTCTTCGAAAAACCTGCTCTCACGGGAAGAATCGCCCGTTGGCAGATGTTGTTATCAGAATATGACATAGAGTACCATGCTTAGAAAGTCGTTAAAGGGAGTATTTTAGCCGATCATTTGGCTCATCAACCGATTGACGATCAAGAATCAGTCGGGTTTGACTTCCCAGACGAAGATGTCATGTACCTAAAAATGAAAGACTGCGACGAACCGCTACCCAGTGAAGGGCCAGAACCAGGTTCCCAGTGGGGACTTATCTTTGACGGAGCAGTTAATCATTATGGAAACGGAATTGGGGCAATAATTGTTACCCCTCAGGGTACCCACATTCCTTTCAACGCTCAACTTACGTTCAAATGTACAAACAACGAGGCCGAGTACGAAGCTTGTATCATGGGTCTCGAAGAAGCAATTGATTTAAGGATCAAGAACTTGGACGTATATGGCGATTCAGCCCTGGTTATCAATCAGATAAAGGGAGATTGGAACACATACCAATCAGGACTTATTCCTTACAAAGACTACGCAAGAAGGTTGTTACCTTTCTTCAACAGAGTTGAGTTTCATCACATCCCTCGTGATGAGAACCACATGGCTGATGCATTAGCCATTCTATCTTCCATGATTAGTGTAGGTCAATGGAATGACATACCTAAGATCGACATAATGCGCCTTGAAAGGCCTGCTTACGTCTTCACAATTGAAGCAGTCATAGATGACAAACCTTGGTATCACGATATCAAATGCTTCCTTCAGAAACAAGAATACCCACCTGAGGCGTCTAGAAAAGACAGGAAAACCCTCAGAAGACTGGCAGGCAGTTTCTTTCTAAGCAGTGATACACTCTATAAGAGAAATTTTGACATGGTTTTGCTCCGATGCGTCGACAGACCAGAAGCAAACATGCTGATGAAAGAAATTCACGAAGGGTCCTTTGGCACTCATGCCAACGGACACACAATGGCGAGAAAAATTCTAAGAACAAGGTACTATTGGTTGACCATGGAATCCGACTGCTACAAGTACATGAGGGGGTGTCACAAGTGTCAAATATACTCCGACAAAATTCATGTACCGCCAATGCATCTCAAGGTTCTTTCTTCCCCATGGCCTTTTTCCATATGGGGAATCGACATGATTGGCTTGATTGAGCCCAAAGCTTCAAACGGACATCGGTTCATCCTTGTAGCCATTGATTACTTCACCAAGTGGGTCGAAGCAGCGTCGTACGCTAATGTAACCCGACAAGTGGTGGTCCGATTTATCAAAAACAATATCCTCTGTCGTTATGGTGTTCCGAGCTAGATCATTACTGATAATGGATCTAACTTGAACAATAAGATGATGAAAGAGTTGTGTGCAAAGTTCAAGATTGAACACCATAACCCATCTCCCTACCGACCCAAGATGAACGGAGCGGTAAAAGCGGCTAACAAGAACATCAAGAAGATCGTTCAAAAGATGGTTGTAACCTACAAAGATTGGCATGAGATGCTACACTTTGCTCTTTACGGTTATCGCACATCTGTCCGCACTTCAACAGGGGCCACCCCTTTCTCTCTAGTGTATGGCATGGAAGCAGTGCTCCCCATCGAAGTAGAGATCCCATCAATCCGGGTATTGATGGAAGCAAAGCTTACAGAAGCTGAATGGTGTCAAAGTCGAGTCGACGAACTGAATCTGATTGAAGAGAAACGAATCACAGCACTATGCCACAGTTAGTTGTATCAGCAAAGAATGAAGAAGGCGTTCGACAAAAGGGTCCGACCTCGCGTGTTCAGGAAAGGAGACCTTGTGCTAAAAAAGATACAACCATTTCTCAATGATTCTCGGGGTAAATGGACTCCGAATTATGATGGCCCCTATGTGGTCACGAAAGCTTTCTCAGGCGGCGCCTTGAGACTTGCAACCATGGACGGAGAGGAATTTGCCTACCCCACAAATGTTGATGTAGTCAAGAAATACTTCGCCTAAAAAAACGTCTCGGTGGATTGAAAACCCGAAAGGGCGGTCCAGGCAAAAGTTAGAGACAAAATAAAAAAATATCATCCCGGTGGATTGGAAGCATCACAGTATAATCCAGGCAAAAATTAGGGATAATGGCAAGTAATTATGTTCAACAGAGGCAAGTCCCTCAGCAGCAATTACACCATCCATCGGAGGAAAACTCCAGTCAAGGTCATCTTCGACAGAAGCTCAGGATGTCCCGAATTCAAAGTTGGTAGAAGGATAGTGGTTGTTATGTTTCAACGTAGCCCTTTTCCCTGTAAATTACCATTTTCTAACTTTGTAAATACTCTTTGGAATCACGCGTTTGGTTGATCTCCATCAAATGGCATCTCTCCAGGAAAATTCGGCGAGAAGTTTGAGGAAAACCGCTACGCATAGCGTCCCTTGTCAATAAAGTTTATTGACAAAAGAAACTAAGATCAGTCCCTTGGTAGGAAACCAGGATCGAGGGGAAGTTTACAAAAGAAACTAAGACCAGTTCCTTGGTAGGAAACCAGGATCGAGGGGAAGTTTATTAAAGAAACTAAGACCAGTTCCTTGGTAGGAAACCAGGATCGAGGGGAAGTTTATTAAAGAAACTAAGACCAGTTCCTTGGTTGGAAACCAGGATCGAGGGGAAGTTTATTTCAGAAAACTTAGACCAGCTCCTTGGCTGAAGACCAGGATCGAGGGGAAGTTTACCTTTTCTAAGCATCATTGCTTAGCAAAAAAAGGATGGATGTGCAAGCTGCCATTCTTAACCACCATCAAAATTTCGGGTATTCCAATATTTAATCCTCTTGCACCCCGAATGCCTGAATACCTTCGCCATTCACACCTTCGGGTCCAAGAAGATTAAATAGGGGCATCTGTCATACCCCAAATTTTGACCACTAATATTTCCCATCATTGTGCAAATCATCATCACAATATGGAGGAACCATCATGCCTCATCAGTCTCCCCAAAGAAGGGTGAGTATCCACTACAATCAAAATTAGGGTTTCAAGCCCCTCAGAGCTCTTGACAAAGGATCAATCAAGGAATGACATGATCCTCAACTTGTCTAAACCTCTCAAGTGTATACTAAGGATCAAGAGGACTCCCACTTCAAGGATTAAGCACAAGGTTGCTCCCTTCTAGGTGGATCAAGCTTCAAGATCGCCAGTGTCACCAAATTAGGGTTTGGTCGACCGGGAACTCCAGATGAAAATTTTCCTCTGGGCATGAGCCAATGATTCAAAACATATCCTAAAATACTCCATGGAACCTCACGGGCCCATGCATCAAGTCAATTTGACCTCAGGAGATGCATACATCAAAAATCAGGAATTAGGGTTTCTTGACCTAATTCACCCCTAAGTTGACTTTTGGGGCAAATCATGAACCAAGACCTCAAGACATGATTTGGGGGTCTCTAACATACTACATTGATCCATTTGCAACAATGGATTGATCCAATAAGCTTGAGCAACAAGTCTCAACTTCATCAGAGCCACAATTAGGGTTTCGCGAGAAAAGTCAACTGTAGCTTTGACTTTTGACCAGGACATGGCTTTGTGGTTTAGGAGTTATGATCCTCCAAAGTTGGTACCCTAGCCATTTTCTCCCATCCAAAGCTTGATTTGTAGATCTCATTGCCCTCTACAAAAGCTTCATACTGACCAATGTCCAAATTCCTCATGGATTTTTAGTTATGGAATGATCAAAATCAAGAAAAGTCACTTTGTTCCAACACTTAGTGAAAATTTCACTAAGTCAGAATTTGCCTTACTTTTTTCCAAATGTAGGGGGATTTTTCACTTGGATCCAAAAGGTATCAAAAACAAATATGATCAAACAGTTGTTGTGTCATATAAGGGCTTTCCAAAATGGCCAAGAACATTACCAAATTCAATTTGAGCCATGAGATATAACATTGGCAAGTTGCCTTGTTGAAATCTGTCAAGGCAAGATAGATTTTGCACTTTTGCTCGATTTGCCAAAATTGTGCAAATCCAAACACTCCTATCCACTTGGACACCTCTGAGGATTGAATCATAAGGGGACAATCACTGAGCCAAGCCTCCAAAGTCTTTGGAACAAGAAATAGCATGTTGAACCTAGAATTGCCAAAATAGGGACAAGACTCCAATTTTGGATTTGAGCATTCAATGGAAGCATCAAGGTGGCATGGATTGAGCCATTCTCAACTGAATTCAGTCAAGACTTATCCAAGACCAAGGGAACCACAGCCCTGTGCCCTAACCTCTAGTCAATGGCTAGAGGAGACTTGGATTTCCATTGGCCAACATTGAACAAACCTCTGCTGCAGTTGCCATTCACTATTGATCCCAAAACAAACTTGCTCTACTATAAATAGAGCTCATTTGTGCTCAGTTTGAGTACACCAAAGCCATCAAACAGATGCTTTCCTCAAAACCTCTTTCTCTTGGCAAAAATGCCTTCTTTAGCGAGGCAACTTTGAGTTTTTGAGCTTGAGAGCTTTTCCATCACAATCAATCACACACACACCTCATATATATCATATGTAAGCTGTGCAAACTATCACAAGTGACCTGTAATCACAAAATCACAAAGTCACCTCTCAAAACCTCAAAATAGGCCTTTTGTGCATTTTTCAAGCCATGTCTTGATTCAGTCACTTTCCAAACCAGATAAAACCTCAAACACACTCCAAATATCATCCTTGAACTGTCCCAAATGGTTTCATACATCTGGAACACCATTTGAGAGAGTTGCTATTTTGGTCACTTTTAACCCCTTTTGCAAGAAAGGGACTGTTTGTGTTTTTGCAAGTACCAGTCAATTCCAATCATCCTAAAAGCTTCTAAGGGATCATTTGAGTGTGTCTAAAGCATCAAATTATTTCTAGAATAAGAGGTTTGACAGATTGCACAAAAGCTCCAAAATCTCAAAAAAGAGGTAAGCCTCACCTTGGAATATTTGAATCATGCAATGCTTTGAAGTCCACTGATCATAAATATCTCATACATGTTGTATATGTTGTGTTTGAGCTAATTCACCATGTAATCCATGCCTGTACCAAGTTGTAGCATAGAAAATGCAATTATAGGTCATTTTCAAAACCACTATCGGGTTTTGAGGAGGGAGTGTGATCTGAAAAAACGACCACCACCATTGGATTCCTTATGAAATTCTGGTCCAGATGCATATAAATTTTGTCTCAAACCATTAAGAATTGAGAAAGTTATGCCCTTCACGTTTCTGAGCCAAAACTTGCCAAAACTTGCCTTGGGCCAGGCCTAAAACCAAGGCATGACTTGTATATTTGTTGTTTTGTTTCAAACAATGGATGTATCACCACCCCAGTGGTAAGGCGCGCGCCTTGTAACCTTTAGGTCTTGGGTTCAATCCCCACCCATGTCATTTTGTGTTTTTTCACATTTTGCCATTTTTTCCAATATTTTCATGTTTTATTAGTTAATTGGAAAATTAATAACTCTTTCAATTTTAATTATTTTTTATTGGTTCTTTTTGCAAAAAATCACAAAAATGTTGAAATATTTTATTCCACAAAAAAATTAAGTTTATATTATTTATTTAATATAATTAGTATTTTTGTGAATAAATTCATTTTTATTTGTTTTTAAACATTTTTAAATGAATATTCATCTTGAAAAATCAAGACCAAATGAGTTTTAATATCTCTTGTGATTTATACCTCATTTACAAACCTTAAACAAAAATCACAAGTGGTTTATTCAAACCTATTTGGTATTTTTTTCATTGATTTTCTTTAAATATTTACTTTTAAAGAATAAAATTAGGGTTTCTTTGATTTTCACTCAAACAAATCATTTTCAAACACTCATGGGCCTCTAATAGAGTGTAAGACCTAATCCCCTTTTAACCAAAACAAATTTGGGCCTCACGTATTGTATAAGTCCCTCTGTGTTAAAAGAAAATCTCGGCGCGATCGCCATTTAAAACGAAAAATCATCTGGGCCTACCCTCGTGTTATAAGCCCCACTATTTTTCTTTAAACTTTTTGGGCCTCTTGAGAGAGTGTAAGACCCATCCCTGTGTACAGCAAACAATTTTTGGGCCCCAGTCACTTGTATAAGTCCCTCTGTACAAAAACAACAGTGTGCTCACTGATAAAACCTTGGGCCTCACCTTGAGCTGTAAGCCCCAAATCTTTCTTTTTCAAAGCACTTTCTCCTTTGATTTTGAATTATACTGTTGTTTTCAATCTTTCTTTGTTGAACAACTAACCAAACAGCATGGAAGCTCTACTTGCTTTCATTTACCGCTTTCATATACATATAACTATATTGTGGGGCTGTTTCACTGTAAGTCTTCTTTCATAAACTCATATCAGACTGTGTAATAATAGTATAGATATTTAGAGTTTCCCCGGCAACTACGTCTAGCATTAAGCCCGTTGATTACTCTTAAATAGTCAAAACTAGATCCCCATAGGATTACCAGACACACTCTTCCCTCCTCTTGGGGTTAAACAATATGGAGATATGAAAGGCAGCATTCTCGGTGAACCCTTTCATAGACTGTCACTCGTAGAAGTTGTCAAGAAACTCTATTCCCCAGAGATGATCTTTTCTCCGTGAATGGCATCTCTTGAGTTTCTTCCAAATTCTCGGACTTTCCTGGCTTGATCTATTCCTCGTGAATAGCCTGTCTTGAATTTCTCGGGGTTTGGGGACCCACAGGCTTCTTAAAAGCATTTGTCAAGGAACTCTATCCCCAGAGATGATCTTTTCTCCGTGAATGGCATCTCTTGAGTTTCTTCCAAATTCTCAAACTTTCCTGGCTTGATCTATTCCTCGTGAGTAGCCTGTCTTGAATTTCTCGGGGTTTGGGGACCTATCGGCTTCCTAAAAGCATCCCTGCCTCCTCTTGGGCGTTGTACAAGGACCCGTCGGCTTCTTAGAAGTATTCACAGCCTCCTCTTAGGCTTCATATAATGACTTCTTCCTTCGAGAATGATAGCTTCCTCTTGGGCTTCGTACAAGGACCGAACGGCTTCTTAGAAGTTTCCAGCCTCCTCTTGGGCTTCGTACAAATTATCCCGACGACCTCCTAGAGGTATAGGAACAGAAATCAGTCATCTTAATAGAGCAGTCTTTCCAAGAGTCTACTACTGTTTCTCAAACCATAGTACAAAAGATGAAACTCTAGACTTGGACAGTCTAAAACCCTTGAGTCCCAAAGACGTTCTCAAGCACCCTTCACAAATAGGAAGGAACCCCGTAGACTTGGATAGTCTCAATACCCTTCGGATTTCCCCCTTTCCTCAAAGAAAAGGAAATATCCCTGATCCTCGAATCAAAATCCCTGAGTACATTGTTACTCATATAAGAACTAATTTTCTCTTTGAACCCATATACTGGTCACTCAACTGAAGCAGTACCCTCTTTAGCCTCCATCTCGGGCTTTGTACGAGATACAAAAAGGGTTCTTATTTGAATCAACACTTTAGCCTCCATCTCGGGCTTTATACGAGATACAAAAAAGACTCTCTTGTGGAGTCACAATCCTTTCAGCCTCCGTCTTGGGCTTTGTACAAGACACAAATCACTCCCTTGTTGAGTATAAAACCTTTAGCCTCCATCTTGGGCTTCGTACGAGATACCATAAAAGACTCTCTTGTTGAGTCAACTTCCTTTTAGCCTCTCTCTCGGGCTTCGTACGAGACACACAAGAATCACCCTCTTGTTGGGTCAATAGTCTCCTCTTAGGCTTTGTATAAGAAAACCACTGGTTGATCCAATTAACCTTTTAGCATCAAAGTTGTGTCTCGTTCATAGTATACAAACATCAACAACTCCTTCCCCTTCATCTAATCGCTGTAAGCGGCAAACCTCTGGATTATTTACATCCATGCCACTGTCCCTCCTTTAGCATGAGAAATTCCTAAGGAAAGATAGAATTGCTCTACACTGAGTTAAAGTCTTCTCCTTCAGGTTGGAAGTCCCCTATAAAGGAAATTATGGCATTGCCGGATTCGCACATCCCGGTTAAAGTAATTCTCCTTTATAAACAGTTGTGACATACAAACCCCTCTTTAGAGATGACAAATTCTCTCTAAAGTCAACACCTTTAGCTTCACATCTTGGGCTTTGAACAAGATACAAATAGACATTTTCAGCTTCACATCTTGGGCTTTGTACAAGATATATATCACCTTTCGCTTCACGTCTTGGGCTTTGAACAAGACACCAAAACACCATTTCCTCCCGTAGAATAGGAGGAACTACGATCGCTCTGATTTCCCTGTTTCGGTAAACGGGAATACATAGGCATAAGATTGAAAGAAAAATCTTAGCGAGCACACTAAACAAAAATCCAAAATCCCATACTTTCATACATCCGTCCTAACATCTTAACCTCCCACCCATCGACCGAACACTACTTTTAACAAAATAAACCCAATAGAGACGCCGAATCTTTGTAGCATCTGTAAACCAACAGTTTTGACTGTTTAAACTCATTTTGCAAGCAGGGTTACTTTGAGACATCTATTTCCCTTCCTTCATCAGCTTTAATAGGATAAAAAATGAATCGAACTGTAGATACCAAAGAGAGGTAGTGCTTCGCAACCACATCAAAAATCCGCTCGCTACACAGTACTGTAAATTGCTTTGGTGTGATTTGAATGATCAATTGGAACCTCTATTTATAGGTGATCAATTCTTGTCTTGGAGGAATAGTGAATGGCTGATGGATCAGATCACATTCAATGGCTTTGGCTTGGTGGCATTTCTTCTCATGCAAGGCAACCTAGCCCCTCCCAAGAGCAGGGCTATGTCTTGACCAAATCCACATTCTTTAGATGTTTTTATTGTTGTTTAATCAGAGAACTTGACTGAGTAGAGTGGCTTTGTTGAAAGTGCCCTATTTCACATAAATGCCTTTGACTTCAAGGCATATATGCCAAAATGCATTAATCTCAAGTTGGAAGATCCCTTGGCTTTTGGACTCAGCCCTATCAGTTGGATCAGTTGGCTTATGATCAGATTGAATGCATGTGGCATAGTGATCCTTACTTTTGACTCAGAAATCGTGGATGGCAAGAAAACTCATAAACTGATTTTTCATGGCAGCCTTGACATGGTGTGTTGTAGCAGTCATAACTCTTGGCTCAAGTGGAGTGGTTTCATGCCAATGAGTTGCTTGGATTGTAGGCAATATGTACAACAACTTTGATGTTGACACCTTGAATTGATTCAGCTTGGAACTGTGTGAAAAAATCCCACAAGTTTTGGTGTTTCCAACAAAATCTATCTTGGACAGAATTTTTTCTAAGTGTTGGAAAAGTTGTACTTTCATGTTTTTAGTGATTTTGATCCAACCATAACTTGAAATCCATGAGGAATTGGAATGAGTTGTGTTTGAAGCTTTTGTAGAGTGCCATGAGAGCTACAAATCCAGCTTTGAATGGGGAAAAATGACCTTGTGGTTTAGCAGTTATGATCCTCCAAAGTTGGTACCTTTGCCATTTTATACCATAACTTAGAAAAAATTCTAAGTTTTTATGGTTACCCTTTTTTCAAGTTATCTCACTTTCTTTGGTTTTTCTTGATGAATGTTGATTCAAATCACACATTAACATCATTTTAGGGTTAAGGAACCATAATTGACAAAACAATCAAAAGTCAAACTTTGACTTTTTGGCACATTTGACTTTTTATCAGATGAATTCCAAACTGTGTGATCCTCTATGAAATCAAGTCCTTGACCTAAATCAAACTTGATGGATTGATTTCATAGGTGTTATAGGGTGTATTGAATCATGTCCCAAGGTTTGGGAGGATGCCTGGATCAAAAGTCAAAGGTACATTTGACTTTTTCCTCAAAACCCTAATTGTGGTTCTGATGAATTTGAAACTTGTTGATCAAGCTTCTTGGACCAATCCATTGTTGTAAATGGATCAATGTGGTGTACTAGAGACCCTAAAATCCTCCCTTGAGGTCTTGGCTCATGCTTTGTCCCAAAAGTCAACTTAGGGGTGAATTAGGTCAAGAAACCCTAATTCCTGATTTTTGATGAATGCATCTCCTGAGGTCAAATTGACTTGATGATTGGGTCCATGAGGTTCCATGGAGCATTTTAGGTTATGCTTTGAAGCCTTGGCTCATGCCCAGAGGAAAATTTCCATCTGGAGGCCCTGGTCGACCAAAACCCTAATTTGGTGACACTGGCAATCTTGAGGCTTGATCCACTCAGAATGTTGCAGCCTTGTGCTTAATCCCTGAGGTGGGAGTCCTCTTGATCAATTGGGGATGTTTGAGAGGGTTATACAAGTTGAAGATTATGTCATTCCTTGATTGATCCTTTGTCTAAAGCTCAGAGAGGGCTTGAAACCCTAATTGTTGATAGTAGTGAATGTTCACCCATCTTTGGGGAGACTAATGAGGCATGATGGTTTATCCATATTGTGATGATGATTTGCCCAATGATGGGAAATATAAGTGGTCAAAATTTGGGGTATGATAGATGCCCCTATTTAATCTTCTTGGACTCGGAGGTGTGAATGGCGAAGGTACTCGGGCATTCGGGGTGCAAGAGGATTAAATATCGGAATACCCAAAATTTTGATGGTGGTTATGAATGGCAGTTTGCGCATCCATCTTCTTTCACTAAGCAATGATGCTTAGAAAAGGTGAAACTTCCCCTCGATCCTGGTCTCCTACCAAGGAACTAGTCTAAGTTTTTGATATAGACTTCCCCTCGATCCTGGTTTCCTACCAAGGAACTGGTCTAAGTTTCTGAAATAAACTTCCCCTCGATCCTGGTTTCCTACCAAGGAACTGGTCTAAGTTTTTGAAATAAACTTCCCCTCGATCCTGGTGTCCTACCAAGGAACTGGTCTAAGTTTCTTTTGTCAATAAACTTTTTGACAATGGACGCTATGTGTAGCGATTTTCCTCAATCTTCTCGCCGAATTTTCCTGGGGAGATGCCATTTGACGAAAAAATTTTAATGTCAGAGTTGCTGGGGAACCCAGTCGTCTGAGTTGTAGAGGTGTACAAACTTCTCTGTTTGGAGACGCCATTTGTCGACCCTACTGGGGGAAACGAGTCTCTTGAGAGACTGCTTCCGCTTGGGGATATTACATCATACTTTTCTTTGAGATCTTTTCGAAGAAATGCCATGTGATGCGATCCTAATTTTGAGGTGCCGATGACCTTTTCGTCAGCGGATTTTTCGGAGAAAAACGGTCTGAATCTCTAATTAAGAGGCTTTCTCTGGGGATTTTCCTTAATCCGGGAAAGCGAAGATATCATCTTCAATGGCGAAGAGTGACATTTGTCAAACTTTTTCTGGTCTTTCAGAGGTTCAAGTTATCAAAGTGGTCAAGGGCCAACTCTAATCCAGAAATAAACTAGAGGAGGGAGATTGTTCAGACGCAACATTTCCTGACGAGGAAAGAACTGACAACTCGATTGTGAAAACTTTTATCACTAGGGGATACGACCGACTAGAGTGATAGTGATGCAATATGAATGCGAATGTAAATCAATAATGCATGATATATGCTGACAAAACTGACGCGGCATACAAACTAGTAGATGAACACGACTGGATACTCGGCCACTGTGGGGACGATGAAGTATCGCTAGTTCAAGATAGCAATTATGCCTTACTTAAGAGAGATAGTCCCTGCGGGGAACACCGTTGGTCGGGCTTAGGAGATAAAGACTCTGCCGAGGAGGTGTTAGATGAAACACGATCTCTGACATAGTTGATCCTTCTTTCAGGTGCACTGGTTTAGAAGGAGTACTTTGATTCTGCACTTTGCAGTTCGCTTACTTCTAGAGAAGCGATCGATGTTCTTTCGATGTTCAACAGTCAAAAGAAATTGCCATCTTTATTTTAAAAGCAGAAAAGTTTGACAAGTAAATTCATTTTTGTTTTTTTTTCAAGAATCGTTGATCATGTTAAAATGTCGTTCTGTAAAGCTAAAACAAATAAGAATTGCAAACAAAAGCACAAGGGCTAGAATTTTATTGATAGGATGGAAATCAGCCAAACGCGTGATTCCATAGAGTATTTACAAAGTTAGAAAATGGTAATTCAAGGGAAAAGGGCTACATTGAAACATAACGACCACTGTCCTTCTACCAACTTTGAGTTCTGGACATCTTGAGCTTCTGTCGAAGATGACCATGACTAGAGTTTTCTTTCGATGGACGGTGTAACTGCTGGTGAGGGATTTGCCCCTGTTGGACGTAGTTACTTGCCATTATCCCTAACTTTTTCCTGGATTGTACTTTGAGATTTCCAATCCACCGGGATGATTTTTTGCTTTGTGTCTCTAATTTTTGCCTGGACCACCCTTTCGGGTTTTCAATCCACCGAGACATTTTTTTTTATTTAGGCGAAGTATTTCTTGACTACGTCAACATTTGTGGGGTAGGCAAATTCCTCTCCGTCCATGGTTGCAAGTCTCAAGGCACCGCCTGAGAAAGCGTTCTTGACCACATAGGGTAGCATCTCGTGCCAGTCTTTGTAGGTTACAACCATCTTCTGAACAATCCTCTTGATGTTCTTGTTAGCCGTTTCTACCGCTCCGTTCATCTTAGGTCGGTAGGGAGATGAGTTATGGTGTTCGATCTTGAACTCAGCGCACAACTCTTCCATCATCTTGTTGTTCAAGTTAGATCCATTATCCGTAATGATCTGGCTAGGAACACCATAACGAAAGATGATATTGTTTTTGATAAATTGGACCACGACTTGTCGGGTTACATTGGTGTATGACGCTGCTTCGACCCACTTGGTGAAGTAGTCAATGGTCCTTTGATAGGTTGCCCCGGTGTTCTTCAAACCAAACGACATTACCTTGTAACAAAAGGTACCCCATGGGGTAATGAACGAAGTTTTACCCATGTCTTTCGGCACCATTTTGATCTGGTTATAGCCCGAGAATCCATCCATGAAGGAGAAAATTTTGAACTTTGTTGTACTGTCTACCAGCATGTCAATGTGTGGTAAAGGAAAGTCGTCCTTTGGACTAGCCTTGTTTAGATCTCTGTAATCGACACACATTCTGACCTTTCCGTCCTTTTTTGGAATGGGTACGATGTTGGCTAACCATTGAGGATATTCTGATGTGGCGAGGAAACCCGCGTCAATCTGTTTTTGTACTTCCTCTTTGATTTTGATGGCCATGTCCGGGTGAGTCCGTCTCAACCTTTGTTTTACTGGCGGACATTCCGATTTCAATGGTAAATGATGTTCCACGATGCTGGTATCCAACCCTGGCATGTCCTGGTAGGACCAAGCTAATACATCGGGGAATTCTCTGAGAAGCTTTGTCAAACTCTCTTTGGCAGTTGGACTGAGTAGTGCCCCAATCCTGATTTCTTTTCTCTCTTTTTCTAAACCCACATTGATCGTTTCCAACGGCTCTTTGTGAGGTTCAATGGACATTTCCTCTTGTCTGAGTAATCGGGAGATCTCTTCTGGAATTTTGTCGTCAACTTCTTGTTCAGCCCCAAATACTGGGAATTCAAAGTCGGGAGAAGGCATCGGATCGTATGTTTCAATGGGGTTTAAAACAAGCAATCTGCATGACGTGATGATTTGTGTTTTAGAAGAGATAGAGAGAATGCAAAAGTGTGTGCAGTGTATTTTTTTTTTAAAACTGCTTGTTTATTATTATTTGTTTTTTAGGATTACCATTTTCTGAGAAAAGCAAAAGGAAAAAACAACAATTAATGCGGAAATTATAGAACGACGTTATTTTATTTATGAACAAGTCGATTCTTGAAACTACAACCCTATAAAACAAAACTCAGTCGCTTTGGGCAAAGCGAAGAGGGATAATTACAGAAAGTAAGCCCTATCAAAACATCTGTTTCACCTGGGCAGGGTGAAAGGTTAAAGACGACAATTACTTTGACTTATGAACAATCTTCGGGACATCGACAGTAACCCATTGGCGGCGAACTCCTCGGTGAATCACAAAGTCTGGTACCTTCCTTGATTTGTCTTCAGAAATAACACTGATTTTTGGTGGAGCAGGATCATTGGAATCTGTCTCCCAGGCAGAGTTGTCGTAGGAGGATTCCTCTGTTTTATTTTGCATAGTATTTGTGTTCTCAGGCAAATCTCCCCATCCAATTGGCTGGATGTCTTCGAGCCTGATATGAGAGCTTTCGGGAGCGGTATACTTGACCATGAAGTAAAATTTTCCACTTGGTTGTCCTAAGGTGTCCCACACTTCTTTGGAACTGGAGGAGTCATCTCTTTCGATGACGTTGACCTCGGGAAAACATAGTTGATGAATTCTAGTCCGGCGAACTTTGTGAATTCATCGTTGTGTTGGATATTTTCTGAATGACCTGAGTGTTGATCCCATGACATAGTGGGAACGCAAGTATTCTTTTCAATGATGCTCAGCTGATTTTCATTGTACGGCTGCCAAATAGGTAGGCCATCCATTGGGCCATAATAGTCGTGGTCAAAGTTGTCCTTCATCAGAGTGTCTTCCTCTAATGAGTTTGGTGGAGCACGGCTTCCTTCCGGATCACAATCTCCATATATCATTTCGACATCTGACCTAGGTATAAATCTTGGACTCTGTGCGGGATAGAAAAATGGCGTAGGCACCTCTTCCTGAGACATATAACCGTCCTCATTGAGATAGGACTTCTATTCCTCATCCGTATCGGAGGAATCCTCCTCGTTGATAGTATGGACTATTTGAGGCACTGGGTGAAGGAATCCTCCACTGTGGAAGAAGTCCTGAATGGGATGAAGACTTTCATCGTTAGCAGTTGTCTGGGTGCGGGTTGCAGAAAAACCAAGACCCTTCTTTGTTTTATTATTAGTAGGAATGACAAGTTGTCTCCATGCTTTTGTATTGTTATTCTCGATCACTTCGAGAGCATCTCTGTATGAAGAAATCGAGGTTCCTTTCTCTGATTGATTCTCATTGCTCACCGAAAGTGCTTAGAACTAAGTCCCGACAACCTCCTCGGGTTCTACACAAGTGGATAATGACAGGTTACTCACGAGCAAGGCTTGTTCTCCACAGACCGTGACGAGTTTATCGTTCTTGACGAACTTTAGTTTCTGGTGCAGCGTCGAAGTGACTGCCCCAGCCTGGTGTATCCAAGGACTTCCTAATAAACAGATGTACGCTGCCCGAACGTCCATGACCTGGAAAGTGATTAGGAAAGTGTGAGGACCGATAGTTATGGGAAGGTCGACTTCGCCGATAACTGCTTTCTGAGACCTGTCAAATGCTTTGACGATAACCTCACTGCCCCTCATCGGGGATCCTTTGAATGATAGTCGCATTAAAGTGGACTTCGGCACAACATTTATGGCCGATCTTGTGTCTACTAGTACGCTGGCTAAAGCATCATCCTGGCAGTTAACTGTGATATTGAGCGCCATGTTGTGGCTTTAGCCCTCCTCTGGCAAATCCTCATCACTGAATCCTAAGTTGTTGCAGGAAGTGATGTTAGAGATGATGCTATCGAACTGTCGTATTGACACATCCTGTTCCACAAAGGCCTGCTCTAAGACTTTCTGTAGAGCCTCTCTGTGGGCTTCGAAACTGAGTAAAAGTGATAGCACTGAGATCTTTGAAGGAGTTTGTAA
Organism: Lathyrus tuberosus; assembly: GCA_022829125.1. Taxonomy (NCBI): domain Eukaryota; kingdom Viridiplantae; phylum Streptophyta; class Magnoliopsida; order Fabales; family Fabaceae; genus Lathyrus; species Lathyrus tuberosus. The sequence goes on along the minus strand of JALAZF010000141.1, from coordinate 6,177,070 downwards.
TAGTTGATCAACAATGTTGTATTCACTCCTTTGGATGAGCTTCAGCATCTCATCATTGTTTTTCGAAAGGTCGGGATTACTGGACTGACAGACTGGTGGATCAGGAGCTTCTGTAGGAAGTTCCTTTTCTTTGTTAGGTTCTCCAACTCCTCGGTTGAAGATTCGACCGCTCCATGTTACTCGATTGATGTCTGCAATATTTACGACGGAGGGTAATGGAATTTCTTTTCCATTCTCAATTATTGTTGCACCGTATTTGTAAGGGATCGCCTTACCTGATTCATACGGTAACAGTCCCGGTAGATAGACAACTACGGGAGCCTTCTGATTTTTCTGACTGTCATAAGTAACTTCAATCAGTTCCTAGATAAGAACCTTTGATTCATCCAGTAGAGGGATGATGGTACAAACATCCTTGTTCTGTTGATGATCAGAGATTATGACAATGTCTCTGATTTGATCAGCGAAGTAGTTCGGCGTCCAGTTGATTGGCTCGGAACTCGGACATGGGTGAATATCTTTACGATCCAACTGTGCTTGAAGAGCTGCCCACACAAGGTAGCATCCTTGGTTACTCTCCGAGCAGACTCTACAACGTTCATAGTTGTGTGGTGGCACCTGGCCATGCCCACTTTGAATGCAGTGCAACCTTACCAGGTTCGTTTCCATAGATCGGACATCCTGACTTTGACGCCGAGCAGGGTTTCCATTAAGCACACTGATTTGTTGCGTGTCTTCATCCAGATAGATTGGAAGCCACCAGTGGTTTAACAAGTGTTGTAAAGTTCTCTGAACGAGAGTGCACCCTTGGTTACTCTCACAACATCCTTTACAGTTTAGATAATCATGTGAAGTGAGAAAACCAAGTTGAACCTGCCTGGCATGTAACTCCACCAAGCTGGTATTCATCAGACGAATATCAAAGATTTGAATCATGTTGATCTGATAAGAATTTCTATCATGGTAGTCCTGGATCCATCCAAGATCCATCTGACCCTGGAGGGCCTCTTGTACAAAAGAGCATCTTTGTTTGTTTACCGAGAAAGTTAGACACGAATTATAATCGTGTCGCGGCAGATTATGATACTGTCTTTGCCTTGAGTGCATCGCCACCAAGTTAAAATTCATTGCATGGATATCGTGGTTCTGAATGATGTTGGAATTTGTATAGGTCATGTTGACTCCACGAACTCGATGCTCTTGGATCCATCTGAGATCCAATTGTTCCTGTAGAGCTGCTTGCACCACAGAACATCCTTGATTGTTTTTAGAGCAGATATCACACTGGTGATAATTATGAGGTGTCACATGGCCATATCCGCTCTGTCTACAATGCATCTTGACCAAGTTGGCCCTTAACAAGAGTACATCATGAATTTGATAGTTGTATTTTGACTCTCCCTCTATCAAATTGACGGCAGCTTTTTCGTGTTGAGGCAGCGGGTTCGTGAGAACATTAGGATTCATATCTTTGAAAGATAAGACCCCGCTCCTCACAAGCTTTTGTACGTCGTATTTGAAACTGAGACAGCTCTCTATGTTATGCCCGGGTCCTCCTTGATGGTAAGGACATGTCTGATCCTCTTTGAACCAGAAAGGCGGATTTTCCGGTACTGTAAGAGGAGACTTGGTTTATACATGCCCCTTGACCAGTAATAATGGAAGCAGTTCTACGTACAACATGGGTATAGGGTCGAACCCTGATGGTCGTGTTGCACGATTGTTGTTGTATGGAGGACGAGCCTGCTGAAGAGGCTGATGTGTCCTTTGTTGATTCGGTTGGCTCTGAGCAACCTAAGGTTGATATGTAGAAACAGGCACAGGGTTGATAGCATGAGTTACAGCTGCTACTGGTTAGTATCGTCGCCTTTGCTTTCTGAGAGAGATATTCCCAATATCCTGCTCTTTTTTCTTAGGGAGAGCACTACCGTATCATTTTGTACTACTTGATGATCCAGCATCTTTAACTAAACGTCCTTCTCTGACCGCTTCCTCAAGACGAACTCCCATGCCGACCATTTCGGTGAAGTCACTGGGCGCACTGGAAACCATTCTGTCGTAGTAAAATGAGCTTAAGGTTTTCAAGAAGATCTTTGTCATCTCCTTTTCCTCCAAAGGTGAATAAATCTGAGCGGCAATTTCACGCCATCTCTGAGCGTATTCTTTAAAGGTTTCCTTGTCCTTTTGTGACATTGATCTGAGTTGATCTCTGTCCGGTGCCATGTCCAGATTGTACTTATATTGTTGAACAAAGGCAGTGCCCAGATCTCTGAACGTGTCGATCGTAGCGCGGTTTAAACCCATGTACCATTTTAATGCGGCACCGGTTAAACTATCATGAAAGTAGTGAATTAGTAGCTCCTAGTTCTTTGTCTGAGCTGACATTCGTCGAACATACATCACTAAATGGCTCTGAGGGCAAGAGTTACCCTTGTACTTTTCAAAGTCGGGTACCTGGAACTTGTGTGGAACTTTCACATTGGGGACTAAGCAGAGGTCCGCGGTGTCCTTTCCAAATAGATCCTGACCCCGAAGGGCTTGCAGTTCTTTCTGCATCTCCAGGAACTGTTCCTGGAATTCATTCATTCTGTCGAACATGCTGTCGTTTCCACCAGAAGGTATCTGGGGAATCTGTCCTGCCGGGACAGTGTGTACCACGGGCGATGGTATAGTCACTATGGTCGAGACTCTCGGTGTCTCCCGAAGTTTGTAACCTTCAGGAATTGTTGTCATGCCCCTGGCATCTTCGCTTTCCCGAAGTTTGTAACCTTCAGGCCCAGCGGCTCCTGCTGCAGTTCCCTGATCCTCAGCGATCGGCAGAACATATCCTTTCGGGATATAGTTAAGTGGCATGCCCCAGGGACGATCTTTCGGCATTATGTACCTAAGATCGGACTTCTCCACTATGGGCGTCGATGTGATCTCCGAGATCACTGTCCTTTGTTGTTGCATTTGAGCTTCTGCTAGAGCTTGCATGTCGTTATAAAGCTTTCTCAGATCCTCTTTCAGAGTGTCGATCTCTTCTCTCAACTCTCTGTTCTCTTCCTCGAGATCAACCATATTTTTCTGAAGATTGGCCCGAGTATTGTACGAATGAGACAGTTTGACTCTAGAATTGAGACGCAAACGTGAGATTTGTAGGTAAGAAGAATGTGTTTATGAGAATGATGAATGCAATGATTATTAATTATTTTTGTTTATTCAAAGTAAACTTCGACAATTAGATTGCAAATATAAAACAGTGGGGAAACCCCATTTTATTGAATTCAAAGGATTGCGGAAATGGAAATACAGTATATTACAAAGTGCTGAAAAAGGAAACCTAAACTAATGGATCCTGAGTCCTCTCTGAGGAGAGCTCAAGTGCTAGTTCTGGTACTTTCCTCTTCTTTGACCGGGGCTCATGGGCCATTATCGGGTTATCATTCCTTTGCCAAGTGAAAGGAACAAGCAAATTCCTTTGGTCATCCTGATTTTCTACAGCATGTTGCTCTAAAATATCAATCAAAGCATCTTTTTCTCTTAACAGTTGTTGTATTTTCTTACACTCCACATTGAGAATACGGTACTTATTCCTCCAATACCTCTTCTCCTGTTGAACTTTGCTTAGAGTAACTTGAAGTTTTTTCGTCTCAGACATGAAATAAAGGGTAGAGTTCCTTAATGGAAGAACTTCCTGGGGAGGGTAAGGCATCCTCAGCTTGAGAGCTCTAGTTTGCACCCAGTGGAGATAAGGCTCCACCGAGACACAGTCCGGTTTTCCTAGAGACTCTCGTCCTTTCCTATGAACGTGTTTTCAAGCGTGCACTATTTCTGTCTTTAGTGCGCTGTCATTTTCTCCTTCCTTGAAGAAAAGACCTTCCAGATAAGCATTACGTGGGACATGCCTCATTGGGTATCCAAATTAACGACGAACTAACACTGGATGATAGTTGATTCCTCCCTTAATTCCTATAAGGGGTACATTTGGAAAATTTCCACAACGGTCAATGATTTTGATCCCGTCATGGATTCAATTGGACCAATCGATGTCTGAGTTGGTAAGAGACATGATTCTCTGCGACCAACGTAAAGTATTCTTTTGATCCCAAAAGGAGCAGACATGGGCAAATGGGAAATTAACCATTTGTACAGCAAGGGTACACAGCACATGATTATTCCTCCACTGTATAAATTCCTTAAGTGTACCGAATGATACGCATCTGCGAGTAAGGTTGGTACAGGGTTTCCGATCAGGAAAATCTTAATGGCGTTGATATCTACAAAGTTATCGATGTTGGGAAACAAAAATAACCCGTAGGTGAGTAAAACAGAGATGCTCTCGAAAGCGGCCACGTTCCCTATACTGGCAAAGTACAGGGCTTTCTTTGTCAAGAACTGGGTTGGCAAACCTTGGATGCCACCCTTAGTGGTCATGTGAGTCCTGACTTCTGACTCGTCCAAATAAATTGCTCTTGCAATGGTCTGATCCTTCAGAATTTCTTCCAGTCTAGAAAAGGGAGCTTGATCAGTGATATGCAGATCAGTCAAGTGAGAATACTCCTTCAGTGTTGGTGCTAGCTGATAATCCGGGAATGTGAAACAGTGATAGACCGGGTCATAGAACTGGATTAGTGTGGACAGGATTCCTTCGATTACATGGACCCTTAATAGAGACAGTAATCCTCCATACTTGGCTCTGAAAGCCTCGTGGTTGGTGATCATTCTCGCCAAACCTCTCAAATCCTCCAACTTTGGAACCTTGAAGGTGTACTTATGAGTTTTACTTCTACCGAAATCCATTAGCACAATCTCCTTTCTCTGACATTTGCAATCATTGTCTTAGTTTAATTTGAAAAAGAGAGACTAGAAGAGAAGATTTTCTTTGTTTTAATGTTTTTTAAATGAATGCATGAATGCAGCACACAAAAACATGGGTTCAAAGGGTCGGTGTCATGAAGTCAAGGCTCTACCCTCCCCCCCCAAAGGTTTATACTGGTGATTTTTTCTACCTGTCCACAAAATCATTGACCCCTCTTGGGATAACAACAGCAAGCGGATCGCCAACGAGCTGATGCATCCTAGAGTGATCTCAGATGAGGGTAGTATCGCGTGACAACTATTTCCGATAACTTCCGCACTACAAAATGACTTAAGTCTACTAAAACCCTCAGCTTCTTAGATAACCCAGTCGACCACACTACTTTCAACAACCGAAGTCGTATAGGCAATGTATCTGCAAAAGGAGTCTCCACTGAGTTTGATGGTCGATCGGAGGCTCTTAACTGGAATTCACTCCCAGTAAGATTACCCGCATTGCCATCACCTATCTTAGGTGTATACTCAATCTTTCCACATGCGGCATCACACGCATTCCCATTAACAGAAAAATAAATACAGATATCAATTAGGAAAAGCAGTATATATATTTGTCTTAATCATCCTAGACCTCTAGTCTTATGATCCTATACAAACAATGACTCCCCAGCAGAGTCGCCATTTCTGTGACATGAATGTGAACTCAAGGTTTCTACCTAAGAGATGGGAAAAGAACAAGATCTCTATACAAGGTCCCCAGTGAAGTCGCCATTTTTTCTGTAGCGCGAATTTTTTGCGTGGTTGCGAAGCACTATCGCTTTGGGGTACTACAGTTCGATTCATTTTTTATCCTATTGAAGCTGATAAAGGAAGGGAAATAGATGTCTCCAATTAACCCTGCTTGCAAACTGAGTTTAAACAGATGACTGTTGGTTTACAGATGCTATTAAGATTGTGGGTCTCTCTTAGGTTATTTTGTTGAAAACACAGGGTCTAGGCTATTGGTAGGATGTTAGGAGTGATGCTTTTCGATTGATGTATGAAGGTACGGGATTTTGGGTTTTTGATTAGTGTGTTGGCTAAGATTTTTTCCAATCTTATGCCTACGTATTCCCGTTTAACGAAACAGGGAAATCAGAGCGATCGTAGTTCCTCCTATCCTATGGGAGGAAAAAGGTTGTCTTGGTGTCTTGTTCAAACCCAAGACGTGAAGCTAAATGTGGTTTGTATCTTGTTCAAAGCCCAAGATGTGAAGCTGAAGGGTCTATTTGTATCTTGTTCGAAGCCCAAGATGTGAAGCTAAAGGGTTTTGACTTTAGAGAGAATTTGTCATCTCTAAAGAGGGGTATTTGGTCTGTTTGTCATAACTGTTGCGTGACTGGTTATAAAGGAAAATTAATTTAACTGGGATGTGTGAATCCAGCAATGCCATAATTTCCTTTATAGGGGATGTTTAACCTGAAGGAGAAGACTTTAACTCAGTGTAGAGCAATGTCATCTTTCCTTAGGAATTTCTCATGCTAAAAGAGGGACAGTGGCGTGGATGTAAATAATCCAGAGGCTTGCCGCTTACAGCAATTAGATGGGGGAAAAGGAGTTATTGATGTTTGTATACCGTGAGAAAGGCACAGATTGATGCTAAAAGGTTGATTGACTCAACCGAGATTTCCTTATACAAAGCCTAAGAGGAGGCTATTGACCCAACAAGAGGGTGCTTTTATGTGTCTTGTACGAAGCCCAAGACGGAGGCTCAAGGTTTGACCCAACAAGAGAGTCTTTTATATCCTGTACGAAGCCCGAGATGGAGGCTAAAAGGTTTGACTCAACAAGAGAGTCTTTTGTATCTCGTACGAAGCTCGAGATGGAGGCTAAAAGTGTTTGACTCAACAAGAGAGTCTTTTATACTCTACAAGAGAGTGATTTTGTATCTCGTATGAAGCCCGAGATGGAGGCTAAAGGTTTGACTCAACAAGAGAGTCTTTTATACTCAACAAGAGAGTGTGGGGAGAATCATTGTACAAAGCCCAAGAGGAGGCTATTGTGCTGGTGACTGTTTCAGTTTAGTGACAGGTCCAGTATATTGGATAAAAGAGAAAATCAGTTCTTACAAAGGGAGCGATTAAAGGTATTGTTGTACTTTGGGATTGATCAGAGGATCAAGGTTATTTCCTGTTCTTTAAGGAAATGGGAAATCCAAAGGGTATTGAAACTGTCCAAGTCTACGGGTGTTTTGAGAAATCGATTCTCAGATAGTGAATGATCTTTGTATGATGCCCAAGAGAAGGCTGGTATGTTAAGGGATGAAGGTCAACCCATTAACAGGTCTGACACTTGACTCAAAAAGACAGCTCTAGCAAATTGATGACTAGGTTCTGTTCCTATACTTGTAGAGGTCTCTGGGTCCTTGTACTAAGCCCAAGAGAAGGCATTAGAGCTTTTAAGAAGCCGAATGGTCCTTGTATAACGCCCAAGAGGAGGCGGGGATGCTTTTAAGAAGCCTGTGGGTCCCTAAACCCCGAGAAGTTCAAGACATGCCATTCATCGAGAATAGATTAAGCCAGGAAAGTTCGAGAATTTGGAAGAAACTCAAGAGATGCCATTCACGGAGAAAAGATCATCTCTGGGGAGTAGAGTTTCTTTGACGATTTCTAAGGGTGACAGTCTGAGAAAGGGTTCACCGAGAATGTTGCCTTTCACGTCTCCATATTTTTTAACCCCAAGAGGAGGGAAGACTATGTCTGGTAATCCTATGGGGATCTAGTTTAATTTGTATTTAAGAGTGACCAACTGGGCTTTACCTAGTGCTAGACGTAGTTGTCGGGGAAAACTCTAAATAACTATACTAGTATTTACCAACTGAGTATATAAAAGTTTGTGAAAGAAGACTTACAGTGAGCAGCCCCACAATACAGTTAAATATATGAAAGCGGATAAAGAAAGCGAGTAGACACTTACTCGGTTGTAGAGCTTCCATGTTGTTTTATTAGTTTGTTCAACAAAGAAAGCTTTGATAACAATATTATATTCAAAATCAAAGGAGAAAGTGCTTTGAAAAGATTGTTGGGGCTTACAGCTGAAGGAGAGGCCCAAGGTTTTATCAGTGATTGCACTGTTGTTTTGTACAGGGACTTATACAAGTGACTGAGGCCCAAAAAGGTTTTATGTACAAAGGGATGGGTCTTACAATCTCTCAAGAGGCCCAAAGGTTTATTTTTATATAAGTGGTGGGTCTTACAGCTCAAGGAGAGGCCCAAGGTTTTTGTTAAAAAGGCGACGATCGCGCCGAACTTTTTGATGGTATCGGGACTTATACAATACACTGAGGCCCAAATCAATTTGGTTTTCAAAAAGGGTTGGGTCTTACACTCTACTAGAGGCCCAAAATGTTTTTGTACCAGTGATGGGGCTTACAGCTCAAGGAGAGGCCCAGGGTTATTTGTTTTGAAAACGGTGATCGCGCCGAGATTTTCTTTTAACGTAGAGAGACTTATACAATATCTGAGGCCCAAAAAGGTTTTGGTTAAAAGGGGATTGGGTCTTACACTCTATTAGAGGCCCAAAAGTTATTTTAAAGAATGGGTCTTATAACAAAAGGGTAGGCCCAGGGTTTTGTTTTTTAAAAGGCGACGATCGCGCCGCAATTTTGAAAATACAACGGGACTTATACAACATCTGAGGCCTAAAAAGGTGGTGTATTTACAAAGGGGATGGGTCTTACACTCTATTAGAGGCCCAAAAATGTTTTAAAGAATGATGAGGGTTGAAAATCAAAGAAACCCTAAATTTGTTTTCTTTTAAAAGTAAATATTTAAAGAAAATCAAATAAAATGATAAAAAAATACCAAATAAGTTTGAATAAACCACTTGTGATTTTTGTTTAAGGTTTGAAAAATGAGGTTTTAATCACAAGATGAATTAAAACTCATTTGGTTTTGATTTTCAAGGTAAATATTCACTTTTAAAATGTTTAAAAACAATTAAAAATGAATTTATTCACAAAAATACTAATTATATTAAATAACTAATATAAATTTAATTTTTTTGTGGAATAAAATATTTCAACATTTTTGTGATTTTTTGCAAAAAGAACCAATAAAAAATAATTAAAATTGAGGGAGTTATTAATTTTCCAAATCATTAATAAAATAATATGAAAAAACAAAAAAAAAATAGGAAAAAGTGATAAAAAAAGGTCTGGGGCGAGGGGGATTCGAACCCCAGACCTCTCGCTTGACAATACACACAAACCAGCCGATCAACCACTAGGGCGCAATGCCAATTAATTAATAACATGGCAAAGGAAAAATATAAGGCAAACTTGGTTGGTTTCTCAAGCATGGCGCCATGGCCATCTTCAACCTCAAGCTCAGATGCGTGAAGCCCTCTAACTCACTCATTTCTCAACCATTTGACATGATTCAAACACCAAACTCATGCGTTTTTTCACAAGGATCATGATGGCAATATTTGATTTCATTTATTTTCTGTGTACAGCAAGTTATATCAACATGACCGTATGAACCCTAATTTTGCAAAAGAAATCGTGCAGACATGTTGGTGAGTGCTATGATCAAATATTTTGAGGGGAAATACTCAACATATGATGGCAAGCAATTGGCAAAAGTATCATGCAAGGAAATATGCATGGATCATGAAGATGTAGTTTTAGGCTTACCTTGATGCAAGCTGAAATGTGATCTCTGCACAAACTATGTTCCAGATGTGATTTGATGATCCCTGCAGCTTCAATGGATGTTATGAAGTGTGTTGTAAGCTTTGGAACACCTTGAAAACCTTTGGATCAAGTTGGAGGACTCCAGCTGCATAATTGAGGCATAATGGCTTGGTTGAAGAGTGATTTTGAGCTAGAGGTGTTACAGTTGGTGTTTAAGTGTTTGGACACCTCAAATACATCATATGTGATGTGTTTGAGCAATTGGAATGGATTGCTTAAGGCTGCAACTCAAAACCCGATGGTGGTTGCTCAAAAACAAAGAAAATTGGTACTTAAGAGAGAATGAGAGAAAGCAGTGCTGTAAATTGCTTTGGTGTGATTCGAATGATCAATTGGAACCTCTATTTATAGGTGATTAATTCTTGTCGTGGAGGAATAGTGAATGGCTGCTAGATCAGATCACATTCAACGGCTTTGGCTTGGTGGCATTTCTTCTCATGCAAGGCAACCTAGCCCCTCCCAAGAGCAGTGTTATGTCTTGACCAAATCCACATTCTTCAGATGTTTTTATTGTTGTTTAATCAGAGAACTTGACCGAGTAGAGTGGCTTTGTTGAAAGTGCCCTATTTCACATAAATGCCTTTGAATTCAAGGCATATATGCCAAAATGCATTAATCTCAAGTTGGAAGATCCCTTGGCTTTTGGACTCAGCCCTATCAGTTGGATCAGTTGGCTTATGATCAGATTGAATGCATGTGGCATAGTGATCCTTACTTTTGAATCAAAAATCGTGGATGGCAAAAAAACTCATAAACTGATTTTTCATTGCAGCCTTGACATGGTGTGCTGTAGCAGCCATAACTCTTGGCTCAAGTTGAGTGGTTTCATGCCAATGAGTTGCTTAGATTGTAGGCAATATGTACAACAACTTTGATGTTTACACCTTGAATTTATTCAGCTTGGAAATGTGTGAAAAAATCCTACAAGTTTTGGTGTTTCCAACAAAATCTGTCTTGGACAGAATTTTTCTAAGTGTTGGAAAAGTTGTACTTTCATGTTTTTAGTGATTTTGATCAAATCATAACTTGAAATCCATGAGGAATTGGAATGAGTTGTGTTTGAAGCTTTTGTAGAGTGCCATGAGAGCTACAAATCCAGCTTTGAATGGGGAAAAATGGCCTTGTGTTTTAGGAGTTATGATCCTCCAAAGTTGGTACCCTTGCCACTTTATTCCATAACTTAGAAAAAATTATAAGCTTTTATGGTTACCCCTTTTTAAAGTTATCTCACTTTCTTTGGTTTTTCTTGATGAATGTTGATTCAAATCATACATTAACATCATTTTAGGGTTAAGGAACCATAATTGACAAAAAAAAATCAAAAAGTCAAACTTTGACTTTTTGGCACAGTTGACTTTTTATCAGAAGAATTCCAAATTGTGCGATCCTTTATGAAATCAAGTCCTTGACCTAAATAAAACTTGATGGATTTATTTCATAGGTGTTATAGGGTGTATTGAATCATGTCCCAAGGTTTGGAAGCATGCTTGGATCAAAAGTCAAAGGTACAGTTGACTTTTTCCTCAAAACCCTAATTGTGGTTCTGATGAATTTAAAACTTATTGATCAAGCTTCTTGGACCAATCTATTGTTGCAAATGGATCAATGTGGTGTACTAGAGACCCTCAAATCCTCCCTTGAGATTTTGGCTCATGTTTTGTCCCAAAAGTCAACTTAGGGTGAATTAGGTCAAGAAACCCTAATTCCTGATTTTTGATGAATGCATCCCATGAGGTCAAGTTGACTTGATGATTGGGTCCATGAGGTTCCATGGAGCATTTTAGGTTATGCTTTGAAGCATTGGCTCATACCCAGAGTAAAATTTCCATCTGGAGGCCCTGGTCGACCAAAACCCTAATTTGGTGACACTGGCGATCTTGAGGCTTGATCCACTCAGAATGTTGCAGCCTTGTGGTTAATCCCTGAGGTGGGAGTCCTCTTGATCCATTGGGGATATTTGAGAGGGTTAGACAAGTTGAAGATCATGTCATTCCTTGATTGATCCTTTGTCTAAAGCTCAGAGAGGGCTTGAAACCCTAATTGTTGATAGTAGTGAATGTTCACCCGTCTTTGGGGAGACTAATGAGGCATGATGGTTTATCCATATTGTGATGATAATTTACCCAATGATGGGAAATCTAAGTGGTTAAAATTTGGGGTATGACACAACCCAGGATGGTGCAACCATCCTAATTTTTCTTGGAGTAACAATCAAGGTCAACCTAAACCGCAAGCATCTACACCACAAGTTCCAACTGGTTTTTCTAACCCTAACTATGTTGGGGGTAATCAAGGAAACAACCATTTGGAAAATGTTCTTAAGTCCTTTATTCAAGAAGCAAAGAGTCAGTTCCAAGCACAAGGAGTGTGCATCAAAAACTTGGAGAACAAAGTGGGCCAAATTGCCACGGCTCTAAGTTCAAGAAACTTGGGAAATCTTCCCAGCTCTACTAAGACTCCTAATACACAAGCTGGAGTGAAGAATGTTGAAACTTGTCAAGCTCTTAAACTTAGAAGTGGAAAAGAAATTGAAGAAACCGCTGCAAAGAGCAAAGAGTTAAGTACTGATGTGTCTAAACCTGACAGTCCTAGAGCAAAAGACAATGATGGAGAATCGTCTTCATCCAAATAGAAAAAGCACAAAGATGATGTACTCACTGAAGATTACATTCCTCCAGAAAATCAAGAAGTCATCACTGAAGCTAACAAGAAGCAAAAGTTTGTGCAAGAAAGACCACCACCCCCTTTTCCACAAAGAATCAAAAAGGCGAAAGGAGAGCAACAATTTTCAAAGTTCATGGAGATCTTGAAGCAGATTCACATCAACATACCATTGATTGAAGCCATTCAAAAAATGCCAAATTACTCAAAATTCATGAAGGATGTGCTCACTAAGCGAAAAAGGGTGGGAGAATTCGCTACGGTTGCACTCACACAAGAGTGTAGTCAATTGGTTCAAGGCAAACTCCCTCCCAAGTTGAAGGATCCTGGAAGTTTTACTATTCCATGCACCATTAGAGAAACCTTTTGTGGAAAGGCGTTATGTGATTTAGGAGCCACCATTAATCTCATGCCCTTATTCATTTTCAAGAAGCTGGGGATAGGTGCTGCCAGGCCTACAACCATCACCTTGCAGCTGGAAGATATGAGTATTTGCTACCCACAAGGGAAGATAGAAGATGTGCTAGTAAAGGTTGACAAATTTGTCTTCCCTGCTGATTTTATCATTATGGATTTTGAAGCTGATGAAGAGACACCCATTTTGTTGGAAAGGCCATTCCTAGGAACGGGTAGAACTCTAATTGATGTGGAAAGAGGATAAGTCACTATGAGAGTAAACGGGCAGCAAGTAGTGTTCAACATACTTAATGCCTTGCAATACCCAGAAGAAGTGGTGGATGAGTGTTCTATGATATCTAGCTGGGAAGGTTTAATTCATAAAAACCTTATAAAGGTTAATGATGTGTTGAAAATTGAGTTGGGAAAAGTGGAGGGTGAAGGACTAAAAGATGGAATCATCTACTGTCCAATGTAAAAGCAAGAGGAAGAATCTATGGAAGTGATAGAATCCACCACTGTTGCTCGTAAGCAGCAGCTACCTTCCATAGAAGAACCCTCTGAATTGGAGCTCAAACAACTGCCGGCACATTTACAGTATGTATATCTGGAGGTGGGACAGAAGCTGCCAGTTATCATTGCTACACATCTGCAAGAGGAGCAAAAAGAGCAACTTATTTCATTACTGAAGAAACACAAGAAGGCAATTGAATTGCAGATTTCTGACATCAAGGGAATCAGCCCAACAATTTGCATGCACAAAATTCTGTTGGAAGAAAATGCTAAGAATATCATTGATAGTCAAAGAAGGCTAAACCCTATCATGAAGGAGGTTGTAAAAAAGGAGATTATCAAGAGGCGGGACGCGGGGATTATTTACCCTATCTCTGATAGTGTGTGGGTAAGTCCAATTCAATGCGTACCGAATAAGGGAGGCATGACAGTAATTACCAATGAAAAAAATGAGCTCATTCCTACTAGACCAGTTTCTGGTTGGAGAATCTACATGGACTATAGGAAGTTTGATCAGATGTTGGATAGATTGGCTGGAAAGGGGTATTATTGCTTCTTAGATAGACATTCGGGCTACAACCAAATAGAAATAGCTCCGGAAGATCAACAAAAAAACCACATTCACATGCCCCTATGGCACCTTTGCCTTCAGAAGGATGTCGTTTGGACTGTGCAATGCACCAACCACTTTCCAACGTTGCATGATGGCTATCTTCTCGGATATCATAGAGAATTCCATGGAAGTGTTCATGGATAATTTTTTAGTTTTTGGAGAGTCATTCAATGATTGTCTAAATAATCTAGAGATGGTGCTGGCCAGGTGTGAAGAGAACAACTTAGTCTTTAATTGGGAGAAATTCCATTTTATGGTAAAAGAAGGAATTGTTCTTGGTCATAGAATTTCAAGAGAAGGTTTAGAGGTAGATCAAGTAAAGGTGGAGGTAATTGAAAAACTACCCCCACCAGTCAACATCAAGGACATTAGGAGTTTCTTGGGGCATGCTGGATTTTATAGGAGGTTTATAAATGATTTTTCAAAAATAACTAAACCCCTATGCCAGCTGCTGCAACATGACACACATTTTGTCTTTAGTGAAGAGTGCCTTGAATCTTTCAATCTTTTGAAGAAGGCTCTTATTTCTGCACCTGTAGTCAATACTCCTGATTGGTCCAAACCATTTGAGTTAATGTGTGATGCCAGTGACTTTGCCATTGGTGTTGTGCTAGGAAAAAGGCATAGCAAAGTGTTTCACATTATTTACTATGCGAGCAAGACTTTGATAGAAGCATAAATCAACTACACAACCACGGAAAAGGAGCTGCTGGCAGTAGTGTTCGCTTTTGAAAAGTTCAGACCTTATTTGGTAGGAACCAAAGTTATTATGTACACGGATCATGTAGCAATCAAGTATTTGATTGCCAAAAAAGATGCAAAGCCATGGCTCATACGATGGGTGCTTCTCCTACAAGACTTTGACCTGGAGATAAGAGACAAGAAAGGGGTAGAAAACTCAGTTGCTGATCATCTTTCAACACTACCAGAAGAAGTTTAGTCTCAAAGCAGTGGAGAGATTAAAGAAAGTTTTTCGGATGAGAAGCTATTGGTGATTACTGATGGCATGACTCCCTGGTTCGCTGACATTGTTAATTACTTGGTCAGCAGAGTCGTGCCACCAGAATTCAACTTCCAACAAAGAAAGAGGTTCTTTCACACTGTCAAGAACTATTTATGGGATGAGCCTTACCTGTACAAGAAGTGTGCATATTAGTTACTAAGGAGATGTGTTGATTATGAGGAGGCGCGACAGATCTTATCAGCCTGCCACAAAGCCCCCTATGGTGGACACTTTGGTGGAGTCAGAACTGCAGCAAAAGTGATACAATCAGGTTATTTCTGGCCTTCCATTTTTAAGGATGCTCATGAATTTACAAAAAGGTGTGATAAATGCCAGAGGGTTGGAAATGTGTCCATGAGACAAGAGATGCCGCTCACTAGTATTCTTGAAGTGGAAATTTTTTATGTATGGGGCATTGACTTCATGTGACCTTTCCCTCCCTCCTTTGGCAATCTTTACATCTTTGTAGCAGTAGACTACGTGTCCAAGTGGATTGAGGGAGTAGAAACACCATTCAATGATGCTAAGGTAGTGACCAAGTTCTTGCTCAAGAACATCTTGACAAGACATGGCACGCCTAGAGCTATCATCAGTGATGGGGGATCCCATTTTTGCAACAAACTTTTTGAAAATTTAATGGCAAAATATGGGATCAAACACAAGGTTGCTACAGCTTATCATCCACAAACTAGTGGACAAGTGGAGCTTTCCAATAGAGAAATCAAGAGAATTCTGGAAAAAGTGGTTAATCCCACAAGAAAGGATTGGTCCAAGCACTTGGACGAAGCATTATGGGCGTATAGGATTGCCTATAAAACTCCCTTAAACATGTCTCCATATAGACTTGTTTATGCGAAGGCTTGTCGTCTACCCATTGAATTGGAGCATAAGGCATTTTGGGCTGTGAAGCAATTAAATTTTAATATTCAAAATGCTGGCCAACCTAGAATGCTCCAATTAAATGAGTTAGATGAGCATATGTTGTTCTCATACGAGAATGCTGAATTGTACAAGGAGAAGATCAAGAGGTGGCATGACAGGAAATGCTAGAAGAGGGAATTAGTGAAAGGCCAAAAGGTTTTACTTTTTAACTCAAGGCTGAAACTATTCCTTGGAAAATTAAAATCAAGATGGTCTGGACCCTTTATCTTGAAAGAGATTTACCCCTATGGTGTTATGGAATTGTTGAATGAGAAAAATGGAGAAAAGTTTAAGGTTAATGGCCAAAGGGTCAAAACTTACCTTGGCGAGTCCTCAAGTAACACAAGAGGTTCTCTCCATTTCATTGATTGATAGATTTTTGTGTTAGTCAGGCGATAAGACCTTAAAATAGCGCTACTGGGAGGCAGCCCAGCTTTATGCATTTTTATTTTTTTTTATTTTGTACAGGATCATGATGTGTTCTAGTGGCATTAGCCCATGACAAGACGTGACATGCCAGCAAGAGACACAAGGACAGTGGAGTTGGAATATTGGAAAAGTTGAAGAAATTAATTTTTGCTAAGTCCAAAGAGAATTATATTAATGTTGAGATGACGTTAAATATTTTTTCTTTTGGACAATCAGAAAGGCAATGAAACATTGTGCTTAAGGAGGAAGAGAGAGAGAGAAAGTAAAACGCAACATGGGGATTGAGCGTCTTGGGTCGTGTGTGATAGTAGAGTCATGATGGCCATGTCTACCACGTCAGACACTGCAGCCACCTAAACACGCAAACCCACTAAAAGAGTCTTTTCAGCTATCAGACCTAAGCCATTTCACTCCTTGCCCTACTAATCACAAAAATGGAAAATTTCTCTCTCCATCTTTCAAAGACGTTTTATTTTATTATTTTCCCAAAACTTTTTCCAAACACCTTTCCAAGTTCCCTCCACATCTCTCTATCCTCAAACATTCAAACAAAACCTCTTCACTTTCCATTTTCATCATCCTTTCCGTAACCCTAAAAATCTCTCAAACCTTATTTCCTCCATCACCCAAGAAAAAATGACAAGAGACCCACACACTGGCCGCCGTTACAAAACCACAGGAAAGAAGAATATCGCTCCTACAATCGACATATCCAGTCAGGATGAAGACGAGATTTTTGTCAACGTGGAAGCACACAGGCATTTCATGGAGCACTTCGGTAAGATGAGTGTATTTGTGGAACGTGGATTCATAATGGATGGTACTGATGAGAACCTGGGACTACCCGGCGACATTGGCACAACGATCTCAAGCTTGAAATGGGAAAATTTTTGCAAGCAACCTGGTGTGTACAATGCTAACCTAGTCAAGGAGTTTTATGCCAATCTGACTGATCCTGGACATAAGAGGTTAGAGGTTATCATCAGAGGAACAAAAGTCATCTACACTGAGTCCAACATCAACTACTACTTCAAACTGGAAGGTGTGGAAGACGAGTACCGGAACTTGGTGCTCAGTTCTCAAGAAGGTGTGTTACTAGTGCAAAGTGGGTTGACAAGGCTGTAAAAAGGATGGATCTAAGGCCAGAAGTCAAGGTTTGGTATCAGTTCCTGAAGCACTCAATCAAGCTGACCGCTCATACAAAGACGGTCTCTAGGGCGAGTCTGGTACTTTTACATTGCAACACTGGTTTGAGGCCTGTCAATGTTGGAAAGATCATCGTGCAAGAGATTCATGCTTGCTCAAAAAAGAAATAAGGGATGCTCTATTTTCCTTGTTTGATTACAACACTGTGTAGGAGACATGGCGTGCCTCAGTACTACTCAGACAACTTTGGCTCCCCACAACAGCCATTGGACAAAACCCTAATCATGACCCTAATGAAACCAAAGGGAGCTAGGAAGAGAACGACAGCAGCAAGTCAAACTTCCTCTGGGACAGCTGAGCAGCAAGATCCAGCCATGGAGATTTTAATACAAATGCATAGAGACCAACAAGAATACTTTGCTTACCAAAAGGCCATGCAAGCCCCATCCAACTCGCTGGAGGCTCCAAAGTTCCCGGACCACATTCTAGGGAATGTTGAACCAACTTTTGCTGGTGATAAAGGGAAGGAAAAGAAGCCCACCAAAAAGGAGAATGCTAAAAAGAAGAAAAAGGATAATGAGTTGAAGAAGAAGGAGGTTGAAGAGACCAATAAAGGTGTGTCAGTGGAGACCATCCAAAGCCAGGTTAAAAATAAGAAGAAGCTGAGGAAGGCATATTCTTCTCCACCTCTAGAAATGGAGGAAAGCCCAAAGCAAAAGAAGCTGAAGGCTGAATGGAGAAAGAAAGAGACAGCTGCAGTCATGACACCACCCATCAGTCCTGTAACCAATGCAAACAAATTTGACTTGAACAAATCTGATCAAGAGGAGGAAGGTTCATGAAAGGATGAGGTCTTGGAAACCCTATTGACAGAGGTAAACAAAGATGTTGAAGATTTGGAAATAGAAAAGGAGGATGTGACTGAAAACAAAGAAGAGAGTGATAAGAAGAAAAATCCGGTGGAAGAGATGGTGCAATCAGAAGGAACTGAAGAAGACAAAGCAGCAGAACAACTGAGGAAATATACTTCCTCGACAGAGACAGAGAAAGAAGAAGTTGCCAAAGGAGATGAGAAGGCGGATAGCGAGGAGACAATAAAGATCATAGCTGAACCAGAACCCTAACCTGTCAACGAACCTACCGTGAATGAAGAAAATATTGTTACGGAGGAGTAGCGGGAGAATGTGGAAGAGCAACCTCAAAAGAAGGCCAAAAGTCCAAGTAAAGCTGCTAGGAAGGAGGTTATTGGTGACACAGCTGGAGAGGGCACTGAAAAGAAAGATCTGGGAGTGTAGGAGGCGAAGAAGAAGAAAAAGAAACAAACTATGCAAGCACCAAGAAAGAGCTCCAGGCTTAGGGCTTAAGTGGTAAGGTGATATAGGAGAGCACTGACTTGCCACCTCTCATCACTAAACAGTGAGGACACTGTCCTTACTTTAAGTTTGGGGGAGGGTATCAGTGCTCAGCCTATATTCACCAATTCTAACCCTCTGCAATCAAATGTTTTTGTCTATTGTTGTTGTCTTACTTATCTCTGCGTTTGGATTTTGGATATTGTGTTTGGATGGTCGTGTTTGAGCCAGATGTTTTTAATCTTTTTGTGGGAAAGCTGCAATGCCCCCAGAACATGATGACCTGTTGTTTTATGTTTGTTTGAATGTCATGTGTGTGGCATTTGTGTGATTAATCTTTTGCTAAATGTGTGCATATCATAACTTAGAGTAATGAAGAATATGGAATGTTTGGATTCAACTAAGTCAGGAGCATAAAATTTTTAATTTCTGGGCTCAAGGATGAAAAAGGGGAATGATGTTGTTAGGTGTTAGCAAAGCAAGGTATGGGAATGTCGCCAAATGAGTTTGACAGAGGAGACTGATGCTTTCTGTCACGACAGAACTAGTTTATTAAACCAGCCAGCAAATTTTTTCCAAAAGATAACTGAATTGTGAAAATCAAGAGAAGGGTTGAAGTCCTAGGAATCACGAAGGGAAGGATAAGAAGATTTAAATAATGGTTGAGACAATCACAGAAGGGGCACACTCCACACAAAAACACACAAAAGTGTGCGAAAAGTGGCAAAGACCACCAATAAAGTTCCTGTGCCTGAAATTGGAGGAATAACAAGTGTTCATCATAATATCCTGTTGAACTCACATGAGATGATTCTGAGATGAAACGTTTTGCCAAAAAAATAGGAGAAAAAGAAAAAAAAGAACAAAAATAAATAAGTGGAGAAGTGTGGTCCTAAGTGTGCTAGTCAAAAATATCATTTGAGAATCAGGACAGAATTCCTTAAGTGAAACCAAAAGAGAAGAGACCCCACTCACGAAAGTACACAAGGAGGGGATCAAAAAGAGAAAATTGTGGCTTGTTTCCTAGAAGAGTAGGGTCTTGACAGAAGACGTCAGTTCTCCCTTGAGCTAACAAAACTTTGGCCAATTGCAAAGCTAAGCAACTTACACCAGTTACCGCTTCCTGGCCCTTCCAATTCTTAAGCCTCAGTACCTTGACAAACCTAACTGAAACTGTTGAGAGCCAATTTCACTTTCCTATATCTTTCACTGTCACATCACCTCAGGACAGGTGATCATTCAAGTTTGGGGGACTGATAACACTGTTTTAGTGTGTTACTTTAACCCATTTTATGTGACATTTTTAGTTCATGATTTTACTGATGTGGCATGAGTTTAATGTATTTCAGCATGTTTTAAGCATTAAGCACTTTAGGTGCTTCTTTTATGTTTTCATTGTGTTTATGCTCTAAAAGGAAGTTAGATGATGATGAGAGGAGGCATGACCCCAGTTGACAGATTCTGGAGCAGAGCGAGGAACTTTTTGAAGAAAAAGTAGTTGATAGTGTAATCAACTATTTCACCAAGAGAGTTGGAAATGGGTGATGAAAAGCCAAGGATGACTAGGGCTCACGTGGCAACATTTTGAAGAGCTTTGGAGCAAAAGGAATGGATAAGATCAAGAAAGCTAGAGGACAAAAGGTAGTACGGTGGGGACCACGCAGTAAAAAGAGCGTCCAGCACCAACACCACCAGCCGTCTGCTCTGCTCCACCATCCGCCACAGCCGCCTGCAAAAAGCAGATTTGTCTTCCACCAACATCTGTACCAAATTACTTGCAGCAGAAGGGTTGAGGACAACTGGTCCACATGAGGATTTGATTTGGGCCTAACCTTAATTTTGTCAAGCGACTCATGATCCAAGAAAGGAGCAACGACCACTTCCACTAATCACTATAAAAAGAGAGCTTGCACATTGAAGAATAAGGACGGGAGATTTTCACACACAACAAATAGATTATTTAAGTTTTAAGTTTTTATTTCAAAGAGTTGAAGCATTGGTAGAGAGTATTATATTCTCCTCCAGACCTGTATGTTCTGCTGAGAGTTGTCGTGACTAAAGAGAGTTGTTGTTGTTTACCCAACGCAAGAGATCTCCAAGTTATTATTAGGTTGCATTTCTTTACTACACTTTGTAAGATAATGTTTCCTATTATTTTCACTCCAGTAGTTTGTACTCAGCTCACTATGAGCTAAACCTTTATTTGATGAGACTAATGAAGTTAGTATAAAAGTTGTTTTTATGTTGATATGATGTGTTGGCTAGTGTCTTATTTTGTTATGTGTTTTTATGCTATAAACTTGGTTCTTAGAGTGATCAACTAGGAAAAAAGTAAAAGCTTGTTGTTGAGAGAAATCCAATAAATAAGCAGATTTCATAACAAAAGTGGTTAATAAAGTAGGATAGAGATATTCACTTAATTCAACTTGCTTAGAGATAAGAAGTTGAGACCATAAAGACTTTCTGAATTAAAACCAGACGCATTTTAGGGTTACAAGTGAGACTTAGATATTTGTTCCCTTGCCCTAGTTATGCATGTTTTTGATGTTGTAGAGATACACCACTAGATCACATTCTGACCTTTTGAGGCACGACACTTCACATCATAAAAGCATTTAAACAACAACTATACTAATGGATTTAGCTCATCAACTACTCTTTCTGATATTTTAACTCCTTTTTAGTATTATGTTATTTTAGTTAATTGTGTGTTGCTTCTGTTCTTTACTCTCATATTTCTGTTACCTTGCTCATACTTCTCTTAATCAGAGAAAATTAATAATAGTAGTTCAAATACTTTACATTTCCTTGTGGGTTCGACCTTTACTTTATCACTTGCTACATTACCAAGCATGTATATTTGCATGTGACACTAGTGCTTTATTATTCAAAAGAAAAGCATTATATAAAGTTTTTGAACAATAATCAACCCTGCCGGAGAACCACAATAGCGATTGCTGAGAGAATGATGACTCTGCTGAGGAAACAACAACTTCTTCAAAGAACCATCATATTGTTGGTCGGGCATTCGGCTTGCCAATGGACATTACTGATTATCCTGCAGGAATTACCAGTAGAATATGTAATGCACAATGCTTTCCCAATGGATTTAGATTTTTATTGTTCTCAACGCTTTATAGTATTATGTGATCACAGATAATTGTTTATTTTGCAAACAAAAATACTGGAAAGAAAACAATTGAGAAAACAAATGATGTATTTTTATTGAATGAGAAAAAATCATACATAAGATGTGTACAAGGATGCAAAAATCCTTGATGAGGAAGTTTGCAATAAAATTGAAAAACAAATGCAAATGGCAAAGGGAAATCATGATTTGCAATGATTACAACATTGGCTACCATCCACTGTAAGTCTAGGTTCCAATGCCTTGCGCCAGTTGATGATGACTTGATTGCTCTGTTACCGTCTGAGGTCCAGCTATGACGAAGAGAGGCTCAAGTGTTCACAATCAAATGCCTTTATCCCTAATTTTTGCCTAGACATATTTCCATTTTTTTCTTCCACCGGGATACCCATTTTTGCCTAAGTCGCCCTTTCGGGTTTTCAACTTAGCGGGCTATTATCGTGTTTTTCATTGTCCCTAACTTTTGCATAGACATTTCTTTTTTTTTTTGGTCCATCGGGACACCCATTTTTGCCTAGATTGTCCTTACGGATATCAATCTGGCGGGCTCTTATCCATTTTTTTTAGGTATAATATTTTTTAACTGTATCGGAGTTCACGGGCGATGGCAACTCCTCCCCATCCATGGTGGTGAGGATCAGGGCTCTACCTGAGAAGGCCTTCTTGACAACAAAAGGTCCTTCGTAATTGGGAGTCCACTTGCCGCGAGGATCCGAGTGAACAGGTGAATATCTCTTGAGCACGAGTTCGCCTTCACGGAACGCTCTAGGGAGAACTTTCTTGTTAAAAGCTCGCTTGAGGCGTCTTTGATACAATTGACCATGACAAATGGTTGTAAGGCGCTTCATCTTGATGAGGTTCAGCTGGTCGTATCTGGATTGGACTCATTCAGCTTCATCAAGACCTGCTTCCATGATAACTCTAAGCGAAGGAATATCGACTTCAATGGGTAGAACTGTGAGGGATATCCCTTCTAGCTATCTTGTTTTAATGATGTCAACAAACACATTAGATTGTAATTTGAGCGGTATCACTTCACGTGTCGGGCATATAGCGTCTTACTGTTATTGGTCATGTGTCTAGATGCATAGGATCTTGTTCTCTCCAAATATAAAGGTCCACTATTGTTTTAGTAGTGTCTAGCATGTATGTTTGACCTTGGTCTGGTAAAAATATTCAAAAAAAATGAAATTTCCTGAAAAATCTGCACTTCATGCGCTGACCCCTAAAACCATGCGCTAACCCCAGAATTTATGCGCTGACCTCCAAAACCCACGGGTAAGCGCACAAACCTGAGGACTCAAAAATCACATCTTATGCGTCGACGCATAGTCACTAGAGGTCGACGCATGACCTTTACTTTTGCATTTTTTCACTTAATTTCTTTTCTGGTGTTTTTCTGTTATTATTTCTGTTGGTCATAATTTTCATATAAATTGTCTTGGTCTTCATTTTTACACATAACAAGAAACGTGAAAAATATATGTCATTTCTCTCTTCATCTTCATCTTCTTCATTGTGTAAACAAACAATCACACATAATCATCTTTGTTTGTGTCGCCCATTGATCGAAGTGATAACGTTCAGAATTTAGGAAGTGTGATCTTCATCTTCTGGGTTGAGAGTTTGGCAGGTGTTTCTTGAATCAAACCAGTTGGGTTTGTCCTCCAAGAATCAAAGATATTTTGGGGGTTTTTGTACAAACTGTTCATTCTACAGGGATTCGGCTAGGCGAAGGTAACCGGAAATTGGCACAACTGTTTCGGTTTAGTAGCTGGCTAATCAAATCTCGTTTGTTCTCTCTTTCCCTTAACTCTTTTACATTTCAGTATTGTTTGAATTTGTGACGTAGCAAACTATTGAAATTTCTGTCGTAGAATAATTGTACGCTGGAAAACTGTTTTGTTAAATCGATACAATTCATTGAATTGTGTTTTGGATCAGCTGCACATTATTCTCCATAGAAATTCTGCACATAGTGTGTTTACGCACACTAGGTGTTTGATAATTTGTTTCCAAGCAAAATTCGAACAAGTTTCTTTAAATTGCTTATCAATTAACCTCATTGGATTGGAATAAACATCAAGCAAGTGATTAATTTGTTGTCTGCGTTTTTAAGTGTAGTGTTCAAAACTGAATTTTTCTCTTCTGTACTCATCCGTGATATATTCGTGCATATCTGATCCTTTCGATAGAAGGTTCGTTGTAGACGTTCTATTCAGTGGTAGCTTCCGTTAAACAAATTTTTAAAACAGAATTTTTGTAGACCATTTGCGTGTAAAACTCAAGGGATCTATTCAACCCCCCTTCTAGATCCATAGCCATTGTCTAACAAGTGGTATCACGAGCTCCGGTTTATTCTGGTGCTTCGGTAAAACTTCTTGGATCATGGCGAACGAACCTAAGGGGGCTTATAATAGAGCTCCAGTTTTTACAGCCGAAAACTACAGCTACTGGAAGGATTGTATGCGCGCCCATATTAACTCCATTGATCGAAAGGTTTGGAACATTATTTTAAACGGTCCCATGGCAATTACTATGACTAACGCGGAAGGCGTTGTCGTTCCTAAACCCGAAGCTCAATGGACTGAGGAGGATGAGAAAAAGTACAGTTATGATTGGAAGGCTCGTAATATGATCATTTCCTCCTTGGGAGTTGATGAGTATTATCGAGTCTCCCATTATGAAACAGCCAAAGCTATGTGGGATGCCTTACAAGTAGCCCACGAAGGCACTAATGATGTTAAGATGGCTCGTATTAATACACTAACGCAAGAGTTTGATTTGTTTTACATGAAGCAAGGGGAAACCATTGCGGATATGCAAAAACGATTCACTCACATTATCAACAAATTGCATGTTCTTGGTAAACCAATTCCAAATGAGGTTTCTACTAACAAAATTCTGAGGTGTCTTAACAGGGAATGGCAACCAAAGGTTACCGCTATCAAGGAGGCCAATGATCTTGCTACATTAGACCTCACAACACTCTTTGGTAAACTCGATGAGCATGAGCAAGTGCTCATTAGCTTGGATAGACATGAAATGAGTATAAAGAAAGAGAAGGCAAAAGATATGGAGAAGAAGTCGATAGCTCTTAAGGCTTCTTGTTCAAAGTCCACACATCAAGAGCTAAGTGATGATGAAGCCAAAAATGACAAAGATGAAGAATCTGGTGATGATATGAGCTTATTTGTGAAGAGATACAATAGATATATTCATAAGAACGATATTCAGCACTCGGACAGAAATCTTGTCAAATTCAGGAAGCAATCTAGAAGTGAAGGAAATAAAAATGGCAAGGTAAAAGTGACGTGCTACAACTGTGGAAAATCCGGGCACTACAAGTCGGATTGTCCATCCCTAAAGAAAGACAAAGATAAGGATAATGATAAGAGTCGCTCAAACAAAAAGTCCAACAAGTCTCGACGAGCATACATCGCTTGGGAAAGCGATAGTGAGTCGGAGAAAGATGATTCCTCAAGTGACGAAAGTGAATCCGTCAACCTTTGTCTCATGGCACGTCACAACAAAGAAAAAGAGGTAAGACACTCTAAATATGAAAATTGTCAAAATATGTCTCATGCTGAATTAAAAAGAGCTTTTGATACATTGCACCACGAAGCTAAGGAAGCATTTCAACGCTTAGCTTCGAATAAAAATATCTTTTCCTATTTGGAGAAAAAGGATTCCGATTCCCAAAAGGAATTGGAAGATCTTAAAAACTCCATGGTGAATGTATCAAAAACTAAGATCGATGAGAATAAATATCCATGGTTTAACTTTGGGGGTTGTGATACTTGTCACATTTGGCAAAGAGAGGTGAGAACCCTCAAAGCCAAGTTAGACAAGGCTCTTAAGCCTAAGATTATGTTTGCTATTGATCGATCACATTATCGTGAAACAATGAATAATCCGTATCAACAATACACGTATGTGATTTGAGATAGTGATAGCAAATGTAAACTCCAAACTAATCGTGATTGCTTATATTGTTGTAAGCCCGGTCATACTATTGCTAAGTGCCGCTTTCGGAGATTTCTTGTTCCAAAGGGTATTTATCAATGGTTGCCCAAAGGCAATATTGGTTTCACTTACCATAAAGGACCCAATGAGAATTGGGTACCTACTCTCCCTTGATTAGTTTTGTAGGTACAAAGTCTTGAGACCACCGAAGGAAGATGGGTTCTAGATAGTGGCTGCTCAAGACATATGACCGGAGACATATCTCTTTTCATCGACTTTGTGGCAAAGAAAAAGGGGTTTGTCACCTACGGAGATAACAACAAGGGACAGATTCTCGGCAAAGGTAGTATAGGTAACCCCTCATCTACTACTATCTCTGATGTACTTCTTGTGGAAGGCCTTAGACACAACCTTTTAAGCATCAGTCAACTATGTGAAAAAAATTATAAAGTCTCTTTTTCAAAGGATTGTTGCGTAGTTGAAGATTGCGACAAAAAGAATGTGTTTAAGGGCTTGAGGGTGAATAACGTCTATATGCTAGACTTAAACGAGGTATCATTGGATGGAGACAAGTGTTTAGTCACTATGAATGAAGATTCATGGTTGTGGCATAGACGCTTGGCTCATATTAACTTTGATTTGCTTAACAAAATTGTCTCTAAAGACCTAGTCATCAGTTTGCCCAAAATTAAATTCACAAAGGATCATCTTTGTGATGCGTGCCAAATGGGGAAGCAAACAAGGATCTCTTTTAAATCTAAAAACATTGTTTCAACTATGAGACCCCTTGAGCTCCTCCATATGGACCTCTTTGGACCATCTAGGGTTAAAAGCCTAGGTGGTAACTATTATGGGTTTGTTATAGTCAATGATTTTTCTAGGTTTTGCTGGACAATTTTCTTAGCAAATAAGAGTGATACCTTTTCGGCCTTTGAAAGATTTGCTAAGTTATCTCAGAACAAGTTAAACACAAACATTGGGTCAATCAAAAGTGACCATGGGGGTGAGTTTGAAAATCATTTATTTGAAGCATTTTGTGATTCCAACGGAATTGATCATAATTTTTCCGCACCACGTACCCCTCAACAAAATGGGGTAGTGGAACGTAAAAATAGAGTTTTGGAAGAACTTGGAAGGACTATGATCAATGATAGTGGATTACCAAAATACTTTTGGGCCGACGCCATAAGTACGGCTTGTTATGTTTTGAATAGGGTGCTCATCCGGCCTATTCTAAACAAGACACCGTATGAGCTTTTAAAAGGGCGTAAGCCAAACATCTCTCACCTTCATGTATTTGGTTGCAAATGCTTTGTGTTAAACAATTTGAAAGAGACTCTCGGCAAATTTGATGCCAAGGCCGACGAGGGTATTTTTCTTGGATACTCTCAGTCAAGTAAAGCATATAGAATTTATAATAAGAGGTTACGTGTAGTTGAAGAGTCAGTTCATGTTACTTTTGACGAGTCTTATCCGAGAAATGTCGGAGAAGGTAGTTCTTTTCATGGTGCAGGTGTACCTACTGAAGACATACTCAAGGACACTGATAAGGGAATTGATCAGCCTAAAGCAGTGTGTATTGAGGAGGAAAAGGATCACCAACCAGTGAAAAGTGAGGATGATCATCATGCTAATAAAGATGAACTTCCTCCAGCTTGGAAGTCTTCAAAAGACCATCCAATTGACAATATTCTCGGTGATATCTCTAAGGGAGTAACTACTCGCTCTAAACTTAGTAACTTTTGTTATTACTCTGCTTTTGTCTCCCAAGTTGAACCTAAAAACTCTAAGGAGGCGTTACTCGATGAGCATTGGTATCTATCAATGCAAGATGAACTAAATCAATTCTGGAGAAATGAGGTTTGGGACCTTGTCCCCCCTCTACGAGATCATCGAGTAATAGGCACCCGATGGGTGTTTAGGAATAAACTTGATGAAAATGGAGTAATAACGCGTAACAAAGCTAGGCTTTTAGCGCAAGGCTATAACCAAGAGGAAGGAATCGACTATGAGGAAACTTATGCGCCGGTTGCCCGACTCGAGGCCATACGCCTTCTACTTTCCTATGCTTACACAAAGAACTTTAAATTATTCCAAATGGATGTTAAAAGTGCATTCCTTAACGGATATATAAATGAAGAGGTTTATGTAGCCCAACCTCCAGGTTTTGAATCACATGAATATCCTGATCATGTCTATAAACTTAAGCGAGCTTTGTACGGACTTAAACAAGCCCCTAGGGCTTGGTATGAACATCTAAGCAAATTCCTACTTGATCAAGGGTATTCAAAAGGAAAGGTTGACACAACCCTCTTTATTAAACGTCAAGGAAAACACTTAATTTTGGTACAAATTTATGTTGACGATATTATATTTGGGTCTACTAACATGACCTTGGTCAAGGAGTTTTCTAGTTTGATGCAGGGGGAGTTTGAAATGAGCATGATGGGGGAGCTCAACTATTTCCTCGGATTGCAAATCAAAAAACTTGAAGAGGGAACATTCGTGAGTCAAACGAAATATTGTCTTGAGTTACTAAAACATTTTGATATGCTGAACTGCAAAGCAATAGATACTCATATGCCTACAAGTGCTAATCTCGATCGTGACGAAAAGGGTAAGGATGTTGAGGTAAAGAAGTACCGAGGTATGATAGGGTCTCTCCTTTATCTTACCGCATCACGTCCCGATATAATGTTTAGTGTATGCATGTGTGCGAGGTATCAGGCACATCCCAAGGAATCCCACCTGAAGGCAGTTAAGCGCATACTTCGATACCTCTCTGGTACTCCAAAGTATGGGTTGTGGTATTCCAAAGGCAGTGTTTGTTCCTTAGTTGGCTACTCCGACTCCGACTTTGTCGGATGCAAGTTGGATAGGAAAAGTACTAGTGGCACGTGTCACTTTTTTGCAAACTCCTTGGTGAGTTGGCACAGCAAGAAACAGGTTTTCGTTGCTTTGTCAACAGCCGAGGCGGAATACGTTGCCGCCGGTAGTTGTTGTGCTCAAGTCCTATGGCTTAAACAATAATTACTTGATTTCAATTTAAAACTTGAACGTATTCCAATTTTGTGTGATAACACTAGTGCGATTAATCTAACTAAGAACCCTGTACTACATTCACGCACCAAGCATATCGAAATACGCCATCATTTTCTTAGGGATCATGTAGAGAAAGGTGATGTTATTTTTTAGCATGTTGACACTAAGAATCAACTTGCTGTTATTTTCACAAAACCATTAGCTACAGAGCCTTTCTTTCACATCCGTAGGGAACTTGGCAATCTCGATATTTCTGATTGTGCATAACATCCTTTAGAACAGTGATCTTCACACACACACACACACACACACACATATATATATATATATATATATATATATATATATATAAACATGCTTGTTTATTTCTTTAACTAACAATGCAAAGAGATACTTAGCCATATGTGAGGGATCTTACCATCATGATGTTCAAGGTAATATCGTTCCAACTTATAGAGGTTTATCAACATTTTGTGCCATGTTACTTACTCTAATCTTGATGTTTATTTCATTTTGAGCACTTATCATTCATGTGAATGTTTGGTTCTGTTTGTGTATATGTGTGTTTATCTGGTTGGAACAAAACTTTTTACAAAATTTCATTTTTTTTGGTCCATGCGTCGACTCATAGATTCATGCGCTGACCTATTAAACTTTCGGGTTAACGCATAACCACATGTTCAGTTTCTTTTCAAATTTTCAAGAATCATGCGCTGATACACAGATTCACAGGTCGACGCATGAATGAACCGTTCAGACTTCTTCTTTACTGGGTTGCGTGCACCGACCTATGGGTGTTTACCTTCCCTATACTTTCTCATTGCACATTAATCCATGATTATTGCATGTCATCTTATTAGTCTTTGTGTTCAATCTCTCCCTATTCTTCTCCTTTAAACCTCATCAATCTCAATTACTCTCCACTAAACCCTCATAAAAACCCTAATAAAAAAAAAAGGGGGAACACCAAGAGAAAACTTTCTATATATCTACTGCAAGGTCTTCAAAGTGTTTCACACATCTCCTCTTCCATCTCTGTAAAAATCTGTGTGATAATCTTTCTTCAACTCTTCTTCAACCATGGCTTCCAGAAGAAATCCTAGTACAAGGGGAACAAGAGGATCAACTTCACAACCAGCACCAACTATAGCATCATCCTCACACCTGGTAACTTTTGAATCTTTAATTTCTGAAAGGTTAGCTACTCCTTTTGGGGAATTATTCTCTAACTGGGCCGTTATAAGACAACATGGATTTTATCCTCTGATGGGTCCAGACTTTCACATTCCTGAAATTTCTGAACTCATAAACTTTCAAAATCTGAATGAATTTGTCGAATGTGATGACAAGTACAGTGAAGATTTGACTTGGTTGTTCTATTGTGGGATGAAGGGAAAATTTCGTGGGGCTGAATTTAAATTCTCTATAAATAATGCAGAATTTCAGGTGACAAATGATGTATGGTCTACATTTTTTGTTTTGGACACTGATGAAAATATCCCAAAGGTTACTAATAAAACCTTTGTTCAGGACTATGAATTCAAAACTGCTCTGAATTCAATGTTGAGGGAACCATATCCAGCTGAGTTTGTGGCAAGTGAAGCATTTCCTAAGAGTGTCACTATAGGTCATTTAAAATTTGAAGAACGTATTCTTCAGTGGATTGTTGCTCGCATCTTGAGGCCTAAGAAAGGAGGCTACTCAAGAGTTGAACAAGCAGAGGTGCATCTTATCTATATCCTGAAGAATAAGATCAAAATTAACTGGCCTTATTACTTTGCTTATAGGATGTTCACAACTCGTAGCTCCAACAAATTTCTGGCACTTGGTTATGCATCTGCTGTGGCAAATTTTTTGAATCAATTTGACATTCCTATTCCACATATTTGTCATATTCATATTACTGCTGAACAATAGTTTTTGGCCAGAACCTTGTCCATGATGGGTTACCATTGGCAGCCACGTGAGCGCAGGTTCATCCATCGACAAAGAGATACTCATCCTGAACATAATGAACATGTTCATCTTGAAGCAAGTGAGGATGAAGGCAGTCAAGGTAATGCAAATCAAGTTGGTAATGATGAAAATATGGTGATGCGGGAAGATGTTGTTATGCAAGATAATGTGATTGTGGAAGAAGAAGACAATGAGGCATGGATGGGCTATCAACTGGAAGAAACCTCTGACAATCAAGGCTGGGGTCAGTGGCAACAAAACTGCTGGACTAACCTTGGTGCTACGTATGTTCCTCCATCCTATGATGCGGACTATGAATGGCAGCATCCAGAAAATTCTGCTCTTCCAACTCCACCGTTTCAGCATGATCAACAATCCTCTGATGAAATTCTAGCAAGGCTGACTGAGTTGTCTCTGCAACATCAAGAATTCCAAGCACAACAGGAAACTCAATACCTGACTCAGCAGGAACAGCTCACAAACTTGTCTAACCAAATATCGTCTCATGCCACCAACTTCAACAATTTCGCCAATGCAGCTATGAATAGGTTCAATCAAATGGATGCCAATCTGACTCAGCAAAATCTAAACTTGGCAAATAGCCTTGGTAACCTCAATAGCACCTTGATTGAGCTCAACCTTTAGCTTGAGGAATTTCCACCACCAAGTCAACACCATAGGGGACGAGGTTATTCGTTTAGGGGAGGAGACCATAAACCTTAGGGCATTATGTTTAGTTGTGCATGAATTTGTGTTTTGTGGTTTGATCTTGTTTGTTATTTTGACATGTGCTGCTGTTATGTTTAAACTTTTATGGAGTGAATGTTTTGCTTTTATGCTATTGTTCTGCATTTAATCATTACATGTTTACATTAGCGGTATCATATGTGGATGCTGGTAAATGTTTTGTTGTTGCAAATATCTGATGATCCACTACATATTTTAGTATGCTATTTTGACCACCGTCCTCTTTTCTTTTTGATGTTATCAAAGGGGGAGAAGAATACAAGCAGCAAAAATGTTTAACCGGATGTCAAAGACAGGGGGAGCATTGATCATCTCAAATTACATCTCTCGTGACAATCAAGAAAGTGTTGCCATCATCAAAAAGGGGGAGTATGTGAGAGATATCCCTTCTAGTTATCTTATTTTAATGATGTCAACAAACACATTAGATTGTAATTTGAGCGGTATCACTTCACGTGTCGGGCATATAGCGTCTTACCGTTATTGGTCATGTGTCTAGATGCATAGGATCTTGTTCTCTCCAAATATAAAGGTCCACTATTGTTTTATTAGTGTCTAGCATGTATGTTTGACCTTGGTCTGGTAAAAATATTCAAAAAAAAATAAAATTTCCTGAAAAATCTGCACTTCATGCGCTGACCCCTAAAACCATGCGCTAACCCCAGAATTTATACGCTGACCTCCAAAACCCACGGGTAAGCGCACAAACCTGAGGACTCAAAAATCACATCTTATGCGTCGACGCATAGTCACTAGAGGTCGACGCATGACCTTTACTTTTGCATTTTTTCACTTAATTTCTTTTCTGGTGTTTTTCTGTTATTATTTCTGTTGGTCATAATTTTCATATAAATTGTCTTGGTCTTCATTTTTACACATAACAAGAAACGTGAAAAATATATGTCATTTCTCTCTTCATCTTCATCTTCTTCATTGTGTAAACAAACAATCACACATAATCATCTTTGTTTGTGTCGCCCATTGATCGAAGTGATAACGTTCAGAATTTAGGAAGTGTGATCTTCATCTTCTGGGTTGAGAGTTTGGCAGGTGTTTCTTGAATCAAACCAGTTGGGTTTGTCCTCCAAGAATCAAAGAGATTTTGGGGGTTTTTGTACAAACTGTTCATTCTACAGGGATTCGGCTGGGCGAAGGTAATCAGAAATTGGCACAACTATTTCGGTTTAGTAGCTGTAATCAGAGGATTGTAGAAGAAGGTTTGGGTTCGAATTCTTAGAAGATTTCAATTGACCGAGTGAAGGTAACTGAAGAACGGCGTTTTCTTTCGGTTTAGTAGCGTGGGACGGTAATTGAATCAACCATATTCGGAGCACTTGATTCATCTTGAATCAAGGGAAGAGAAAATTCTGCATCAACGATCGAAGACGTTCGGGGTTTGAATGTTCATAGTTTTCTCTTGTAATAAACAATTTGCAACAACTACATATATATATATATCTCAATTCCTTTTGTGGAGTTGGGGGCAGACGTACCCAAAGCGAGGACGATTGGGGAACTGCCTAATCAAATCTCGTTTGTTCTCTCTTTCCCTTAACTCTTTTACATTTCAGTATTGTTCGAATTTGTGATGTAGTAAACTATTGAAATTTCTGTCGTAGAATAATTGTACGCTGAAAAACTATTTTGTTAAATCGATACAATTCATTGAATTATGTTTTGGATCAGCTGCACATTATTCTCCATAGAAATTATGCACATAGTGTGTTTACGCACACTAGGTGTTTGATAATTTGTTTCCAAGCAAAATTCGAACAAGTTGCTTTAAATTGCTTATCAATTAACCTCATTGGATTGGAATAAATCCGGCAAATTATCTCTTTCTTGATAAATCCGGCAACCACTTGTCGTGTAACATTTGCGTAAGAAGCAGCTTCAATCCACTTGGTAAAGTAATCGATAGCAACTAAAATGAATCGATGACCGTTGGAAGCCTTCGGTTTGATCATTCCTATCATATATATACCCCACATAGAGAATGGCCAAGGTGAAGTCAAAACATTAAGTGGAGTTGGAGGCACATGAATCTTGTCTCCGTAGATTTGGCACTTGTGACATCTTTTGGCGAAGTTATAACAATCTAACTCCATTGTCGTCCAAAAATACCCAGCCCGAAGGATCTTCTTGGCCATAGCAGAACCTTTAGCATGTACACCCTCGCATCCCTCATGTATGGACCTTATGATCGTGTTTTCTTCGTGTCTATCTGTAGCGTGCGATTTTTGTCGGTGACGTGGCCACCTTATCGTAGGAAATGGGTTTTCTCCTCAATGAAGAGGAGGGGGTGCTACTTTCTGATTTCTTATTTATCCCGTGAAGCTGGAAGGGAAAGGGAAGCTATCTAAAACTAACCTTGCACGCGAATGTTTAACTGAACAAACGCTTAAAGAAATTCGGGGAGTTCGGGGTCAGGTTATACAATGGGGAGTTGTCAATTACCCATCCTATATGTGGTTATCCACAGGTTGTTAGCTTTAGGTTTCGCTTTGTACTTGATGGTGTTTATTTGTTAATGGGTTAGGAAAGTTTCTTGGGAAATATGAGAGAGAGAGAGTGAGTTTTTGTTGATGTTCGGGTTTTCCCGATGTTTTTGGTAAGGTACTAGACCTAAGTTTTGATTGGTATGAAGGTACTGGACCTAGAGTTCTTGATTAGTATGCTCGCTAAGATTTCGCAATCTTATGCCTACGTATTCCCGTTTAAACCAAACAGGGAAATCAGAGCAATCGTAGTTCCTCCTATTCTAAGGGAGGAAAAATATATTTGGTGTCTAGTTCAAAGCCCAAGATTGAAGCTAAAAGGTTGAGTATTTGTGTCTTGTTCAAAGCCTAAGATTGAAGCTAAAAGGTTTTGACTAAGAGAGAATTTGTCATCTCTAAAGGGAGACATTTCGTCTGTTTATCACAACTGTTGGTGACTGTTTATAAAAGGAGGATTACTTTAACTGGGATATGAGAATCCAGCAATGCCATAATTTCCTTTATAGGGGTGTTATCCTAAAGGAGAAAACTTTAACTCAGTGTAGAGCAATGCCATCTTTCCTTAGGAATTTCTCATGCTAAGAGAGGGATAGTGGCGGGGATGTAAATAATCCAGAGGCTTGCCGCTTACAGCAAATAGATGCAAGAGAGGATTTACCAGAATAAAAGATGGACAACAGCTTGGATATTTGAATCAACAAGTGTGCCGCTTACAGCAATTATTTGGGATTAGGGTTTGTTTTTATTTTCTGTTTTGATAAGTGATAAATAGAGAAATGACTTCCTACAGAGAGATTTTGATTTCCTCTGAGGGGGTGTTGATTTTTGTGTGCCTTGATCAAAGCCCAAGGTTGAAGCTAAAAGATTGATTGACTCCACTGGGGAAGTCCTTATACAAAGCCTAAGAGGAGGCTGGGAAAAACTTACTCAATGAGAGAGTGTTTCGATGTCTTGTACAAAGCCCAAGATTGAGGCAAAAAAGAGACTGACTCTGTGGGAAAGAAATCTTTTATTTGTCTTGTACAAAGCCCAAGATTGAGGCTAATATGAGACTTTACTGACTCTACTGAGGATATTTTAGGTGTCTTGTACAAAGCCCAAGATTGAGGCTGAAAGGGTTTGACTCTGCGGAAGAGTATTATCTGTCTTGTACAAAGCCCAAGATTGAGACGGAAAAGAGTTTGACTCTGCTTAGGAATCTATTTCTCTTAGCCTAAAAGAAGGCTGGGAGGAATTGACTCCGTTGGGGAAGATATTTGTCCCAAGCTTAAGAGAATGTTATGAAGATTTATGTCTTGTAAAAATCCCAAGATTGAGGCTAAAAGGGGTTGACTCAATAAGAGAGTGCTTTTATCTGTCATGTACAAAGCCCAGGATTGTGGCTGAACAAGTTGGAGAAATTATTATACACAACTTAAGGGGCAGCTAAATTCTCCTAGGGGAACTCTTTATACCAAGCCAAATGGGAGGTTGGAAAAGATCGACTCAACAAGAGAGTGGTTTTATCTGTCTCGTACAAAGCCCGAGATTGAGGCGAAAAGGGTTGACTCAACAAGAGAGTGCTGAAAGTGAACTGACTCAACAAGAGAGTTTGAAAAGTTGATTGAATCAATAAGAGAGTCTGAAAAGGTTAGCTCCACTGGGGAGAATCATTGTACAAACCCCAAGAGGAGGCTGACTTTGCTGAGGAAAGATCATTATACGAAGCCTAAGAGGAGGCTATCTTCTGCTGGGGATTATTGAGATCCCGAGGCAGGTCCGAATAAGGAATCAACTCTTGCTGAGGATTACAGAAGAGTTGAGGTATCTGATGCCTTGAGGTTCTGATTAGGGATAGTGTTATGCTGATGATGAACTGACCCTAGTTGGGGATTTTTAGGAGAGAGGCTGGGTTTTAAAACCCATGGGTTTTAACTCAGCTGGAAATTTATCCAAAATAACCAGGGTTTCTCCTGTTTGTAGGGAACTTGAGAATGTCTTTGAGACTCAAGAGGGGATTTAGACTGTCCAAGTCTACTGGTGTGGAAGAGTTTTATCTTTTGTATGATGCCCAAGAGGAGGCGAGTGGGGGTTGAGTATCAACCCTAAAATGGTTGGATGTGTTTGACATTGGAAAGACTGCCCTAGCAAAGGATGACTAAGTTTTGTCTTATACCTTTAGGAGGTCTTTAGGGTCCTTGTATTAAGCCCGAGAGAAGGCATGAGAACTTCTAAGAAGCCGGAGGGTCCTTGTACAAAGCCCAAGAGGAGGCGGGGATGCTTTTAGGAAGCCTGTCGGTCCCTAACCAAGAAAAGTTCAAGAAATGCTATTCACCGAGAATAGATAATTTAGTGAAAGTTCTGAGGTTTGAAGAAATTCAAGAGATGCTATTCACCGAGAACAGATCAACTCTGGGGAGTAGAATTTCTTTGACAATTTCTAATAGTGACAGCCTGAGAAAAGGTTCACGAAGAATACTGCCTTTCTCTTTGTTCCATATTGTTTAAGCCCAAGAGAAGGCAAGACTGTATCTGAAAGTCCTATGGGGATCTAGTTTTAACTGTATTCAAGAGTGACCAACTGGCTTTACCTAGTTCTAGACCTAGTTGCCGGGGAAAACTCTAAATAACCATGCTAGTATATATACAGTTGATACATGACAAGTATTTAAAAGAATATGAAAGAAGACTTACAGGGGAGCAGCTTCCCACAATACAGTTATATGTATTAAAGCATGTAAAAGAAAGTCGATAAAAACTTACAGGTGAGTAAGCTTCCATGTTGTATTGTTAGTTGTTCAAAGAAATTAAAGAAAGTTTTGATAACAACATATATTTGAACTTAAATCAAAAGGGAAGTTGTTTTTGAAGAGATTGTTGGGGCTTATACTTAAGGAGAGGCCAAGGTTTAACAGTGATCGCACTGTTGTTTTGAAGATCGCATCGGGTCTTATACAATGAGTGAGGCCCAAAGAGATTTATTTACAAAAGGGTTAGGGCTTACACTCTTTCAAGAGGCCCAAAAGTGTTTTGAAAAAGAAAGATGGGACTTACAACATGAGGAGAGGCCCAGATGACTTTGTTTTAAAAGGCGACGACCGCGCCGTGATTTTGAAAATACAGTGGGACTTATACAACATATGAGGCCCAAAATGGTTTGTATTTACAAAGGATTGGGTCTTACACTCTATTAGAGGCCCAAAGATTTATTTTTATACAAGTGATGGGGGCTTACAACTCAGGGAGAGGCCCAAGGTGATTTGGTTTTGAACTGGCGATCGCGCCGAGATTTTTAAAAATGCAGTGGAACTTATACAATGTCTGAGGCCCAAAATGGTTTTGGTTAAAAAGGGATTGGGTCTTACACTCTATCAGAGGCCCAAAAGTGTTGAAAATTTAAAATCAAGAGGAAACCCTAATTTTAAATTAAAATGTTATTTTTCAAAGGAAATTAAATGAAAAAAATGATATAAAATACCAAATATATTCAAAAATAAGTTGTACACCTTGAAAAATATTTTGAAAAAGCATGTTTAATTACATGAGAGTTTGAAATTCAATTGGTTTTGAAATATCAAAGTGGGAATTCCATTTAAAAATGTTTAAAAACAAATAAAATGAAATTAATTACAAAAATTCTAACTATATTAAATAAATAATATAAATTGGATTTTTTTATAAAATAAAATATTTAAACATTTTAGTGAATTTTGTGAAAAAGAGTCAATTTCTTTTGTTTTTCACATTCATATTCACACTTTTTAATGCTTGCTTGAAATTTTTCGAAATTTTTAGCAACCTACCATTTTTCTTTTTCGTTCTCCCCAACTTGAATTCAACCAAACTTTAAAATGATGAACTAAACTTTAAAATTATGTACATAAACCAAGTTCATCACTAAAATGAGATCTAAATTGTTTAGGCTCAAAGGTGCTAACAAATTCTCACTACTCACGGGTAAGTTACTCTTTGGATACAATTGTGCTCAATATAAAAAAATGTCTTGATCATCCTAGTATATAGTAAACAATGGAGGTTTCTCACAATTTGTGGCTTTTGGACCTAAGTGAAACAAGCATTCAAGCAAAGTTGCAAAATGAAACAAAAATTACACATTTGCACAAAGCACAAAATTCTTAAATCATTCTAACATTCTATAAAGCAGTACAATTTACCTTGCTTGCATTCACCACACTCAAAATCCTACCATCACCATCCAACTTGGGAGAATCTTCATTGGATACTTTTATACAAATAGCAACCAATCTAGAAGAAGTTCTCATCATTCATCCCTAACCAACACTTGAAAAAAAATGTGAAAGAAACCAAGAATATATATAATATAAACAATTGTACAAAGCTAAAAAACATAGAAACTATTGCAATGTGATTTAATATCTAAACACCAATCCCCAGCAACGACACCATTTTGTTCGAACTTTCCGTACCTCGAAAAAAGCACGACACTTCGTGAATGGTCGTGGAAAACAGAGTCGCCACTGAATTTTATTTATCCCAAAGAGGGAAGGAAAATATCGAGAAAACCTTAGGGAAATAACATGGTCATCGCAACCAAGTTCTAAGTTCAGGAGTCGGTTACGCAAGGGGAAGGTATTAGCACCCCCTCACGTCCATTGTACTCAACGAGAATGATGGAAGTTCAATAGTTGATATATCTTTGGTCAAAACTCGAACGAAATGCTTGTTTCCATTAACTTTTAAGATGAAATTTGACTAACAAAAGATCCAAAAGAATGTTACTCTTGAATGGTTATGTTTTTGCAGGAAATGGCAAAGGAAAACATCAGTTACAAGCAAGAAGAATTTATGTCCTGAAACTTTCGCTATGCGAACTTTCCTTCGCATAGCGAAAGTCGCGATGCGAAGTTGAAGCGAGCAACAACAGAATGAAACAGAATCAAACTCGCCCAACTAGAATCTCAAAAAATTAAATGATGAACTAAACTTTAAAATTATGTACATAAACCAAGTTCATCACTAAAATGAGATCTAAATTGTTTAGGCTCAAAGGTGCTAACAAATTCTCACTACTCACGGGTAAGTTACTCTTTGGATACAATTGTGCTCAATATAAAAAAATGTCTTGATCATTTCTAATGCTTCCACAAAATCACAATAATCAAAAGATTAAGCATAAATCAAATGAATTAAACAAATTTATCAGTCATCCTAGTATATAGTAAACAATGGAGGTTTCTCACAATTTGTGGCTTTTGGACCTAAGTGAAACAAGCATTCAAGCAAAGTTGCAAAATGAAACAAAAATTACACATTTGCACAAAGCACAAAATTCTTAAATCATTCTAACATTCTATAAAGCAGTACAATTTACCTTGCTTGCATTCACCACACTCAAAATCCTACCATCACCATCCAACTTGGGAGAATCTTCATTGGATACTTTTATACAAATAGCAACCAATCTAGAAGAAGTTCTCATCATTCATCCCTAACCAACACTTGAAAAAAAATGTGAAAGAAACCAAGAATATATATAATATAAACAATTGTACAAAGCTAAAAAACATAGAAACTATTGCAATGTGATTTAATATCTAAACACCAATCCCCAGCAACGACACCATTTTGTTCGAACTTTCCGTACCTCGAAAAAAGCACGACACTTCGTGAATGGTCGTGGAAAACAGAGTCGCCACTGAATTTTATTTATCCCAAAGAGGGAAGGAAAATATCGAGAAAACCTTAGGGAAATAACATGGTCATCGCAACCAAGTTCTAAGTTCAGGAGTCGGTTACGCAAGGGGAAGGTATTAGCACCCCCTCACGTCCATTGTACTCAACGAGAATGATGGAAGTTCAATAGTTGATATATCTTTGGTCAAAACTCGAACGAAATGCTTGTTTCCATTAACTTTTAAGATGAAATTTGACTAACAAAAGATCCAAAAGGATGTTACTCTTGAATGGTTATGTTTTTGCAGGAAATGGCAAAGGAAAACATCAGTTACAAGCAAGAAGAATTTATGTCCTGAAACTTTCGCTATGCGAACTTTCCTTCGCATAGCGAAAGTCGCGATGCGAAGTTGAAGCGAGCAACAACAGAATGAAACAGAATCAAACTCGCCCAACTTCGCTTGAAGCGAACGCGGCGAGAAGAAGCGAGAATAGTTCGCATAATGAACTTTACTTCGCATAGCGACGTATGGCGGTTCCTGAGGCGGTTTGAAATTCTTCAAGGTGAAGAAAGCCAGGTTTCGCATAGCGAACTCAGGAGGACAGAACAGTTATAAATAGGATAGAAACCAGTTCAGAAGGGATCATCTTGAAATATCTTTTATAATACTTTGTAATAGAATAGGAGAGTAGGAATATAGGAGGTTGTAAGGAGAAGGAGCTAGATACGCATCAAGAGTCGGGAAATCGTCGTTGATGTTGGTTCAACTCCATTCTTCCATTTTGTATCTAGCTACCATGAGTAGCTAAATCCCTCTCTTGTTGGGATTGGTCGTAGTTCACCAAAACAATATGTATTTTCTTTAATCATGGCGTTATATGCAATTTATGTATGAATCATTATTGATGTTATCTTTGTTTCATCGTTTATTTCATGTATTGAATTGATATTGACAAATACGGTTCTAATCTCGATCTAAGATAACATCTATTAAACCCTAAATGCTAGACATAGATTTAGGTTTAATATTCACGAAAGTATTGAATCTTAATGCTAACGTATTGTTTAATAGGTTGAGAAATCGTCGATTAAACCATAAGGTAGAAATCTCATCAAATTTTAGACATAAACTTTGTTTGTAAGCGATACGTGGTAATATCTAAACATGCTTAAATTGTGTATAACTGATTCGTGATATGCATATTGAATCGGTGGATGAAATCCAATCCCAGCAAGCTTATTCCTCTGAAATTTATCTTTATTTATTATATGCGTTTACTTTTCGTAACTTATAAACCAAACATCTCGAACTTTTGCTTAGAATCATAGAAATTATTGAACGGTTTTGATATCGCTCCAATCCCTGTGGATACAATAAAACTAAATACATGCATTTGATTGTACTCAACATCAAATTGGCGCCGTTACTGGGGATTGGCGTTTAAGATATTAAAACATCGTAATAGTTTCTATACTTCTAAGTTGTTATATATTGTATATATTTGTTTTTCGCAATGTTTGTTTAAGTGTTGGATAGGTGGTGAAACTTCTGTTTATGCTTCGAGGCAAGACTTCAGAAGAACAACTTCTTTTTGATCCCGAGATCGAAAGAACAATCCGAAAGAACAAAAGACAAAAGAAGAAATAGAAACAACTATCCAAGAAGAAAAATCACAAAGGAGCTTCCGCATCAACTTCCTCAACAAAAGAAACAATGGCTGAAGTTGTCAACGGTGGACCTTGTCGGAGCAGTCCAAGATGATTAGCTCGTCTCACCAACACTCCAAATAACCGACAAGCTGAAATGAAAACGGGATTGCTGCAGATTATTTACACTAACCTTTTTGCAGGTTTGGATCATGAAGATCCATACTCCCACCTCACAAAGTTCTATGAACTGGCCAGTACATTAGGTGCACCTGAAGCTGAAGAAGAAGCAGTATCTATGAGGTTATTCCCGCATTCTTTGATCGGTAAAGTAAAAGATTGGTATCTTGACCAACCTACTGAAACCATGACGAACTGGAATGTCTTGGAAGAAAATTTTCTTAATAGATTTTTCCCTCACAAGCTGTTCATGGATGCAAAAACATCCATTGCCGCATTTGCTCAATCTGCAAATGAAACTTTATGTGAAGCTTGGGAACGTTACAAATCCATGCTACGGAAATGTCTGAATCATGGTTTTGACAGTCTAACACAAGTCCATATCTTCCGTAACGGATTGTACCAAACCAAAGCTCTTACTTGACGCAACGGCCGGTGGTTCTTTATTGGCAAAAAGCGCAGAAGAAGCAGTTTCAATTATCAACCGAATGTATCTCACCGATCATCAAGTCCAATATAATCGAGGAACCGCACAAAAGAAACCTGGAATTCTTGAGTTGGAAACAAACAATGCAATCTTGGCACAAAATAAGCTTCTCACTCAAACTG
Source organism: Lathyrus tuberosus (assembly GCA_022829125.1). Classification (NCBI taxonomy): domain Eukaryota; kingdom Viridiplantae; phylum Streptophyta; class Magnoliopsida; order Fabales; family Fabaceae; genus Lathyrus; species Lathyrus tuberosus. The sequence continues at coordinate 6,135,076 of JALAZF010000141.1, read as the reverse complement.
TGGAAGAACTCACCAAGCAATTATCCAATCTTCCACAACAACTCAAACACCTGCACGAAGCGCCTAAACCACAACAAGTAGCCATGTGCGAACTTTGTACAGGAGACCACCCAATCGGTTTTTGTCCTCCGATTAATGAAGAGGTCAGTTATTTGGGAAACCAGCAGCAGAGACGCGTTTCGTACCAAAACAATCAAGGTTATCCATACAACAACAACGCAAGCTATGGCCAAATTCAAAACAGGCAGAATCAATACCAAAGCTACACTCAACCAAATAAGCTTACAAAGATATAAGATTCCTTGAATCAATTTATGCAGATGTCCATGGCAAACCAGAAAAATACAGATGCATCAATCAGAAATCTTAAAATATAAGTAGGACAAATTGCAAAGCAGTTGAATGAGCAACAGCAAGGACCGTTCTCTGCCGCCACTCAAACCAATCCAAAAGAAACATGCAATTCAGTCACAACAAAGATTGGAAAAGTGGATGAAACAAAATTTGGAGAGAACGCCAAAGAAAAGAGAATTATAGTGGAAAAGCAAGAAGAAAATTTTGAGAAAAAGGAGGAAGAAAACAATGTTGATCCTGGAAGCGTTATAGTACCAGTTACCATTGAAAATATAAATTTCGATAAAGCTTTGATTGATCTTGGTTCAAGCACCAATCTTCTTCCGTTTTCCTTTCTTAAAAAGATTGGTAATACTGAAATAGAACCTACAACAATGGTGTTACAACTTGCTAACAAATCAATCACAAAACCAGTTGGCAAGATAAAGGATGTAATGGTCAAACTTGAGAGATTCCTATTTTCAACAGATTTTCTGGTGATGAATACTGAAGAAGATGATGACATTCCTCTGATTTTGGGATGTCCCTTCATAAAAATAGCCCGAATGATGATTGACGTAGATGAATGCAAGATGAAAGTGAGGTACAAAGATGAAGAAGTCAACTTTGAATTGTTTCAACACAAAGAAAATGATTATTACAAGATTGAGGATCTTGATGAAATAGGCCTGGAATTGAAGAGAAAGAATGACAAAAAAAAGGCCAAAGGATGGTGGCATAGATACTATGACGAATTCATACAAACCACCTTGATTTTTACTCGAAACAGGCGTCGAGCTAACGACGTTAAACAAGCACTTGTTGGGAGGTAACCCAACCTTTTACATTTATGTTTCTTTTCTTGCATAATTAGTTCAATTGGTAGGAAGAAAGATAGCATGAATGATCCAAAAGAAAATTCTGCATAAAACTGAATTCTGCAGAGTTCGCTAAGCGAGCCCTGTTTCGCTAATCGAAAGTAGCAGAATTAGCAAAAATACCATTCATGCCATCTTCTTCACTTTAGTGTTTTGTGTATCTTTAAATGGTTTGTAGATGTGGGTGTCATATGACCAATCCATAATGTTTAGAGATGGAAAGGCCAGGAGTGGAAGATCAAATTCACATGAATTAACAAAGGTTTAATGGTAATGATACAATTTGGAAAAAATTGCACAAACCAAGGAACTTGTTTATTTATTTCTTAAAATTTGGCATAAATATGACATGAGTAGTCTCCATAAAATCAAGTCATTAAAGCTTATGCAATAACATGTTTCATTATGAATCACTTAGTTCTAAAACCAGAAAAGGGAGGTAGCCTTCCAGTGTTTACCATATGCTTAGGAGACTGATTAATTCTTGTTTTAACTCGTTTGAATAATGCTTAATCTTGCATGCATGTTGATAATTATGGAGACATAGAAAGGATCAAGGCATTTCTTTGAAATTGAGCATAACTAGTAAACCAAATGTAGCCTCATTGTCCCTTGTGAGTGAGTGATCATTTGCAACCCCTTTTGAGCCATATGACATGAATCACTCATTTATGAACTGAACAATGCATTAAGTATACCACTTAGTGGATATTGTTCTATATCTTTAAATATCATAAAAGTTCATCTATGATAGATTCTATTTTTCTTGAATTAAACCTCGAAACCATTGCTATCTTTTGTCAAATTATAAAGAGTATTCAAAGGAAAAGTAAGGTTTTGTTCAAGTTGGGGAGAAGAAGAAAATTTCCTTTTTTTTTCAAGAAAAGAAAAATTAGAAAAGATGAAGAAATCAAACAAAAAATATGAAAGAAAAGTAAGAAAAGAAAAGACAATGAAAATACCAAAGATGAATGTGTTCAAAAGAAAGAAACAAAGGTTTGGATGAGTAACATGATACAAAGAATCAGACACTTCCTTGGTAAATTTGTCAGCCTTAGAAATGAAGAAAATTCAAAAACTACTTTGATTCCATTAGCCTTAGAAATGACATTTCCTTTGTACCTTGGCCACATTACAACCTTGAAAAGACTTTAGTGATCTATGTTTTTTACATATCAACATATTTTGCTTAGATGGAGGCATAAATTAATCTAGATGTTAGCAAATTTGTCAGATGAGAGTTCAAAATACCTCATTATTTTTACTTACAAAAGAGTGTAATAGGTGTGATTCATAATAGACGTGTTTATTGCTTTGGACTGCTTGACAAAGAACTTTATGTGGAAGACTTGTTTCATAAATATGTCTAAATTCTTGGAAAGTGGTAATACATAACAACTTGGATTTGGAATTCAACATTAAACCATGTGTCGTGATTACTTCTTTGAAAATTTTGGTTGATCATGTGAAATAAATGGTACAGAAACTCTTGCTTTTGCATAGCTTTGATTGAGGACAACCAAAGATTCAAGTTGGGGAGAATTTGATGGAAGTTTAATAGTTGATATATCTTTGGTCAAAACTCGAACGAAATGCTTGTTTCCATTAACTTTTAAGATGAAATTTGACTAACAAAAGATCCAAAAGGATGTTACTCTTGAATGGTTATGTTTTTGCAGGAAATGACAAAGGAAAACATCAGTTACGAGCAAGAAGAATTTCTGCCCTGAAACTTTCGCGATGCGAACTTTATGCGAAGGTCGCGATGTGAAGTTGAAGCGAGCAACAACAGAATGAAACAGAATCAAACTCACCCAACTTCGCTTGAAGCGAACGCAGCGAGAAGAAGCGAGAATCGTTCGCATTGCGATGTATGGCGGTTCCTGAGGCAGTTTGAAATTCTTCAAGGTGAAGAAAGCCAGGTTTCGCATAGCGAACTCAGGCGGCCATAATAGTTATAAATAGTACAGTAACCAGTTCAGAAGGGATCATATTGAAATATCTTTTATAATACTTTGTAATAGAATATGAGAGTAGGAATAAGGGAGGTTGTAAGGAGAAGGAGTTGGATACGCATCAAGAGTCGGGAAATCATCGTTGATGTTGGTTCAACTCCATTCTTCCATTTTGTATCTAGCTACCATGAGTAGCTAAATCCCTCTCTTGTTGGGATTGGTCGTAGTTCACCGAAACAGTATGTATTTTCTTTAATCGTGGCATTATATGCAATTTATGTATGAATCATTATTGATGTTATCTTTGTTTCATCATTTATTTCATGGGTTGAAATGATATTGACAAATATGATTCTAATACAGATATAAGATAACATCTATTAAACCCTAAATGCTAGACATAGATTTAGGTTTAATATTCACGAAAGTATCGAATCTTAATGCTACTGTATTGTTTAATAGGTTGAGAAATCGTCGATTAAACCATAAGGTAGAAATCTCATCAAAGTTTAGACATAAACTTTGTTTGTAAGCGTTACATGATAATATCGAAACATGCTTAAAATGTGTATAACTGATTCGTGATATGCATATTGAATCAGTGGATGAAATCCAATCCCAGCAAGCTTATTCCTCTAAAATTTATCTTTATTTATTATATGCATTTACTTTTCGTAACTTATAAACCAAACATCTCGAACTTTTGCTTAGAATCATAGAAATTATTGAACGATTTTGATATCGCTCTAATCCTTGTGGATACGATAAAACTAAATACTTATATTTGATTGTACTCAACATCAGGGAACCTCTTATCTTGATTTGTGAGGAATGCTAGCTAGGTTTATTTGTTTTCTTCTAAGAGAATAAAGTGAAAAGGTAAAGGAAAAGGAATTTTGAATTCTAAGGGGAAAAAATATGGTTTTTTATTAGGGTGCTCGCCAAGGATTAGGGCCCTTGTGCCTACGAATCTTCATTCGAAAGAATAAAGAATCGGAGCGTTCGAAGTTCGTGGAACTACAACTGAGTTGGTTTGATTTTGAGGTGACAATTGTTTACACACGAGTAAGAGAACTCGCATACAAACAATTGGGGAAAAATATAGAAGACTCCACCCCCCTCCATTTCACCTTGAAAGAAATTGTGTTTGAATATGGATTAAGTGTTTTTGAACGACGAGTGTTTGCAAAAATGGTTTGTGTAGCGGCAAAATCGTGAGTGTAAGCTATTGATTAACTTAACTCGAAAAGAAAGAGTCGCCACCGCAATTTTATTTTATCCAAAAAAGGAAAGGAAAAAGAGCGAACAAAACCTACACAAGCTCTACAACGAGAACAAGTGAAGAGAGACTGGATAAGGGGGTTTGTTATGTTAAGGGAAGGTGTTAGCACCCAAAACGTCTATAGTACTCTATAGGAACCCTTTGAAATATTTACGTTTTTGGTCTGAAAATGTTTGCTTGAAAAGTGATTGAGGAGATGAGAAGAAAAATTGTTTTTATGATTTTTGTGTTTGGAGAGACTTGTCGTCTCATGCCTACGTACCCACGATTTGCAATGCAGGATCAAAACCCCGTAGTTCGTGGTACAAAGAATGAAATTTGTTTGTTTTGGTTGTTTTTAAATGTAAAGACAAGTCGTCATTTCCAAGCGAATAATTCCGCTTAAAGAAATGAATCATGTCTAAACTTATGAAAAAGTTTTGAAAGAGAAAAGTGCACGAGGGCACAAAAGGAGTTTGATGAGTTTGGTGTTTCTTTAGTCTTTTGAAAAAGGTGTCAATATGCTTATGTAGTTTAGCATTTGTTAAGAAATAAAAAGAAAATAGTAAAATCACTTGACAAAGTCAAGGTTTGATTATGAAAGTGGTGATAGTTTGAAAACAAGAAGGTTTTGAAAAAGAGAGAGAGAGTTTTGAAAATTGAAGAACGGGGAGTAGAAGAAGTGACTATCCTATAGCATAAAGTAAAAGCTAAGGATAAGAATAGCCTAACCACACATGTAACTATTTTCACCATAAACCGTGCAAAAGCACAAGTCTTCGAAGTCTTCGAACCATAATTCCAAAGCAAAGGGAAAAGGTCCTAGTTCTAAGTCCAAGGTTCCAAGAATTGCATTGGATGCCCAAGGTTTAAGTCCAAGGGTTCAAGAATAGCATTGAAGTCCAAGGTCTAGGTGCAAAACTCCATGTCTATTGCAAAGGATAGTAACCATAGTCCAAGCTTAGAAGCACAATTTTTTTAGAGGTTTTGGCCTTTATTAATGTTTTTGGTCCAAGTGGACAAAGAGAAAAAGGCATAAGCATAAACATGTATCCAACGGACAAAGGAAATATTGCGGAAGCATAAACATATGTCCAACGGACAAAGGAGAAATTTCGGAAGCATAAACATGTGTCCAACAGACAAAGGAAAATTGCATAAAAGTAAAAGAGAGATAGGGAGCGAGAAGGAATTGTAAAGAAGTTAGAAGTTAGTAATTAGTTGTTAGTTGTTAGAGTAAGTGATCAATAATGATTGAATAGTGTACTTAGGTCAAGGTTAATGAAGACTTGTTAGAATATTGATAGAATCAAAGCCTCGACAACAATAAGCTTCATAGATTTTGAATCTAATACAAAAGATCAATCAACATTGAATTGTTTTCCGATAAGGGACATAATGTTGCGCTATGTTAAGCAATCGCCGAGTAATTTACGGAGTAATTACCCTACAATGAGGTCGGTCAATAGCTCTTTGTGCTAATGCATGCTAGATGAACGATATGTAGATCGTCATCCGAAAGCAATACCACACGAAAAGAAAAGAAGGCAATGATCTAGTCTTGATCGAAATTCAACAACGGAATTCCAAGATCTATAAGACTTTCATCGATCAAAAGAAAAGAGAAATAGATGAAGAGAGGGCCAAATTAAACCACAAAAATATGTGATCTAAGGCTAAGAACAAAGGAAGAGGGAAGAAAATGGCAAAAGAACCAAAACATTCCCAAAACAGAGCCAAAATAGCATTCTGGACACTGGTTAATCGGTTAACCAGTGCAGATTTTGAATTTCTGCGCAAAACAGGGTGTTAATCGGTTAACCAGTTTACACTGTGTTTGGTTAATCGGTTAACACTGTATCAGAAGCAAAAAAATGTGTAGAATTCAGCATGATCCTTTTTCAAAACATTTTTCAAACACCTTATGATCATGAATTGAATTTGCACGAATTTTAAAGTAAAAATAGACAAAGAAACATGCAATCAAACAACAATATATGATCCAAAAGATCAACAACAAGAAGCACCAAGGATCTACATCTTGAATGATGAATATGAAGCTTTAACAATGGTGGAAGATGAATTACCACTCCAAATCATAAAATTCCTTTTCAATTGCAGCAAGATCTACACTCCAAAACCTTGATCTACTGTGATTGATGAATGAAAACAAGAAATGATGAAGGTTTAGCTCAAAGTTAAGCAAGAATCAATGTGAATTCTTACTAACTTTCAAAAGAAGAAAGAAGAGCTTTGGTAAATTTGTGGTTTGAGGAGATAATTTGCTAGGGATTTTTTGGCTATCAAAAGTTTGAAGAATGAATGAAATGAAGGCTCTATTTATAGAGTTTAGGCTTGGAAAATTTGGTGGATTGGAGTTTAGTTTGGAAATGAAAATTAGGCTTGGAACTTGGATTTGGAGGGAAATTCATAAAAGAGTGGTGATTAGTGAAGGTGTACGGTAAGAAATGATCAAAGTGATGTAGGGAATTAAAATGAGGTGGTCTAGAATATTCCACATGTGATCAAAATTGGTGCCAATTGCTGAATTTTGAATTTGCTGCGATTTTTTTTCAAAATTCGCACGCGTTAACCAATTAACCAATGTGTTAATCGATTAACACAGTGAAAATTTGGGAAATTTGGCTTTTTTGAGCTGATGTCTTGGTTCTGGCTCGATTTGTCTTGCTTGTCAAAGAAGGCATGGACATAAACACATGAACCTTGGAGTCTCTTGAATAAAAATCAATTAAAACTTGGAGAATCCTTGATCAGTTAAGTTTGACATGATTGCGGATCAACTTTGACTTTTTTTTCAGATAAAATTCATTCGAGCTGAGGGACTGTTATTTTGGCATTTTTAACCTGTTCTTCCCCTGAAAATGTCAATAAAGAGAAAAACAAAATATTTTTGGGTTTTGGTTAAGGTTAGTAAAATATAAACAAATCAAGCAATAAAGTGAATAGGAAACACACAGATGCTCGATAAACCCTGCAAGGCATAAACCCAAAGATGAGAGGGACAAGGGAACCAATGTGTGATCTTGTTTGTGGTATAAGATGCAAAATGAGATGTGAATGATATGTGGAATCTTAGGGGTCAAATATTCGGGTCTTACAGCTGCCCCTATTTAAGTCTCTTCTATCGGGAGATATGAAGATACTTAAATACAAAAAGCTACATTTTTAAGCCCTAAGATGCCACAAGATGATATGAATGCAAAGGATGAAACACACCCTGCGGGGAAACTTGAAACAAGAGAGTTACGGTAAATTGAGAGAGATGACGCGAAAAGATACGCCGGGGAACACAAGATATCTCTGGATATCTGTCAAGGTGACAATAAGTATCCATCAATAGTTGGAAAGAGAGGGACAAGACCCTGGAAGACAAGTAGTGACATCCAAGAATAGCATTGGATGGAAACTACGAACGAGACAAAAGGTATGTTAAAAGACATCCAAGAATGGCATTGGACAACAACAAGAAAGTTTATGGTAAAAGCAGCAGCATCATCCAAGAACAGCATTGGATGGAAGTGAAAAACACTATATTGGGGATAAGATATCCAATAATGGCTTTGGATAAAAGGAACTACATCATTCAAGAATGGCATTGCATGGGGCAACAGTAAACATCAGAAACATCCTAGAATAGCGTTGGATATAAACAAAATTCCATTTAAAAACTTCACTGGGGACATCCAAGAATGGCATTGGATGGCAAGGTTAAACATCGGAAATATCCAAGAATAACATTGGACTTGGCTGGGGAAAAGGTGTCCAAGAATGGCATTGGACAAAAGAAATCACAACATCCAAGAATGGCATTGAATGAAGTGAGAAAGGTTCTGGAAAATATATCATAAGTATCCAAGAATGGCATTGGATAAAAAGAGTCCACAATATCCAAGATTGGTATTGAATAAAGTGAGCAGGGACTTTCAGGAATGGCACTGAAAGGTAAAGGTAAATCACTACATTCAAGAATGGCATTGAATGATAGTGAGAAAGACATCCAGGAATGGCACTGAATGCAAAAGGAGAAAATTCATTCAGGAATGGCACTGAATGAACAGATAAAACTTTCAGGAATGGCACTAAAAGGTAAAGGTAAACTCATTCAGAAATGACACTGAATGAACAGATAAAACTTTCAGGAATGGCACTAAAAGGTAAAGGTAAATCACTATATTCAAGAATGACATTAAATGATAGTGAGAAAAAGACATCCAAGAATGGCACTGAATGCAAAGGAGAAAACTCATCCAGGAATGGCACTGAATGAACAGATAAAGCTCTCAGGAATGGCACTGAAAGTAAAGTTAAATCACTACATTCAGGAATGGCACTGAATGATAGTGAGAAAGAGCTTTCAGGAATGGCACTGAAAGGTAAAGGAGAAAAATCATCCAGGAATGGCACTGAATGATGGTGAGAAAGAACTTTCAGGAATGGCACTGAAAGGTAAAGGAGAAAAATCATCCAGGAATGGCACTGAATGATGGTGAGAAAGACATCCAGGAATGGCACTAAATGCAAAAGGAGAAAATTCATCCAAGAATGGCACTGAATGAACAGATAAAAACTTTCAGGAATGGCACTGAAAGGTAAAGGTAAATCACTACATTCAAGAATGGCAGTGAATGATAGTGAGAAAGACATCCAGGAATAACACTGCATGCAAAGGAGAAAACTCATTTAGGAATGGCACTGAATGAACAGATAAAACTTTCAAGAATAACACTGAAATATATCCAAGCAAATCTGTTGGGGATTACAGAAGAGAGAAAAGACTTCCAGGAATAGCACTGGGAGAAACAAGAGGAACAAGATATCCAGGAATGGCACTGAAGATCAAAAGAGACAGACATCCAGGAATGGTGATGGAGTGAAAGAAAGCAAAGATCTAGGAATAGCACTGGAATGAAGGAAAATAGACATCTAACAACAGCAATAGATGCACAGGGAAATGACAACATCCAAGAATGGCACTGGAAAGAAAGAAAATGAACAAGACATCCAGGAATAGCACTGGAATGAAAGAAGACAGGTAAACGACGACATTCAAGAGTGGCACTGAATGAAAAGGCAGGTAAAAGATAACATTCAGGAATGGCACTGAATGGCGCCAAGTATGTTGGACTTTGATCACAAGGTAAGATGTTGAAGGCAACAGGACCTCGGAAAAATGCATATGAGCGTGAAGCACACTTCGAGCTATGAAAATCTTCCTATGTATATCTCTATCACTCTTATGAATTGTATCAGGCTGATGGTCTTTTGAAGAAATACGTCTTGAGGATTCTTGAAGAAGACTGCCCCAGATTGATTGACTGATGAGGATAAATTGATCATGGCTTTAGTTTGACTGTTGCAGGGAAAGATTGAACTAATCATGGCTTCAATTCTTGAAATGATTGTTGAGAATAAACTGATTATGGCTTCAATTGCTATTGTTGGGGATGAACTGATCATGGCTCCAGTTCTTGAAATGGATGTTGAGAAGGCTAAACTCAGAATGGACCTTGAAAAAGATCTTCTGGTTAACCAATTCTGAAAATAACTTGCACTGAGCAACAAATCTTGAATTGATTCATAATAGGATCTGGACGTAATGTGCCCCTGATAGGATCACTGACCGAGTTTCTCAACTATTTGAAATTTCTTGCTGAGGAAAGTTTGCCTACAAATGAGATTATTCAAACAAACATGGTAATTTTAATGCAAAGCTCAATGCAATTTTGAAATCAAAATCATTTTTGGAATGATATTATTGATGCAAAGCAAAATGAATCACTTGTCAAAACACGGCGGTTTAGATACTTGAAAATGAAAGAGAAAGCAAAGGTAAGACAACAAAGCAAATGATTGGCAACAAACATAGGAGTCAGTTTACGCAACCTTGCTGTAGTATGCTTTCAAAAGAAACATGGCTTCAATTAGGTCTTTTGAAGGTTGTAACGTGGTCTGGTTCACGGTTTTTGAAACAAAGGATATGGGCTCAAAGTTTATTTGTACCAAACCCATTCTTCGTGATGACCTTCAGTCCTATGCTCAGTTAATTCAAACTATGCATTCAGGTTCCAAGCGATTTTGGAATTGCAACACTGTTATGATGATGGTTCAAGGACCAAGAGATTTTCTGACATGGAAGTCACTCTTTCTTACAACATTTTGTTGTTTTTGATGAGGACCTTGGTCAACTCGTTTTGTCTTTGAGGATTTTGGTAACCTCTTGATTTTTCTTTTGTTATCCCTAACTTTTGCCTGAACTGTGTCATTTGAGTTTACAGTCAGCGGGATGCCCCAATTTTTGGCTAAGTCTCCTTCATAGGTTTTGACTCAGCGGGCTTTTCTTTTGATTTTTTCATTATTTTTTTGAAAGATAGTGACTGCCTGACTTAATGATTATGGTGAACCATCATTGGCTTTTGATTTGAAAGACATCTTCGACACCTTTTTTTGATGTGTGTGAAGGAAAGCTTGTGATTGCAACCTTTATTGGAAGGCGTCTTGCATGCACAGTCAAATTAACTGAGAACTACCCATCCCCAAGTTAAAATTGCGGGTTTTTTCGTACAGGAATAAACTCCACCTTCTAGGCTCAAAAGGGTTGACAATGGATTAACTTCCTTATTTCTCCAGTGTTTGGGAGTTGAAACAATGCCTGTACATCATCAGCCAAGTTTTAAATTGAAAGCATACAGTTTAGCAATTTTAGGTATTTCGTTTTCGTCATCCTCCCTCCAACCTTTGCATAAACAAAAGTTTGATAAAGAAAGTGAACAGGAGATATATTTTTGTTTTTGTGAAAAAGAAAGCATAAAGATGCACACAGTGGATATAAATGAATTGAATCAAAACATTGCAATGCTCATTTCATTGAAATCACCATGAAAGTACAAATAAAGTTTGAAAGCAAACAGTCAATACAATCAAAGAAAAATGCAAACAGAAAGAAATAAGGCCTAGTGATTAATCAGCAACAAGGATGAGGTGTCCTGTCTGAAACACTGACTTCAGGAGATGATCCATCTGAACTGACTCAAACATCACTTGGCATACTCTGGCAAAGGATTGTTGACAACATTGGGATTCTCATCAAGAAAATTCAGAATCTTTGAGTTCACTAATTCTTGCACTCTAGCTTTCAATGCATAGCAGCCTTCCAAGTTATGGCATGCCCCACCTCAATGTAACTCACAGTGAAGATCATCCCTATAGCCGGCTAGAAGAGGATTTGGAGGAGGAGGTAGATCCCTCATTGTAATCAAACCTTTCTGAACAAGACATGGATACAACTCAATGTAGGACATCGGGATAGGATCATAGTTAACCCTATTGCAATTCTGATTTTGTCTAACAGCCTGGCGAGGAGCTTGAACTGTTTGAGCATTGATAACACGAGCGACTGCATCTACATATTTTTGTTGCCTGCGACGAGGTTTACTTTCAACTGAAACAACATGGGTATCACCATCCTTCTTCTTTTGAAAATTCCCAGCATACTTTTTAGCACCACTAAAGGCTTCAGCATTGGTAATCTTTCCTTTCTTGATACCTTCTTTTAGTCTTTCTCTAATAGTGACTAGGTCAGCAAAACTAGATGATACACTGCCTATCATCTTTTCCCAAAAGAGTGGTTGAAGAGTGTCCATGAACAAACCAGTCAATTCCTTTTCTGCCAAGGGTGGTTACACTTGAGCAGCTAGCTCTCTCCAGCGCTGAGCGTACTCCTTAAAGGATTCTTTTTCTTTCTGAGACATGTTTTGCAATTGACGACGATCAGGTGCCATGTCCAAATAGTACTTATATTGTTTTAAGAAAGCATCACCCAAGTCCTTCTAGCTTTGGATACAGTTCTTATCAAGTCCCATATACTATTTCATTGAAGCCCCACTCAAGCTGTCTTGGAAATAGTGAATGACCAGTTTGTCATTTTTGGCATGAGCAGCCATCCTACGGCAGCACATCACCAAGTGGGTTCTAGGACAGGTGAGCCCCTTGTATTTCTCAAAATCAGGAGTCTTGAATTTTGGAGGAATAACCAAGTCGGGAACCAAGCACATGTTCATTGCGGCAGCATTAAAGACATCACTTTCTTCCACGACTCTTATCCTTTTGTCTAAAGTTAGCCATTGCTCTTTGACTTCTTCAATGTATCCAGGTTCTTCCTGACTTTTAGATTGTGGACCAGCAGCATGGTACACGAAAGGATTCTCAGGAATAGCTTGAGCAATAGAATGCACAACAGGCTGAGGTTCAGTGAACAATGGAGCTGAAGATAATGGCGAGATAAACACAGGAGTAGTTACAAAGGGTGGCGAGTAATTCGGAGGTAACCCAAATTCTGGCCAAGTAGAAGCTGGTTGCTGAGTCAGTGGAGGGTCAATAGCAGCATGTGAAGTTTCAACAATCATAGTCCTCTGAGGTGGTTCACCTCTAGCAATCAGAACTTGCAGCATTTCTGTGAGTTTGGTCATATCGGCCTACAACTCATCAATTTCCATTCTGACTTCGACGTTGTGTTGTTCTTGGTTTTCCATTCTCAATCTGACAACAGCTCTAGTTCCGTAGTTGTGTTGAGGAAACAGCTTGACGATGAACAGATAACTGAAGAAGGAGACAGTTGAAATGAGTTTTTGAGACAACTCGGAAGAATGCATATGTATGCTCATGGATGCAAGAGTGCATGAATGCAACAACCACAAACAAGATCACTCAAAGCAAAGGGGTTCAAAGGTTCGAGTCACGAGCATGAAGCCAAGGTTAAGAAACCAGTCCCCAAAGGTATACTAAGGTTTCGTCTTCATTGTACCTGCAGAAAACAGCGGTTCTAACAGAGTGCCCAGGGTCCACAATCCACTATCAGACACACCAACGCATCGATTTGCTTGGAGGTTGGTAGTTATCCTCAAGGGAATCTAACCTGAGTGTGACATCGCGTGATAGCTAAGTCAGATTTGCATCTTCATAGCTTCCGCGCCACGATCCTAAAATGGCTAGGATGGGTTAAGGGTTACTACGGTCCTCAGTGTTATAGGCTTCTATAGAAAAAGTAATGCCTTCACGATCGCTCGATCGGCATCAGTAATTCCAAAGAGGCAACCACCGAGTGGATAGATTCTCAAGTTATGCTTTTTCGGGATTCGACTCCCTCAAAGCTCCCTTGACTATATTATCCTCCTATCTCAAAGTGCACTCTGGTCCAGGTATAGGACCTATCTCACACACAGAGGAACTCCAAAACAGAACAATCAAGTAACAAGCAAATCAAACAAAAGCAGTAAATAAATCAAAGTAGGCTAAACCACTCAAGGGTGGATATCCCCAGCAGAGTCGCCACTTTTCTGTAGCGGCAAAATCGTGAGTGTAAGCTATTGATTAACTTAACTCGAAAAGCAAGAGTCGCCACCGCACTTTTATTTTATCCAAAAAAGGAAAGGAAAAAAGAGCGAACAAAACTACACAAGCTCTACAATGAGAACAAGTGAAGAGAGACTGGATAAGGGGGGTTGGTTACGTTAAGGGAAGGTGTTAGCACCCAAAACGTCTATAGTACTCTATAGAAACCCTTTGAAATATTTACGCTTTTAGTTTGAAATTTTTTTCTTGAAAAGTTATTGAGGAGATGAGAAGAGAAATTGTTTTTATGATTTTTGTGTTTGGAGAGACTTGTCGTCTCATGCCTACGTACCCACGATGTGCAACGTAGAATCAAAACCCCGTAGTTCATGGTACAAAGAATGAAATTTGTTTGTTTTGGTTGTTTTTAAATGTAAAGACAAGTCATCATTTCCAAGCGAATAATTCCTCTTAAATAAATGAATCATGTCTAAACTTATGAAAAAGTTTTGAAGGAGAAAAGTGCACGAGGGCACAAAAGGAGTTTGATGAGTTTGGTGTTTTTTAAGTTTTTTGAAAAAGGTGTCAATATGCTTATGTAGTTTAGCATTTGTTAAGAAATGAAAAGAAAAGAGTAAAATCACTTGACAAAGTCAAGGTTTGATTATGAAATTGGTGATAGTTTGAAAACAAGAAGGTTTTGAAAAAGGGAGAGAGTTTTGAAAATTGAAGAATGGGGAGGAGAAGACGTGACTATCCTATAGCATAAAGTAAAAGCTAAGGATAAGAATAGCCTAACCACACATGTAACTATTTTCACCATAAACCATGCAAAAGTACAAGTCTTCGAAGTCTTCAAACCATAATTCCAAAGCAAAGGGAAAAGGTCCTAGTTCTAAGTCCAAGGTTCCAAGAATTGCATTGGATGTCCAAGGTCTAAGTCCAAGGGTTCAAGAATAGCATTGAAGTCCAAGGTCTAGGTGCAAAACTCCATGTCCATTGCAAAGGATAGTAACCATAGTCCAAGATTAGAAGCACAAGTTTTTTTAGAGGTTTTGGCCTTTAATAATGTTTTTGGTCCAAGTGGACAAAGAGAAAAAGGCATAAGCACAAACATGTGTCCAACGGACAAAGGAAAGATTGCGGAAGCATAAACATATGTCCAACGGACAAAGGAAAAATTGCGGAAGCATAAACATATGTCCAACAGACAAAGGAAAATTGCATAAAAGTAAAAGAGAGATAGGGAGCGAGAAGGAATTGTAAAGAAGTTAGAAATTAGTAATTAGTTATTAGTTGTTAGAGTAAGTGATCAATAATGATTGAATAGTGTACTTAGGTCAAGGTTAATGAAGACTTGTTAGAAGATTGATAGAATCAAAGCCTCTATAACAACAAGCTTCATAGATTTTCAACCTAATACAAAAGATCAATCAACATTGAATTATTTTTCGATAAGGGACATAATGTTGCGCCATGTTAAGCTATCGCCGAGTAATTTACGAAGTAATTACCCTACAATGAGGCCGGTCAATAGCTCTTTGTGTTAATGCATGCTAGATGAACGATATGTAGATCGTCATCCGAAAGCAATACCACACGAAAAGAAAAGAAGGCAACGATCTAGTCTTGATCGAAATTCAACAACGGAATTCCAAGATCTATAAGACTTTCATCGATCAAAAGAAAAGAGAAATAAATGAAGAGAGGGCCAAATTAAACCACAAAAATATGTGATCTAAGGCTAAGAACAAAGGAAGAGGGAAGAAAATGGAAAAAGAACCAAAACAGTTAATCGGTTAACACATTAGTTAATCAGTTAACCAGTGCAGATTTTGAATTTCTGCGTAAAACAGGGTGTTAATCGGTTAACCAGTTTATACAGTGTTTGGTTAATCGGTTAACACTGTATCAAAAGCAAAAAAATGTGTAGAATTCAGCATGATCCTCTTTCAAAACATTTTTCAAACACCTTATGATCATGAATTGAATTTGCACGAATTTTAAACTAAAAATAGACAAAGAAACCTGTAATCAAACAACAATATATGATCCAAAAGATCAACAACAAGAAGCACCAAGGATCTATATCTTGAATGATGAATATGAAGCTTTAACAATGGTGGAAGATGAATTACCACTCCAAATCATAAAATTCCTTTTGAATTGCAGCAAGATCTACACTCCAAGACCTTGATCTACTGTGATTGATGAATGAAAACAAGAAATGATGAAGGTTTAGCTCAAAGTTAAGCAAGAATCAATGTGAATTCTTACTAACTTTAAAAAGAAGAAAGAAGAGCTTTGGTAAATTTGTGGTTTGAGGAGATAATTTGCTAGGGATTTTTTGGCTATCAAAAGCTTGAAGAATGAATGAAATGAAGGCTCTATTTATAGAGTTTAGGCTTGGAAAATTTGGTGGATTGGAGTTTGGTTTGGAAATGAAAATTAGGCTTGGAATTTGAATTTGGAGGGAAATTCATAAAAGAGTGGTGATTAGTGAAGGTGTACGGTAAGAAATAATCAAAGTGATGTAGGGAATTAAAATGAGGTGGTCTAGAATATTCCACATGTGATCAAAATTGGTGCCAATTGCTGAATTTTGAATTTGCTGCCATTTTTTTTCAAAATTCGCACGCGTTAACCTATTAACCAATGTGTTAATCGATTAACACAGTGAAAATTTGGGAAATTTGGCTTTTTTTAGCTGTTGTCTTGGTTCTGGCTCAATTTTTCTTACTTGTCAAAGAAGGCATAGACATAAACACATGAACCTTGGAGTCTCTTGAATAAAAATCAATTAAAACTTGGAGAATCCTTGATCAGATAAGTTTGACATGATTGCGGATCAACTTTGACTTTTTTTTCAGATAAAATTTATTCGAGCTGAGGGACTGTTGTTTTGGCAGTTTTAACCTGTTCTTCCCCTGAAAATGTCAATAAAGAGAAAAACAAAATATTTTTGGGTTTTGGTTAAGGTTAGTAAAATATAAACAAATCAAGCAATAAAGTGAATAGGAAACACATAGATGCTCGGTAAACCCTGCAAGGCATAAACCCAAAGATGAGAGGGACAAGGGAACCAATGTGTGATCTTGTTTGTGGTACAAAATGCAAAATGAGACGTGAATGATATGTGGAATCTTAGGGGTCAAAAATTAGGGTGTTAAAGTTTGAATGTTATCGAGCTAGATATCTTTTAGAGGTGTCAAGTATTCACACGCGAGTAAGAGAACTCGCACCTAAACAATTGAAGAAAAGGATCGAAGACTCAATCCCCCTTTCTTTCACCTTGAAAAGGGTTTCAATAGTTGTTATGTGTTTTGAAGTTTGATTGAGAAAATTCACTTGATGTTGGTTCAAGGGTTTGATTGTGTTTGCGATCGAAGAGGTTGATTGCGAGGCAAAAGGCACTCGGCTTAAAAGTTTGTTTTGAAAATGGCTCGACGACGAATCGATGGTTTGAGAAAAGGTGTGAATCGATCCTAGTCCCTAGGGGTGCTCCTAGTAACGAAACCACGATGAAATGTGCGAGTGTGTGCATTAGGTTGACGGCGATGCTAATGAGCAATCGACTTACAAGGTGTTTTAAAAAGTGGCTCGACATAGAATCAAGAATTAGTTTGAAAATGGTTGAGGTCATGCTAGTCTCTAAGGGTGCTCCTAGTAGACAAAACCACAATCAAAGTAAAGCAAGTAAAGTGCGTACATTGAAAAGGGAGTAGGGTACATGTAAGTTACACGGGATTGCGAGAAATAAAGGGTATCATTGTCAGGTAGCCCAAGAGGAAGCCGTGTGTGTGCGAGGTGTCCTAAACTAAGCCACGAACAAGAGTCCAGACAAAAATTCCTCTGCTAGGGTTTATGTACAAGGTCAAAACTTCATGTCTCAAAATAGTAACCAATAGTCCACCAATTTAATCGTTTTTAGGGTTTCAATAATTTTATAGTGTTTTTGAATAAGATGAAACAAGAAGAGGGTTATATGAACAAGATGACAGAAGATGAATAAGATATGAATAGTGTGATAATATGAACAAGATATGTTGACAGAAAAATAAATCAAGAGTGTATTCAACAAAAATTAAAGTTAGTGGTTAATCGTTAATCATCAATTGTTATTGAATCGGATAAACTAGGTCCACTTTAGCGCTAAGCCATCGTAACACGATTTATGATGGAGATCGTGCTTTAGGAGGCCACGCAATAACGATGTTTGTACTAAAACTCGATGGAGAAATGATATGTAGATCATTCTCAACGAATCCTGCCACACGAAAAGAAAAAGTGGGTCTCGTCTTAATCACAAACTTGCATTGATTAAATCGAAGGTAACCTATCATGATCCCAATGTATAGAAAATGATCTCGATGATCATTTTCTACAGATTTGAAATCATGAAGGTTAAACAACCTCAACAATCAACATTCTCGATTTCTAGACTTTCATTAACCCAAAAGAAAAATCAAATCAAATCAAAATGAAATGAAAAATAAAGGATGAAAAATAATAATCAAGAAGTAATATTAAAAATAAAAGCAACAATAAAAGATAGTAAAAAAAATCAAGAAGAGAAAACAATTAAAAGGAAACAAAGGAATAAAAAAGAAAAAAGAAATAAATGAAAGGGGGAGGCGCAAATCTGATGGGGGTGTATTATGAAGAATCACACAGGCCTTAACATAAAGCCCATATCTCCAAACAATAAGACAGGGGGGTGTTGAGAATCATCAGACGGACCATAAAGCCCTAACAATAACAATCTAAAGGCGTGTATCCAAAACAAAACAACACAAAAAAGCTAGCACCATTGGATTTTCTATCAGCCTCCACCAAAATTAAACCGTTGACCTCAAGGTAAAGCAAAACTACCTCCCATTTCCACAACTAACGTCAGATCCTCAAACCACACCAAGACAAAACCAAGTTTCTCTTAAAATGAAAAGAAAAAAATAAGTTTCAAAAATGAACAAAACAATGGTAGAACAACAGCAACATCAACGATTTAAAGGCAAATCGAAAATGAGTCATGAAAAACGAAACAGTCGGTCTAACCTCCTTCCAATCTCTTTCGCGGATTGGATTTTCTTTGATTCGAACCTCTCTCGCTTCGATTTTGCTTCCTCAGGTTTGATCTTGTTTTCAAATTTGTTCTTCAATTTTATTTTTCATCTCATTCTTTCGGGTTTGTGTTTTGTAGTTTTTGTTGGAAGTATAATTCAATGTTTTGTCGAAGTCGAAGGTGTATAGGTTTTGGTCGAAGTAGTATATGTTCAGTCGAATAGTTGTAGTACATTGTAAGTCAGCTGTATTCGACAGAGTCGAATATAGCTGATAAAGAGTTTGTGTCGAAATGTAGTTTTGGGCCTGGGTCGTGATGGCATATATAAAGGGTCTTCTAGTTTGTAATTTGATACAGTTTGATACAGCTTGATACAGTTTTACACAGTTAATACAATTTCACAATTCTGCAATATAGTTTTCTCTCTCTCTCTCTCTCTCGTCTTCTTCTTCTTCTTCTTTACAAATCCCATCTTTCTTGAACCCTAGTTCCAACAAATTGGTATTACAGAGCCCGGTTGCGATTCAGAGAGAATCTAATGGCAAACGGAACAACATCTATGCAATTTCCAGCAAACTTACCGGTTTTCAAAGGTGAGAACTATCAACGGTGGGTGGTGCAGATGAAGGTCATTTTCAGATTTCAAGATGTTGTTGAAATTGTCAATGATGGAATATCGGAATTGGGGGCGGATGCAGATGAGGCGCAGAAGGCTGTGCACAATGATCAAAGGAAGAAAGATGGCAAAGCACTGTTCTTGATTCACCAGTGTGTGGATCCAAACGTGTTTGAAAAGATTATTGAAGAAGAATCGGCAAAAGCAGCTTGGGAAAAGTTAAAGAGCTTGTATGGTGGAGATGAGAAATTGAAAAAGGTGAAGTTGCAGACCTTGAGGAAGCAATACGAGATGATTCAGATGAAAGAAGATGAATCAGTCTCGGCATACTTCTCAAGAATCGTGATGTTAACAAACCAGATGAAGGCATGTGGTGAATCACTCACTGATTTGCAAAAGATTGAAAAGGTATTAAGATCTTTAATAGCAGATTTTGATTACTTTGTAGTGACAATAGAAGAGTCCAAGAATCTTTCTGAGATGAAGTTAGAAGAACTTCAAGCTTCTTTAGAGGCTCATGAGATGAGATTGAAACAGAGGAACTCAGAAAGAGAGAAGGTGACTGAAAAGGCGCTACAATCAAGATTCACCAAGAAATCTGGAAAAGAGAAATCGAAGCAGTCAAAGAATGTTGCTAATGATGAGAAGTCAAGCAAGAAGACTGATTCAACTAAGAAAGACATGAAGGACGTGCAATATTACAACTGTCAAGGTTTTGGTCACTATGCTCAAGATTGTCGAAGAAGAAAGAAGGCAAAAGCAAAAGATGGTGATGAAGCCCAATATGCACGCGCTAGAGATAGTGATTCTGATGATGTGTTGCTGATGGTCAACACTCAATCGAACACTGAGCGAACTAACATGCAGTATCTAAATTTAGGATGTAGCAACCACATGACTGGCAATAAAAACTGGTTTACCGACTTAGATGAATCAGTCGAAAAGGTTATAAAGTTTGCAAATGGCAGGCACGTCAAATCAGGTGGTAAAGGAGATATTTTGATTGTCAGAAAGGATGGTCGAAGAGAAACTATCACTGATGTATTGTATGTACCAGCAATGA
Source organism: Lathyrus tuberosus (assembly GCA_022829125.1). NCBI lineage: Eukaryota > Viridiplantae > Streptophyta > Magnoliopsida > Fabales > Fabaceae > Lathyrus > Lathyrus tuberosus. The sequence continues at coordinate 6,114,560 of JALAZF010000141.1, read as the reverse complement.
CAAGTAACTTGATAAGTGTAGGTCAATTACTTGCAAAAGGCTTCAATATGAAGTTAGAGAAGAATCACATGAAGGTACATAGGGCTGATGGGAAGTTGATAATGAAAGCACCTATGGCAGAAAACAAAACCTTCAAAGTTGAACTCAACACATCAGATCATAAGTGTCTTGCTTCAATGACTGAAGAAGACAAGAATTGGCTATGGCACCACAGGTATGGACATCTAAACTTCAAAAGTTTAGGCATGCTCAACCAGAAAAGAATGGTGTTTGGTTTGCCGCAGTTGAAGGAACCAAAGTAGGTATGTGAAGAATGTTGCAAAGCAAAGCAAGCCAGAAAAGCATTCAAACATGACTTGCCCATGAGATCAAGGCAAAAACTGGAGTTATCTCATTCTGATGTGTGTGGACCTTTTGAAGTTAGGTCAAATGGTGGTAAGCGTTACTTCTTAACTTTCATTGATGAATTCACCAGATATATATGGATTTATATGATTGAAAGTAAGAATGAAGTATTCACAAAGTTCAAGAAGTTTAAGTTGCTTGTCGAAAAGTAAAGTGGCTGCAAGCTAAAGAAACTGAGAACTGACGGCGGTGGTGAATACACCTCTCGAGAGTTTGCCAGATTTTGTGAAGAGGAAGGTATAGAGCATGAGGTTATTGCACCCTATACACCTCAACATAATGGCATAGCTGAGAGGAAGAATAGAAGTATATTGAATATGACGAGAAGTATGTTGAAGGCTAAAGAGGTACCAAAGAGATTTTGGGCTGAAGCAGCTTCGACAGCAGTATACATTCTGAATAGATGTCTAACAAAGAAGTTAGTCGAGAAGACTCCTCATGAAGCTTGGACAGGTGAGAAACCAAATGTTAGTCATCTTAGAGTTTTTGGATCAATATGCTTCAGGCATGTACCTGAACAATTGAGAACAAAACTGGATGATCGAAGTCAAGCTATGGTGTTAATAGGTTATCATTCGACTGGTGCATACAAACTGTATTCACCAAACGATGATAAACTAGTGATCAGTCGAGATGTTCTTGTGGATGAAAGCAAAGGGTGGGACTGGAGTCAAACTTTAGTTCGACAGGAGTCAGATACAGTCACAACTGTGTTTGAAGAAGATCAACAGAATGAGGCTTCAACCAGTCGAAGTGAACAGGGTAAAGCTTCAACCAATCGAAATGAAGAACAACCTGAGCAGAATACAAGAAGATCGAATAGAATAAGAACTGAGTCGACAAGACTATCTGGATATGAGAGATTTCCAGACCAAGCAGTTGATGCAGATGGTGACTTAATCGAAGAAGCCATGATGATGGCTGAAGCAGAACCAATTGATATGGATCAAGCCATGAGTGATTCAAAGTGGTGTGAAGCTATGAAAGAAGAACTCAAAGCTATTGAGAAGAACAAGACCTGGGAGCTTGTCGAAAGATCCAACAAGAAGCCAATTGATGTAAAATGGGTTTACAAGTTGAAACGAAGACCAAATGGTGAGATTGCCAAGTATAAGGAAAGATTAGTGGCTAGAGGTTTTCTGCAGAAACAGGACATTGACTTCGACGAGGTTTATGCACTTGTTGCAAGGTTGGAGACAATCAGAATTATTGTGGCAACAGCTGCTTATCGAGGGTGGAAGATACATCAGTTGGATGTAAAGTCAGCATTTCTGAATGGACCATTAGAAGAAGAGGTCTATGTTACTCAACCACCAGGATTCGACATCAAAGGGCAGGAGTCGAAGGTGTACAGATTAAGGAAGGCTCTCTATGGTTTGAAACAAGCTCCTAGAGCTTGGAATAAACGAATAGATAGTTTTCTGAATGAAGCAGGTTTCACAAAATGTGTCTCTGAACATGGAGTGTATGTGAATGATGTTGACGATGTCAGTCGAATCATTCTATGTCTCTATGTCGATGATTTGTTAATAACAGGAGCAGACGAAGCTGAGATAAAGAAAGTCAAGTCGAAGCTAATGCAAGAGTTTGAAATGTCTGACCTAGGGAAGTTGTCATATTTATTAGGGATGGAATTTAAGGACACAGGTGAAGGAATATTTTTACACCAGAAGAAGTATGCTCAAGACATCTTGAAAAGATTCAAGATGAGCAACTGTAATACAGCAACCACACCATTAGAAACTGGCGCAAAGTTGAAGAAGGAAACTAATGATGAGTTTGTAAGTGCAACTCTGTACAAACAAATCATTGGTTCCTTGAGATATTTGTGCAACACTAGACCTGATATATGTCAAAGTGTTGGAGTGTTAAGTCGATTTATGGAGAAACCCCAAGAATGTCATCTCACTGCTGTGAAGAGGGTGCTGAGATACATAAAGGGAACGATTGATCATGGTGTGTTGATGCCAACGAAGTCGAAAGATAATACAAAGGCAGAAGTCTATGGGTTCACTTATTCTGATTTCAGCGGAGATCAAGACGAAAGGAAGAGTACTGCAGGCTACATCTTCATGATCGAAGGAGCCCCAATATCTTGGAGCTCAAGAAAACAAAGCATTGTAGCTTTGTCCTCATGTGAAGCTGAATATGTAGCTGCATCATATGTTGCGTGCCAGGCAGCATGGATCGAAATGTTGCTTGAAGAACTCAAGATAATGGAATCGAAGAAAGTAAAGTTGTTTATAGACAACAAGTCAGCTATCAACCTGGCGAATCACCCAATGAGCCATGGTCGAAGCAAACACATTGAGAGGAGGTATCATTTCCTGAGAGATCAAGTCAACAAAGGGAAGCTGGAACTAGAGTATTGCAAGACAGAAGTTCAACTAGCTGATATACTCACCAAACCTTTGGGAAGAGTCAGATTCGACGAATTAAAGAGAAGCATCGGGATGAGAAGTCTCGACAACATGAATTAGGGGGTGTGTTGGAAGTATAATTCAATGTTTTGTCGAAGTCGAAGGTGTATAGGTTTTGGTCGAAGTAGTATATGTTCAGTCGAATAGTTGTAGTACATTGTAAGTCAGCTGTATTCGACAGAGTCGAATATAGCTGATAAAGAGTTTGTGTCGAAATGTAGTTTTGGGCCTGGGCCGTGATGGCTTATATAAAGGGTCTTCTAGTTTGTAATTTGATACAGTTTGATACAGCTTGATACAGTTTTACATAGTTAATACAATTTCACAATTCTACAATATAGTTTTCTCTCTCTCTCTCTCTCTCTCTCTCGTCTTCTTCTTCTTCTTCTTCTTTACAAATCCCATCTTTCTTGAACCCTAGTTCCAACAGTTTTGAGTGGGTTTCTTGTGGTTTCTGAAGGAAGTTTGTTTTGTTATCGTTATTGATGTCTGAAGAGTATCGAGAGCTTCGAGCCTCTAAAATGAAAGGGAAATCTGATCTTTATATTCGAGGTGAGAAATTGGTTTCTTTTGTGAATTTTTTCGTTTCGTTCGTTTCTGCGTGTTTTGGTCGTACAGGTTGAGGTTGTCTTGGACTAGTTCGAACATTTCGTTATTATGTTGCCTTTGCGTATTGTGCAGGTTTTGTGTATGTGTGGGTGTAGGTCGTACGATGGTTTGGAGGCTGCAAGTTTTGCAGTAGGTCTTAGAGAGAGTGTCTTAAAAAAGAGAATATTTGTGAGTTGTGTTTTTTCAAATGGTTTGTTACCGTTTTGTTTCGCAATTCCTGCGTTTTGCTTCACCCTTTTTTTTGCTGGTTTTTGGAACATTTTGCAGGTTTTTGGGGTAGTGTGTGGCTGGTTATGGGATGTACGTTTTGGGATCGAGTTAAGCGGCAGGTTTTGTACGTTTGGCACAAGTTTGGGTAGTGCTTGATGATTTTGGAACGTGTTTGCTACAGGTTTTGTTTTGAGGTGGAATGGCTCATGAGCTTGCTTTTTGGATAATGCTGAAAAGTGGTGGTTGGCTCTTTGGCTTTCATCGTTAACCGTTGCAAGTGGGAGATTTGCCAACCTTTGAAACAAGTTCAAGAATTAAGCTATCAAAGAAACATCATAAACCTTCTGTTGAGCTATTCCTTTGGAATGAAATTGTAGTATTTGACCTAAATTTGAAATTTGTATGATACTTGGACTTTGGCATTTGTAATTTGGATATTGAATCTTGAATTGAAATTGAAACCTTTGATATGAACTTGAAGTTTGTAACTTGGACATAGATTTGGAAATTGGTCATGAGTGTGGAATTGAATATTGAATGGAACTTGTAAATTGAATCAAATGTAATTGAATTGAAATTGGAATTTGAAATAGGTTTGAATTTGAATCTTGACTAGAACTTGAAATGGAATTGAAAATAGAATTGAAACTTGAACATGAAATTTGAAATAGGATTGAACTTGAATTGAAATTTGAAAGTCAGAAAGAAACTTGAACTTGAATTGGTTTTGAATTGGAATTAAAATGAAATTGAATTTTGAAGGCGAAGCTTGCATTAGAAACTTGAGATGGAATTGAAATATGAAACTTGAATACTTAAACTTTGACACTTGAATTAAAATGAAATTGAACTGGAAATGGATTAAAGTTGAAACTTGAGATTGAACTTGGTTATATTTTCTTGTATATGGACTGATGAAATGGTTCAACTTGGTTGAATCGTCCAAAATTCTTTGAAATAACTCCAAGCAAAAACACTTGAAATAAGTCTTTACCATCTCTGAATTCTCCTTAAAAATCAATATGGAAGTGAACTGAAACCTCGATTCAATGACTAAAAATGAACCACTTGAAATAAATCTTGAATAAGTGGCACTCCTGACTTGAACCAACAAACCATCCTCAAAACCAATTTTCAGCATCTTGAACTCTTCATCATACCAGAAATCCATTGAAACCTTGAATCAATTCCATGAGAAATAACACCATATCCCGATTCCATCTTGTAATGGTCTTGAATTGAAAAGACAACTGGAATTCTCCTTCGTCAAGTAACTTGAACTAGCACAGAACCCTAACTTGGATTCTCAAAGCACATGAATTTAATCTACACTTGTCTTTGAAATAGCCAATGACACAGATGACGTAAGATATGAACAGGGTTGCTATTGCACCAAAACCCTAATTGAAAGCGAACTGAATTATGATGATTCTCCATTCTGAAACAGTGGTCCATGCCACATCCCGACGACACAATCCTTAAACAAAACACTTATTTGACCAAGATTAGGTCAAATTTCCATTGAATTTCGAACGACACCGCACACACACTTGACCTGATAATTTTGCCCGATCCTTGATTCGATCTTGCAAAACCCGAGCTTTGGCAGCAAAAAGACACGTACTTTGGATGCACAAAGGCTAGATGACATGAATAACAGATACGATGCACAAATGATGGAAATGCTATGATTTTGTATGGTTTGGTAATTCGGGGTCAAAATTAGGGTGTAACAGAACTGCAGTAAAGCGACAAGAACCAAAAATTTAGTTTTGGAAGGATTCTCTCTGGGATTTATATCGTCTCCACAAGGATCGGTGTAAGGGAAAGAATGTTGTTTAATGGTCTCTACATTTCTAAGCTTGTTATGAAAATTATGGTTGAAAAGATTCAAGGTACCATAAATAAAGACAGAAAATATAAAGACGGAAAATATAAAGTAAAGACTTTAATATAAATGGAGCCTTGTTGGGATTGGATCTCATCAATTGATAACACATGCATTCTTCTAATATGTTAAACACAAATCAATCATTTGTCTAATATCCTCACGTATCACCCACAACCGAGGTTATGTCTAACGCCAAGTCGAGAGAATAATCGTATTGTCTCATTGGTGATTTCTCACGCAACTTAACTACACTGAGTATTAAGAGCTGATACTCAAGCAAATGTTAAGTTTAAATCTATGTCTAGAGTCTAGAACCTAACAGATAATCATCCTAGATCCAGATTTGAAGAGTATATTTCTATAACGGTTCCAATCAAAGATAAACAGGTAAACAAAGATGATGCCCATATCAGCTTCATGATTGATTCATATAAAACACCATGATCAGAATACGTACATACGTTTAACCCTTTTTACATGTATTCAACTAATTTGCCAAATGTATGTGAACATAGTTTCTCATCTCTATTATCACACATCCTCACAATACCGTATTGAACATACTCATGCTACTCATGCTACTAATTCACACAATAAAATAGAATATATAGGTGAATCTCAACTTACAAGACTATGTTAAAAGTTTTCTCATTGATAGATGAATATCTTAGATCTAATATTTGAAAAGGTTTTGTCAAGACCCACAAATAAGAAATCAAAGACAACATCAATATTGAATCAAAACCAGTTCACAATACATAGATTAGATGAAATACATAAGGTATCAAAAGATTACATCCAAACCCAACAAGAAATCGAAGCTCTATTTCTCTCTCTAGAATATGGTTGGAATGAAGAGAGATAAAGTTCTAACCCCAAAAATATATATATATATTATAAAATTTATGTTTCTAAAAAGCAGGAAAAGTACTTATATAGTAAAACAAAAATATGTCTTGTTCGCCTAGCGAACACCTTCTTCGCACAGCGAAGACCACTTTTTAGGAACTTCAAGTGCCTCAAAAACAGTTAAACCGCCCTTGGAAATATCTAAGTTCGTAGTGCAAACTCATTCTTCACAATGCAAACGTCTTCGCTCATTCTTCGCACAGCAAACTTATGGCCTTTTTCCTACTGCCATCCATGGTTTCCTCTTCGCCTGGTCCTCGCCATGAGTTCGCACAGCGAACAATCGCCTTTACCTCGCTGCTGGTTTCCACAACGAATCTTGATGAAATTTCTTCTTTTCTTCAGCTTCCTTGTCCAATCATTTGTGTCTTAATCATTGATGTTTTATGCCTATATTCTGCACAATAACACACATATCAAAGCAACCAAAGGTATTTACAATATAATTGAAGAATCGCATAAGAACAAAAGATAAATCCATTAAAATATGAGAATTGAGTTGAAAAATGTCAAGAAATATGGTTCAATTTAAGTCAAAATTTGCACTTTACAATAATCACTAAGGATAGTGTGATTGTATTCGAAAATCGCAAGGCATCACATTTTCCTTAACCATAAACAACACAACCATACATGTTTCGTACAAAGCTTTCTCACAACTAGGCAACTACTTGCCAATGATACACACCTAGGCATTATTGCACGAGCATTATCATCTATGTTGTTCATCATGTCCTAGTCATTTTACTAGCCATTCCATTATTTAATATCAAGGGTTTCCTCACCATTCTTATAGTCTTTTAATCATGTTATCACACAATCAAAATATCCATGTATACATATATGGCATAACACATTATAATACAAGAACACGTATAATAGCACATGATACTAAATATAATCAAACATAGTGGTTTACGACACATCAAGGCATTATAAGCCACTAACATCCTCTACCAAGCATTCTTGTTTGGTTCATGGTATCACATCACCATTTAATATCCATTGGCATTGTCTTTCCAACTTGCATGGAGCTCAACCTTACCCAATCCATAATATTCCCCATTCTATCAATTCCATACCATTCAATCAAGCACACCTCTATGTATACTTTGAACATGCATATCAATCATTATACTCATCATAAACAAACCATGATACAATGAAATATGCACAAGAAACAATCAAACAAGTGAACAAATAAATGAAACAAAACCTTCCAGGTTCGTAGTGCGAGGGCCAGGTGATGCCCTTTCACCTTGAGTTCGCTGTGCGAACTCTGGGCGAGGCAGGAAAAATAATAGCAGTGGAAAAAGCCCTCAGTGCTTGCTGTGCGAGCTCTAGATGAATGCCCGCTTTCAGCTCGCTTTCACCTTGCAGCGCGAGCATGACAGACTGTCATGTTTGCTTGCAGTTCGCTAGAGCTCGCAATGCGAACCCTGCGATTTCCAGAATTTCCATTAATAATATGGACAGTTCCCAAAGGGATTTCTTCACCTCATTCTTACCTAAATCATTCCCAATAAAAATTCAACATATATTGTATCAAAGAAACACAAACAACATGATTAGCGACATATTCATAGGAATCCATTTCCACAAAAAATCTAACCCACCATATTCTCATGTTTCTCCCCAATGCTAAACTAACTAATGGAACTCGCCTCTAGAACAAGATGAAGATGAAGAAGATTGATGAAGATGAGATGATGAATAATGAAGACTTCTTCTTCTTCTTCTTCTTCTTCCACTTCTAGGTTTTCTTCTTCTTTCCCTTTCTCCTATTTTCTCTTCTTTCTCTTACCAACTATCTTTCTCTTCTTCTTCTTCTTCTTTTCCACCATATATATATATATATGGGAAAACTAGTTGCATGTTAGTGGACCCAAAAATGATATTATCGACATAAACTTGAACTCTTTGGAGCAAGCATACAATGTTAACAATATATAATACATGTGAAGATATTAAGATGAGGTCACTAAAGACATGTAAATTGAAACACACCATGGTTATCAATTGAAATCTTTGGAAATGAACACTCATAACATATATCATACACTAAGTATATCATATACCTTTGATAAATAAATAGGTAAAAGGAATGACTTACTTACAAAGCGAAAATTGAAACATATTACCTCACTGTATGAATGACGGAGGATGCACAATGCATTCCACAAGAAGCTCTCGAACGAAGGTTGGAATAAATGCAAAATATGCCATAAACCCTTTTGACATCAACATTATTAACACTTCCATCTTTGATTAAGTAACCGATAGTGTGATTTGTAATGTCCCCAAGAATGTTGTTAATTTGATGATCATTGGAGTTTCTCTAAGCCAAAGGAGGATCATCCACTGCAGCTGGATTTTCAACCTTTTTCTTTTCAGAATCATTATTTTATTCTTTCTCATGTTCCACTGTTATAGGCTGATCAATTCCTTTTTCGGTTTCTTTGAGAATGTCTTGTGAATATATACCTACACCATGAAAAGAAACATTTATCCCAAAATTTCTAAGATAAAACATATAGTAATCAACACACTTTTACCAATTAAATAAAACTAGTTGTTGATCTTCTTTGGTCACACAACCCTTCTTCCTTGCCACAAAGTCAATGAAATAGGGAGATGTTACTTGTATCGTGTCTTGAGTATTCACAAACGAGATCCCATACTCTCTTCATAGAGCCAAGACATTTATCCTACAAGATCAAGGAAAAGTTCTAGGTACCCAATCTTCATTGGGTCCTTGAGGATTAGTGAAACCTTGGTTGCATTTGGGCAACCATTGAAAAACACCTTTAGGAATAAAAGGTCTCCTAAACTTGCATTTTTCAATAGTATGACATTTCTTGCAACAATGGTGACAAGATAAGTTGCCATGAGATGTACTTTTTCTATTTGAGTCCTTTTGAACATATTTATGCTTTTTATATGAAAGGTTCAAATACTGTTCAAACTTTGATGGTTCAATAGTAAATGCAATCTTTTGTTGTAATTCTTTGTTCAATTTAGCTTGAAGAGTATTTACCTCTTTTTGCCAATTGTGACAAGATTCACAACCAAACCATGAAGGTTTTTCATCCTCATTCTTGTCCTTTTGAATATCTACCATAGATTGCTTAAGAGCTTCCATCTTCTTTTCGGTTTCTAAACTTTAGCTTCTAAGTGTGAAAAGATTCTTTGGTGTGAAGTTAACTTTTTAAAAGCATCTACGGCTTCTCTATGTAGATTATAAAATGCTTTTTGTAATTGAGAATAAGATAATTCATTAATAGATTTTGAGCTTATAAAGACTTACATTTTTCTTCTTATTTTTGATTGCCATGTAGCAAATCTTGGCCGATTCGACACTTGAACTTGAGATTTCATCACTTTAAGAATCACTTTCACTCTGCCAAGCACCATATGCTCTACTAGACTTGCTAGATTTTTTATGACGATCTTTCTCTTTATCTTTCTTGATCATAGGATAATCTGGTCTATAATGACCAACTTCTCCACAGTTGTAGCATGAACTTATAAGTTTACCTTTCTTATTCTCATCTTCATTTGAGGAACTAGATAGCTTTCTAAATTTGATTAGGTTCTTGTCAGAGTGCTTGACCCCTTTTTTCCTTATATACCTTTGGTACCTTTTGACAAACAACCTCATATCTTCATCACCGACATTTTTGTCATCTCTTGTTTCAAAATCACTTTGCTATTGTTTGAGGACCTTGAACTTGAAGTCTTTAGAGCAATACACTTCTTTTCTACCTCTTTGTACTTACCTTTCTCCTTCTCCGTCTTCTTCTCAAGTTTTTTCTCATATTTTCCAAGCAAGTGAGTTCTTGCTCATGTTCTTCTAGCTTGCCAAATAAAGTTGTAAGATCAAGTGTTTTAAGATCATTTGCTTCTTTGATTGCAGTGACCTTGGGTTTCCATTCCTTATTAAGACACCTCAAAACTTTATTAGTAGAAATACCATTGTAAATAGGCTTACTTTGAGCATTTAACCAATTTATAAGATGTATGAACCTCTTCTGTATGTCGACAATGGTTTCACCATTCGTCATGCGAAATAGTTCAAACTCTTGTTTCAATGTATTGATCCTATCTTGTTTGACCTCATTAGTTCCCTAATGGGCAATTTCTAATGCATCCCACATAACTTTGGTGGTTTCACAATGAGAGACACGATAATATTTTTTTCAACACCAAGTGCGGATATGAGAATATTTTGTGCCTTTCAATCATGTGACCACAATTTCTTATAATTATCATTCCATTGTGCTTCTGGTTTTAGTATGATGACACCTTCACCATTGGTCTTTATAGTTTGATTAGGGTCATTGATGATGGTGTCCCATACACCCTTATCAACGGAGTTAATATGGATACGCATACAAGCTTTCTAATAGCCATAATTTTCACCGGTCAAAATGGGCGCTCTTTTGTACGCCCCTTTAGGTTTGGTAGATATTTTCTAATAAATGAATATTGAAGCAAAAAATTAACCAGAGCTCGTGATAACACTTGTTAGACGAAGTCAACTTATCTAGAGGGGGGTGAATAGATCCCTAAAAAAAATTTGCTTTACAAAAACTGTTTTAAAAAATAATGGCTAGAGGAAGAGACTTAGATCAATTCATCTAAACCGAACTGCTATCGAAAAGCTCGGATATGCGTATATGAAAACCAATTGAAGATAATGATAAATAATTTAATCAATATTCTTTAATCACAATCCCTTGAAATCTACTCAACAAGTAACACTATTCCCAAAGATAAATCACACAAAAATACTATTGCGACAAATTATCGAACACCTTATGTGCAATCGATTTTGTTTGAAATTTTGTATAGTTTTTTTATCTTAAAATCCAACTACAATCTAAAGGATTGTGATCAACTCAAAAAAATATTTTGCAAATGCTTTTCAAAAGAATTAACCAAACGTATTGATCACACAATATATGAACTTAACAATTTGCAAATGAAATATATATATATATATATATATATATATATATATATATATATATATATATATATATATATATAGAGAGAGAGAGAGAGAGAGAGAGAGAAAGAGAGAGAGTACAGAAGAATTTGTTTAGGCAATTCCCCAATCGGCATTGCCATGGGTACGTTTGCCCTTAATTTGAACTCGAATTGAGATATGAAATTTAACCTTACTTTACAAAAGTAGTTTACAAGAGAAATGTATAAATGCAACCCTACATATCCTATGTTTGATGTTGGTTCTAACACTTTCTCTTGCCTTGATCTGAGCTTGATCATGTTATCCAACAATGCCAATTAGATTCACTGTCTCATGCTACTCCTTTGCAAGAAGCACCATTTTCCAAATACTTCACTCAATCAAATCCAAATTGTGAATTATTATAACCCAAGATTTACTAATTTGATTCACCGTCTCACACTACTCCTTTGCAAGAAACCCTCGTTCTTCAAAGACTTCACTCGATCGAATCCAAATATGTGTAATCTTGTCCAAAACCTTCAAATCCCTAATTGATCTTTAAGGAAAATCCCACCTTGGTTTTCTTATTTGAAACCCCCCAAAGTTCTCAACCCAATTTATAATGCCACAAGCTAAATTAAACGTTATCAACTTGATTCTAAATGGAACCTAAACAATGAATGATTATGTATACTTTATTTGTGTGTATGGATAAAATCAAGATTGAAGATGAAGAAGAATCTTTGTATGTTTCAAGTTTGGCTTATGATTTTCTCAAAATCATTGAAAAGAAATGATGTATGTATAAAGTATATATGTGTGTGTGTGTGTGTGTGTGTGTTTGTTTGTGTGTGTGTGTTTGTGTGTGTGTGTGTGTGTGTGTGTGTGTGTTTGTATGTGTGTGTGTGTGTGTGTGTGTGTGTAAGTGTGTGTATGTGTGTGTGTGTAAGTTAGAAGCAAAAAGAAATGCAATAGGTATAGAAAACAATGCAAAATTTCAAGATTTTTAGTGAATGTGTCAACCTATGTTAGTCATGTGTCGACCTGTAAAGGTCATGTGCCAACCCATTCGATCAACAGATCATACAGAGGCTACACGCTTTAAAAATAAGTTACATGTACCGACCTGAAAATCGCATGTGTCGACCTATAGAGAAAATTTTCTTCTATGTGCCGACTCATAAAGGCTGGACATCAAACAAAAGTTGCAGGTTTTAGAAATAAACCACATGCGTCAACCTATGGCATGTATGTGTCTAGGGGTGGCAAAAAGGGTTATGCCCGTTGGGCCTGTCTGTTTAACCCACTATTTTTGGCGGGACGGGGTGAGGTTTTCAACTCAGTGTCTTAAGTTGGCCTGTCCCGTCTAACCCACTTTTAAAACGAGCCGATGGCGGGGCGGGGCAGGTTTTGCCCACGGGTTTTTTGTTAAAAAATTATTATTTTTACTTGGAATTAAAACAATATTAACGTGGTCTGTAGTAGACATACTTTTAAAAGAACCCTCATTTCTCCAAACCCTAATGTTCATTTTTCACATAACACCGCATTTTGAAGACATTAATTGGTCTCTGCTTCTTTATTTATTTTCACTCATAGTAGGAAAAGTTTTTATTGGAAAAAATAGAGAGTACATTCTTTTCTATTTTCTATTACTCGTTGTCTTTTGAGCCGGGTTCTAAAGCTATAAGATAAATTTTGCACAGAGGGGTTTGTTTCTCATTATGATAATAAAGTTTTGATTTGTATTTTATTATATTTGAGTTCTCATTTTATTTATTTTTTGACACTAAAATACTCAACTAAGTGCTTATTATTTATATTGATAATTTTTAAATAATGAAGCTTTGATTTTTCTTGGATTGTTTTATTTTTTAGACGATTCCATTATTAAATATTGATAAATCTACTTTGCTGTCTTTGTTTAGCTTGTGCTAGTTTACTTTCTTGATTTGTACTTGTTGATTTTTTGAACTAAAAGGATTATTTTGGGATTTTAGTGTGTTTGTTTTAAGTTTTTGGTATTATAATTACGACTAGTCAAAGTTTTACTATGCGTTGTTAAAATTTGTCGGTATCTTTGGTAATGATTAACAATTATGTAGTAAATAAAATTGTAATAAAAAGATTAGGGGGCGGCCCACCAAATCATTAGTAAACGGGGCGGGCTTGACTTTTGAGCTCGGAAGCCTAAGTTAGCCCACCCCGCCCCGTCCTACTTTTGGACGGGCTTAAATGGGGAGGGCCTAAACGGGACGGGCCGCCCACTTTGCCACCCCTATATGTGTCGACACATAAATTTGTTTTCACAAAAAAACTTATTTTTAATGCATGAAACCTTTTCTAAATCATTTCCAAATGCATGAGCCTTTTCTAAATGATTTCCAAATAGTTTTTTATGCTTCCTGATGCTAAGATGGACATTAAGACTCAGAGAATACCGTTCAATATACATAAACGCTAAATTATCCTAGTTTTGACATCATACAAAATATATCTAACGGAAAGTTGCACTCATAAAAAGCTGGTCGAAAATCACACCTGCAAAAACGCATCAAACCGGAAACACGTCTCGCCAGAAATGCTACATCTGCCGAAAACCACTCACAATCGGCGACTGCCACACACACCAGAACCACCCCACTTCCATTTTTGCACACCGTATCACAAGGATTTCAACACCCTTCATGGAACTGCACAACAACTACCATGGATGCTTCTTCGACCGCTATCGTCAGATCCGCTACTATCACAACTCCGCACACTGAGTTTCCCCGCGATATCCTTTGTCCCTTCCATGATTTCATTTTTGTTTATGTTGGCTTCTGATTTTTCTTGCTAAGATGTGGTTTCGATGTGTTCTGAAAAATGAAAGAGGAATTCATGTTGTTGATTGCATATAGATTACTGTCATATTGGTGTTTTCAAGGGGTTTTAATGGTACACTAATTAAATGCATAAGCTCCACATCTTCATTTAAACATGGCATTACATTGAACTTTATAGAAGTGTAGTACATTGATTAGTATAGGAAAGGTTTAGGATTGATGAAATGGTTTTTAGTGGGAGGTATTTCACCTTTTCGAATCAGTTTTAAAGCTTTTGGATTAAACATTTGTCAACATGCTTTCTTGTATTCAATTCATTTCTTAACTTTTTTTTCAGGTCCCTAAATATTCTTATTCCCTTGACGAAGAGTGTGTTTGCAGACATGCCTTTGAGCTGATTTTTGCGTTTGATGAAGCCATCTCCCTTGGGCACAAGGAAAATGTGACTGTTGGACAGGTTAAGGAATGTCGCGAGATGGAAAGTCGCAAAGAAAAGTTGCAAAAGTTGGTTATGCAGAGTAAGATAAATGAAACTAAGGATGTGATGAAGCGAAAAGCCAATGAAATTTATAAAATTAAGGTATGATTGGGGACTACTATTTAAAAACTTTTTCATTTTCTAAATTTTGAGTTTGGGATTGCTCATAGTTTAATTGAACTTAATACATTTATTACACATATTGAAAAGAATAGAGATGATAAAGGAGGACTTGGTCCGTTAACATCAATGGGTTTTGGAAGAATTGAAAATAGCTTTAGTGATTTTAGCATATCTAGCACTGGAATTGGTTTTGGATTGAGCACTGATGTTGATTCCTTTTCTACCAAACCTAAAGGTTGGTTTTCATAGATATCCACAAAATCATTTAGAATGTTTGTAATGTAATGAATTAGAATGGCAATGGATTAAATGTGACACTGAAGCGAGATGACAAAGTTGGTAGTTTTGATTTTCAAGGCACATTGTCTCTGCAAATTCCTAATGAAGAAGATAGACATATTCAAGTTCAGGTATTATATACTTACTATCTTTGTCAAGTTTTGTGTCTTGTAGCTACTGGTTTATATAACCATTAATTTATTTTTAATAATAAAATGAGTTGTTGACATGCAAGCATTATAGGCGTTTCATATAATCACATCATTTGAGAAAACAGCTCATGTAAAACAATATTTTTCCCACCTTAGATGTTGTCTATAGTGCATATAAATTTTTCTCCTGGTGCATATATTTGTGTAAAAAGATCATTATCACCATAGCCGTTTTCAATTGTTTTGTATAGTACTTAAGTTTGCTCCTATAGATTTATTATAGAATTAAATAGTTTTTAATCTTTTATATATATTGATTGTCTTTCTGGGGAAGTATGATTACACTGACCATTTTAATATAGGTAAGTCGAAAATTGTCTCCATTTTATTGTTATTATCTTTGTAACGCCAACACCTCATGTTGAAGTCATATCCATGTTGCCAACAAATGTCCTAGACCAAACTCGTACGACACTAATAATTGTTATTACATTCAATCATTTCCATTTTCTCAAACTACTATTGATGTTTATGTTTTATTGTCAATGGAAAGTCAAGAAATTGATTTCAAGAAGTCAAGAAAATGCTTGGGTGTTGCACTGAGAATACATGTGAGATAGTTTTTAAGTTCTCTGAAGGCTAGAGCTTTATTATTTAAAACATGCCTCTATTATTAGCGATTTAATTATTTTAATCTAAGTTTTGCATTTAAATTATTGTATTTTATACACTATTTCTTTTATATTGATAATGACATTATGTGAAGTGTCTAATGGCTCAGTACATAAATAATCTTACCCATGATTGTCAAACTCGCGGGTAGACTCATAAACTTGTACGAGTTTATGAGTCTAGGAAGAAAAAACGAGTAGACTCGCGCATAGAATCATTTTTTGATAGACTCGAGTAGACTCAGGTAGACTCGCATAAACTCGTATAGACTCGCGAGTCTATGAAGAGTTTATAAGTCTATAATTTTTTTTTTAATTTTGTTTTTTTTAACCCAAAAAAGGCCCAAATTCTCCAAAAGATTTTATTTTATTTTAAAAAAAAACTCTTGTTTTTTTCTTGTACGAGAACTAGAAATCCTCTCTCATAGTCTCTTGTTTTAGCAAAGTTTCTTCATCCCTTCATCCCTTCATAGTCGATGTGTGTTTATTATGTCTCTTGCTTTGTTCTCGTTCGTTCCTGTAAATCAATCATTTGTTGTGTAAGTATTTTCTTATATGTTTCACTTGGATGTTTCTCTTGTATATTCTCTTGTGTAAAGAAGATGAATGGATAAATGAAGATCCAAATGAGGAAAATATGCAAACTGAAGTTAATATTGAGTAAGATGATGTTATTGTTAAAAATGTTATGGAAGTTGATGTTGTTGTTACAATGTTGTGCAAAGTGGTGGTGGTGGAAATGTTGAATTAGGTGGAAGTGGAACTTCAAACAATCTAACTTTGGTTAATGATGAGGAATGTGTTTTACCCAAGGTAGAATTTGATAATGATACTCATGATACCGATGAAGATGATGGTGATGATATTGGTGATGATGATTTCACTGGAGTTTTGGATGTTTAAAGCCATTTGCATATCTGTTTTATGATTTATTTATTTTTTTGCTTCATGTAGTAGTCAATTAAGAAGAAATCAGTACTTTAAGTCTTTAAATACATACTTTTTTTTTTTTTTTTGTTTTATTATTGAGTTTTTTTGTTAAAAAATTTGTTATGGAGTATGAAATTTAAATTTCGATGTTAATTGGTATTCTATTATATATATTTGTATCATATATGAGGAATTTACAAGTTTAAAAATACACGTGTCTGTCATGTATGTGTCACATATAGGTTTTTGAAATTCATTTTTAATTTTCCATAGACTCGTACGAGTTTGCGAGTCGAGTCTGAGTAGACTCGCGAGTTTGACAACCTTGATCTTACCAATTTAATATTAGAGTAGTTAGATAATGATAGTTTTTAAAGAAATTGATTTTAGTTAGATGACAATTAATCTCTGAACAATCACACTATGAAAACAAGTGTTAGATGGAAGTACTTTTGTTGAAATGAGGAAATTTGTTTGGATTTTCTTTGGTTTCCTACAAAGGACTGATGAAAGTGCAACAAAGCTTTACGAGCAAGGTTTTGAAAAAAAGAAATTTGTTCACAAGCTAAAATGAATTGTTTTTAATAGAATTTTTTTTAATATAACATAGCAATTCAAAAAAAATACTGAAATAACAGTGTTTTCAGAAATATTACCAAAGTAATCTATTTTGTACATGCAGGGGCCATATGAAATGGAGACTGCATTAAAAAAAATTTGCCTTTGTACTGACACGACATATGAGATGGCGCCAGTGTGTTAAGTTTGCCCTAGGTTTTCTGAGGAGGCGCCATCTCATATGGCGTCTCAGTACAATCCCATTTTTTTAAAGTCATATTTTTTGTTTTTTAATTTCTAATTAAAACATTTTTTTAAATTGGTAGATACACTATGTCATGTGTCTATAAATAAGACGTCACCCTCATTTATTACTCCACAACAATTATCACCCATATCCTCAATTCTCTATAACAAGTATGTCTGTATTCTTAAATCGGCGTTCATCATCATCATCGGAGGAGGAGGAACTGCTTCCAACATTTCCACTTATGAAAAGAAATGCCCTAGTTTGTTTTTCAATAACAAAGCCTCCGATGAAGGTCCTACTCTGGAACACGCGGACCTTGAAGCATTTGCATAGGGAATTGAATCGCTGGATAGAAGGAGAAATTACTGTAGATGAAAAGATCAGGAAAATTGAGAGGCTAGTTGAGGATTCAAGCCCAAACGGAGTTACCTGTGCTTGGAGAAAAGTGGAAAATGATGCTGGTGTCCTTATGATGATGTTAACACCAAAGAAAATTAGCTTGATGGTTGTAATATCCTAGATAAGTTGATGCATGGAGCTGTTTTATTTGGGTATGTTGTTGTTATTTTCTGATTGTTGAGAATGGTGTAGACTTTTGGTATTAGGCTATGTTGTTGTTAATTGTTGTTGTTGATATATTAAGTTATGTTTGTTTAAGTTATGCCGCTGTTAATTGTAATTGCTTAGGTATGCTTTCAATTGACTGAAATTTGTTGTTGATATCAAGAGACAAGGTTACATTTGAAACTATGATCTTGTGCTTGAGCCTACATTGGGACATTTGGTACGATTGTGTCCCGGCTGATGACACAAACTACATAATCTGACCATTTTGTCTGTTGTATCCATCTCCGTTCGAATACGCCTGCTATTAGGGCGACCCTTTTTCTTTCTTCGCATCAAATCATTATGCCAGACAATTTCTCCTTCATATGGAGACCAATAGTCCTCCTTTGCTACCACCTGAAAGCTAGTGTTGTAGACATTGCATAGAGTAATGACTTGGTGAAGAAAAGAAAGATAGTTGGTTGGGTCTTGGCGAGCCTTCGAACATGATGCTATAACATGGGAGCAAGGCATACGAAATGCCTGAAACATTCCACAGTCACACCAACTCCTATCCAGTTCCACTCGGTAACATCCCCTAGGCCTCCCTTCATTGTGATCAATAAACTCTGCAACACTGAACCAACCTTTATTACGGTCAAAGACTGTGACCACATGTGTGTTTCCTTTGGCAGCTTCGTCCTTCATGAATGTTATTGAACTATTACTGAACAACTGCCCAGATTGTAAGACAGAGCCCCACTTTGTACGTCTGGTATTAAAAAGTGCACCGAGCCTAAAATATGTTGACCTTACCAAAGCGGTTATCGGTAGGTTTCAGATGCCCTTGAATACAGAGTTCATTGATTCAATGAGGTTTGTTGTCATGTGGCCCCATCGCTGGTCATTGTCGTATGCCCTTGTCCATTTCTCTAGTTGAATATTATCAATCCATATCAATGCATTTGCGTTTGACAGCCTGATCTCATCACGGTAGTGTTTAAAAGTAGGCTCTGTTAGTGCATACCCTGCATTCACAACCTTCTTCCTTAGCGTTTTGTCTTTGATCTCCCGCATGAAATTTTGAGCGACGTGTCTTATGCAATACACATGGCTTGAGGGAGGATCCTGCCAACCGATATCAATATTCTTGTATGCACTATCGATTGATGGGTATCTATCAGATATCAAACATAAGTTAGGTTGGGGAGACACGTATAGTCGGAGATTTTTTAGGAAAAAACTCCAACCTCCAGCAGTCTCTCCTTCAACTAGAGCGAAGGCGATTGGAAAAATGTTGTTGTTGCCATCCTGTGCCACGGCCATGTGTAACGTTCCCTTATATTTCCCGTACAACCATGTTCCATCAATTTGAATGATAGGTTTACAATACGCAAAGCCTTTGATACATGGTTCAAACGCCCAGAAGAGTCTGTGGAAAATGCCATTTCCACTGACACAAGTCCCGTCTGGCGTATACGCCGACAATGTCTCTAAGATAGCAACAGTCCCTGGAGCATATTGTTGAAGTGTCACCAAGTATTTTGGAAGTTCTTTGTAAGACTCCTCCCAATTTCCGAACACTGTTTCCACCGCCTTAGTCCTAGCTATCCATGCTTTTCTGTAAGAAGAAGTATAGTTGTATCTTTGAACCATATGCGCGATTATGGCACTCACCTTCAAAGAAGGGTTGTCGCTAATGACTGATAGAATTTCATTGCAGATCAACTGAGAGCTGAGCTTGCGATGATCCTACATTGGATTCGTGATTATACAAGTGTGGTCTGAACCCATTGACCTTATCTTCCATGAATCGCTTCTCTTCTAGAAAGATGTTGTTAATTGAAATGGGCACACCTCGTTACGGCAATAGATCTTATACAGAGTTGGATTTGTTCGATCGACTCTATAATCTGCTGATAAGTCCATGTGATATTATTTTATAGCTCGGACACAATCTTCTTTTGTACGAAAATTGTCTCCCTCTTTTAATACTCATTCTGTTTACATGTATGGATTTTAAAAAATATCAGTTAATGGTTCGTCTTCGCCTAAGTTGAGACTTGTCATGTGTTGAGGTGGGCAATAAACATGACTGGATGGTAATATGTCTTCCTCGTTGTTTACCATTTCATCAACAATGACCTCAACTTCTTCTTCTTCTTCGTCAACGACATTGACTTCAGCTTGTTCGTCGTCAGATTCGTAAAAAACTTGAGAAGATTCAAGTTATTGAGACAATTGTTGTTGTTGTAACGTAATATATAGCTCAATATCATTGTAATCAGAATACTCATGACTGAGAAACATATTACGCACATCTTCATCGTCTCGAATCTTTAACTAAAAAAAATTGCATTGATCGTGCCCGCCAAAAAACATAGGATTCTTGTAGATGATTTGGCCAACTGGACCACACTGTAATTTCTTTTCTAATCTGGCTTTCAAATGTAAAAAATTTGATCTTCTGTCAATTAAAAACCTAGTAACTTCCGTATTTCAAAAATTGAAACCGGTTATGGTACATTCAAATATCTCAACATTGAGATGTGCACTGATCATGTATTGTGGTGTTTGAGTCATAACAAATATGTTACTAACTCGTGTTAGGAAAAATTGTTTTACAATTTTTAGTGTTTAGAAGAATATGTTACTAATAAAATGTATATCCCTAGTGTATTAATAGACATATAGTTGGAATATATTATTTTTTTAATCTTAATAATCATTGTACTTCTTCTTCCATGCAATTGTCTTGTCTCATTAATTTTTTGTATATCTTCTTATCACATTCCCTGCAATTGTCTTATCTCATTTATATCCTTATCACATTCCATGCAATTGTCTTGTCTCATTTATATCTTTCAAAACACATAAAGTCTTAAAGTGATAAGAAACAAGACACAGCTATCTTAAAGTATTACTTATTATTATTATTATTATTATTATTATTATTATTATTATTATTATTATTATTATTATTATTATTATTATTATTATTATTATTACTACTTTGTATGCTTTATAGGAAATATTTATTCACATGTCTTGAAATTTATGCAAACTTCTTATCATGCCTACAAACTACCATATAGTCTTGCATGCCTACAAGATTCTCACATGCCTACACTAATAGTCTTGCAAGGCTACACTTCTAAGACTACACTAAAGTCTTACCAACTACACTTACAAGACATTAAAGTAGTAAAAAACAAAACCATTAGTTTAATGCATGCCTCATGTGATTCTCTGCATGACAAGACTACACTTCCATGAATTTAATGCTTTACAATGCTTTACAAGTTACTACAAAGACTTTATTACTATTGTGAATACTTTTTGTAAATACTTATTAGTATTATTATTGTTATATACTATTACATGTCTTGTATGCTTTATACGAAATATGGTACAAAGATACACTATTCTTTATCACACTTCTTAGATGTCTTGCATGCATACCTTCTATCACAAGTGTACACAAAGTTTAGCTTCTCTAGCACACTGTTCATTATCACATGCAATCACACTAAAGTCTTAATGTAGTAAAAAAACAAAACCATTGTCTTGCATGCATCATGTGATTCTCTGCATGACAAGACTACACTTCCATGACAAGAATCTCACATGGGGTGCAAAAATACACTATTCTTTATCATGCCTACAAAGTATTTCTTTAGCACACTATACAAAATATTTATTCACTTCTTAGATGTCTTACCAACTACACTTACAAGACATTAAAGTTTTAATGTAGTAAAAAATAAAACCATTGTCTTGCATGCATCATGTGATTCTCTGCATGACAAGACTACACTTCCATGACAAGAATCTCACATGGGGTGCAAAAATACATTATTCTTTATCATGCCTACAAGATTTTCTACATGACTACACTTCCTCTTGTATGCTTTATATGAAATATTTATTCACATGGCTACCATAATAGTCTTCTAAGGCTACAATTCCAAGACTACACTAAAGTCTTACCAACTACACTTACAAGACATTAAATGACTTCACATGCAATGCCTGCAAGATTCTCTGCATGACAATGACCAAGAATCTTGTAAGAGAACACTTACATGATTCCTTACACAAAGTTTATCACATTTCACCATGCATTTTCATGTGACTCCTCTCATCACATTTCACCATGCATTTTCATGTGACTCCTCTCATCACATTTCACCATTATAAATAAATGTTCATCACATTACAAACTCTTCTCATCACATTACAAAATCTTCCCATCCATCACAAACTCTTCTCATCCATTACAAACTCTTCTCCTCACATTACAAAATCTTCTCATCCATCACAAGCTCTTCTTCAAACCAATTACTAAAAAATGTCTCTACTCACGATGGGCAAAGATCACAGAGGAACAATTGAAAACATTGCAGAGTTTGTAAGTGTTTTCCTTTATTTGTTTTGTCTTCCCTTACTTAGTTGTATTTTCTATAAAACTAAGGTTATTTATATTCTTTGTCAGGATGTATCAAGGTTTCGTTGTCGTGGGCATGACTACATACCACACGACCCATTCATAGAAGGACACCTAAATGCATGTGGCTTTGGTGATTTGATAAAAATCAAATCGTACTCACTTGACCCCAAATTTATTCTAGCTTTGCTAGAACGTTGGAGACCAGAGACCCACACATTTCACCTTCCTTTTGGTGAATGCACTGTCACACTACAAGATGTCTATATGTTACTTGGCCTACGCATCGATGTAAAGGTCGTCAACGGCAAGGTTGGTGTTGATAACCAACTTTGCGAAGATTTTTTGGGCGCCCCGCTTTGTGTCGAAACACCTCAGCCACAATGTGAAGGTCGACCAAGGGGCCAAGGTATTAATTTAAAATACCTAAGAGACCATTATAAATCTATTATATTAGACGAGGAATCCACCGAGTATGACAAGATAGTCAAAACTCGGTGCTATATTATGATCTTATTTTGACATTTTTTATTTCCAGAAAGTACTGGAAATAGTGTAAATATTATGTATTTACCATTGTTACACAACATTAATAAAGTGTGTACCTATAGTTGGGGTTCAGCTGTCCTAGCCCATCTATATAGTTCACTGTGTAAAAATTAAAAAAAAAACTTGTACTTTTTATGGTTGTGCCTATCTACTTCAAGCGTGGGGTTGGTCTAGAATGCCAACACTAGATTTTATCAACCGGAATCTATTCACATTCCCCTACGCAAACAAGTAAGTTTATTTTTTAAAATCAAACATGTATACTTTGATGAAATGTTTATTTATAACTAATTTATTTGTGTCACTTTTTTAGGTGGTCAGTTCCGGGAATGAATTACCAACGATGTCCCAGGAACTCAATAATCGTCTACCGCAACCTTATAGAACACATTGGACCGGACGATGTAATTTATTCCTACTATGTCCATAAATTTGTCTATTAAACTACCACACCGCAGTTTTTCTCATTAAATCTTTTGTTCATGTAGTTTGTCTGGAGGTCGTATGAGGGTCTCGACCATCAGCCCAACGCCGATGATGCTGCAGTGTGGACAGCTAAAACATCGATCATTCGGTTCACTACAGTGGAGATGCACCGAAGTGATTGGGTGAAACTACAGCTCGACATGCATCAGGATATTCCAGTCGCTCCGATGTCTTTAGGAGACTGGCATCAACTTAGGATGGATACACAATGGGCTGTAGGTCATTGGAAAGACTTTGCAAAAGAGATATGTCTACAATGGAAGCATCGACATAGACACGTCTTAGCCAACCCTGTCGTGGAAGGGGCTAGACCAAGTCATCAATATATGATTTTGTTTAGGTCGGTTACAACACCACAACAATTTGTGTCAGAGCCGACGTATCTGATTGATCCATGCCAACCTGCTTCTTCCTCACACACACAGCAACAAACATATGTCCAACATCAAACACCATGTTATACCAAACAACCAAGTATACCCACCCAATCAATCTTCCATAATCGCAACCCATTCATGCCACTAACCCAATCACAACAACATGAGCCTTACCCATACCGCCAGCCTTCTGACACCGACATCACTTCTGCCTATGGCCCTGATAACTCTTTTGACTCCACCCTAGCCCACCATAGCCCCCCAAAAATAAACACACAATCGTCCTACCACCAACATACCCACCCACTATTTGACTACCAAACCCCCACAACAACCATTGCATCGTTTCCAAAATGATTCAATGTACTAATTCGGCCAACCACACCGTCCACACCCAACCCAACCCACCCGTCCCAACTACAAAAACATGGGCATGTAACTAGATTACAGAAGCGCCGTTAGAAGCAACCCCCTCTGGCTATTAGGGACAGATGCTTCAAAATTTGTCTGATACACCGAGACCATCTCAATAAATACCTTTTCCACGGGTCAACACGCAAAGGCCACAAACACCTCAACAAAATCGTGGTAGACCTCGACGCCGCGCAAATGCACTGGCATGTGGAACCGGTGGACGTTTCGATAGGGCCGCTCATTGAATTTTTTTCCATCGTTGTACTTGCAAATATTGTTATTTAATTTTTCTTTGGATTATTTTAATTTTTTTCCATTTAATTTCCTAATTTCCTAATTAAAATAATAATTAATATAAAAAAGCATTGAACTGAGGCGCCATATAATTTAGGGTTCGGTGTTTCTAAAGAGTCACCCTTTCATATGGCGTGTGGTACCATTTTGTAATGAGTCGTCATCCCATATGGCCTCTTCGTTGATTTTTTTCCAAAACCCGTCACTTTGGTAATTTGTTTCAAAATATAGTTATTTTGGGATTTTGTTTGGAAATATATGTTATTCCAAAAAAAAATTCTTTTTAATAACCTACTTATCATATCAATAGTTTTTTATGATGAACCTTCATCGTATTGATCAGATGATGTACTCAATTATTATCTATTGCCTTGATGCATTGGATTATATGTTATGCATTAAATAATATTTATTCCCCTTTCAAGAAATTCAAGAAAACAACATTAAAATATGCACAGGTTGAACTTGGTGTCTAATTACAAGATCAACTAACAGCTTTTTGAAACCCAAAATACACATCTAGAAACTAGAATATTATTTTCTACAATATGTATGTATTTCATTATTAAGCTTTATGATTCTTTTAAACCATAAGTTTTATGATGCTTTTGTCATGTTTATTAAACAATAATTGTTCGAAGTTAGTGGCTATTTATTTTATTTGATTTTCTTTGGGTTAAATAGTGTTTACCCCCTGCCATATAAGCGTGTTTTGGTTTACTCCCCCTTAAGATTTTTTTTTTAATTCCCCCCTCAACTTTCTCAGATTCCATTGACAAAGACCCTGATGCATCCATGGGCTGCAGATTCCGTGACGTGGCGTGTTGACCTTGCTGACTGGGTATGAGTTGACTGCCACGTGGAATTTTATATTTATTTTTTTAATTTTTTAATCTTTATTTTTTACTTTTTAAAATTTTTTTCGTGTTATTTTTTTTTAATTATTTTTATTAATATTTTTTTAAATTATTTTTATTAATATTTTTTTAAATTATTTTTATTAATATTTTTTCTAATTATTTTTATTAATATTTTTTTAATTATTATTATAAAAGTTATATTAATTGGGCCAAGACCAATGCACTTAAGCCCATTTTCAACACCTCTTTTCTCACCCATTTATTCTTCTTTTAATTGTTAGTGTCCAAGATAAGTATATAAACACTTACTTATCTACTTCCATTTTCGATGTGGGACAATAGCACAACCTTAGTAAATTTGAGAAGCTACACGAGGGCATCAGAGGTGAAGTGGTTGACTTGACTAATAGTCCTCTATTGGATGAAAGCTTCTCCATTTCTGAATCCACATATTTCCCAAATCAGATAGATGAGACAGAGAAAGATCATTTGAGAAAGAATAAAATTGTAAGAAAATTGTCATTTAGTAATAACATTCACCCAGAAACCAACTCAATATGGAGATCAATGAAAGATACAGGAGAAGTTGATCACCATGCAAAACCAGATTTTGGAAAAAATGCATTTCCTCTTGATTTCAATCCCCATGGAAACATTGATTCAACTCCGGTAAGAAACTTAAGAGGATTAACCTTCGAGGAGGGAATATCATATTTGAGTGAAACTCCACTCTCACGTGTCCGCAGGTCAGCTACTCCATTAAAGCATTCACCTTGGACAACTGAATTTATTAATAAAGTAAAAGAAAAGAGCAAATTGCGTCAAAAATCAGTATTGTATGGGAATTCCAGTTCTTATTTTGGGTATCAGGGGAATATTTCAAAAGCTTCTAAGAAGAGAAGTCCCTTTACACTTGATTCATTTAGGTACCAACCTAGTAAAACACCTGGAAATATTCAGGAACAGAAAAGACAGAAGCAATCTGGACAATCTTCAAGCTCAGCCAAGAAAGGAAGATATCCCGTTCCCATATCCTCACGGACTCCTAATGACAAGAGATCGACAATGGTACGTTTTACATTCTATGTATTGGTCTTAAAGTGAATTTCCATTTAATTGCATTGATATTTGCTATTGCCAGTTTATATTCGAGTTCCAAACAACCATTTGTATGCATAAAAATTCAGATTTAATAAGCTTGAAAAGTGTTAAAACAGTTTTATAATACACCCAATCATATACTGCAATACAAATATTTATGGAAATATTTTAAGAATTAATACAACAGTGACATAATGATAAAATGTGATTAATACATGTGAACAAAAAATTATACTCTGTAGTGAAATCAAACTCATGAGATTTTGTATTTGGCCATATTTATTTTGCAGAATTTAGTGACATTATATTACTCTACTTCTTTCCTTCTGTCCTATTGTTTATTGACATTCAGTCTATGGCAGGCACTGACATTTGGGAAGAGTGCAACTGGAGCTCAAACTAAGCTCGTCTGGAGTGATAAAAGAAAGTTTCCAAATCAGGCACAATAATCTATCACTGGAGAGAAGAATGGAGATTTATATTATTGATACTTGGTTTAATAACATTTTGAAATGTAATTTGGTAAAAACATAATTACAAATACATCTCACATGATTTAAGTTTCATGTATTCAGTTTAGTTTCATCAATATAAAAAACTCCCAATTCAATTATCAAGAAAAAAAAACTACCAATTCAGTTCATTTCCGGACTGGGCATATATCCAACATTTTTCCACCAAAGTGATATTGTCCCACATCGGAAATGGAAGTAGATAAGTAAGTGTTTATATACTTATCTTGGACACTAACAATCAAAAGAAGAATAAATGGGTGAGAAAAGAGGTGTTGAAAATGGGCTTAAGTGCATTGGTCTTGGCCCAATTAATATAATTTTTAAAATAATAATTAAAAAAATATTAATAAAAATAATTAAAAAAAATATTAATAAAAATAATTTAAAAAAACTAATACGAAAAAAAATTTAAAAAGTAAAAAATAAAGATTAAAAAATTAAAAAATAAATATAAAATTCCACGTGGCAGTCAACTCATACCCAGTCAGCAAGGTCAACACGCCACGTCACGAAATCTGCAGCCCATGGATGCATCAGGGTCTTTGTCAATGGAATCTGAGAAAGTTGAGGGGGAAAAAAAATTTCTTAAGGAGGGTTAAACCAAAACACGCTTATATGGCAGGGGGTAAACAATATTTAACCCTTTTTCTTTTTGTTAATAAATCCTATTAATTAGGAAGTATGGTTGTTTTGTTATCCTATCAGTTAGGGACTGCTATTGTTAGGTTGATTTAGTCTATTAAGATATTCCTTCTTTGTAGGTAAATTGAGTTAATGTTTCATACCACGTTTACATGTGGTAGTTGTGATGTCAGGCTATTTAAAAGGGCCATTTATTTTCATTCAATAATAGGAGAGAATTTTTCCCTTCATATTATTTTGTCTTTCTCTGTGATATTTAACATTTGGTATCAGAGCTCTGCAAGGGGTCTGACTACCTGAACTACCTGAAGCAGCAATCTTCTGTGAACATTAACAATGGCAACTGAAGGGAGCAGTAACGATTTTGTGCAACCAACAATTCCAAAGCTTGATGGTCACTATGATCATTGAAGCATATTGATGGAGATTTTTTGAAATAGAAGGAATATTGGGGACTGATTGAGGAAATAATTCCAGAAGTAAAGGATGAAACAACCCTGACTGATGCATAGTTAAAGCCGAGAAATGAGTTGAAGCTGAAGGATCTAAAGGCAAATGGTTACTTGTATCAAGAGATTGCTCGAGTTGTTCTCGAGACTATTCTCAAGAAGGATATTGCAAAAGACATATGAGACTCCTTAAAGAAGAAGTATCAAGGCACTGGCAGAGTCGAGCACACTCAATTACAAACTCTTTGTAAAGAGTTTGAAATTTTGCACATGAAGGCTGGAGAATTCATTGATGAGTATTTTGCAAGGACGCTGACAATCACAAACCGAATGAGGATACATGGAGAGAAGATGGAAGACATGACAATTATAGAGAAAATTCTACGCTCTATGACATCTAAGTTTGACTATGTGGTATGTTTAATAGAAGAATCAAATGACATTTATACTATGTTAGTTGATGAGTTACAAAGTTCATTGTTAGTGCATGAACTGTGCATGTCAAACCATATTGAGGAAGAGCAAGCTCTCAAAGTGACTCATACTGAAAATCTCTCTAGAAGAAGTGGAGGTCGAGGAAGCTTTAGAGGAAGAGGAACGGGACGTGTACGTGGCACTAAAGAAGAAAGTTTTTAAAGGTCGTCCATTGAATGCTACAATTGTCACAAAATTGGTCACTTTCAATGGGAATGTCCTGGTAAAACATAAGAAAAGGCAAACTTTGTTGAAACAGATGAGGAAGAAATATTATTGATGGCTTCCACTGAGAAAGAGCAGGATGAAAATGAGGAGATCTGGTACCTTGATTCTGGATGCAGTAATCACATGACAGGTAACAAAACCTTTTTTGTGATTTAAATGAAAGTTTCCGACAAAGTGTCAAGCTTGGCAATAACTCTAGTATGAGTGTTATGGGCAAAGGAACTGTTAAAGTACACATGAATAGGAAGATCCAGAATATAGATGATGTGTATTATGTACCAGAGCTTAAAAGCAATCTAATCAGCCTGAGACAATTGCAAGAAATAGGTTGTGCAATTGTAACTCGGAAGGGTACCTGCCAAACTCATGATCTGAAAGAGGGAATAATTGATGCTGTTAAGATGTCTAGAAATTGAATGTTTAAACTATAAGGTGAGACTTTTGAATATCAAACTTGTTTCAAAGTATCTATTTTAGATCCTTCGTGGTTATGGCATTACAAGTTTGGGCATTTAAACTTTAATGGACTCAGAACCATGCAATAAAAGGAAATGGTAAAAGGACTGCCTCAAATTGAAACTCCATCTCATATGTGTGAATAATGTGTAATTTCAAAGCAGCATAGGAAATCATTTCATCAAGAGTGTACTTGGAGAGCTAATCAGGTCCTTCAACTAGTGCACTCGGATATGCGGTCCGTTAAATCCAACTTCAAACAACAATAAAAGGTACTTCATAGCTTTTACTAATGACTTTAGTAGAAAAACATGGGTATATTTTCTAAAGGGAAAATCTGAAGCCATTGAAATGTTTAGGAGATTCAAAGCAAGAGTTGAGAAGTAGACAAAACAGCATATTCAATGCCTTCAAACAGATCGTGGGGGGAGAATACACATCAACCGAGTTTGTGGGTTTGTGTGAAAGAAATGGAATCAAGATACAATTGACTGCAGCATACACACCACATCAAAATGGTGTGTCTGAGAGGAGAAATATAACTATCATGAATATGGTGAGAATTTTGCTAGTAAATAAGAATGTGCCGAAGAACTTTTGGCCAGAGGCGGTTAATTGGAGTTTTCAAATTCTCTATCGATGTCCAACATTTTCTGTGAAGGATATGACAACGGAAGAAGCTTGGTCTGGTTGCAAATTCGTTGTTGATCACTTCAGAGTATTTGGCTGCATAGCTTATGTGCATGTTCCTGATCCAAAGAGAAAGAAACTTGATAATAAGGGAGAGAAATGTGTACTACTTGGCGTAAGTGAAGAATCTAAGGCTTATCGCCTTTACAATCCTTTAATAAAGAAGATTTGTATTTCTAAAAATGTTGTCTTTGATGAAAACATTAATTGGAATTGGGAAAACCATATTAAAGGAAACTCAGTGGCTGTTGAACTAGAGGACAATGAAAGTGCAGAAATAGAAGAGGATGCACATGGTAATTTGCAAGAATTAAATAAACTTGGATCTGATCATGGAAGTGAAGATGCTGAAAAATCACTACAAAATATACAACGCCAAAGGAGAAGACTAGTTTGGATGAATGATTACACAAGTGGTGAAGAGCTATCAGATGAAGAGACATTGGCTCACTTTGTTACTGGTAGTGATCCCATTTTATTTGATGAGGCAATTAAAAGTGCAAGATGGAGAAATGCTAAGGATTTAGAGATTGAAAGAAATTGAAAGAAATAATACATGAGAGTTAGTGGAGCTGCCAAAAGGAGAAATTAACAAATTCAATGATCGTTTAGTAGCTAAAGGGTACACTCAAGAGTATAGAGTTGATTATGCTAAAGTATTTACTCCAGTAGCAAGGCATGCCACAATTAGAATGGTCATCTCATTGGCCGCTCTAAATAATTGGATTGTTTTTCAACTTGATGTCAAGTCTACATTTTTACATGGAGAGCTTGTTGAACAAGTTTTTGTGGAACAACCCCTGGAGTGTGTAAAGAAGGACAACAAACATATGGTTTACACGTTGAAAAGAGCTATTTATGGATTGAAACAAGATCCACAAGCTTGGTACAGTCGAATTAACACCTATTTCAGCAAAGCAGGTTTTCACAAGTGTCCTTATGAGCATATACTTTACATCAAAACTTGAGAAAAAGGTAATGTTTTGATCGTGTGTTTATCTGTGGATGATTTAATATTTACTTGAAATGATGAATTCTTATTTAGAGAGTTTAAACAATTGATGATGAAAGAATTTGAGATGACTGGTTTGGGAGTGATGAAATACTTTCTTGGCATAAAAGTTATTCAATCTGCAGATGTCATTTTTATTTGTCAAAAGAAATATGCTTAAGAGGTATTGGAAAGATTTAAAATGGATGATTGTAATCTAGTTCAAATCCCTATAGTTCATGGAACTAAACTGACTCAGGATGATGAAGGAATGAAGATTGACAACACCTACTATAAGCAGATGGTTGGAAGTCTAATGTACATGAGGGTCATTCGACCAAATTTAAAGTATGTTGTCAGCCTCATTAGTAGATTTATGGAGTCACAACTGAACTCCATCATCAAGCAGTAAAAAAAATACTTCGCTACTTGAAGGGTACTGTTAATTATGGTATGTTCTATAAAAAGAGTGAAAGAAATGTGCTAGTTGGTTTCAGCGGCAATGATTATGCTGGTGATTTGGATGATCGCAAAAGTACATATGAGTATGTCTTTCTCTTAAGTTGAGTTGTAGTCTCATGGTTTTTAAAGAAACAGCCTGTTGTGACTTTATCTAAAATTGAAGCCAAATTTATAGATGCTGCAACATGTGCTTGTCAAGGTATTTGACTTAGAAGAATTTTGGAAGAGGTAAGATGTACACAACAAGGTCCACTTATGCTATTTTGCGATAACAACTCAATTATTAAATTGTCAAAAAATCCAATTCTACATGGAAGAAGCAAACACAACGATGTGAGGTTTCATTTCCTCCGCAGTCTCGCCAAAGAGGGAGCAGTGGAACTATGCTACTGTAAAAGTGATGAGCGAATTGCCGATATTTTTACAAAACCTATGAAAGCTGATTCTTTTTTGAAGTTAAGGGCTTTACTTAGCATGTGTTCTGTTGAAGAAATGAACTGATTACTTATGAGCATTCAGTTTAAGGGAGAGTCTTAAAGTTAGGGGCTATTTATTTTATTTGTTTTTGGTTTTCTTTTCGGTTAATAAATCCTATTAATAGGAAGTGTGGTTGTTTTGTTATAGGGACTATTGCTGTTATGCTGATTTAGTCTATTAAGATATTTCTTCTTTGTAAGTAAGTTGAGTTAGTGTTTATGTAGTAGTTGTGATGCAAGGCTATTTAAAACGACCATTTATTTTTATTCAATAATAGAAGAGAATTTTTTCCTTCATATTACTTTGTTCTTCTCTGTGATATTTAACATTAATTTCATTAATTTTGTTTATACATAATATATTAAAAATGAGTTCAGACAAAAATAATTTAATGAGAAGAAATAGTTACATGCCAGTATTATTAATATAATGAGATGTAATTATTTGCTCTTGTATACGTTTTACTTTGAACATCAAACGTGATACTACTTATACATTAGCTGATACATTAGCACAACTTCTTTTTTTTTTTTCAATTCAAAATACACACTTAAAATTTAAAATACTTATGTTTTTATTATCTTCAAGTTTAATAATGTTGCTTCAGAAACGTCTATGGGTGATACAATTATTTTTATAAACGATAATAAATTACAAATATTTTTATAAACAAAAAAAATAATTAATACAATTATTTTTATAAATAAAAATAACTTACAAATATTTTAATAAACGATTTTTTTTTATTGTTATACATTCATTTTTATAAACGATAATAAGTTACAAGTATTTTTCTTAACAAGAAAAGTCTATTGTTGATAGAATTATATTTATAAACGGAAATAAGTTACAAATATTTTTATAAACGAGAAAAACTTATTGTTGATATAATTACTTTTATAAACGAAAATCAATTACAAATATTATAATAAACGAGAAAAAATTTATTGTTGATACAAGTAATTTTATAAACAGAAATAAGTTATAAATATTTTTATAAATTAGAAAAAAATCTGTTGATACAATGATGAACTTCGAGGTTTTCTGGTTTAATTAAGAGATATTTTTGAAGAGATTGTCATGTTGCTTATGAAATTTATAACAACTATTAAATGTTTTATTTATGTTATCTTTATTTTTGAATGTATTATTTGTATAAAAGAATCACATCTAGTAGATTATATTAACATATGTTTGTAATTTTCTAACTAATAACGATTCAAAAATATAAATTTAAAATAGATAAAATTTATGAATCCAGACGAGAAGCCGTCCGATAGCATAATTTTGTTATTAGTTTAAGACAAAAATATTCTTATAAGGGTAGGGAGAGAATTAAATATGAGTACACATTTTATTGAGTTTTCAAATATTGTTTTGCTAAATTGAAGAGTCAAAGTCACTATATTAAAACTCAATATATTAGTTGGTGAAGAATAAATGTTGGGGATAAATGAAAAACTAACAAGAATATTGTGTGCGTATGATGTGTGTTACACATTTCACATACACAACACCAAAACCATTTGATTTCATATCACAATCACATTGTGTCTCTATGTGTACCTCAAAGCTGTACTAATGACATTTGTCCCTTTCGTCTTCACAAAGCTTCTTCTTTCTCTTTCTCATTATTCATTTACAGCTATACACACACTCACATAAACATCATCACACCACAAAAACTCAGTGTCGTCTTCTTGTTTATCTTCTCTCACTCTAAAATATTCGACCTATGTTTCAGCTTTGGTGACTCACTTTGCTTTTTTCACTCACTCTATCTTTCCCCTTTTGGAAACTATAAAGTTAGAATTTTTTTGTGTTGATTTGTGTTTATTACTCAAAAACTCATCTGGGTTGTTTAGATTCTTACTGATCTCTTTGTATTCAAGGGAAGCTGGTGGAAAAGATTGTTTATTTATTTATTTGGAGGTAAGTTTCGTGTGAATGTGAAATTTATGTTTTGTTGGTTAGAAAATTGAGAAATAACTGTTGTTGCCAAATTAAATGTTATGCGATAATATCAAGAAACTTTTTATTTTATAATAATTTTTTATATTGTATTTGATGATGAAAATGCTTTGTATTGTTAAGAGTGCTTGTTAGAAACTAGAAAGAAATTTGAGTCATAGCCTTGTCTTCAGTTATCATGGACTGATCAAAGCTTCAAATTATACAGAGAAAAAAAGGAAGCTGAGAAAGTCTAGAATTCATTATGGAGTCAGAAGAGGAAGTTGGGGTGAGTAGAACAAGTTCTTTTTTTAATTTTTATTTGATTTTGATGATTTGATTTCTTAAATGTTTTATGATGCTATGCTATTAAGGTGTAGTTGCCAAGGTTTTAAAAACGGCCGTGATAAAGTCTTTTGCGATTTCGGTTGGTAGAGGTGCTGCAATAGCTGATTGTGGTCGTGTGTTGTGAATTAACCACAATTTTTTATTTATCACAGAAACGGTGAATAACAGTATTGGTATTGACACCTTTCGATACCGTTTTGTTGCGACCGTTTTTGCGGTAATAGACCTTTTTTTAAAACCTTGGTAGTTGTTGATGAATTTACTTGAATGGTAATGTACTATTTGATCTCTTAGTGACATTTTTTTTAATGTCATTTGTAATTACTTAGGGGAAACCAATGGCAGCATTGAGTGCTCAAGTGTGCCAGATTTGTGCTGAAAATGTTGGGAAGACTTTTGATGGTGAACCTTTCATTGCGTGCGATTTTTGTGCTTTTCCTGTTTGTAGACTTTGCTATGAGTATGAAAGGAAGGACGGGAAACAGTCTTGTCCTCAGTGTAAAACCCGGTACAAGAGGCATAAAGGTAAATAAAACCTAGAATGTGTTATCTCTCTTAGTATGTTATTTCTTACTATTGGCATGACCGTCTGCACAGGGCTCAAAATTTGATACAGTTAAGCTGTGGCTAAATAGAGCCCCTGTTTGTTTCGCCATAGTTAAACTGAGGCTAACCAACACAGGCTTCCGAAAACTTAAGACAACCTATTGGATCACACCAGTGCAATTGTTACTAATCACTAGATGGTTTATAGAAGATATCATATATACCTGTGTGATATTTCCGTTAGTACTCAAACTACTTATTGATTCCAGGAAGTCCTGCAATAATTGGAGATAGCGAAGAGGATGGAGGTGTTGATGATGGTGTTAGTGACTTCAATTATGAATTGGAAAATCAAAATCAAAAGCAGAAGATTTCAGATCGCATGTTGGGATGGCAATTGACACTTGGGCGATCAGAAGAAGTCGGCGTTCCAAATTATGATAAGGATGTTTCTCACAATCACATTCCGCGGCTGACAAATGGACAAGAGGTCATTTGATTAGCTTCCTAAATGATAGCTTTTCACCTTCAATTTTGGGTTCAATTTTGGGCCTCCGAATGAAATTTAGAATATTTTTCAATTTCAGGTGTCTGGAGAGTTTTCCGCAGCCTCACCTGAGAGGCTCTCAATGTCTTCTCCCGTAGCTGGTGGGGGGAAGCGCGTCCTCAATATTCCATATTCATCTGATGTTAATCAATCTCGTAAGTTTCTGCCTCTTCTTATGATATCTATTTTTCTTTCTTTAGCTGTTGGATTGTGATTTGAAATGCTTGGTTAAATTCTTGTGCAGCAAATATGAGGGTCGTGGACGCAGGATTGGGCAATGTAGCATGGAAAGAAAGAGTTGATGGGTGGAAGATGAAGCCAGAAAAGAATGTCGCTCCAATGAGCACAGGCCAAGCTGCTTCTGAAAGAGGCGCTGGAGATATTGATGCCAGATCTGATATATTTGGCGATGAATCGTTGCTGTGAGTATTTCCATTACTACCAATGTCATATATATTAACCGAAATCTTTCAATTAAACTTTTGTGCATAGGCTCACTTTCTTTGTTATGCAGGAATGATGAAGCTCGACAACCTCTTTCCAGGAAGGTTTCCATTCCATCATCTAGGATAAATCCGTATCGCATGGTCATTGTTTTGCGACTTGTTGTTCTTTGCATTTTCTTGCATTACCGACTAACAAATCCGGTGCGCAATGCATATCCTTTATGGTTGGTATCAGTTATATGTGAGATTTGGTTTGCCGTATCATGGATTTTGGATCAATTCCCTAAGTGGCTTCCTGTCAATCGCGACACATATCTCGACAGACTTGCACTGAGGTACGGCCTTTTAAACTTCATCACAAATTGCATTTTTTTTTCAATCTGTTATATTTTTGGATATAATCCATGCATTTTGTAGATATGACCGGGAAGGAGAACCGTCTCAACTAGCAGCTGTTGACATATTTGTCAGCACTGTTGACCCGTTAAAGGAGCCTCCGCTTGTGACTGCGAATACTGTACTTTCTATTCTTGCAGTTGACTATCCAGTTGATAAAGTCTCCTGCTACGTCTCTGACGATGGTGCCGCGATGTTGACATTTGAAGCTCTTACGGAGACGTCCGAGTTTGCAAGAAAATGGGTTCCTTTTAGCAAGAAGTATAATATTGAACCCCGTGCGCCTGAGTGGTACTTTGCACAGAAGATTGACTACTTGAAAGATAAGGTTCAGACATCGTTTGTCAAGGATCGTAGAGCAATGAAGGTAAGAGGTTGACGCGCAAATGAATTGTTCTTCAGGATTAAGATTCGAGACGTGTTTAACTGTTTATGCTACTTGCTCGAGTGTTGAATTTTATCATTGTATCTTTTAATGTTACCTCCCTTTTACTTTTCACAGAGAGAGTACGAAGAATTTAAAATCCGTATTAATGCACTTGTTGCAAAGGCAACGAAAGTTCCGGAAGAAGGGTGGGTAATGCAAGATGGAACGCCGTGGCCTGGAAATAACGTAAGAGATCATCCGGGAATGATTCAGGTTTTCTTAGGTCAAAGTGGAGGACTTGACACCGACGGTAATGAACTTCCACGTTTAGTCTACGTTTCCCGTGAAAAGCGTCCAGGTTTCCAACATCACAAGAAAGCCGGTGCCATGAATGCACTAGTGAGTGTCATTTTCAACAAACAATATATAAATTACTTATCTCTACAATGTACCTAGACAATATGTGATTAATCGAACTTTTGCAGGTTCGAGTATCTGCTGTCCTTACGAACGGACCTTTCTTATTGAATCTTGATTGCGATCACTATATAAACAACAGCAAGGCCATAAGGGAAGCAATGTGCTTTATGATGGATCCCAACCTCGGTAAACATGTTTGCTATGTCCAGTTTCCACAGAGATTTGATGGTATTGATAGGAACGATCGATATGCTAATCGTAACACTGTTTTCTTTGATGTAAGCATCTATTCTTAACCTTGTTGATATGATTTTGTTGATGTTATCTGATTTCTGTTGCTGTTTTTATTCCTGTGCCTTATATGTGATTTAACCTTTTTTGATATGCAATGTTTATTCCCGAACAGATAAACTTGAGAGGTTTGGACGGCATTCAAGGTCCTGTTTATGTCGGTACCGGATGTGTCTTCAATAGGACAGCATTATACGGTTACGAACCTCCTCTTAAACTGAAGCATAAAAAGCCCGGGTTTCTATCATCCCTCTGCGGTGGAAATAGAAAGAAGAGTTCAAAGTCTAGTAAGAAAGGATCGGGCAAGAAAAAGTCTAGCAAGCATGTTGACCCGACTGTGCCTATCTTCAGTCTCGAGGATATAGAAGAAGGCGTAGAAGGTAGTGGATTTGATGATGAGAAAACACTACTTATGTCACAAGTGAGCCTTGAGAAAAGATTTGGTCAGTCGGCTGTTTTTGTCGCTTCTACGCTGATGGAAAATGGCGGAGTTCCTCAGTCTGCTACTCCCGAAACTCTTCTAAAGGAAGCTATTCATGTCATCAGCTGTGGATACGAGGATAAAACCGAATGGGGAACAGAGGTGTGTTGTCATCTTATGTTGAATAATATTCTATGAAGCATTGACATTTACGATCTAAGGCGTGTCTGACATGTGTCAGTGTCAGATACCGAAATAACACCAACACATGTGGTTTACATTTAAATATTATCGGGGTCTGCGTGTTAGTGTCGTGTCAATTGTGAATCCATGTGATTATTTCAATTGTAAACTGCTATTTGTTTTTTGTTCTACAGATAGGATGGATTTACGGTTCTGTCACAGAAGATATTCTAACTGGATTCAAGATGCACGCCCGTGGTTGGCGGTCGATATACTGCATGCCTAAGCGGCCAGCATTTAAAGGTTCTGCTCCTATCAATCTTTCGGATCGTCTGAATCAAGTGCTTCGATGGGCTTTAGGTTCTGTCGAGATTCTTTTCAGCCGACATTGTCCCATCTGGTATGGTTATGGTGGAAGACTAAAGTGGCTCGAGAGATTCGCCTATATAAACACCACAATCTATCCGGTCACTGCCATACCGCTTCTCCTGTATTGTACATTGCCGGCTGTCTGTCTTCTCACTAACAAGTTTATCATTCCTCAGGTTTGTTATTTGTTTCTTATTCCAATGTCCGAGATCCAAAACTGCGTGAAGTGAACACGTGACTATATAGAATCCGAATCCGTCTTCTTATCTTACGCAACACACAACTTAACTATCTAACTTCAATTTTTCTCATGCAGATTAGTAACTTAGCAAGTATATGGTTTATCTCTCTCTTTCTTTCGATCTTCGCGACCGGAATCCTCGAGATGAGATGGAGCGGTGTTGGAATAGACGAGTGGTGGAGAAACGAACAGTTTTGGGTTATCGGTGGCGTATCAGCGCATCTTTTTGCTGTATTCCAAGGTCTACTAAAAGTGTTAGCCGGAATCGACACAAACTTCACTGTCACATCCAAAGCATCAGACGAAGACGGAGACTCCGCAGAACTCTACATGTTCAAATGGACAACCCTTCTCATTCCTCCAACAACACTTCTCATAATAAACTTGGTAGGAGTTGTTGCTGGTATATCCTATGCTATCAACAGTGGTTACCAATCATGGGGTCCTCTGTTCGGTAAACTTTTCTTTGCGTTTTGGGTTATCGTTCATCTTTACCCTTTCCTTAAAGGTCTCATGGGTCGCCAGAATCGAACACCGACCATTGTTGTGGTCTGGTCGATTCTTTTGGCGTCCATTTTCTCGCTATTATGGGTTCGAGTTGATCCGTTTACCACAAGAGTCACTGGTCCTAAAGCTGAGGTGTGTGGAATTAACTGCTAGACCCAAAAAAAACACAGGCTAGTGTTTTGGATTGTAATTATATGCGTTGTATCTTTAAATTATGCGCAGTTTGTAGTAAATATATGAGAACTCTAATTAGAAGTGAAATTAGTGAAGTTGTTGTTTTAGTTGTACACTTACCTTCCATATTAAATTCATATTACATTATCAAAATCTAGTTAACAATGATACAATGAAGCTACTCAATCTAGTGGTGAATTGACATGGCTTCTTCTACAACAACTTGTTTACTTGATCCAACAAGAAAACTTAGTTAACTCAGTTTAGACTTCAACCACAAACCAAATTTCTCTATCAACCATGGTTCAAAGTCATTCACATGTTGAGTTCACTTCAGGTATCATTTATAATAGTTATACTAAGTCAGAATGCCAAATTAACCTATACCTTTAGTCGTGTTTTTTTTTTCACCAGAATTTCATTTGAATTTAATTTCAATATCAAGACTATACCAAACATTGAATTGTTATGTCCAATTTTCTAGTCAAAATTGCATTTTGCAGGACTTCAATACCAAGATGATTGGTTTGAGTAATAAGGCTTATATAGACTACAAACATATGATTCCCACTTTGAACATAATGAATTAATCAGTCTATCATATATTTAACACTTAACATAATGAGTTAATATTAAATTATATTTAACATGTATAATTTAGATGGCCATTTAACAAAAAAGTCCGATGCAAATGATGTACTGAAGAGATGGTGAATGAAATGTTTTGGACCGGATACAATAGTACAGTCTAGTCAAAGCTCTTGATTAGTTGACAAATAGATGGATCTCCACGATATACTTCTTATAGGAACACACCTTTCTTACTCATTTTCCAACGATGGATCAATCACTGATGGTATTATTCGTCATTCTTATATAAGAGTGACTCTAGCTCACATATGATTTTTATTTTTTTTTCTGATTTACACTTCAATAAATTTACCTTTCTAAAACAACTACTTAAGTGATAAAATGCTAAATTTAAAGTATTCTTACTAAAAACATTATTTGGTTAAATCCCTTTGAAGTAGGTAAGGTGGAAGCTCAACACTTAAGGGACTTTGGTGTTTTAGATTTTTGAAAGGGATGAATAGCCATCATTCTTGGTGGTCCAAGATTTTTCATCTTCTCGCATGTTTATGTTATTCATTTATCATATTTTTATTTGGTCTCAAGGATCTATTTATATTACAAGCCGTAATTTGTAATAGGTTTTAGTAACCATTTACAATTCGTAACCGATTCAATCCGTAACCATTCTTTATATTACATGTTGGTTGTTCTAGTACGGAATATTAACGTAAAAAATGGTCATTCACCCCAAGGACGGACCTAGAAATATTTTGTTGTAGAGGCAACTTAAATAAAAATATAGCATTAAAATTATAATTAAAAATAAATTTACATCATTTAAAAAACAAAAATTTAAGATATTGAATATTTATATCCTAAAAAAATTGTTCAAAACTGAAAGTACACCTAATTGAGATATATTCTATATATTGTAATATTTTTAAGTCATAGAACATATATACTTCACACACAATGAATATAGTTTGTGTATAAAATTAATATAAAAACATATTTACATATACACTAGTTAATAAATAAATAGTTTGTAGCGGGGGCTAGGACACC
Source organism: Lathyrus tuberosus (assembly GCA_022829125.1). NCBI lineage: Eukaryota > Viridiplantae > Streptophyta > Magnoliopsida > Fabales > Fabaceae > Lathyrus > Lathyrus tuberosus. The sequence goes on along the minus strand of JALAZF010000141.1, from coordinate 6,073,570 downwards.
CACAGGCTTGGCTTTGGGTCCGTTCTTGATTCACCCGTAATTGCAAAATAAATAGAACCAGATTATATTTATATGCAACAGATGAATCATCTTAGATTCATAGATATGGTTGTTCACTTTCTGCATGGAAAATAAAAAATTTTAGTTTTGACTTTGAAAAACAATAATTAACTAAATAAAAAATAACAAATAAAGTTTTTAATTTATGAAATTCAATTTTAAAGCATTATTATTGTTAGAGTCTGCCTTAGGAATATCAACATGTATTACCAATTTTTTTTTTAAATAATAATGATTTTAAAGCTGTAATTTTTTTAATAAAGACAATTTATTTAATATAAAAGGAAAAATACGAAGAATAAGGGATATAAAACCTAATCCATCAACCAAATAGTAAAAACGATAGTTTGACATATTAGACCTATCACTCAAAAAAATTTCAAAAGCACAAATAAGAAGTGAATTTCACAAAGTGTCATAATCAACGAAAAAACTTGCATCGACCAATCTATTTGCACATGCATTTTCCTATGTGAAAATGTGAGATATTTTGAATATAAAGAAACTGATAGTGTGTAAAAGTATTCTTCCACGAATGCCCAACATTGAGTCAGTTTCATGTCAATGATTTATATGATTCCTCATATTATCATATTTGATAGCAGACATGGTTTCATAGAATTCAACTTGAAAGAAGGTGCAAATTCCAATCTTAGTCAAGAAAGCTCCCAAGAACGTTCCTAAATTATCCCTGAATATTCCACCACATGTTGATATTCAAGGATTTCCTCTTGAAACTCCATCTATGTTGCACTCAATCCAATTATGACTAGAAAAAACACCAATTAACCTGTATGATTCTAGGTGCAAAAGGAATTTTATGTTAAAGCATTTAATAATTGTAAACTCGTGAATTGAAGAATATATATGCCCCTTGAAATAAGTAGACGTCTTATAGACTAATTGCTTAACATGAAAAATGTCTCTATTAAAGTCAACTTTATCATTTTGAAATATGATATCATTTATGGCGTGTCGTGTTTTTCAAAGAATTATTATGATAAGAATCATGATTAGATTATGAGTTTGAGAGCCCTAATTTCTACTAGCAAGTTTGGATAAACTTTCATAGCTAGTTCTATCAATGTTAATGTCAAACAATCTCTATATCCATTTCCAAAGTAAATAAAGTGTACTTACATATAATAAATATGTGGTATACAGTTTCCACATCATGATTGCAGAGAGAGCACCTAGAAACCATATGCATTCCCCTTCATATCAAGTTGTTTTCTGTTGCAATAACATTATGCATCAGCTTCCAAGCCACTAAAGACTTAGTAGGAGGTATGTAGGGTTGGCAAATAAATTTTTTCCAAAAAGGCTCAATGTAATCCCTCATGATACTATTGTAGGCATATTTAAAAGATAGATCACAATTTGTAGATCTATCCAAATGAGTTCATCAGCAGCAGTATTATCAAATGACAAGTTAATCTTTAAAATGTCTATAGTAATTTGAGGAGTCAAAATGGATAATTTGTGATAAATGTTCCAATTGATGTCCTAGATAATTGAATTGACCTTATAAATTTTCATAAATTGAATATCCATTGGAAATACTAGGTGTAAATTTAATTTTGTATCCCAACCAATTGTCAATCCATAAATCAATGTCTTTGCCATTACCAACCTTCCATCTACTATGTTCCTCCAGAAAGGAAAGAGAATGCTTAATGTCATGCCATATTGAAGAAGGAGTATGATGCATGATTGATTTTTCGTGCTTAAAGCAACTACACATAAGCATAAAAGACCATTGATTATTTCTAGTTAACAACTTCCGACAAAGAGATATACAACCAACTTTGTTTATTGCCTTAATATCTCTCAAACCAAGACCTCCTCCAAACAAAGGTGAGAAAATAACATTCCAAAATGTAGTAATCAACTTTCTACTATCTATGTTATTCGTCCACACAAAATTTATAATGTGAGAATCCAATTTGTTAAGAAGATTGATTGACCATTGGTAAATTCCAAGACTATACAAAAGCATACATTGTATGACTGACTGAACAACTGAAATTTGTCAATCATAAAAATAAAGTGGCTCATCTAAGCAGTTAGCTTGGCCAATACTCTATCTACCACGATCTAAAGATGATGAGTTATAGGTTTTTATTTCATTATAGGAACTCCAAAATAGTTAAATGATGTTTGTCCCATAGTGAATCCAAGCAAATTTGAAGTTTGTCCCAACATAAATCCTAAACTACCTCCATCACAAGGCTTACACTTAGTTGGATTGGTGTGGTGATCAAAATTCAAATTGTTGAAAGAAATAGTTAATAAATTGAGCATTTTCCTGGTAGATTTGTAGAATATCATAAGGTCATATGCAAAAAAATGCGTGTCTATGAATGATTATCTTACCAACTAATATGCATGACAACTTACCTTGATCCACCAACATAGTTAACTCCCTACTAAATGCCTCTTTAGCAATATAGAAGAGCAAATGAGATAGTTGATCTCATTGACTCACTCCTCTAGAGCAAGAAAAAATCCTACAACTTTCTCATTTATCATGATTGACACTTTGGCTGAATGGAGAATGGTAAGAATCTAACCATAAAACTTTTTATCAAATCCAAATTTAACAAGAACTTTAATGAGATAATTCCGATCTAAAGTATTAGAGTCGTTTCTTATGTCTATCTTCAAAACCATATTACCTCTAAAAGATTTCTTGTCAAAAAAATTAATGGTTTATGAAGTAAACCAGATTCACTCATAAATATGTAGGCCCATAATGAAGCATCTTTGGTGTTCTGGAATAATTTTAGGAAATAAGATGGCAACCATAGTAGCATTACCATTCATATTGTGCACTGCATTCCTAATTTTATCAAGTTAAGACATTATAATGAGATATTCATTATCCACTTAATTTATAAGTTGTGGGATAATTCTCTCCAACAGATTAGTATAACTGTAATTGTTTTCTGAATTGAACAAAATTTTGTAGAAGTTAATAATATAATTATCTCATTCAATGCCTTCCTCCAAAAAAAATATTGTCATGCCTCAGTGTAGTGATTTTGTTACTAGCATATCTTAATTTGAGTGTGTTGTGAACAACTTTATACTCATATATGAATCCTTAAATCTAGGGATGGCAAACGGGCATGCCCGCCCCGTTTAGGCCCGCCCCGCAAATGCCCGCAAAAAAATGGGGCGGGGCGGGGCGGTTATAGTTGATGATGCGGGCCTAAAACCTATGCCCACCCCGCAAAAACGTGAGGGCAGGGCGGAGAAAGCCCGCGGGCACTGCATCTTTTAAACCTTAAAATGCAAAATTTTATGTAAATGCTCATGCCCACAAAAGCCCGCGAAGAAAACGGGGCGGGGCGGGGCAGACACATTAGAGGGTGAAGGCCTAAACCTTTGGCCCACCTCGCACTAAAGTGCGGGTAAAACGGGCATGCCCAACGGGCCGAGCCCGTTTTGCCACCCCTTCTTAAATCTCTTATTCCTTACCTTGTTCTTCAAAAATTATTCTTGCATATGCAATGCCTTATCTAATAAAAGTTGATTATTTTTTCCTATATTTCAAGATCAACATTATAACCCTCATTATTAACCAAACCTTGTATTATATTAACTTTATATGTAGCTTGAGTGACTTTAAAATGAATATTACCATAAGTATAGTTGTTTCATTTCTTAAGAATAGGTTTAACAAATTTGAGCATATCATATAAAACAAACATAAGGTAACCAACCACACCAGTATTATAATTATCACCAATAAATTGTCTCTAACTATCCTCAAGAGTCCAAACCTTAAGAAATTTGAATGGCTTAGCCATGTCAAACCTACATTTGTCATAATGGAAAAGAATAGGGTAATAGTTTAAGGGATTCTTAATAAAAATGGAGCAATTGGCGATGTTCCAATTATCTATCCAATTCTGATTACAGATAGCTCTATCAAGTCTAAGAGAAGATTAAGCACCACCTTTTCTTCCATTGGTACAACTATAATAGCTATCATTAATGACAAGACGCATAAGCTCATTTTGTTTGGTCCAAATAAGAAACTTATAAGTGGAAGTTTTGTTTAGAGAGCATCTACCAAATTTCTCATGGGAAGTAATAGCTGCATTAATTTTATCTATCATGCACCAAGGGCCAAAAATTGGCCTATTGAAGATTGGTAAGTTTATTCTATATTTGTCTTTGAAACATATCGAAGTTACTTGCATATACATCTGCAATGAGGAATTTAGTTTGATCAACTTCTATAGAAAAAGTTATATGTTGTTCAGACAAACTCAACACATAAGGAATCATATATATTGCATAAAAGCCCATAAGTTTGAATCACGATTCTGTCTAAATTTTAATGCAAATTTCTTAAGTCTGATTTGTTTAAGACACTTAATAGAGAAATGAACATGAGTAAGTTTATATCTTCCCATACCTTTTTTCTTGACCAAAGTAATTATACATGATTTGCCTCAGGAAGATTATCTTCATCACGCCACATGTTAGTATTCTTCGCTAAATGCAGGCCATTACCATAGGATCAGAAATAGGTTGCTCTATTTTATCATCGGCCAAATCTTTCTCAGTCACCAAATTCTCATTCAAATCATTAACAATCTCCACTACTATTTATTCTTCATTCGGAGAGCTTGATTTTTATAAATGCTCCTCATTATCATTAACATCATTCTCTGCCTGAATGGCCACCACAAAGTTATCATCCTCTATGTCATTTTCAAGAGTATGATTTCATACATTATTCAAATCTACAGAGTCATCATGCATCATGTCATTCGCTATGACATTAACATATTCATCATGTTATATGTCCTTTACACTGTCATTAACAAGTATAGTTTGTTTGGACTTTTTAGGCGTGTATCTTGTAGATTCTTTAATAAGAGGCTTCTCAACATTCTTGCCTTTAAACTTCCAACATTTATCAATACTATGACCAACACACACACTCTCTCTCTCTCTCACACACACACACACACACACATGCACGCACGGACGCACGCACGCCCACACACACATGCACCCACACACTCACTCACCCCCATACGCATGACCACACGCACACACCGACACACCTACACATACACATACACAGACACACACATGCACACACACACCCACACACCCACACGCACGCACCCCCACACACACACATACACACACACACACACAAACACACACGCACACACTCACATACATACACACACACATTCACACACACACACACACACACATATACACACACTCACATTCACACACACACACACACACTCGCATTCACACACACACACACATACACTGCAATAAACTAAGTTTCTAATCACTTAATCATGTGGAATAATTGAGAATAAGACTAATGATTAAATATTAATTGGGCTAGTGGAAATCATTAGTAAATTGGAAGTAAAACCAAGGGAAAATTGTCATTTGGCATGGATTCTATATAAGCTTGTTAAGACCAATTCTCCTCATTCTTCACATGTTTTTCTCTTTCTAACAATCATAATTTTGAGAGAATATTAGGAGAGAATATAGAGGAGGTTGAGTGAAGAGAAGAGGGGGAGATGGCTGAAAAAAAATCCAACTTTCTTCAAGTTCATGTATGAAATTTAAAGAGTTTCTTGAAGAAGGATAATTGAAGAGGTTGTGATCATCATCATTTGTATCTCATAAAGCATCCATTTCAGGTTCAACCATTTTGAGGTGGGGTTCTTTAGTTAGTCTTAGGATCATAACATGTTAGGGTTTTGTTTATGTATGTGAAAATGCATACATGTGTGTGATGCATGTTTTTATGGGTGCTAGAAAAATTGATACCATGTGTGTTGTTAGCATGCACTACTTGATTATGTTCTTGTGTGGTTGATAGGTCAGTGTTCATTTGATGTTAGTAGATAAACATGTATGAAATTATGACCTTAAATCACCATGCTTGTTCTTGTTGAAATTGTATAACCATAGGTTAGCAATTTGCATGTGATATTCTTGTGTGAAAATGACCTGTAAACAAGTAAGTATATGTCATAGTATATTTAGGAGTGGTTGATTGTTGGAAAACCATGTCAAAATCATTACTTTTGGAAAAGTTCTCAGGATCAATTGATTGTATGTTCATGACAATCAATTGCATGGATAAATTTCTAGAAAAATGCTCTGACTCAATCGATTGACTCATTGTGACAATCGATTTTCACCCTTAAAATTTCCAAATTCTGTTTGAAGAAGAAATTAATTAGCTCGGTGGTAAAATCTCTTAGGTTCTTGGTTAGCCTGGTATAAAACCAAGTTTTGGTTCGTGAGCTCTTCGCTGTGTTAAAAGCTCTCCCAAGTTTAAGATTAGCTCGTAATAAAATCTTTGTTTGAAGCTTGAATACTAACTACTTCAAGTTTCTCGTGGAAAGAAGACTGGCCGTTTCTCTCCTTGTTTTGCTATTTGGTTGGAAGTTAGCCACAAACTTCATTTTCGTTGTATAAGAGGGTTCGAGAGTTCAACCTACCAAAAACTCTTAAATTTACTAGATACTCTCAAGATCAAATTTTGGAGGAAAAATTAAGTCATTTTTGAAGATCAAATTCACGGTGTTATTCTCTTTCCCTTAAACTCTTTATATTTTTTTATCTTTACTTTGCACAATTTATTTCTCTGCTGCATAATTCAAGAACTTTTCTATAAACAAATTTCAAACTCTGATTTTGATAAAAAAAGTTTTTCAAATTAATTTTTTTTTGAAACACAAAATTCACCCCCTCTTATGTGTGGAGTCACATGTCTTACATACTCTACCGTCTTACGAGAAGAATTCAACACCTTGTTGAACTCAGAGAAAGCGCCTTTGACCTTGGTCAATGCTGCATTTACTAGGGCCAGAGCTTCACCCATCTTCTTTACTACCTGGACAAGTGACCATAACTTTTTGCCCAGTGAGTAGGGGTACTCGAAAGACTCTATAGTGGACCATATCCCTGAAAGTAAGACAAATTTCCATTGAAGCTCTTCCAGATACTAATTTCTCTATTGTAAGAGCATTGGCGTGTTCCTAAAGAATTTCTCTTTCCTTTCAAAGACAGTCAAACAAAAAGACTTCTGCCCTCCTGACAACACTAAATGTAGAAATAGTTGATGCCCGACAAGTATGATACGCCAAGTCTTCTAACTTATTTTAGCGAATAACTTCAACCTTACTCGAGAAGTAAGTGTAGTCCTCTTTGGAAATTGAAGCTCAAAACTCCCCGAAAGTTCTTGCATCAAGGCGAGCAAGGAGCGAACAAAGCATGAACACCAGAGTCGAAGAAGTTCTTCCCGTAGAGCCAGGTTCCCCTAAATCTTGTTCCAACATTCAACGCTAGAGAACGAACAAACTTTCCTCCCGAGGCACCTCGAGCTCAGGACTAATGGTCAGACTCCTCCCAGCCATGAACATTGATGAAAGCGGAACATCCTCCACCACAACCCAATTGGGAGAATCACAGGCCTCCACCTGAACTATAATAGATGAGTATAGAGTAACTGACCTAACAGGCCCCCCACAGTCTGAACCCCTCCAGTTGCAGAAGCATTGGTCGCACTCACCATGAGAGGTACAACTCGAGGAGTTCTTTTCATCTGTTGCAATGTTTTGCAACATTTTCTATGCTACTTACAAAAATGATTTTCCTATCATCTTTCTAGCCGACATCCACCAACAAGTATGTCTCTATGTACCATTTTTCTTATTTCTTCGATGTCGCATCAGAAGAGGCAACACCATCAACATAATACATACCCTCAAAGAAAGATACCAATTTCCTTTTCAGGTAAATCTCCTCTTGAGACAGATCATCCTTTTTTTAAACATAAGAACCATAATTCTCCAAGAAATGACTCTAATGCTAGAACTTGAAAAACATGTCTAAACATCTATATGAATGCCTAACCTTTATGATACACATGTTGGCACGAGCCACCTTGTTGAGGGGAGTATATAAGAAGTATCAATATTTGAAGTGCTTCACACTCTCTGAGTAGACCTCAAATATCTTGGTATAATGCCTGAAAGATATCATACCTTAACCTCGCACCAAATCAACAGAGTTATGTTGAGAGGCGTGGTCGACATTCCCTTATTCTATTCACACAAATACTGGAAAACCTTAATGTAATTTTAACTCATTATATGTAAGTGCGAATGAGCAATTAGTAAATGATTAAACACGCCAACCTCAAAATCATTGAAGGGAAGTTGGACACCGATTAAGGGGAATAAACATTCATGAAGGGGAGGATGCACATGTCTTATTTGTTGCATATGCTCTTGTCTTATTCAAAGAGAATCACCCCGAAATGTTCAGAAGGTCCCACCACCGTGAAGGTATGGTCTAGGCCGCCCTCACATGCAAAAGTAGAGGCAATATCCAGTGTGTCTTGGTCCATGAAAGCTCCTGTGGTTTGACTAAATTTTGGCAAAACTTGATGAAGAACAAGATGATCAAACATGAAGAATTCTTCCAGAAAACAGAGATGTCGAATGAAATGTCCCAGCATGAAGACTTAACATCTGGACTGATATAGCAGGTTTTGTTTTAATTCAGTTCCAAGATTCAAGGCGCATTGAGCAATGGATCAAGGAAAAAAGATTTGAAGCCCAAGACAACTGAAGACTATAAAAGAAGACAAAGACTTAGGGTAGAATGATAAATCCTGTTGTAATACTTGTAAATTAGAAAATAGGGTTTAGGGTTTTGAGAGTCGTAGGCTTTCTTGTGTTGTAAGTCTCCCTTTGTATCGGTTTGATACATTGCGGTAGACATAGATGTTTGTACATATTCAGAAACCTTTAGGTAATGAATCATGTATTGTTCTTGGATGAAGCTTTGAAGCGAATCCAATAGAATCCGAGAGGATTGTTAGTCAAGGTAGCTTGGCTGAACTTTGCATTGAAAGATGTGTCTTTCAAGTAGGATGATACATTTATTGTGACTATAACTGTTAGATATCACAGGTTGTGATTAAGGGAGTGAAATGGGTTTCTCTTATCAATTAAATGTGACTTCTAATGATAAAGTTTTCATTGGGTAGTGAAAGGTAAACCAGAGGTTGTTTACATAAAACTATACTACTGATAGTGGATTCTTCTTCCTGGCCTGGTAGCCCCCAGATGTAGGTGATTTGCACCGAACTGGGTTAACATATCTTGTGTTATTTATCATTATGCAATTTACAGTTCAATATTTGCTTATTGATTAACATGTTGTAACAGATGTTGAAACATCTGTTATGTATCTGTTGCTGATATTCAGAGTATCAACTTGATTATTCTGCCCTTGTGTTAAAGTTATGCAGAGAACAATGTCGTGACATGTTGTTAGGACATCTGCTATCTGCTATGCCAGAATTTCAGTCCACTCATACCAATGAGTTATCTCTTGTGGCCTTCCGAATTTCAGTTTTAATGTCATCCATTATAAGGGGTTCTGTTAACACATAAAAAAGTGAATACAGATAGTAACGCGAGGCAAGTTCAAAGCCACATCTAGTGTTCCTTCTAAAATGAATGCAAAATAAGCCACTAAATCAACAATAATATATTTCATCAAACCCTGTGACATTCTTCTCCTGAAACCATATTAAAGAAAACAAGATCGAAAGGAAAGAGAATTAGGAATTACCTTAAGAAAACTGGGAGCTCAAGTGATAAAAGAAGGGGAAAGGTCAAGGATGAAGGCTTGAGCGAGAAACAGACAACAACGGAAGAAATTACAAACGAAGAAGAAGAATAAGAGATTTTGAAATACACATGCAACAAAAAAAGAAAGGATTAATAGTCCAAGAATTTCTTATATTCATTTCCATGGTAGTGAATAATGCGATCTACCACATCGAAAAATGCGAGTCACATTAGCAACGATCAAGATCTCATTGGGGACGGTTCAAAGCAGTTGAGTATTTCAGAAAAAAGGGAACATCATTACCAACAGATATATGAACACATGTCAAAGCCTCCCTACGAAACGTCGCTAATCAAGAGAGAGAGAGAGAGAGAGAGAGAGAGAGAGAGAGAGAGAGAGAGAGAGAGAGAGAGAGAGAGAGAGAGAGAGAGAGAGAGATGTAATGCATGTGTGTCCAATGCTAATGACGTTCCATCAAGACCCTTTACTTACTTCTATTAAAAAACGACCTAAAGATGTACATTGCAAATCCTTCATTCTACAGAGTAGAACAAAGGCTCAGGGAAATTGTTTTAGGTCGTTCACAAAGCCCATAAAGGACGCTCCAAGAACGAATCTTGGATTGAAAGACACATAGGTAGATCTTTGATCTAACCAGAAAGACAATTTCACCCTCCATCACGTTAATCACCAGTCGGTCTAATATGACGGGTTTCCGCGCAACACACTACATCATACACAAGCAATTTTAAGCGCTCTTGATATATAAGGATAGAACATGTCATTTCAAATATTCAAATTCATTCGCATTCACACATTTCTTCTGATTTTTTTTACTGATTTGAACATTAGATTGATAATCTTGCAGGTCAGTTCCTCTCCACCACATCAGAAATACAAATTCATTCTTTCAAGACACAATTTCGCTACCTTACCATATATATATACTAGTTACTAACCCAACGATTTATATTTTCCTTTTTTTTTTAAGTAAGATCTCTAACATCTAATTTTGCACTCTTTATATGCTTTTAAAATTTACTCTAAATTTACCTTAAAGGAAGTTCAGAGTAAACAAATAAATATTTCGTGTGGACCCCCAAACAAGAAAAACCAAAAATTATTTCACAAAAGTTTTTTTTCGCCAAACATATTTCAAAGTTATACTATAATTATATTATACAAATATTCAATCAAATTATTTTAAAATATTAAATTATAATAATATTTTAAAAATAAAAATGTGATGTGACGAAATACACGTCTGTTATATGTTAACAATATAAAAATATATTACACCGTTGATGTATATTTTTTTCCTTCTCTTATATAAAATAATAGGAGTAGAATATAATAAATCCTTAACTAGTTTTCTTCTTCAATCTTTGTAGATACACAAAATTATCTTCTTCAATCTTCGAGTAACATGTTGGCAGAACCACGTGAAGTAAGTAACACGTGGTCTCTAGTAATTGCGTGCATGGCATTCATCATTATCAAGCCGTCACACGTCATCATTACACGTGGTGACATATGTTCTAGCATTCCACAGTAATATTTTGACACGTGCAATCCAAAATTTATTCACATTATTATTCAATCTTCTTTTCTCGTTTATAAGCCATAGCCCATACCTACAATCAAAATCCAATCTAAAACCATAGCTTCAATCACAAGACCAAAAGATTAAAAAAAAAACAAGAAAGACAACTATTTGTTTCCTAGGAAAGTTAGAAAACATGTCCACCACCACTGAGATACCGATTCTCTCTAGGATCGACCGTTTAGATTACATTGTAAGTTGTACTCTGGCCACAATTTTATTTTTAAATTTATTGAATAATTTATTTATCTGATAGAATAAATTTTTTTCTCTAGATGATAGAATATATTTTTTTTTTATAGATGAGACAGTTAGAGGAAATTAGAGGATACAACCGATCTCCCAAGAGCTCGTGTGCATCCACACCAACAAGTGGAAGCGATGGACGAATTTCATCCGCTGATTTCTCTCCGAAGAGCTTGGAGAAGCACTGCCGTCCGATCGACACGGTGATAACGGAGACTGAAGTCAAAGGAACGTTGATAGAGAGGCTCAATCAAGTGGAGGATCGGATGCTAAAGGTATGTATTTCCACGTGTGTTGTTATTGATCGTTGTATGATAATGTGATAGGGTGTAATGCATTTTGCTTTGTAGCTAGAGGAAGATTGGATTATAATGTGATAGGGTGTAATGCATTTTGCTTTGTAGCTAGAGGAAGATTGGATTGCGGAGAGGAGAAAAGAAGAAGAGAAGAAAATGGCTAGGGGGAGAAAAAAGGGTTTGAAGCAACTTGTGAAGCAGTGTGTGATCAAATCAAGAAAGGAACATGATAATGAGTGATTTAGAAGGTTGAATTTAGGAATTGTGTGAGAATTATAATTTGTATAGTTAAGGTACTTTTTTGAGATATTTATTAAAAAATGTCATCACTGTTGGTTTTGTCTTGGTTTTCATTTATACTAATATTTATACTAATTAAGTCATGTATTTATTACTACTCTAGACTATTTCAGTGATAAATCACTATCATTGTTTAAGTCTTTGGAGCAAGGGTCACTGTAACAAAGTTAATAAGGATGACTCAATTTCGTATATATTTCTTTATAAAAGATGCATAAAGAACCTAGAATGTCTGGAGAACAATAATATGATACTATAGTTACTCAAGTAATACATCTATTTAGTAAAAGAATATAATATTTCTGTTTAAGAGATGGAAATTTTAAAAATAAGATAAATTTAATTTCAACTACTATTACATATATAATACAAGGTAATATAAACGGTATGATTAATTGTTGAATGACTAATATACAGTGTGTCTGTTAGGATTTATTTTTATGTTGCTATTTATTTGGGTTTAGTTAATAAGTTCAAGTAGATTTTAATTTGTTTTTTTTAACTATTACCACGTTTTTAGACGTGAGTTGAACAATTTACTCATATGCTATAAGGCTATATATGCCACCTCTTTCATTCAATAAGGTTAGTAGACGAGGAACTGCATTTTTCTAAAGAGAGTGAAAAATGTCAACTGAAAATGGCAACTTTGTGCAATCCACAATATCTAAGTTTGATAGTCATTATGATCATTGGGCTCATGGAGAATTTTCTTAGGTCAAAAGAATATTGGCACTTGGTGGATGCAGGCATTCATACAATAGTTGAGGGAGTTCAATCAACAGAGGCACAAAGGAAGTCGATTGAAGAACAGAAAATAAAAGATCTGAAGGTTAAAAATTATCGCTTCCAGTCCATTGAAAAAACATCATGGAGATTATTCTTGATAAAGGGAGTTTAAAGATCATTTGGGACTCAATGAAACATAATTACTAGGGGACAAGCAGGGTGAAGAGGGCACAATTGCAAGCGCTGAGGAAGGAATTTGAAGTCTTTCAAATGAAAGGAGAAAAAGTGGACAAGTGCTTTGCTCGGACGTTTACAATTGTAAACAAGATGAAGATATATGGTGAGAACATGACACAGGTTATGATTGTAGAAAAGTTCTTGAGATCAATGACCTCAAGATTTGACTATGTTGTTTGTTCAATAGAGGAGTCAAACAACTTGGATGAGTTGACAATAGATGAGCTTCAAAGCAGTCTTTTGGTTCATGAACAAAGAATAAACCTTCATAGAGAAGACACTAGAAATGAACAAGCATTGAAGGTTTCACATGAAGAGCAAAATGGAGGAAGAGGTAGAGGTAGAGAATTTGGTTGGGGTAGAGGTCGAGGCCGAGGTAGAGGAAGGCAGTTTTCAAACAAAGCCACAGTGAAGTGTTTTAAGTGTCACAAACTAGGACATTTCCAATATGAATGTCCAAGATGGAAGGAAGTGCCAACTATGCTGAATTTGATGAAGAAGAGATGCTGCTCATGTCCTTTGTTGAAGCTAACAATTCAAAACAAAAGGACGTGTGGTTTCTCGACTCCGGATGTAGCAATCACATGTGTGGAAACAAACAGTGATTTTCTACCATTGATGAAGATTTCAAACACTCAGTAAAGCTTGATAATGATTCCAAAATGGAAGTAATGGGAAAAGGAAATATTCGACTTGAGATCAATGGTGCAGTTCAAGTAGTCACTGATGTCTACTATGTTCCAGACTTGAAAAATAACCTACTGAGTGTAGGCCAACTTCAAGAGAAAGGATTAACTTTACTTATACAAAATGGGATATGCAAGTTGTACCATCCAAGACGAGGTTTGGTCATGTAAACGAAAATGACAACAAATTGAATGTTTGTACTACTGGCTAGTGTGGTGATTCAAGAGGCCTCAACATTCCTACAATTAGTTACTGAAGATAGCTCACAATTGTGGCATCGTAGATTTGGGCAATTAAGTTACAAAGGTTTGAGGACTTTGCAATACAAACAGATGGTGAAGTGTCTTCTACTTGTTAAAGCTTCAAATAGAAATTGTACTGAATGCTTTATAGGCAAGCAACATAGATATGCCCTTCCAAAGAAGAGTCAATGAAGGGTGTTGTCGCTCCCGAGATTTTCATCCAGGTACAAACGCGAAAGTGGCGCGTAAACAGAGTAGCCAGCAATGTATATTTATCCCAAGAGAAGGAAAGGAAACACTGCGTAAACCTGAAGGGAAGGAAAGAGCATGGTCTTGCGACCAAGAGAACTGGGTTCGGGAGTCGGTTACGCGAAGGGAAGGTATTAGCACCCCCACACGTCCATCGTACCCGATGGGATCCATGCTTGCTACTTCAATCAAAGGGTGTAAGTAAAGAATACTGGAAAAGGAACTGCTAGCTGGAGAACTGGAAAAGAAAAGGAGAGAGAAAGAGAAACAAATGTAGGGAAAATAAAAGAAGTGTTCGAATGGGCCCTACCCCACTGCCTACGTATCTCATCGGGAACATGAGAATCAGAGCGACGTAGTTCCCCTCACCTAGGGGAAAATTGTTTGTGTTTTTTAGGGAACGACTAATGTTCTAGCTCAGGTGTTGCAGACTCGCTGAATCGAGTGCGTTACCGTCTTGCAATAGAACGAGGAGAAGCACGTTCGTACGTTAAGAATGAGTAAGATGAGAAGAGAATTCCCAAAGGAAAGACGTTATTGTTTGTTTTTGTCTTTTAAGAAAGAAGTGTTTTGATTGTTTTTGTGTTTACAACGCATATTGTATTTAAGTCCTTCACGTAGGATCGAATGCCTCGCATATCGACCCAAGACGGGACGTACGCTAAACATTCTAAGAAAGTGAGAGAAGACCCCTCACTATCTTATTCTTACATGAAAGGCTCAAATATAATATATGCCATGCCTTTATTAAGTATTTTTGCTTTTGTTTTGAGATAAGAAGAAGAGAAACTCAAAGGTTTGAAAGAAAAATGCTAAGGGGAAACTAGGTCCTAATGTTATCATACAATGATTGCCCTATGGTTGAGGTAAGAAAGGGAAGTCTACCTAATGTTAGCATACATGGATTGCTATCCTAATGTCTCTTCTACCTCCGACTTAATAAAAAATTAAGTGGAGCGAGGAATCCTACGGGATCATGTCATCAGACAAGTAAACACAAGATAAATCAATCACAAAATGAACTAAACGCAACGAAAGAGTAAACAGTGTCAGTCAACAATAACGTCACATAATCAAAGTAGAAAAAGGAGAGCTTTAGCCAAGGGGTCATATCAACCGAGGCAAACAAGCTAGCTGTGGGAAGTAGGTACTCATCCAATGGTATCGAGAACCATGGAGAGCAGAGTAAGAAAGGGGAAGATGTGAGTCAGATCACATAAGCATCAACATCGATCAATGCGAGCTATAGACAAGGCGCGGAGGTTTGATTATTAAACCCTCGTTCCACCTGACCGACTCGATAACAAGAGTAAGTTATGTTCAAAGCATCAATCATGTAATGAGAGCTAAGAACGACTAAACTAGAATAACGGGGGTCGATTGCGAACCCTGCCTTCCGTCAATTGCCTCCTTAGAGGTCCTGCCAAACGGATAAGAGGTCCTGCCAAACGGATATGAATCCGTAGCAAAGCAACGAAAGCGCAACGAAAGTAAGTCACGAAAGCACCTATAAACAAATAGCGAACCAAGTTAGAAACAAGCTTTTATTTATAAAATGAAATGGTCAAACCACTTTTGGAATGTCTCCTTTATGTACCTTACACATGTGAACCAAAGATATTAGTAATAATAAGAGAGTGTATGTACAACATGAAAACCTAAGTCTAATGACTATGTACATTTGAGTCACACTAGTCAAAGTGAAAGACCTAAAAGGATTATGAAATTACAAGTCAAGTTACAACTATGCTACAAGACTAATCTACTTTGAAGTTAAAGGTAAACCAACAAAAGAAATCATCTAAGGGTTACAAGTATAGGCAAAGGACATGAAAGTAAACCAAAACCAGAATTGAACTTATGTTAGAGGTGTGCACACATCTTATAAACCTCCACCAATGGCTAAGGTAAAACAAGTTTAAGTCCTTAAAACAAAACAAGGCAATGAGCCGTAAACAACAGCAACAACAGCGCTCTAACACCTGCATAACTATAAAACCAGCAACAAGTAAAAATAGCCTATAACAACTATCATTTCCAGAACAGGGTAGGTCTATATGCAGCCAACCAGGATATCAACATTTTACAGCACACTTTTTCCATTACAGCAGTGTATGCTACAACAACTTCTAAATTCAAGCAATTTATCAAGTCAAGTGAGAAACACTACAAAACAAACTCAAAAATTAGTCAAAGTTCAAATGGGAATAGTCAATAAGAAGTAAATGAAATCAATACTAAAATGTAGACAAACAATTAGTCAAAAACTAACATGTAACAAGTATTAATAACTATTAACAAAGTAAACACATGAAACTACTAAGAAGGTACTAACACTAAAATCTATGTTTAGTCAATGTTAAAACTAAGTCAATGTCAATTAGCTCAAGATTAATTGGTTCAAAGTTAATTTTTAATTTTAAAACTAGTTAGTGGACAATTAAGCTAAAAACAATTAGTGAACCAATAGGCCAAAAACAATTAATGAGCTATTAAGCAAAACAATTAGTGAGCAACTAGTGCACTTCAAAAACCATTAGCAAAATATAAACCTAATTAGCCTAGATCACTAAACTATATAAAATGTCAATGGAAGTCAATATCAATCTCAAATTAAAATCTAATTCTAATTCTCAAATAACTTATAATCCTATTGAGATTAAGCTCTTTATTATCCTAAATCAAGGTTAAATGTTAAAACCAATTAGCTAAAATCAGATTATCGAATCTAATTAACCAAAACAATTAAGCTAAAACCAAATTCAAGATGATACACTAACCAAGGGGTGCAGTCAGTGCAATTTGGGGTGTGTGAGCAGAATTATGAAAAGGGCTTACCATGATAGGCCCATCAACATTACTTCCTCATCTAAGGAGGTGCATAGGCGGATTCATGGTGCGAGCTGCAAGTTGTGAGGGCTCAATCCACATTGACTTCCTAATAACCCTAAGAAAACTTTCATCAAACAACTCTCGTTCTCTTTTCTCCTTGTTGCGCCGTCACAAATCATTTCTCCCCTTCACCGCACCGTTCATCTTCCGTCATACACCATCACCCTTAACCATTGCTTTCTTTCATCATCATCTTCGCTCGCTTTATCTTCGCTCAACAAAGCAATTCCAACAACAGCCCTCATTTTCTTCGGCTTTTCCCTCAATCCAATAAAGATTATGAACAACATCATCTTTGAACCCACTCCGATTAGAATCGACAAAACCACCTTGATCGCCGCCTTCATCTCAGCGCTATCCGTCAATGTCGCAACTCCACCCTCACAACATCCTTCTTCGCATCCACCTCGCGCATTCGGAAGCGACGTCTTGTTTTCTCCGTTTCAGAATCAATATCGGTGAACAAAAAAGAACTCCACCACCGCACATGCTTCAATATCGCTCACTCTCGTTCGAATCTCCGACTCACAAATCGTAATCCAGAGACAGTAAACAGGACCACATAAATCCATAAGAGTTTGGGCGCGAGGTTACCGTGATCTCGCGACGACGTGGACGATGCCACGATTCTGGTATGCACTTGTTCCGTTCTTGATTCAATTATGCAAATCCTTCTTCTGTTTTCTTCGTACGCAATTGGCTGCGACTTGTGGCGTCGTGAATCGTGATTCTGGATTTGTGCAGGTTGATGAATTCGCGTGGAATCGAGGAGGTTGATGCAATAACTTCAAATTCTTGAATCGGTTGCCTCGAATTGTTGTTGATTTGCAGGTTTTCTGTTGCTGAACAATTTTGGATCCTCTCTGCACGACGACGTCGAAAACTGCGACAATTACGTTATCGTATTCGCCTCTTCTTCTCCTTCTGAAATTGTTGTTGGATTGCTGGTGTTGAATTCTTGCGTTACAGGATGAGTCTTGGTGGATTGGTGAAGCTGTTGAAGCTTGTTAAAGATAATTGAAAACGGAGATTGATGTTAAAGGTGAGCTTCAATTGGTGATGAAACTGATGGAGAAGAATCCAGGATGAAGAAATGAATTGAGAGGATTGAAGATGGTGAATTCAAGAGTGAGGGAGAGGGTTTTGGTTAACCCTTTTTCTGTTGCTTTTCTGTTAGAGGTTGTTAGGAGAATTGGTTATGGAATTTTTTTTGTTTTTGTTGTTAAGAGTGTATTGGTTAGAGTGTGTTAGTTTGTGATTCATCTTCTGGTTTTCTGCTGTAAATATTGGTAGGGAATTGTTAGAGTGAAATCTGTTATGAATGTGTTGGTTATATCAATTTCGGTTGTGGTTTTTCTGTTATGTAATGAACTTCTTCTCACTCCACTAATTTTCTTTTCAATTTTTTTTCTGTTGTCATTTTTCTGATAGGTAATTTACTGATAAGCTGCTATGGATTATGACTTTTCTGAATTTGCATTGAACTTCCCACTGGATAGAAAACTTGACACTCTTCTCACTATTGTGAGTGTCCTTTTTCTTTGCTGCTATTTATTTCTACTGTAATGAGATATCAGTCACTATTATAATCTTAATATATAAATCCAACTGAAGTCTGATGTACTTATTGTGATGTGAATTATTTTGTATTAAAATTTCTGTTATTCTTCCCATATTGGTAACAAGTGACTGATCCATGATGACATTTTATATTTCGTGAGAGAGGTGAAAACAATTTAAACTGCTGATTAAGAATATCATCACTTGAAGTATTTCCTTCAAGCTCACATATGCTTCTACGCTTAGGAGAATCATCCTTATCACTTAACGAAATGCTGACTTCATTAGGGAGGGGCCACATCCAGTCGAATGAGATCATAGAAGACATCCACAGTTTTGACTCTAAACATACATCAACACCTAGATCTACCTTTTTGTGCTGGCTATTGAAGTCTAATTTATTGTGAATAGTATCTGGCGTGGAATGGCGGCATCTTTGACAGCACCAGCCAAGAGAATATTTGTTGCACGAGAGACTTCCTTGCTCGTACAAAGCTGCATCCGTGTACATGTTGTCTTGATGGACCCGCACTTTCTCGAGAGAATATAAATAAGGTAAAGCTCCATGAATGTGCAATCAAGCTTTCTGGCCACCAGGAGTAGAACCATAAACTCTAATCACAAGAACTTCGTTCACTAGTCCACCTTGGAAGGTGCTGTAAGAGATGTCAATGGCGGGGATCAGCGGTGCCATGTAATGGTCTATGGAGATAATCTGAATGGTGAAAACCTCTGACTTTGCCTGTGAATCTGACATACTTTGCTCCGGTACGAATTACGGTGAAGGCGATGATGGAATTGAAAATGGTAAAAAAAACAAATAGGTTATTTTGTTTAGAAAAAGGGTTTAAAAATGGACGTGAATAGTAAGTGTGGATGTTTGCAATTGAAAGGGATTTATGAAAGTGGATTTATAAAAATGGATGAATTTGGATATGGTTTAGAGATTATGATTATGGTCTAAAAAGTGGAAAAGTATAGTCTAAAATGTGGGTTAAGGAATGGTTTAAGATGGATTAAAAATTGGTTAAAATGGATATGGATTTTGAAAAATGGATAAAAGTGGATTATGGTTTTAACAAATGAACATGGTTAATGACTTGATGGAAAAAATGGTTTATGATATGGAATAGATACGGATATGATTTTATGGACTTGTATCTTGAATTCCAAGTAACTCATGTGGATCTTTCTCACGTCCCGTAGGCTTAAAGCACTTGACCAATCAAAATTCACATCCCAATCAAAACTCAAATATTTAATGAATTCCCAACTTCAATCTCAACCCTCATTAACTTGTATTACCAAATACAAACCATAATCAACTGAAAGAATAACACTGTCTTGACCACAATATAAATCCACAGCTGGATCTCATATCAAGATGTCTTTGCCATGAACTCTAACCACCATCTTCAATTGATGAATATCAACCCATTCGCACAAAAGATAAGAAACTATGATCCCACGCCTCAAGAGCCCAATGCAAATGAATGAATATGAGTTATGAACTAATGGAGATGCAGATGAATGTGAAGCATAAGCTAGAAAAAGTTGGTATAAATAGGAGGGAAAATTTTGGGGTGCTACAGGTGTAACACCTTAAAATTTGCCCCATGTTTTAGCTTTGACTGGCTTATGTTTCATTGCATTCTTGCATTATCATCTTTGCATATCATTGGCCTTAGCATGGGATCAAGGTGTCTAAATCCAATCAAAGGTACCTTGAGCCTCAAGGTATCTTAATTAATATACCATCTCATGATCAAGCTTGTCAAAAGACTTCAAGTGAATCACATTCTCCTAACCAGTGCAAAATTAGGGTTTTTGGAATTCTTGAGTATAACACCCCAATGGGCAAGATCCTTGAGCTTCTATCATCACCAAATGGCACATCTCATCTTTGTTTGAGAGGATACACATCATACTCAGAGGAATTTGGATTTGGAAGATGTGTTGATTCCTCCTAGACTGGAGACACCAAAATTAGGGTTTGCCATAAAATCAGTTTATTTCTGACTTTTTGGGCAAGACTTGATTCTATGGTATTCCTCATGTCCTTAAGTGTCTAAAATTGGAAAATTGCCCATCAATTTGGTTTGGAAGGGTGTCAATTGATCAATTGATTGAAAATCAGGAGAATTGGGGAAAAGTCAACTGTGTAGAGGAAAAAGTCAACTCTTGACTTTTTGAGGTCAAAATCTTGTTCCTCATCTCAAATATGTTCATTGGTGAAGATTTGATCAAGGAATGTCTAGGGTTTCATCAAAAATCAAGGAAGATTCAAAGTTGCCAAATTTAGAAACTTAGGGTTTCCATTTATGGCAAGTGTAGGCAAGTTGAAGGGCTCACTTTAAGCTATTCTTTCTCCATGTTCCAAGCTCCAAATTAAAAATTTATGGAGGCATATTAAAAGTTCATATTTCAAGCTTCAAAACCATACTAAGAACATCCCTATTGGATTAAAATTGAGAGAGATGTGATCAAATAAAGTTGAGACAAATCAAGGCAAATTGGCAAGTCATGACCAGTCAGTACGCAGTTATTTTCACAAACACTTGGTGTGCATGTTGTGTACAATTTCATAGCCAAATATCTCATTGATGGAGGTTTCAATTCAAAAAATGTTCAACATCACTTTTGTTCTTCCCAATCCCCTCTTCAACTTTGGTGTTGAAGGATTTTTCATCTGATCAACCATGTGAGAGATATATTGGTTCAAAGTAAGGCCTCAAGCTGATTCATTTCACATACATAGGAGCCATGCACGACCAAGTTAGGTTGGCATGCCAAGGCAGTTGGGACCAAGCATTTTCATGACCAATTTTAAGCATGTTAAAGGCTTCAATTGGGATTGCTTTCCACACCAGTCTTGTTCTCCTCCATCCCCTCTTTCCAAAGAGCCATTAATCAAATCATTTCATCCATGAATCATGGAGATACAATGCTTCAAAGTCATCACCATTACCTCTGGTTCTCTTCCATGTCAAGCAATCAAAATTCATTCAAAAAAGAACTTTGTCTTTGTTGCAGCATGCACATCATGTACTTCATACCATGATCATGTCATCAAATATTTGCCATAACTAGCCATGCAATCCCTTACACACGCATACACTCATGTACTCTCTTTTTCCACATTTGTTCAAGGCAAGAGAGAGAGAAACTTGGTGTACAAGTTGATGCTGCTGCAGGGTACCATATGACATCACCACCTTTCATTTTTAATCCACCATAAGATTCATACTCCCTCCATACATGAGCTCACTTCACCTCCATCCTCACACTTCATTTTTCAGTCTCACTCCACCCTCTCTTTCTCAATACACCCTTCACAAACCATGGTTCTAACTGTTAACCAAGGTGGTTAACAGTTAACCAAGAATATATAAACAAAACTCCAACTGAATTTCACTTCCACTTCATTCATTTCTTCATTCTTCTTCAGTTTCATTCATTTTCTCTCCCAAAGTTTTCTCTCACGAAAGTTCATTTTCACCAAGATCTCTCTGCATTTTCATATTGATTCTTCATCAATCATCATCAAGAGAGTGTGTGGAAGCAAAAGATTGAATCTACAGGACCTGCATCTTGAATTTCTTCGTCTTTCTCAACTGATTGCAAGAGATTTCAAGCATTGCTATAGCCTTTATTTGGCCAGTGCTCATCTTCAAAGCTTGAGGAACCTCACCTCTGGTTTTCTTTGGAGCTAAGGTGCATCAACATCACAGGTTTCATCTCAATCTTTTTGATCTTTGTATGCTCTGATTTAGTTTGTTTTTGTGTGTTTGGAGCTCAATAGTAGCAATGTAATATCCGGCTAGTTGATAGGCACCATATGTGCATAGTTTTGAAAACCTAGGGCAAACTTCTTTGATTCGTGTTGCTTGATTCTTGCATCATTTGTGGAAACTGAACATGGATCCGTGATCTACGCAACATGAGGAGCATTTTGATGTGCATTTTGGGCATTTCTGGAGAGATGTAAGGCTGAGCACGGTGGCTGCTCGCCAGAGAAGACGACCGGAGTCTTCTCCGGCCACCTGAAAATCCAACTGCGTGTAAACCCTAGCCTGGCTCCAGATTATAACACAACCGTTTGATCTTTTTTATCCAAGGGACAAGAACGTGCCAGCGCATTAATGAGCCACGTCCCTGACACATGATTCTTTTTCTGATTTAATTTTAAATTTGGTGATTGCATGTGTGTGCCTCATGATTAGTTAACATGTGTATTTGTTATGATTCACGTTATCGTTGTACCTTTCTTGATCATCATGTGTTGACTCCATCCAAGGGATGAGATTGAGTCAATGGATTGACTGAAGCCCACAACATACACCTCATCTGAGAGCGTGTAATTGGACTGGGCTCTTTTTGTTATTAACACCCTCTCCCTTTGAGCCCAAAGCGCGTTTCCACTGGATAATTGCTAGTGTCATACCCCCTGGCTCATTTCTTTCTTTTTTTATTTTCTTTTTTATAATTGTTTCATTTTTAATTTCTAAAATTACTTCCAAGCATCCAAAAATTCCACAAAAATTCATGAAGCATTATAAGACATTTAACTAATCTTGACATATTTTATTTTCTGATTTTATCATATTTTGACATGTTTCCATGATTTTGCTTTGAATTTCTTTTGTTTGTGCATCTATTCATGATACATGCTTCATTATTAATTTGTTTGACATAGTTGTGGATTGAATTTTTACCTAATAATTGATACATGCATCTATGATATATCTAGGAATCTCATGCATTTTTCATAGATTTATTAGGTCATTTTGGGTTGAATTTTGGATGCTATATTTGAGTCATTTTCTTGTATGACTTGTATGAAGTTGTGAGGCATTTTTGAACATGCTTGGTAATTGATTTTGATCCATACTTTTGACACATGTTTGCACACTGATTGCACTTCAAAATTCTTGCATTTTCCATTTTTTCTTATCTTCTTAACATGTTATTTTGGAATTCATAAAAGCATGTTTGTTTGTGTGGATGTTAGAAGATTTGTGCTAGGGTTTTAATGTGTAGTGTGTGCAATTCTCTTTGAAAATTGTTGAGACCTTTTAACCCATGTTGCATGAACATTATAGGTCACTTTTCTCATGTTATAGGTCACTCAAAGTTCATCCTTATATTACTTGTATGCACATGTTTTAACTTGAAATGTGTTGTGTAATTGTGCATTCTCACTTGACTTTCTTTGAGCACATGTTTGTATCAACTCTTGTATGATCTTGCACATTCACTTTGACATGATTCCACTTCTGTTTGTAATCATTTTTGACCCTATGCCATGGCTTCTAACATCACCTCACATGTCTCTTAAGTTCATAAATTTTAAGGTGTTTGTTTGAACTTGTTTGACCTAGTTTGAACCATGTTTGCTTCTAATCTCCAATGTGCTTCAACATGATACTTGTGTGGACTTTGTGCATACATTCTTGACTTCTAAATGTCATCTCCAATTCCATGTGCTACTGACTTGCATTCATATTACATGATTGTTCATCTTACATCTTCATTTCTTACTTGCATTACAAGTATGCTTCATTGTTGGAACTTGAATGATGTTTGCTCCCACTTCTTCCTATTTGATCAATGTTTGCATTCATGAATCACATGCCATCTTAATGACATCTCTACACATTCTTAAATGTCATCCACTTCTGACTTTGATGCTTGCATACGCATTTATTCATGTTTATGAACCATTTGCTTTCATCTTGCATGGCTAATGCATAACTTGTAATTGTATGATCTCTTGATGCATGTTTCAACCTAGTTTGACTTTGTTTGATACCTTAACCCTAGTAGGACACATTGACATGTACCTACTGACCTTGGGAGGTTCCCTAACCCTTAGGACCCTTCTCTTTTGATTTGAACTTTGTTTGCTTTCCAAAGTTGTCTTCTTGAGACCACTAGCATTTGTTTGGTTTACTTTTAATACTTGTATTCATTACTTGTAATCATTTGGTACTAACCTTTTATGTAGGGGAAGAGGTAAGGTGCTTGAACATGTGGATGATTATCCATGTTCATCTCTTCTTTCATCTCTCACTATCTTACTTGTCTTTTCCTTTTGTGAATAGCATGATATAATGCTTTGTGTACAACTTTCTCACACCCTTTGGGATCCTAGCTCATCCTTAATTTTTGATTAAGGTGAGGTAGGATAAGCATTAGGTAGTGCTATCCCTCTCTCTTCTTTAGACTTAGGTTGTTCTTAAACCTTGACCTTAGGGCCACCTTTGCATGATAACATTAGGAATGATTAGTTTCCCCTTAGTGTTTTCTTCTTCTTTGAGTCTTCTCTTCTCATCTCATAACCTTTCTAAAACACTTAATAAAGGTTAACGTGTATTGCGCATGAGCCTTATATATGGAAAATGAGGTATGGGGGATCTCCCTTCATTCTTCTAGGGTACTTAGTGTACGTCCTATTGGGGACGATACGCGACGTATTCGTTCTTATGTTATAGACTTGGGTGGAATGCAAGTTGCAAACAAACTTCAATCCATTTCTTGTCTAAAAAACATAAAACAAATTCAAACCTTTTTATCCTTCGGGATTGTTAAGTTCAAACTCATTTTCAGAAAAGGGCACGTTATTTTTCGTCTCGTCGCAAACAGGCATCGACCCTAACTGCCGGACACAAACTTAACGTCGCTCATAAAAAACACTAAGACCTCGTTAGGTCGAACTACGACTGCTCTGATTTCCTCTCTCTGGTTAGATTGAGGATACGTAGGCACAAGACGGCGATGTCTTGGCGAGCAACCTTCCCCTTAGTTCGTGTCCGAACTACGTTGACTATGACTTTCCCATTGCATGAGGGAATACGTAGGCATAGGACGATGATGTCGTATCGAGTCACTTCTTTTTCTTTTCCCCCATTTCTTCGCTCTTCTCCATTCCCGTTCCTTCTTCTTTCCAGTAGCAGTGGAGCTCCAGATGACGACACCCTTTGATCGAGACAACAATCGTGGATCCCATCGAGTACGATGGATGCGTGGGGGTGCTAATACATTCCCCTCGCGTAACCGACTCCCTTACCCGTTTCTCTTGGTCGCGAGACCATGCTTTTTCCTTCCCTCAGGTTTACGCAGTGTTTCCTATCCCTCTCTTGAGATAAATACACATTGTCGGCGACTCTGTTTTCGCGCCACTTTCGCGTTTGTAATTGGATGAAAATCCCGGGAGTGACAGAGGGCTTCCCAAAAATTGCAGCTTGTACATTCCGATATTTGCGGTCCTATTACTCCTAACTCCAATAGCAACAAGAAGTATTTTATAACATTTATTGATGACTTTAGTAGAAAGGTGTGGATATATTTTCTTGCTGAAAAATCTAAAGCATTTACAACTTTCAAAAATTATAAAATCCTTGTTGAGAAGGAATCAGGTGCCCTTGTATGTTACGTACGCACAGATAGGGCGGAGAATTCACCTCCAACAAGTTTAATGAATTTTGTAAAATCAATGGCATAAGCAGGCAACTTACAACATCCTACACTCCACAACAAAAATGGCGTAGCCGAGCGTAAAAATCAGACCATTATGAATATGGTTTGGTGTATGCTTTGTGAGAAACAAGTACCAAAGTCATTTTGGCCAGAAGCTGCAAAATGGACAGTTCATGTTCTCAACCGGAGTCCGACATTGACAGCTAAAAGACAAAACTCCAGAAGAGGTGTAGAGCGAAATTAAGCCTGAAGTTGATTATTTTAGAGTATTTAGGTGTCTATCTCATGTCCATGTACCTGATACTAGAAGAACAAAGCTAGATGACAAGAGCATACAATGCGTATTACTTGGAGTAAGTAATGAATCCAAAGCTTACCGATTGTTTAATCTGGTTTCTGGAAAAATTATTGTCAGTAGAGATGTCAATTTTGAAGAAGATAAAGGCTGGAATTGAGGGAGGACTGCCGAAGAAGTAAAGCGTGACATATTGGTATGTGAAGGCAATAATGACATTGAGAATTCCTCTTTTGAAAGTGCTGAAGAAGCTGTAGAAGACACTGAAACAGCAGCAGAAACAAATCAAGAAACAACTACCTCAACATCAAGTGATTCATCTATTGAAGATGCACCAGTACTTGCTGAAAGAAGGATTCGAAAAGTGCCCAGCTACTTGCAGGATTATGAAACCGGTGAAGGATTGTCTGAAGATGAGAACTATTTTGCAATGTTTACCTCTCATAAAGATCCAAACTCATTTGAAGAAGCTGAAAGATATGAGAAATGGAGAAAAGCAATGGACATGGAGATGGAGGCAATAGAAAAGAATAAAACATGGCAGCTTACAACTTTTCCTAAAGGTGCTAAGAAGATTGGTGTCAAATGGGTCTTTAGAACCAAATTAAATGAGAATGGTGAGGTTGATAAGTTCAAAGCCCGATTAATATTAAAAGGCTATGCTCAACAACAAGGGATTGATTATAACGAAGTCTTTGCCCCGGTAGCAAGGTGGGACACAATCCGGATGGTCTTAGCTCTAACAGCACAAAAAGGGTGGAATGTGTATCAACTAGATGTTAAAAGTGTTTTTCTTCATGGTGAGTTAACAGAGGACGTGTATGTAGAATAACCTTTAGGTTATGTTCGAAAGGGTGAAGAAGAAAAAGTATACAAGCTTAAGAAAGCTTTATATGGACTAAAGCAAGCACCCCGATTCTGGTATAGCAAAATTGAAGCCTATTTTGCTAAGGAAGGATTTGAAAGATGAAATCATAATCATACTCTCTTTGTTAAAACAGAAGGTAAAAGAATTTTAATTGTGAGTTTGTATGTTGATGATTTAATTTTTACTGGGAATGATGCAAGCATGTTTGAAAGCTTTAAGAAGTCAATGAAAACGGAGTTTGATATGCCAGATTTAGGGAAGATGATATATTTCCTTGGTGTAGAAGTCTTGCAAAATTCAGAAGGCATATACGTAAGTCAGAAGAATATGCTAATGAGCTGCTTGAAAAGTTTGGACTGCAGAATTGTAATTCAGTTAAGAATCCCATAGTTCCTGGTTTTAAGTTGTCAAAGAAAGGAGAAGATGCTAAGGTGGATGCTACTGCTTACAAGCAATTAATTGGGAGTCTCATGTACATTACTGTAACGAGACCTGATTTAATGTATGCAATATGTCTGTTGAGCAGGTATATGGCCAGTCCTACTGAGTTGCATATGCTGGCACCAAAGAGGGTTCTTCGTTATTTAAAGGGAAAGGTGGAGTTATGTGTGTTTTATAAGAGAGTAGATGCTGAAGAATTGGTGGCTTACACCGATAGCGATTATGCCAGAGATATTGATGATAGAAGGAGCACATCCGGATATATATTTTTGTTGTCTGGTGGAGCAGTCTCATGGTCATCAAAGAAGCAGTCTGTTTTAACATTGTCCACAACTGAGGCAGAGTTTGTGGCAGCCTCCACATGTGTTTGCCAATGTGTGTGGATGAGAAGGGTGTTGGAAAAGATTGGGCTCTCACAAAGCAAGAGTACTGTTATTATGTGTGACAATAGCTCAACAATTAAATTGTCCAAAAATCCAGTCACGAATGGTAGAAGCAAACATATAGATGTAAGGTTCCATTTCTTGAGAGATCTCACTAAGGAAGAAGTGGTGAAGTTGGTCCATTGTAACACAATCAATCAGGTAGCGGATATTATGACCAAACCATTAAAACTTGATGTATTCCAGAAATTAAGAGATCAGCTTGGAGTTCATGAAGTGCCAAGTTTAAACTGAATGCCTGCTACAATCAGTTTAGGGGGGAATTGTTAGGATTTATTTTTATGTTGCTATTTATTTGGGCTCAGTTAATAAGTTCCTAGTTTCTAGTTCCACTAAGTAGAATTTAATTTGTTTCTTTTGTAACTGTTACCACGTTTTTAGACGTGAGTTGAACAATTCACTCATGTGTTGTAAGGCTATATATGCCACCTCTCTCATTCAATAAAGTTAGTTTTTCAATTCCATAAAACTCTAACAGTGTCAAGTGATCATACAAATTTATAAACCTGGTCTGACATGTTTATACATGCTATGAGTATAAACTGTACAATCATGCAATCTTGCGGTTATTTTCTCGGCTTTAATTCGTACAACCATGGTGCATTAGGGAGCATGGGGAAAATGTCTCAAAAAATGTCTTCACTTGACGAGGTCCCCTACGTGCCAACCACATATTGCAATTTGTCGAATATTATTTAAGCCATCTTGGGTCTTTCACATGGTCACGGACATTAGTGAATGGGATGAGATCATTTACACTTAGGGGTGTTCGAGGTGCGGTTTGGGCGGTTTTGACGCTAAAAATCATCCGAACCGCAAGGGAAAAAAGCATGCGGTTTTTTACAAGATTTTTATTGAGTGATATTTACATATATAGAGAACAACATAACTTTGTGTTTATTCATTCATACATTGTCAAATAACGACAAAACTCTTCATATTTAGACAAAAAGTTTTCATTCAATATACAAAAATCAATTTAAACAAAAGTGAAAAAAAAATAGTAGCACAAAACAATATCAAAATATTATAATAAAATAGAAAATATAAGAGAAGGGAGATTAGAGAAGATGAAAAAGAAAGAACATAACAGATGTGAGATTAGAGAAGAAAGGTGCGATAAAAATATAATTAGAAGAGAAAATAGTAACATAAAAATGAGAAGATGAAAAAGAAAGAATATGTGAGATGAGAGATTAGTGTAGAAGAGGCGAGACGTACATGTCAAAGAAGATGAAAAGAATGCACAATACTATTAGGAGAGATTTGAGAAGATTAAAACTGAAAAGTTAAGTGTGAGTAAGATAAAATATTTCGTAATTGTAAGGTTAAGGCATAATGGGTTTGAGTTTTGGGTTAGATGTGAAATAAGTGAAGTTTGGGTTGTAACATAATGCGGGTTGGTTTGGTTTAGTTCGGTTTGCAAAATACAAACCGCAAACCAAACCGAACCATGCGGTTTTGTTAAAAGATGACCCGAACGAATCCGAACCAAATGCGGTTTTTTGCAGTTTCGATTTGGTTTACGGTTTTTTATTGGGTTGATTCGGTTTTAAACACCTCTATTTACACTATGTAGACTCATGCTACAATATTTACGAAAATTCACAATTCCTAAGCGGTTCACATTCCCTAAACATGAGACATGTAAGAAAATTGGCTAAAAAGAAATATAATTGTCAACAACTCTCAAAAGGCGAAATGGTTAAGAAAAATATATCGATCCATAAATCCCAAGCATGAAGTATGTAAGGGAAAAATGCTTAAGAAGAAATATAACCGTTCATGACCTCCAGTTCATGACCTCTAAACATGACACTTGTGAGAGCAAAATGGTTAAGATGAAATTTAGCGGGTCATATTCATTTTAATATGAAGCATGTAAGGGTGAAGTGATTAAGGGTGAAATGGTTAAAAAAGAATACAACAATTAATGTTGATTTTCTTTGAGAGGTGCATACATGCATCATCTCTTGAATTTAGTTGAAAATTAAAAGAATGTGTAATGGACATTAATCTGGAAGGAATTGATGTTGTTGTAATATATTTTGGACATATTGAAGTTTATGAACTTGTTTAATTTTGTGTAGATTTTCCAAAAACATGCAAAAACTGATGCACGCTATCATCATCTAATTTTTATAAGAATTATTGTTCGTTTTTTTATTAATTTTAGTCATAAGTCTCATGAAGAATTTAAAGGAAATTGAAGAAGTGAAAATAATGAAATACGAGAAAAGCATTAAAAGCACAGAAAAAATAGGGTGATCACTTTTGGAAAAAAGGTTTTTGTTAGAATTAAACTCGAGATTTTGAGTAATTCCGGATCAATCTTGATAAACAAGAATTAATTTTTCTGATTGATTATCTCTTTTTTTTTCATCCGAGTGAATCAACCAAACTTAGTTATAAGATGATTCTCGTTGCACGATTGTCAATAGAAGAAAAAAGAAAAAATGAAATTTGGAGAAAAATAAAGATTAGGGTTTTAGAGAAAAATAGGAGAAGAAGAAACAATTTTTTACAGAATTTCTCTCTACTTTCAAACTGAAGTGTTATTCTTTGTAACTGCAAGTTCTCTTTTTATAACGATAGGGGTTACTCCCTATTTATAAATTTTGGGCTTGCTTTCTATTTAAGTAAGGCCCAAAATACCTAATTCTGCTAACACTATAAAATTAGATCTAAGTCGAAATTTCTGTCCAGGTACACTACTTCGACATTTTGACGACATAAAATTTTGATACTTCCTTGCTTTTGTCGAGTAAAATGCTTCGACACAAGAAATTACATTCTCAATACACCACCTAATTCATTGTGTCTAAGTTATCTACATTCATCATAGACCATAGTCTTTTGAACACTTTGATCTTCATTCCTTTCGTCATGATGTCTGCAAGATGATTTTCAGTTCTGCAGTGTTCCAAGTTCAGCTTCACATTTGCTACCTGCTCTCGAAGATAATGGAACCTTATTTCGATGTGCTTGCTTCGTTCATGTGTTATCGAATTCTTCGTCAAATTGATAGCGAACATGTTGTCGATCTTCGTGGTGATTGCTCCATGATTCTTCCGTGTAATCTCTTCGACCAAATTCACCATTCATATTGCTTGACATGCACAGAGAGAAGTCGTTATGTACTTTGCTTCACTGATGATAGTATAACTATTAGTTCCTTTCTTGGACTCCAAGCAACTAGTGCACCACCTAGCATAAACACATAGCCAGCTGTAGAATTTTTATCTTCAACATCATTACATCAACTTGAGTCAGTATAACCCACTGGTTTGCATTCTTTTCCTTCATCAACTGCAGGAAACAAAATTCCATAGTCGAGAATTCCTTTGAAATACCTTAGTATCCTCTTCTTCGCTATTAGGTGTGATACCTTTGGCTTCTGCATGAATCTGCTACCATACCCACATTGTGTGCTAGATCACGCCTTGCATGACAAAGGTATCGAAGTCATCTAATGAGTCTTTTGTACTATGTTAGATCGACATCATCTTCATTTGTGTCTTTAGAGAATTTCATTTTGGAATCAACTGGAGTCGAAGTTGAGTTGAAATTTTCCATCTCAAATCTCTTGAGTATTTCGCATACATATCTTCTTTGGTGCATCATCAAGCTTCTACCACTCTAGTAGAATTCGATGTCAAGGAAGTATGAGAGATTTCCCAAGTATGATATTTCAAACTTCTCACTTAAGTCATGTTTAAAATCTTTGATCTCCGTCTTACAACTTCCTGTTATCAACAGATCATCGACATAAAGACATAGTATAAGCAATTCACTATTGCTTCTTCTTACATATACTCCATGCTCAGTTGTGCACTTCACAAATTCCTTCTCCCTTAGAAATTTATCTATCTTCTTATTCCAAGCTCTTAGAGCTTGCTTAATTTCATACAGGGATTTTGTAGCATATATACCTTACTTTCTTTACCTTGCTTCACAAACCCAACTGGTGGTGCAACATAAACTTCTTCATCTAAGCGGCCATTCAGGAAAGCATATTTCAACTCCATCTGACATATATGCTAGATGTTCATGTTTTCTAGTCCAACAACTAGCCTAATTGTTTCGATACTAGCAACAGGTGTAAAGAATTCGTCGAATTCGATACCTTCTTTCTAAAAAAAATCCTTTCACCACAGGTCTTTCCTTGTTTCGAGTTACTTCTCCTTTGGGATATTATTTCACCTTGTATACCCACTTCACATCGATTTCCTTCTTGTCTTGAGGCAATTTGAAAAATGACCAAGTGTTGTTGAATTCGATGGACTTCAGTTCCTCATTCATTGCTTTCACCTACTTCCAATTCTTCAATGCTTCAGCTGCATAGAAAGCATAGCGTACCAGCTCACTGTCATCATCGACCACATCATCTAATGTAATTACACATTCTTGCAACCTTGTAAGCATGTGTCTTGTTCTTTGAGGTCTCATTGTGATTTCTTGACCTCTGACTTCTTCTCGTTGAACTTCTCTTTCGAATTCACTTATTGGTTCTTCACACAAGATTCTCACTGAATCTTTTTTAACATTTTCAGTCCAATCTTATTCCTTAAGCTCATCTATGATCACGTCCCTTCTGATCATTACTTGCTTGTTCACTAGGTCGACAACTTGTATCCTCTAGTCAAATGATATCCTATTAGAATCATATGTCTTGACTTATCATCAAGTTTTTATCTCAATTATCTATGTGCTATAGATTTGAATACCTTCAGATGACTCAAGCTAGGCTTGACATCAATCCAACATTATTCTGGCATGATTCCTTCTAGCCTTTTCGTCGGACATCTGTTCAAAATATATGTTGCAATCGACACAACTTCTCCCCATGATTCTTTGTGTAAATGCTTTCCTTTCAACATACTTCTCACCATATTCATGATGGTTCAATTCTTCCTTTCTGCAGTTCCATTCTGCTGTTGAGCGTAGGGTGGCACCACCTCATGCACAATCCCTTTTTCTCACATAATCCCTTATTTCTCACATAATGTGTCTAAGTATTTGGACACATCTTCTCCACCATCATCAGTCCTCAGAATTCTTGAGCTTTCGACCACTTTGTATTTCGACCATAGATTTAAACTTGGCAAATACCTCGATCACTTCACTTTTCTTCTTGATCGGGTAAGTCCATAGTTTTTAACTGAAATCATCTATGAATGTGACAAAGTATTTATTACCACCAATCGAATCCACCTGGATAGGACCACATACATCTGAGTATATGATTTCAAGAATTTGCTTCGACTTGCTTCCTGCATCCTTGCTAAAGTTGTTCTTGTGCTACTTCGTCTACACACATTCCTCACATACTTCATTTGGAATGTTGATTTTTGGTAATCCTGAAACCATATTTCTTCTTTTTAGATCTCTGATGTCTTTGAAATTGAGATGACCAAGTCTATAGTGCCATATCCATTCATCCCTGCTAGATACAGTTGCAAGGAACTTGTGTTCCATCATATTTAGTTCAATCCTGAAGTTCTATTTTGAGACATAGGTGCCTTCAAGATTAACCTTCCACCTGAGTTGAGAACTCCCATCATCTTATTTTCAATCGACACTTTGTAGTTCTTTTCGACCAACTGTTCTATGTTGAGCAAATTACTTTTCATGCATGGTATGTACAATACATTGGAAATTACTAACCTCTTGCTATCTTTTCTCATAATTAGAACATCGCCAATACCTTCAACTACTAGAGTATTGTCATTTTCAAATTTCACCATGTTCTTCATTGAGGGTTTTATGTTGACAAACCAATATTTCCTACCAGTCATGTATGATGAGCATCATAAATCTAAATATCATTGGTCCTGGAATTTTCTTCATCTCTTGTTGTGACCATCAACAACATTTCTAATTCTCCATGCTTTGAAAAATTTGCATCATTATCTTGGTTCTTTTGTTTTTTTGGACAATCACAAGAGTAGTGACCATACTTCTGACAATTGAAACACTGAATGTGACTTTTGTCAGATTTTCGACCACCACCTCTTCCTCTACCAGCAGCACCACCTCTTTGGTTGCTTTTGTACGAGGAATTTCTCTAATTCGACTAGCCTCCTTCTCGCTGACTTCAACCAATAAAATTGTTGTATCCTCCTCTAACTTTGTTGTCGAACCACTTTCCTTTGCCTTTCTTTTCTCTTGATGACTGTACCTGCAAATCCATATCACCTTTCAACTTGCTTGCATCTCTTTAAGCCATTCTTTGTTCATGAGATTCAAGCGTCCCTTGAATCTCTTCGTTTGTCAATGTTGATAAATATTTCGAATTTTATATGGCTACTACCACGTGGTCGAATTTTGGAGCTAATGACCTCAAGATCTTTTCAACAACTGATCTTGATGTCAACACTTCTTCACATACCTTGATTTGATTCACCAGTTTTATAACCTTAGTGAAATATTCATTATGCTTTCATTGTCTTCAATATGAAGCAATTCATACGTTCTTTTGTGAGTTTATAACCTCACATCTTCACCTTCTCTGTGCCTCCAAGCGATTTCTCCAAAATTTCCCATGCTTCTTTCGCTGATTCTACATCATTGACCTTTTTGAAATTGTTTTGATCAACATATTGATGAAATATAAAGAGAAATTTATAATCTTTCTTCTTCAATTCTTTGTATACAGCTTTTTCTTGATCCGACATGTTTTCTTCGAGCGGTGTTACTCCTTCCTTCACAAGATCCCAAATATCTTGACAACAAAAATCAACCTTCATTTGTTTACACTAATTCTCATAATTCTGACCCTTCAGAATTGGGAGACTCGCCGAGAAATGTCCATTCGGATGATTCATTGCCATTGCCATCATGTTTTGCTTTCCACGAATCACTCAACAAGTGCTCTAGATATCAGATGTTGGAATTAAACCCAAGACTTTGAGTAATTCTATATCAATCTTGATGCACAAAAATCAATCTTTCCGATTGATTATCTCTCTTGATTTTCACTCTTCACTCGAGTGAATCAACCATCCTTAGTAGCAAGATAATTCTCACTCCACAATTGTTAATAAAAGAAGAAATAAAAATATGAAATTTGGAGAAGAAAGAAAGATTATGGTTTTAGAGAAAAATTGGAGAAAAAGAAAAGATTTTCTGCAGAGCGTCTCTTTGCTTTCAAACTGAAGTGTTATTCTTTACAACTGCAAGTTCTCTTTTTACAACGATAGGGGTTACTCTCTATTTATAGATTTTGGGTTTGCTTGCTCCTTAAGTAAGGACCAAAATACCTAATAATGCTAACACTACAAAATTAAACCTAAGTCAAAATTTTTGTCGAGGTACACTACTTCGACATTTCGACAACACAACATTTCAACATTTCCTTGCTTCTGTCGAGCAACATGCTTCGACACAAGGAATTACATTCTCAACAGTTTTGATGAGGAAAGCATTAGAATCACTTAGGAAAAAGGTGTTCAACCATTTAATGCCAGATTCAACCTATATTATTGATTCTGACTTGGTCTTCGGAGATGAACATATTATTGATTTGTTGAACCATATGACTTGTTTTGTATTATTTACGTAAATTGATATTGCAGTTTCTATTCAGTTACTCTTTTGTGTAATGTTTTTTTGTATGTTGACGAACTCACGAATTGTAATTAGATTTGTAGGGATTACTTACCCTAACTCTATTGATCTGAACTAGAGTAATTATTCATCTATATAACTGATTTAGGGATAAACGGTTATTAGTTGTGACATAGAAATTGATGAACATATTTGTCTGATTTTACTATCTAGCTGACCTAAGAAATTAGGGAGTTATAGTTTAAGTTAGTGAGTTATACACCAAGGAATTGGGTATAACAGTTTGTTAATTCATCATAATTCTGTGAAAATGATTTTAAACAAATAAACATAGTCATCAATAGTTAATTTTAGGGGGTTCGAATAAGACCTAATCGTCTTCTCAATTGATATTTTACTAACGTTTGTAAGTATTTTCAATTCAACTCTCAATAGAACACAATTTTTCCTATTAAAATAGCTCAATCAATGTGGAAATGAACTTAAATTTTTATTATTTTGATACATTTAGTATACTGGATAAATTTTGCAAAATTGTCATCAAGATTTTGGCGTCGTTGTCGGAGATTGTTGAATAATTTCAACAAGGCAATTTTTGTGCTACATTTTATTTTTATATTTTAATTTTAGTTTTTTTAATGCAAGGTTCGAGTTCGACATTGATACCATTGAATTCAAAAATCGAAAGGACTACAAGAGCAATTCAAAAAGAAAAAAAGAAGCACAATACGCTAAGGAGGAACTGGAAGAAGAGAGAGAAAAGATGGTTAATCCATCGAGACAAATGATGGGTGATTACTGCAGGAGGACTGATGTTGGACAAATTTTCTTAGGATTTCAACATGGTAACCCTATTACTTTAGATATAAAAAATTGTACCTTCAGGTTAGATATATAACACGTTCGACGGACAAACCATCACAGGCTCGTAGGAGCATTTTGTTCAATTTTATGAAACATGTTCGATTTGCAAGTTAAATGATGTGGCTGATGATCATATTAAATTAAGATTGTTCAGATTTTCTCTAATGGACAGAGCTAAAGATTGGTTGCAATATACAGACTTGGAAAGAATTAGAAGATAAATTTATGGAAATATTTTTCAAAAACACTCAGTTTGTGGAGAGAAGAGAAAAGATTTCTAATTTTGAATAGGGTGATGCTAAGTCTTTATCTGGTACATGGGAGAGATTCAAATTATTACTCTGTAGATGTCCAAATCACAACATGAGCAGTGTCATACCCCAAATTTTACCCCCTTAGATGTCATCATCATGTGCATGAGCATTGTAGGTCAATCATCTTTGCATAGCTAACCAAACTATCAAGCTTTGTGGTTTTGTTGTTCTTGAGGAATTGTACAAGAAAGGGAAAGCTCTGATTAACCAGGATTTGTGAAAGAGATCAACAAAACAAGACCTCATACACTTCAAGGGTTCCTAAGATGCCTTTTGGTTCAACACGACTCATTTCAAGGGCTCCCTAAGTGAATGGGAGAGGTTTTGAATTCATCTGATAAAAAAGTCAACTGAAACTCCAAAAAGTCAACCTTTGAGTTTTATGGTCAACCATGAACATTTCAAGTCATATTCTATGATCTCATGTGGTTAGCAATAAAATAAGGAGATTTGGAAAATTAGGGTTTTGGATGAATTTTTCTAAGTGTGGAAATTATGATTTTTAGCCATCTTTCAAGGATTATATCTCACTCATTATTAATCCAAATGGATCAAACTAGTACTCATTTTAAAGATGACATTCCATACTACAAGTTTGTAGAAGGAATCAAGTTCAAAGGAATGTATAATTTATGGAGGATCAAAGTTGGAAGAAATCATGATTGGTACCTATACTTAGAAAAATTTCTAAGTCCTAAAATTCAGGTTTTTGCACCAACTTCAAGCCAAATTTTCATGAATTTATTGACCTTAAATCAAAATTATTCAAACATGAAAGTTATTCCTTGTTCTTCAAGCTTTCCAAGCATATGTAGAACTCTCCAATTGGATCAAGGAGTCAAAAGTTATGATGTCTCAAAGTTGGAGGTTTTTGGGCAAAAGTTTGGCAACTTGCCCAAGTTGCCAAGGCACCTCAAGTCATGTTTTTGCTCAACTTTGCAACCACTTTTATCATGTTTCTAAGCTTAAAATCAAAATTCCTTGAACATGAAAGTTGTTCTCCTCCATCTCAGCTTTCAAAGCATGTCTAGAACTCTTCAATTGGATTTGTGTAGCTCAAGTTATGATAGGATGAATATGAGTGCCAAGCTGTTGAAGCTAGAATAGCAGCAAGCAAAAATATATAGGTAACCCAATTTATCATTCTCCACAGGGATCAGTGCGAGGGAAAGAATGCCATTCAACGGTTTCTATATTACTAAGCTTATAGTTCAAAAGTTCTGGTTTAAAGACGAACCAAAAGCAAATGCGGAAAATGTAAAGACGGAAAATATAAAGTAAAGACTGAATTATAAACGGAGCCTTGTTGGAATTGGATCTCATCAATTGATAACACATGCATTCTTCTAATCAAGTAAACACAAATCAATCATTCGCCTAATATCCTCGCGTATCACTCACAACAGAGGTTATGTCTAACGCAACGCCGAGAGGCCAACTGTATTGTCTTATCAGTGATGTCTCACCCAACAAAACCAACACAGAGCTTTAAGAGCTGATACTCACGCAAGTGTTAGGCCTAAATCTATGTCTAGAGTCCAGTCCTAACAAATATTACTATAATGTCCATATCAAATAAATGATTTCTTCGTATTTAAGCAAGATCAAAATACGTACACACGCTTAACCCTTTTTACATGTATTCAACTAATTTGCCCAATGAATGTGAATATCCTTCTTCATCACTATTATCACGCATCCTCGCGATACCATGTCGATCCTACTCATGCTAGCCATGCTACATAATCAACACAATACAACAAAAGATAAAATGAATATCAACTCACAAAACCATGTCAAAAGCTTGTTAATTGATAGATGAAAATCTAAGATCAAAGATTTGTAAAGGTTTTGTCAAGACCACAAATAATCAATCAAAGACAACAACAATAGAAAATCAGAATTCATTCACAAACATACATTAGATGAAATACATAAGGTATCAAAAGATTACATCCCTCTCCAACAAGAAATCAAAGATCCTACCTTTT
Organism: Lathyrus tuberosus; assembly: GCA_022829125.1. Taxonomy (NCBI): domain Eukaryota; kingdom Viridiplantae; phylum Streptophyta; class Magnoliopsida; order Fabales; family Fabaceae; genus Lathyrus; species Lathyrus tuberosus. The sequence continues at coordinate 6,034,548 of JALAZF010000141.1, read as the reverse complement.
CTCCCTTGGAAATGAAGAAATGTAATGTTCTATGCTGAAAACTACAAGTTCTCACTCTCCAAAACTAAAACATAAACCTAAAAAGTGTGAAAATCCTATTTATACAATTCAGGAATTTTCATGTTCGCACTGCGAACCATTCATTCACACAGCGAATGTTGAAAAATGGCACTTCAAGTGCCTCTGAACAGTTAAACCGCCCCAGAAATTCTCGCTACTTTGCACTGCAAAGGATTTGTTCGCAAAGCGAACACACGCTTTTAAGTTCGCAAAGAAAACTTTAGCTGCTTTTTCCTCTGTCCAATTCTGGGACCATTCGCTGGGACCTTCGCCAGAGTTTGCAAAGCGAACCTTCGCTGGCACTCGCCTTCCCATTCGCAAAGTGAACCAACTGATGGATTCCTCACTTCTTTGACAGCTTGCACCATTTCTTGTGTCTTACACTTTTGATCGTTTCATGCCTTATACTGCACAATAACACACATATTACAAGCACCAAAGGTATTTTCTTAAGGTTAGAAGAACAACAATAATCATGGATAAAAACCAATGAAAACATGAGAAAAGAGTGGAAAAAATGCAAAGAAAGATATGTCATTTTTAGGTCAAATCTGCACCTAACACTCTCCCCAACTAAACTTTTTCTTGTCCTCAAGCAAAGCACCCCTTATGGACACAAGAGGATTTGCTCAAGCATACGATTAAACCAAAGCAAGATAAATGCGGACAAACATGAAAATGCACACAAGCAACGTTCCCCACTCAATAGAATCGAACAATGACCAAGAATTAAGTTCTTAAACAAATATCATAATGGTTCAAAGAACAACTAAGTTTTCATACTTGAATCACTCTAACACTCCTCTTCAAAATAAGAATGAAGAAATTGACGCGTTTGCAACCGCGGGGAAATTTCACTCACCCGACAAATAATGCAAATAACAATCAATTCATATAACATCTAACAATAAAAAATGAAAACATGGAAGCAAAAAGATCACTAAGGGATTTAAAGGTTGTAGCTTGGTCGGGTTAACAACAAAGGGACATTTCTAAGGTCCATTGAATCGAAATTGCCGATAAATGATATTTACTCATTACAACTTCATTCACCATTCTCATTCCTTTACCACTAACCTTCTCAAACTTCCTTATGCACAATTATTTCATCTCTATTTTTCTCATCAAACAAGCATTCTTTTTCTTTTGTTTTTCACATTCATATTTACACTTTTTCATTTCATGCTTGTTTGAAATTTTTCAAAAGTTGAAAGCAACCTACCATCTTCTTTTTCATTCTCCCCAACTTGAATTCAACCAAACCTCAAGTGAATGAACCTTACTTTTTAAGGCAAGGAAATCAAATTATACCAATGTTCAAAGGTTCAAGAAGAAATTTTTAGAAACTCACAAAATTCAATGATGAACTACACTTTCAAATTATGTACATAAACAAGTTCATCACTAAAAATGAGATCTAAACTGTTTAGGCTCAAAGGGGCTAACAAATTCTCTCTACTCACGGGTAAGATACTTTTGGATACGGTTGTGCTCAATATAAACAAATGCCTTGATCATTTCTAATGCTTCCACAAAATCACAATAATCAAAAGATAAAGCATGAATCAAACGAATTAACAAAGTTATCAGTCATCCAAGCATTTAGTAAACAATAGAGGTTTCCTCACAATTTGTGGCTTTTGGACCTAAGTGAAACAAGCATTTAAACAAGTTAAAAAATGAAACAAGAATACACATTTGCACAAAGCACAAAATTCTTAAATCATTCTAACATTCTATAAAGCGGTACAATTTACCAGGCATACTTTCAACGCTCAACATCCATCTAGACTCAGTCGAAGCTTCATTGCATACTTTTATACACAAAGTAACCAATCTAGAAGGAGTTCTCATCATTCCTGATCACACTAGAGAAAACATTAAAGGAACACAAATGCATATAATATTAACAAATGTACAAAGCTTAAAAATATAGAAACTATGCGATGCGATTCAATATTTAAACACCAATCCCCGGCAACGGCGCCATTTTGTTGAAGCTAGAATAGCAGCAAGCAAAAATATATAAGTAACCCAATTTATCGTTCTCCACAGGGATCAGTGCGAGGGAAAGAATGCTATTCAACGGTTTCTATATTACTAAGCTTATAGTTCAAAAGTTCTGGTTTAAAGACGAACCAAAAACAAATGCGGAAAATGTAAAGACGGAAAATATAAAGTAAAGACTGAATCATAAACGGAGCCTTGTTGGAATTGGATCTCATCAATTGATAACACATGCATTCTTTTAATCAAGTAAACACAAATCAATCATTCGCTTAATATCCTCGCGTATCACTCACAACAGAGGTTATGTCTAACGCAACGCCGAGAGGCCAACTGTATTGTCTTATCAGTGATGTCTCACGCAACAAAACCAACACATAGCTTTAAGAGCTGATACTCACGCAAGTGTTAGGCCTAAATCTATGTCTAGAGTTCAGTCCTATCAGATATTACTATAACGTCCATATCAAATAAATGATTTCTTCGTACTTAAGCAAGATCAAAATACGTACACACGCTTAACCCTTTTTACATGTATTCAACTAATTTTCCCAATGAATGTGAATATCCTTCTTCATCACTATTATCCCGCATCCTCGCGATACCGTATCGATCCTACTCATGCTAGCAATGCTACATAATCAACACAATACAACAAAAGATAAAATGAATATCAACTCACAAAACCATGTCAAAAGCTTGTTCATTAATAGATGAAAATCTAAGATCAAAGATTTGTAAAGGTTTCGTCAAGACCACAAATAATCAATCAAAGACAACAACAATAGAAAATCAAAATTCATTCACAGACATACATTAGATGAAATACATAAGGTTTCAAAAGATTACATCCCTCTCCAATGAGAAATCAAAGATCCTACCGTTTCTCCCTTGGAAATGAAGAAATGTAATGTTCTATGCTGAAAACTACAAGTTCTCACTCTCCAAAACTAAAACATAAACCTAAAAAGTGTGAAAATCCTATTTATATAATTCATAAATTTTCATGTTCGCACTGCGAACCATTCATTCGCACAGCGAATGGTGAAAAATGGCACTTCAAGTGCCTCTGAATAGTTAAACCGCCCCAGAAATTCTCGCTACTTCGCACTGCGAAGGATTTGTTCGCAAAGCGAACACTTGCTTTCAAGTTTGCAAAGCGAACTTTAGCTCCTTTTTCCTATGTCAAATTCTAGGATCATTCACTGGGACCTTTGCCAGAGTTCGCAAAGCGAACCTTCGCTGGCACTCGCCTTCCCATTCGCAAAGCGAACCAACTGGTGCATTCCTCACTTCTTTGATAGCTTGCACCATTTCTTGTGTCTTACACTTTTGATCGTTTCATGCCTTATACTGCATAATAACACACATATTACAAGCACCAAAGGTATTTTCTTAAGGTTAGAAAAACAACAACAATCATGGATAAAAACTAATGAAAACATGAGAAAAGAGTGGAAAAATGCAAAGAAAGATATGTCATTTTTAGGTCAAATCTCCACCTAACACTCTCCCCAACTAAACTTTTGCTTGTCCTCAAGCAAAGCACCCCTCATGAACACAAGAGGATTTGCTCAAGCATATGATTCAACCAAAGCAAGATAAATGCGGACAAACATGAAAATACGCACAAGCAACGTTCACCACTTAATAGAATCGAACAATGACCAAGAATTAAGTTCTTAAACAAATATCATAATGGTTCAAAGAACAAATAAGTTTTCATACTTGAATCACTCTAACACTCCTCTTCAAAATAAGAATGAAGAAATTGACGCGTTTGCAACCGCGGGGAAATTTCACTCACCCGACAAACTATGCAAATAACAATCAATTCATACAACATCTAACAATCAAAAATGAAAACATGGAAGCAAAAAGATCACTAAGGGCTTTAAAGGTTGTAGCTTGGTCGGGTTAACAACAAAGGGACATTTCTAAAGTCCATTGAATCGAAATTGCCGATAAATGATATTTACTCATTACAACTTCATTCACCATTCTCATTCCTTTACCACCAACCTTCTCAAACTTCCTTATGCACAATTATTTCATCTCTATTTTTCTCATCAAACAAGCATTCTTTTTCTTTTGTTTTTCACATTCATATTTACACTTTTTCATTTCATGCTTGTTTGAAATTTTTCAAAAGTTGAAAGCAACCTACCATCTTCTTTTTCATTCTCCCCAACTTGAATTCAACCAAACCTCAAGTGAATGAACCTTACTTTTTAAGGCAAGGAAATCAAATTATACCAATGTTCAAACGTTCAAGAAGAAATTTTTAGAAACTCACAAAATTCAATGATGAACTACACTTTCAAATTATGTACATAAACAAGTTCATCACTAAAAATGAGATCTAAACTGTTTAGGCTCAAAGGGGCTAACAAATTCTCTCTACTCACGGGTAAGATACTTTTGGATACGGTTGTGCTCAATATAAAAAAATGCCTTGATCATTTCTAATGCTTCCACAAAATCACAATAATCAAAAGATAAAGCATGAATCAAATGAATTAACAAAGTTATCAGTCATCCAAGCATTTAGTAAACAATGGAGGTTTCCTCACAATTTGTGGCTTTTGGACTTAAGTGAAACAAGTATTCAAACAAGTTGAAAAATGAAACAAGAATACACATTTGCACAAAGCACAAAATTCTTAAATCATTCTAACATTCTATAAAGCGGTACAATTTACCAGGCATACTTTCAACGCTCAACACCCATCTAGACTCGGTCGAAGCTTCATTGCATACTTTTATACACAAAGTAACCAATCTAGAAGGAGTTCTCATCATTCCTGATCACACTAGAGAAAACATTAAAGGAACACAAATGCATATAATATTAACAAATGTACAAAGCTTAAAAATATTGAAACTATGCGATGCGATTCAATATCTAAACACCAATCCCCGGCAACGGCGCCATTTTGTTGAAGCTAGAATAGCAGCAAGCAAAAATATATAAGTAACCCAATTTATCGTTCTCCACAGGGATCGGTGCGAGGGAAAGAATGCCATTCAACGGTTTCTATATTACTAAGCTTATAGTTCAAAAGTTCTGGTTTAAAGACGAACCAAAAGCAAATGCGGAAAATGTAAAGATGGAAAATATAAAGTAAAGACTGAATTATAAACGGAGCCTTGTTGAAATTGGATCTCATCAATTGATAACACATGCATTCTTCTAATCAAGTAAACACAAATCAATCATTCGCTTAATATCCTCGCGTATCACTCACAACAGAGGTTATGTCTAACGCAATGCCGAGAGGCCAACTGTATTGTCTTATCAGTGATGTCTCACCCAACAAAACCAACACAGAGCTTTAAGAGCTAATACTCACGCAAGTGTTAGGCCTAAATCTATGTCTAGAGTTCAGTCCTAACAGATATTACTATAACGTCCATATCAAATAAATGATTTCTTCATATTTAAGCAAGATCAAAATACGTACACACACTTAACCCTTTTTACATGTATTCAACTAATTTGCCCAATGAATGTGAATATCCTTCTTCATCACTATTATCACGCATCCTAGCGATACCGTATCGATCCTACTCATGCTAGCCATGCTACATAATCAACACAATACAACAAAAGATAAAATGAATATCAACTCACAAAACCATGTCAAAAGCTTGTTCATTGATAGATGAAAATCTAAGATCAAAGATTTGTAAAGGTTTTGTCAAGACTCCAAATAATCAATCAAAGACAACAACAATAGAAAATCAGAATTCATTCACAAACATACATTAGATGAAATACATAAGGCATCAAAAGATTACATCCCTCTCCAATAAGAAATTAAAGATCCTACCTTTTCTCCCTTGGAAATGAAGAAATGTAATGTTCTATGCTAAAAACTACAAGTTCTCACTCTCCAAAACTAAAACATAAACCTAAAAAGTGTGAAAATCCTATTTATACAATTAAGGAATTTTCATGTTCGCACTGCGAACCATTCATTCGCATAGCGAATGGTGAAAAATGGCACTTCAAGTGCCTCTGAACAGTTATACCGCCCTAGAAATTCTCGCTACTTCGCACTGCGAAGGATTTGTTCGCAAAGCGAACACTCGCTTTCAAGTTCGCAAAGCAAACTTTAGCTCCTTTTTCCTCTATCCAATTCTGGGACCATTCACTGGGACCTTCGCCAGAGTTTGCAAAGCGAACCTTCGCTGGCACTCGCCTTCCCATTCGCAAAGCGAACCAACTGATGCATTCCTCACTTCTTTGACAGCTTACACCATTTCTTGTGTCTTACACTTTTGATCGTTTCATGCCTTATACTGCACAATAACACACATATTACAAGCACCAAAGGTATTTTCTTAAGGTTAGAAGAACAACAACAATCATGGATAAAAACCAATGAAAACATGAGAAAAGAGTGGAAAAAATGCGAAGAAAGATATGTTATTTTTAGGTCAAATCTGCACCTAACATAAGCCATGTCAAGTATTTGCCAAGGCACGACCAAGCCATACAGGCCAGTCCTAGGCCATGGTTTTGGGTCAGTTTTCATGAAGTTTTTCACTTTTTTCCAAGCCCTATCTCAATGATCTTTGAACATGAAAGTTACTCACTTCCATATCCTCTTTCCAAAGGAGCAAGAATCTTCTCAATTGGTGCACTAACCATGGAGTTATAACATGCCAAAGTTTCTATCATGACCATGTACATGTCTTGCCTTGCCTTGCCATGCCTTTCCAGCATCGTGACCACCTTTCCAAGCAATTCTTGCTAAATCTTTCCCAACATCCAAGACTGATCTTATGCCCTTAAAACCTGCAAAATGTGAGATACAAACATTCCATATTTAGTCATTTAAATTGTGACATGCTAGGGCTTGATTTTACATAAACTATGGACCACTTTGTAAAACTCCCCATGTAACATGATCCTTTTGTTTTCCATTGTCCCCATAGTCCTTTGCTCTGAGCACAAACAACCATCACACCATCCAACCAACAGAACCCTAGCTAATGCATATGCTACACCACCTTGGCTACTTTTTCTTTCAATCCTTTGGACAAAGAAACCACTTTTTCGTTTCTGACATTTAAGAAGGGCTTTTGGCTATCAAAAGAGATCAGAAAGAAACATACAAAAAAAAGATAGAAAGAGAGCACAAAATGAGAGAGGAAAGTCAAGAACAACATCATTTTTTTTAAAGAAATTCCAAACTTTCGAATCTCTTTGTCTTGGAGATTCCCACTTGTTTGCCTGATCTTTTCATCATCCTGGGAGTATAAAGGAATCATTGGAGCACGTGGAGCAATCATCTTGAAGCTCAACTCGTGTTATTAAGCTTTATTTCTGGTTGTATGTCTCTTATTCCAAAGGAAGGGTTCCCTCTTTGACTAGTAAGTCATATTCTAAGATATCTTAGAACTTTCCTTACTCACATATTGACCTTGTTAGGATCATCATTCCCTTGGCCTTGTTAGAGCCACCTCTCCCATTTAAACCCAACTTTAGGTTAGCGTTTGTTAACCCTATGTAGGTGCTATTGTTATAGGTACCTACCTTCCTTTCTTGGCCTTGTTAGAGCCATTGTTCCTTTATAACTCAGAATTAGGTTTAAGGTTTGTAAACTCTAAGTGAATACCATTGTAATGTGTATTCATTTCCCTATTTGACTTTTCCTAAAGTCAACTCCTTAGTTAGTCTGTCAACTTAGACTTAGAGAGTTTGTTAACTCTATGTGAGTACCATAGTTATGAGTACTTTTTTCCCTTTGGAACCTTGACCACCGTCAAGAGTTCCTCAACCCTAGTTAGGTGAACTACGAATGCTCTGATTCCATCCTAGTTAGGATACGTAAGCACGAGATGCGTTGTCTTGGCGAGCATACTTAGTGTATATACCTTAGGTCTTTACCTTAGCACCTTTTCCTTAGCAAGCAAACATTAACATAACACAAATACTAACAAGAGGTTCCTGTAGAGTACTACAGATACTTAGGATGCTAACACTTTCCCTAGGTATAACCAACCCCCGAACCTTAGATCTATAACTTTGTTGTTACATAGCGCACTTAGGGTTTTCTTCGATCTTTACCCTTTCCTTTGGACAAATCAAAGCTCGGTGGTGAACTTCATGATTTGTGATTCAAGTTAATCAATAGCTTGATATTCGATTCTCACCGCAACAGAAACGGCGACTTCATTTGGGACAATCCCCTAAGAGGGTTGATCCCACCTTGTTTGCATTTGTGTTATTTTATATGTTGCTTGCTTGTATATATGTATATTTGTGAATACCTGTATATATTTGTTTGTGCTTGGGTTTTTTGTATGCAGGGTGGTTACTTTGAGTGGTGAGGATAAGTCCTATACCCGGACTTGAGTGCACCTATGATAGAAAGATGGTATATTCAAGGAGACTTTGAGGGAGTTGATTCCCGAAAAAGTTAACTTGAGAAACCACCGCTCAGTGGAGGCCCTCTTAGGAGTAATATTAAATATATTCGGATAACATAAAGTATAATATTGGACTATACATTGGTGACACAAATTGTGTCTCGTACTCAAATATATATTGGATTGTAATTCCTTGTGTTGAAGCAGGTTGCTCGAAAGCGGCAAGGAAATGTTGAAATGTCGAAGCATGTTGCTCGACAGAGATTTTGACTTAGGCTTATTTTGTAATTTTATCTGAATTAGATTAGTTGGAGTTTTTCTCAGGGAGAAAACCAACTCAACCTATAAATAGAGAGTAACCCCTATTATTGTAAAGAGTGAAGAGAGAATGCAATTGCATATTTGAGTAAAAACTTTAGTTTGAAGTGCAGAGAAAAACTTTGCAGAAATATTCATCCTCTTCCCCTTTTCTCCAAAACCCTAATTCCCTTTCTTCCCCAATTCATCCTTTTCGTTTCTTCTTTCAATTATCTGTTGTGCAGCGAAATTCTCCATAGGTTTTAGTGAATTTTCAACTTCTGGTATCTAGTGCACCGACTGAGTGATTCGTGGGAAGCAAAACATAATGGCAATGAATCATTCGAATGGACATTTTCCGACGAGCCTCCCAATTCTGAAGGGTTAGAATTATGAGAATTTGGTGTAAACAAATGAAGTTTGTTTTTTGTTGTCAAGATCTTGGGATCTTATGAAGGAGGGAGTGACGCCGCTTCCAGAAAACGCGACGGATGAAGAAAAGGTTGCACACAAAAAATTGAAGAAGAAAGATTATAAAGCTCTCTTTATAATTCATCAATGCATTAATTCAGATGATTTCAAAAAGGTCAGTGATATAGAATCGTCAAAAGAAGCATGGGAAATCTTGGAGAAATCGTTTAGAGGTAGAGAAAAGGTGAAAGAGGTGAGGTTACAAAATCACAAAAGAATGTATGAATTGCTTCAGATGGAAGACAATGAAATTATAACTAATTTTTTCACTAGGGTTATGGAACTAGTGAATCAAATCAAGGTATGTGGAGAAATGTTGACATCAAGATCAGTTGTTGCAAAGATCTTGAGGTCATTGGCTCCAAAGTTTGACCATGTGGTAGTAGTCATAGAAGAGTCGAAAGAGTTGTCAACATTGACAAAGGAAGAGTTTCAAGGGACGCTGGAATCTCATGAACAAAGAATGGTTGAAAGAGTTGCAAGCAAGTCGAAAAATGATGTGTCTTTGCAGACACAATCAAAAAGAGAAAAGAAAGGTAAAGGGAAGTGGTTCTACAACAAAGGTAAAGAAGGCTACAACAATTTAAATGTTTGAAGTTAGCAAGAAGGAGATTGGTCGAATCAAAGAAAGTCCTCATACCAAAGCAACCAAAGAGGTGGTACTGCTGGTAGAGGAAGAGGTGGAGGTCGGAAACTTGAGAAAAGTCACATTCAGTGTTTCAATTGTCAAAAGTATGGTCACTACTCTAGTGATTGTCCAAAAAAATAAAAGAACTAAGATAATGATCCAAAGCTGAAAAAGCATGAAGAACAAGACATGTTATTGATGGTCACAACAAGAGATGAAGAAATATTCATGGACCAATGGTACTTGGACTCAGGATGCTTATCACATATGAATAGTAGGAAGGATTGGTTTGTCAACATAAAACCCTCAATGAAGAACATGGTGAAATTTGTAAATGAAAATACTTAAGAAGCTGAAGGTATTGGTGATGTTTTGATTACGAGGAAAGATGGTAAAAGATTAGTAATTTCCAATGTCTTGTACATACCAGGCATGAAGATTAATTTGCTCAGCATATGGTTATTGGTCGAAAAGAACTACAAAATGTCTATTAAAGACAAGATGATGAGAGTTCTCGACTCAATTGGAAGGTTATTCTTAAAGGCTCTCATGTCTTAGAATAGAAAATTCAAGATTGAACTAAATGTGATGGAGCACAAGTGGCTTGCAACTGAAGCCTGCAAAGATGAGTGGATATGGCACTATAGACTCGGTCATCTCAATTTCAAAGACATCAGAGATCTGAAGAGAAGAAATATGGTTTTAGGATTACCAGAAATCGACATTCCAAACGAAGCATGTGAGGAATATGTGTAGACGAAGTAGCACAAGAACAACTTCAACAAGGATGCAGAAAGCAAGTTGAAGGCAATTTTTGAAGTCATATACTCTAATGTATGTGGTCGTATCCTGATGGATTTGATTGGAGGTAACAAATAATTTGTCACATTCATAGATGATTTCAGTCGAAAATTATGGACTTACGTGATCAAGAAGAAAAGTGAAGTGATCGAGGTATTTTCCAAGTTCAAATGTATGGTTAACAGGAAAAATGGTCGAAAGCTCAAGATTTTGAGGACTTATGGTGGTGGAGAATATGTGTCAAAAGACTTCGACACATTATGTAAGAAAGAAGGGATTGTGCATGAGGTGGTGCCACCCTACACTCCACAGCTGAATAGAATTGTAGAAAGGAAGAATAAAACCATCATGAATATGATGAGAAGTATGTTGAAAGACAAGAATTTATCCAAATAGTCATGGGGAGAAGTTATGTCGACTGCAACATACATACTGAACAGATGACCGATGAAGAAGTTAGAAGGAATCACATTGTAATACCCCATATTCCCTTAAATACTCAATTGGATATCAGATAAGATCAACTGAGTTACTATGTACTCTATCCCTGTTAATTGGAATAATGGAACCTCCTAAGTGCTATAAATGTTGTCAATTAGGACCAATAGAGTAACTAGTAGACTCTGAAGAGATCAATTATTGATAAAAGAGATAGACCAATATTAATAAGTATAAGAGAGAATATTTTGGTAACTCTAATATTTGGTCAATTGGTGTTAGATGACAAAATATCAGTTGGGGATATTTTATACCTTTCGATAATATTATATAATATGTTTATTATATATGTATTGTATATATTTGGGGAAAGAGAAAAAGTAAAGGAAAAAGAAGAAGAAAGTTAGTAAGAATAGAGAGAAAGAAGAGAAAAGAGGAGAAAGAGAAAGAAGAAGGAAAAGCTTATGGAAGAAGAAGAAACTCATCATCATCTCATCTTCATCAATCTTCTTCATATTCATCTTGTTCTAGAGGTGAGTTCCATTAGATAGTGTAGCATTTGGGGGAAATTTCATGTTGGGGAAAAACTTAGGTTTTATGTGAAATGTATGTCTATTGTGTTATAACATGTTAAATTGGATTGTTGGATGCTATGTTGTTGTTCTATATGCTTATTAATGTTGTGGGGTGTTAAAATCATGAGATTTTGGGGTAGAATCATGAATTTTGGGTGTTTTGGAGGTTGGGGTCGCAGGGGACCGCGCTTAGCACGCTCGACTGCTTTTGTGTTTTTTTTTACCTTTGTACTGTTTGGGTCATAACTTGAGAACCGTAACTCAGAATGAGGCACGGTCGGAAGCGTTGGAAAGCTACTTCAATGCTCTTTGTGATAGTGAAGTAAAAACATGAGTTTAAGTCATTTATTTATAGGATATATGTGGAATTGAAGTGAGTGTAGATTATGTGATTCTTGTTTTCCACCATAATTTATGAATCGGGAATCTGATTGACATGAGACTTGAAGCCTTGGAAAGAGAATCCAATGTGATATTATATGGTGATGTGAGACCATGAACTAATCAAGGATGTTTGGTAAAGGGTAGTAGTGGCTTGTATACCTTTATATGTATGTGAACTACTATGTTGATTATGTTTGACATGTTATGCTATTATGTGTGTTCCTTGAATAATATTGCTATATACCATTGTGTTATGACATGATGTATGATATATGAATGTGATTGCATGATAACATGCTTAAAAGACTATAAGAATGGTGAGGAAACCCTTGATATTAATAAATGGAATGAACTAGTAAAGTGATTAGGACATAATGAATAACATAGATAGAAATGCTTGTCCAAGGATGCCTAGGTGTGTATCATTGGAAAGTAGCTGTCTAGTTGTGAGGAGAGCTTTATATGGAACATGTATGGTTTGTGTTGATTATGGTTAAGGCGAATGTGATGCCTTGTGATTGTCGAATACAATCACGCTATCCTTAGTGATTACATAAGCGAATGGATGTGGCGATTCGAAAGGTTGATGTTATCCCTTAGAATCGTAATTCATTTAGCGTTATGTTATGATTTATCATGTAGTCGGAAACAATACCTTGAGTTGTGCCGCTCCATGAGGGAGGCTTATGTAGAGCGCTCCTCTGGAATGTATGCACTATTACTTTGGCAGGAATCCCATAAATGAATGGAGCCTACGGGCAAAAGACTTGAGATGGGGTGGTCCCATGGGAAGTGACGATTCATGTGGGAATAACCTTGAATCTGAATTCATTCATTTATCCTGTGTGTGAGTATGAATGGAGCCTCCGGGTAAGATACTTGAGATGGGGGTGGTCCCTTGGGAAGTGACGATTCATGTGGGAATAACCCTGAATCCGGATCCATTTCGTATGCCAAAGTACATTACAAGGATCCATGACCCGGGCTAAAATTCCTAGACGTAGGAGAGGACGGGAAAAGGGGATACCTTGGTATGGTTTCCGACTAGTGATCGTTTGAGTTGATGGACTCAAGAGGCATGTTTCCATACATTGCGAATTGTGTGAACTCAAGTCTTATTCCCTTTCCCTTTTTGACTTGAGATAGAAATTTGTTAGAACGTTGTAGAGCCGAGTGAACCCATAAGATAGGGGAACTCACTGAGATTATTATCTCACCCCATTATTGTTGTTGTTTTTCAGGTATTTTTTGCAGGTATGATTTACAAGTGGAGCTATGCTTGGATGTTTCAAGATAAGCTTAGTTTGAGTTTATTTCTGCTGTGTATTATTTTCTTGTACAATGAAGGATATTTTACCTTGATCTTAGATATTATTGTTTTGGCTAATTTCCATGTCTTGTACCATATGTGTGGTTTTATGTTTCAGAAATGGTCAAGTATGTGAATTATACCAATAGGCACTTATGATGGTTTCAGTACCAAATACAACACTTGTATGGTATTATTATAGATATATATTATACAGGGTGTTACACATATCAGAAGAATGTTGGCCTAGTGTCAAGCCTAACTTGAGTCACCTAAAGGTATTTGAATCTACATCACATAGGCATGTGCCTGATCATTCGAGAAGAAAGTTTGATGACAAGTTGAGTCAAATGATCCTAATAGGATATCATTTGACTGGTGGATACAAGTTGTTCAACCCAGTGAACAAGCAAGTAATGATCAGCAGGGACATGATCATAGATAAGCTTAAGGAAAGAGATTGGACTGAAAATATCAAGAAGGATTCAGTGAGAATCCTTGTGAACAACCAACAAGTGAAGTCGAAAGAGAAGTCTGACAAGAGGAAGTGAGAGGTCAAGTAAGCACAAGCAGACCTAAAAGAACGAGACACGTGCCTGCAAGGTTGTAAGAATGTGTGATTACATCATATGATGTGTTCGATGATGAAGGTGAGATGGTACATTATGCTTTCTATGTAGATGTTGAACCAGTCAATGTAGTTGAAGCATTGAAGGATTCGAAGTGGTTGAAAGCAATGAATGAGGAGCTGAAATCCATTAAAGTAAAAAACACTCGGTTACTTGTCGAATTGCCTCAAGACAAGAAAATAATCGATGTAAAGTGTGTATACAAGGTGAATTTTAATCCCAAAGGTGAAATAACTCGATACAAGGCAAGACTTGTGGTGAAAGGATTTCTTCAGAAAGAAGGAATCGACTTCAACGACGTCTTTGCACCTATTGCTAGGATCGAAACAATCAAGTTGGTTGTTGGTCTAGCAAACATGAACATCTGGCATATATGTTAGATGAAGTTAATATGTGCATTCGTGAATGGCCCCTTAGATGAAAAAGTTTATGTTACACAACCAGTTGAGTTTGTGAAACAAGGTGATGAAAGCAGGGTATACAGGCTGCATAAAGTCCTGTATGGACTAAAACAAGCTCAAAGAGCTTGGAATAAGAAGATAGATATCTTTCTAAAGGAAAAGGAATTCGTGAAGTGCATAACTGAGCATAGAGTATATGTAAGAAAAAGCAAGAGTGAATTGCTTATACTATGTCTCTATGTCGATGACTTGTTGATAACATGTAATTGTAAGAAATAGATCGAAGACTTCAAAGATGATCTTAACAAGGAATTTGAAATGTCTGATATGGGCGACATTTCATACTTCCTTGACATCGAATTTTATAATAGTAGTAGAGGTTTGATGACTCATCAAAGAAGATATGCAAGCGAGATACTCAAGAGATTTGAGATTGAAGATTGCAATACAACTTTGACATCTAACGAACCAAGATTGCAACTGTCAAAAGACTTAGAGGAAGATGGTGTCGATCCAACACAGTACAGAAGACCCATTGGATCACTTCGATACCTTTGTCACACAAGCCTAATCTGGCATAGAGTGCAGGTATGGTGACTAGATTCATGCAGAAACCAAAGGTATCACACCTAGCAGCGACGAAGAAGATACTAAGGTATATGAAAGGAACTCTCAACTATGGCATTTTGTTTCCTGCAGCTGATGAAGGAAAAGAATGAAAACTAGTGGATTATACCGACTCAAGTCTGTGTAGTGATGCTGAGGATAGAAAATCCACATTTGGTTATGTGTTTATGCTAGGTGGTGCACCAGTTGCTTGGAATTCAAGAAAGGAACCAGTAGTAGTATTGTCGTCATGTGAAGAAGAATACATAAATGCTTCTCTCTGTGTATGTCAAGCAACATGGATGGTGAATTTGGTCGAAGAGATTACAAGAAAGAATCATGGAGCAATTACCATGAAGATTGACAACATGTCAGCTATCAATATGGCGAAAAATTATATAGCGCATGGACGAAGCAAGCACATCGAAATGAGGTTCCATTATCTTCGAGAGCAAGTGGCAGAAGGGAAGCTAATTTGGAACACAACAAAATTGAAAATCAGATTGAAGACATCATGACGAAAGGAGTACTAGTTGAAGTGTTCAAGAAGTTAAGATCTATAATGAATATAGATAACTTAGACATAGTGAATTAGGTGGGTTGTTGAATTGTAATTTTTTGTATCGAAGCATGTTGCTCGACAGAGGCAAGGAAATGTCAAAAAATTTATGTTGAAATGTCGAAGCATGTTGCTCGATAGAGATTTTGACTTAGGATTATTTTGTAATTTTAGCTTAATTAGGTTAGTTGGAGTTTTGCTTATGGAGCAAGCAAACTAAACATATAAATAGGAAATAACCCCTATTATTGTAAAGAGTGAAGAGAGAATACAGTTGCATATTTGAATAAAACCTTCAGTTTGAAGTGTAGAGAGAACCTCTGCAAAAATATTCATCATCTTCCCCTTTTCTCCAAAACCCTAATTCCCTTTCTTCCCTAATTCATCCTTTTTGTTTCTTCTTTCATTTATAAATTGTGCAGCAAAATTCTCCATAGATTTTGGTAAATCTCCATATATATATATGTGTGTGTATGTGTGTGTCTGTGGGTGTGTGTGTGTCTGTGTGTGTGTGTCTGTGTGTACGTGTGCGTGTGTGTGTGTGTGCGCGTATGTGTATGTATGTGTGTGTGTGTGTGCGCGTGTGTGTGTATGATTAACTTACTCCAAAATTAAGTTTTTTTATCCAAATCATAGTCTTTAAATTGAATATAATCTAATGAGTAATTAACATATTTATTTAATTAATCATTAGATTAAATTCAATATAGAGGTTAAGATTTGGAGTAAGTTAAAAAAATTTACTCTTAGAATAAGTTGATTCTCACGTGTGTGTATATATATATATATATATATATATATATATATATATATATATAAGAATTTTGTATACATATATAATTACATTAATACCCTTCTAAAACCTCATTAGGGCGCTAATTTTGTTTCCCTAATTGTAATTTGACAACCCTAATAATTACATTTCAACATTTATTTTAAATATCATGGCACGTTCCTTGGTATTAATGATTTTTACGGCTAATGCACTGCACAACTTTAACTATTTCCTCTTTCAAGATTTTTGAACGTATCAATGATAAAGGAACAATTATCATGACTTTTGAATTTTGCTCCCAATTTCAAAAGACATACTTTCTGTATTCTAACAAATTTCAATATAAACCCTGCATTCTCTCTACTCCCTTTACCATATTCTTTCTCTTATTTCATATGCAATTTAATAGCAATCATCCGAAATGATTTCGACCTAGCTTGTAGAGGTACCTTTCAATTTCGTGTGGTTCTTAGATTCAAAGGTAAAAAATTTACATTTTCTTATACTCAATCGATACATCCATATTTGTGAAATGGTTCTTAGATTCTTCTAATCCCTCATTCGATACATCCATTTTCAATCTTTGATTTATGAAATGGTTCAATAGATTAATCTGTTTTTCAATATTTGATTTCTGAAACGTTTTTATAACTCTTCTTAATCTTTGATTTGTGAAATTAGGGTTAGATTCTTGTTAATCTCTAAAACTAATAAGCTCTTTGATTTGGGAAATTAGGATTATTATCATCACTACTATTTTTCTGACACTTTTTATAACTTCATTTATGCTTAGATTTGGGAAATTGGTGCTATATTGTTGTTGATCTCTAAAATCACTTATGTTATGTGTCAAACCCAACTATTAGTTAATTTCTTATATTCTCACTTTTCTATGATAATATATTATATTGCTGCAAATATGTCTCAGAAATCCGACTCCGTTAAAGATATCAATGATTCAAAGGAGACTTGGTGGCTTGATGTCCGCGTTCTTGATATGTGGAGTGTCGTCAAAAGTAATGGTATATAACACCTTGAGATGGTTATAATGGATGCAAAGGTATTAGAATGCAAGGTAACTATTAATGGCTATGAACGATATCATTAATTTTGATTCCATTATTGTGAGTATATGAATCGTTTTCTTCGTGTTGTTGTTTTTCATCATCTTCAAGTTGTTGTTCATGATGTTGTTGTCTTTGAGTGAGATTTGTTTGTTTTTTTCGCTTTCAATTTTGATTCTTCTAATAATAGCTATGAACTATATCATCAATTTTGATTTCGTTTGCATGTTGTCTTACAAATTTTGGTGTTATGGTTCTTACAATCAACTAATCTACTCCAAAGAAATTTCTCATATTAATTTTGGATCTAATGCCTAATAGTGTTTCTCACTCAACTCATTTTCAAACTCTTGCAGTATCATGGTTGAACAAATTTTGGTAGAACAAACTATTCCTTTACAACAATATGTTATGTAGAAGTTCCTTCTGATTTGTTTGGTATGCAAAGAGAACCAAAGTGGAGTCATCTAAGGGATGTTCATAAGGTTGTCAATCTATGTAAGAAGGCTCTACTCAATGGTGAACCTACCACACAAAAATATTAATGGCTATGAATGATATCATTAATTTTGATTCCATTATTGTGAGTATATGAATAATTTTCTTCGTGTTGTTGTTTTTCATCATATTCAAGTTGTTGTTCATGATGTTGTTGTCTGTGAGTGAGATTTGTTTTCTTCATTTTCAATTTTGATTCTTCTAATAATAGCTATGAACGATATCATCAATATTGATTTCGTTTGTATGTTGTCTTGCAAAATTTGGTGTTATGGTTCTTACCATCAACTAATCTACCCCAAAGAAATTTCTCATGTTAATTTTGGATCAAATGTCTAATAATGTTTCTCACTCAACTCATTTTCAAACTCTTGCAGTATCATGGTTGAACAAATCTTCATAGTGAAAGATATCAGAATGTAAATTCACTTCATGTAAGTGCTTAAGCTTAGATCTTTGATTTGTTTTGCACATACCTCAGTTTTGTGCTTTTTGATAATAACTTAAGTTGTTATTCAACATGATAGTAACGAACAATCATAATAGTTTCATATCATTTAAAAAAATTCTACCAGTATTTTTTACTGGTTTAGCACTACTAGTGCATACTTATTAATTTTTTAGCACTACTTAAAAACAAGTATGTATGACAGGGAGCTATATCATCTACCTAAGTTTTGTTTCAAATTTGGAATAAAAAATGGTTACTTGCATTCGCGTTACTTTTTTCATTAGATTTATATGTATTTATTTGTAGATTTTGATTAATATGTTTTCACTTGGGTTTTCAATATTTTGTATTTCGTATCTCACATTATATTATTGGTTTTGAATGTTTCTATTTTTTTTTTTTTACATGTTTCAGCTTTTTTGTTATGAACACAATGAGTGAAGGTGGAAAGAAAGGGAGGGTTATAAGTTTATTTTGCTGTTTTTGGTCTGAGACAAAGAGTAGTTTTAAGGAAAAGGGATGAAAGAAATAACACTTGGCTTGGCCTCCAAAATCCGACGCGGGGACTAATCGTACTCGGGTAAGCTCTAATTTTTTTCCTACTCCGTTTACTACTTATTATTGGTAATGTGTTGATAATTTAATTGTTATTTAAACTTTGTTTTTCTGACTACTATGGTTTGGTATCTAACTAATTGGCATGCTTGGTCTTATTGCTAATGCTTGGTATTTAACTTACTACCATATTTTTTCACTACTTTTGATTTGGTTTTTTTTTGTCACTGTCAAGGTCCATTTCTCCTACTGCTAAGTTAGGTTTTATTCTTTCAACTGTTATGTTTTGTTTTGGTTAAGCTAAATTGTTTTAATGTTATCATTTGGTCTATTTCTACTGCAATGTGAATTTTTTCATGGTTGGTCCATCATATTCCATCCATTGATTTTGACTTTAGTTTTACAATATTATAATATTAGTTTTATATTATATATATGTTTTCTGAGATCTTTGTGTTTTTAAAGTGAACGTTATTTAACAGTGACATTAAATTTTTACTATAAACACACATTATCATTTTTACCATTTTGAATTGATTAAAATCACAGTTTTTAATTTAGTTGAATTTTATAAATAAAAAACGCACTTTATATATATATATATGGGAAAGGCTAACATACACCAAAAATTGGAGGGCCCCACACAAAAATACACTACATCTATTTTCTTTTTATTTTTTTTCTTCATCTTTCTAATGTAGGTCCCACCAAAAATTGGTAGGCCCCACACAAAAATACACTAAGGTGTATGTTGCTAATGCACACCTACATGAATGTGCATTAGCATAACCCTATATATATATATATATATATATATATATATATATATATATATATATATCGGGATGTATCTAGTGAGAAAGATACTTTTTATGTGAGAGTGAGAGGATCTAATCTTAACCTTTAGATTAAAATGAATGGTTATGATTATATAATATATTAAATGAATCACGTGAGTTTCTTTTTTAATAATTTTTTGTTGAAAAAATAATTGTTATTTTCACTAACCCTTTTCTCTATTCCCCTGAACCTAAAACATCAAACAACCTAAGCCTCAATTTGTAATCTTCTTCTCTAATTAGTTGCACACAAACCATAGTTAAGACTCCAATTTTGAAATTCATTCCTCTTAAAGACGTGAATATGCCATATTTTGTCACCGCCAAATACGCAAACCCTTTCTGAAGCTGTTGTGACATTGAATTAGTGAGGAGGAGCGTGAATTGGATGTTGGTGGACGAAGCATCATTGGTTTATCCTCAACAACAAAGAGAATTTAATAGATCATCAGCTACAAATTCACGCCACCTACGTTTTGACATTGAAAGAGTTTATATTTTCTTTATTTGTTTCTTACGGAAAAAGACTGTTACCGAAGTGTGTTTTGATTCCCTTTATATTTCCATTATATGCAAGGAGCTTGCTTGCTGTTGCAGTTGGTAAACCTTATTTCTATTTCTTTCATTCATGTTTCAAATCTTGAATATTTTTTTTTTCAATTTTATTCATATGGAATCCTTTTTACATCTTTGAAATCATTAATTCTAAACAATATATTTCCATGCCTTTTTTTTATGTTAATATTATTTTCTGATATCTTTTGTACTCTTATGGATTCATTACTTTATTATTTCAGAATTAATTGTAAATATGGAAGTTGGTGATATTGAATTTGGCTTATCCTCTCCATCAAGAGATTTCAATGACCTAGAAAACTCAATAAGAGAATGGATTCCTACGTGCGATGATGACTTCAAGCCCGCAATCGGCAAAGTATTTGATACATTAGAAGGAGGAAATTTTTATAAAAGGTATGCACATGTTGTTGGTTTTAGTGTGCGTAATTCGTCTGAAACCAAAGATAAACATGGTGTGAAATGGAAGTATTTTCTTTGCTCAAAAGAGGGTTTCAAAGTAGAAAAAAATGTTTTCTTGCCTGAGTTGATTGTTAGTGAAAATAGTTTGCCTAAAAGTAGAAAAAGAAAACTGACAAGGGAGGGATGTAATGCAAAGATTGCTTTCAAGAGAACAATAGATGGTAGATATGAAGTTGTAAAATTTTTTGAAGGTTATTCACATGCTTTAGTCACACCTAGGAAGAAGCAATTTTTAAGATCAACTAAGAGTGTAAGCAATGTTCATAAGAACTTATTGTTTTCATGCAATAGAGCTAATGTGGGGACTTCAAAGGTATATCAATTACTAAAAGAACAGGTTGGGAGTTATGACAATATAGGATGCACCAAAAGAGATATCCAAAATTATTCTAGGGATTTGAAAGAGTTGATCAAAAACTCTGATGCTCATATTTTTATTGATAATTTTAGAAGAAAAAAAGAGATGAACCATTCATTTTACTATGATTTTGAGGTTGATAAAGAAGGACGGTTGAAATATGTATTTTGGGCTGATGGTATTTCTCGAAAAAATTACTCTTTATTTGGGGATGTTATTTCATTTGACATGACTTACAATACAAATAAGTATCGTATGATTTTTGCTCCATTCACGGGTGTAAATCATCATCGACAAAGTATAACTTTTGGGGCTGCTCTTTTAGCTGATGAAAAAGTTGATTCATTTATGTGGTTGTTTGAATCCTTTTTAAAGGCAATGGATGGTCAGAAACCTATAGTTGTCATAACTGATCAAGATCTAGCTATGAAGATTGCTATTGAAAAAGTTTTTAATGGTTCTTCACATAGATTTTGCATGTGGCATATATTGAAAAAAATTTCAGAAAAGGTGGGTGCTTCCTTAAATGGAAATGCTGATTTTAATAGTCATTTCAAGTCGTGTGTTTGGAATTCAGAATCTTCAAAAGAATTTGAATCAACATGGAAGACTATTATTAATGATTTTGGATTGGAGGAAAATGGTTGGCTATGTCAAATGTACGACATTCGCAATATGTGGATACCAGCCTATTTTAATTATATTTTTCTAGCTGGAATTTTAACAACAACCTCAAGATCTGAGAGTGAAAATTCGTTTTTTGGTAACTACTTAAATAAAAACCTTAGTTTGGTTGAATTTTGGATTCATTATGATTCTGCAATAGAATCACAGAGACATAAAGAGCTTTTTGCAGATAATGATACACTTCATTCTATTCCGGAGTTGAAGTTGCATATTGATTTAGAAAAACATGGTAGAAAAGTTTATACTCGTGAGAATTTTGACATATTTCAAAAGGAATTGTGGAGTGCATGTGTGAACTGTGGAATTGAAGGAACAAAAGAGAAAGATGACAAATTTGTATTTTCTATACTTGACAACATTGTGGTCAATAGCAACAAGGTGAGTAAACATAGAAAAGTGACTTGGCATTTTTCCAATCATATTGCACATTGTTCATGTAAAATGTTTGAATCTGAAGGTATTCCATGTCGACATATCCTTTTTATATTAAAGGGGAAAGGATTAAATGAAATCCCCAGTGGTTACATTGTTAATAGATGGACGAAGTTGGAAACTAGTAAACCGGTATTCGATCGTGATGGAAATGTGTTAGAGGCGTGTTCTAGAATTGAAAGTGAGAGTAAGTTGGTTTCAGATGCATGGGCACAATTATTTAAATGTATGCATCTTGCTGGTAAGAGTAAAGACAAACTACTTTTCATAATAAATGAAGGCTCTATGTTGGAATTGAAATTGGCTAGCATGGGAAATAATCTTATGTCAACAACTATAGATGAAGTAGAGGCTTTTATTGGTTCCAATGTCCCTAAGGAAATTCAAGTTCATCCGCCAGAACCTTCAAATACCAAAGGATGTGGAAAACGAATTAAAGGCGGAAAAGAGATATCAATGGAACAACAACAAAAGAGAACAAGACTTTGTAGAGTTTGCAAGCAATATGTATACCATGATACGCGAAACTGCCCCACAAAAATCTCTTCCTAGTTTTATTGATAAAAAGCCTTATAATTTATTTATTTATTTTTTTTAGAATTACAATCATATGACTTTGACAAGTTCTTATTTATTTATTATATGATTGACTCCAGAATACCGTTGAAGACATATATGGAACTTCTACAAATTATTTATGCTAAAGGGTTGATTCCTATCCCTGTTTTGGAAAGGTAATATTTAGGTTCATCTTATGAAGTGTTTTCAATTCATTAAAATTGTCATAACACTCTGAGACATTTCTCTCTATTAGATTTTCCCTTTTCTACTTTTATATATAAAAACTTAACCACACTACTATCTGTAACATGTATTTTAGGCTGATGGTGTTATTAACTCAATAAACTCTCATGTCTGATATATTATAGGTTGGTGGTGTTGTTATCTCAAAGAGATGTTTGCAAGGGTGTCTTGAAATATCTAAGGCTTATTGATACAGACAGTTGAAAAAGATTTGTTTCTCAAATCGTAGAAATGTTTAATTGTTTCGGTTAGCAAAAGAAAATGTTTATGTAACTTTGTTTGTAACAAACAAAAATAGGAAACAAAAATATATTTTTTTATAATGTCATCTATGTTTAGACAAAAATAGTGCTTAGATATGTAATCATATTTCAATATCCAGTATAAGTCACATTTCCCGAGAGTGTTACTTTATTTAGTAAAATAATAAAATATGAATGAACAATATATAATTCAATTTTCTTAAGAGTGTTACTTTATTTATTGGTGACTATCATGTTACCCTGTAAGGTTGTAACTTGAGTCTCGCACCACACCACCACTTTTGGTGTCTACAGTAAGATAAATGTATTGTATTTTGTAGTTTATGGGACTCCATGACGTACTAAGTTCAAAGCCAAATTTGTTTCTTAGTAGCATAACTTAGCATGTGTAATTTCATGACATATACAATAAACATCATATGGAGCCAAGTAAACTTGCTTATGGTGCTAAGCATAACTTAGCATGTGTAATTTCATGACATATATTATAAACATCATATGGTGCCAGCCTTCCTTGCATGTTGTACTGTGCTATGGTTTTGACAATGGCTCTAATTATTTTTTATATATTGCAGAGCTTCACAGAATAGACAAAACTATTTTGAATCGCGCATTGAAACTATTAAAACAGAAGGGGAAGCTTTTGGTTTTTAAAGGAACTTCAATGGATGATGAAGGAGTTTAGTTTTCTGTATAATTGTTTGCTTTGTGTTAGTTTGTTGAATCTTAATGAATTTCAAATGACTTCTTTGAAAGGTCTTGTTCCGCCTATCTGACTTGATGAGTATGCCATCGGGAAATATATATAAGATCAAGCTGACATCACCTGCTATCATCCAGTATTATGTTGGAATCTTGTCTGTTTTAAGAGTTTAGCTTTGTCCTGTAATACTGGTTACGCTAGTGAAACTGCATTCCTTGCAACATCATGAATTTCATAAATGGGAGTGAGTTCCAATCTTCCAATGCCCCAAATGCTTTTGTTATTATAGACATTGGCATTATCAAATTAATAATCAATGTGTTATGGCTCATTTTGTAATTGTAGTACATATTGGTGTTGAAAGAGAAGTAAAATATTGTGATATATGATGAATTGATAGATTACTGTTTATACTTAAATATCAATTGCTAATTTTGTATGATTATAATGAACCATGTTCATATTAAAGAATTGAATTACAATGCTAAGATTCAGGACTTGTCAATTGCTATAACGGGCAACTTCATTTTCGCACTCTAAAAGTATGTGTTGTGTCTCATTAATTTTAAAACTCAACAATTGTGATTAACTTGCAACAAGTTTTCAATTTTAATAGAAAATTTAAATTTAATAAAAACTATGCAGTTATTTTAGTACTGTCAGAGATTGTGCACATGAAAATTATAAATATAATTGACTATTGACACAAGACCAATTTTTTTGATACAATACTAAATTTTGATATTCCTTCTGTAATGAATATAATATTAATTTTCTTATGTTTATTTGAAGTTAAATTTTCTTTCTATATTTTCATAGAATTTTACTTTATTATTTTAATCAACAAATAAAATATATATTAAAGAGTTAACATTCATCCCCAAAAGCATGCCCAAATATTAAGTATGAATTACAATTTTTGTGAACCTATCAAATGAACAAAACAAAACGAAACATAACCACAATTTAAAGGTGTAACTAGATTGTTTATTGAAGGCAACCAAATAAAAGAGAAGAACTATAAACACCACCAACGAGCCCTAAGTCTTAACTAATACGCTAGAACACATGCTCCTTCTAAATATATAAATATCCAATGAAAAAACATCAAGATATTAGATCTTTGACAACAACACCAAGAATTTTCCAATTGTTGACATCACAACTCAGAAAAAAATAGTTAGATGTAGGAATCTATGCATCTCATATGATACACAAATAACTTTTACACCATAATATAATATTAACATCAATTCTTCAAACATAATAAGAGCAGACACTAACAAACAATTGTACAAACCCCAACCAATGTCATGGACAAGTTCTACTGTGTCGACTAATATTCACCATTATTTTACAAATAAAACTCAACAACAACACATCTAATTGCAAGTGCGGATCTACAAAACAAAAAGTCTACAATTGAAAACAAAATAACTATAAAACAAATATTGAAATTGTGGTCGAAACGTAGGTGGCGTGAATTTGTAGCTGATGATCTATTAAATTCTCTTTGTTGTTGAGGATAAACCAGTGATGCTTCGTCCACCAACATCCAATTCACGCTCCTCCTCACTAATTCAATGACACAACAACTTCAGAAAGGGTTTGCGTATTTGGCGGTGACAAAATATGGCATATTCACGTCTTTAAGAGGAATGAATTTCAAAATTGGAGTCTTAACTATGGTTTGTGTGCAACTAATTAGAGAAGAAGATTACAGATTGAGGCTTAGGTTGTTTGATGTTTTAGGTTCAGGGGAATAGAGAAAAGGGTTAGTGAAAATAACAATTATTTTTTCAACAAAAAATTATTAAAAAAGAAACTCACGTAATTCATTTAATATATTATATAATCATAACCATTCATTTTAATCTAAAGATTAAGATTAGATCCTCTCACTCTCACATAAAAAGTACCTTTTTCACTAGATACATCCCCTATATATATATATATATATATATATATATATATATATATATATATATATATATATATATATATATATATAATGAGAATGTCATTTTTATGTGAGAACATAAGAATGAATCTGAATCATTAGATTTTAAAATAAATGGTGAAGATTATATGTGGTTTTTGCTTTTCTCTCTCCTCCATTATTAAAATAAATGATGGAGGAGAGAGAAAAAAAACTGAGACATAATCTCCACCATTTATTTTAAAATCTAATGATTCAGATTCATTCTCATGTTCTCACGTAAAAATATCATTCTCATATGATATATATATATATATATATATATATATATATATATATATATATATATATATATATAGAAAGTAAATACAAATATAATGTAACTCCTTGTCAGCTTTATTTTACCAATACAAACCTAATTTTCTTTTTTGATTTGTTTCAGGATAATCATCATAACTCATTTATTTCTAATTTATTTTGTTGAAACCAATTGCAAGGGCATAATAGGAAATTAAAAAGTAGCTTATTTTTGTTTTGTTATTGGAAGTGAAAAAATAATATATACATAGAACGAGTATTTATCAAGCTACTTCGTTTTTATATAACAATGGCGAACTGGTGTAGGAATTAAAATGTATATCATCGTTGTCCTTTTAATGGTGGAACATGTAATACCTATTTACTACATTTATTGAAAATAAAATGTCCAATTTATGATTCATTAGTTTTTTTACAAAATGTATGACGTATTATTATAAAATAATAAAGATAATTAAATAGTCATTTCTCTTACTTACTTTAATTGCAAGATTTCACAATTAATTACTGTCTTTTTAATTCCTTTTGTATTTACTTTTCTTCATTTTCATCTATCATATTCTTTGGAACACGTAAATATCAATTAATCTTCTTGGAAGACAGACCAAATTTTTGGGTTTCCATCCATTGTATTAACTCCTACCAACAATTTCACATGTTCCGCGTAATAATAACTATCCCACTATTTCTATCAATAAAATAATAATAAATCATGAATAATTAAAATCTAAAAAAAGCTGTAAAAACAATAATTATTTATTTACCAAATAATAACTAACTCTCCTCATTTTCCAATGGCTAAAAAATAGGCAAAAATATTTTTATAAATAATAATAATTAAAAAAATTCATTACTTTTGTATAAAAAATTACCAATAGATTTGGATAAAAAGTAGACAACTAATCATTTATAGCTGTATAAAACTTATAATAAATAATAATTAATAAAATAATTAAAAATACTAATACAACTCAATAACTATAGCTCGTTAACTTTTCAATAGGGCTGACAATGAATCAAATCAACTCGAAAATAGTTCGAAATTCGATTCGAAAATTAAATCGTTGAACTAGGTTCATGAACCAAATGAGCTGAATATGAGCTAAAAACTAAGTTCGTTAACTAAATGATCTGAACTTGAACTATACATAGTTCGACTCGTTAGGTTCATGAGTCAATTCGATTATATATGAGATAGATTATATTGTCTTTAAGAGTAGGTTTAAAGATTTGTTCTAAATCTTAGTCTCATATTTTCTTTTAATCTAACAGTTTTAATTGATAATTTATATTCTCAAGTGAGTAAAATATTTCTACGAATAATTATACAAATAATATTAACATCGTATAAATTCCAATCTTATAACTTTTATTTTATGTCTATATTTTTTATTTAAAAAATATTAATTTAAAATGTCAAATATACATATAAAAAATAGATTTTAAAAAATTACTTTTAAGTCTGTGAAATAAGCGAGTTGAACCTAACAAAATAAACCTAACGAGTTGAACCGAAATATTCGAGAACTTCTAACAAGTCGAGTTTGACCTGAAAAAAAAAGTTCGCGATGAACTCGAACTTTGCCAATTCTTAACGAGTCGAGTTTGAGCTGAAAAAAAAGTTCGTGATGAACTCGAACTCGAACTCGAACTCGGCTAATTCTTAACGAGTCAAACTGAGCTAAGGCAAGTTCGACTCGACTCGACTTATTTTCAGCCCTACTTCTCAAATACCTCACTAAAAAACTAAATTTGTGGATTTTGGCTTTAAGACTAAACCGCATATAAAAAGTGAGATATACAAATTCAGACAAAAAAAATTTTACAGAGACCAAAATAAAAAAATCACTAACTTACATGAACCAACTAACTATTTAAGCCAAAATAATAATTATAATAAAAATAATTAAATAAAAAATATCATTAGAAATTTTCCATTGAACAAAAAACAATTTAACCCTACGTAATAAATAAATAAATAAAAGTAACTCCCCATATTTTCAAATGACTAAAAAATAGCCACCCAAATATTTTTTATAAATAGCTATATCATTCTCATATTAAATAAAATTATTCACCATTAATAATCCCACTAATTATGAATTGTTATTCCACTATACAACTCCCAAACTAGGGCTGATAATGAACCGAACCATCTCGAAAATAGTTTGAAACTCGATTCGATAATTAATTCGTTGAACTTGGTTCATGAACCTAATGAATTGAATATGAGCGAAAAACTAAGTTCGTTAACTAAATAAGGTGAACTTGAACTATACATAGTTCGACTCGTTAGGTTAATGAGTCAACTCGATTATATATAAGAAGGATTATATAATCTTTAAGAGTAGGTTTAAAGATTTAATATAAATTTTAACCTTATATTTTATTTTAATCTAACGATTTTATTTAATATTTTATATTTTCAAGTGAGAAAAATATTTCTAAAAATAATTATATAAATAAAATTAGCATCATATAAATTAATTAATTTTTGAATTAGTAGATTTTTTCAGACAAAGTTAAATTCCAATATAATAAATTTTATTATATTTCAATACTTTCTTTTTAAAATAATATTAATTCAAAATGTTAAATATATATATAAAATAGACTTTAAAAATGGATTTTAAGTCCGCGAACCAAGCGAGCTGAACCTAACAAGATGAACCTAAGAGTCGAACCGAGTTGCTCGTGAACTTATAACGAGTCGAGTTTGAGCTTAAAAAAAGTTTGTATCGAACTCGAACCGATATTTGAGTTGAACCAATTTTTAACGAGTCGAGTCGAAATTTTCAGCTCTACTCAAAACGTATTTAATTTAAATCTATTCCAAAACATAATGATAACTACCCCACTATTTCTACCGATAAAATAATAATTAATAATTAAAATCTTACAAAAAAACCCTTTTTTTTGGAGTTTAAAAAAAATTCAAAATAGTAATTATTCTTCCACCAAATAAATATCTAACTCTCCTCATTTTTTAATGTCTAAAAAATAACACGTCAAAAATATTTTTATAAATAATAATATTTAAAAAATTATTGCTTTTGTATAAAGAAATAACCAATTGATTTAGATAAAAAGTAGACAACTAAAAAATGAGAATAATTGGAATACACTATCAGTGTAAAACTACTTTACACTGACATCCAATTAGAATGAATCATTTTAACACATAGTTATGAAATTAAAAATAAAAATAAATAAAATATAATTAAACTATTTTAATAACTACTTCTTCCATATTTTTCTTTTCTCATGTGTCAAAATAATTCATTCTAATTAGATGATAGTGTAAAGTAGTTTTACACTGACAATGTATTCCAATTAATCTCTTAAAACATTTATAGACATACGAAATTTAAAATAAATAATAATTAATTAAATAAAAATATTCAAAAATATTAATACACCTCAATAACTTCATATTAGAAAAAATAAAATAGCTATCGGTCGTTAACTTCTCATATACCTCATTAAAAACCTATCCATTTAACCCTTCAAAATTTATAATAAATTTAATTTAAATCTATTCCAAAACATAATAGTAACAAACCCACTATTTCTACCAATAATTAATAATAAATAATTAATAATTAAAATCTAAAAAAAAACTTTTGAAAACAATAATTATTCTTCTACCAAATAAATAACTAATTCTCCTCATATTCCAATAGCCAAAAAATAGCAAGTCAAAAATATTTTTAAAATAATAATAATTAAAAAAATTCACTGCTTTTATATAAAAAAACAATGAATTTGGATAAAAAAGTAGACAACTAATAATCTATAGACATACAAAATTTATAATAAATAATAATTAATTAAATAAAAATATCCATTTAACCCTTCAAAGTTTATAATAAATAATTATAATAAAATTAATTAAATAAAAAACTAAAAAAAAATAAAAGAATTTTGGTTGGATCCACATTGGGTCACCTTTTGTAATTAACTGTTTTTGGTTAATGAAAAGTTCATGATTCTAAAAAATAATAATTTATAGATATAAAAAATTTATAATAAATAATAACTAATTAAATAAAACTAATACAACTCAATAACACAAAATTGATATGGAGCCAATGTAATTGTTTGAAAAATTATAATAATTTATAGTAATTAAAAAATAATAAATAAATAAAAATAATATATATATATATATATATATATATATATATATATATATATATATATATATATATATATATATATATATATATATATATATATAATAAAATGACAAAGGTATCCTTACTGGATTTTCCTTTGCTTAAAACTTTATAATATTTAATTAATTGTATCTAAAATAAATAAAATGAAACGTAGATAATTATTTAATTATTTTTTATATTATATTTATTTATTATTTAGTAAATGACTATTTAATTATTTTTTTTATTTTTTTTAAAATATACATTTTCGACATACCAAAACAATTTAAAATATATATGCCCTCCGGGCTGAGACTACTTAATTTACTATTATTTTTACTAAAATAGACATGTCATACGACTACTTAGTTTGTATATCTTTTATATGGATTTTCTTAACCATTACTATATTATATTTATTTATTATTTATAGGGACATTACGCCATTTGTGCGATCGAATGGCTAGATGAATACTTAATTACTTTATTTATTTTTTCTACTAAAATATGCATTTTCGACGTATCAAGGTTACTTAATTTTGTATATCTTTTTAGGCATAATTAGTCTCTGGGTCCCTTAACTTTGAGCGAAGTTTCGTTTTGGTCCCTGAAGTAAAAAACGTTACATAATGATCCTTTAATTTAAGTTCCGTTAAATATTTTGGTCCTTTCTGTTAGTTTGTGTAAAAAAAACGTTAGTTTGTGTGAGATGGCATGCCATGTAGGTGAATTTAGAATTCCACATCAGCATATGTATATGTAACGTTCATAGGGTTCCATTTCTTCATCTTCTTCTTCAGTCGTCTTACATCTTCATCTTCAAATCAGGGATAAATCCCTTTCTTCCATCTTCCTTCTATTTTCTTCCATTATCTTCTCCAATTTAGGAATTAGGGTTCAATGTCAAAGAGTGTAAGCAATGCCTCAATTTCAAACCACCATAGTTATGGTACAACTGGTTCTTTGATTCGTAGAAACAAGAAAATAAAGTGCTTTTGTCACGATGAAAGTGTTCTTAGAACAGTGAATGATGTGAACAGTGTCAACAAGGGGAGAAAATTCTGGGGTTGTAGAAATTACATAAACCACATTGAAAAGGGTTGTAATTTCTTCAAGTGGTTGGGTGAAGAGTTTGTCGATGAAAGAGATTTGAAGATTAAAAGACAGAAGAAGAAAATTAACAATTTGAGGAATGAAGTTATCTACACTAAAGGATGGCTCAAAGTGTCCATTGTTGTTGGGATTGCTAGCTTAGGGTTGAACCTTGTGTTTGTAACAATGTATCTCAGTTAGTGTTAGGGTAGTTCAAAGATATGTTGTTATGTTGGTAGTTCTATGGTTGAACCTTGTGTTTGTAACAAATTTATGAGTTTGTTTAATGAATAATGTAATGTTATGTTGTTTCAATGAATGATGCATTGTTATGTTATTTCAATGAATGATGTATGTGTTTTGTTTTCACATTTTAATTGAATGATGTCTCAATATCCAACCTGTAAAAAATGCAGACTAATAAACAAGAAATATTGGAAACAGAATGTAACATAACTTGGCATCATAA
Source organism: Lathyrus tuberosus (assembly GCA_022829125.1). Lineage (NCBI taxonomy): Eukaryota > Viridiplantae > Streptophyta > Magnoliopsida > Fabales > Fabaceae > Lathyrus > Lathyrus tuberosus. The sequence continues at coordinate 6,002,557 of JALAZF010000141.1, read as the reverse complement.
GCCATTCCAACATTCATTAACACCATCAAAGTTGATACATAACAGGTTCATTAAAAGAAGGCCATTATGAGGCATTACACAACAGGTTCCAAAACAAAAGCCAATGATAAGGCATTACATAGCTGGTTCCAAAACAAAAGCCAATTAGAAGGCATTACATTACAGGTTCTATTCCAAAATGTGCATTAACCAAAAACAAAAGAGACAAGTCATTAAATGGCATTACAAAATCTTAATAGACAAATTAATAAAGATCATGGTTGGCTGGAAACAGGCTTGCCACTCTTATAAAGTTTTTTCTTAGTTTTGGGTGGTGGTGGCTGTCTTGTAACAGTTGGTGGCTGACTTGTTGCAGTTGGTGGCTGACTTGTAACAGTTGGTGGCTGACTTGTTGCAACAACTTGTGATGGCTCACCTCATAATCATATTCACCTGCACGCCTGTAAACAAGTAACCATTCTAATGGTAGTCTATGCAAACATGTTATACATTTGAAAGTAATGTTCAATAACTCAAACATGTTACCTCACAATCCAATGATTGGTTTTCTGTGATTCCCTTTCAATCCTCTTCTTGATGTTAGGTAGTATGATACCATCATATTTGGTAATCTTTTGCCTATTTTCCTCCATCATTGTGACAATGGGCTTGGATCTAGTAGCTACAAATACAAAATTGAAGGCCTCTGACATATTGTTAACCAAATTGTCACAACCTGAGCTTGGCTGCAAGGTACTCCGACGCTCAAGTAAGAAAGGGTCAGAGAAAAGGGGCAAGTACAAAGTATGAATTCTTAGGGTGAATATTGGATACCTGACCCTCTCAAGCGAGAGGGTTTATATAGATCCCCCAGCGCGTGGACAACGGTCCTATTTTCGGGGCGAAATAACCGTTTTCCCCAAAGAATAGGAAACTACCCAAACTAGCCGTTATGTCGGGCATAGGCGTGATTCCGGGCACCTGCCCATAGCTGTTCGGGGAGCAATGAAGCCGTGCGTGACGGGCAGTAATTTCGGGGAGGAACGTTGCATTCCTTCCCCGGTTGGAGGGGCAGAGAGGTAACTTTTGCCCCTCTGTGGATTGGACTTAGGCAATTTGGGCCGCTCTGGAACAGAGGCGGATTGGGCCAATTCTAGCCATTGGTCCAGTCCAGAACAGGAGCCTCCCAAGTCATTGCTCTCGAGCATGGGAGTGATGACTTAAAGACTGCTCGTTGCTCTGTGGAGCCAGTATAGAGTCGTCGTTTGAAGATGAGGAGGACTGTCTCAAAGTGCTCGTGGCTCCCGGTGTCTGTGAGATTCGTGGTCGTGACCTTGTTGCCCAGTGTTCGGGGAGACTAAGGGTCAGACAGAATTGGAAACGTTGGGATGCCATGTGTGCCTAGAGCTCCGTGTAGTAGTTAATAGGCAATGATGGCTAGTGGATAGACATTATGGCCTACGAGCGCGTGTTAGCACGTGCCCCTTTGTATAAAAAGGGGGAAAATCGTTCCATTTGGAACTTTTTGCTCTGATTTCTCTCCGCTTCCTTCAGTACTCTTGCCCGTAACCGCCTTCCGCCTACTCCGACCACCGTGTCAGGCTTTGAGCAACTTCTTTTTCTACTTAAATCAAGTAAGTTTTCCGATCCTTTGCCTGTTCTGCTTCTGTTTGTTGTTAATGGTAGATTGCATGCAGTTAGGGCTAGTTTTAGAGGACGAAATGGGTGAATCTCTGGTGATTGTTGGTGGTGGATGGTGGTTGTGCCATTTTTCTACCTCTAACATGTCGCCGGAGTTAGTAGTATGTTTCAGCGAGGAGGGTGGTTCACGGTGATGTTGCGGTAGCTATGTAAGCATGATTGCCGTGTCTGTTCATCGTCCGAGTGGGTGATGAGTTTTCCGATAGAACATTCCTAGATTCCGGTGAAGCTTTGCGATTTCCGGTGAAGCTTTAAATGGAAACTGGGTATGGGCGCGGGGAAGCTCCTCGCCCTGGGATGATTAGTTTCGAGCATCTCCTTGCGGGGAGGTTTCAGCTTTCCTTATGATGTTAGGGCTTAGGCTGGGGACGTTGTCCTTAGCCCTTGGTGCGCACTTTCACTTGACTTAGCAGTGGAAGGGTGGGTTTGATTTGCTGTCGAATTCACTTTCTTCTCTGCTTTTCAGGTGACTGTAATGGCGACGGGGCCAGATAGAGAAGTTATTATAGATACATCCGAGGAGGAGACAGGCTCTGAAGATAATAACAGCTCGACGACTTTGAGTTTGGCGACTTCGAGTTCCTCCAGCAATGTCGGGGAGGAAGAGGTGGATGACATGGACGAGGATGTGGACGGGTTCTCCGCGGAGGAGTGGGAGGTGGCCGAACCTGCCGAGCATGTGTCCACTTTCGCAAAGTCTTTGGTGGATGTTTTCACGGAGGTAGGATCGGAGGGAGAGTGGAAGGTGCACTTCCCTTCCTTGGACGAGCGGGTCTGCACGAGCTTCGAGGACCGCTTCACGATGTACGAGTATGCCTTTAAAGAGCTGGGCCTGAGGCTGCCTTTTACTGATTTTCAATAATCCGTGTTCATGCATTTGAAGTTAGCTCCTACACAACTGCATCCTAATTCGTTGGCCTTCATCCGGGCCTTCGAGTTGGTATGCGAGCATCTCTCCTCGGGGGCTACTCTCCCTCTGTTCTTCACTGTTTTCCATCTCCAAAGGCAGCTGATGAGGAGGAAGTACGGCTGGGTTTCTTTGAAGCAACCCTGCAAGCTGTTCAAGCCATTTTCAGAGTCAATCCGGACATTCAAGGAACGGTATTACGTCGTTGAGCCCGTGTCCGAGGCTGCCCAGGACAGTACGTATGTCTGGGAGATTGAAGTTGACGAGGACGGGAACGAGCTGCACGACGAGGAGGGGAGGTATATTGGGCGGAGACTTTACAAGTTCCCCCTCCACTGGGCACCTGACCATTTTTCCAAGAAGCCCAGCGACTGTGTCTTCCAACCGAGCGATCTACGCAGGCAAGACGCCGTGGCGTACGAGGCGCTGGTGAAGTGGGTAAACTCCTTCAGGCTTGCTGAGTGCTGGACGAGCAAGGGCAACCCGATCTTCGAGGAAGATGGGAGTCAGAGGGTCGAGCGTCGATTCATCAACATTAAGGAACTGCTGGAGTGCAAGACTCCCGCGGACACTTTGAAGCTGCTCGGTAGTCTTAGTTATTTAAATTTTGTTCATGTTATTTCTTTTCCTCGTATCTAACATGTTCGCGTTTTGTTTGTGCAGGTGAGATGCCTCAAGCACATGACAGGGTTGTAAGGAACGCTCTCGCGAGGAATAAGGCCGGGGCGGCTCCTCCGAAATCTCGGTTTGCTGGTGGTCGTGCTCCTCCTCCTGTTCAAACTGCTGCGGGGACCTCTTCTTCTCCTACTTCTGCTCCCCGTGGGTCTCCTATTTCTTTGACCGGTCGACCCAAGCGGCCAAGGTTTAATGATGCTGTGGACCTTACCCGGGTGCCGGAGAAAGGGAAGTTCGAGCTTCCTCCTTGTATCCTTAACAGGAGGTTTTTCGAAGGCAACTCTTTAGTCGTTCCCCGGGCGGAATCTCTTCGGTTGGAAGGTATGGATCGCCCGAGCAAGAGGGCGCTGGTGGCCCAAGACGCTTCTGCCTTGGTCAGGATGCTAGAGATGGCAGCTATTTATGCTGAAGGGGACTCTGCAACTGAGTGTGAACTCAATGCTGCCCGGGCTTCTGTGGCATCCCTCAAGGAAGAAGCCAAGAGTGCCGACGAGGCTCGGAAGAAGGCTAAAGAAGAGGCGGTTAGGCTGAAGGAGGAGAACTCCAAGCTGGCGGCGGAGAAGAAAGCTGCCGAGGAGCTGATCAGGGAGCTGAGGGCGGTCAATGCCCCGGGTGTCGACGAGCCGGACGATGTGAAAGAATTGAAGACTAGATCCAAGCTGGTTGCTCGTATGCTGCTGGCCGAAGACGATGGTATTGCCGTCGCGGAGGAGTCTTTCAAAAATGTTGTGGCTCAATTGCGGGTGGTGAACCCTGAGCTCGATTTTTCTGTCGAGGGTACTCACTACCTGGCGCATGTAGAGAATGGTCGTATTGTCGTGCCCGACGGCCTCCTTGAAGGTACCCCCGATGATCAGCCCGCGGAGGACCAGGGACCCCAGTCAGAGCCTGCCGAGCATGCGGATGAGTGAGGAATTTGTATTTTTTGATGTTGTTGTAATCTGTCTGGCCTGCGTGCCATGGAATTGCGTGTAATTTATTTTTTAGGGGCGTGGCCCCCGTTTCATGTAACAAAGTACAATCGTGGCCCTTGCGGCCACTTATTATGTTAACTTATCACATGTTTAATTCTGTTGTTTGTATGAATTTACTTGCTTTTATTTTTAGCTAAGTATCGTATTCATGCTTGTTGCGAGTGTATATCTGCCAGTGATTGGGCGTATTTGACTTGCGCAAATATTTTAGGGGACTTGCTCGTTGCAGATGTGTCCGACTGTGAGGGGAACTGGTCGAACTGTCGGGGAATGTCCTGGCGGGGTACGGAGCTCAGGTCGCGTTTAAGGCCTGAGTTCGCGGCGTGAACGTCCCATCGCAAGTTGGGGTTCTGCCAGTCATGGTACTTTGACGACAACGATGCTCGATCGAGGACCGCCGTCGAGTAGTGGCCCGACTCCTTACTGAGTGAGGTTCTACTTATTCGTATGCGACGCTTGTACCTAGACGCGCATAGTGGTCGGTAGCTGACGTTCGTCGTTGCAATGGGTCAAACCGAGGATTTAGCAGTAGTATTGTTTTAGCTTTTCAGTGTTCCATGGTCGAGCAAGTTCTTCCCTAGAGAGATGTTCTAGGTAGTAGGCCCCATTTTCCGTTTTTGCTCGGACACGATAGTGTCCTTCCTAGTTGGCCGCTAGTTTGCCTTCGCGAGAGTCTTTGTGGTTTCTTCTTAGAACAAGGCTTCCCACGTCGAACTCTCGCCGTATCACCTTGGCGTTGTGCCTGATGGTAATTTTTTGTTTTAGTGAGGCTTCTCGAAGGGCTGCCCCAATTCGGATTTCCTCGACGAGGTCTAGCTCTTCTCTCAACGATTCGTTGTTCATCTCCTCATCTAGGGGCGACTATGTCCGCCTAGAGGGCACGTGAACTTCGACGGGAATTACAGCCTCGGTCTCGTATGCTAAACGGAAAGGTGTTTCCCTGGTCGTTGAGTGCGAAGTTGTGCGGTATGCCCACAGTACGCTGTGCAGTTCCTCGACCCATGCCTTCTTTGTTTCGTCCAGCCTTCTCTTGAGGCCTTGAAGGATGACTCACTTGGCTGCTTCAGCCTACCCGTTTATTTGAGGGTGTTCCACGGATGCGAAGTGATGCTTCGTGCCCAATTGGGCGACGAAGTCTTGGAACTTCCTGTCCGTGAATTGCGTCCCGTTGTCCGTTACTATCGCTTGGGGAATACCGAAACGTGCAAGGATGTTTCGTTTGTAGAAACACAGGATGTTGAGGGCAGTTATTTTGGCTAGAGCTTCTGCCTCTATCCATTTTGTGAAATAGTCCACGCCCACTATGAGATATTTGTTCTAACTTGATCCTACCACGAAGGGTCCTAGGATGTCTAGGCCCCACCAGGCGAATGGCCACAGGGAGGACATAGCCTTGAGCTCGTTAGGCGGAGCCAGGTGCATGTCCCTGTGTCATTGGCATTTGTCGCATTTCTTCACGTGTTCTTTCGCGTCGTTTTGCATGGTCGGCCAGGAGTAGCCTGCCCGGAGGGCCTTTCGAGCAAGGGACCTTCCGCCGAGATGTTGGGCGTTGATCCCCTCGTGGATTTCGCGCAGGATGTGTGTGACCATTTCCTCCTCGACACGTTTGAGCAGCGGAATGAAGAATCCCCGTCTGTAGAGTTTATCTTCGACCAAGACGTAAGAGCAGGCTCTTCGCCTGACTACGCTGGCCTCCTTTGGGTTGGACGGGAGTTCGTTTTTGGCGAGATAATTGTAGACTGGGGTCATCCGGCAGTTGTTGTCGCCGATCACCTGTACGTCTAGAGTCGGGGAGGCCTTCTCAATACTGGGTCGAGGAAGTACCTCCTGTATGATGGATTTGTTTCCGCCTTTCTTCTTCGTGCTAGCTAATTTAGACAGCACGTCGACTCGTACGTTATGTTCGTGGGGAACGTGTTTCACTTCCACTGTTGTAAACTTCTCTATTTCCTTCTTTACCAGGGCCAAGTATTCGGTCAGGTTGTCGTTTTTGGCTTGGTATTCTCCCCGGACCTGGAGGGCCACGAGTTGTGAATCTGTGCAAATGACGACTTCCTCTGCGCCTAGGTCCTCGGCAAGGCGTAGCCCAGCGAGGAAGGCTTCATATTCAGCCTGGTTATTGGAGGTTGGGAAAGACACTGTGAGTGATACCTCGACGATAATTCCTTCGTCGCTCTCCAGTATGACGCCCGCGCCGCTTCCTGCAGAGCTTGAGGCACCATCGACGAAGATGGTCCATTTGCGTGCTTCGCTTACGGGGGAGTCTGCGAACGTCATCTCCGCGACGAAGTCGGCCAGAGCTTGGGCCTTGAGGGCTTTTCTTCCTTCGTATTGGATGTCGAATTCGGACAGTTCCAGCAACCACTTGAGTATTCGGCCGGCCATATCTGGTCGTCCGAGCAGCTGCTTTATGGGCTGATATGTTCGAACCACGATCGTGTGAGCCAGGAAGTAGTGTCTTAATCTTCTAGCTGCGTTGATGAGGGCCAGTGCCACCTTTTATATCTGTTGGTATCTTAACTCTGGTCTTTGCAGCGCTTTGCTCGTGAAATAAATGGGCTTCTGCCCGTCAGGTGTCTCGCAGATGAGGGCGACACTCACTGCTTCGGTTGCTACGACCAGGTATAGGTACAATGTTTCGCCATTGTCAGGGCGAGAGAGGATCGGTGGCTCTGAGAGTGCTCGTTTCTGATGGAGAAGGGCCTTGTCGCACTCCTCGATCCATTCGAATGCTGCCTCTTTGCTGAGGAGTTTGAAGAATGGTAGAGCGTGCTGGCCGGACTTGGCCACGAAACGAGATAGTGACGCGAGCATCCCGTTGAGGGACTGGATGGATTTTTTGGACTTGGGCGTAGAAAACTCGGAGAATGCCCGGCATTTGTCAGGATTGGCTTCGATTCCTCGTTCCGTTAGGTAGAAGCCGAGGAATTTGCCTGCTCGGACACCGAACGTGCACTTCTCCGGATTAAAACGCATTTTGTATTTCCTGGCCTGTTCGAAGACCTTTCTCAAATGGGCAGTATGATCGGTTTCCTCGTGGGATTTTACGATCATGTCGTCCATGTAGACTTCGAGCATGTCGCCTATTTCTCGCCGAAACACTTTGTTCATCATTCGTTGGTACGTTACTCCGACGTTCTTCAGGCCGAAGGGTATTACATTGTAGTAATAGTTGCCCGATTCGGTCACGAAGGCCGTATATTTTTTGTCGGACATTGCCATTGGGATTTGATTGTAGCCCGAGTAGGCGTCCATGAATGATAAAAGTTTAAAACTAGCAGAATTATCAACAAGTTTATCAATATTGGGGAGGGGGTAGGCATCCTTCGGGCATGCCTTATTGAGATCGGTGTAATCAATGCACATGCGCCATTTTCCATTAGATTTTTTAACTAATACAACGTTGGACAACCAAGTGGTGTACTTGGCTTCCGAAATAAATTTGGCCTCGAGGAGGTCCTTTACATCTTTTTCAGCAGCCTCCGTTTTCTCCGGAGACTGCTTTCTCCTACGTTGTGCTACGGCCTTGACGGCCGGGTCGATGGTCAGCTGGTGACAGGCGACGGATGGCATTCTCTCGGAGGCATGCTTTGAGCTGCTTCCTCGCGATGTCAGGCATGTCTGCTCCGATCTTCACTCCCCGTTGGGAGTCTTCGCCGAACAGAACTATCTCGAAGTTGCCATCCGGGAATGGGCGCATCGGATGGGTGCTGCTGCTGGATGACGTGGACGGGCTGGCTGAAGCTGCTCGTTCCTCCTGTTGGTCCTCAGGGAAGCGGATGTCGAGGTCGATAGAGTCGACCTGGGGCAGAGGCTTGGCCTCCTCGGAGCTGCTTGGCAGTGCTGGCTTGCTCGACACTTTAGGCTTGGGCGCAATGGCGTTGAGTCCCTTTGTAGCTGCTTCAAAACACCGTCGGGCAACTTCTATATCGCCGTGGAGGGTGGCGACCATCCCTTTCGAAGTGTAATACTTCATCTTCAGGTGGACTGTTGAGGGCACTGCTACCAACTCGGCCAGAGTTGGCCTTCCGAAAATGCATTGGTAAAGCGACGGGCAGTCGATTACCAAAAATTATACCTTGATGGATCTGGCCGTTTCAGCTGATCCGAAGGTCACGATCAGCTCGACGTATCCCCACGGCTTGGTCACATACCTGTTGAATCCCTGTAAATCGGACCCTACGTAGGGGGTAAGGTGCGATTCGTCTAGCTGAAGTGTTGAAAATAGCTGGGAGTACATGATGTCGATCGAGCTGCCCTGGTCGATGAGTATTCTGCGAACGTCGAAGTTCTCCATCCGGGCTCTAACGAGCAAAGGTATGCTTTAGTTCGGGGAGCCGCCGAGGAGTTTCTCCCGGTAGAAGAAGATGGGGACGAAGCCCTTCTGTGCCCGATCAAGCGTGGTCACTTTGCTGGAGCTTGTGCTGATCAAGTGTTCGAACTTCCGTTTCACGGAGCCCACAGTGACTTTGTTGAAACCCCCGCTAGAGATGACCAAGGCGGAGGGAAATGTCTCCCACGGGCTGTGGGCCGCGAAATATGCAGGGGAGCTGAGCCCGTCCGGGACGTTGAAGTCCTTTGGTCGCGATATAGACATAGCGACCTGTACATTGGCGTCTTTCGAGGAGGGTACCTCCTCCTCGACCTTCTTGGACTCCTGGGCGTCCTGCCGATGAGTGTCCTTCTTCTTCGCGAACTGCTTCAGGTGGCCATCCCTGATCAGTATTTCAATGGCATCCTTCAGATGGATGTAGTCCTCCGTAGTATGGCTGTGACTTTTGTGGAAACGGCAGTATTTTGTCTTGTCCACGTTTGGTCTGTTCGGAAGTTGTTTGGGGAAGCGGACCCCAGCCTGTTTGAACTCCGAATTGGCACATTCGGACAAAATATTTTCCCTGGAAATGGTCAGGGGAGTGTAGTCATGGAAGAGCCCGGAGGGTCCCTTGCTGTCGCGGGAGTCCCTTGGATGGTCCTCGTGCCTCCGTTCACCCCGACGAGATGTCGAGGCTTCTTCTCCTTTAGAGGCCTGAGCGTTCTCCTGGCGGCATGACGCTCGGACGTTGTAGGCCGCAATCTTCTCTTCGTACTGAATATGAGATTGGGCTTTGAGGAGGAGGGTGTCTAAGTTCCTCGGTGGCGCGAGGCCAATGGCTTTAGAGAACTCGGAGTCCGGGCAGACCCCTTGTTCGAGCAGAAACTTCTTCATTTTATTTGTCGTTGGGACCTGCACTGCTTCCTTGTTGAACCTCTCGATATATGCGCAGAGAGGTTCGTCTTTCCCCTGGATTATAGCTCCAAGAGAGGCCTCAGTTTTGGGGTGGCGGCGAGATGCTGTAAAGTGTCGTGAGAACATCCTGCCCAGCTGTCTCCAAGAGGTAATGGACTCCTCGGGCAGTTGCTTATACCATGTCATCGCTCCTTTTCGGAGCGTGGTCGGGAACAATCTGCATTTGATGGTGCCCCGTATGCCGCGATAGTCTAACAGCACATCGATGTTCTCGATGTGCTCGTCGGGGTCGGTGGTCCCGTCGTACGTGCCGAGTGACTGGGGTTTCTCCAAGCCTTTTGGGAGACGGGTAGCCAAGATCTCCTGGGACAACGGGCCGTGAGGCTTGTCATCATCACTAGAACTGGTGTATGATGAGGACTGAACGGGATGCTCGCGACGTCGGTTCCTTCGCGGAGAAGGTGAGCGGTTCCTTCGAGGAGAAGGTGAGCGGTTCCTTCGAGGAGAAGGTGAACGGTTCCTTCGCGGGGAAGGTGAGCGGTCCCGTCCTTTAGACTTGATCGCGGGGATGGCTCGTTCCTCCGAGTCCTCTTATGGTCATGAGCGTGCTGGTCACGCGTGGAGATCTGTTCGCGCTTCCGGGCTATGCGAGATCAGGTTCTTGGCGCAGTCTTTGGTCGATTTCTATCCGGGGCTGCGGGCTTCTTGATCGTCGTTGGTTCCTCCGCGTAGGAGGGGATCTCGGACGGCGGGACTCTTCTAGTGCCCCGATCCTCTCGTTCTGCTGCAGGATTAGGGTGTTGGTTTGTTGATCGCCTCTAGGAGGGCTGCCACGACCGGGTCGGCGTTGGGCGGAACAAGAACGGGCTAGACGTCAAGTAAAGGTTGATCGTATTTGTGATCAGCAGGGGTAGGGGAAGGAGAAGCAGTGGCTCCACCCCTAAGGAAACGGGCATCTCGGAGGAGAGATGACTAGTCGTCAACGTCAGATTTGTTGACGGGGAGGATGGTGGTTTGGAGAGCATCCTTGGTGCGATCTTGGGAGGCCATGATCGTGATGATATTTGAGAATTGTTTTGATCTTCGGTTTCTGAGGAAAGAAAGACGGGGAGAACAAAGTTTCCCACAGACGGCGCCACTAATCGTGAAGGCTGGATCAGATCCTGTAGAATTAGGCCGCCAAGTACGTCAGGGATGCTGGTCATATGGAGAGGAGGGGGGGTGTACCTGCAAGGTACTCCGACGCTCAAGTAAGAAAGGGTCAGAGAAAAGGGGCAAGTACAAAGTATGAATTCTTAGGGTGAATATTGGATACCTGACCCTCTCAACCGAGAGGGTTTATATAGATCCCCCAGCGCATGGCCAACGGTCCTATTTTTGGGGCGAAATAACCGTTTTCCCCAAAGAATAGGAAACTACCCAAACTAGTCGTTATGTCGGGAATAGGCGTGATTCCGGGCACCTACCCATAGCTGTTCGGGGAGCAATGAAGTCGTGCGTGACGGGCAGTAATTCCGGGGAGGAACGTTGCATTTCTTGCCCGGTTGGAGGGGCAGAGAGGTAACTTTTGCACCTCTATGGATTGGACTTAGGCAATTTGGGCGGCTCTAGAACAGAGGTGGATTGGGCCAATTCTAGCCATTGGTCCAGTCCAAAACAGTTACTATACAAATGTCTGCAATATAAAGATAGTGTAAGCAAACATGTAAGAATAATTATCTATGTCATACTCAACATGTAAGGCAACTTAATACCTAACACAGAATCTCTGGTCAACATTTCCAAGTAGTTCATCTAGAGCTGGCAGTAAACCCTGCATCCATAAATAAGTAAGCATGATGGTGAAAATAAAACAATTGGGTTACATACAAATAATTGGCTTATAAATTTCAAGGTGAGAGTTTAAAACCTTTTGTTGATCACTATTGAAGGTATAGGTTCTGCACAACCTGACTCCTCCCAAATCAGGTATCAATAACTCCAAAAACCGGCTCCATGAGTCTTTAGTTTCACCCTCAACAACAGCATATGCAATTGGAAGCATTTGGTCATTTGGGTCCTTACCAATAGCAGCAAGTATTTTTCCTCCATAGTATCCCTTTAAGAAACAACCATCTAACCCTATAAAGACCTACATTTGAAAAAACTGTCCTTGTAAGCTTTAAGATATACATACATCCTTTGAAAGTGAGGATTCAATTGAGTAGGGTTTTCATTGCTTTCCCCTTGAACTGGTGGCTGACTTGTAATCTTCACAGTTGATCCTGGGTTTGCCCTCAAGAGTTCATGGCCATAATCATGAATTCTTCTATACTGCTCTCTAAAAGAGCCATCAACAATATCAACAGCTAGTGTTTTAGCTTTATATGACAATGTATTGTTAATCCCAACATTCCACTTTTCATGTGTTTTCTCCATAATATTAGTCAACCTCAAAGCTGGATTCTCTCTAACACTTGATTGAATCTTTTTGCCCAACCATTTTGAATTGAGGAACCTTCTTGTTAATCCCATTTGTAGTCTTCCATTCTTTTTGGAAGCTTAAAGGTTACAAAGTCATCCTTTACAACCTCATCATTCTCACTGTCATACTCAGTAGGCATTTTATCACTGTAATACTCCTCAATGTCACTTAAGCGTTTCAAATTGTCTACATTTACCTCACCATCATTATCATCACCTACATCCCTAACAATAACCTTTTCCTTTCCTTTCCCCTTCCCTTTCCCTTTCCCTTTCCCTTTCACTTTCCCCTTCCCTTTCTCTTTCCCTTTGTCTTTACCCTTCCCCTTACCTTTTCCCTTCTCCATACTTGTTGCATTCACTTCATCAATTACTATCTCTCCATCAATACCTATATCATTCTCTGAATCTTCAAAATCCATATTCAAAGCACTGTCATCACTTTCATCTTCTTGGTTACAGTTAACTACCTCATCTTTTTCATGTACTTCACCAACCAAATCTTCAGCCACTTTGGTCCCACCTACATTATTTCTCCTTTCATATACTTCACCAGCCACATCTTCAACATCCACATCTTCACCAACTACACCTTCACCACACATATCTTCACCCAACGTGCTAACATCTGGTAGTGACAGTATGGGTTCCTCAATAACATCAGGTTCAGACACAGGATGTGTAACATATAAGTGGCATTCCCCAGTCAACACTGCAATTGTTCTCATCCTATCAGTCCCCTTATCATTTTCTAACTGAACTATGTCATTAGCAATCATGTCATCAAAATACCAAAGCCTATCAATGGTAGGGTAACCTATCTCTCTTAACTTGTCCAATATTTCAAAGTAACTCCAGTAATCAGGATCAACATCCCATATCTCCTCTAACCCTACATAACCTGACTTGGTAAAATTTGCAAACTCCCTAGAAAACTCACCAGAATGATGAACAACACACTTAAACCTACTCTCCATGACCTAATAAACCTACATATAGTATCAGAAGTACTAAGTAAGTTAGGTATAGAAGAAAGTTAACATTTTTGAATCGTACTCGTTCAAGTTCGTACCTTAGGGTTTTCACTGTAGACGAATGAAATAAAGAAGTTCTTCTTCTTCATTCTACTTCAATGGAGGGTTATTCTTCAGCCTTCGTAAACGTCATCTTCAGTTTACTACGTCTTCAGTGTTCTTCGTTCTTCTGCCTTCGTATCTTCGTCTTCAGTGTACTCCTTCTTCAAACAAGTTTTGTTGTTTTTTTGAACCCGAGCTTTCACTAACAATCTAAGCATGCCCTAAAACTTTTCATCTCCTTAATATGACTGTTAAGTCTAATACAATATCCACCTCATCCATTAAAATAATTACAGAATATCCAACTATGCAATATAAAGTCCAGTAAGGCAATTTCTAACGTTTTCCCAAGCAAAACTAACGGAAATGACTGATACTTGTAACGGAGTATAAATTAGTGTACCATACTGTAACGTTTTTTCTTAAGGGACCAAAGCGAAACAATGACTAAAGTTAAGGGACTAAAAGAGGTATTAAGCCATCTTTTTATATACGTTTCTTGACCATCACTCTACTATATTTATTTACTATTTATAGGGAGATTACGCCATCCGTGCGAACGTACCAGTAAATGACTATTTAATTATTTCATTTATTTTTTATACTAAAATATATATTTACGACGAGTCGAGACTATTTAATTTATATATCTTTTATATATATTTCTTAACTTTCACTATACGATATTTCGCGACTCGTGCGAACGCACAGGTCCATTATTAGTGTGTGTGTGTGTGTGTGTGTGTGTGTATATATATATATATATATATATATATATATATATATATATATATATATATATATATATAATTTGAATAAAAATATGCAATGATTTGGATTTGCACCCACCATAACCAATAGAGGCCAAAAAGAAAATAAAATGTCATAGTTGGTGTTAGGAATTAGGCATTAAAAAAACAGGTAAAAGGTTTCCCCACTTAATCAAAAAATTTTCAATGAATGAAGGTAGGAAACAGATACCTTGTTTTGGTCTGGTTATGTTAGTTTCATTCTTAATAGATAGACGACACCTTACCTATTTTGTTTTCCCATGATTGAAAGCTGCTTGTATTCATTGTCAATGGAAAACGATGTTTCTTGTTTTCTAATGTTTCGAATTTTAAATTTTAAATTTAGCTCCCTTTAAGGGTGTCATTTCCATGTGTTACATCCATTTTTCGTACTACTTAATTATTTTAAATCAATTTTAATTTTTTTTATACTGGTATTCAACTAAATTTTAGAGTGCCTAAAATTTGTTTATATTATTATTGTTGTTAATGTTATTATTAGAGAGCTATGTTATTTTTACACTGAATTAGTGCACAATATCTAATTTACACCGTATACTCACAATTAATTTAGTGCTGCACAAATACCAAAGTGGAATAAAAAATATTAAAAATTGATGAGTATGAGTTCATAGTATGAATGACGGTAAAAATGTATAATCTTACATATATAAGAAAATTAATGGCTAGCAAAAAGACCAATTTGTCCCTCTGTTCCCACAAGCCCCCATGTGGATAGCTTCCCCATCTCTCACGTGGATACCAATTTGAAAAATCTTTCATTTTTCCCAAAACTCAATTGTGCTGCTTCAAACCCTTGCTTTAGAACTAGGGCACCATATTCTCTCAAATTTTCATCATCTTCATCATCTGATTTTCCCACATTCTCTCTACTCCTCTACTGCTCTCTTCTCACTTTTCCTTCTTTCTTCTACAAAACTCTCTCTCTCTCTCAAATGGCGACACCCTTTAGAGATGACGACACTCTTTGAGATGGCGACACCCTTTTAGGATTCGATTCTTCAGAGCAATTTCAGGTTTTGGGTTTTCATTATTTGTGTGATCATAGCAATTCCATGTTTAGGGTTTTCAGTACTTTTAGTTTTTTCATGAAAATGGTTCTGTAATATTCAAAACTTGTGTTATGTAGAAAATCAAGATCTGAGTTTTAAATGTGTTAAAAATTATGTTGGTGAGTGTTGGATAAGGGATGATTAGTTGTTAATTTATTTCTGCTGCTTTAATTTGTGTTATAACTAATTATGCTTTTGTTTAAATTTGCCAGCTTTGTGATTTAAATGAAAATGATTCGATTTTTTATAAGTTTGAGTGTTGTCTGAGCGGTGATGGACTGCGGGTTGCAATTGGTTCTTACAGGTCAGTGATACAAACTTAATCCATAGTTCAATTGTCTCTGAAATTGTTTATCTCCTTACGTGTTACTACACTGTTTCATTTTTTGCCAGCAATTGATTCCGAGTATTCAGCTGTTCTCCTAGAAGTGCCGAGGCTACAACTTTGGAAGCCAGTAAAAATCCATGTTAGTGTACCTCACTCATTTAGCCATGGGTTGAGAAATATGTAGATTTTTCAAATTCACATTATCTAAAATTTTGACTTGTGCATGCATGGTCCCAATTGTAAGCTTGGTAGCTTCTATTTAGTTGCCTCAAGACTACAGGAAGTAAATCTCTTAGGCGGCGTTACTCTTCCTGTTTGGGGAAACATACAAACTCATAAATCATTCATGGAAAAGATTATGATATGCAGTACCTAAAATTATTAATTGATGTATGATGTATCAATTTTCCACTAATATCTTTTACATTTGATTATTTGAGTTTTGAATTGGTCATGTTGGCAATGTGAAAATTGTAATACATAGCTTTTGTAATGATATAAAATGATGTAACTAACTTTTTAGCAACTTCGAAACTGAAAAAATTTCTTTATCATGAAACACATGCTGATTCTATTGAGCCTTTGGTGGTTTGTTTAATGTACAGGCCCAACAAATGCATAAGAGGCTGCGCACGAGATGCTGTATTTATAATTTAAAACGGTATTGAGTGTATAACTTGAATGTATTAACATGAATGAATATTTATTTTTTTAGGTTTAACTTGTGTAGATCCTACTCTGTACCTGATAATTTATATAATTTCAGCTAGCACATCAGAAGAATCGGGTGAAGGAATCGATAGATGTTGATGAACCAGAAGGTACATAGTATTCTGCAAGACTATGAACCAGAAGATTTGGAGATGATATCTTTTCTGTTATTGGTATCTGTCGCTGCTGATATTGTTCTGGTTTGCTGTCGTTTTCAATTCAATTTTGATCTATTCGTATTTGTTTTCGATTTGGTTTTGCTGATATTGTTGTTGTTCATTGTCGGTTTGTTGCATTAATTCAATTCTGATCTGCCGGTTCACATGTGAGGAATGTTGTGTTTCTGCACTTTTTTTCAATTCTCATCAATGTTAATAAGGGATGAAAGCGTCATTTTCGTTTAGTCGATAACATTGTAACTTCGTTTTATTTTCGCTTCTTGTATATGCTGCTATGATAATTGTGGTGCTTCGTCGCTTTAATTTGGTGTCGGAACGATTCTGCTTATTAGTCGGTTGTGTGGTTTCGTGTAGAACCGAATCATATTGTTTTATGCATGGTTAATGTCGAGTTTTTGTGATAACTGTTGACAGCCGCTAACCACTGCTCAACAACGCTTCTATGATGGAATTGCTTGTGGATTTTGATTGCTTTTTGTGGCTTTGTTCTCATATTGCCGATGAATTTTGACAGGAAAGTTAACAGTGTCGATGTCGCATTTGCGAGTTATTTCAGCTAGCTGCAGGTTGTGTGCGCAATTTGAATACCGTAGATAATGGGTCTGTTCGATGTATAGATATGCCGATGCTGATTGATTTGTGTCAGCTATTCAACTCACTGCTGTTCAATCACTGGTTGACGATTAGTTTCGAACAAAGCTGTTCCAGATGCTGCCGCTGTCATGGAAGTGAAAGCAAGAACCTGTCTGTATTGAAATGTGGTCCAATTAGACAATTTCGGTAATGATTTCGAGCTTCTTTTAAGCATATATGTAGTGTTGTTGTTACATTGTTTCAGTTTTGGTTCATAAGTCATGTAGCTGTTAGGAATGCTTTATAGTAAGCTGTTACAATTTGGTCTTTTGTATATGATTTACATCCCCTACATTACTGGAAATTGTTATACTTCTGTTTTGATTACGACGAATTTCAGAATTTTGATTCAATTGTTTGATGTTGAGTTTCGTGTATAGCCGATTCTCGTTTCAGAGTATTGCTGTTGTTGGATTTAGCTCTTGGTAATCGATGTCGCAGTAACAATATTCCGATTTCAGGATGATATTATGTTGATAAAAAATGTGTTGCGTTTTTATGTTGTGTTGACTGCATGACATTGGCTTCGGTTTAAAAGCATACATTATTATTGTTTCAGGTTGAGTATTCTTCTTGTGCTACCATTTGGTAAAGCCGCAACCACGTTTAGATTTTTCGTGTGTAACTTGCTTTCCTTATATTTTAAATTGTTTATTTTGGGTCCTTTTAACCTTTTTATTATTATTGTTAATGACTGATATTATTGATAGAAGTTTCATTTAGATATTTTGGATGATAAACAATGTTCTGTAAAAGAACGTGTTTGGACATTAGTTACAAAAGGAAATTACATGTAGTTGCATTCTATAGTCTTCGGTTAGGTAAGGTGCTTTTTATTTTTCCACGCGTCGGTTTTGAGTTTCTTTTTGCGGTTCCGATCTAAACCATCTTCCTCTGACTACTTCTATTACAAATTTGTGTTGTTGCAGGTGTTGATGCGAGGAATTCGAAGGTTGCGGTGTTGGAACTGCCTCGGTTTGTGTTGTCGCAAGTGTTGATACATTTTGTTCCAAATCTGCAGGTTGTGGCAGATGCTACTGTTGCGTCGTATGTGAAGCTATAGGTGTGGAATTGAAGCTTCAATGGTTGGTGATGCGGAATTGAAACGTCGAGGTGATGTCGGTGTTTGAGTTTATTCGTCGAAGTCGGTGTTGATGCAATTTGTGTTGATGCAATTGACAGTAGCTACTTTGTAGAAATGGTGCTCACTTTCAAAACTACACTTTGTATGAAACTCTTAAACCATGTTTAGATACATTGTAGAGAAAATGTGTGGACATTAAGAGAGTATCAACTATGTGTGTCCATTGAATATAAATTAAAAGAAGAAATAATGTTTGGTTTAATGTCTTTTTGATCCCTGAAAATAAGGAGACGCATGAACTATGACAAGTCAATATAATAGACATGAAATGAAGTAAACTGTGTTTATTTCAATGCCAGATTCAACCTGTGGACTTCATGAGAGTTATGCTTAACCTACTGAATTGAACCTTACATAATATGTATTACTGTTTTCAACTTTAGTCAATATTGAAACTGAAATTCAATGTCAAAGGAAATGTAACATATAATGTTTGAATCCTCTGTAATGATTTCATTTCAATTTGAAATACATTGATGGTGTAGGTCTTAGGTAACCAATTTTTGAACAACTATCTATTATCAAAAAATTTTAATGTTATCACGAAGTTTGATATTTTCTGTAGCATATGAATGTGTTGTTTTCTATAATCACTAATGCTTATTTGTTTTTCAATTTCATTTTCAACACACTATTTGGCCTTAGTACGAGTTTTTGGATGGTTGTTATCACGAGATTCCTTGTCGGATGGTTGAATGGTGCGATTGGACCAACTAAGGTTCTAAAAGTTATTAATATTTTCCCATCTGCTGCACCAGGTGTTTGAAAATACTCCTCTGTTTGATAGGCTTATGCTACTGAAATTTTTGATACTGCAGAGAGATGCTGTTGAGTGTGAATTTTTTCCTGCGGTTCCCACTTAGCTTTTGATATTTATTTTGTGACGCCCAAAGTCGGCATTAAGTCTGACATTTATTTAATTTGGTACTGCAGGAAGCCCGGGCTACTAGTTGCCGCACTTCAGCTGAAGCAGATAGATAAATGGCACATAAGAGAAGAAAGGCAACCTATGTTGATATACATTCCTTGTGTTTTGAGGCACTGCTTGTCATTTTTCATAATCTATTCGTTTCCATTATTTTTGCAGCTTCATGTGACACCAATTTTAGATGGAAAACCAGTTTTGTATGAAATTTTCTTTGTTTATATGTCCTGTATTTGGTATAAGATTTGATTCTTGATTCTTAAGTTTGATTCTTTTGGTAACAATTTTTTTGTATTTGGTATATTCCTAACATTTTGTTTTGTAGTAGAGTTTAATAATGATGTAACGTAATTGCCTGAGTACTTTGAATGTGGAGTACATATACTTCATCCAATGTGAAGAGTTGTTTATTTGATAAGCATCATTGATTTGTGTTTTCTAATTTGCAGAGAACAAGCTGGAAAAATTTATTTGCATACATGGGCCCAGGGTTTCTTGTTTCCATTGCTTATATATACCCTGGAAACTGTAAGATAAGCTCACACTTTTCATGCTTTTTTTCCTCTAATAACTCTAATAAAAGGAAATAAATTGACATAATATATATGCTTATAACATTCTTATAATCACTTGCAGTTGAGACAGATCTACAATCTGGGGCACAATATAGATATGAGGTATTATGATGTATTCTTATAGTACTCATCGTTAAAAGTCATGACTTATGCTTAAAGTTAAACCTTCATCTCTTTTTCATATTATTCTTTTCAGTTACTTTGGATCGTATTGGTGGCATCATGTGCTGCTCTTATAATTCAATCGATGGATGCAAATCTTGGGGTGATCATTGGTACTTGTTTTTTACTGAGTATATTTGATATGCATGTTGTGGGAGGTAAATTTCTTGATTCTTTGCATTCTATATGCTGCTTGCAGGAAAACACTTAGCAGAGCATTGCAGAGCTGAATATTCCCGCGTGTCTAACTTTATTCTTTGGTTTATTGCTGAAATCGCCATAGTGACATGTGACATCCCAGAAGGTATTGAGATGAATTAAGCATTTTCATTGTTTCACATTATTTTTTGTTCACAGTTAAAAAACACTACTTTTCGTACGAATTTATATACTGCTTGGGATTATGAAGGTAAATTATCAAGCTTTAAGAACACAAACAAGGGTTATCCATTTTTTTCAGCTTCTCTTTCACTCTTTCTAATCTTAATATTGTTGTTTTACTGTACATATATGTAGTGACCGGGACATCCTTTGCATTAAATATGCTCTTCAACATACCTGTTTGGATTGGTGTCCTACTGACCGGACTCAGCACATTGATGCTCTTAGCATTACAGCAATATGGGGTAGTTTACTGTATTCCATTCTATGGTTTGATATAATAAAGAGAATTTTTAAGTTATGAAGAGCAATATGAGCCATTCATGTGCTGTTGTTGTCAAACAGGTTAGGAAACTTGAATTCTTGATTGCATTGCTTGTGTTTACAATTGCTGCCTGTTTTTGGGCTGAGCTTGGATATGCAAAGCCTGATGCTAAAGAAGTTGTGAAGGGTCTTTTTGTGCTGCAACCAAAAGGGAATGGAGCTACTGGTCTTGCAATTTCACTCCTCGGTGCTATGGTTATGCCATTAGTTCTTCATATCTTCTTTTACCATTAGTTTGTGTTGTTGTTAGCAGCTATATAGTAATGGTGTCTTTGATTGTTTACAGTGATTTGGCGTGTGATATTGATGGGTTTATTACTGTAAGCCTGTGACCCAGCCCACTACCCCTGCTTACCTCCTCTTTATCTCATTGCATGTTCCCCACATGGTCTTTGTTTAGGGGTAGTCATCAGGTTTTAGGTGATGAAAACTGAGATGATCGGTTTGAGTTTTTGAAAGTAAAGATGTTGTCTGAATTGGGTAGGAGGCCGGTGATTGGTGGGAATGAGGGTTCATTTGGAGATGAATTTGAGAAGGAAATAGGGATGTTGCTTCGTGATCAAAGTCGGCATGAGGTTGATGATCATGATCATGAACCTGAACTTAATTTGTATAGGAGTGGATCAACTCCTCCAACTGTGGATGGTTCTTTGAATGCAGTTGGTGGGTTATTTGGAAGTGGGTCGACCGGGGAAGCTGCGATTACGGAGTTTAGTGGGAATGGTTTTGGTTCAGAGGAAGAACTTAGGTCGGATCCAGCTTATCTTTCGTATTATTACTCTAATGTGAATTTGAATCCTAGACTTCCGCCTCCTTTGTTATCAAAGGAGGATTGGAGGTTTTCACAGAGATTAAAAGGTGGAGCTTCTGTAATTGGTGGGATTAGGGATAGGAGGAAAGTTAATGGGGCTGATGATAATGGTGGTAGGTCGATGTATGCCACGCCTCCGGGTTTTAACAATAGGAAAAGAGAAACTGAGGTAGTAGTTGATGAAAAACCTAGAGGTTCTGCTGAGTGGGGTGGTGATGGACTCATTGGTTTGCCAGGACCTGGTCTTGGAAGCAAACAAAAGAGCCTTGCAGAAAATTTTCAGGTGACTTGTTTCTTTCATTGCCTTTTGTAATTTTGTTGACTTGTTTTACTCAGTTTTTGCATTTGTTTAGTTTTTCACTGGAATTTGTTATGTTTCACTTCTGTGTTCTCTTTTTAGTTTGATCTTTGCGTCCACTATTTACATGTTATTATTACTGTAAATAAGTTATTAATGTTTGTGCTTGGTTAAATTTCACAGTTTGATAGTGCTAGAAAGCATGGAATTCTTTTGGAGGCCGTACAAATCCTCAGCGATCTGAACCTTTTCATTATGAAAGCTTACGTTTCTTCTGATGGCATATGGTTCATGGATGTTAAGAAAATTTTCGAATCTTGTTCTTTGTTGTAATAATTTTGATTATCTTTTCCCTAAATATTTTTTATAGTTCAACGCTCAGTTTTTCCTGTTACGGATCAAGATGGAAATAAGTTGACAGATGAGAGTGTTTTGAAGTATATTGAACAGGTATTACTAATTTACTTTTAATTGTTTATTTAGAAGTAATTATTTAAAATCTAAAATTTTTGTTTATGTTGTGTCAGTCACTTGGTAGCATTCACAATGGAAAAACCAATCACATAAATGGTCTCGCTGCTTTGGAATTAAAGGGGATGGATCGTGTTGGTCTTCTCTCTGTAGTGTTTGCGCTATTGGCTAAGTTTCAATGCATGTGGTTGAGGCGAAAGTTTGGTCACACAATGGCCGAACTGCTTCCTTAATTTATGTTAAAGACTGCACCTCTGAGACATCTATTAAAGATTCTCAAAAAATTATACGGCTCGAAGCACGATTAAGATATGTTTTACAAGGAGATAGTGATATTAGGAGTGCAAAAACATCTATCTCTGATGTTGTTATACACCCTGAAAGAAGGCTCCACCAAATGATGTTTGCCGATCGTGATTATCAGAAGACTCCAATTTTGAAGTTCACTTTAGAAACACCGTTGGTGACTGTCCAAAATTGGGCAGAGAGGAGTTATTCGGTTGTTAATGTCCAGTGCAAAGATCGTGCCAAGTTATTGTTTGATGTTGTGTGCAATTTGACAGACATGGAATATGTTGTGTTCCATGCAACTATCAACACAAGGATTGACCAACCATACATGGTAATTACCCTATCAAACATCATAATGCGATGTTTTTCCAGTTTATAACTTGGTTATGTGCCTTAATGATATTAATGATATTAAACTTGTTTTTATTCCAGGAGTTTTATATCAGACACAAGGATGGTACCCCGATTAGTTCAGAACCGGAGCGTCAACGAGTAATTCAATGCTTGCAAGCTTCTATAGAGAGAAGATCATGTGTGGTATGATATTTCTTTTACAATTTTGTTGTATGAACTGTTATCATTTATGAATCTGTGATCTGTGATTGTGGTATGAATACATTAAGATTTATTAATTGTTAATTTCTTGAATGCAGGGTGTTAGACTAAAGTTATCTGCGGAAGACAGACAAGGGCTTCTAGCCGAGGTGATGAGAACGTTCCGAGAGAATGGGTTGAATATGACTAGGGCAGACATATCTACGACCGGTGACTTTGCCGCGAATGTTTTCTACGCAACAGATTCCATTGGATACCCGGCTGACGAAAAAATCATCGAGTCGGTTAGACAAAAAATTGGGCTAAGCAATTTAAAAGTGAAGGAGTTGCCTATTGTAAGGCATGAGAAGGCAGAGAGGGAACATCAATCAGTTGGAGTTGGTGGGGCAGTGTTATTGTCCCCTGGGAGCATTGTGAGAAGGAATCTATACAAAATTTTAATATATAAGAAAGTTTTAATATTTTAATGTTATAGAAAGTTTTAATATTTTAATGTTATAGAAAGTTTTAATGTTTTAATATCATACTCATTAATATATAAGAAAGTTGTAATTTATTGTTTTAAAAATAAAATAAAGAAATAGAGAGAATAAATATGTTTTTGAAATATTTTTTATTCGACATGTCTACTCAAATTAGTTTTTTAATATGAAAGATTTTACAATTTTGTATTTAGTCATACATAAATTCACTAAAACAGTTCTCTAATTAATAATAGAATAAATAATAAACTTGTGTCACAATTTAATTTAAGTATGTATTTTAATGGATCCATTTTTATGTATATTAATATTAGATAATAATAGAATAAATATTATTTTCTATTTTTAAGTCTATTTTTTATTTTGTTTTGTTTGAATTTGATTTTACATTTGATATGTATTGAAAAATATAAATTTCAAAAGAGTTCTATTTTTATTTACAAAATTTATTACTTTATAATTTTATTTTTTTATCATGTATCAAATCATTCTTACTATTATTACCAAAGCGTGTGTGCCACACCAAGACATGGACAAACACACGGGTGCTGATATGGTACAACAATAATTATTCAAATTTTTATTTATTATAAACTATTTTGGTAAAACAATTTTGTTTTTCTTATTTATATTTTTTATTACATTTTAAAAACAAAAGTGTACGAACCACAAAGTACGCGGACAAACACACGGGTACTGATATGATATATGTGTATCATACTGATATTAAGTTAATTATTTAAATATTAAATAATAATGGGAACAACTTTACTATTGATTTGAATATTTTATTTATTTCTGTTACTAATATTTATTTATACAATTAAAATAATATTTTCAAATACTATATTATTAGTTTGATATTTATAAAACTAAATGATTGAATATATTTGAAATTATTTTTAATTTGAGATACAATTTTTTTAAACATAATGTATGGAAAATTGAAATATATATTATTGATGTAAAAATATTTTGGTAAAACAATTTTGTTGTTATTTTAAAAATATGTCTTTCTTTTAAAAATAATTAACTATTTTGGTAAAATAATTTGGTTTTTCTTGTTTATAGTTTTATTATATTTTAAAAACAAAAACGTGTGTGTCACACCAGTACCCGGGCGAACACAAGTATTTATTTATATTGATAATATTTATTTATTAAATTAAAAAAATATTTACAAATACTATAATATTATATGATATTTATAAAACTAAATCATTGCATAAATATTTTTATAAAAATACCAAACGATGACCGCGGGTATTGATTCTTTTTTTTTTAAATATAAATGATATTTTTTATATTTATTAATTTTTATTAATCCTATTTTAAAAATAAATCAAATGCGCTTAACACACCATAATAGGGCGATCACACGTGTAATGATATGAATATCTCATGAAATAGATATTTGTAATAATACTTACATAAAATATATTTATTTATGTTAATAATATTTATTTATACAATTAAAATAATATTTACAAATACTATAATATTATTTGATATTTATAAAACTAAATCATTACGTAAATATTTTTATAAAAGATACCAACTGATGTCTGCAAGTATTGATTCTATTTTTTTAAAATATAAATTATATATTTTTTATATTTACTGCTTTTTATTAATTCTATTTTTTTCTAAATTTTAAATGAAAACAAATGTGTGTCACCGACGGGTATCCGTGCGAACGCACGAGTATTGATCGGAACAGATCAGACTAGATCGTCGTGGCCTTCACGTAGGACAGGTGATGATGCTTGTGGGGGAGGAAAAGGGGGTGGAGGTACCTGCAAGGTACTCCGATGCCAAAGTAAGTGTTTGGTCAAAAAGAGAGAGAGCAAGTAGGAGATTTCAAGTATTGGATATTTTATACCTGTCCCTCTCAAGCGAGGGGGTATTTATAGGTGGATCCTTAACAAGCAAAGTGTCTGGTCTACCAATGAGGGATTGCCATGTGGAGGGCAGGGCGCGTGGCCTTTTGACTCTGACTAACTATTTTCGTGATACCCGGGGAGGCAGTTGGTCGCGTGAACTACTTTGCGCGTGAAGGGGACATGCCCAACGGCTATTTCTGCCCAACGACTAGTTTCTGGCTATTGGGCATGTCCAAAGGCTGGATTGGATTGGGCCTTGTCCCTCCGGGGACACAGCGCCTGGCTAGTCTAGAACAGGAGCCCCCCAAGTCCTTGCTCTAGAGGAGAGTGAGGACTTAAGGTAGCCGTGTAAACAGTCATCTTTGGATGGTACTCGGGGGAGAATCTCTTCCCCGTCTACGCGAGCAGGTGTTGTTGCCCGGAGGACATATTTTAAAGATGTACTTTCTGTCGAGCACGCTCTTGTGGAAGTGCCCGTTGCAGTGGCATTTTTTGTGTCGGGGACCCTTGGTGTGTGCGTCGGTGAGGGGATGCGCTCGCGGAATATCAACGTGGTCATCTCAATGGCGAGGTGGTCCCCCTGGAGGGTGTTAGTGAGGTTGTTTAGTTTGACTAAGACTTTTTGAATGTACATGTCTTTTGTGGGCCTGCGTGCCCTTTTTGATGTAATGTTTGTTGGGCACAACCCCTCTAATGTATACCTGACTTATTCTGGCTTTGTAGCCAATGTTATTAACTTTTTGTTATAGATTCTTGTCGTATTTATTTATGCATGCTTGTTTGAATGGATGTTTGCTTGACTTGTTTTTATTATGCCCGACAGTTTGGAACTTGTTAGGGAGGGCAAAGGAATTTTGCCGGGGATGAGACTAGGATCTCGATTGAGGTACTAATCCCATAGGCTTAGACTGTTCCCATCGCGAGCTGGGTGTCCTGCCTTCTTGGTGGGGCAACGACAGAGCTCGATTGAGGTGTCCCTGTTGGGCGCAGGGTCCGCTCGTCTCATGAGCAGAGGCTGACCGGCGTTGTAAAGGAGGGTCATGCTTCACCAGGGCACGATCTTGTGGCCGCGCCGTCTCCCCTTTCGGGGAGATCTCGTCGGCAGTTAGTCCGACCTTGTAGTTGGGCTTAACTGTAGTATTGTTTGAGCTTTTCAGCATTCCATGGTTGAGCAAATGGTTCTCCGTCCAGGGCTTCTAAGTAGTAGGCCCCGGTGCCCGTTTTGGACTTGACCCTGTAGGGTCCTTCCCAGTTTGCGGCCAGCTTTCCCTCACGCGAATCTTTCTGGTTTCTACGCAGGACCAGGCTGCCAACTGGGAAGTCGTACTTTATGACCTTAGCGTCGTGGCGCAAGGTTATTTGTTGTTTCAGCGAGGCCTCGTGGAGAGCTGCTTCTGATCGTATTTCTTCGACCAGATCGAGCTCTTCTCTTAAGGCTTCGTCATTCATTTCCTCGTCGAGGAGAGCTTCCGTTCGTCTGGAAGGCTCTCTAATTTCTACCGGTATCACCGCCTCGGTTCCATAGGCTAGTCGGAAAGGGGTTTCCCCGGTGGTGGACTGTGGTGTTGTCCTGTAAGCCCAGAGCATGCTATGTAGCTCCTCGACCCATCTCTTCTTGGATTTGCCCAGCCTTCGCTTCAGACCACGCAGGATCACCCTGTTCGCCGCTTCTGCTTGCCCGTTGGTCTGGGGATGCTCGGCGGAAGTAAAGTGCTGCTTCGTGCCTAATTTGGCGACGAAGTCTTGGAACTTTCGGTCCGTGAACTGGGTTCCGTTGTCGGTTACGAGGGCCTGGGGCACCCTAAACCGTGCGAGGACGTTTCTTTTGTAGAAACGAAGTATGTTGAAGGCTATGATCTTTGCGAGGGCTTCGGCTTCGATCCACTTTGTAAAGTAGTCGACGGCCACGATTAGAAATTTGTTTTGATAAGACCCCATTGTAAAGGGGCCGAGTATGTCCATTCCCCACCAGGCGAAGGGCCATGGCGAGGATAAAGTCTTCAACTCATTTGGGGGTGCCAAGTGCATGTCCCCGTGACGCTGACACCGGTCGCACTTTTGGACTTGTTCCTTGGCGTCGTGCTGCATGGTTGGTCAGTAATATCCTACTCGCAAGGCTTTTCGTGCCAGGCAACTTCCCCCCAAGTGTTGCGCGTTGATGCCCTCATGGATTTCTTGTAAAATCTCGGGGACCTTACTCTCCTCGACGCATTTCAAGAGGGGGACGGAGAATCCTCTTCGGTAGAGTTTGCCTTCTACCAGCACATACGAACAGGCTCGTCATTTAGTTACGCTAGCTTCTTTACTGTCCTCGGGCAGCTCCCCTTTGGTGAGGTAGTCGTATACGGGAGTCATCTAGCTATGGGTGTCCCCGATGATGTTGACGTCGAGCAGCTCGGATGGTTTTTCAATACTAGGCCGGGCTAGTACTTCTTGTACGACAGACTTATTTTTGCCTTTCCTGCCAGTGCTGGCTAGTTTGGACAGGATGTCTGCTCGCGTGTTTCGTTCGCGGGGGATGTGCTGGACTTCCCATGCATCGAACTTCGCGATTCTTTCCTTCATTAGCGCCAGGTATTCGGCTAGCTGATCGTTCTTTGCTTGAAACTCTCCTCGTACTTGTGACGCTACGAGATGGGAATCGGTGTAGATTTTTACTTCCTTGGCGCCCACGTCCTTGGCCAGGCGTAGTCCTGCGAGGAAGGCTTCGTATTCGGCTTGGTTGTTGGATGTAAAGAAGGACAGAACCAGCGATACTTCTATCAATATTCCTTCCTCGTTTTCGAGGATGATTCCTGCTCCGCTCCCTGAGGGGCTAGATGCCCCATCTACGTAAACGGTCCATTTATGTGCTCCACATGACGAGGACGGTGGCAGGGTCATTTCTGCCACGAAGTCGGCCAGCGCTTGCGCCTTGAGGGCCTTTCTACCCTCGTATTGAATGTCGAATTCTGATAACTCCAGGGACCATTTAAGCATCCTGCCCGCCATATCTGGTCGGCATAGCAATTGTCTGATTGGCTGGTCCGTACGGACAACTACAGTGTGGGCCAGGAAGTAGTGTCTAAGTCTCCTCGCGGCGGTGATGAGAGTAAGGGCGACTTTCTCTATCTGCGCGTACCTGACTTCTGGCCCTTGCAAGGCCTTGCTGGTGAAATAGATGGGCTTCTGCCCGTCTGTTGTTTCGCGGACGAGGGCAGCACTAATGGCTTCGCTGGCGACAGAGAGGTACAAGTATAAGGTTTCCCCGTATTCTGGTCGGGAAAGCACAGGTGGCTCGGACAGAGCCCGCTTAAGGTGGGCCAGGGCTTGCTCACATTCTTCTGTCCATTCGAAACTGGTCTCTTTCCTGAGCAGTTTAAAGAATGGCAGGGCATGCTGAGCAGATTTGGCCACGAATCGAGAAAGGGAGGCGAGCATCTCATTTAGGGATTAGATAGATTTATTTGACCTGGGCGTGGGGAATTCTGTGAATGCTCGGCACTTATCTGGGTTTGCTTCTATTCCCCTTTCGGTGAGATAGAATCCGAGGAACTTCCCTGCTCGCACACCGAAGGTGCACTTTTCTGGGTTAAAGCGCATTTTACATTTCCTAGCCTGGTCGAAGACCTTTTGCAGGTGAGTCGTGTGATCGGATTCCTCTTGGGACTTTACAATCATGTCATCCATGTATACTTCGAGCATATCCCCGATCTCTGATCGGAAGACTTTGTTCATCATGCCCTGGTACATGGCCCCAACGTTTTTTAGACCGAAGGGCATTACATTATAGTAATAGTTCCCCGAGGAGGTCATGAATGCGGTATACCTCTTGTCCTCTTCGGCCATAGGGATTTGATTGTATCCCGAATAGGCATCCATGAAGGACAAGAGCTTGAAACCTGCAGAGTTATCTACGAGTTTATCTATGCTCGGTAAAGGGTAAGCATCTTTCGGGCATGTCTGGTTGAGATCGGTGTAGTCAATGCACATGCGCCATTTTCCACTATGTTTTTTCACAAGTACAATGTTGGACAGCCAGGTTGTATACCTGGCCTCCGATATGAATTTTGCCTCTAAGAGGTCTTGTACAAGTTTTTCGGCAGCCTGTGCCTTCTCATCAGATTGCTTTCTTCTCCGTTGTGCAACGGCGCGGGCAGTTGGATCAATGGTTAAATGCTAGCACGCGGTCTCGGGGTCTAATCCGGGCATGTCTGCTACGCTCCAGGCAAACAGGTCAGTGTTATCGTCCAGGCATTTCTTCAGTTGTAGCTTGACCTCATCGGGCAATCCTGCGCCTATCTTCACCCCTCTGTTGGGGTTATTGATGAAGGTGATGACTTCGAACTCCCCGTCTGGAACTGGCCGCATGAGAGTTGAAGTGGGGGAGCTGGGCGTCCCTGTTGGCGCGACCTCACCATTATCTTTCTTGCAGTCTTCTAAAATTCGGCTGTCAAGGTCGATGATGTGCACGAGAAGTGCAGGTTTTTTATCCGGTTGGTCATCTTCGGTTGGACGTTCCCCATCCCTTGGCCGCTTGGCTGCTTTCGGCGCTGCTCCGATCTGGTTCTGTCCCCTAGTCGCTGCCTCGAAGCATCTGTGGGCGACTTCTATGTCCCCATATAAAGTTGCGACGTGACCTTTCTCAGTATAATACTTTAGCTTGAGGTGGACGGTTGAAGGAACGACGATCAGTTCTGCGAGTGCTGGCCAGCCCAAAATGCATTGATACAGCGACGGGAAATCGATCACCAAAAACTGGATCTTGATCGACCTGGACGCTTCCTCCTCCCCGAATTTGACCGGCAGCTCCACGTATCCCCAAGGTCTGGCCGTGGCTCCGTTGAACCCCTACAGATCGGATCCCACATACGGCGAGAGGTTCTTCTGGTCTAGCTTTAGGGCGCGGAACAGGCCCGTGTACATAATGTCCACCGAACTGCCCTGGTCGACTAGGATCCTCCGGACTTCGGTGTTTGCTAGTCTGGCCCTGATGAGTAGAGGAATGTCAGAATTTGGAGAGCCCCCGAGCAGCTCCTCACGGTAGAATGTGATCGATTGGGAGCGTCCTTTAATTTTCTCGAGCGTAGACAACCGATCAGGCTACAATCTATAAGCTGCTCGAACTTCCTCTTGATAGATCCTACTGTCAGCTCATTGTAACCCCCGCATGAGATAACCATGGCTGCAGGGAAAGCTTCCCAAGTGTTGTGCGCGGATATCCGGGAAGGCTCTTCGAGGTAATCAGGAATGATGAAGTCCTCTGGTCGCGTAATGGACATGGCCACCTGCGGGGGAGGACTGGATTGAGACGATTTTGTCTCCTTCTTTGGATCTGATGCCTCTCGTCGGGAGGACTCGCCTTTCTTTACGTATTGTTTCAAATGACCCTCCTTGATGAGGATTATTGTGTCTTTAAGGTGCACGCAGTCCTCGGTTGTGTGGCCGTGGCTGCGGTGGGAGCGACAATACTTGCTATTGTCGACGTTGCCCTTGTACGTTTTTGGTTTGGGGAATCTGACGCCCCCCTGCTTGAATTCCGTATTGATGCATTCGGAGAAAATGCGTTCACGGGGAGCCGTAAGCAGGGTATATTCCGTGAAACGGGCAGCAGGCCCTTTACCTTCTCGAGGACGATCGTCTCGTCGCCTTTCTCTTCCTTGTCGGGATGACTCCGGCTCGTCTTTCTTTGGTGCCCGGGTGTTGTCCCGATCTCTCGTGTCCCAGGCATGATAGACGGCCTCCTTCTCCTCATATTATATATACGCTTCAGCTTTTCGGAGAAGTTCTATCAACGTTCGAGGAGTCTCGATCCCGACGGCTTTGCGAAACTCACTCTTTGGTTTCAGGCCCTTTTCGAGAATATACTTCTTCATATGGTCCGTCGTATGGACCTCCACGGCTTCTTTGTTGAACCATTCGATATATGCCCACAGGGATTCATCCCTTCCTTGTATAATAGCTTCCAAGGTGGCTTCCGACTTGGGATGTCGTCGGGAGGCTGTAAAGTGTCAGGAAAATTAAGTCTTCAAGTTTCTCCATGAAGTGATTGACCCTCGAGGAAGGCGCTTGAACCAAGCCATTGCCCCCTTTCTCAGTGTGATCGGGAATAATCTGCATTTTATGGCCCCGGTCACGTTGTGGTAATGGAGCATTGCTTCTATGTTCTCTATGTGTTCGCCGGGGTCGGTGGTCCCGTCGTAGGTTGCTAGAGTAGGGGGTTTCTCTAACCCTCGAGGAATTCTCGTGTCCATGATCTCCTGTGAAACGCTGCCGTGGATGTCGTCGTCGCTGCTTGAGCTTGGAGAACGGGAGAAATGGCTACGACCACGACTTCTGCTGCGTCGCGGAGAATGCTTGGGCGTATGGCGGCGCTCATACCTATCTGGCTGTCGGGGCTTTTTGGACGCCGGGGAGCATCTTGATTTTCGCGGAGGAGATCTGTGGTGCCTTCGGGCGAGATCGGATGTAGGTTCTTCTGAACTTAATCGTCTTCTCTCCGGGGATAGACTTCTGGACCTATCGCGTCTCCGTTTATGAGGGGGAGACCGAGGACGTAGAGATGGGTTGGGTTGTTTCTCAGAAGCAAGCCGCTCTTAGAGGACATGCTCGAGAGCTTTAATCTTCTCTCCTTGCTGGAAGATCAAAAGGTTTGATCTGTTGAGAGAGGCGATGAGAGCAGTTGTACTTGAATCAGCGTTCTACGGGATAGGAATGGGTTCAAAAACCCGTTCGGTAGCTGGTGCCCTATGTTTCACTTCCTCGGGGGTCGGGGACGTAGTCTTTCCGTCCCGTTGGTCGGTTTCTAGAAGCACATATCCGCCGAAGATGTGGTCGGCGTTGTCAGTCACAACGGCAGCAACAGAGTCTTGGCAGGCATCATTCTTGATGGAGGCCATGATGATCTTTAGAAGATAAAGCTTTGGTCTTTGAAGTGAAAAAGAGGGGATCTTGAAAAAGACGGGGAAGCTAGATTCCCACAGACGGCGCCACTGATCGGAGCGGATCAGACTAGATCATCGTGGCCTTCACGTAGGACAGGTGATGATGCTTGTGGGGGAGGAGAATGGGTGGAGGTACCTGCAAGGTACTCCGATGCCAAAGTAAGTGTTTGGTCAAAAAGAGAGAGAGCAAGTAAGAGATTTCAAGTATTGGATATTTGATACCTGCCCCTCTCAAGCGAGGGGGTATTTATAGGTGGATCCCTAGTGTAGCGCGGTTTTTGTGGTTTCGAATCACTATCGCTTTGGTACTACAGTTCGATTCATTTTTTATCCTGTTGAGATGATTAAGGAAGGGAAATAGATGTCTCCAATTAACCTTGCTTGCATACTAAGGTTAAACAGTCAAAACTTTTGGTTTACAGATGCTATCAAGAGGGGGTTCTTCTTTAGGGTTATTTGCTTAAGAACAGTGTCTAGGCTATTGGTAGGATGTTAGGTCGGATGTTTTTCGATTGATGTATGAAGGTACGAGATTTTGGGTTTTTGATTAGTATGCTCGCTAAGATTTCGTAATCTTATGCCTACGTATTCCTGAAACAGGGAAATCAGAGCGATCGTAGTTCCTCCTATTCTATGGGAGGAAAGAGGTTGTTTTAGTGTTTTGTTCAAAACCCAAGACGTGAAGCGAAAGGTGGTTTGTATCTTGTTCAAAGCCCAAGATGTGAAGCTGAAGGGTCTATTTGTATCTTGTTCAAAGCCCAAGATGTGAAGCTGAAGGGTTTATGCTGAGAGAGAATTTGTCATCTCTAAAGAGGAGTTGGTGATGTTTGTATGTTGTGGGCAAGACACAACTTTGATGCTAAAAGGTTGATTGACTCAACCGGGGTTTTCTTTATACAAATCCTAAGAGGAGGCTAGATGTTTACTTTTCCAGGGAAAATGTTCTTTCTGTCTTGTACAAAGCCCAAGATTGAGGCTAAAAGGGTTTGACTCAACAAGAGAGTCTGTCATACTCAACAAGAGAGTAATTTGGTGTCTCGCATGAAGCCCGAGACGGAGGCGAAAAGGGAAGATGGACTCAACAAGAGATTCTGAAAAGGTGATTGACTCAACGAGAGAGTCTGAGAGTTTATTGACCCAACAAGAAAGTCTTTTATACTCAACAAGAGAGTGTTTTGCTGTCTCGTACGAAGCCCGAGATAGAGGCTAAAAGGAAATTGACTCAACAAGAGAGTCTAAAAGTTAATTGACCTAACAAGAGATTCTTTTATACTCAACAAGAGAGTGTTTTATATGTGTCTTGTATGAAGCCCAAGACGGAGGCTAAAAGTGATTGACTCAACAAGAGAGTCTTTTATACTCAACAAGAGAGTGTTTTTATATGTCTTGTACAAAGCCCAAGATGGAGGCTAAAGGAGAGACTGACTCAACAAGAGAGTCTTTTTTATACTCAACAAGAGAGTGTGTTTTTATATGTCTTGTACAATGCCCAAGACGGAGGCTAAAAGTGGTTGACTCAACAAGAGAGTCTTTTATACTCATCAAGAAAGTGATTTTCTATCTCGTACGAAGCCCGAGATGGAGGCTAAAAGTGGGTGACTCAACAAGAGAGTCTGAAAAGGTTAGCTTCACTGGGGAGAATCATTGTACAAAGCCCAAGAGGAGGGTGTCTTACCACCGTGGATTCTGAAGATCCGGAGGCGGGTCCAAGTATGGGGAACTCTCATGAGAGAGACCGGGTTTCTGCCTATGTTTGAAAGGGAACTTGAGAATGTCTTTGAGACTCAAGAGGTTTAGATTGTCCAAGCCTAGAGTTTTATCTTTTGTACAATGCCCAAGAGGAGGCACGGGCATTAAGGGATGAGTATCAACCCTAAAATGGTCAGAGTTTCGACACGGGAAAGACTGCTCTAGCAAAGGATGACTAAGTTCTGTCTTATACCTTTAAGAGGTCATCAGGGTCCTTGTATGAAGCCCAAGAGAAGGCATGAGAACTTCTAAGAAGCCGAAGGGTCCTTGTACAAGGCCCAAGAGGAGGCACGGGCATTAAGGGATGAGTATCAACCCTAAAATGGCCGAGGTTTTGACTCTGGAAAGACCGCTCTAGCAAAGGATGACTAAGTTCTGTCTTATACCTTTAAGAGGTCGTCAGGGTCCTTGTATAAAGCCCAAGAGAAGGCATGAGAACTTCTAAGAAGCCGAAGGGTCCTTGTACAACGCCCAAGAGGAGGCGGGATGCTTTTAGGAAGCCTGTGGGTCCCCAAACCCCGATAAGTTCAAGACATGTTATTCACCGAGAATAGATCAAGCCAGGAAAGTCCGAGAATTTTGAAGAAACTCAAGAGATGCCATTCACGGAGAAAAGATCATCTCTGGGGAGTTAGAGTTTCTTTGACAATGTCTAAGGGTGGCAGTCTGAGAAAGGGTTCACCGAGAATGCTGCCTTTCACGTCTCCATATTGTTTAACCCCAAAAGGAAGGAAAACTGTATCTGGAAATCCTATGGGGATCTAGTTTTGTTTGTATTTAAGAGTGACCAACAGGGCTTTACCTAGTGCTAGACGTAGTTGCCGGGGAACACTCTAAATAGCTATACTAGTATTACACAGTGGATATTTGACAAGTATATAAAAGTTTGTGAAAGAAGACTTACAGTGAAACAGCCCCACAATACAGTTATATGCATATGAAAGCGGTAAATGAAAGTGGATAAACAAAGAAAGTTTTGATAACAACATATTCAAAATCAAAGGAGAAAGTATTTTTGAAAAGATTGTTGAGGCTTACAGCTCGAGGAGAGGCCCAGGGTTTTATCGGTGATTGCACTGTTGTTTGAATTCGTACAGTGGGACTTATACAATATGTGCGGCCCAAAAGGTTTTCTGTACAAAGGGATGGGTCTTACACTCTCTCAAGAGGCCCAAAGAGTTTAAGAAAAAGAAATGGTGCTTATAACACGAGGGTAGGCCCAGATGATTTGTTTTTGAACTGGCGATTGCGCGGAGATGTTTGAAAGCACCGTGGGTCTTATACAATGACTGAGGCCCAAATAATTTTGGTTTCAAAAAGAGGTTGGGTCTTACACTCTATTAGAGGCCCAAAGAGGTTATTTTTGTACAAGAGATGGGGCTTACAGCTCAAGGAGAGGCCCAAAGGTTTTTGTTAAAAAGGCGACGATCGCGCCGA
The DNA here is from genome assembly GCA_022829125.1 of Lathyrus tuberosus. Taxonomy (NCBI): domain Eukaryota; kingdom Viridiplantae; phylum Streptophyta; class Magnoliopsida; order Fabales; family Fabaceae; genus Lathyrus; species Lathyrus tuberosus. The sequence goes on along the minus strand of JALAZF010000141.1, from coordinate 5,967,429 downwards.
ACTTTTTGATGGTATCGGGACTTATACAATACACTGAGGCCCAAATCATTTTGGTTTTCAAAAAGGGGTTGGGTCTTACACTCTATTAGAGGCCCATGGGTGTTTGAAAATGATTGATGAGGGTGAAAACAAAGAAACCCTAATTTTGTTTTTCTTTAAAAGTAAATATTTAAAGAAAATCAATAAAAATGATAAAGATACCAAATAGATTTGAATAAACCACTTGTGATTTTTGTTTAAGGTTTGAAAAATGAGGTTTTAATCACAAGATGAATTAAAACTCATTTGGTTTTTGATTTCCAAGATGAATATTCATTTTAAAAATGTATAAAAATAATTAAAATGAATTTATTCATAAAAATACTAACTATATTAAATAAATAATATAACTTTGATTTTTTTGTGGAATAAACTATTTCAACATTTTTGTGATTTTTTGCAAAAAGAACCAATAAAAAATAATTAAAATTGTGGAAGTTATTAATTTTTCAAACTATTAAAAATAATATGAAAAATAGTAAAAAGTGGAAAAAAATAGCAAAAAGAGGGTCTGGGTGTAAGACCCTAATTTTTACCCCTAAGATTTCGCACATTTCATTTGCATCTCATACCACAAACAAGATCACAATCTTTGTTTCTCCTGAGTATCTGTACATTATTTTTTCACTTGCTTCATTATCTAACCTCTAACCAAAATACCAAAAAATTTGCTGCAGTTTCTCTCTCTGTGTGTTGTGCATGTTTGTCAAAGACAATGAGGTGATTTCAGGTCACATGTGGTTGTTCAGCTATGATCTAGCTCAAATGGATGTTTGACCTCATCTTGGTCAAACCATCAAGAGATTGCTTCAAGTGCAAGTTATCTGTTTCAATGGGCTATTTCTCAAGCAGTGACTGTCAAGTTGTTGTGTGGTGATATTCAGAAAATTCAAATGGATGTTGTTCAGTGGCAGCTGTGTGCACTTTATCAGAGGCTTGTAAAAAAAGTTTGGTTACCCATTTCCGATCATCCGGTTCCATAAAAAATTTCTATTTCTAAACCATTTGCCATTTTCAACAAAAATCCAATAAACCAATATCCATTTAAAATCCATACCCTTTTCCATTTATATTCCAAACTTCATTTGATCCATTTTTTTCCAATTTTAATATTCATTTCTATTTCATTATCCACTTTTCCTTTCATTCTCCATTTTTATCCATCTCTAATTCCAAATAATATCCATCTCTAATTCCAAATATCCATTATATCCATTTCATGAACAATTTCCAAGTTCTAAATCCAAATTCCCATTATCCAATTTAATGTCAAAAATACATTTCCTAATCCATTTCCTAAGCCCACATTACAAAGTCTATATCCAAACTTTATTTCAATTATCCATTTTGAATTCATTTCAATAACCCATTTCAAATCCAATAAAAAAAATCCATTTTCTAATTAAACCATTTAATCCATTTAAATATCCATTAATTTCTAATTCATATCCAATTATTCTCATTTTGCATTTTCCAAAGCCATCTCCAAATTCTTTGAAGCCCATTAACTTTATACTAAAAAATTTACAAAAGGGTTAATAGCTATTTTGCCCCCTGCCATATAGGCGCTTTTTGAAAAACTCCCCTATAAAAAGAACCTTGCAAAAAATACCCTAACATTTGAAGATTCTCTCAATTTTGACCTTCAGCACATCCAGTCACCAAAAAAGCTGACGTGGCAGCGTTTTTTTTTTTTTGATGTGGAATGCCATGTGGCTTTTTAATTTTATTTTTGATTTATTTAAATGCCACGTTGGCATTTTGTTCTTCATTTTTTTTTTTATTTATTTTTAAAAACATGTTAAATGTTCAAAAAGTGTTAGAGATGAGAATAGAACCCATGATCTCTCAACACAAAGCACCACTCACTACCATTAGGCCATGTTGTGTTTTGTGACAGTGTTTGCAACTATAATATACATAATAAATAATTAACTAGTTAATATTTTTACTAAACTAAAATCTATTAAATCATTTTAGTAATTATATTCTAGCAATTTTTAATTATTTTTGATTTATTTTTAATTATACTGTAGCGATTTTAGTTTATTAAAATGCTACAATTATTAATTTTGCAAATTAGTGTATTTTTACCTTTCATTTTTTTGTATATTTTAATTTCGTTTTTTAATATTAGTTTATTAATTTGTGTACTAGTTTCGGTTTTTGTGTAGCAATTTCGTTTTTAATTATATACTAATTTATTTCAAAATTATTTTAACTTTAGTTTATTAATAATTCCAGTTTATTAATTTATATTTATAATTTTTAATTTAGTTTAGTTTAATTTATATTAATAGTAATAACGTAAATATACTGTAATTATATTAAAATATTTATTTACCTATTTAATTAAATTTACTGTAGCTTATATTAAAATATTCATTTACCTATTTAATTTAATTTACTGTAGCTTATATTAAAATATTCATTTACTTATTTAATTTAATTTATTGTAGCTTATATTAAAATATTAATTTACGTTAATATTAATATTAATTTACTGTAGCTTATATTAAAATATTTATTTAACTATTTAATTTAATTTACTGTAGCTTAATATTTATTTAACCTATTTAATCTAATTAAAATGTTAATTACTGTACCATATTAATATACTAAATTAATATATTAAATTAATATACTAAATTAACATAATAAATTAACATTTTATTACTAAATTAATATACTAAAACATTTTAAAACAATTTTAAACTAACCTAATTTTTTACATTTTTAAAATAAATAATAATTATTTTTTAACATTTTAACTATATTATTAATAGTTACAGTATATTAAGAAAAAAAATTAAATAGTTTAATAAAAATGATTTAATAGATTTTAGTTTAGTAAAAATTATTAACTAGTTAATTATGTATTAATTATATTATAGTTGCAAACAATGTCACAATACACAACATGGTCTAGTGGCAATGAGTGATGCTTTGTGATGAGAGATCATGAGTTCTATTCCTATCTACAACACTTTTTGAACATTTAACATGTTTTTAAAAATAAACCAAAAATAAATGAAAAACAAAATGCCAACGTGGCATTTAAATAAATCAAAAATAAAATTAAAAAGCCACCTGGCCTTCCACATCAAAAAATAAAATGCTGCCACATCAGCTTTTTTGGTGACTGGATGTGATGAAGGTCAAAATTGAGAGAATCTTCAAATGTTAGGGTATTTTTTGCAAGTTTTTTTTATAGGGGGTTTTTCAAAAAGCGCCTATATGGCAGGGGGCAAAATAGCTATTAACCCTTTGAGTTACCACTCAGCCCACCTTCAAAATCATGTCATGATCATCATACTACTTTGCAAAGCACATTATCCAAAACGTGTAAACTCATGTAAAAATATCAGCTGCTACACTACCCCACACAAAGTCATGAAGTTACAACTTTTCAAGCCGTGAAACCAAGCCTTCATGAGAGTTTCACACCACGTGACCCCACTTCACCAAACTCTGTAAGCTGCTGCTACTATCACAAGCCATCCACGCAGCTGCTATCAAGCCAACGTTCACAAATCACTGATGCGTAAAAGCCACAAACTTAAGCAGCCTACAAGCCGTTAAAGCCAAGTCATCCAGTTGTCACGCAACCTGCATCAAAACGGCAAAGGTGATTCAACAAAATCACACAAAACGCATCAAGGAGAAACAAGTTGTGAACACCATAAGTGAAAACCAAAATGCAACACACCAGCAATGAATTCCAAAATGCTGCAACAACAACACAAAACGACTTACACAACCATTCTAAAATCAAAAGCAAAACGCGGGCTGCACCAAGAAATTCTCGTAAAAAATTTCAGATTCAAATACCAAAATTCTCCTCCAAAATTCCCATTGCGTAACCAACCCCCTTATCCAGTCTCTCTTCACTTGTTCATGCTGTAGAGCTTGTGTAGGTTTTGTTCGCTCTTTTTCCTTTCCTTTTTGGATAAAACAAAAGTGCGGTGGTGACTCTTGCTTTTCGAGTTAAGTTAATCAATAGCTTACACTCATGATTTTTCCGCTACAGAAAAGTGGCGACTCTGCTGGGGAAAGATTGACCTCTTGCTGGTCCATCCCTTTGAGGGGTTTAGTCTACTTTGATTTATTTACTGCTTTTTGTCTGATTTGCTTGTTACTTGTTTGTTCTGTTTGGGAGTTTCTCTGTGTGGTGAGATAAGCCCACTACCCAGGCTCGAGTGTACCTAGTTTTTTAGTGTGGGCTTTTGTTGGTACGCGTGGCGTGTGACACGTGTTGCCGACCTAAGCTCACAAACCAGATGAGATCTTTCCGAGGATGCTTGGTCATTACATGCGTATGTGGTGGTTAGGTGGTCTGAAGAGGATTGTCAATACCTGGTGACCATTTCCCGAGGACTTAGTTGAGGTACTCCTCCCAAGAGGTAGTAATGGCAGACCAGAAATGGCAAACCCGTTATACTTCTTGATCCGAGGACCCGAAGCTGGGGACTTTAGAACTCTTTAACCCATCTTGGCCTTATCAGGACGTGGTGCGGTGGCTATTCAGGTGCAGACTTGAATTAGTTGTTACACGATACCACACTCAGACGAGACTCTCTTGAGAATATTACTGACTACCAAGAAAATTGGGAAATCGATAATATCCGAAAGATGGGTTGTAGACTCTGGGAACTTTTTAGAACCTTGTTCTACAGGTGGATATAAACCATAGTACATACCATTGTGGGAGGCTCTTAACCCTGACTCCATGCTCGTGACTTGAACCTTGACCCGTGTGCTTTGAGTGATCTTGTTTGTGGTTGTTGCATTCATGCACTCTTGCATCCATGAGCATACATATGCATTCTTCCCAGTTGTCTCAGAAACTCATTTCAACTGTCTCCTTCTTCAGTTATCTGTTCACCGTCAAGCTGTTTCCTTAACACAACTACGGAACTAGAGCTGCTGTCAGATTGAGAATGGAAAACCAAGAACAACACAACGCCGAAGTCAGAATGGAAATTGATGAGTTAAAGGCCGGTATGACCAAACTCACAGAAATACTGCAAGTTCTGATTGCTAGAGGTGAACCACCTCAGAGGACTGTGATTGTTGAAACTTCAACTACTGCTGTTGACCCTCCACTGACTCAGCAACCAGCTTCTACTTGGCCAAAATTTGGGTTACCTCCGAATTACTCGCCACCCTTTGCAACTACTTCTGTGTTTGTCTCGCCAGTATCTTCAGCTCCCTTGTTCACTGAACCTCAGCCTGTTTGCATTCTGTTACTCAAGTTATTCCTGAGAATCCCTTCGTGTACCATGCTGCTGGTCCACAATCTGAAAGTTAGGGAGAACCCAGATACATTGAAGAAGTCAAAGAGCAATGGCAAACTCTAGACAAAAGGATAAGAGCCGTGGAAGGAAGTGATGTCTTTAATGCTGCCGCAATGGACATGTGCTTGGTTTTCGACTTGGTTATTACTCCAAAATTCAAGACTCCTGATTTTGAGAAATACAAGGGGCACACCTGTCCCAGAACCCACTTGGTGATGTACTGCCGCAAGATGGCTGCTCATGCTAAAAATGACAAACTGCTCATTCACTGTTTCCAAGACAGCTTGAGTGGGGCTTCAATGAAATGGTATATGGGACTTGATAAGAACTGTATCCAAAGCTGGCAGGACTTGGGTGATGCTTTCTTAAACTAATATAAGTACAATCTGGACATGGCACCTGATCGCCGTCAATTGTAAAACATGTCTCAGAAAGAAAAAGAATCCTTTAAAGAGTACGCTCAGCGCTGGAGAGAACTAGCTGCTCAGGTGGAGCCACCCTTGGCTGAAAAAGAATTGACTGGATTGTTTATGGACACTCTTCAGCCACTCTTTTGGGAAAAGATGATAGGCAGTGTATCATCTAGTTTTGCTGACCTAGTCACTATTGGAGAAAGACTAGAAGAAGGTATCAAGAAAGAAAAGATTGCCAATTCTGAAGCCTTTAATGGTGCTAAAAAGTATGCTGGGAATTTTCAAAAGAAAAAGGATGGCGATACCCATGCTGTTTCAGTTGAAGGGAAACCTCATCGTAGACAACAACAATATATAGCTACAGTTGCTCCTGTTGTCAATGCTCAAATCGTTCAAGCTCCTCGTCAGACTGTTAGACAAAATCAAAAGTCCAATAGGGTTAACTTTGATCCTATCCCGATGTCTTACACTGAGCTGTATCCATGTCTTGTTCAGAAAGGCTTGATTACAACGAGGGGTCTACCTCCTCCTACAAATCCTCTCCCAGCCGGCTATAAGGCTGATCTTCACTGTGAGTTCCATCGAGGTGGGGCAGGCCATCACTTGGAAGGCTGCTATGCATTAAAAGCTAGAGTACAAGAATTGGTGAACTCAAAGATTCTGTCCTTTTCTGATGACAATCCCAATGTTGTCAACAATCCTTTGCCAGAGCATGCCAAGTGAAGTTTGAATCAGTTCAGACGGATCATCTCCTAAAGCCAGTGCTTCAGACAGGACAGCTCATCCATTTTGCTGATTAGTTACTAGGCCTTGTTTCTTTCTGTTTTCATTTTTCTTTTATCGTATTGACTGTTTCCTTTCGAACTTTATTTGTACTTTCATGGTAATTTCAATTAAATGAGCATTGCAATGTTTGATTCAATTCATTTATATCCACTGTGTGCATCTTTATGCTTTCTTTTTCACCAAAACAAAAATATATCTCCTGTTCACACTCTTTATCAAGCTTTTGTTTATGCAAAGATTGGAGGGAGGATGATGAAAACGAAATACCTAAAATTGCTAAACTGTATGCTTTCAATTTGAAACTTGGCTGATGATGTACAAGCATTGTTTCAACTCCCAAACACTATAGAAATAAGGCAGTTAATCCTTTGTCAACCCTTTCGAGCCTAGAAGTTGGAGTTTCTTTCTGTACGAAAAAATCCGCAATCTAATCCCGGGGATGGGTAGTTCTCAGTTAATTTGACTCTGCATGCAAGACACTTTCCAATAAAGTTTGCAATCACAAGCTTTCCTTCGCACACATCAAAGAAGTGTCGAAGATGTCTTGCAAATCAAAAGCAAATGATGATTCACCGTAATCATTAAGCCAGGCAGTCACTATCTTTCAAAAAAATGATGAAAAAAATCAAAAGGAAAGCCCGCTAAGTCAAAACCTATGAAGGAGACTTAGGCAAAAATTGGGGCATCCCGCTGACTGTAAGCTCAAATGACACAGTTCAGGAAAAAGTTAGGGATAAAAAAAGAAAAATCAAGAGGTTACCAAAATTCTCAAAGACAAACAAGTTAACGGAAGTCCTCATCAAAAACAACAAAATGTTGTAAGAAATAGTGATTGCCATCATAAAAATCCTCTTGAGCCATCATCATTGCAATCCCAAAATCTCCTGGAACCTGAATGCATAGTTTGAACTAACTGAGCATAGAACTGGAGATCATCACGAAGAATGGGTTGGGTGCAAATAAATTTTGAGCCTATATCCTTTGTTTCAAAAACCGTGAACCAGACCACGTTACAACCTTCAAAAGACCTAATTGAAGCCAGGTTTCTTTTGAAAGCATACTACAGCAAGGTTGCGTAAATTGACTCCTAAGTTTATTGCCAATCATTTTCTTTGATGTCTTACCTTTGCTTTCTCTTTCATTTTGAATGTCTAAATCACCGTGTTTTGACAAGTGATTCATTTGCTTTACAAAAATGATTTTTTTTTATTTCAAAAATTGCATTGAGCTTTGCATTAAAATTACCATGTTTGTTTGAATAATCCTATTTACAGGTAAACTTTCCTCATCCAGAAATTTTCAAACAGTTGAGAAACTTGGTCAGTGATCCTATCAGGGGCACATTACTTCCAGATCCTGTTGTGAATCAATTCAAGATTTGTTGCTCAGTGCAAGTTACTCTCAGAATTGGTTAGCCAAAAGATCTCTTTCAAGATTCATACTGAGCTTAGCCTTCTCAATAATCATCTCAAGAACTGAAGCCATGATCAATTCATCCCCAGCAACTGAAGCCATGATCAGTTTATCCTCAGCATTCATTTCAGAATTGAAGCCATGATCAGTTCAATTCTTCCCCTGCAGCAATCAAACTGAAGCCATGATCAGTTTATCCTCATCAGTCAATCAATATGGGGCAATATTCTTCAAGAATCCTCAAGACGTCTTTCCTCGAAAGACCATTAGCCTGATACAATTCATAAGTGTGACAGAGATGTGTTCAACATCTTCTCTCCAAGCAGAGTGGGCAGTGTTCCCTGTGTTGAGGAATCAGAGTTCCATTCTTCCTTCACAAAAGAGTCTATCTCAGTTGTCTCTATCATTTGAATTGCATACATAAATCATCCATATTTCATACATAGAAATATTTTCATAGCTTGAAGTGCGCTTGGCGCTCATATGCATTTTCATGAGGACCTGTTGTTTTCAACATCTTACCTTGTGATCAAAGTCCAACTTACATGGCGCCTACCAAAACTTCTACCTGCCTTTTCATTCAGTGCCATTCCTGAATGTTGTCGTTTACCCATTTTCTTTCTTTCCAGTTCCATTCCTGGATATTGTCGTTTCCCTGTGCATCTTGTCCTGTTGATTAGATGTTTGTCTTCTTTCATTCCAGTACTATTCCTGGATCTTTGTATTCTTTCACTCCAGTGCCATTCCTGGATGTCTGTCTCTTTTGATTTACAGTGCCATTCCTGGATATCTTGTTCCTCTTGTTTCTCCTAGTGCTATTCCTGGAAGCTTTGCCGCTCTTCTGTAATCCCCATTATATCTGCTTGGATATCTTTCAGTGTCATTCCTGAAAGTTTTATCTGTTCATTCAGTGCCATTCCTGAATGAGATTTTACCCTTACTTTCAGTGTCATTCCTAAAAGTTTCATCTGTTCATTCAGTGCCATTCCTGGATGTCTTTCTCATTACCATTCAGTGCCATTCCTGGATGTAGTGATTTACCTTTACCTTTCAATGCCATTCCTGAAAGTCCCTGCTCACTTTATTCAATGTCTGCCTTGGATATTGTGAACTCTTTTTATCCAATGCCATTCTTGGATACTTCTGATATATTTTCCAGAACTTTTCTCACTTCATCTAATGCCATTCTTGGATGTTGAGATTATTTTGTCCAATGCCATTCTTGGACACCTTTTCCCCAGCCAAGTCCAATGCTATTCTTGGATATCTCTGATGTTTAACCTTGTCATCGAATGCCATTCTTGGATGTCCCCAGTGAAGTTTTCAAATGAATTTTGTTTATATCCAATGCTATTCTTGGATGACTCTGATGTTTGTTGTTGCCCCATTCAATGCCATTCTTGAATGTTGTAGTTCCTTTTATCCAATGTTATTCTTGGATATCTTATCCCTAATAGAGTGTTTTCACCTCCATCCAATGCTATTCTTGGATGACGATGTTTTTTTTACCAGAAAATTTCTTATTGTTGTCCAATGCCATTCTTGGACATATATTGGTATACCTTTATCTCGTTCGTAGTTTCTATCCAATGCTATTCTTGGATGTCACTACTTGTCTTCTAGGGTCTTGTCCCTCTCTTTCTAACTATTGATGGATACTTCTTGTCGCCTTGACAGATCTCCAGAAATAGCTTGTGTTCCCCGGCGTGTCTTTTCGCATTATCTCTCTCAATTTACCGTAACTCTCTTGTTTCAAGTTTCCCCGCAATCTGTTTCATCCTTTGCATTCATATCATTTTGTGGCATCTTATGGCTAAAAAATTGGTTTTCTATATTTAAGTATCTTCAATCTTGTCGAGACGAAGTTTTCAACCTTCATATCTCCTAATAAAAGAAACTTAAATAGGGGCAGCTATAAGACCCTAATTTTTACCCCTAAGATTTCGCACATTTCATTTGCATCTCATACCACAAACAAGATCACAATCTTTGTTTCTCCTGAGTATCTGTACATTATTTTTTCACTTGCTTCATTATCTAACCTCTAACCAAAATACCAAAAAATTTGCTGCAGTTTCTCTCTCTGTGTGTTGTGCAGGTTTGTCAAAGACAATGAGGTGATTTCAGGTCACATGTGGTTGTTCAGCTATGATCTAGTTCAAATGGATGTTTGACCTCATCTTGGTCAAACCATCAAGAGATTGCTTCAAGTGCAAGTTATCTGTTTCAATGGGCTATTTCTCAAGCAGTGATTGTCAAGTTGTTGTGTGGTGATATTCAGAAAATTCAAATGGCTGTTGTTCAGTTGTGGTTTGTTCAGTGGCAGCTGTGTGTACTTTATCAGAGGCTTGTAAAAAAAGTTTGGTTACCCATTTTCGATCATCCGCTTCCATAAAAAATTTCTATTTCTAAACCATTTGCCATTTTCAACAAAAATCCAATAAACCAATATCCATTTAAAATCCATACCCTTTTCCATTTATATTCCCAACTTCATTTTATCCATTTTTTTTCCAATTTTAATATTCATTTCTATTCCATTATCCACTTTTCCTTTCATTCTCCATTTTTATCCATCTCTAATTCCAAATAACATCCATCTCTAATTCCAAATATCCATTATATCCATTTCATGAACAATTTCCAAGTTCTAAATCCAAATTCCCATTATCCAATTTAAAGTCAAAAATCCATTTCCTAAGCCCACATTACAAAGTCTATATCCAAACTTTATTTCAATTATCCATTTTGAATTCATTTCAATAACTCATTTCAAATCCAATAAAAAAAATCCATTTTCTAATTAAACCATTTTATCCATTTAAATATCCATTAATTTCTAATTCATATCCAATTATTCTCATTTTGCATTTTCCAAAGCCATCTCCAAATTCTTTGAAGCCCATTAATTTTATACTAAAAAATTTACAAAAAATATCCTTCATGAGTTACCACTCAGCCCACCTTCAAAATCATGTCATGATCATCATACTACTTTGCAAGCACATTATCCAAAACGTGTAAACTAATGTAAAAATATCAGCTGTTACACTACCCCACACAAAGTCATGAAGTTACAACTTTTCAAGCCGTGAAACCAAGCCTTCCTGAGAGTTTCACACCACGTGACCCCACTTCACCAAACTCTGCAAGCTGTTGCTACTAACATAAGTCGTCCACGCAGCTGCTATCAAGCCAACGTTCACAAACCGCTGATACGTAAAAGCCACAAACTTAAGCAGCGTACAAGCCGTTAAAGCCAAGCCATCAAGTCGTCACGCAACCTGCATCAAAATGGCAAAGGTGATTCAACAAAATCACGCAAAACACATCAAGGAGAAACAAGTTGCGAACACCACAAGTGAAAACCAAAATGCAACACACCAGCAATGAATTCCAAAACGCTGCAACAACAACACAAAACGACTTACACAACCATTCCAAAATCAAAAGCAAAATGCGGGCTGCACCAAGAAATTCTCGTAAAAAAAATTCAGATCCAAATACCAAAATTCTCCTCCAAAATTCCCATTGCGTAACCAACCCCCCTTATGCAGTCTCTCTTCACTTGTTCTTGCTGTAGAGCTTGTGTAGGTTTTGTTCGCTCTTTTTCCTTTCCTTTTTGGATAAAACAAAAGCGCGATGGCGACTCTTGCTTTTTGAGTTAAGTTAATCAATAGCTTACACTCATGATTTTGCCGCTACACTGGGGCGAGGGGGATTCGAACCCCAGACCTCTTGTGTACAGCATGCGCGCCTTACCACTGGGGTGGTGATACATCCGTATATTGAAACACAACCACAAATATACAAGGCTTGCCTTGTATTTGTCCTGGCCAAGGCAAGGCAAGGTTTTTGGTCAGAAACGTGAAGGCCATAACTTTCTCATTTCTCCATGGATTGGGACAAAATTTAGGTCTATCCTGCCTAGAATTTCACAAGGAATCCAATGGTGGTGGTGTTTTTTTTCAGATCATGCTCCTATTGAAAAACCCGATTATGGTTTTGAAATAGGCCATGATTTGCATTCTCTGTGCTACCTCTTGGTACAAGTGTGAATTACATGATAAATTGGTGCAAACACAACACATATAACATGTATAAGATGTGCATGATCAGTGGACATCAAAGGAAAGCATGATTCAAAGAATTCAAGTTATGATTTTAAATGAGCACAAATGAGCTCTATTTATAGAAGAGCAAGTTTGTTTTGGCCGCAATAGTGAATGGCAACTGCTGCAGAGGTTTGGCCAATGTTGATCAATAGGAATCCAAGTCTCCTCTAGCCATTGACTAGAGGTTAGGGCACAGGCTGCTAGTTCCCTAGTTCTTGGATCATCCTTGACTGAATTCAGTTGGAAAAGGCTCAGTCCATGCCACCTTGGTGCATCCATTAAATGGTCCAAACCAAAATTGGAGTTTTGTCCCTCTTTTAGGCATTTCTAGGTTTGACATGCTACTTTTGGTTCCAAAGACTTGGGAGGCTGATGGATCAGTGTTTGTCCCTCCTTGGTCCCCCCTTGAGGTGTTCAGATGGATAGATTTGCTTTCCTTTTGCAAAATTTGAGCAAATCGAGCAAAATGCACAAATCTGCCTTGCCATGACAGTTTGCAGCAAGGCACATTGGCATGGTCACATCTCATGGCTTAAGTGGAGTTTCATGGAGTTCTTGGCCATTTTGGAAAGCTCTCATATGATACAACATATGTGTGATCATAGTTTATCTTGACACTTTTTGGATCCAAGTGAAAAATCCCCCTACTTTTGGAAATAAAGCAAGACAGATTCTGACTTAGTGAAAAATTCACTAAGTGTTGGAAAAAGTGACATTTCATGTTTTCAACCATTTTGATCATTCCATAACTCAAAATCTATGATGAATTGGAATGAGGTGTAGTTGAAGATTTTGTAGAGGGCCATGAGAGCTACAAATCCAACTTTGAATGGGGAAAAATGTCCTTGTGGTTTAGGAGATATGATCCTCCAAAGTTGGTACCCTAGCCACTTTGTTCCATAACTAGAAAATTTCTAAGTTTTTTATGGTTACCCCTTTTACAAGTTATCCCACTTTTCTTGATTTTTCTTGATGAATGATGATCCAAATCACACATTAACATCATTTTGGGGTCAAAGAACCATATTTGTGAAAAATCTCAGAAAGTCAAAGTTTGACTTTTGTGCACAATTGACTTTTTGTCAGATGAATTCCAAACTGTGCGATCCTCCATGAAATCAAGTCCTTGACCTAAATAAAACTTGATGGACATGTTCCATGGGTGTTATAGGGTGTATTGAATCATGTCCCAAGGTTTGGGAGCATGCCTGGGTCAAAAGTCAAAGGTACAGTTGACTTTTTCCGCGAAACCCTAATTGTGGTTCTGATGAAATTGAAACTTGTTGATCAAGCTTCTTTGGTCAATCCATTGTTACAAATGGATCAATGTAGTTTATTAGGGACCCACAAATCCTCTCTTGAGGTCTTGGCTCATGTTTTGTCCCAAAGGTCAACATAGGGGTGAATTAGGTCAAGAAACCCTAATTCCTAATTTTTGATAAATGCATCCCCTGAGGCTAAATTGACTGGATGATTGGGTTCATGATGTCCCTTGGAGCATCTTAGGTTGTGCTTTAGCCTTGGCTCATGCCCAGAGGAAAATTTCCATCTGAAGGCCTTGGTCGACCAAAACCTTAATTTGGTGACACTAGCGATCTTGAGGCTTAATCCACTTAGAATGTTGCAGCCTTGTGCTTAATCCTTGAAGTGGGAGTCCTCTTGATCCTTTGTGGATGTTTGAAGATCATGTCATTCCTTGATTGATCCTATGTCTAAGGCTCTGAGAGGGCTTGAAACCCTAAGTTTGATGTAGTGTATGCTCACCCATCTTTGGGGAGACTAATGAGGTATGATGGTCCATCCATATTGTGATGATGATTTGCACAATGATGGGGAATTTTAGTGGTTAAATTTTGGGGTATGACACCTAGCGAGCAAAGTGCCTGGTCTGCCAATGAGGGATTGCCAAGTGGAGGGCATGGCGCGTGGCCTTTTAACTCGGACTAACTGTTTCCGTGATACCCGAGGAGGCAGTTGGTCGCGTGAACTACTTTGCGCGTGAAGGGGACATGCTCAACGACTATTTCTGCCCAACGACTAGTTTCTGGCTATTGGGTCTGTCCAAAGGCTGGATTGGATTAGGCCTTGCCCCTCCGGGGGCATAGCGTCTGCCCAGTCCAGAACAGGTATCATACTAATATTTAGTAAATCCGAAATTTACTAATTTTTATTAATTATATTTTGTTTTTTTTTTTAATTTTAAATGTAAACAAATACATTCTGAAAAAAAATATATTATGAGAACAAATGCATTCTGAAAACAAATGCAGGCCACAGACGTGTACCCGTGCGAACGCACGGGTATTATACTAGTTTGGTGTAATAAGAGCATTTCTCTATAATTATGATAAGTCTTTGGGGGCTTACAGCCCCATTTCATTTTTCTTCTGTGTGACTACATTGTCGTTTTGAAAAAAAATAAATGAATTATAGTCTATAATAGTTCTAATAAAATTAAGAATTGTTTTTGTAAAAAAAAAATTACTAAATAGACTTGAAAGATTAATCTAAATTTTAAATTATATCCAGGTTTTAAAAAATGGCTTAAAGGTTTTTACGATTACCGTTGGTATAAATGTCGCGATATTGATTGCGGTCGTCGCAATGTAAATTAATTATAATTTATTCTTTAATATAAAAATCGGTGATAACAATATCGATATCGAGATCTGTCAAAACTGTTTTGTCGCGGTCATTTTCGTGATCGCGGACCTTTTTTTTTAACCCTGGTTATATGTAATAAAATTCTTAATTGATATGCATTTTGAGATAAATCTTTGTTTTCGGAAAACATACCATTGCAATATCTAAAAAATACTAGAAAAAGTCAATGTGTATTAAAGAAGAAAATTAAGTGAAAACAACTAAATGTGATTGTCATCTTTGTGTGCGCGCATCTGTTATCTATTTTTGATAGGTTTTTTTTTATGGAAAGTGAAATTCTCCCAACACAAAATCCTTCACCTACTTATAGAAAACAAAAGGATAACTCTCATCTTGCATGAATATCAAGTGGCACGTAACCAATCTTAACCATCTTGGAGAAACTTCTTCTGCAAGCTTCTTTAAGACGGTTTGACATAACGATCCTTTAAATTTGTAGTAACATCTTTTCACTACTTTGAAATCCTTTTTTTTATAATCAAGATTAAATATAAGGAGTACCACCGGATACTCAATCTCATATACAATCATTAAAACAAGAGACTATAAAGAAAATCTCCACTTCAACTACTTAGACAAAATAGAGTGTTGGGGGAGTTTTTTCAATTAATCATTATTGAACATTTTGTGAGACTTTTTTTTTTTGTGTTAACAACACCTTTGTGAAAAATACACCACATATTCATTTACTCAAAATCTTAAGGTTATAGATGAGTGGATTCTTCCACTTATTAATGTTTAAGTCTTCATATTTCCAACTAATGTGGTACTATTACCCACACTACTCACATTTGCTACATTCTCAACATAGAGGAGCTACAAAGAAATCAAGGAAATTACAATAGCTTTTGACAAATTTTCTATTACAATCCACTTTCAAATTAGACCAAACATGCCATGGTGTTGCCAACCAAATAAGACCTTATTTTCCAACTCTGGTCTTCCTCTTAAACTTTCTCTTGAAAATGCTGAAGTTATTCCAGCGTGAGTGGTTTACTTCAATTTCCATTCCTATCCAAATTTCCATAGCCTTCCAGATTTACTTTGAAACATGGTAATGGAATGATTAGTGGTCAATATTTTCCTCCTCCTTAAAGCAAAAAACACAAGGTAAGTTATGGTTGTCAATGAGGATTCCACTTTTCCTTAGTTGATATTTGTTAGGTAGCCTGTTTAGGAACAACCTCCAACCAAAAACCTTAATTATTTGTGAGATTTTGGTCCTCCAAGCTCCAATCAAGGGTGCAAATAAGTCTTCAAGATCAATCAAGTTCATATCCAGCTCTAGGGATTTATAACAAGACTTCATGAAGAATAATTTACAGGTATCACCCTTCCATTTGAATTTATCTTCTGCTTCCACATTAGGCTTGAAATCAGACAACAAACTTAGCAGATCCTCTAATATGTCATTACTAAAAGAATCCCTATTATCCTCCATTTTTTGACACCTCCACACTGACTCCTAATTACACCGTCAACCCATCTCTACTATTAATGCATCCTAATTTCTACGGCTTTGATACAACTCAAGAAACAGCTTCTACAGACTCTCATTCCCTGACCAATTTGCTTTCCAGAAGGGAATATTAATGCCAGCCCCTAATAAACAATGCATTATGCATGCAAAATCTACTTGATCAATACTTTATCTTCTTCCCACTGCTTTCAGGTCCTACCACCAAACTGATTTCATCCTCCTCCCTCCTTTAGAATTTATTCCTAGCATATCTTATTCCACAATGTCATACGTTGATCTTAAAATATCATACTAAATGGCATCCTTGTCCACTAACACTCTCCACTTACATTTATATAAAAAAGATATATTGAAGTCTTCTATATTTCTCACCTCTAGACCTCTTTGACTTTTTGCTCTGCAAATGTTTTGTCAGTTAACCCCGAATCTTTCTTTTGATATCTGATCCACCCCGCTAGAAGTTTTATTGAATCTTTTCCAATTGTTTCCAGATCTTCATAGAAGATTTGAAAAAAGATAATTGGAAGATTGGAATGTTGTTAAAAATGGAGTTAATCTGAGTAACTCTACCTCCTATAGATAACTCTCTACTCTTCCATGTGGACAATCTTCTTTTCATAACCTCATCAAACATTTGTCTGTATGGGATAAATGTTGATTGTTTCTTCGAGATGAGCTTGCCCAGGACTTTCTCCAACCTTACTACTAGGACTTTAAAAAGAATCTTATAAAGGCACACCACTAGGAAAATAGGCCTATATTCCTCCAGACCTTGAGGGTTCTTATTCTTAGGGATCAAGGTTAAAAAAGAAGAAGTAAATTCCTTAGGGAGCCTAGCATTACTATGGAATTCTTAAATAAAATCATTCAGATATATCTTCAGGATATTCCAACATCTTTTTATGAATTCAAAATTGAATCTATTTGGCCCAGAGCTTTTGTTCCCATCACACCCCCAAATGTTTGCTTTTATTTCTTCTTCTAAGAAAGACTCTTCAAGCTTGACTATATCTTTCAAAGATAAACTTCTAAAATCTAATGATTCTAGGGTAGGTATTTGAATGTCTGGTTCTTTAAATTTCTGAGCAAATAATCTTCTAACTTCTTTTTTAACTTCATCCACATATTCCACAACCCCTCTACTAGTCTTCAAGGAAGATATAAAACTCTTCCTAATTCTGGCCTTCAACATGTTATGGAAATATCTAGAGTTTAGGTCTCCCTCACTTAACCATTTGAATCTAGGTTTCTGCCTAAGTAAGTTATCTTTATGATGGAGCTTCTCCCATATTGATATTGTTGACTTTCCTCTCTTGTCATTTAAGTCTTTGATCATAACATCTTGATTCCCTCCTAGCAGACTTTCTAGCTCATTAATCTTCTTTATATCCTCTTTTATCTCCAAATTTATCCAACTAAATGATTCCTTATTCCAAACTCTTGATCTACCTATGAGCAACTTCAACTTTTCCTTAGTCTTATATTTAGCCAAGGTCCAAAAGAAAGAAAGGGAAGAAAACTCAAGCAAAGAAGGAATGAAAACCCAAGGAAACTGTCACTTGCCTTATAACACATACATCCCTTAGAGTTTCTTCAAGAAAATTTTGGTATTTTAATAGTGAATGTTCCAAACACATGACCGGAGAAAATACATATCTTGAAGAATTGAAACCCTACTCAAATAGCTATGTCACTTTTGGTGATGGAGCAAAAGGAAGAATAAATGGTATAGACAAATTGGTCGGTCCAGGTTTCCCTTGTCTTGAGGATGTGCTGCTAGAATAAGGCCTGACTACAAATTTGATCAGCATCAGTTAACTAAGTGATCAATGTCTTAATGTGAAATTCAACAAGTTTGAGTGTATTGTCACTAGCAAAGAGCAAGAAGTTCTATATGTGGATATCTCAGCCCCCGTGTTTTATATCCAAGGTTGATGAAACTAAGTTATGGCACCAAAAACTTGGTGATCTTAACCTTAAAAGCATGAAAACTATCATATCTGAAGAAGACATCAGAGGTTTGCCTAAGTTGAGGATTGAAGAAGGCAAAATATATGAAGATTACCAAATAAAAAACCAGACCAAGATGTCCCACAAGAAGCTCCAGCATTTGACCATCTCAAAATTTCTTGAATTACTTCATATGGACCTCATGGGGCCTAAGCAAGTGGAAAGTTTTGGTGGAAAGAGATATGTATTTGTGTGTGTGGATGATTTTTCAAGGTATGCATGGATTAACTTCATTAGAGAAAAATTTGACACCTTTGATGTTTTCAAAGAGCCATGCCTACTTATTAAAAAAGAAAAGTGATGTGAAATTGTAAAGATAAGAAGTGACCATGCAAGGAATTTGAGAATTCCAAGCTCTCTGGATTTTGCTCAGTTGAAGGGATCAGTCGTGAATTTTTTGCTCCTATCACAGCTCCGCAAAATGGAGTTGTAGAACGCGAGAATAAAACTTTGTAAGAAGCTTCTAGAGTCATGTTGCATGCCAAGAATATTCCTTACCATTTTGGGGCTGAAGCTATGAACACTGCTTGTCACATTCATAATCGAGTGAGCATCAGATCTAGAACCAAAGCTATTCTCTATGAGCTTTGGAATGGGAGGAAAAAAAGTTAAATACTTCCATGTCCTGGATAGAAAGTGCTACATCTTTGTAGATCATGAGCAAAGAAGAAAGATGGATCCAGAGTGATGAAGGGATATTCCTTGGTTACTCTGTCAATAGAAGAGCCTACAGGGTGCACAACATTCGTAACAAGACAATGGTGGAATCCATTAATGTTTTTATTGATGATAACCCTAAATAATATAATGTTATTGAGGATGAAGATGATGTCCCCCCCCCCCCCCCACACAAACATATAGATTTCCCACCCAAAGAGTCAGACATTTGTACTGAAAACATAAATTCTGAAAATCCTCAAACCAATTAGGGTTAATATATTAGAGTTCAGAAAAATCATCATATTGAAAATGCCATAGGAAATCTGAACGAATGAGTCATCACCAGATCCAGAGATATGATTTCCAACTCTTGCTTCATCTCCAAGACTGAACCTAAGAATCTCAAAGTAACATTGACAGATGAATTATGGATAAATGTTATGCAAGAGGAATTGTGTTAATTTAGAAGGAATATTAGTTCCAAGACCTGAAGATGTCAATGTCATTGGTATGAAATGGATATTCAAGAACAAATATGATGAGTTTGGTAATTTAACAAGAAACAAGGAAAGTATAGTTATTCAAGGGTACCTCAAATAGAAGGAGTTAATTTGATCAAACATTTGCTCCAGATTCTTGACTTGAGTCCATTAGATTGTTATTAGGAATTTCATGCATGATGAAATTCAGGTTGTATCAAATGGATGTTAAAAGTGCCTTTCTGAATGGTTATCTTAATGAACATGTCTATGTTGAGCAACTAAAGGGGTTCATTGATCTCAGTTTTCCAGATCATGTGTACAAGTAAAGGAAGCACTTTATGGCTTAAAACAAGCTCCAAGAGCTTGGTATGAAAGATTAACAGAGCTTCTGGTCAACAATGGTTACAAAAGAGATGGAATAGATAAAACTCTGTTTGTAAATAATAATGGAGGAAAACTCATGATTGCCCAGGTTTATGTTGATGACATAGTCTTTGGTGGAATGTTAGACCAGATGGTGGAACATTTTGTCCAACAAATGAATTCTGAATTTTAGATGAGTCTTGTGGGAGAACTCACTCATTTTCTTGGTCTTCAAGTAAAGCAAATGGAAGACAAAATTTTAGTATCTCAAACCATGTATGCTAAGCTTATAATGAAGAATTGTGGGCTTGATAATTAAAGTCACAAGAGAACTCCAGCTGCAACACATGTGAAAGTAACCACAGATGAAAATGGAGTTGATGTAGATCAAAGTTTATACAGAAGCATGGTTGAAAGTTTGATCTACCTCATAATAAGTAGACATGACATCACATTTTTTGTAGGTGTTTATGCTAGATATCAAGCTAAACCCAATGTCATACCCCAAAATTTGCCCTTCCCTTCTCTTTTTTCATCTGGCTCTTGATCCTTAATTAATCTGCATACTTACGCCATATTCATTTATGTCATCCATTAACAATGGCATTTTCAAACAAACATCATTGATTCAAAGGTCTTTGATATTTATGCCTAACACTGAGTTAAGGTTTCTTTGGGAATCCAACCTATGGAATCTCGGTGACACAATTGACTTGGGGGGATGCATTTCTTGGACTAAAGTCTTGTGGAATCCTAAGTCTTGTATTATGGTCTTTGGTTACTATGGATGGTATCATGACATGGATATCTAAAGGCCATTCTCAGGTTGATTTTGGTCAAGCAAAGGTCAACTTTAGAGTTGACTTTCTGTTGACCATTCTCTATAGATACTACACGGCTGCTTAGTTTTAATTGTTCATTTGGTTAAAGACTTTGCAACTTAGATTCAAGATAAAGATAATAAGATGCAAGATTCATTCAAGCTCGTATCTTTGGATATTAAAAAAAAACAAGATTTGGAGGAAAAGGTCATGTTTCTTAAAGTGCAAGTTACATACACAATACACCATTCAAAGGCCATTTTCATCACAAGAATATTCAAACATTCATTACAACAACCAAAAATCAAAATTTACATGTTTTGGCCTAGAGTTGACTTTTGGTCAACTGTTGACTTTTTGATCAAACAGTTGACCAAAGTCAACCACCTAATCCTAATCCCTAGACCCTAATCCTAATTCTTCTTCATTCATACGTCATCTCACTTTTGTTCAAGATCCTTCATAATTCTTAATGGTGCCTCCATGTGTCATGACCTTTCCATGTCTCCATGCACGTCACCATGCCAAGTCACCCTAGCTACCTGCTCTCACGGCGCGAAAAAGTACCCGAGTGCATTGCACGCACAATGATACAACAGAGTCACCACCAAACTTTATTTATTCCAAAAGGAAAGGGAAATATCGATAAAACTCAAGGGAGAGAGAAACGGGTAAGTGAGTCAGTTATGCGAGGGGAATGTATTAGCATCCCTCATATTCATTGTACTTAACGAGAACCATTTTGTTTGTTCTTTGCGCAGATGGGTGTTACTATCTAAAGATTACTTGCAAAAGTGGAAAAAAATAAAGGTTTGAAATTAGTGTGCTCGCGGAGGATTGGGGCCCTCGTGCCTACGTATCCTCATAGTGCAATGAGGAAATCAGAGCTCCGTTGTTCGGAGTAGAAAATAAGTGTATGTTGGTTGTTTTTAAGGAACAATTATAATCGTATCCTAGAAGTGTGTAGATGTTAGTTAATTTGATCCTAGTTCGGATGCTCCAAGCTTTTAGTCTGACGGCTTAGGAACAAATTATGAAATTTCTTTTAAGAAAAGAAAAGTAAAGTTATTTTGCAAAAAGGTTTAAGTGTCAAAAGGAAAAGAAAGAGTTGATTGAAAAGAGTTAACAGAGAAAAGGGATTGCTTGAATTGAAAGTGTTGTGAAATGGGAAAGGTGTTGTGAAGGTGTGGTGAAAGTATTGTTTGGACCAAGAGTATGTTTTTTGAATCCATGAGGTAGTTTATCTAAACCAAAAAGTGTGGCGGAAACCAATAAATAGCATGGCCAATGAAAAAAAATATTATGGCGGTAACCAATAAATGGTGTGGCCAAAGAGAAAAAATAGTATGGCAGTAACCAATAAAAGGTGTGGCCCAAGAGAGAGAAAAGTATGGTGGTAACCAATAAATGGTGTGGCCAAAGAAGAAAAGAGTGTGGCGTTAACCAATAGATGGTGTGGCCAACAGAAGAACCAAGATATGGCGGTAACTAAATAGATGGTGTGGCCAACAGATTGAGTTTCAGATATGGGTATTTGAACATGAAGTGCTTAACTCATAAAGGTATGGATGCCAAATAAGGTTGTTTGGTCTAAAGAGAGGAGTGTAGTTGTAGTGTTGATGTGTTGAAGTTTGTATGTGGGGAAGAAGACTTGTCAATGACTTGATTCAAATTGCACTAAAGTCTATAAGTGAAGGTGAATACTTTGAACAATTGGGTCATTCGTCCCGTATCCAAAGATATTCAGAATGAGGATATGAATTATCCCTCTCATTCCTTCTTCACTATTTAAGGCTCGTGGCGCACAATTCGCATCGTAACTAACAAGTGTTGAACAATCTTTTTTGTTATGCTTAATGCAGTGATCCATTTTTGATATCTAGTGTATTTAAAACCTTATATGAGAAGCTTGACTTGAGTTGAGCTTGTGTTTGAGATAAGTTGAAGTCTAAAATCTGAGTTTGCCTTGAGTTGTCCAATACAGTGTCGGTACAGAGGATCAGTCCTATCAGGTGATCAAGAGGCTTTTGATCACTTGACTGGACAGGAGAATCAGATGAATGAATGGACTATTAGATCAAAGAGAACTTTGATCAATTAGCCAATCAGGGACTAAATCAGAATTTGAGCAAGCACGTGGATTTTTCTAAGCCTAAAAGTTAAGGAAGCCAAAGCACAACAATTTCTAATCTAAGGAAAATATGTACATGGGTATCCTTTTTAACAAAGATTTAAAGTGAAAAAGAAACCTAAACTAAGTGATTAATTTCTAAAATTCTAAATGAAAATCAATTCTAAAAGCTAAGGATTAACCAAAGTGTTTTATTATTATTATTATTATTATTATTATTATTATTATTATTATTATTATTATTATTTTCCAAAACAAAAATAAATGGAAAAATAAATAAAAGTCTAAAATCTAATTACATCATGACTTTCTAAAATTCACACAAAATAGAAACATGGAAAAAAATAGGTAACAAAATGAATTAATGAATAAAGATCTAAAAAGCCTAAAAAACACAAAAACAAAGAAATAAGATAAAAGAAGAAAATAAGGGTGCATGAATAAGGTGCAAGAAGTGAATTCAGAATGGGCTTCGACACAAAAAGCACAAGGATTCACATAGTTGCAAGAGGGGTCGTGAATAATGAATAGGGTGCAAACAACAGTTACTGGGCCTAGGGCCCATCACCGAAGCCCAACTAACATTTGCAAGGAGAATAGAGCATCAGTAGAATCAAGTCATTCGCATTTTAGTTACTCTCTCCCTCTTCTCAGATCATATTCTCTCTGAAGTTCACTGCCACCACACTGGAAATCTCCTCCGGCGGCAGCGCGACTTGAAACTCCAACCAAACCAACATCAACCTCTTCTTATTTTGACATCCTATTTCCTTGAAAACCAACCAAAAGCCCCGATTCTATCCCAGAATGCAAACCCTAACAAACTCTAAAATCAAATTAAACATTGTATGTGCGTTGATCCAAATCAGAAGCAGAGGGATACTACTCCATACATCCTAGTCTACAACCCGATGAAGAGAAAAAAAAAAGCGAATTAGAAGCTTACCAACGGGAGAGAGATTCCTCTTGGATGTTGTTGCACAGTGATGGTAAAGAGGAGCTCAAAGAAGACCATAGATGAAGAGGCTTGTTACAAGAAATCCAGGCAAGAAATTCTTCTACCTCTGATTATAACCTCGTGTCTTTCGTATTCTTCTTCTCTACTTCTTTCTTCCTTGATTACCTCTGTGTCATTTTTGTTTGTATATGTGATTGAGGATGTTAGAACAAGATTTATTCATGACATATATTCCTTGGGTTTTAATGATGACAAAGTATTAAAAGAACAATGGTTATATTTGATGTGTGTTTTATGTATGCAGGTTCTAATACTTATAGATATATATTCAAAATCTGATATACAAGGGCACACTTGAGAGAAGCTGAATTGCTAGCTTCGGGTGGTGCAGAATCTGAAGAATACTCTCTAAGAGATGTCTGGCGTAGACTCTGAAGCTGAAGGTCTCAGCATCAGAAAAAGCAACATAATTGTCTCTACGCTTGGTGGATGTAAATTTGCTTTTGGTGATCATTCAGAGTTAGTGATAAAGCTGAAGATATCCGTATTACAGAAAGCAAGCTGCATTGTCAAATCAGTTTGTTAGCTAGAGTCTTAGTTCACAAGGCTCAAGAAAAGTTGGCATGCTTTATGGATATCTACTCTCAACGGCTCTATAGTATAGGATCACTTTGAAGATGCAATGGTTAAACATGTTACATAATGGATCAAGATCTTTTGGTGTATCTATCTTCAACGTCTCTTGTACTATGGAGAAAGCAAAGACACTTGATCAAGGTATCTCTCCAATGGCTAGTCTTCTGCAAATGCCATATAAGTAGCTAAAGGTTTAAACTGAATCTTCAACAAGGATCAACCTGATAGAGGAGTAACAATATCAGTAATTATCAACACAGTCGAGTATGTAGAATAATTTCTGTTATAGGTTGTAATTGTAAAAACCTTAAGACTTCTTAAAATATTGAATATCTTAGAAATCTTAAGAACTTTAGGTCTTTGTGATGGTGATTTCCTGGTACCTCTGATATTTGTATCAAGTACGCCTTATTCTCTATTCTGCTGAACATGTTGTTTAATCGTTTAGACTAAAGTCTCTTGCTAAGTGCTTGAGCATAAAAGTCTCTAGTTGAAAAGCTTGAGCCAAGTAAGTCTCTTTCTATGTGCTTGAGCATTGAAAGTCTTGATCTGTTTTAATTAAGAAGGAAGTCTTGGGTTCGTGGAACCTGAACAGGGAAGTCTCGGATCGATGGTCTGAGCAGAAGTCTTGAACTTGAGGGGTTTAAGCAAGAATTCTTGGGTTCGTGGAACCTGATGTTGGTTCAATTTAGCAATGTAGCTTAAAACTATGGTGTCATATGCAAGTATACATGTATGTTTGATTGCAGCAAGTAATAAAGTAAGAATATCGTACCCACAGGGAGTGGAAGAGATTTAGATTAAACTTTTGTAAATACTTTTTGTTTAAAAGAAGTATGGGTCTAGTAACAAATAACAATTAATAATAGGTAAAAGGAGTCCACACTACAGAGCTAAAACTACCAAATAAGAGAAAAGAAATATCAGGAGAGTGAGCGGTGAGCTGGGATCCATTAATACATTAGTAGTCTAAATGCATCACTGATGTGCAATGTCGTGCCTCAAAAGGTTAAAATGTGATCTTATGGTGTATCTCTACAACATCAAAGCATGCATTACTAGGTCAAGGGAACAAATTTCTGAGTCTCACTTATAACCCTAAAATACGTCTGGTGTTAATTCTGAAAATCCTTTATGGCCTTAGCTTCTTATCTCTAAGCAAGCTAATTTAAGTGAATATCTCTATCCTACTTGTTTAACCACTTTTGTTATGAAATCCACTTGTTGTTGGATCTCTCACAACAACAAGCTTTTACCTTTTTCTAAGTTGATCATTTTAAGAAGCAGTTGTATTGCATAAAAACACATAACAAAATAAAACACTTAACACACATCAGTTTAACATAAAGACAACCTTATATTAATTTCACTTTGCTCACCACATAAGTGTTTAGCTTATAATGAGCTGAGTACAAAGCACAGAACTGGAACTACTAGAGAGCATACTTAAACAAAAGATGTAAAAGAGATGACAACCTAACAGAAACTTGAGTTCCTTTGTGTTAGATAAACAACAATGGATGTCTCCTGTCACGCCAGCTCTCAATAGTGAGTACAAGAGAAGATGAGATGAAGAACACTCTCTTCCTATTACTAACTCTAATAAATGAAAACTTCTTAAAACTTAAAAAGCTTGTGTGAATCCTCTTTCTTTTCTTCTCACAGTTAGCTTTTATAGGTTTAAATGCGGATGTGAAAGTTGATAGGCTTTGGATCTTGGGCCTTTGATTCAAATGAGGTTTCAGCCCAAATCAAATCAACAATTTTCTCCAGCTGTCCTTCATCCTTAGTGAACAAGTTTTCAGTACAAATAGCATTGGGAGACAAGCCGTCTGCTGCAGCAGGTAGTGACGCAGAAATGCAGGCGGTGTATGGTTGCCGCAGGATGCGCTTTTGCAGATGTGGTCCCCACCGTAATATATCTTTAGTCTCCATGTGTAATTGATCTTATCTTGTTGCCTCTTTAATTCTCTCAAGCATATTCCTGCCACGTAGGCCCTAGAAACAAAATTCCCTCCAAGCTTTTGGTGACTTGATGATTTTGATCCTTAGCGCTCACAATTTTTCTAATTGTTCATACTCCAGACACTGTCTTGGCCAGTCACGTCTCATCTTGCCTTAAAACTGTCTTTTATCACAAAAACACACATAAAACTATAAAAGGAAGCACTTAGCGTGTTTAAAGATAAATAAGCTAAAAATGGAAAAATTAAGTGAACAAACATTAAACTTAAACTAAAATCTATTTGAAAATAGATCATAATGACATACTAAAATTTTATTATCACTCCCCGAAACTTGAATTATCTCCTGTCCCCAGATGATGTGACAATGAACGACAGAAGAAAATCTCAATCATAACCAACCAGGATCAAATTCAGCTTTGCATCAGTCTTAAAGTGATCACAAGTTTAAGCTCACCAATTTCCTACTGTCACGCCAGTACTCTTCAAAAGAATAGCTAGTCTTAATTTTGTAATTCCAACTGATTAAACTTGTGATCCAAGGGTTACCTTTCTAGTTTCAAGAGGGGGGCTTTTCTTAACTCTTTTATCAACTCGCAACTCAAAACAGTCGGGACTACACTTTCCACTTATTTTTCTTCTCTTCTTTTTTTTTTCTTTTTTTTTAGCCCAAAGCTTCACCTTTTCACTCGATGGGATCTCACTTGTTATGAGTCCAACCTATTATTGTGATGAATGCAATGGTTGTTCCTCCAGTTTCGGGCACAGGAACTTTTTAAAGCGGTTTTTAGCCACTTTTTTAACACCTTTTGTGTGTTCAATTATTATTTATGGAGTGTGTCATTTTTTAAAAGAAGTCAAGTCTCTATTAGAGTCATATTATCCTCCCCTTAATGATTCCTTAAGATTCCCACTTGTTTCCCATTTTTTAAACAAATTGGCTTAAAAAAACATGGTTATTTCAACTGACTACCAGAGGCGTGACGGAGGTCATCAGCAACCTTCACAGTGAAACTCCAAGTCATTGCTTAGCTTTATTAAAATCATCTTTTTAGCAGTCCATTATCTCTTGTTTAAAGCGTAAGGGATTCTCTTGATCCTTGTGTTGCAATTACTCAATTTTTTTTCTGTTGTTCAAAACTAACTATCTAGCTTAAACATGCAAAACTAACAACTAAGCACTAAAACATAATTAATCTTAACCAAGCAATTAAACATGTTCAAATCAACATATCAGGCTCTTCTGTCTCATCTTCAAGGACTTCATTTTCCATATCAGGCTCTTCTGTCTCTTCCATGGTCACGTCAGTGACAATTTTCTCTTCTAGAGCCATCTCTTCATTATCTTTGTCAGCAATAATGATTAGATCTCTAAGAACAACATCTTCTTCTTGATTTTTTGGATCAGTTTGATTTAAATCAAAGTCCTTAACCAGACTATCAACAGGTGGGTCAGCAACTGGAACTGCTTTCTTTTGCCTCCATTCCTTCTTCATTTTCTTTTTCTTTGGGGAGTTCAACTCTTCTTCAACAAACATGAAATTGCTCTCCTTTGGAACATCAGCAATCTTCTCACTCTTCTTCTTTTGATACATGGTTAGCTGATCCTTTTCAGGCGCAACACTGCTCGACCCTGGGATTTCTACATCATCCTTCTTTTTCTCAACCTTGTTTTTTTCTCTCCTTCTTTTTCTTTTTGGATTCCTTTTCTTCTCGGTCCTCTGCTTAACAACAACTGGCTCGGATTCCTCCTTTTCTCCTCCAGCTCTCCAAGAATGTGATTTGGAAATAATAGAGGGTTTAACAAGCTCGATGGGTACTGCATAGCATTTACCCGCTCCTGCCATTCAAACTTTTCTTTCTGAAACTTGAAAAAGTCACGTTGATCCTTCTGCATTTTCAACAGCACGTCCCATAAAACATTATCTAATTCAGGAACTTTCTTTCCTTCAGACTTCCCATGTCGTTCCTTTCCTGGCGTCTTCCTAGTCATTGGCTTCATCAGAGTTTGAATGGTTGTTCTATCAAAAGTAG
Organism: Lathyrus tuberosus; assembly: GCA_022829125.1. Taxonomy (NCBI): domain Eukaryota; kingdom Viridiplantae; phylum Streptophyta; class Magnoliopsida; order Fabales; family Fabaceae; genus Lathyrus; species Lathyrus tuberosus. The sequence continues at coordinate 5,939,163 of JALAZF010000141.1, read as the reverse complement.
CCTGAGGTATGCAAATTTCATCAGTGGCCTTCTCAAGCACACCTTGGCGTCTGCATAGCAAAGTAATCAAACAAGGGAAGTAGACCATTCTGTCTTTCTTCCTTGAATAATCTTGGATCTCCTGAACAATTATACTTCCTACATTAATCTTGCTCAACGATATGATACATTGGAGCAACAATAATCTGGATTTACTGACTGTCTCGTTATGGGTTGTTGGTCTTAAGGAGTGCTTGAGAAACTAATACCACACTTTAGCTTCTGGTTGCAAGTCCATTATCCTTACTTTTTTCTCAGAGATAGTCTCAAGCCAAGTAGTTCCTGCATTACAAAGAGATTGCATGTACATTTCATAGTCTTGGTCATCAAATTTCTCCAATAGTTCTTGATATTCGTCATTCTTCTCTACCAAGTTCGGGGTGAGGTTGATAGTTGCTTCAAAATACACCACTTTGGTACCCCTTACAATGACTTCTATCCTCTTTTTAGTAGGATCAGTGAGGTTTGCGTAAAACTCTTTCACCATAGAAATGTTGTATGGCCCTGGTTGCTTGCAAAGTTTTGTCCATTTCAGCTTCTTTATTGTTACCCCCAATATCCCCTGGGATACCTAGTTTTTCTTCTTGGTTGTCAAACACAAATCCCCTTTCCGAGAGCACACCCATGCCGCTAAACTAATTGGTGAAGCGCCGGAAAGCTTCACTATTTATGAAAGTTTTAGCAACATCCGACTCTTCGTCAGAATACGCAACATGAGGGGTGGCATTCTTTCTCACTACTTTCTTCAAGCGATTTCCAGCTTGGATTTCCATGGGTGAGTGTTTCAAAGAGGTGAGAGGTTATGGTTTATGTTTCAAAGGAATTTGAGAGTGAACGCAAGAGAGAGAAAGCAAAACAGGAATAAGAAGTGGTTTTCTTTTCTTTTGTGAGAGAGAAAGTTATTTGTGAAAATTAGGCCAAGACTTGAAAGGACAGTTGATGTGATGGAGGGAAAGTGAGAGATTTTTGAAAAAAATTATTTTTCTCTGTAGAAATTAGTTGTTTCGCCAGTTGGCGTGTAGCAGTAAAATCTCAGTCTGACTTGTCAAACATCTGCCATAATGATGTGATTACACACGGCTCTAGGTGTGCGTGCCCTTCCCAAGCATTTTCTCTCTCCTTGATTAGCCCTTTTGTCTTCCCTGAATAAAAGTATTAGGCATTAATGCCAACTCAGCATTAATCCTTCTTTTCACACTTAGAGAAATAATTCTTTGATTTCCACATTTTTCTTTCTTCTCGTTGAAATACTTTCCAATTATCGCGATACCACTTGGCACTTTTATAGTTCGAAAATTAATCACCTGTACAAACTAAATAAAAACATCAAGCTGGGTTGCCTCCCAGTAGTGCTATTTTAAGGTCTTTTAGCCTGACCAAAGCAAAGAGGATTTTTAATCTATGAGGTTAAGGGTGCCCCTTGTGTTGTTTGAGGGGTCACCGAAGTAGGTTTTGATTCTTTGACCATTCACTTTGAATGTCACACCAGTTTTTTCACTCAACAAGTCCACTGCCCCATGAGGGTAGATTTTCATTAGTTTAAAAGGTCTTGACCATCTTGATTTCAATTTCCCAGGGAATAGCTTCAGTCTAGAGTTTAAAAGCAAAACTCTTTATCCTTCCACTAATTCCTTCTTCTGGCATTTACTTCATGCCACCTTTTGGTCCTTTCTTTGTACAACTCTGCATTTTCATATGAAAACAACCTATTCTCTTCCAACTCATTGAGTTGAAGCATTCTAGATTGACCAATAGATTCTAAATTGAAGTTCAATTGCTTAATGACCCAAAAAGCTTTATGCTCTAACTCAATGGGTAAGTGGCAAGCCTTCCCGTAAACAAGTCTGTAGGGAGACATGTCTAAATGAGTCTTATAAGCAATTTTGTAAGCCTAGAGAGCTTTATCCAAGTGTTTAGACCAATCTTTTCTTGTGGGATTAACAAATGTTTCCAAAATTCTCTTGATTTATCTGTTAGACAGCTCAACTTAGCCATTAGTTTGGGGATGATAAGATGTAGCAACTTTGTGTTTGATCCCATATTTTGTCATCAGATTTTCAAAGATTTTATTGCAAAAAAGGAACCTTCATCACTGATGATGGCTTGAGGCGTGTCATGCCTTGTCAAGATGTTTTTAAGAAAAAATTTGGTCACGACTCTAGCATCATTAGTGGGAGTTGTTACTGCTTCTATCCACTTAGACACGTAATCTATAGTAACTAAAATGTATATATTTCCAAAAGATGGAGGAAATGGCCCCATAAAGTCAATACCCCATACATCAAAAATTTTAATTTCAAGGAAGTTGGTGAGAGGCATTTCTTGCCACATGGAGATATTTCCTACTTTTTGGCATCTATCACACTTCTTGACTAATTCATGAGCATCTTTAAAAAGAGAGGGCCAAAAAGAACCTAATTGTAAAATTTTTGCAGCAGTTCTTGTTGCTCCAAAATGTCCTCCATAAGGAGCATTATGACAAGCAGATAAGATTTGTCGCGCCTCTCCTTGTTCTACACATCTTCTCAGCAATTGATCGGCACACCTTTTATAGAGGAAAGGCGCATCCCAAAAATAACTTTTGGTTAAATGAATGAACCTTTTCCTCTGCTGAAAATTGAAGTCAGGAGGAACATATCTGCTGACCAGATAGTTGACAATATCTGCATACCATGGCGTTACGCTAGTGGTTATCATCAGTAATTTTTCATCAAGAAAAGCTTCCTGGATTTCTCCATTGTTGTTGTTTTTCATATCCTCTGGCAACCTTGAGAGATGGTCTGCAACTGAATTCTCCACACCCTTCTTGTCTCTAATCTCTAAATCAAATTCTTGTAACAAGAGTACCCATCTAATAAGCCTCGGCTTAACATCCTTTTTGGCAATGAAATACTTGATATTTGTTTGGTCTGTGTATACAATGACTTTTGTTCCAACCAAATAAGGTATGAACTTGTCAAATGCAAAAACTACAGCCAACAACTCCTTCTCAGTCGTGGTGTAATTGATTTGTGCCTCAATTAAAGTTCTACTAGCATAGTAGATGGTATGAAAAACTTTGTTATGTCATTGACCCAGCACTGCTCCAATAGCAAAATTGCTAGCATCACACATTAGCTTAAAGGGTTTTGACCAATGGGTGCAGAAATCTGGGCCTTCATTAATAAATTGAAAGAATCCATGCATTCCTGAATGAAGACGTATGGCACGTCATGCTGTAATAGCTGGCACAGTGGGTTTGTAATTTTTGAAAAATCTTTGATAAACCTTCTGTAAAATCCAGCATGCCCTAGAAAACTTCTTATTCCTTTGATGTTAACTGGTGGTGGTAGCTTCTCTATTACTTCCACTTTGGCCTGATCTACCTCCAAACCTTTCTTTGAGATCTTATGCCCAAGAATAATTCCCTCTTTAACCATAAAATGGCACTTCTCCTAGTTTAGCACCAAATTGTTTTCTTCACATCTAGTCAGCACCAAATCCAGATTTTCCAGGCATTTCTTGAATGATTCTCCAAAGACAGAAAAGTCATCCATAAAACCTCCATGGAATTCTCAATGATATCTGAAAATATGGCCATCATGCAACGTTGAAAGGTGGTTGGAACATTACACAACCCAAATGGCATTCTTCTGAAAGCGGAAGTACCATAAGGACAAGTGAACGTTGTCTTTTCTTGATCTTCCGGGGCTATGGTAATTTGATTATACCTTAAATATCTATCCAAGAAACAATAATACTCCTTACCATTCAATCTGTCCAACATTTGGTTAACTAATGGAAGAGGAAAATGATCCTTCCTTGTGGCCTTATTCAACTTCCTGTAGTCCATACAGATTCTCCATCCCAAAACTGTTCTAGCAGGGATTAATTCATTCTTCTCGTAGATAATCATAGTCATGCCTCCTTTTTTTTGGCACACATTAAATAGGGCTCACCCACACACTATCAGAAATATGGTAGATAATACCAACACCCAACCACTTGATGATTTCTTTCTTGACAACTTCTTTCATAATATGATTCAATCTTCTTTGACTTTCAATACTATTCTTGGCATTATCTTCTAACAATATTCTGTGCATACAAACTATGGGACTGATCCCTTTTCTGTCAGAGATTTGCCAAGCAATAACCTTCTTGTGCTTCTTTAACAATGTCAGCAGTTGATCCTTCTGATCTTCTTCCAAGTCTGTAGCAATAATCACATGCAATTTATGTCCTGCCTCTAAATAAGCATATTGCAAATGATCCGGCAGTTGCTTCAATTCCAGTTCAGGTGGAACTTCTATGGAAGGTAGGTGTTGCTCTGAGTCACCATTGTTGATTCCAATATTTCCAAAGGTTCTTCCACACCTCGCTTCATTGGACCATTAATGATTCCTTCATGTGGCTTTTCTTCTTTTTCTAATTTTCCTAGCTCTTGTTTCAACACGTTGCTAGTTTTGAGCAGATTTTTGTGAATTATTCCCTCTCAGCTAGAAATCATGAAAAAATCTGCTACATCCTCCTCAGGATACTGTAATGCATTGAGGACATTAAACACAACTTGTTGTCCATTGACTCTCATAGTCAGCTCTCCTTTTTCAACATCAAATGAGGTTCTACCCGTAGCTAGAAAAGGTCTTCCTAACAAAATAGGTATCTCTTCGTCAGCATCAAAATCCATAATAATGAAATCAGTAGGGAAGACAAATTTGTCAACCCTAACTAGTACATATTCTATCTTTCCTTGAGGGTAGCAAATACTTATATCTTCTAGTTGAAGAGTGATGGTTTTAGGCATGGCAGCACCTATCCCCAACTTTTTAAAAGCAGACAGAGGCATGAGATTAATGCTTGCCCCTAAATCACTGAGTGTTTTTCCACAAAAAGTGTCCCCAATGGTGCATGGAATGGTGAAACTTCTTGGATCCTTCAGCTTGGGTGGGAACTTTCCCAGCACTAGCTGGCTACATTCTTGAGTGAGTGCAACTGTTGCAAATTCTCCTACTCTTTTTCTTTTCGTAAGCACATCCTTCATGAACTTTGAATAATTTGGAATTTGTTGAATAGCTTCTATCAATGGTATGTTGATGTGAAGTAGCTTCAGAATCTCCATAAACTTTCCAAATTGTTGCTCCTCTTTGGCCTGTAAGAACAAGATTTGGTTCTGCATCTTATGTCTATGTTTTGATGATAACAATGCAGTATTTGTGTGAGAACAATTTTGGTACTCTAAAGTTTGTTATTTTGATGGTTTGACAAACAGGTTCTGACTCTGATAAAGACCATGTGCTACGTCACTCTGATATTCTCTATGGTCGCTTCTGTGTGAAGAAGCAAGATTGTTTCTAATCTGCTGTGCTTCAGAAAGATTCTAAGAAGACATTATGTTGTTGCTGTAACGTCTCTTGGATTCTAACTTCTGAGCGTGATTCTGATGTTCTACTTCTGAAGCCTGTTTAGCTTCCGAGGTCGTTAACTTCTGAAGACTGAGTGTTGAAGATTCTGAAGACAAGGTTCTACTGAACGAAGTTCTGAAGACTCTGAAGACTTAAGGATTCTGAAGACTAAGGATTCTGAAGACTAAGGATTCTGAAGAAGATGTGCTGAAGACTCCGATGACAAGGTTATGCTGAACAAGTTCTGAAGACTCTGAAGACCCAATGATTCATTCTTCTGGTCATGCTTCAATTATATCAATTCAGAAGCCTCTGATGGATAGAAGAAGATGAAACGTTTGCAAGGGAAAATAGTACATAGTACAGATAAAACACGTTCTTTTCCACTACCTTGATTTGGTGGTACAAAGGACAATTTCAGTGTACGATTTTCACCCCAGCATAACGACATTATTTCAAGTCGCCAGTACTCTTCTGATATTACTGATCTGCCCTTCAACGACTCTTTTTTGGCTATATATAGGCTTGATCATTCAACGAATCAGTTGCGCGCGAGAAAATGTAACACTCAGTGTGAAAAATATAAATATTAAAAACACTGATTCATATGAAGAACGAACTCAAGAAATGAAGAAATTTATGAGTGAACAGTAAAGCACCATAATACAAAGAAGAAGATTGTTTTTACTGTGTAGATTCGCTCTAAGATAGATTGAGCTAAAAATGTGTTTACTCATCAGCTTGGGTAGAAGCATCATTATTGTAAACAAACTTTTGTAACAAACAGTTGTTTGTGTTCCCTAAAGGACCGGGTAGGTCAGAAGCTTTAGGAAGATTAAGACAGTGAGTTTTAGTGTTGTTAGTCACTTGCAGTTGGCTTGTGCATTGTATTTTTAAACAGTGGTTTGAATTCCTTGAGAGACCGGTTAGGTCAGAATTCTTGAGAAGTCTAGGACTAGTGTGTCTTAGAGGTTAATTCCTTAAGGGACCAATTTGGTCAGAAGCCTTAAGAAGAGACGGTTAGTCTGTGTATTGTTAGTCACTAGCAGTTGCTAGTGCAGTTGTAATCAGTTTGGTTATAGTGGATTAAGACCTCGCTTGAGAGAGGCAAAATCACCTTAGCGGGTGGACTGGATTAACTTGATAATTTTCAAGTGAACCAGGATATATTGTGTGTCTTTCTCCATTGTTAGTTTATTTATGATCTTTGTTTGAGTTTCATAAAAAGCTTTCATTTTGGAAAACCTAATTCAAACCCCCCTTTCTTGTGTTTTTCTCACACCTTCAATTGGTATCAAAGCTCCGGTTCTGATTGTGATAAATGTTTTATCAGCACTTAATAGTGTTCAGTACCGATCCAGTATTTGTGTGAGATATCATGGCAGCTCCTGCTAATACCACCACTGAAGAGAAAGATCATTACAGTGCCAAACCACCAGTCCTTGATGGTGAAAAGTTTGACCACTGGAAAGACAAAATAGAAAGTTTCTTTCTTGGTTATGTAGATCTTTGGGATTTGGTAGTCGATGGCTACAATCACCCAGTTGATGCTGCATGTGCTAAAATATCCAGAAGTGATATAACCAACCAACAGAAGAAAGATTATAAGAATAATCATAAGGATGACTCATGAAGGAAATGCTCAAGTTAAGGAGACAAAGGCGCTTGCCTTAATCCAAAACTATGAGGCATTCAGAATGGAGGATGATGAGACAGTTGAGACCATGTTTTCAAGGTTTCAAATGCTAGTCGCAGGACTCAAAATTATGGACAAAGGTTACTCAACTGCTAAACATGTGAAAAAGATCATCAGAAGTCTTCCTAAAAAAATGGAGACCTATGGTTACATCTCTAAAGCTATCAAAGATATCAATAGCATAAGTCTTGAAGAGTTGTTAGTTCTTTGAGAAGTCATGAGATAGAGCTTGAAGAAGATGAACCTCAGAAGAAAAGCAAATCCATCACTCTTAAAGTCTAAACTTGAAAAAGAAAAGGCTTATCAAGCTGAGGAAGAATCAGAAGATGAGTTGTTGTTAATCTCCAGAAGAATCAACAAACTCTGGAAGCATAGGCAAGGAAACTTTAGAAGATCTAGAAGAAACAAAGGCCGCTCTGAGTCATCATCTGGACAGAAGAAGCATAACTCTGGAAAGGAGGTTATCTGCTACGAGTGTAATGAGCCAGGTCATTACAAGAACGAGTGTCCAAAGGTCAAGAAAGACAAAAAACCTAAGAAGAACTTCTCTAAAGTGAAGAAAGGTCTAATGACAACTTGGGACGACTCTGATTCTGAAGAAGAGGAATCTGATGAAGTGTTTAGAGATCCAAAAGACTAACAATCATCAGAACCAGAATCATACTCAGACTCAGAATCTGACTCAGAGATATCCTTAGCAACTCAGTTGAAACACCAGTCATGGTACCTGAACAGTGGTTGCTCATGACACATGACGGGAAGAAGGCATATGTTTTAAAGTCTGGAACTTAAGCCTGGAGGCTTCGTCGGTTTCGGAGGAAACCAGAAAGGAAAAATCATTGGCTCTGGAACAGTCGTATTTATTTTTAGGATATTCTGAATGCTTTAAAGGCTACATAATCTATAACACAGAAACACGAATTGTAGAGGAATCAATTAATGTCAGGTTCAATGATAAGCTTAACCCTGAAAAGTCAAAGCCAGTTGAAAAGGTTGCAGATCTGAAGATCACATCATCAGAATCTAAGAAGTAGAAAATTCAAGAGAAGCAGACAAAGATGCAAATTCTCCAGATCCAAATACAACCTTACCAGAAGCTGAGAACAACTCAACCCAGCAGAAGAAGAAAAAAACCTCTCATTCTGAAGATTTGATTCTGGGAGATAAAGCTGATCCAGACAGAACATGTTCATCCTTCAGACATTTCGAAGAAACTCTTCTGGATCTAGTGTCTCTGATAGAGCCAACAACAGTTGATGGAAAATGAGTGGATTCTGGCCATGTAAGAAGAACTGAATCAACTCACCAGAAATGATGTCTGGGATCTTGTTCAGAAACCCAAAGGTGTCAACGTCAGTGGAACTAAATGGGTGTTCAAAAGCAACCTAGATGAGAAAGGCTGAATTCGAAATGAGTCTGATGGAAGAACTCAGATTCTTTTTGGAAATTGAAAATTGATAGCAAGTATGCAAAAGATCTTCTGAAGAAATTCAACATGATGGATTGTAAACCAGCTAAGACTCCAATGCATCCAACATGTATTCTGGAAAGGGAAGAGGTAAGTGGAAAGGTTTGTCAGAAGCTCTATCATGGTATGATAGGCTCTCTTTTGTACTTAACTGCTTCTAGACCTGATATTCTTTTCAGTGTTCATTTGTGTGCTAGATTTCAATCAGATCCTAGAGAATCTCATTTAACTGCTGTTAAAAGAATTCTAAGGTATCTGAAAGGAACTACTAACCTTGGCCTGATGTATGAGAAAACATCAGAGTACTCTCTTTCTGGTTATTGCGATGCAGATTACGCAGGAGATAGATTAGAATGAAAAAGCACCTCTGGAAACTGTCAGTTTCTCGGGAAGAATCTGATCTCATGCTCAAGCAAGAGGTAATCAACAATTGCTCTCTCAATAGCAGAAGCATAGTACATATTCGCGTCTCTATGCAGTACACGGATGATGTGGATGAAGAACCAGCTAGAAGATTATCATATACATGAGAGTAACATTCCTATCTTTTGTGATAATACTGCTGCTAGTTGTTTAAGTAAAAATCCAATCTTATATTCTAGGGCTAAGCACATAGAAATTAAACATCATTTTATTAGAGACTATGTTCAGAAGGGAATCTTATGTTTAAAATTTATAGATACAGACCATCAATGGGCTGATATTTTTACAAAACCCTTGGCTGAAGATAGATTTCTATTTATTCTGAAGCATCTGAAAATGGACTACTGTCCAGAGTAAGATTTCATCAGAATCAGATGTGTTTAGTCAGAGTCTGAAGATATCAGATTTTCATTTAAACCAATGTCGCTCCCGGGATTTTCATCCAAGTACAAACGCGAAAGTGGCGCAGAAACAGAGTCGCCAACAATGTGTATTTATCCCAAGAGAGGGAAAGGAAACACTGCTTAAACCTGAGGGTAGGAAAAGCATGGTCTCGTGACCAAGAGAAACGGATAAGGGAGTCGGTTACGCGAGGGGAAGGTATTAGCACCCCCACGCGTCCATCGTACTCGATGGGATCCACGCTGGTTGTCTCGATCAAAGGGTATCATCGTCTAGAGCTCCGCTGCTACTGGAAAGGAAAAGGAACGGGAACGGAAAAGAACAAAGGAACGGGGGAGAAAAGAAAAAGAAGTGACTCGATAGGACATCACTCGTCCTATGCCTACGTATTCCCTCGAGCAATGGGAAAGTCAGAGTCAACGTAGTTCGGACACGAACTAAGGGGGGAGGTTGCTCGCCAAGACATTGCCGTCTCGTGCCTACGTATCCTCAATCTAACCAGAAGGAGGAAATCAGAGCAGTCGTAGTTCGACCTAACAAGGTCGGTGTTTTTTAGGAGCGACGTTAAGTTCGCGTCTGGCAGTTAGGGTCGATGCCTGTTTGCGATGCGACGGAAAATAACGTGCTCTTTTCTGAAAATGAGTTAAAACTTAACAATCCCGAAGGATAAAAAGGTTTGAGTTTTTTTTTTTTGTGTTTTTTAGCCAAAAAGTGGATTGAAGTTAGTTTGCAACTTGCATTGCACCCAAGTCTACAACATAGGAACGAATACGTCGCGTATCGTCCCCAACAGGACGTACACTAAGTACCCTAGAAAAATGAAGGGAGACCCTTCATACTTCACTTCCCACATATAAGGCTCATGCGCAATACACGTTAACCTTTATTAAGTGTTTTAGAAAGGTTATGAGATGAGAAGAGGAGACTCAAATTGAAAAGAAAACACTAAGGGGAAACTAATTGTTCCTAATGTTATCATGCACAGGTGGCCCTAAGGTCAAGGTTTAAGAACAACCTAAGTCTAAAGAAGAAAAGAGGGATAGCACTACCTAATGCTTATCCTACCTCACCTTAATCAAAAATTAAGGATGAGCTAGGATCCCAAAGGGATGTGAAGAAGTTCTACACAATCAAGCATTATATCATGTAATCCACATATAGAAATGAAAGAGGAGTAAAAGAGGGATGAAAGAAGGAATGAACATGGATAAACATCCACATGTTCAAGCACCTTACCTATGCCCCTATATAAAAGGTTAGTACCAAATGATTACAAGTAATGAATACAAGTATCAAAAGTAAACCAAACAAATGCTAGTTGCTTTAAGAAGACAACTTGAAAAGCAAACAAATCCTAAACCAAAAGGGAAGAGTCCTAAGAGTTAAGGAACATCCAAGGTCAGTAGGTACATGCCAAGGTATCCTACTAAAGGTAACATGCCAAATGAAAGCAACCAATGTCAAACTATGCATCAAAAGATCATACAAATGCAAGTTATGCATTAACTATGCAAGATGAATGCATATGGTTCATGAACATGAATAAATGCATATGCAAATATTAAAGTTAGAAGTAAATGACATTTATAAATGAGGTTTGAAATTTCACCAACTCATCATGAGATTCACATCAATTTGCATTTAAGAGTTTAGACAATTCTATACAAAGATATCACTTATATCATGCACCAAACATTTGTGATCAAACAATGATTAAGTACATACAAAGTGGACATGTGAAGGACCTAATTCAGAATTGAACCCATTTAATTAAGGTTCAAAACCAATTTCAAAGTGTCACCAAAGTATGCTTCAAACATCTTCTCCAAAACCAATTCAAGTTAGGCAAACAAATCGTCCAAACAATCTCACCACAAACATGTTACTTGTTACACAAGCATAAAAGATGGAATGGCATGGCAATGTAACATTAAAGCACTCAAGTCAGAAGTGAATGACCTATAATAGGTCTCAATTGAACCCCAAAACCAATACATGAACATGGCATACAAGTGGCATCAAAAGAAGTGGCCAAAGTGAAACACAAATTCAAGTTCACATACACACAATGTGTGCATCATTCAAGGCATATAAAAGGATCCAAGGCAACATTAAAGAATGTATAAATTGTGCTTCCAAATACACTTATGAATTTGTAAAAACTCATTCCCAAAGTTGGCTCAAAATGGCCTCACACAAGCGCCCAACCAAGACCTATTTCTAAGCTTGTGTCAACACGTCTTGTTCACTTTGAAAAATGGGTGAAAATAGCAAAATGCCCTTGAAAATTATGAGTAATTAAACATATCATACCATGGCTAGTGAGTGATCATATACAAAAGATGGGACATGAACCATGCACCAAACATACTCAATAAATTGCAAACATGGATCAATTTATCAATGATGCTCTTACAAGACAAGGCACAAAAATGATGCTCAAAAGCAATTCAATAATCATGGCCAAGGTACCAATAAAACATAATTAGGTCATATAATTAGATCCCTAAGTTCACAACAAAAATTAGCTCCAAATGGTCAAGGGAAGATCACATTTTAGAACTTGCATCACTAGATATACCATTAAGAACACATTCCTTTTCCAAAATTCCAGAAAAATATCAGAACATAGCAAATGTAAAATTAAATTTCACCAAAAAGTAAATAATACCCTCAATAACTCACCTGAATTTTCTTAGAATATTCCCATGAGATTTTCTATTTTTAGAATCATATTTTGAAACGTGTATGAACAAAAAGAATTAACCAACAAGACCAAGGGGGGTGTTATTAGCAGTTATCCTAGTTCAATTTCTCTTGGGCCATTCAAAGGGAGGGTGCGGATAGAAAATAAGATTGGGCTCAAGGAAAATTGCTGGCTTGAGGCATACGGTGGACCATCACTATCTCAATTAATCAGAGCCTTCTGATCTATCTTAGGGGACCTATCCAAGGGTCTTGAAGCGTGTGTACACGGTAATTATCATAGGGGAACACGCATGGTGTCAAGGAGGGAAATCACCGGACGATGACAAGTGTCCCCTGAGGCACCACATGTCATCGCCGGAATGGCTCTAATCCCCACCTTATCTCCTAAAAGAACATGGTGGAAAAATCCAATAATAACGTGAGGCATCCTTCATGCTTGCCTATCCCTCTCTCCTCTAACCGTCTCTTCTCTTCCTCTGCTCATTAAAATTTAAGAACCCTAACTACCCTTCGGAGAAGGCGGTGGCGCGTGGTGGCAACCGCCGTCCTCCTCCGTCCAACCACCTCCAAACGCCAAAACCTCTACATGAACCCCTTTCCAAATTTCACTCTCATTGCTAATCCAGAGACGAAACTTCCTAAAACCCACTCAAATTACGAGATCGCAACCACGTGACGAAGAATCAAACAAATTCAAGATCTAATCCACGATGGACGCTAAGTCCAAAGCCGCAGCTACAAGATAGAGACGAAGATGTTCGTACCTTGATCGCGTTATGATGTCTTCCGTTCTTGGCTCAACTTGTGCGTGAATTCTTGTGGACGAATTGAGAAGTTGTTGCAGGTTGTTGAATTAAGTCGTAAGTCGTGAATCACGATTCAAATCTGCCTCTGAAATCATTACGGATTATGCACCATTCTTGTTGATACCAGTTCTGAATATTGTAGGTCCTCTTTGTTACAAAGAAATGTTGTGATTTCCTCTGTGTTCTTCTCTGCTCTTCCTTGATGATGACCAGAATCAACGAACAGTCCGAGAAGCCTTTGCGGTAAAGATCGAGGCAGAGATAACTGAAGGCTCGTGAATTTCGATTGTGAAATGTGAATTTCGGTTGTGAAATGTGAATTCCGGTGATGCGTTCTTATGATTCTCCCTTTTTCATGACTATGGAGGGTTCCTTAGAGAAAATTGAAGATGATGCCGAGAAGATTGAAACTTCGGTTTTGGAGCTTGAAGGTCTTTGCAATTCTGTTAGAAGTTGTTATATTTTTCTCGGAATTTTCTGTTATCGTGTTAGTTGTGATATTGTTAGGAGAAAAAGGAAACTGTTATGGAATTTCTTTTATCTGAACACTGCTCCTGTTAAAAATTATGTGCACCCTCTTCCGCCACTATTATTGGTAACTGCTATTTTGTACCTGCTGAATTTATTCATGGCATTCATCAGATCTTGCTTAAAATTAGATGATGAACCTTTCTGCTTATAGCTGCATGCACTCAAGGAAAAACCTTTGTCTTTTCTATTGCCAGATAACAGAATATCTATAGGAAGATTAATATAGTACATGGGAGAGTTTTTCCAGCAGATGGCAATTCCAATGTACTTCAAAAGGGGCAGCAGCGTGCAATTCCCACTATTTGATGTAATGGACATCAAAGTAGAACGCTGGTACTGTATCCCATAGATCCAAGAATGACTCAAGATGCTCCCAAATAAGTATTCGCTGCTCCCACTAGCATCCGGTTCTTGAAATTAACACCATCCCGAGCATTAGGATAATAACTTCCAATAACTTTGGAAGAATTGCCAAATCCTGAATTCAATGTCCTGTAACCCCATTGCAAAACTCCTTCATGTAAGGATTTGTCTGTGTTGCGGAGGAGTTTAGGGGAAAGAGATCGAAGAAGCTTGACGCCATTGGAACGAACCATTTGGATAAGATGATTGGGGGGTTAAAAATTGAGTATTGGTTTTATATGGATACAGAAAGAGGATTTACAAATAGGTACCATGGTGAGGACAAATGAGTTTGAATTGAGATTGAATTTAAATGGGTTGTCAATTGGATTAAAATGAAATATGAAAATGGATATGGTTTATGATTTGGTTAAAAGGGATATATGGGGATTAAAAAATGTTTTATGGATCCAAAATGGTCATCAAAAGTGGATAAAAATGAATAATGAATTGAAATGGATAAAAGATGGACTTGTATCTCGAATTTCAAGTAATCCACATAACCCATCTTATCACATTCAAATCACATCGAAATTTAACTCCAAAGCAAGCTCGTACTCAATTAGCAACTATCAATGGTGGCCTTGATCACAACATGAATCCATGACTTGATCTCTTGCACTATAACCCAAGTTGTCTTCACCATGAAACCTGGTGCTCTTGAGAAAAATTGAAGGAGATACACTTGATGTTTGACAGAAGAAAGCCTTGATACTCAAAGAATTCTGGTAAAAAGATACTCATGATGTGGAGAGCTCGGACCTTCATCTTACCTTGAGATAGGGAAAACCAGAAATCACAAGAAGAATGCTTTGATCCCATGCCTTGGGAGCTCATGCAAATGTATGATCGTGAGTATGACCTAATGGATATGTAGATGCAAATGAAGTGTGAAGCATAAGCCACTTAAAGTTAGAAAGAAGCGAGGGCAAATTTTGGGGTTCTACAGCTGCCCCTATTTAATCAACTTGGATCTGAAGGTATGATAGCAATGGCTTTCAGACATTCAAGGATACACGGAGATAGAATACCAAAAGAACCCTGGAATTTGCAAACTGTGGGGATAATGAGGTGGAGTGTTTGCCAGCCGAAGGCGGACTACCCAACAAAATAAAACGAGGACGGCCGAAGACGAACTCGAAAAGGAAGACCGACCGAAGGCGCTCTACCCAACAAAATAAAACGAGGACGACCGAAAGAGAACTCGAAAAGGAAGATCAGCCGAAGGCGCTCTGCCCAACAAAATAATACGAGGACGGCCGAAGACGAACTCGAAAAGGAAGACTGACCGAATGCGCTCTACCCAACAAAATAATACGAGGACAACCGAAGACGAACTCGAAAAGGAAGATCAAGCCGAATGTAGACTTCGCTGGGGATAAAGTGAAACAAACTCTTCTGAGTTATGCCATCTCTGCTGAGAAAGAGAATTGGGTTTCACGAAATAAGTCAGACGAGAACTGACTACCAGGTGAGAACTGGACTTCTCAAGAATAAGTCAGGCGAGAACTGGATTTCATGAAATAAGTCAGACGAGAACTGACTACCAGGCGAGAACTGGATTTCACAAGAGATGTCAGGCGAGAACTGACTACTAGGCGAGAACTGGATTTCACAAGAATAAGTCAGACGAGAACTGGATTCCACGAAATAAGTCAGACGAGAACTGACTACCAGATGAGAACTTGGTTTACAAAAGAGACTGGCCAATCAAAGGCAAACTCCTAGCAAAGATACGGTCGTGAACCGAAAGGGTGAGAGGTAAAATCAACGGAATTACAACCCACATATAAGATGACTCCGCTGGGGAAAGGAGAAGTCTAAATAGAAGATTCTGTCGGGGAGCACAGGTAGGATGAACACATCCCTCGGCGATCTCACAGAGGATAAACCAAAATCTCCTGAGTTATGCCATCTCTGCTGAGGAAGAGAACTGGCAAAGAAAGTCTCCTGAGTTATGCCATCTCTGTTGAGGAAGAGAACTGGCAAACAAAATCTCCTGAGTTATGCCATCTCTGCCGAGGAAGAGAACTGGCAAACAAAATCTCCTGAGTTATGCCATCTCTGCTGAGGAAGAGAACTGGCAAAGAAAGTCTCCTGAGTTATGCCATCTCTGCTGAGGAAGAGAATTGGCAAAGAAAGTATCAAACCTGGCTTATGCTTCGAATTCATATGTTTGAATTTTTCTATGGCGTAATGCTCCATGCGAAATGGAAATGCTACGCGTTTGGGAGGATGCCATGAAAACGAGGCTTATGCAATGCAAAAAGAAACGCTCCAGCAAAATAAATGCTGAAAACGAAGGCAGCTCCACCGGGGATGACAAAATAAATTATCCTCTGAGTCCAAGAACTCTGCTGAGAAGGATCACACTGAGCAACCCCTTTGATCAACAACTTCTGCTGGAGAGGAAATCTGAAGGAACATCCATTCTGCTGGGGATTACACATAACTCTTTGAAAAAGGAAACCAAGACCTGAATCAGAAGAGTGCCAAATATCACTTGGACTTAAAACCTGCTAGGGATGTCAACCATCTCTGATCAAACCCGCTGCAAATACTACCACCAAACTCTGCTTGGGGAGACATATCACAAGTACTAGACCTGCTGGGGACACCATTGAGCTGAACCCGCTATTGGGGAAATGACTTCGCCCTTATCCTGCTGAGGGTGGTGAGAACACGTTTCTTGACTGGCCAAGGGGAGTAGACATCAATACTCTGCGGGGAAGACAACATCTTTGTCTCGGGAATACGTTCCACAAATCTCCTGTGGTAACAAAACAACATCCACCCTAAAGCAATCCACTTTAACTGCTGGCTAGGGAACAATCTTATGTACCCTGACTGGGGAGAGTGATAGTCTGATGAGGATGGCGAAACCTCAATGCTAGGGAGAATAACCCTGCTGGGGAGGAAATTCAACGGAACCTGCCGAGGGATATCATTGAGCTTAACTTGCTATTGGAGGAAAGATTTTACCCTGCTGGAGATTAGAGTGTGTCGTTGCTGACTGAATTACACTTCCTGGCCTGCTGAGGAAAGTGAGTACCAGGATCTGTGGGGAAAATAAAGTCTTTTCAAAGACATCCTGCATATCTCTTGCTGGAGATACAACCACATTCACCTCGGAGCAATCCACTTTTGACTGCTTGCTGGGGAGTAATAAACCAACCATGACTTCGGCTGGGGAACACAATCCTCTGTACCCTTGCTGGGGAGAATAAGTTCTACTGAGGATGATGAACTTTCAGTGCTGGGGAGAGTAACGCTACTGGGGAAAAACAAACTTGTTACCCAGCCTGGCCTGTTTATATGGTCATAAACGGCCCTTTGAACTCTCCACTTGCCCCAGACCACCAGGTCTAAAGGAAGAAATCATCTCAAGAGGATTTTATAGAAGACCGGGCATTCACACTACCCCAGGGTCTTCAAACTCTTGGAGAGATTTATCATATCTCGGCGCAACTGCCCCAGACTTCATAATTCATGGAGTAAATTACCTCGAAAGGATTTGTAATGACTTGAAAATACTCTACCCCAGTATTCTGAACCTTGAAGAGGTGCTTTCAATTAACCGTCTTCAGGAGTGGACAACTTCTCATGCTCTAGAGGTGGCCTGCCCCAAGTCTTGAAGAAACATTGCCCCTGACTGATCTTACAGAGATTTGTCAAATCGACCTGATTGCCCCTGTTTGGCTGCTTCAGGGAGAGTTTTCAATGTGACTGCTCCATATTTGCTGCATCTTATCACCATTTATCGGGAACTCACAGGCTGCGCACAGTCTCTCGGCCATATACCCCTTGACATGACTGTCCCTCGGAGCTTTCACCCTCTCAACTTGGCGTGGTCGAGCTTCTCGACTGACGTCCATCATGTAAGCTTCTTTGATGTCAACACATGCAAGCAGAAAATGTTTATTATGAGAAAGACAATTCTAATGCAACACTCGTGTTAACCTTGAAGTTTTATTGAAAATGTGCCGCCAAGCCTTGTGAACAAATCACTAGCTGGGATGCGACATTGATTTTTGAATGGAAAACAATACGCACATGCAATACCAACAAAAAATATTTTTAGCACAACTCATGGGAGCCAGGAATGCTATCTCGTTGAAGTACGCCTTCGGACTAACCCTGCTTCATTTAGGACTTTTAAGGGTTGTAACGTGGCCTGGTTCACGGTTTTAGAAAAATAGATTTATGGCTCAAAATTTGTTGTACCCACCCATTCTCCTTGACGTTCTCCAGTCCTACGCTCAGTAATTTGGCACAAGCGCTCATCTCCCAAAAGGATTTTTGTGAAGATCGATGGTTAAGGAACCCACGAGGTATTCGAAATGACAGTCACCCCTTTTGTCTTCAGTGTTTTACGATCACACGACTTTTTCTTTATCGAGGATTTTCTCTTGATCATTTCTTTTTCGCTTTTCGCTTTTTTTTGTTTTTTTTATTTCCCTGATTTTTCCTGGACTGATTCTTTTTTTTTTTGAATATTTCGATTTTGAAGTCCAGCGGGATGCCCTAACTTTTGCCTAAGTCGATTGTTTTAAGTTTGGACTTAGCGGGCTTTCTTTTTTTTTTTTTTCTTTTGATTCTTTTTTTTTGAACAAATTGTGTGACACTGGTTGTCAGACTTATTTGAAAGGGTTGTGACTGCCTCATTCCTTAGTTGATGAGGGATAACCATTGTGGTTTCAAGTCCCTTGATCTCCTGATGTGTGAGGGAAGAGAGGGAGTGGATCCTCAGATGCACATTCCCTTTGAAATTTGGGCGCTCGGTCAAATTACTGACAACTACCCTGCCCCAGGCTAAATGTGAGGGTTTTTCCGAATGAAAAGAAACTCCTATTTCAAGGCTCAAAGGGGTTGACGAGGGTCTATCTCCCTTATATCTCCGGTGTTTGGGGATTTGAAGCAATGCCTGTACATCCTCAACAGGGTTTTATCCAAAAGCATATAACCGAAGATTTTGCGTTGTTACCTCATCATCCTCCCTCCAAGAGTTTAAGCAAGAAAATTGCTATTGCAATGCGCAGAAACATTATATGAGTGAATAATAATGAACTACTTCAAGAAAAACATGTTCATTGCATAAAGATCATCATTAAAAACAAACAAGTCTTTTCATGCATACAATGCGTTGACAAGAAATGAAAAACTACAAATGAAAATGCAGTAAAGAAGCTGAAGATTGCCATCACTGAGGAGACTTGACTCCGCCTGGACTTATTGCTCCTGATAACATCCTTGTAGTCCCAAGTGCCCACTTGGGAAGCTTCAGTTGAAATGCATACCATCAGCAGTGAAAGTAATGACCCCTGCATCAATCAGATCTTGCACTTTGTGTGGGAGTGCCTTACAATCCTCAGTTGAATGCCCTCGTACCCCAGCATGGTATCCACATCGAGAATTGGCATTAAACCCTGGTGGATATGGAGGAATGATCGGATCTGGTTTCCTTGGCACAATCAACCCTCTTTTAACCAACTCTGGCAATACCTGACCATACAGCTTTGGTAGTACAGCAAACTGTCTGTTTCTTGGCTTCCGTCGACCCCCTTGGGAACTATTCTGCTGTTGATTCCAATTTGTGTGTTCCTCTGACTCAGCCGCTTTTCCCCTCAGACTTAATCGAGGAGTAGGCAGCAGTTGCAGACGTGGGGATTCTAAGACCAAGGACTACAAGAAATGCCCCTGACTTGATGTAGCTTTGGGAGAGGCAACAGGGATATCTACTTCTTTTTCAATAGCTAGAGTAGGACCACTTTGTATGCTTACGCCGCTCGGAGTGAATTCAATTTCCCTCGAATCGATCAGATCCTGGATAGCATGCTGAAAGGCCTTACAATTTTCCACATTATGCCCCGGCGCACCCGAGTGGAAGTCACAATGGGCTCTTGCGTCATAACCCGGTGGGGGAGTACCAGAAAGAGGAGCCAAAGTCCTTTTCTGTACCAGTTGCAACTGAAGGAGATGCTGCAATAGCTGAGAATATGGCACTGGTGGAGTCTCAAAATGCCTATTCTGCTTAGGCCTTGGTTGATATTGGCGAGGAACCTGATTTTGCTATTGAGATACAGCCGGGACGGTCACAGTGGCAATCTGCTCACTCTTTGGGAGAGATCCCTTAAACAATGGAGGAGAGACAATTTCAGCCGCAGTTTCAGGCATGGGAGTATTATCTTTGCTTAGCACACCTCTCACGACCTCCATAACCAGATTCATCTGAGTCTTTAATTGGTTAACCTCTTCCTTCAGCACTTTCTGGTCTTGAATCAAGGCTTGCATGTTCCCCATAAATTGCCCTATCTGAATCTTCATTTCGGTCATTTCTGCACGGAGTTGTTCCATGGCTATCCTCTGATTATCACAGGTCAAGTAGTGGTGGCAGGTTAAGCTGGCTGTCCTGAAGATAATACCAAGTCAGGGTGAGAAATCTGCTCCTGAGCATCTGCTATGCGTATGAATATGAGAATTCCATGCAAAATGCCATGTTCGAATATTTCCAAGGAACCATTATGCTTTGATTCACGTTTTTCACATAAGAAACACAAGAAATAGATGGAATGCTCAACAGCAAGTCTCAAAGTTAAGATCCTTGGAAATACCAGAACATGTATGCAAAAATGATGATGTAGATGCAACAGACATGGGATCAAGGCTTCCACAAAGCTCTGTACTGTTGTGCTGCTGAATGGCTAAGTTCAAGGGTCTGCTCTGAAGAGAATACCCGAATACCAGAATATCCGAATAACCAGGTTGATAACTACACACTGACGAGAAATCCAGAGAACCATGTAGGTTGAAGGTTTCGGTCACCTGCAAACCTGTAAACCCCCGCCCATCTCACATGTGGGTACTAGAAAACCGAGGATCCTCAATATCACGGGCTCTCAGGTTGATAAATGATGATACGTTCACCATTTATAGTTTGGCATCATCATCAATCGAGGAGGCCTCAACAGATTCCCCTCAAAAAGGTTATCCTATAGCAAGTTCCCATCATTGGGTCCTCGGATCGAGAAGTGTAATGGGTTTGCCATTTCTAGTCTGCCATTATCACATCTCGGGAGGAGTGTCGTTACTGAGTCCTCGGGAATGGTCACCAGAGTCGACAGTTCCTCAAGAGAATAACTACTGGCCTGTATCAACATACAGTAGCAGATATCTCCCGATAGAACCTCGTCTAGATGTAGGTCTCGTGAACACCCGACGTGGCCAACACCACGGGAGCGTCACGCCTGCCCATGCTAACCTATGTGTATGTTCAAGCCTGGGTAGCGGGCTTATCTCTCAGAAATCCCAACCTGCCAAACAGAAAATCCAGTACAGCACAACACAGTCCAGCATAATAATGAAATGCAATGCAATAAATGCGGTAAATACAGTAAAACAGTAAAACAGTAATACAGTAATATACAACAAAACAAAGTACCACAATAAACACCCAATGAAAAGAAACAGACAAGCGCTAGGATTGACTCGCAAAAGGGATGGACCAGCAATAGGTCAACCATTCCCCAGCAGAGTCGCCAGCTGTCGCTCCCGGGATTTTTATCCAAGTACAAACGCGAAATTGGCGCAGAAATAGAGTCGCCAGCAATGTGTATTTATCCCAAGAGAGGGAAAGGAAACACTGCTTAAACCTGAGGGTAGGAAAAGCATGGTCTCGCGACCAAGAGAAACGGGTAAGGGAGTCGGTTACGCGAGGGGAGGGTATTAGCACCCCCACACGTCCATCGTACTCGATGGGATCCACGCTGGTTGTCTCGATCAAAGGGTATCGCCGTCTGGAGCTCCGCTGCTATTGGAAAGGAAAAGGAACAGGAACGGAAAAGAACGAAGGAACGAGGGAGAAAAGAAAAAGAAGTGACTCGATAGGACATCACTCGTCCTATGCCTACGTATTCCCTCGTGCAACGGGAAAGTCAGAGTCAACGTAGTTCGGACACGAACTAAGGGGGGAGGTTGCTCGCCAAGACATCGCCATCTCGTGCCTACGTATCCTCAATCTAACTAGAAGGAGGAAATCAGAGCAGTTGTAGTTCGACCTAACGAGGTCGGTGTTTTTTATGAGCGACGTTAAGTTCGCGTCTGGCAGTTATGGTCGATGCCTGGTTGCGATGCGACAGAAAATAACGTGCTCTTTTCTGAAAATGAGTTAAAACTTAACAATCCTGAAGGATAAAAAGGTTTGAGTTTTTTTTTGTGTTTTTTTAGCCAAAAAGTGGATTGAAGTTAGTTTGCAACTTGCATTGCACCCAAGTCTACAACATAGGAACGAATACGTCGCGTATCGTCCCCCACAGGACGTACACTAAGTACCCTAGAAGAATGAAGGGAGACCCCCCATACCTCACTTCCCACATATAAGGCTCATGCGCAATACACGTTAACCTTTATTAAGTGTTTTAGAAAGGTTATGAGATGAGAAGAGGAGACTCAAATTGAAAAGAAAACACTAAGGGGAAACTAATTGTTCCTAATGTTATCATGCACAGGTGGCCCTATGGTCAAGGTTTAAGAACAACCTAAGTCTAAAGAATAAAAGAGGGATAGCACTACCTAATGCTTATCCTACCTCACCTTAATCAAAAATTAAGGATGAGCTAGGATCCCAAAGGGATGTGAAGAATTTCTACACAATCAAGCATTATATCATGTAATCCACATATAGAAATGAAAGAGGAGTAAAAGAGGGATTAAAGAAGGAATGAACATGGATAAACATCCACATGTTCAAGAACCTTACATCTTCCCCTACATAAAAGGTTAGTACCAAATGATTACAAGTATCAAAAGTAAACCAAACAAATGCTAGTTGCTTTAAGAAGACAACTCGAAAAGCAAACAAATGCTAAACCAAAAGGGAAGAGTCCTAAGAGTTAAGGAACATCCAAGGTCAGTAGGTACATGCCAAGGTATCCTAATAAAGGTAACATGACAAATGAAAGCAACCAATGTCAAACTATGCATCAAAAGATCATACAAATGCAAGTTATGCATTAACTATGCAAGATGAATGCATATGGTTCATGAACATGAATAAATGCATATGCAAACATTAAAGTCAGAAGTAAATGAAATTTATAAATGAGGTTTGAAATGTCACCATCTCATCATGAGATTCACATCAATTTGCATTTAATAGTTTAGACAATTTTATACAAAGATATCACTTATATCATGCACCAAACATTTGTGATCAAAGAATGATTAAGTACATACAAAGTGGACATGTGAAGGACCTAAGTCAGAATTGAAACCATTTAATTAAGGTTCAAAACTGATTTCAAAGTGTCACCAAAGATTGCTTCAAACATCTTCTCCAAAACCAATTCAAGTTAGGCAAGCAAATCGTCCAAACAATCTCACCACAAACATGTTACTTGTTACACAAGCATAAAAGATGGAATGGCATGGCAATGTAACATTCAAGAACTCAAGTCAGAAGTGAATGACCTATAATAGGTCTCAATTGAACCCCAAAACCAATACATGAACATGGCATACAAGTGGCATCAAAAGAAGTGGCCAAAGTGAAACACAAATTCAAGTTCACATACACACAATGTGTGCAACATTCAAGGCATATAAAAGGATCCAAGGCAACATTAAAGAATGTCTCAATTGTGATTCCAAATACACTTATGAATGTGTAAAAACTCATTCCCAAAGTTGGCTCAAAATGGCCTCACACAAGCGCCAAACCAAGACCTATTTCTAAGCATGCGTCAACACGTCATGTTCACTTTGAAAAATGGGTGAAAAATAGAAAAATACGCTTGAAAATTATTAGTAATTAAAAATATCATACCAAGGCCAGTGAGTGATCATATACAAAAGATGGGACACGTACCATGCACCAAACATACTCAATCAATTGTAAACATGGATCAATTTATCAATGATGCTCGTACAAGACAAGGCACAAAAATGATGCTCAAAAGCAATTCAATAATCATGGCCAATGTACCAATAAAACATCATTAGGTCATATAATTAGAGGTCTAAGTTCACAACAAAAATTATCTCCTAATGGTCAAGGGAAGATCACATTTTAGAACTTACATCACTAGATATACCATTAAGAACACATCCCTTTCCAAAATTCCAGAAAAATATTATAACATATCAAATGTAAAATTAAAATTCATCAAAAATTAAATAAGACCCTCAAGAACTCACCTGAATTTTCTTAGAATATTATCATGAACTTTGCTATTTTTAGAATCAGATTTTGAAACGTGTATGAACAAAAAGAATTAACCAACAACAAGACCAAGGGGGTGTTATTAGCAGTTATCCTAGTTCAATTTCTCTTGGGCCATTCAAAGGGAGGGTGCGGATAGCAAATAAGATTGGACTCAAGTAAAATTGCTGGCCTGAGGCATACAGTGGACCATCACTATCTCAATTAATCAGAGCCCTCTGATCTATCTTAGGGGACCTATCCAAGGGTCTTGAAGCGTGTGTACACGGTGATTACCATGGGGGAATACGCATGGTGTCAAGGAGGGAAATCACCGGACGATGACAAGTGTCCCCTGAGGCACCACATGTCATCGCCGGAATGGTTCTAATCACCACCTTATCTCCTAAAAGAACATGGTGGAAAAATCCAATAATAACGTGAGGCATCCTTCATTCTTGCCTATCCCTCTCTCATCTAACCGTCTCTTCTCTTCCTCTGCTCATTAAACTTTAAGAACCCTAACTACTCACCGGAGAAGGAGGTGGCGCGCGGTGGCCGCCGCCGTCCTCCTCCGTACAACCACCTCCAAACGCCAAAACCTCTACATGAACCCATTTCCAAATCTCACTCTCATTGCGAATCCCGAGACGAAACTTCCTAAAACCCACTCAAATTACGAGATCGCAACCACGTGATGAAGAATCAAACAAATTCAAGATCTAATCCACGATGGACGCTAAGTCCAAAGCCGCAGCTACAAGATAGAGACGAAGATGTTCGTACCTTGATCGCGTTATGATGTCGTCCGTTCTTGGCTCAACTTGTGCGTGAATTCTTGCGGACGAATTAAGAAGTTGTTGCAGGTTGTTGAATTAAGTCGTAAGTCGTGAATCACGATTCAAATCTGCCTCTGAAATCATTACGGATTATGCACCATTCTTGTTGATACCAGTTCTGAATATTGCAGGTCCTCTTTGTTACAAAGAAATGTTGTGATTTCCTCTGTGTTCTTCTCTGCTCTTCCTTGATGATGACCAGAATCAACGAATAGTCTGAGAAGCCTTTGCGATAAAGATCGAGGCAGAGATAACTGAAGGCTCGTGAATTCCGGTTGTGAAATGTGAATTCCGGTTGTGAAATGTGAATTCCAGTGATTGTAGCACCCCAAAATTTGCTCACCTTACTTTAGTACTAACTGGCTTATGTTTCATTTCATTTTGCATTATCATGTGTGCATATCATTGGTTCTTAGCGTGGGGTCAAGGTGCCTGAGACAAGTTCAAGAGGAGAAGATGTTCTTCAAGGGTCAAGCAAGAGAGTTCAAGTGGATCACTCTCTCCTAACCAGTGTAGAAACTAGGGTTTTGAGATTCTTGGGTTTATTGCTCCAATAGGCAAGCTTCTTTGGTTTTTATCATCACCAAATGGCATATCTTATCTTTGTTGGAGAGGATACACATCATATTCAGAGGAATTTGGATTTGGAGACTGTGCTATTTCCTCCTAGACGGAGGGTACCAAAATTAGGGTTTGCTATAAAGTCAGTTTATTTCTGATTTTTTTTGGGCAAGACTTGATTCCATGGTATTCCTTGGGTCCCTAAGCATCTAGGAATGGATGATTGTCCATCAGTTTGGTTCAGGAGAGATTCAATTGGCCAATGGATTGCAAATCAGGAGAATTGGGGAAAAGTCAACAGTGAGAGGGGAAGTAAACTGTGAAATTTTGAGGTTCTCTTCCAGGTTTCCAAAGTCTCACATCCTCATATGGTCTTCAAGAGTAAAATTTCATACCATTTATCAAGAATCAAGGGTTAGTACAAAAGTTGCTAAATATGGAAATGACCTATAATTTGAAAGTTTCCTTTTTGGGAAAGTTCTTACACTACATTCAACTTGACTTTTCACCATCAAGAAAGCTTCAAATGAATTTTCCTCAAACACGAAAGTTGAATATCTTTTTCTCCCCTTTCCAACAAGTACTAGTGGGTCTCCATATCATTTGTGAAACTCAAGTTATGATCAAAAGAAGGCAAAGTGGTTTTTAGGGTTCCATTTTCACAACTTTTGCATTTTGGGACATGGTGACCTATAATTAATTCCATTGCTTCAAGGCACATTCTAACATCAAAGTACAATCCATAAGGACTATTTTTGGCCTTTGAATCAAGTGGATCCATGGTTTATTCCTCACTTATTTCACATGGTGCAAAATTGCCAAATTATTGAAAACTCATGAACCAATACATCTCAAGGCCCAAATCAAATTCAGGTGTGATTAGCAATTGAAACATAAGTGATCCATCATCAAATATTTGGATATACATGCATGGAGGATGGTGTATTTCACATGATGCAATTTTCTAAAATCATCCAAAACTCATTAAACAAAGAATTACCAAGGCCCAAATGATGATCAATGGATTAACCTAGCCTATTTAAGCTAACTCATGCTAGGGTTGGGAAAAAAATTACACGTGCTTTTGGAGGAGAGTTCAAGTTTCAACCCTAATTCTTGATTTCTTCATAACTCACTATCCACAAGGGTTTTTCACAAAGTTCTTCCACAATCTTCTTTCTGGGGATCCACAGAGCACAAACCAACCATCCTTTGAAGCTAACAGTGAGGATACGTGGTGCATAGTCTCAGGTTAGTGATATTTTTGATGATCACAAAACTCTCTTTTTAAATACGCATAATGTTGTGTGGCATCCATGGATCATTCTGGTATATTTTGTTTTGCATTTGGACGTGTAGATTGGTCGCTGCGTGTGTTTAAAGTTTTTGAACCCTAACCTTTTTCATTTGAATCTCCTTATGCATTGGTTATTTGTGATTTTTGATGACATATTTGAGATCCTGATGATTTTCTGGTCAAGATGATGTACTAGCATGAAATTTTTGGGCAAGTTTTGGTTGCACGTCGCCGGAGAAGACGACCGGAACCCTAGTTCCGGCATCTGGTTGTGTTTTCCGGCCAGCTAGGGTTTGGGCGAGGAAGATGATGTTTCAGCCGTTGATGGCTTTGATCCAACGGTCCACTATGCACCATGTGTTTTAAAAATTTGTTATTATATTATGGTTTATGTGTTTGCTAACCTACAGGTATTATCATGCACCCTTTGATCTTAGCCATCCATCATGCATATTTTTATTATGTTGACTGCTTCACGTGTGTCTGATGAATCGTGTGGCTG
Organism: Lathyrus tuberosus; assembly: GCA_022829125.1. Lineage (NCBI taxonomy): Eukaryota > Viridiplantae > Streptophyta > Magnoliopsida > Fabales > Fabaceae > Lathyrus > Lathyrus tuberosus. The sequence goes on along the minus strand of JALAZF010000141.1, from coordinate 5,911,909 downwards.
ACATTGTGCCAACCAATTAATGAAACCATGTGCCGTGCACGTGGGATTCCATGGTGTGCTGAGTGGTTGCATGTACGCGTGTGTATGTTAGTTATCATGTGCGTATTAATCTGGGCCATTGGTTTTGTTTACTTATTGATTGCTTTGACTTGATATGAAGCGTTGGATCAATCTGAAGGTGATGGTGAGTCAACTGGGTTGACTGAAGCCCACGTGAGCCCTTTTTTATTTTATTTTTTTTTTCTGATGGATTTAGTGTTTGGGCCTACTTTTCACACCCCTCATTTTCAGCCCACTAGCATTTTCAACGTGTTCTAGTTACTAAACGCACCCCCATGCTTATTTTTTCATTTTTATTTTTATTTAATTGTTTGCATTTCATTTTTAATTTTTAAAAATAGTTAATTGCATTAAAAAATTCCCAGAAAATTCATGAATCACATTTAGCATTTTATAAAATTTTACCAAATTTTATTTTATTATTTTATTTCATTTTCATCACCTGAATTAATTATTTGGTTTATTTTCTTTTGAATTTATTCCTTACATGCATACTTTAACTTGTTTATTTTATTTATCTGCATCCATAAAACATTTTGAACTCATTCCTTTTGTATTATTTCACCAACACACTGAAATGCATTAAAATATTTTTCTCTCATTTTTAAAATCATTTCATATTGCATTTTAGTCCTTTCCTTTTGCATATTGAACCATGTTTCTCATCTGACTTTGCATGATTGTTTGAGTGACTTACATTTTGAATTTTGGCATGAGTTTTTGATATGTTGTTTGCTTCTGGTTGAGATATGTTGATAATTAATTTGGTGATTTTAAAAGAGGTTTTGCTTATTATGTGATTGCTCTTTGTTTGAGTCCTACTTGTATGCATATCCTTGATTATGTCTGATTATTTGTTTGGAAAGGCACTTGTGCCATTGCTTGGGGGGTTTGTTTCTTGGATTTCTTAATTCATGTTTGAATTATCATAGGTCACTTAATCATTATTATATGTCACTGTTTGGGTTTCATTTGGTTTATTGTCACTTATGTCCGTTTGCACTAACCTTTTATGCAGGGGCTGAGGTAAGTTATTTGAGGGTGTGGATAGTTATCCATGTCCACTCTCACTCTTTCTGTCTCTCATCCTTTCTTTTCTTTAGACTTAGGTTGTCGTCAAACCTCACTAACCGTAGGTCACCCATGCATGATAACATTAGGACTCTTAGTTTCCCTTTAGAGTTTCCTTTGTGTCTTCTCTCTTCTCATCTCAAAACTTCTTGAAAATAGTTAATAAGGATAAAGTGTATTGCGCACGAGCCTTAAGCGTGGGGAATGAGAAATGAGAAATGAGGGGCTTCCTCTCATCTTTCTAGAGTGATTAGCGAGCGTCATGTCTTGGGACGATTCGTTAAGTATTCGTCCCTGTGCCCTAGACTTTGGTGCAATGCAAGTTATGAACTAACTCAAGTCACTTCTGTCTTAAAAAATACAAACAAACTTCAAACCTTTTTGTCCTTCGGGATTGTCAAACTAAAGGCTATTTTCAAAAAGGCACGTTACTTTCCGTCTGAGTCGCAAACAGGCATCGACCCTAACTGTCGGATGCGAACTTAACGTTGCTCATAAAAAACACAAAAAGAACTTGGTCCGAACGACGTTGACTCTGAATTTCCCATTGCACAAAGGGAGTACGTAGGCCTAGGACGTCGACGTCCTACCGAGTCTATCTTTGTCTTCCCTTTCCTCGTGTCAGTACAACCATAGATGATAGGATGACTCACCCTTAGATTAGACAACAAGCGTGGATCCCATCGAGTACGATGGACGCGTGGGGTGCTAGCACCTTCCCCTCGCGTAACCGACTCCCGAACCCAGGTTATGGTTGCGATGACCATTCCTTTCCCTCTTCCTCAGGTTTATGCGGTGTTCCCTTTCCCTCTCTTGGGATAAATTTACACGGCTGGTGACTCTGTTTTTCCGCGCCACTCTCGCGTTTGTACCTGGATGAAAATCCTGGGAGCGACAGTGATGTGTTCTTATGATTCTCCCTTTTTCATGACTATGGTGGGTTCCTTAGAGAAAATTGAAGATGATGCCGAGAAGATTGAAACTTCGGTTTTGGAGCTTGAAGGTCTTTGCAATTCTTTTAGAAGTTGTTATATTTTTCTCGGAATTTTCTATTATCGTGTTAGTTGTGATATTGTTAGGAGAAAAAGGAAACTGTTATGGAATTTATTTTATCTGAACACTGCTCATGTTAAAAATTATGTGCACCCTCTTCCGCCACTATTATTGGTAACTGCTATTTTGTACCTGCTGAATTTATTCATGGCATTCATCAGATCTTGCTTAAAATTAGATGATGAACCTTTCTGCTTATAGCTGCATGCACTCAAGGAAAGACCTTTGTCTTTTCTATTGCCAGATAACAGAATATCTCTAGGAAGATTAATATAGTACATGGGAGAGTTTTCCCAGCAGATGGCAATCCCAATGTACTTCAAAAGGGGCAGCAGCGCGCAATTCCCACTGTTTGATGTAATGGACATCAAAGTAGAACGCTAGTACTGTATCCCATAGATCCAAGAATGACTCAAGATGCTCTCAAATAAGTATTCGCTGCTCCCACTAGCATCTGGTTCTTGAAATTAACACCATCCCCAGCATTAGGATAATAACTTCCAATAACTTTGGAAGAATTGCCAAATCCTGAATTCAATGTCCTGTAACCCCATTGCAAAACTCCTTCATGTAAGGATTTGTCTGTGTTGCGGAGGAGTTTAGGGGAAAGAGATCGAAGAAGCTTGACGCCATTGGAACGAACCATTTGGATAAGATGATTGGGGGGTTAAAAATTGAGTATTGGTTTTATATGGATACGGAAAGAGGATTTGCAAATAGGTACCATGGTGAGGACAAATGAGTTTGAATTGAGATTGAATTTAAATGGGTTATCAATTGGATTAAAATGAAATATGAAAATGGATATGGTTTATGATTTGGTTAAAAGGAATATATGGGGATTAAAAAATGGTTTATGGATCCAAAATGGTTATCAAAAGTGGATAAAAATGAATAATGAATTGAAATGGATAAAAGATGGACTTGTATCTCAAATTTCAAGTAATCCACATAACCCATCTTATCACATTCAAATCACATCGAACTTTAAATCCAAAGCAAGCTCGTACTAAATTAGCAACTATCAATGGTGGCCTTGATCACAACATGAATCCATGACTTGATCTCTTGCACTATAACCCAAGCTGTCTTCACCATGAAACCTGATGCTCTTGAGAAAACTTGAAGGAGATACACTTGATGTTTGACAGAAGAAAGCTTTGATACTTAAAAAATTCTGGTAGAGAGATACTCATGATGTGGAGAGCTTGGACCTTCATCTTACCTTGAGATAGGGAAAACCAGAAATCACAAGAAGAAAGCTTTGATCCCATGCCTTGGGAGCTCATGCAAATGTATGATCGTGAGTATGACCTAACGGATAAGCAGATGCAAATGAAGTGTGAAACATAAGCCACTTAAAGTTAGAAAGAAGCGAGGGCAAATTTTGGGGTGCTACAACCAAGAAGAATTTGTTTTTAACCTTACTCATCAGAAGATGCTTTGTCAGAAGTGTCTCTGATCAGATGGAAACCTTTTGGTCTTCCAAACTCTGAGGATATCCAAACGTATCCAAAATCAAATCATATCTTCTGTTGAAAAGACACGTCGAGCATTGTGATTTTGTAATACTAGGTTTCAAGTAATTATTACCTATTACTCCTTAATATAATGGACTTAAAAATTTATTTGATAAGTGTTTAAATCTTTACGTCTTCCCTCCTCAGTAGACATTCATAAAGATGCATGTAAGACAAAAATTTCTTGGAACTTAACAATTGTCTTCCTTTATTTACTGTCAGAATCTGCCTTCTCATTTTTTAGTATACATTTATTCACATTTATTGACTAATGTCATAATATCAATAACGTATATTGTTCCATAATCTTTTGGAGACTGATGCACTCCTTCATCATTCTTTGTTCTTGTTTGTATCCCGTGTATTGGAAATGATGAATTTCTTGTCTCAAGTCATCCAGTATTTATTGCTATTTATGGCTATCACTCATCGCTATCTTTATATACCACACTTCTTCTTATAACTATTCATCCGTTTCTACTTGTTTTTCTCTCCTATCCCTCTTGCTTTCACTATGTCGTCTAAAACCATCAAGGGAGAAATCTCGGACCTGGATCTCTTGAAAGAATACTCTATTGATTTTAACTATCTTATTGACAATGGTCATACCAATATTCTCTCTGACATCTTCTACCAAAACTGGGATAGATATCTTGAAACTCTCAAAGGACCTATCTATCCAGCTCTTGTAAAAGAATTCTAGGCAAATGCTCGCTTCCTTGCATATGAGTCCAATACTTGTTGCATTCTGTCTACAGTTTGTGGTTTTCCCACCATGATTAATTCCTCAATCATATCTCAAGCTATTGAATGCAAAGAAGATGGTGAATGTGTTGAAGATTACAGAGGAAATAACTGGTTTGCTAAACACATTCACATCATATATCGTCAAGAAGGACCCGCTGACAGTCCCGCTTCTCTTTCTCCTGAAGCTAAAATCTGGTACCAAATCATGGGAACGAATCTTAGACCCAGGGAAAAGGGAACAGGAAGGCTCTCTGCTATGGATAGGCTCTTCATTTTCTTCTTAATCTCGAAGATTAAGATCAATCTGCCTCAATCCATATTCAACTTATTGAAAGAAGAAATTCTTTCATCACGAACGGAGTTATCGTTTCAGATTCCCTACAACAGAGTTATTTCTCACATTCTTGATCTCCAAGGAGTTGTTGCTCACTTAAAAGAAATCGGAATGAATGAGAAACTTGATACTGAATGGTGTTCTCCCATGAACTATTCTGAAACCATCCTGAGGGAATGAGATAGCTGGTTGGTGTGTGTTTCTCTTGGACTTTTGGTTGCGTGTTGCTTGATTTTTCTTCCGTTTATCATTGCTTTTCCTATCCATTGTCCTCGTTGTTGTTTGTTTTCCTGTTTTATGCTTTTGTTCTTGTACTGCGCTCCGGTGTTTTGTTGTTCTATCAATGAAGTACTTTCCTTATTCTCTTTATCTTGTCTTACTGCATTCCATAATAATTATCATAAAAAGGAAGAAAATGACTAACTTTAACTTATCTAAATTCTTTCAAATCAAAATGATTTAGTTAAAATTTTGATAACGTGTGAACGATAATGATAACAACTGTTTGACTCATTGAGTTTCGTAACTTCTTGAGAATAGGCTAAAATCTTTACATATTCCCCTTTGACTGTGCATTCATAAATGATAAGACATATGTGAGTTAAGATTTTCTTGAAACTAAGCTATACTCTCTTCTGTCTTTACTATGTGTCAATTTTCAATTGCCATTTATAAGTATGCATTTATTCATAGTTATTGACTACTGCCAAAACTTAAATAACGTATCCTTATTTGTGACCTTTTGGATATTCTATTTTAAGATACTGCTACACTCCTTCCTATTCCTTGTTATTCTTTGTCTCTTACTCTGCCACTATGTCCTTGGCAATATCTTATGCGTGATACACATCTTGACCTATGTCATTTTCTCAGTCAGCCACGTCTCTCATTTTCTACATATATATTTCATTTCTCCTCCCATGTTCTGTAGTGCTTGATCTTACTAGTTCAAAATTACCTTTACTATCATGTCTCTAATCACTTTCCAAGGAGATGAGAACCTTCTTGAGGTTATATCAGAAGAACAAATCAACCTTCTTCATCTTGGAAACAGAGAAATTGCTAGCAGTATCACCTCAATCATACACTATCAAGAATAGGCAAAATACTTCATCATTCTGGATAAACCAGTCTACTTAAATCTTGTAAAAGATTTTTGGAAACATGCCTACATTAATGATGAAGGTCGCTCAATTTCTTCTCATGTTTTTGATGTCCCCATAAACATCACTCCCTTCACCATTGCTCTAGCAATTGGCTGTAAGAACATTGGCTTTACTATTGAACATGTTAAGTCTAGGTATCTTATTTCTGAGGAACTCGCATCTCTTCACAACACATCGTCCAAATATGAACCTCTCAATCCTGAAAACCTTCTTCCCATTCCCAAATCTTGGTTTAAGCTTTTGCTGACAAATTTTCGTCCTCGGGAAGAAAACAAAAATATCTTATTTCATGATGATCGGGTCTTCATCTTTCTCCTGATGGCTCAAATACGGATAAATCTACCTCAGACTATATTCAATTTTCTACAAAAATCCATTACTGACTCCAGAAATGGCGATTTCATCAAGCCCTACATACCTTTTGGAAGAGTTCTATCTGAAATCTTCTTTAAAGAAGGAATTGTTGAATTTGTCAAGACAGATGGTCTAGAAAATGGCATGTTGAAGAAAAATTGTGAAGTCTTTGATGGTTAATCTTTAGCATGTCGTATCTTGTGTTCTTTATCTCGTCTCTAAGATACTCTGTGTTTGATTTGTGTTTGAGACATGCCAATGTATTTCGATCCATTATTAATGAAACTGTTTTTATGAGTACTATGGCCTATTTTAGAAATCTCTTTCTCACATATTTATCATAATATTTCACTGTTTATTGCATTATCTTTTTTATTATGACAAAAGGGGGAGAAAGTAAAATGATTTTGATAGTACCTATTCTCAGAATTTCGAACTTAAACCTTACATAATGCTTTTGCAACTAACCGTTTGTTTGATGTTTCAATTAAGGAACTCTGAAAAAGTTCACTTAGCATTCTAGACAGGTTGAATATAAAGATCCTACTCTCTTAAGATTGAAAATCTTATGGATAACTTCAACTCTGATATTTCATGGTTAAGAAGTTGTACACTCTGAGAGTATATGTTTATTCAAACAGATGTTCCAATACTATTTAGAAGTTGTGAACTTTCTGAAAGTCAAGAAATCTTGTTTGATATCATAGTGTTCAAAAGTTGTAAACTTTCTAAAAGTATGAAATTCAGACTCAAGCGTCAGAAGCTGAAATCTCCTTGAAAACAAGTCAAGTCAATTCTCTGATTCAAAGATACTATGTCAGAAGATACGCTCTGCAACGGATGATATTCTGATAAAATCAATCAGGCTCTGAATCTGACAAGATTGGTGAATCTAAGAAAATATTGACAAAAGAGAAGTCAATTCTAATTAAACTCTGATTCTTAAGAAGTTGTGTTTCCTCATCAAGATCTGATAAGAAGTTCTGATACGAGATGCGTGACATCATCCAATCACACTCAAAATCAAGTTTTGATTTTTCATCAAAGTTCTGATAGTAACCAGGTTCTGAGATAAAGACCTAGTGTTCTAGTAAGACTCTAATGAGTTATTGTAGGGAAGTATTCCTTCTCTATTGTTATGTTCTGAAGAACTCAAATTTTATTTTTTTAGTCTTGGGATCAGGGGGAGACTCTGAATAAGCATAAATGAAATATTGAGATTAATAGATTCAAGGGGAGCTGAGAGCTTAAACTCTGAATTTGTCGACTATGGTGATTACCCTGTATAAATTATTCTATCAAAAGACATGGTTTTGTCATCATCAAAAAGGGGGAGATTGTAAGAACAAGATTTGGTTCTGCATCTTATCTCTATGTTTTGATGATAACAATGGAGTATTTGTGTGAGAATAATTTTGGTACTCTAACGTTTGTTATTCTGATGGTTTGACAAATAGGTTCTGACTCTAATAAAGACCATGTCCTACGTCACTCTGATATTCTCTATGGTCGCTTCTGTGTGAAGAAGCAAGATTGTTTCTAATCTACAGTGTGTCAGAAAGATTCTAAGAAGACATTATGTTGCTGTTGTAACGTCTCTTGGATTCTAACTTCTGAGCGTGATTCTGATGTTCTACTTCTAAAGCCTGTTTAGCTTCTGAGGTCGTTAACTTCTGAAGACTAAGTGCTGAAGATTCTGAAGGCAAGGTTCTACTGAACGAAGTTCTGAAGACTCTGAAGACTAAGAGTTCTAAAGAAGAAGTGCTGAAGACTCCGATGACAAGGTTCTGCTGAACAAGTTCTGAAGACTCTGAAGACTCAAGACTCTGAAGACCCAATGACTCATTCTTCTGGTTATGCTTCAATCATATCAATTCAGAAGCCTCTGATGGATAGAAGAAGATGAAACATTTGCAAGGGAAAATAGTACATAGTACAGACAAAACACGTTCTTTTCCACTACCCTGATTTGGTGGTACAAAGGACAATTTTAGTGTACGATTTTCACCCCAGCATAACGACATTATTTCAAGTCGCCAGTACTCTTCTTATTGTAGTGAGCGATTTTTGTCGGTGACGTGACCACCTTATCGCTGGGTTTTCCTCACCGCAATGGTAGGATGGGGTGCTACTTTCTGTTTTCTTATTTATCCCGTGAAGCTGGAAGGGAAAGGGAAGCTATCTAAAACAAACCTTGCACGCGAATGTTTAACTGATCAAACGCTTAAAAGAGATTGGGGGGTCCGGGGTCAGGTTATACAATGGGGAGTTGTCAATTACCCATCCTATATGTGGTTATCCACAGGATATTAGCTTTAGGTTTTGCTTTGTACTTGATGGTGTTTATCCGTTAATGGGTTGGGAAAGTTTCTTGGGAAATACGAGAGAGTGAATTTTTGTTGATGTTTGGCTTACTCCCAATGTTTTTGGTAAGGTACTGGACCTAAATTTTGATTGATATGTGAAGTTACTAGACCTAGAGTTTTTGTTTAGTATGCTCGCTAAGATTTCGCAATCTTATGCCTACGTATTCCCATTTCGCAATCTTTCGCAATTTTTGTATTTTGCATTTATTTCGTGACTATGTTATCGTCGTAGTTTAGTGGTAAGTATTTACTTTTTGTGTGTACCGTTTTCATTTGAACCATTCATTTGTTTCCGTTTTGCAAAACCTGTTGATTCGTCATTATTTGGATATTGCTTGTGCATGTTCAAGTTTGTTTGATTCTTGTTTGTGGACAAACAATTATGTAAGTTGGGGAGAGTGATAAGTGCACAATGTACCTACTTTTGTATATAAGTTTTGTTGCACTTATTGATACTTTTTGTCTATATCGGTTCAAATAAACCCCACTTTGTTTATAAATACGTTTACTTTACGTTTTAGTGTATATATTGCGTATTGTTTAAATATTACTTAGTTTAATTGATTTTTATCTCAATTTTTTAGGAAGTAAATAAAGGCTATCTTGCCTTATTCTTGAAGAGAATTGAATAAGCTTTCCAACGCTTCCGACCGTGCGTAAATCGGAGTTTCGGTGTGGAAGTTGTGGCCAAAATAAGGACTCGTTTTCTGTCATGTTCGCACTGCGAACTGGCAGCGAATGTTCGCTTTGCGAAGGTCCCAGTGAAGGCTGGCAGAGAGTTACAAAAGAGAAACAAGCCAAGGTTCGCACTGCGAACCAGTCAGCGAGCATTCGCACTGCGAATGGTTCGTTCGCACTGCGAACCAACGAAGGAAAGCAAAGATGGTTTGGTATTCAGAGGCACTTAAAGTGCCATTTTTTGAGTCATTCGCACTGCGAATGATCGTTCGCACTGCGAACCATGCAGAATTTACAATGTATATAGTTCATTTCAGTTACTTTTTTAGGGATGGTTTTGGGGTTTCTTGATTCCATTTCCATCAAACTTTATTCTTTGATAGATTTGCTTAGAAAACAACTATGGAGCATGCATACGGTTGAACCGGGGTGGATTGATCGTCGAATGGCTCCTCAATCCGCGAGATGTTTGGTTCATTTCTTTTCTCCTTTGTGTTTTTTCTTTATGGTTGGGTTTTGTATATGTATTTGCTGCAAACTCATGTATATTTGTCGCCCATGGCGTTGTATAAAACTTGCTTTACAAATCTTTATTGGTTATTGTCTCTGATTTTTGCTTTATACGCGGGGTTTGGGTTGCGTTAGAGATAACCTTCGTAAACTTCGATTAGGGGCGATTGTCTGTTAGTTTCTGGATTCTAGAGATAGATTTAGGAGCTAACAATCTTCAATAGGCGTCGAATCTTAATGCCTCCGTGCCTTGAGCTAGCGTGCGAGAGCATCGGCGATGGTAACACGGTTGGTTTCTCAACTTTGCGTTAGACATAACCTGTGTTGTGAGCGATGCTGGGTGATATTGATGAGTATTGTAGATAGAGTATAACTGGTCGGTAAGTTTAAGTTTGTGAGGAGTCGATTATGTGCATGTCGGATAAGTTTGTCTTGCTGAAGAATGAATTTTTTTTATGTTTTAATGTTTACTTTTCCGCATTTATTCTTGTAAACCATTTAAAACCAAATTCATCAACGCGAGAGATTGTTGAACGACATTCTTTCCCTCGAACCGATCTCTGTGGACACGACATAAATCCCGGAGGGAATTCTTCCGAAAATAAATATTTTTGCTTGCTTGCCGCTATTCCGCATTCAACAAAATGGCGCCGTTGCCGGGGATTGGTTTTGATATTGAATCGCATTGCGATAGTTTCTTTGTTTTTGAGTTTTGTATATATCGTATATATTGTCTATTTCCATTATGTTTGTTCAAGTGTTGTATACATTTTGTTCCCGTAACGTTTGTTTAAGTGTTTGGTTAGGGCACTTGCTTTTGGTTGCGCGGTGAGGCATCACCATGGCATGAATGAAGGAAGTTTCTAATTAAGCACCGTAAAGGCGTCGAGCTTACGACGTAAAACAAGCATGTTTTATAGTTTTTCTTTTCGAATGTTTTTGGTTGTTGTTTGCTCACAGATTTTGATTGACTTACTTGAGGAAGCTTTTGTGATTTTCCAAGTTGGTTCGTTTCAACTTGCGGATGTATGGTAATGATTTTGTTAAGTTTTGTACACGTCTGAGGTATGTATTTATCGCTTTCTATACTTTAGCATGTTCATGATACTTAGGCTTTTTACAAACTTCCATGCCATCCATTCTTTTGTATACTTGTTCTATTGTGAATAACTTTAGTTCCCAACCTTTTTGTGAGGTGGCTTTCCATTGTTCATATATGCTCGGAGTTCCAACGTTCTTGTTCTAACTGGATTTTATTATGTTGAATCTGTTGTTTGTGTTGTGTATATGAATGCATGAAAAGGATCAAGGAAATTGTTTCATTTTGAGCACAACTACCTTAGCCAAATAGTCAATTCACCTTGTGAGTGTGTGAGAATTCGTAACCCCTTTGAGTTTTTTGATCCATGTTTCTATTTGAAATTAATGCTTGTCTATGATTATTTAGTTCACTTATTTTTGAATGGATTTTGTTTTTTTTCTTGGACCTCAACTTTGTGTTGCTGTATGGATTTTTTTCCTTGCTTTAGAAAGTAGGGAGTATTCACATGATGGTGCGGTTGAATTCAAGTTGGGGAGAGGATGATTGTATACTCATTGGTTGGACTCTATGAGGATTGAAAAAGAAAAGAAAAAAGAGAAAAATTTGTGAAAGAGAAAAAGAAAGAAAAAAGAAGAAAAAGAAAAATCCTTGAAAAAGGAAACAAAAAGAGTTTCAATAATTGTGCTAAATAAGTATTGTGTGTTGTGTAACACTTGGGATGAAAGAAGAAGTTGGTTGAAATTTTGTGTGCGAATCTTTGTGAGTTTTCACTCCCTTAGGTTTAGGCAAGTTTTTGTTTCAATTACCTTTAGAAATTGCCCCTTGTTTGTTTACCCGACCACGTTTCAACCTTGAAAGTCCTTGTGATTCTTGCCTTTGTATTTTCAATGTGAATTTGTGGATGTATGCATAATTTAGTCTTTCGTTTGCACGAGTGTTGTGTGAGTGTAAAGTACCTTATTGTGTGTTTTTCATCTACCGATGATTATTTTTACTAGGTGTGATTCACTTTGGAACTTGTGTTGTTTGAGAATGTTCGGCATGAATTTTTGTATTTTGCATTTGTTTCGTGACTTTGTTATCGTCGTAGTTTAGTGGTAAGTATTTACTTTTTGTGTGTACTGTTTTCATTTGAACCATTCATTCGTTTCCGTTTTGCAAAACCTGTTGATTCGTCATTATTTGGATATTGCTTGTGCATGTTCAAGTTTGTTTGATTCTTGTTTGTGGACAAACAATTATGTAAGTTGGGGAGAGTGATAAGTGCACAATGTACCTACTTTTGTATATAAGTTTTGTTGCACTTATTGATACTTTTTGTCTATATCGGTTCAAATAAACCCCACTTTGTTTATAAATACGTTTACTTTACGTTTTAGTGTATATATTGCGTATTGTTTAAATATTACTTAGTTTAATTGATTTTTATCTCAATTTTGTAGGAAGTAAATAAAGTCTATCTTGCCATATTCTTGAAGAGCATTGAATAAGCTTTCCAATGCTTCCGACCGTGCGTAAATCAGAGTTTCGGTGTGGAAGTTGTGGCCAAAATAAGGACTGGTTTTCTGTCTTGTTCGCACTGCGAACTGGCAGCGAATGTTCGCTTTGCGAAGGTCCAGCGAAGGCTGGCAGAGAGTTACAAAAGAGAAACAAGCCAAGGTTCGCATTGCGAACCAGTCAGCGAGCATTCGCACTGCGAATGATTCGTTCGCACTGCGAACCAACGAAGGAAAGCAAAGGCGGTTTGGTATTCAGAGGCACTTAAAGTGCCATTTTTTGAGTCATTCGCACTGCGAACCATGCAGAATTTACAATGTATATAGTTCATTTTAGTTACTTTTTTAAAGATGGTTTTGGGGTTTCTTGATTCCATTTCCATCAAACTTCATTCTTTGATAGATTTGCTTAGAAAACAACTATGGAGCATGCATACGGTTGAACCGGGGTGGATTGATCGTCGAACGGCTCCGACAATCCGCGAGATGTTTGGTTCATTTCTTTTCTCCTTTGTGTTTTTTCTTTATGGTTGGGTTTTGTATATGTATTTGCCGCAAACTCATGTATATTTATCGCCCATGGCGTTGTATAAAACTTGCTTTACAAATCTTTATTGTTTATTGTCTCTGATTTTTACTTTATACGCGGGGTTTGGGTTACGTTAGAGATAACCTTCGTAAACTTCGATTAGGGGCGATTGTCTGTTAGTTTCTGGATTCTAGAGATAGATTTAGGAGCTAACAATCTTCAATAGGTGTCGAATCTTATTGCCTCCGTGCCTTGAGCTAGCGTGCGAGAGCATCGGCGATGGTAACACGGTTGGTTTCTCAACTTTGCGTTAGACATAACCTGTGTTGTGAGCGATGCTGGGTGATATTGATGAGTATTGTAGGTAGAGTATAACTGGTCGGTAAGTTTAAGTTTGTGTGGAGTCGATTATGTGCATGCCGGATAAGTTTGTCTTATTGAAGAATGAATTTGTTTTATGTTTTAATGTTTACTTTTCCGCATTTATTTTTGGAAACCATTTAAAACCTAACTCATAAACGCGAGAGATTGTCGAACGACATTCTTTCCCTCGAATCGATCTCTGTGGACACGACATAAATCCCGGAGGGAATTCTTCCGAAAATAAATATTTTTGCTTGCTTGCCGCTATTCCGCATTCAACAAAATGGCGCCGTTGTCGGGGATTGGTTTTGATATTGAATCGCATTGCGATAGTTTCTTTGTTTTTGAGTTTTGTATATATCGTATATATTGTCTATTTCCATTATGTTTGTTCAAGTGTTGTATACATTTTGTTCCCGTAACGTTTGTTTAAGTATTTGGTTAGGGCACTTGCTTTTGGTTGCGCGGTGAGGCATCACCATGGCATGAATGAAGGAAGTTTCTAATTAAGCACCGTAAAGGCATCGAGCGTACGACGTAAAACAAGCATGTTTTAAAGTTTTTCTTTTCGAATGTTTTTGGTTGTTGTTTGCTCACAGATTTTGATTGACTTACTTGAGGATGCTTTTGTGATTTTCCAAGTTGGTTCGTTTCAACTTGCGGATGTATGGTAATGATTTTGTTAAGTTTTTTACACGTCTGAGGTATGTATTTATCGCTTTCTATACTTTAGCATATTCATGATACTTAGGCTTTTTACAAACTTCCATGTCATCCATTCTTTTGTATACTTGTTCTATTGTGAATCACTTTAGTTCCCAACCTTTTTGTGAGGTGGCTTTCCATTGTTCATATATGCTCAGAGTTCCAACGTTCTTGTTCTAACTGAATTTTATTATGTTGAATCTGTTGTTTGTGTTGTGTGTATGAATGCATGAAAAGGATCAAGGCAATTGTTTCATTTTGAGCACAACTACCTTAGCCAAATAGTCAATTCACCTTGTGAGTGTGTGAGAATTCGTAACCCCTTTGAGCTTTTTGATCCATGTTTCTATTTGAACTTAATGTTTGTCTATGAGTATTTAGTTCACTTATTTTTGAATGGATTTTGTTTTTTTTCTTGGACCTCAACTTTGTGTTGTTGTATGGATTATTTTCCTTGCCTTAGAAAGTAGGGAGTATTCACATGATGGTGCGGTTGAATTCAAGTTGGGGAGAGGATGATTGTATACTCATTGGTTGGATTCTATGAGCTTTAAAAGAAAAGAAAAAAGAGAAAAATTTGTGAAAGAGAAAAAGAAAAAAAAAAGAAGAAAAAGAAAAATCCTTGAAAAAGGAAACAAAAAGAGTTTCAATAATTGTGCTAAATAAGTATTGTGTGTTGTGTAACACTTGGGATGAAAGAAGTTGGTTGAAATTTTGTGTGCGAATCTTTGTGAGTTTTCACTCCCTTAGGTTTAGGCAAGTTTTTGTTTCAATTACCTTTAGAAATTGCCCCTTGTTTGTTTACCCGACCACGTTACAACCTTGAAAGTCCTTGTGATTCTTGCCTTTGTATTTTCAATGTGAATTTGTGGATGTATGCATAATTTAGTCTTTCGTTTGCACGAGTGTTGTGTGAGTGTAAAGTACCTTATTGTGTGTTTTTCATCTACCGGTGATTATTTTTACTAGGTGTGATTCACTTTGGAACTTGTATTGTTTGAGAATGTTCGGCATGAATTTTTGTATTTTGCATTTGTTTCGTGACTATGTTATCGTCGTAGTTGAGTGGTAAGTATTTAATTTTTGTGTGTACTGTTTTCATTTGAACCATTCATTCGTTTCCGTTTTGCAAAACCTGTTGATTCGTCATTATTTGGATATTGCTTGTGCATGTTCAAGTTTTTTTTATTCTTGTTTGTGGACAAACAATTATGTAAGTTAGGGAGAGTGATAAGTGCACAATGTACCTACTTTTGTATATAAGTTTTGTTGCACTCATTGATACTTTTTGTCTATATCGGTTCAAATAAACCCCACTTTGTTTATAAACACGTTTACTTTACGTTTTAGTGTATATATTGCGTATTGTTTAAATATTACTTAGTTTAATTGATTTTTATCTCAATTTTGTAGGAAGTAAATAAAGGTTATCTTGCCATATTCTTGAAGAGCATTGAATAAGCTTTCCAACGCTTTCGATCGTGCGTAAATCGGAGTTTCGGTGTGGAAGTTGTGGCCAAAATAATGACTGGTTTTCTGTCTTGTTCGCACTGCGAACTGGCAACGAATGTTCGCTTTGCTCAGGTCCAGCGAAGGTCCCAGCGAAGGCTGGCAGAGAGTTACAAAACAGAAACATGCCAAGGTTCGCACTGCGAACCAGTCAGCGAGTATTCGCACTGCGAACCAACGAAGGAAAGCAAAGGCGGTTTGGTATTCAGAGGCACTTAAAGTGCCATTTTTTGAGTCATTCGCACTGCGAATGATCGTTCGCACTGCGAACCATGCAGAATTTACAATGTATATAGTTCATTTCAGTTACTTTTTTAGGGATGATTTTGGGGTTTCTTTATTCCATTTCCATCAAACTTCATTCTTTGATAGATTTGCCTAGAAAACAACTATGGAGCATGCATACGGTTGAACCGGGGTGGATTGATCGTCGAACGGCTCCGACAATCCGCGAGATGTTTGGTTCATTTCTTTTCTCCTTTGTGTTTTTTCTTTATGGTTGGGTTTTGTATATGTATTTGCTGCAAACTCATGTATATTTGTCGCCCATGGCGTTGTATAAAACTTGCTTTACAAATCTTTATTGGTTATTGTCTCTGATTTTTTCTTTATACGCGGGGTTTGGGTTGCGTTAGAGATAACCTTCGTAAACTTCAATTAGGGGCGATTGTCTGTTAATTTCTGGATTCTAGAGATAGATTTAGGAGCTAACAATCTTCAATAGGCGTCGAATCTTAATGCCTCCGTGCCTTGAGCTAGCGTGCGAGAGCATCGGCGATGGTAACACGGTTGGTTTCTCAACTTTGCGTTAGACATAACCTGTGTTGTGAGCGATGCTGGGTGATATTGATGAGTATTGTAGGTAGAGTATAACTGGTCGGTAAGTTTAAGTTTGTGAGGAGTCGATTATGTGCATGCCGAATAAGTTTGTCTTGCTGAAGAATGAATTTGTTTTATGTTTTAATGTTTACTTTTCCGCATTTATTCTTGTAAACCATTTAAAACCAAACTCATAAACGCGAGAGATTGTCGAACGACATTCTTTCCCTCGAACCGATCTCTGTGGACACGACATAAATCCCGGAGGGAATTCTTCCGAAAATAAATATTTTTGCTTGCTTGCCGCTATTCCACATTCAACAAAATGGCACCGTTGCCGGGGATTGGTTTTGATATTGAATCGCATTGCGATAGTTTCTTTGTTTTTGAGTTTTGTATATATCGTATATATTGTCTATTTCCATTATGTTTGTTCAAGTGTTGTATATATTTTGTTCCCGTAACGTTTGTTTAAGTGTTTGGTTAGGGCACTTGCTTTTGGTTGCGCGGTGAGGCATCACCATGGCATGAATGAAGGAAGTTTCTAATTAAGCACCTTAAGGGCGTCGAGCTTACGACGTAAAACAAGCATGTTTTATAGTTTTTCTTTTCGAATGTTTTTGGTTGTTGTTTGCTCACAGATTTTGATTGACTTACTTGAGGATGCTTTTGTGATTTTCCAAGTTGGTTCGTTTCAACTTGCGGATGTATGGTAAAAATTTTGGTAAGTTTTGTACACGTCTGAGGTATGTATTTATCGCTTTCTATACTTTAGCATATTCATGATACTTAGGCATTTTACAAACTTCCATGCCATCCATTCTTTTGTATACTTGTTCTATTGTGAATCACTTTAGTTCCCAACCTTTTTGTGAGGTGGCTTTCCATTGTTCATATATGCTTGGAGTTCCAACATTCTTGTTCTAACTGGATTTTATTATGTTGAATCTGTTGTTTGTGTTGTGTATATGAATGCATGAAAAGGATCAAGGCAATTGTTTCATTTTGAGCACAACTACCTTAGCCAAATAGTCAATTCACCTTGTAAGTGTGTGCGAATTCGTAACCCCTTTGAGCTTTTTGATCCATGTTTCTATTTGAACTTAATGCTTGTCTATGAGTATTTAGTTCACTTATTTTTGAATGGATTTTGTTTTTTTTCTTGGACCTCAACTATGTGTTGTTGTATGGATTTTTTTCCTTGCCTTAGAAAGTAGGGAGTATTCACATAATGGTGCGGTTGAATTCAAGTTGGGGAGAGGATGATTGTATACTCCTTGGTTGGATTCTATGACGATTGAAAAAGAAAAGAAAAAAGAGAAAAATTTGTGAAAGAGAAAAAGAAAGAAAAAAGAAGAAAAAGAAAAATCCTTGAAAAAGGAAACAAAAAAAGTTTCAATAATTGTGCTAAATAAGTATTGTGTGTTGTGTAACACTTGGGATGAAAGAAGAAGTCAGTTGAAATTTTGTGTGTGAAACTTTATTAGTTTTCACTCCCTTAGGTTTAGGCAAGTTTTTGTTTCAATTACCTTTAGAAATTGTCCCTTGTTTGTTTACCCGACCACGTTACAACCTTGAAAGTCCTTGTGATTCTTGCCTTTGTATTTTCAATGTGAATTTGTGGATGTATGCATAATTTAGTCTTTCGTTTGCACGAGTGTTGTGTGAGTGTAAAGTACCTTATTGTGTGTTTTTCATCTACCTATGATTATTTTTACTAGGTGTGATTCACTTTGGAATTTGTGTTGTTTGAGAATGTTCGGCATGAATTTTTGTATTTTGCATTTGTTTTGTGACTACGTTATCGTCGTAGTTTAGTGGTAAGTATTTACTTTTTGTGTGTATCGTTTTCATTTGAACCATTCATTCATTTCCGTTTTGCAAAACCTGTTGATTCGCCATTATTTGGATATTGCTTGTGCATGTTCAAGTTTGTTTGATTCTTGTTTGTGGGCAAACAATTATGTAAGTTGGGGAGAGTGATAAGTGCACAATGTACCTACTTTTTTATATAAGTTTTGTTGCACTTATTGATACTTTTTGTCTATATCGGTTCAAATAAACCCCACTTTGTTTATAAATACGTTTACTTTACGTTTTAGTGTATATATTGCGTATTGTTTAAATATTACTTAGTTTAATTGATTTTTATCTCAATTTTGTAGGAAGTAAATAAAGGCTAACTTGCCATATTCTTGAAGAGCATTGAATAAGCTTTCCAACGCTTCCAGCCGTGCGTAAATCGGAGTTTCGGTGTGGAAGTTGTGGCCAAAATAGGGACTGGTTTTCTGTCTTGTTCGCACTGCGAACTGGCAGCGAATGTTCGCTTTGCGAAGGTCCCAGCGAAGGCTGGCAGAGAGTTACAAAAGAGAAACAAGCCAAGGTTCGCACTGCGAACCAGTCAGCGAGCATTCGCACTGCGAATGGTTCGTTCGCACTGCGAACCAACGAAGGAAAGCAAAGGCGGTTTGGTATTCAGAGGCACTTAAAGTGCCATTTTTTGAGTCATTCACACTGCGAATGATCGTTCGCACTGCGAACCATGCAGAATTTACAATGTATATAGTTCATTTCAGTTACTTTTTTAGGGATGGTTTTGGGGTTTCTTGATTCCATTTCCATCAAACTTCATTCTTTGATAGATTTGCTTAGAAAACAACTATGGAGCATGCATACGGTTGAACCGGGGTGGATTGATCGTCGAACGGCTCCGACAATCCGCGAGATGTTTGGTTCATTTCTTTTCTCCTTTGTGTTTTTTCTTTATGGTTGGGTTTTGTATATGTATTTGCTGCAAACTCATGTATATTTGTCGCCCATGGCGTTGTATAAAACTTGCTTTTCAAATCTTTATTGGTTATTGTCTCTGTTTTTGCTTTATACGCGGGCTTTGGGTTGCGTTAGAGATAACCTTCGTAAACTTCAATTAGGGGCGATTGTCTGTTAGTTTCTGGATTCTAGAGATAGATTTAGGAGTTAACAATCTTCAATAGGCGTCGAATCTTAATGCCTCTGTGCCTTGAGCTAGCGTGCGAGAGCATCGGCGATGGTAACACGGTTGGTTTCTCAACTTTGCGTTAGACATAACCTGTGTTGTGAGCGATGCTGGGTGATATTGATGAGTATTGTAGGTAGAGTATAACTGGTCGGTAAGTTTAAGTTTGTGAGGAGTCGATTATGTGCATGCCGGATAAGTTTGTCTTGCTGAAGAATGAATTTGTTTTATGTTTTAATGTTTACTTTTCCGCATTTATTCTTGTAAACCATTTAAAACCAAACTCATAAACGCGAGAGATTGTCGAACGGCATTCTTTCCCTCGAACCGATCTTTGTGGACACGACATAAATCCCGGAGGGAATTCTTCCGAAAATAAATATTTTTGCTTGCTTGCCGCTATTCCGCATTCAACAAAATGGCGTCGTTGCCAGGGATTGGTTTTGATATTGAATCGCATTGCGACAGTTTCTTTGTTTTTGAGTTTTGTATATATCGTATATATTGTCTATTTCCATTATGTTTGTTCAAGTGTTGTATACATTTTGTTCCCGTAACGTTTGTTTAAGTGTTTGGTTAGGGCACTTGCTTTTGGTTGCGCGGTGAGGCATCACCATGGCATGAATGAAGGAAGTTTCTAATTAAGCACCGTAAAGGCGTCGAGCTTACGACGTAAAACAAGCATGTTTTATAGTTTTTCTTTTCGAATGTTTTTGGTTGTTGTTTGCTCACAGATTTTGATTGACTTACTTGAGGATGCTTTTGTGATTTTCCAAGTTGGTTCGTTTCAACTTGCGGATGTATGGTAATGATTTTGTTAAGTTTTGTACACGTCTGAGGTATGTATTTATCTCTTTCTATACTTTAGCATATTCATGATACTTAGGCTTTTTACAAACTTCCATGCCATCCATTCTTTTGTATACTTGTTCTATTGTGAATCACTTTAGTTCCCAACCTTTTTGTGAGGTGGCTTTCCATTGTTCATATATGCTCGGAGTTCCAACGTTCTTTTTCTAACTGGATTTTATTATGTTGAATCTATTGTTTGTGTTGTGTATATGAATGCATGAAAAGGATCAAGGCAATTGTTTCATTTTGAGCACAACTACCTTAGCCAAATAGTCAATTCACCTTGTGAGTGTGTGAGAATTCGTAACCCCTTTGAGCTTTTTGATCCATGTTTCTATTTGAACTTAATGCTTGTCTATGAGTATTTAGTTCACTTATTTTTGAATGGATTTTGTTTTTTTTCTTGGACCTCAACTTTGTGTTGTTGTATGGATTTTTTTCCTTGCTTTAGAAAGTAGGGAGTATTCACATGATGGTGCGGTTGAATTCAAGTTGGGGAGAGGATGATTGTACACTCATTGGTTGGATTCTATGAGGATTGAAAAAGAAAAGAAAAAAGAGAAAAATTTGTGAAAGAGAAAAAGAAAGAAAAAAGAAGAAAAACAAATATCCTTGAAAAAGGAATCAAAAAGAGTTTCAATAATTGTGCTAAATAAGTATTGTGTGTTGTGTAACACTTGGGATGAAAGAAGAAGTTGGTTGAA
This sequence comes from Lathyrus tuberosus, assembly GCA_022829125.1. NCBI lineage: Eukaryota > Viridiplantae > Streptophyta > Magnoliopsida > Fabales > Fabaceae > Lathyrus > Lathyrus tuberosus. Next base: position 5,891,036 of record JALAZF010000141.1, on the reverse strand, counting down.
ATTTTGTGTGTGAATCTTTGTGAGTTTTCACTCCCTTAGGTTTAGGCAAGTTTTTGTTTCAATTACCTTTAGAAATTACCCCTTGTTTGTTTACCCGACCATGTTACAACCCTGAAAGTCCTTGTGATTCTTGCCTTTGAATTTTCAATGTGAATTTGTGGATGTATGCATAATTTAGTCTTTCGTTTGCACGAGTGTTGTGTGAGTGTAAAGTACCTTATTGTGTGTTTTTCATCTACCGATGATTATTTTTACTAGGTGTTATTCACTTTGGAACTTTTGTTGTTTAAGAATGTTTGGCATGAATTTTTGTATTTTGCATTTGTTTCGTGACTATGTTATCGTCGTAGTTTAGTGGTAAGTATTTACTTTTTGTGTGTATCGTTTTCATTTGAACCATTCATTCGTTTCCGTTTTGCCAAACCTGTTGATTCGTCATTATTTGGATATTGCTTGTGCATGTTCAAGTTTATTTGATTCTTGTTTGTGGACAAACAATTATGTAAGTTGGGGAGAGTGATAAGTGCACAATGTACCTACTTTTGTATATAATTTTTGTTGCACTTATTGATACTTTTTGTCAATATCGGTTCAAATAAACCCCACTTTGTTTATAAATACGTTTACTTTACGTTTTAGTGTATATATTGCTTATTGTTTAAATATTACTTAGTTTAATTGACTTTTATTTCAATTTTGTAGGAAGAAAATAAAGGCTATCTTGCCATATTCTTGAAGAGCATCGAATAAGCTTTCCAACGCTTCCGACCGTGCGTAAATCGGAGTTTCGGTGTGGAAGTTGTGGCCAAAATAAGGACTGGTTTTCTGTCTTGTTCGCACTGCGAACTGGCAGCGAATGTTCTCTCTGCGAAGGTCCAGCGAAGGTCCCAGTGAAGGATGGCAGAGAGTTACAAAAGAGAAACAAGCCAAGTTTCGCACTGCGAACCAGTCAGCGAGCATTCGCACTGCGAATAGTTCGTTCGCTTTGCGAACCAACGAAGGAAAGCAAAGGCGGTTTGGTATTCAGAGGCACTTAAAGTGCCATTTTTTGAGTCATTCGCACTGCGAACCATGCAGAATTTACAATGTATATATTTCATTTCAGTTACTTTTTTAGGGATGGTTTTGGGGTTTCTTGATTCCATTTCCATCAAACTTCATTCTTTGATAGATTTACTTAGAAAACAACTATGTAGCATGCATACGGTTGAACCGGGGTGGATTGATCGTCGAACGGCTCCGACAATCCGCGAGATGTTTGGTTCATTTCTTTTCTCCTTTGTGTTTTTTCTATATGGTTGGGTTTTGTATATGTATTTGCTGCAAACTCATGTATATTTGTCGCCTATGGCGTTGTATAAAACTTGCTTTACAAATCTTTATTGGTTATTGTCTCTGATTTTTGCTTTATACGCGGGATTTGGGTTGCGTTAGAGATAACCTTCGTAAACTTCGATTAGTGGCGGTTGTCTGTTAGTTTTTGGATTCTAGAGATAGATATAGGAGCTAACAATCTTCAATAGGAATCGAATTTTAATGCCTCTGTGCCTTGAGCTAGCGTGCGAGAGCATCGGCGATGGTAACACGGTTGGTTTCTCAACTTTGTGTTAGACATAACCTGTGTTGTGAGCGATGCTGGGTGATATTGTTGAGTATTGTAGGTAGAGTATAACTGGTCAGTAAGTTTAATTTTGTGAGGAGTCGATTATGTGCATGCCGGATAAGTTTGTCTTGCTGAAGAATGAATTTGTTTTATGTTTTAATGTTTACTTTTCCGCATTTATTCTTGTAAACCATTTAAAACCAAACTCATAAACGCGAGAGATTGTCGAACGACATTCTTTCCCTCGAACCGATCTCTGTGGACACGACATAAATCCCGGAGGGAATTCTTCCGAAAATAAATATTTTTGCTTGCTTGTCGCTATTCCGCATTCAACAAAATGGCGTCGTTGCCGGGGATTGGTTTTGATATTGAATCGCATGGCGATAGTTTCTTTGTTTTTGAGTTTTGTATATATCGTATATATTGTCTATTTCCATTATGTTTGTTCAAGTGTTGTATACATTTTGTTCCCGTAACGTTTGTTTAAGTGTTTGGTTAGGGCACATGCTTTTGGTTGCGCGGTGAGGCATCACCATGGCATGAATGAAGGAAGTTTCTAATTAAGCACCGTAAAGGCGTCGAGCTTACGACGTAAAACAAGCATGTTTTATAGTTTTTCTTTTCGAATGTTTTTGGATGTTGTTTGCTCATAGATTTTGATTGACTTACTTGAGGTTGCTTTTGTGATTTTCCAAGTTGGTTCGTTTCAACTTGCGGATGTATGGTAATGATTTTGTTAAGTTTTGTACACGTCTGAGGTATGTATTTATCGCTTTCTATACTTTAGCATATTCATGATACTTAGGCTTTTTACAAACTTCCATGCCATCAATTCTTTTGTATACTTGTTCTATTGTGAATCACTTTAGTTCCCAACCTTTTTGTGAGGTGGCTTTCCATTGTTCATATATGCTCGGAGTTCCAACATTCTTGTTCTAACTGGATTTTATAATGTTGAATCTGTTGTTTGTGTTGTGTATATGAATGCATGAAAAGGATCAAGGCAATTGTTTCATTTTGAGCACAACTACCTTAGCCAAATAGTCAATTCACCTTGTGAGTGTGTGAGAATTCATAACCCCTTTGAGCTTTTTGATCCATGTTTCTATTTGAACTTAATGCTTGTCTATGAGTATTTAGTTCACTTATTTTTGAATGGATTTTGTTTTTTTTCTTGGACCTCAACTTTGTGTTGTTGTATGGATTTTTTTCCTTGCCTTAGAAAGTAGGGAGTATTCGCATTATGGTGCGGTTGAATTCATGTTGGGGAGAGGATGATTGTATACTCATTGGTTGGATTCTATGAGGATTGAAAAAGAAAAGAAAAAAGGGAAAATTTTGTGAAAGAGAAAAAGAAAGAAAAAAGAAGAAAAAGAAAAATCCTTCAAAAAGGAAACAAAAAGAGTTTCAATGATTGTGCTAAATAAGTATTGTGTGTTGTGTAACACTTGGGATGAAAGAAGAAGTTGGTTGAAATTTTGTGTGTGAATCTTTGTGAGTTTTCACTCCCTTAGGTTTAGGCAAGTTTTTGTTTCAATTACCTTTAGAAATTGCCCCTTGTTTGTTTACCCGACCACGTTACAACCTTGAAAGTCCTTGTGATTCTTGCCTTTGTATTTTCAATGTGAATTTGTGGATGTATGCATAATTTAGTCTTTCGTTTGCACGAGTGTTGTGTGAGTGTAAAGTACCTTATTGTGTGTTTTTAATCTACCGATGATTATTTTTACTAGGTGTGATTCACTTTGGAACTTATGTTGTTTGAGAATGTTCGGCATGAATTTTTGTATTTTGCATTTGTTTCGTGACTATGTTATCGTCGTAGTTTATGGTAAGTATTTACTTTTTGTGTGTACCGTTTTCAATTTAACCATTCATTCCTTTCCGTTTTGCAAAACCTATTAATTCGTCATTATTTGGATATTGCTTGTGCATGTTCAAGTTTGTTTGATTCTTGTTTGTGGACAAGCAATTATGTAAGTTGGGGAGAGTGATAAGTGCACAATGTACCTACTTTTGTATATAAGTTTTGTTGCACTTATTGATACTTTTTGTCTATATCGGTTCAAATAAACCCCACTTTGTTTATAAATACGTTTACTTTACGTTTTAGTGTATATATTGCGTATTATTTAAATATTACTTAGTTTAATTGATTTTTATCTCAATTTCGTAGGAAGTAAATAAAGGCTATATTGCCATATCCTTGAAGAGCATTGAATAAGTTTTCCAACGCTTCCGACTGTGCGTAAATCGGAGTTTCGGTGTGGAAGTTGTGGCCAAAATAAGGACTGGTTTTCTGTCTTGTTCGCACTGCGAACTGGAAGCGAATGTTCGCTATGCGAAGGTCCAGCGAAGGTCCTAGCGAAGGCTGGCAGAGAGTTACAAAAGAGAAACAAGCCAAGGTTCGCACTGCGAACCCGTCAGCAAGCATTCGCACTGCGAATGGTTCGTTCGCACTGCAAACCAACGAAGGAAAGCAAAGGCGGTTTGGTATTCAGAGGCACTTAAAGTGCCATTTTTTGAGTCATTCGCACTGCGAATGATTGTTCGCACTGCGAACCATGCAGAATTTACAATGTATATAGTTCATTTCAGTTACTTTTTTAGGGATGGTTTTGGGGTTTCTTGATTCCATTTCCATCAAACTTCATTCTTTGATAGATTTGCTTAGAAAACAACTATGGAGCATGCTTACGGTTGAACCGGGGTGGATTGATCGTCGAACGGCTCTGACAATCCGCGAGATGTTTGGTTCATTTCTTTTCTCCTTTGTGTTTTTTCTTTATGGTTGGGTTTTGTATATGTATTTGCTGCAAACTCATGTATATTTGTCGCCCATGGCGTTGTGTAAAACTTGCTTTACAAATCTTTATTGGTTATTGTCTCTGATTTTTGCTTTATACGCGGGGTTTGGGTTGCGTTAGAGATAACCTTCGTAAACTTCGATTAGGGGCGATTGTCTGTTAGTTTCTGGATTCTAGAGATAGATTTAGGAGCTAACAATCTTCAATAGGCGTCGAATCTTAATGCCTCCGTGCCTTGAGCTAGCGTGCGAGAGCATCGGCGATGGTAACACGGTTGGTTTCTCAACTTTGCGTTAGACATAACCTGTGTTGTGAGCGATGCTGGGTGATATTGATGAGTATTGTAGATAGAGTATAACTGGTCGGTAAGTTTAAGTTTGTGAGGAGTCGATTATGTGCATGTCGGATAAGTTTGTCATGCTGAAGAATGAATTTTTTTTATGTTTTAATGTTTACTTTTCCGCATTTATTCTTGTAAACCATTTAAAACCAAATTCATCAACGCGAGAGATTGTTGAACGAAATTCTTTCCCTCGAACCGATCTCTGTGGACACGACATAAATCCCGGAGGGAATTCTTCCGAAAATAAATATTTTTGCTTGCTTGCCGCTATTCCGCATTCAACAAAATGGCGCCGTTGCCGGGGATTGGTTTTGATATTGAATCGCATTGCGATAGTTTCTTTGTTTTTGAGTTTTGTATATATCGTATATATTGTCTATTTCCATTATGTTTGTTCAAGTGTTGTATACATTTTGTTCCCGTAACGTTTGTTTAAGTGTTTGGTTAGGGCACTTGCTTTTGGTTGCGCGGTGAGGCATCACCATGGCATGAATGAAGGAAGTTTCTAATTAAGCACCGTAAAGGCGTCGAGCTTACGACGTAAAACAAGCATGTTTTATAGTTTTTCTTTTCGAATGTTTTTGGTTGTTGTTTGCTCACAGATTTTGATTGACTTACTTGAGGATGCTTTTGTGATTTTCCAAGTTGGTTCGTTTCATCTTGCGGATGTATGGTAATGATTTTGTTATGTTTTGTACACGTCTGAGGTATGTATTTATCGCTTTCTATACTTTAGCATATTCATGATACTTAGGCTTTTTACAAACTTCCTTGCCATCCATTCTTTTGTATACTTGTTCTATTGTGAATCACTTTAGTTCCCAACCTTTTTGTGAGGTGGCTTTCCATTGTTCATATATGCTCGGAGTTCCAACATTCTTGTTCTAACTGGATTTTATTATGTTGAATCTGTTGTTTGTGTTGTGTATATGAATGCATGAAAAGGATCTAGGCAATTGTTTCATTTTGAGCACAACTACCTTAGCCAAATAGTCAATTTACCTTGTGAGTGTGTGAGAATTCGTAACCCCTTTGAGCTTTTTGATCCATGTTTCTATTTGAACTTAATGCTTGTCTATGAGTATTTAGTTCACTTATTTTTGAATGGATTTTGTTTTTTTTCTTGGACCTCAACTTTGTGTTGTTGTATGGATTTTTTTCGTTGCCTTAGAAAGTAAGGAGTATTCACATGATGGTGCGGTTGAATTCAAGTTGGGGAGAGGATGATTGTATACTCATTGGTTGGATTCTATGAGGATTGAAAAAGAAAAGAAAAAATAGAAAAATTTGTGAAAGAGAAAAAGAAAGAAAAAAGAAGAAAAAGAAAAATCCTTCAAAAAGGAAACAAAAAGAGTTTCAATGATTGTGCTAAATTAGTATTGTGTGTTGTGTAACACTTGGGATGAAAGAAGAAGTTGGTTGAAATTTTGTGTGTGAATCTTTGTGAGTTTTCACTCCCTTAGGTTTAGGCAAGTTTTTGTTTCAATTACCTTTAGAAATTGCCCCTTGTTTGTTTACCCGACCACGTTACAACCTTGAAAGTCCTTGTGATTCTTGCCTTTGTATTTTCAATGTGAATTTGTGGATGTATGCATAATTTAGTCTTTCGTTTGCACGAGTGTTGTGTGAGTGTAAAGTACCTTATTGTGTGTTTTTAATCTACCGATGATTATTTTTACTAGGTGTGATTCACTTTGGAACTTGTGTTGTTTGAGAATGTTCGGCATGAATTTTTGTATTTTGCATTTGTTTCGTGACTATGTTATCGTCGTAGTTTAGTGGTAAGTATTTACTTTTTGTGTGTACCGTTTTCATTTGAACCATTCATTCCTTTCCGTTTTGCAAAACCTGTTGATTCGTCATTATTTGGATATTGCTTGTGCATGTTCAAGTTTGTTTGATTCTTGTTTGTGGACAAACAATTATGTAAGTTGGGGAGAGTGATAAGTGCACAATGTACCTACTTTTGTATATATGTTTTGTTGCACTTATTGATACTTTTTGTCTATATCGGTTCAAATAAACCCCACTTTGTTTATAAATACGTTTACTTTACGTTTTAGTGTATATATTGCGTATTGTTTAAATATTACTTAGTTTAATTGATTTTTATCTCAATTTTGTAGGAAGTAAATAAAGGCTATCTTGCCATATTCTTGAAGATCATTGAATAAGCTTTCCAACGCTTCCGACCGTGCGTAAATCGGAGTTTCGGTGTGGAAGTTGTGGCCAAAATAAGGACTGGATTTCTGTCTTGTTCGCACTGCGAACTGGCAGCGAATGTTCGCTTTGCGAAGGTCCAGCGAAGGTCCCAGCGAAGGCTGGCAGAGAGTTACAAAAGAGAAACAAGCCAAGGTTCGCACTGCGAACCAGTCAGGGAGCATTCGCACTGCGAATGGTTCGTTCGCACTGCGAACCAACGAAGGAAAGCAAAAATTCATGCCCGAGATTCACTGCGAATGGGGTGATGAAGGAAGTTTTCTCCATATCTTTCAGCGCTATTTTGATTTGATTATAGCCCGAGAATCCATCCATGAATGAGAAGACTTTGAACTTTGTTGTACTGTCTACCAGCATGTCAATGTGTGGTAAGGGAAAGTCATCCTTTGGACTTGCTTTGTTCAGATCCCTATAGTCTACACACATTCTGACATTTCCGTCCTTTTTCGGAACTGGTACTATGTTGGCTAACCATTGAGGATATTCTGATGTAGCGAGGAAACCTGCGTCAATCTATTTCTGTACTTCCTCTTTGATTTTGATGGCCATGTCTGGGTGAGTCCGTCTTAGCCTTTGTTTTACTGGCGGACATTCTAATCTTAACGGTAGATGATGCTCCACGATGTTGGTATCTGTAATGCCCCGGTTTTGTCTTATTTATTTAATTGAGTCGATTTAATTATTTTTGTTTTATATTATTTTATTTTTGACTTTTATTTGACAATATATTATTTTTCATCGTTGTTTATGTTTTATCGCGTTTTGAGAGCGTTTGCGAGATATTTGAGTTGAGGGGTAAAATAGTCTTTTAAGGGTTTAGATATTTTATATAAATAGAAAGTAGAGAGAAATAGAGAGAAAGGAAAGAAAAAGGAAAGAAAGAGAAGGGAAGGAAAGGAAGAGGAAAGAAAAGAGAGAAAGAGCAAAAATCGACATAACTCCGTTTCAAGCGCGATTAATCGGGTAAGAGTGAGAAGTTTCAATTATATCTTGCTTGTGTATGTATATGTGTTGTTTGTTGTAATTGTTTTGGTTGTTTCGCAACTTTTCGTCTCGACTGGAATTAGGAGGGATTGATAGAAATCGATGTTTTCACGGATGAAATTCGATATAAACTGAGTAGAATACTTGTTATTAGGTTTGGATCATGTTTTGGTCGTTATAGTATGAATTAGAAGTGTTTGGGGTGGGAGAATGATGAATTTGGACCCATTATGACCTATAACAGCGCTGCTGTGAATCCCAAAATTCGCAGGTTCGCACTGCGAACGGCAGCGAATAGGAAAGCGAATGCTCGCCAGAGCTTCGGACTGCGAACGTCGTGTTGTTTTTCTTTCTGCCACGGTTCGCTGGGGGATTCGCACTGCGAAGGGGACAACAAAGGTTCACTGGGAGTTTGCACTACGAACTATAGGCTATTTTCAGTTCTGACTTGGTTCGCTGGGACATTCGCACTGCGAATGAGGAAGCGAAGGACTCGCTAGGAACTTCGCATTGCGAACATGACAGTTTTCTCAATTTGTTTTCTTTATAACTTTTGATCCGTGAGTCGGTTTAAGGCGCGGTTTGATGCGTTGGAAAGCTTTTGACATGTTCTTTCTTATTAAAATGATTTTGAGATTAGTGGCTGATTTAATTGTGTCAGGAATGTGGAGACGTATCGTTTTGTCGGCTTTTACCGTCGTAATTGTGTGTGATTGATGTGCTATCATGTGATATGCTTTTAATATGTATCGTATAGCTTGTGTGCTGTTATATGAGGTGAATATATATGATGAGTGTTGGTGATGATGGTTTGTGGCCTTATGGAGAAAAAATGTGTTGTTTTGGGTTTGATTTCAATGTATGATTAATGATGTTGTTGTGTGGTAAATACGTTGTTGGATTGAATATCAATGTATGTCTGTATGATGTGTTGTGGGTAGCCTTTGTGGTATGAATTCCTTGTGGAAGTAATTGTGATTGCATGATTGTTGTGGTTTGTGATGAAATGCATTGTTTGAAAGGTTTTTAATGCATGAATAATGATGATGAGATAATTCATAATGTTGAATTGTGGTGATGCATTTGATTGTCATGAGTTCTTGTGTGTCAAGCATCATGATATGCATCTTGTGATGTCGTGTGCCCTTGTGGGGTGTGAGCGACGAATCGGTTCCAGAGGGAATCCGCTATAACATCGTGTGCATTATACAAAGAGGACCTAAAGCGATGATTATAGACGATCGTGTGCCTTATACAAAGAGGACCTAAAGCGATCGGATCGTGTGCCTTATACAAAGAGGACCTAAAGCAATCCATAAACGTCGTGTGCCTTAAAAAAATAAGAGGACCTAAAGCGACGGGGAACATCGTTTGCCCGACGGGGAGTTACACTAAGTAACAAGCGATGGTTCCAATAGTTCCTGAGTGAACTAGTGATGAGATTGATGGATGGATGGTACCACATTTGCATAGAGTCGTTGTGTCGGTCTCTTTGCATTTGCATAAATCATGAATTGATTGATTATGTGTTGAGATTCATGTTTGAATTGGTGAATTGATGTGCATATGTGATAAATGCATTGATTGTGGATAATATGTCTCATGTGTAGACATGTGCTATGTGATGTGATGGTGTGTTTTCATATGGTATGACTATGGTGTGCCTTATGTGTGAATATGTGATTATGTTAGTATAATTGGTATATGTTACGTGTATTAATATGTGATGCTTGTGATGAGAATAACTATGTATGTGAATTTATATGTTTTGCATATTATTATGCAATCTTGATTTAGTTGTTATTTCTCACCCTTCTGTTGTGGTTTGTTGCTCTATGAGGCAATTGCAGATTTGTAGTCTTGGAGGCTTTTGTGAAGATTAGTTCTCCGTTCTTTTGTCGGTCTTGGTGTCTGCTCTGATACATAGCACGGGAGTCGGAGAAACGATTATGTTATATATGTATACCTTTGTTAGATTTATTTTGTAATACTTTTGTATGAATATTTTGACGTTATAAAATAATTTATTTGTAAAACAAGTCCGTTATGGATCTTTCCGCTTTATTCCATAATTGAACTTCATTTTGTTGGAAAAATTTTCCCTTTGAGGGTATCCTATTTTGTGCTATGTATCAAGAATTTATGAGCAGGGATTATATTTTATTTCTTTAAATGTGGCATCCTTGATTCTGTCGGAAAAATAAATTCTTAGTTACTCTGATTTATTTATGTATTATTTATTCACGATGGGAATTGGGGTGTTACATTAGTGGTATCAGAGCAGGTCGGTCCGTCCGGCCAAGTTGTTGAGTCAGTTGGAGTGACAGTTGAATACTGTCGATGTTGTTGGTCCCTTAGTACGTGATATGTATGTGGAGCACTGTCACTACTTTCTGGTTTCCTAATCTTTTGTCTTCAGGATTGAGAATGAGATAAGTGGGGGAGGAGCTTGTACATCTCCAGGTTGCTTCAAGTGTGGAGCGTGGGCTCAGTGTGTCGTTGGTTGCAAGATTGTAAGTGTTGTTTAGACAGTGTGGTTCCCGGTTCCAGAAGGAATGCGGAGGTAAGGTTTATGACGATTAAGGATTTGTGACTTAGGTAGTTTTGTGCACAGGATGCAAGGAATGCTATTATAGTTTGGTAAAGACGGTTTATGCCCCATCATGGTTGTCGGCTGTCTATCGATAAATTGAGGAACTGATCACCCTTAATCTCTTGTTGATAGTAGACGGAATTATGTTGGATGGAATATACGTGTCTTTCCGGCTTGATAGTGTGTGAAATGAATTGTTTGGAATTAAGAAAGTGCTTACGGATTGTTTTGTTGAGTCGATGAAGATTCTTATACTGGAAGATGAGATGGATTAAAGGTTTTGGTATATTGGTCCGGTTGGGAAGTCGTTGAGAGAGAATGATTGGGTATTGTTAAAGGTTGTTCTCAGAGTGTAGAGTGTAAACTCAAATTTGGCAAAGGTGAAGATTTGAGGTTTGGATCTGCTAAGTAAGTAAAAGAACTTTTAGGAAGTGAAACTCAGATGGAAAGAGCGGTTGGAAGATTTACTGGAAAATGGATTTGTGAAACCAAGTGTGTCGTCTTAGAGAGCTCCAGTATTGATAGTAATAAAAGGGAATGATGATTGAATGGAATAACAAGCTTGATGTGTATGACGGTATTGAGACTATGGAAAGCAAAACTTAGAGTTCTGGTGATGTTTGGAGTCTTTGGAATTGTAGAGCATTAATGGAAATTTTGAGAGAACCCTTATGGATGGATGTAGTGTCTGAGAGTTCTTTTGGGTTGGTTGTTGCTACATGTTGGGATTTATGGAATCTGGACTGTCACAAGAAGGAATTGGGTATGGATTACTGACAGTTGAATAAGGTAACGATTGAGAATAAGTGTCCACTTTCGGGAATAGATGATTGGAATAGTTTGGTTGAATTTGATTGAAATTACATTTGTTTGGAACATTTGATAAGGATAATGAATTTAGTGAGTTGAGGCTTTAATCTACTTAATGTGACTGGTTAGGTTTTTTATCATCGGATTAGGCTATTATTTACTCGGTTAAGTTTGTATGTGAGTAACCAGTTACCCAGTGAGAAGTTTTGCAAAAACTTTAAGAATTATATCTTTTAGAATTTGGTTGGGCATTACAATGGGCAGTGATGTTATTTGGTGTTAGTAATGCGTCAGGAATGTTTGTGGAGTATATGAAACGTATCTTCTACATTTATTTGGATAAGTTCGTAGTGGTTTTGATTGAGGATATTCGGATCTGTTATAAACTCAGAGGGAGAACAGGTAGAGTGTTTGAGATTGGAATTGCAAGTGTTGAAAAGAGACGAAGTTTTATGTTAGGTAATTCGAGTGAGAATTTTGGTTGAAAAGAGTTAGTTTTCTTGGATATGTTATTTCAGATGAGAGTATTGTTATGGATCCATCGGAAGTAGATGTAGTTTTACAAGAGAGGCTCTGAAGTCGGTCAAGGAGATTAGAAATTTTTGGACTTTAGTTGGTTATTACCGGAGGTTATGGAAGGCTTTTTCCAAGTTAGCGTTTTCGTTACTTCGATGGACTTGCAAAAGGTAAGTCGTTTGTTTTGGATGTTTATTGTGAGGAAAGTTTCCGAGAGCTGAAGTAGAAGTTGTCTATGGCTCCAGTTTTGATTCTGTGTGATCCTAATAAACTGTTTGTGAGGTATTGTGATGTGTCTTTGATGAGTTTAGTTAGTGTGTTAATGCAAGAGGGTAAAGTCGTGGCTTATGCTTTACGACAATTGAGGATTTATAAAAGGATCTATACTATTCAGGATTTGGAATCGGTCGCGGTTGTATTGTGTTGGAAAATTTGGAGGTATTATCCTTATGGTTCTAGGTTCGAAGGGTTTGGTAACCGCAAGAGTTTAGAGTACTTGTTTGGTCTGAAGGAACAGAGTATGAGACAACGAGGACAGTTAGAATTCGCGGAGAGTTATAGATTTGGCTTGGATTATTCTTCGGGAAAAGCTAAGGTTGTGCCTGATGAGTTAAGCCGAAAGTTTTTATGTAAGTTCGTTTTGATGGTCAGAGAATTAGAATTATTTGAGAAGTTCAGAGACTTATGTATGGTGTGTGAGATAACACAGTAAAGTGTGAGGTTGGGGATATTAAAGTGAACAGTGATTTTTGGAGAATATGAGAAAGAGTTAGCTTTGGATGTGAGATTGGTAGTTTTAATGGTTGCGAGTAATCAGAGTGCGCAACGGAAGCGTGATGTGGAACATTTCGTATATGCGTGTGTGACTAGATAGAGTTCAAAGGGTGAACAGTGGAAAACGGTAAGGATGATGAGACTGTGGGATGTTCTATAATGGAAGTGATAAGTGGAAGGTTTCAATGTTAATCAGGTACTAAAATGTAGATGGATGTTTTGGTTATATGTTCGATTGGGGAATCGCAACATTGTTGTAATATTGTTGTGTGACAAGGATGTTAGTATTGTGGTTATCTAGAGGTTGTTGAAACGATGTTGGGTTGTAGAACTTTATGTTCTTGTTTGTGTGGTTGCCTCGTTTCCATGGTGATGGTTCGAGTGTGAGTGGATAATTCCTTGGTGGGGAATTAGAGGAGTGTTACCTACTGTAATGGTAACGATCTTGTTGTGTTCTGGTTCAAGAGTGAACCTGTGTGTGTCCGTAACTTGGGTATTCTTTGAGTTGTGAGTTGGTCGTCAAGTGCATTGTATGGGCTTGCATCTTGTCGTTGTAGTTGTCGTCATCGTCGTGTCGTTGTTGTGGTTGCTGTTAGCGAGGTAGTTTGTTAGTTTGTGTTATTCGTGGGGTGCCTCTTGTTAGCATGTTAGTTGTTGGTCGGATGCGAGAGTCGTGTCCGGAGTTGTTTGTCTCAGTATATTTTCGAGGACGAAAATGTCTAAGTGTGGGAGAATTGTAACGCCCCGGTTTTGTCTTATTTTTTAATTGAGTCGATTTAATTATTTTTGTTTTATATTATTTTATTTTTGACTTTTATTTGACAATATATTATTTTTCATCGTTGTTTATGTTTTATCGCGTTTTGAGAGCGTTTGCGAGATATTTGAGTTGAGGGGTAAAATAGTCTTTTAAGGGTTTAGATATTTTATATAAATAGAAAGTAGAGAGAAATAGAGAGAAAGGAAAGAAAAAGGAAAGAAAGAAAAGGGAAGGAAAGGAAGAGGACAGAAAAGGGAGAAAGAGCAAAAATCGACATAACTCTGTTTCAAGCGCGATTAATCGGGTAAGGGTGAGAAGTTTCAATTATATCTTGCTTGTGTATGTATATGTGTTGTTTGTTGTAATTGTTTTGATTGTTTCGCAACTTTTCGTATCTACTGGAATTAGGAGCGATTGATAGAAATCGATGTTTTCACGGATGAAATTCGATATAAACTGAGTAGAATACTTGTTATTAGGTTTGGATCATGTTTTGGTCGTTATAGTATGAATTGGAAGTGTTTGGGGTGGGAGAATGATGAATTTGGACCCATTATGACCTATAACAGCGCTGCTGCGAATCCCAGAATTCGCAGGTTCGCACTGCGAACGGCAGCGAATAGGAAAGCGAATGCTCGCCAGAGCTTCGCACTGCGAACGTCGTGTTGTTTTTCTTTCTGCCACGGTTCGCTGGGGGATTCGTGTAACGACCCAGTTTTGTCAGTTTTAGTTATTTTATTTAATTGAGTCATTTTTTATTATTTTATTATTATATTATTTTATTTCTAACTTTTATGTGATAATATGTTATTTTTTATCATGATTATATTTTATCGCGTTTTGGGAACATTTGCGAGTTATTTGAGTGTGGGGGTATTTTGGTCATTTCATTTTATTTTGATTTAAGTTAGTAGAATAGAATGAGAGAAAATAGAAAGGAAAGAAAAAGAAGAGAAGAAAAGTAGAGAGAAAGAAGAAGAGAAGAAAAAGAGAGAAACTTGGGAAAGAAGAAAACTATACAACCGACTTTCTAAGCACGATTAAATCGGGTAAGGGTGCGAAACTCGATTATACTATGCTTGTGTATGATTATGTATGTGTCTGTTTGAATGTTTATGGCGTTTACATGGTTTTTCAATTCTAGGTCGAACGATAGGAATCGATGATTTAGCGGGTGAAATGTGATGTAAATGTTGTAGAATGTTTGTTACCATGATTGGGTTGTATTCTGATTGTTATGTTTTGATTAGAAAGAGATTTTGGGTGAAAATGTGGGTTTTTGGGGTTTCAACAGCGCTACAGAATTCTAGGTTTTCCTTGGTTCGCCTAGCGAACCTGGGGCGAAGCAGCTGACGAATGAGTTTTCGCGGGTTCGCCTAGCGAACCAGTTAGCGAAGGTCAACGAAGGTTCGCTGAGTTGTTCGCCTAGCGAACTTTGTAGGTTTTTGGTTCTGTTTGTTTCTGACTTGGTTCGCCAAGGGGTTCGCCTAGCGAACTTTGTATCTGTTTTTATCTAGTAGTGGGTTCGCGGGATGTTCGCCTCGCGAAGGTGGTAGCGAATGCTCGCTAGAGGGTTCGCCTAGCAAACATAGCTGTTTGTGCAATTTTGTTTTCTTCCTAACTTTTGATCTGTGGTTCGGTTTGATGCGTTAGAAAGCTTATAAAGTGTTCTTTCTTATGATGATGGTTTTGAGATTGTTGGCCGATTAATTTATGTTGGGAATTTGAAATAGTGTCGTTTTGTCGACTTTTGCCGTTTTAATTGTGTGTAATTGATGTGTATAATGCAATGTGCTATTGATATGGATATGGTATGACTTGTGTGTTGTTGTATGGTGTAAATGCATGTGTTTAGATGGTGTGATGATGGTTGTGGCCATATGGCAATTAAATGCATTGTTTTGGGCTTGAATTGTAAAGCATGATTTTGTTGATTGAGATGATTGCATATATGTGTGCATTATGAATGTCATGAGTCATTGTATGCCAAGCATCATGATATGCATGTTATTGGTGTTGTGTGTCCTAGTGGGTGTGAGCAACGAATCGATTCCAGATGGAATCTGCTATAACATCGTGCGCCTTAAAAATAAGAGGACCTAAAGCGATCTGATTGGATCGTATGCCTTAAAAATAAGAGGACCTAAAGTGATGGTTATAGACGATCGTGCGCATTATACAAAGAGGACCTAAAGCGATCGGATTGTGTACCTTAAATACATAAGAGGACCTAAAGCAATCCATAAACGTCGTGCGCCTTAAATACATAAGAAGACCTAAAGCGACGGGGAACATCGTTTGCCCGACGGGGTGTTACATGAGTAATCCTAAGTAACAAGCGATGATTCTAGCTGAGTTCCTGAGTGAACTAGTGATGAGATTTGTTGGAAGTCGGTACTGCATGTGCATTGCATAGGGTCGTTGTGTCGGTCTCTGTGCATTTGTATAAATCATGAATAAATCGTTGTGTGTGGATTTGTGGATGAAATAGATGAATTGATATATGTATATGTGTTGGCGACATTTGTATTGTGCATGGTTGATATACCTTGGTGATGTATATATGAAATATGTGTGGTATTGGATTGTGGTGCATTTGTGGTGAGAATATTTTACTTGTGCATTTCTGTGAATATATATATATATATATTTGTATGCAATTATATTATGATTGTGTTTCTCACCCTTCTACTGTTTTATAATGCTCTACGAGGCATTGCAGATTAGATTGTTGGAGGTATTTTTATGAAGCGTAGGTCTTCATTCTTTTGTCGGTCGGCTCTGATATGTGACACCGGGTAGTCGGGGTGATCGAGTGCGATTTTTTTTGTATCATGTATATGTACCTTTTGGATGTACTTGGTTAACTTTGTATATAATCAACTTTTATGATATATATATATATATATATGAGATTCAGTTACGGATTTTCCGCTTTCATTCTGTTCCTGAATTGTGGGTGTACTACTACCTGAATTGTTGCATATCTTTATGAGCAGGTGTTGTAAGTTTGTTTCAAATTGATATGGTGCCCCTTTCTATGTCGTGAATGTTTAAATATACTCTGATTATTTGTTACCACTTTAATAGCTTGGGGTATAGAGACGAGGTGTTACATTAAGTGGTATCAGATCCAGTCCGTGTTAGTTCGTGTCGGTTCGTGTCTGTTCGTGTCTGTTCTTGTCGGTGTTGGCGTTTGCGTTTAGAGTGAGCTGTTTGTTTAACTATAGTTTCTGTTATTGGAAATAAACAGAATATGGCTGGTAGGAATGATGCTACTTTGGCTGCTGCGATGCAAGCGATGGCTCGGGCTGTGCAGGGTGCACCGAATGCTGCTGGAAATGATGAGTTCAGGAAGAACAAACCGTCTGTCTTTAAAGGGAGACATGATCCTGATGGTGCACAGATTTGGTTGAAAGAGATTGAAAGGATTTTCTGAGTAATGGATTGTGAGGAGGATCAGAAGGTGAGACTGGGTACTCACATGTTGCTGGAAGAAGCTGATGATTGGTGGGTTGGTACACGTCATGTGTTGGAAGCTGCAGAGGAGGAAGAGATCACTTGGGAAGTGTTTATCCGGGAGTTTTTGAGGAAGTATTTTCCCGAAGATGTCAGAGGAAAGAAAGAGATAGAGTTCTTGGAATTGAAACAAGGTAGTATGTCTGTTGTTGACTATACCGCTAAGTTTGTTGAGTTGGTGCAGTTTTATCCACATTATGCGGAGGCGACTGCGGAATTTTCTAAGTGTGTTAAGTTCGAAAGTGGGTTGCGTCCTGGGATTAAACAGGCTATTGGTTATCAGAGGATTCGAAGGTTTGCAGACTTGGTGGATTGTTGTAGGATTTTTGAAGAGGATAGCAAGGCTCGTTCTACTCATTATAAGAGTATGACCGACAGGAAAGGGAAGCAACAGGTGCGTGGTGGTCCTTATGTGACACCAGCTGATAAGGGTAGGCAAAGGGGTACTTTTGACCGAAGGCCAAGTGGGGGAGGAATGTCAAGTCCTATGAGATGTTTTAGGTGTGGTGATCTAGGACATCAGTAGTTTGATTGTAGGAAAGATATGAGGAAGTGTTCTAATTGTGGAGGCTTTGGGCATGTCGCAGCCGAGTGCAAAAGGAAGAATGTGGTGAACTGTTTCAATTATGGCGAAGTTGGTCACATTAGCACAAAGTGTCCGAAACCGAAGCAGGCTCCAGCTGGTGGGAAAGTCTTTGCGTTGTCAGGAACTCAGACTTCAAGTGCAGATCGTCTGATCAGAGGTACTTGCTTTATTAATAGTATGCCTTTAGTTGCTATTATTGATACTGGAGCGACTCATTCATTTATTTCGTCTGAGTGCGCGAAGTGTTTGAATCTTGTGTTGTCTTCGATGGATGGAGAGATGGTTATTGATACTCCAGCAATGGGGTCAGTAACTACTTCTTTGGTTTGTTTAAGTTATCCTTTGACCATTTATGGTAAAGACTTTGAGATGGATTTAGTGTGTTTGCCGTTGGAGGGATTAGATGTGGTTCTAGGAATGAATTGGTTGCAGTTTAATCGGGTTCATATTGATTGTTATCATAAGCTGGTAAGGTTTCCTTCTCTGGAGGAAGACGAAGACTCGAGTTTCATATCTACCAAAGAGTTGAAGAAACTTTTGGCGGATGAAGCTCAGTTGTTTGGGTTG
Source organism: Lathyrus tuberosus (assembly GCA_022829125.1). Taxonomy (NCBI): domain Eukaryota; kingdom Viridiplantae; phylum Streptophyta; class Magnoliopsida; order Fabales; family Fabaceae; genus Lathyrus; species Lathyrus tuberosus. Next base: position 5,872,951 of record JALAZF010000141.1, on the reverse strand, counting down.
TTTTCATCATTGATGGTGGATAGTCAAGTTTCACTTGATGTGTTTCCTGTGGTGTGTGAATTTCCTGAAGTGTTTCCTAAGGATATTTCAGATGTGCCGCCAGAGAGAGAGAGGTGGAGTTTTCTATAGATCTAGTTCCTGGTACTAGACCTGTGTCTATGGCACCTTACAGAATGTCGGCAGCTGAGTTGGTGTAACTGAAAAAGCAATTGAATGACTTGTTGGAGAAGAGGTTTGTGAGACCAAGTGTGTCGCCTTGGGGTGCTCCAGTTTTGTTGGTGAAAAAGAAAGATGGAAGTATGCGATTGTGTATTGATTATCGCCAGTTGAATAAGGTGACGATTAAGAATAAGTATCCTCTTCCAAGGATTGATGATCTGATGGATCAGTTGGTTGGTGCTTGTGTGTTTAGTAAGATTGATTTGAGATCAGGGTATCATCAGATAAGGGTGAAAGAAGAAGATATTTAGAAGACGGCTTTTAGGACACGTTACGGTCATTATGAATATTCGGTGATGTCGTTCGGGGTTTCTAATGCGCCAGGTGTGTTTATGGAATACATGAATCGTATTTTTCACGATCAATTGGATCGATTTGTTGTTGTGTTTATTGATGACATTTTGATTTATTCTAAGTCTCGGGAGGAGCACGCGGAGCATTTGCGCATTGTTTTGCAAGTTTTGAAGGAAAGGAAACTTTTTGCTAAATTGTCCAAGTGTGAATTCTGGTTGTCGAAAGTGAGTTTTCTTGGTCACGTGATTTCAGGTAACGGTATTGCTGTGGATCCATCTAAAATAGAAGCAGTTCTACAATGGGAGCCTCCGAGATCTGTTACTGAAATTAGAAGCTTTTTGGGTTTAGCCGGTTATTATCGAAGTTTTATTGAAGGTTTTTCTAAGTTGGCACTTCCTTTGACCCAATTGACTTGTAAAGGGCAAGCATTCATTTGGGATATTCGGTGTGAGGAAAGTTTTAATGAGCTGAAGAAGAGATTGACGACAGCTCCGATTTTGATTTTACTGGATCCTACTGAACCATTTGTGGTCTATTGTGATGCGTCTTTGATTGGCCTAGGTGGGGAGTTGATGCAGGAAGGTAAGGTTGTAGCTTACGCTTCAAGGCAATTGAGAGTGCATGAGAAAAATTATCCTACTCATGATCTTGAGTTAGCGGCCATGGTGTTTGTGTTGAAGATTTGGAGGCATTATCTCTACGGTGCAAGATTCGAAGTCTTTAGTGATCACAAAAGCTTAAAATATTTGTTTGATCAGAAGGAGCTGAATATGAGGCAACGTAGATGGTTGGAGTTTTTGAAGGACTACGACTTTGGCTTGAATTACCATCCTGGTAAAGCTAATGTGGTAGCCGATGCGTTGAGCCGAAAATTGTTGCATATGTCGGCTTTGATGGTTAAGGAGTGGGAACTTTTGGAATCATTTAGAGACTTGAGTTTGGTATGTGAAGTGACATCGGATAGTGTGAGGCTTGGTATGTTGAAGGTTACTAATGATTTTCTGTTGACCGTTAGCGAGAAACAGAAATTGGATGTGAAATTTGTGGATTTGATGACGGTGGGTGATAAATTGGAAATGAGGACTTTAAAGTGGACGATCAAGGTGTTTTGAGGTTCCGAGGTAGAATTTGTATTCCGGACGATTCGAATTTGAAACGGATGATTTTGGAAGAAGGACACCGGAGTAATTTGAGTATACATCCGGGAGCTAATAAGATGTACCAAGATTTGAAGAAAATTTTCTGGTGGTCTGGATTGAAGAGAGATGTGGCTCAGTTTGTGTATGCGTGTTTGACTTGTCAGAAGTCGAAGGTAGAACATCTGAGGCCTAGTGGTTTGTTGCAACCGTTGGATATTCCTGAGTGGAAATAGGACAACATTTCTATGGATTTTGTAACGGGGTTGCCAAATACACAGCGAGGGCATAATGCTATTTGGGTGGTTGTGGAAAGGCTGACTAAATCGGCTTATTTCATTCTGATTGACATCAGTTTTACTTTGGAGAGGTTGGCCGAGATTTACATCAGTGTGATTATGAAGTTGCATGGGGTTCCGTTGAGCATTATTTCGGATCGAGATCCGAGGTTTACTTCGAGATTTTGGGAAAGTTTGCAAAAGGCTTTGGGATCTAAATTGAGATTGAGTTCGGCTTATCATCCTCAGACGGATGGACAGACGAAGAGGACGATTCAGTTATTAGAGGATTTATTGAGAGCGTGTGTTCTTGAACAAGGTGGTGCGTGGGATAATTATCTTGCATTGATTGAATTTACGTATAACAACAGTTTCCATTCGAGTATTGGAATGGCACCGTTTGAAGCATTGTATGGACGAAGATGTCGAACACCTTTGCGTTGGCACGAATCTGGTGAGAGTTCGGTGGTTGGACCGGAATTGGTACAACCAACTACGGATAAGGTGAAGGTTATTCGCGAGAAAATGAAGGCTTCTCAGAGTAGGCAAAAGAGTTATCATGATCGGAGAAAAAAAGATTTCGAGTTCCAAGAGGGTGATCATGTATTTTTGAGAGTTGGTCGTGCATTGAAATCGAAGAAGCTTACTTCTCGGTTTATTGGTCCTTACCAGATATCCGCGAGAGTTTGTGTTGTGGCTTATCGGGTGGCGTTGCCGCCGAATCTGTCGAATTTGCATGATGTGTTTCATGTTTCACAGCTTCGGAAGTATGTTCCGGATCCATCGCATGTGATTCCGATGGATGTGGTTGAGGTAAGGGAGAACCTTACAGTTGAGACATTACCGGTGAGTAATTTAGATCGCGAGTTGAAGCGGTTAAGAGGCAAGGATATTGCACTAGTGAAGGTAGCGTGGGGAGGCGCTGCTAAGGGCAATTTGACTTGGGAGTTGGAGAGTCAGATGCGGGAGTCATATCCAGAGTTGTTCATCTCAGGTATATTTTCGAGGACGAAAATTTCTAAGTGGGGGAGAGTTGTAACGACCCAGTTTTGTCAGTTTTAGTTGTTTTATTTAATTGAGTCGTTTTTGATTATTTTATTATTATATTATTTTATTTCTGACTTTTATGTGATAATATATTATTTTTCATCGTGATTATATTTTATCGCGTTTTGGGAACATTTGCGAGATATTTGAGTGTGGGGGTATTTTGGTCATTTCATTTTATTTTGATTTAAGTTAGTAGAATAGAATGAGAGAAAATAGAAAGGAAAGAAAAAGAAGAGAAGAAAAGTAGAGAGAAAGAAGAAGAGAAGAAAAAGAGAGAAACTTGGGAAAGAAGAAAACTATACAACCGACTTTCTAAACACGATTAAATCGGGTAAGGGTGCGAAACTCGATTATATTATGCTTGTGTATGATTATGTATGTGTGTGTTTGAATGTTTATAGTGTTTACATGGTTTTTCAATTCTAGGTCGAATGATAGGAATCGATGATTTAGCGGGTGAAATGTGATGTAAATGTTGTAGAATGTTTGTTACCATGATTGGGTTGTATTCTGATTGTTATGTTTTGATTAGAAAGAGATTTTGGGTGAAAATATGGGTTTTTGGGGTTTCAACAGTGCTGCAGAATTTTGGGGTTTCCTTGGTTCGCCTAGCGAACCTGGGGCGAAGCAACTGGCGAATGAGTTTTCGCGGGTTCACCTAGCGAACCAGTTAGCGAAGGTCAGCGAAGGTTCACTGAGTTGTTCGCCTAGCGAACTTTGTATGTTTTTGGTTCTTTTTGTTTCTGACTTGGTTCACCAAGGGGTTCGCCTAGCGAACTTTGTATCTGTTTTTATCTAGTAGTGGGTTCGCGGGACGTTCGCCTAGCGAAGGTGGTAGCGAATGCTCGCTAGAGGGTTCGCCTAGCGAACATAGCTGTTTGTGCAATTTTGTTTTCTTCCTAACTTTTGATCTGTGGTTCGGTTTAAGACGTGGTTTGATGTGTTAGAAAGCTTATAAAGTGTTCTTTCTTATGATGATGGTTTTGAGATTGTTGGTCGATTAATTTATGTCTGGAATTTGAAATAGTGTCATTTTGTTGACTTTTGTCGTTTTAATTGTGTGTAATTGATGTGTATAATGCAATGTTCTATTGATATGGATATGGTATGACTTGTGTGCTGTTGTATGGTGTAAATGCATGTGTTTAGATGGTGTGATGATCGTTGTGGCCATATGGCAATTAAATGCATTGTTTTGGGCTTGAATTGCAAGGCATGATTTTGTTGATTGAGATGATTGCATATATGTGTGCATTATGAATGTCATGAGTCATTGTATACCAAGCATCATGATATGCATGTTGTTGGTGTTGTGTGCCCTAGTGGGTGTGAGTAACGAATCGATTCCAGAGGGAATCTTCTATAACATCGTGCGCCTTAAAAATAAGAGGACCTAAAGCGATCTGATTGGATCGTACGCCTTAAAAATAATAGGACCTAAAGCGATGGTTATAGACGATCGTGCGCATTATACAAAGAGGACCTAAAGCGATCGGATTGTGCGCCTTAAATACATAAGAGGACCTAAAGCAATCCATAAACGTCGTGCACCTTAAATACATAAGAGGACCTAAAGCGACGGGGAACATCGTTTGCCCGACGGGGTGTTACATGAGTAATCCTAAGTAACAAGCGATGATTCCAGCAGAGTTCCTGAGTGAACTAGTGATGAGATTTGTTGGAAGTCGGTACCGCATGTGCTTTCCATAGGGTCGTTGTGTCGGTCTCTGTGCATTTGCATAAATCATGAATAAATCGTTGTGTGTGGATTTGTGGATGAAATAGATGAATTGATATATGTATATGTGTTGGTGACATTTGTATTGTGCATGGTTGATATACCTTGGTGATGTATATATGAAATATGTGTGGTATTGGATTGTGGTGCATTTGTGGTGAGAATATTTTACTTGTGCATTTCTGTGAATATATATATATTTGTATGCAATTATATTATGATTGTGTTTCTCACCCTTCTGCTATTTTATAATGCTCTACGAGGCATTGCAGATTAGATTGCTGGAGGTCTTTTTGTGAAGCGTAGGTCTTCATTCTTTTGTCGGTCGACTCTGATATGTGACACCGAGTAGTTGGGGTGATCGAGTGCGATTTTTTTTTGTATCATGTATATGTACCTTTTGGATGTACTTGGTTAACTTTGTTTATAATCAACTTTTATGATATATATATATATATGAGATTCAGTTATGGATTTTCCGCTTTCATTCTGTTCCTGAATTGTGGGTGTACTACTACCTGAATTGTTGTATATCTTTATGAGCAGGTGTTGTATGTTTGTTTCAAATTGATGTGGCGCCCCTTTCTATGCCGTGAATGTTTAAATATACTCTGATTATTTGTTACCACTTTAATAGCTTGGGGTATAGAGACGGGGTGTTACAATTCGCACTGCGAAGGGGACAACGAAGGTTCGCTGGGAGTTCGCACTGCGAACTATAAGCTATTTTCAGTTCTGACTTGGTTCGCTGGGACATTCGCACTGCGAATGAGGAAGCGAAGGACTCGCTAGGAACTTCGCATTGCGGACATGACAGTTTTCTCAATTTGTTTTCTTTATAACTTTTGATCCGTGAGTCGGTTTGAGGCGCGGTTTGATGCGTTGGAAAGCTTTTGACATGTTCTTTCTTATTAAAATGGTTTTGAGATTAGTGGCCGATTTAATTGTGTCGGGAATGTGGAGACGTATCGTTTTGTCGGCTTTTACCGTCGTAATTGTGTGTGATTGATGTGCTATCATGTGATATGCTTTTAATATGTATCGTATAGCTTGTGTGCTGTTATATGAGGTGAATATATATGATGAGTGTTGGTGATGATGGTTTATGGCCTTATGGAGAAAAAATGTGTTGTTTTGGGTTTGATTTCAATGTATGATTAATGATGTTGTTGTGTGGTAAATACATTGTTGGATTGAATATCAATGTATGTCTGTATGATGTGTTGTGGGTAGCCTTTGTGGTATGAATTTCTTGTGGAAGTAATTGTGATTGCATGATTGTTGTGGTTTGTGATGAAATGCATTGTTTGAAAGGTTTTCAATGCATGAATAATGATGATGAGATAATTCATAATGTTGAATTGTGGTGATGCATTTGATTGTCATGAGTTCTTGTGTGTCAAGCATCATGATATGCATCTTGTGATGTCGTGTGCCCTTGTGGGGTGTGAGCGACGAATCGGTTCCAGAGGGAATCCGCTATAACATCGTGTGCCTTATACAAAGAGGACCTAAAGCGATGATTATAGACGATCGTGTGCCTTATACAAAGAGGACCTAAAGCGATCGGGTCGTGTACCTTATACAAAGAGGACCTAAAGCGATCCATAAATGTCGTGTGCCTTAAAAAAATAAGAGGACCTAAAGCGACGGGGAACATCGTTTGCCCGACGGGGAGTTACGCTAAGTAACAAGCGATGGTTCCAATCGTTCCTGAGTGAACTAGTGATGAGATTGATGGATGGATGGTACCGCATTTGCATAAAGTCGTTGTGTCGGTCTCTTTGCATTTGCATAAATCATGAATTGATTGATTATGTGTTGAGATTCATGTTTGAATTGGTGAATTGATGTGCATATGTGATAAATGCATTGGTTGTGGATAATATGTCTCATGTGTAGACATGTGCTATGTGATGTGATGGTGTGTTTTCATATGGTATGACTATGGTGTGCCTTATGTGTGAATATGTGATTATGTTAGTATAATTGGTATATGTTACGTGTATTAATATGTGATGCTTGTGGTGAGAATAACTATGTATGTGAATTTATATGTTTTGCATATTATTATGCAATCTTGATTTAGTTGTTATTTCTCACTTTTCTGCTGTGGTTTGTTGCTCTATGAGGCAATTGCAGATTTGTAGTCTTGGAGGCTTTTGTGAAGATTAGTTCTCCGTTCTTTTGTCGGTCTTGGTGTCTGCTCTGATACGTAGCACGGGAGTCGGGGAAACGATTATGTTATATATGTATACCTTTGTTATATTTATTTTGTAATACTTTTGTATGAATATTTTGACGTTATAAAATAATTTATTTGTAAAACAAGTCCGTTATGGATCTTTTCGCTTTATTCCATAATTGAACTTCATTTTGTTGGAAAAAGTTTCCCTTTGAGGGTATCCTATTTTGTGCTATGTATCAAGAATTTATGAGCAGGGATTGTATTTTCTTTCTTTAAATGTGGCATCCTTGATTCTGTCGGAAAAATAAATTCTTAGTTACTCTGATTTATTTATGTATTATTTATTCGCGATGGGAATTGGGGTGTTACAGTATCCAACCCTGGCATATCCTGATAGGACCAAGCGAATACATCGGGAAACTCTATGAGAAGCTTTATCAAACTTTCTTTGACAGTTGGACTGAGCAGTGCCCCAATCTTGACTTTCTTTGTTTCTTCTTCTGAACCCAAGTTGACCGCTTCCAAAGACTCTTTGTGAGGTTCAATGGACCTTTCCTCTTGTCTGAGTAATCGTGAGATCTCTTTTAGAATTTCTTTGTCATTTTCTTCGTCAGCCTCAAATACCGAGAATTCAAAGTTGGGAGAAGGCGTTGGATCGTATGTTTCAATGGGGTTTAAAACAAGCAATCTGCATGACATGATGATTTTTTTTAGAAGAGATAGAGAGAATGCAAGAGTGCGTGCAGTGTATTTTCTGAAAAACGCTTGTTTTTATTATTTGAGTTGTTTTTAGGATTACCATTTTCTGAAAAGGAGAAAAGAGAAAACAACAATAAATGCAAAAATTACAGAACGACGTTATTTTATTTATGATCTTGTCGATTCTTGAAACTACAGCCCTATAAAACAAAACTCAGTCACTTTGGACGAATCGAAGAGAGACATTTACAGAAAGTGAGCCCTATCAAAACATTCGTTTCACCTGGGCAGAGTGAAAGGTTAAAACAAAGATGGCAATTACTTAGACTTATGGACAATCTTCGGGACATCTACAGCAACCCATTGGTGGCGAACTCCTCGGTGAATCACAAAGTCTGGTACCTTCCTTCTTGACTTGTCTTCAAAAATAACGCTGATTTCTGGTGGAGCAGGATCGTTGGAATCTGTCTCCCAAACAGAGTTTTCGTAGGAGGCTTCCTCAGTTGTATCTTGCACAATGTCTGTATTCTCGGGTATATCTCCCCATCCAGTTGGCTGAATGTCTTCAAGCCTGATGCAAGAGCTTTTGGGAGCGGTGTACTTGACCATGAAGTCGTATTTGCCACTTGGTTGTCCCAGGGTGTCCCACACTTCTTTGGAACTGGAGGAGTCATCTCTCTCGATGATGTTGACCTCGGGAAAGGCATAGTTAAGGAACTCTTGTCCTGCAATCTTTTCAAATTCATCGTTATACTGGATATTTTCAGAATGCCCTGAGTAATGATCCTAGGATTCTATGGGGACACATGTATTCTTTTCAATGATGCTCAGCTGATATGCATCGTTCGGCTAACTCTTTTGCCCCAAGTCTCCTGGGTACAGCTTCCAGATAGGCAGGTCATCCATTGGGCCATAATAGTCATGGTCAAAGTTGTCTTTCATCAGAGTGTGCTCCTCTAATGAGTTTGGTGGAGCACGACATCCTTCCGGATCACAATCTTCGTATATCATTTTGATGTCTGACCTCGGTATATATCTCAGACTCTGTGCAGGATAACAAAATGGCTTAGGAACCTCTTCCTGAGACATATAACCGTCTTCGTTAAGATAGGACTTCCACTCTTCATCTGTATCGGAGGAGTCACCCTCGTTGATGGTATGTACTTCTTGAGACACTGGGTGAAGGAAACCCCCACTGTGGAAGAAGTCCTGAATAGGATGAAGATTTTCATTTCTAGTAGAAGTCCGGGTACAGGTTGAAGAAAAACCAAGACCTTTCTTTGTCTTGTTGTCAGTAGGAATGACAAGTTGTCCCCATCCTTTTGCATTGTTGCTTTTGATCACTTCGAGAGTATCTTTGTACGAGGAAATCAATGTTCCTTTTTCTGACTGATTGTCGTTGCTCACCGAAAGTGCTTGGAACTGGGTTCCAACAACCTCTTCTGGTTCTACACATGATTATGATAAGTTACTCACGATCAAGGCTTGCTCTCCACGGACTGTGACTAATTGGTTATTCTTGACGAACTTCAGCTTCTAGTGAAGTGTCGAGGTGACTGCCCCAGCCTCATGTATCCAAGGTCTTCCCAACAAACAGTTGTATGCTGCCCGGATGTCCATGACCTGGAAAGTGTGAGGACCAATAGTTATGGGAAGGTCGACTTCGCCGATAACTGTTTTCCGGGATCCATCAAATGCTTTGACGATGACCTCACTGCCTCTCATCGGAGATCCTTTAAAGGATAGTCGCATTAGAGTATACTTCGGCATAACATTCAGAGTCGATCCGGTATCTACCAATACATTGGCTAAAGCATCGTCCTGGAAGTTGACTGTAATATTGAGTGCCATGTTGTGACTTTTGCCTTCTTCCGGCAGTTCCTCATCACTAAACCCCGAGTTGTTGCAGGAAGTGATGTTGGAGATTATGCTATCGAATTGTCTTATTGACACATCTTGTTCCACAAAGGCCTACTCTAAGACTTTCTGTAGCGCCTCTCTGTGGGCTTCGGAACTGAGTAAAAGAGATAGTACAGAGATTTTTGAAGGAGTTTGCAACAGCTAATCAACAATGTTGTACTCACTCTTTTGGATGAGCTTCAGCATCTCATCGTTGTTCTTTGAAAGGTCGGGATTACTGGACTGACCGACTAATTGATCAGGAACTTCTGTTTGAGGATCCTTTTCTTTCTTGGGTTCTCCAACTCCTCGGTTGAAGATTCGACCGCTCCGTGTCACTCGACTGATGTCTGCAATACTCACGATGGAGGATAATGGAGTTTCCTTTCCATTCTCAATTGTTGTTGCACCGTATTTGTCATGGATAGCTTTATCAGATTTATACGGTACTGGTCCTGGAAGATAGATAACTGCAGGAGCCTTCTAATTTTTTTGACCATCGTAGCTGGCCTCAATTGGTTCGAGGTTGAGAATCCTTCCATTATCGAGGGGAACTCTCGATTCATGGAGTAAAGGGATTATGGCGCATACATCTTTGGCCACTTCTCATTTAGGGATTAAGACAACATCTTTGCCTTGATTAGGATGATAGTCTAACATTGAACCAGAGCTTGACCATGGTTGAACCTCTTTGTGGTCCAACTGAGTTTGAAGGGCTGCTCGCACGAGGTAGCATCCTTGATTATTCTCTGAGCAAACTCTACAGCGCTCATAATTGTGTGGTGGCACCCGACCACGTCCGCTTGTATGCAGTGTAACCTCACTAGATCTGTCTCCATTGATCGAACATCCTAATTTTGATGACTAGTAGGGTTCCCATTAATCATACTAACTTGTTGTGTGTCTTCATCTAGATAGAGCGGAAGACACCAGTGGTTCAACAAATGTTGCAGTGTCCTCTGAACGAGTGCACATCCTTGGTCACTCTCACGACATCCCTTATAGTTCTGATAATCGTGAGAAGTCAGAAAACCGAGCTGGACTTGCTTAGCGTGTAATTCCACCAAGCTGGTATTCATCAAGCGAATATCAAATATTTGAATCACATTCACTTGATAATGACTTCTATCACGGTAATCATGAATCCATCCAAGATCCATCTGATGCTGGAGGGCCTCTTGTACAAGAGAGCACCCCTGATTGTTTACCGAGTAAATCAGATAGGAATCATAATTGTGTCGTGGCAGATCATGATGTTGGCTTTGCCTTGAGTGCATTGCCACCAAGTTGACATTCATCGCACAGATGTCGTGGTTCTGAATGATGTTGGAATTCGTATAACTCATGTTGATTTCACGAATTAGGTGATCTTGAATCCATCCGAGATCCATCTGTTCCTGTAGAGCTGATTGCACCACAGAACATCCTTGATTGTTTTTAGAGCAGATATCACACTGGTGATAGTTGTGAGATGGTACATGCCCGTATCCGCTCTGTTTACGATGCATCTTGACCAGGTTGATTCCCAATAAGAGTACATCATGAATTTGATAGCTGTGCTTAGACTCTTCCTCTATCAAATTTACCGCAGCCTTCTCGTGTTGAGGCAACGGGTTCGTCTGAATGTTTGGATTTGTATCCTTGAAGGATAAGACCCCGTTCCTAACAAGCTCCTACACATCGAATTTGAAGCTAAGACAGTTTTCTATGTTATGCCCTGGTCCTCCTTGATGGTAAGGGCAAGTCTGATCCGCTTTGAACCAAAAAGGCGGATTTTCTGGTACTGTAAGAGGAGATCTAGTTTGGACGTGCCCCTTGACCAGTAGTAACGGAAACAGTTCTGCGTACAACATTGGTATATGGTCGAACCCTGGCGCTCGCGTTGTAAGATTGTTGAAGAGGTTGTTGTGTCCTTTGTTGATATTATTGTTGATTCGGTTGGATCTGAGCAACCTGAGGTTGATACGTTAAGACAGGCGCAAGATTAATAGCAGGAGTTACAATTGCTACTGGTTGGTACTGTCGTCTTTGCTTTCCGAGAGAGATATTATCAATATCTTGCTCTTTTTTCTTAGGGAGAGCACTACTGTATCTTTTGGTACTGCTTGATGGTCCAGCGTCTTTAACTAAACGTCCTTCTCAGACCGCTTCCTCAAGACGAACTCCCATGCCCACCATCTCAGCAAAGTCACTGGGCGCACTGGCGACCATTCTGTCGTAGTAAAATGAGCTCAAGGTTTTTAAGAAAATCTTTGTCATCTCTTTTTCCTCAAGAGGTGGACAAATCTGAGCAGCAATTTCACTCCATCTTTGAGCATATTCCTTGAAGGTTTCCTTATCCTTCTGTGACATGGCTCTGAGTTGATCTTTGTCCGGTGCCATGTTTAGGTTATACTTATACTGCTGAACAAAGGAAGCGCCAAGATCTCTGAAAGTGATGATCTTGGTGCAGTTTAAACCTATGTACCATTTGAGTGCGGCACCGGTTAAACTATCTTGGAAATAGTGGATCAGCAGCTGTTGGTTCTCTGTCTGAGTTGACATTCTCCGAGCGTACATCACCAAATGGCTTTGAGAGCAAGAGTTACCCTTGTACTTTTCAAATTCGGGCACCTTGAATTTGTCCGGAACTTTCACATTGGGGACCAGACAAAGGTCAGCGGCGTCCTTTCCGAATAGATCCTGGCCGCGAATGGCTTGCAGTTCCTTCTGCATCTCCAGGAATTGTTCCTGGAACTCATTCATTCTATCGTACATACTTTCGTTTCCACCGGAAGGTATCTGTGGACTCTGTCCTTCTGGGACAGTGTGTACCACAGGTGGTGGTATAGTCATTACGGCGGTGACTCTTGGTACTTCCCTCTCCCGAAGTTTGTAACCTTCAGGAGTTGCTGTCATGCCCCTTGCATATTCCCTTTCCCAAAGTTTGTAACCTTCAGGCCTAGCGGTTCCTGTTGTGGTTTCCGGATCTTCCGTGATCGGCGAAATATATCCTTTTGGGATATAGTTGAGTGGCATGCCCCAGGGACGGTCTTTAGGCATGTTATACCGAGTATCATACTTTTCCACTATGGGCGTAGATGTGATCTCTGAGATCACAGTTCTTTGTTGTTGTATCTGAGCTGCTGCCAGAGCTTGCATGTCATTGTGAAGCTTTCTCAGATCCTCTTTCAGAACATCGAGTTCTTCTCTCAACTCTCTGTTCTCTTCCTCAAGATCGTGCATTTTTTTTTGTTGATTGGCCCGAGTATTGTACGAATGAGACAGCTTAACTCTAGAATCGAGGTACAAATGTGAGATTCGTAGGGAAGAAGAATGCGTTATGTGAGAATGATGAATGCAATGATTATATTAATAATTAATTTTTTTTGTTTAATCAAAAGAAACTTCAACAATTGGATTGCAAATATCATACAGTGGGGAAACCCCGTTTTATTGAATTCAAAGATAGCGGAAATGGAAATACAGTAATTTACAAAGTGCTGTAAAAGGAAAAGTCTAGACTTATGGATCCTGAGTCCTCTCTGAGGGGAGCTCAAGTGCTGGTTCTGGTGCTTTCCTTTTCTTTGACCGGGGCTCTTGAGCCGTTGTCGATTTTTCATTCCTTTGCCAAGTGAAAGGAGCGAGCAAATTCCTTTGGTCTTCTTGATTTTCTACAACATGTTGCTCTAAAATCTCGATCAGAGCGTCTTTTTCTTTTAATAGTTGTTGTATTTTGTTACACTCCACATTGAGAATGTGGTACTTGTTCTTCCAATATTTCTTCTCCCGTTGAACTTTGTTGAGAGTAACCTTAAGCTTTTCCGTATCAGACGTAAAATAAAGGACAAATTCCTTTAACGGAAGAACTCCTTGACGAGGGTAAGACATCCTCAGCTTGAGAGCTCTAGTTTGTACCCAGTGGAGATAAGGTTCTACGGAGACACAGTCTGGTTTTCCTAAAGACTCTCTTCCTTTCTTGTGAACATGTTTCCAGGTATGCATTATTTCTGTCTTTAGTGCCCTGTCATTTTCTCCTTCCTTGAAGAAAAGACCTTCCAGATGAACATTACGCGGGACATGTCTCATCGGGTATCCGAATTGACGACGAACTAAAACTGGATGATAGTTAATTCCTCATTTAATTCCTATGAGGGGTACATTAGGGAAGTTTCCACAACGGTCAATGATTCTTATCCCGTCATTGATTCGATTGTACCAATTGATGTCAAAGTTGGTAAGAGACATGATTCTCTATGACCAACGTAAAGTACTCTTATGATCCCAAAATGCAGAAGACTTGGATAAGTGGGAAATGAACCATTTGTATAGCAGGGGTACACAGCATGTGATCATTCCTCCACTGTACAAATTCCTTAAGTGTACCAAATGATAAGCATCTGCGAGCAAGGTCGGTACAGGGTTTCTAATTAGAAAATTCTTAATGGCATTGATATCAACGAAGTCATCAACGTTGGGAAACAGAAATAATTCGTAGGTGAGCAAAACAAAGGTGCTCTTGAAAGCAGTCATGTTCCCTATACTAGCAAAGTACAGAGCCTTCTTTATCAAAAATTTGGCTGGTAAACCTTGGATTCCACCCTTAATGGTCATGTGAGTCCTGACTTCTGACTCATCCAAATAGATTGCTCTTGCAATGGTTTGATCTTTTGGAATTTCTTCCAGTCCAGAAAAGGGAGCTTGGTCAGTGATGGGTAAATCAGTCAGGTGGGGGTACTCCTCTAGTGTTGGTGCCAGTTGATAATCCGGGAACGTAAAACAGTGATAGACCGGATCATAAAACTGAATCAGCGTAGACAGTATTCCTTCAATTACATGGACCCTTAACAGAGACAGCAGTCCTCCATACTTAGCTCTGAAAGTATCAGGGTTGGTGATCATCCTTGCCAACCCTCTTAAATCCTCTAGTTTTGGAACCTTGAAGGTGTACTTGTGAGTCTTCCTTCTACCGAAATCCATAACGCAATCTTTCTCTCTCTGATATTTGCAATCATTGTCTTAGTTTAATTTGAAAAAGAGAGACTAGAAGAGAAAAAATTTCTTTGTTTAAAGTTTTTTAATGAAATGAATACATGAATGCAACACACAAAAACATAGAAAAAACTGGGGTCAAAGGTTCGGTGTCATGAAGTCATGGCTCTACCCATCCCCAAAGGTTATACTGGTGATTTTTTGTACATGTCCTCAAAATTATTGACCCCTCTTGGGATAACAACAACAGGCTGGTTCATCCGAGCGAGGTGATGTATCTTAGAGTAATCTCAAATGAGGGTAGTATCGCGTGACAACTATTTCTGATAGCTTCCGCACTACAAAATAGTAACATGGTCTTAGCCTACTAAATCCTCAGTTTCATAGAATACCACAATCAAACAATTTGCTTTCAACAACCGAAGTCGTATAGGCATTGAATCTACAAAGGGTCTCTCCACTGATTCGATGGTCTACTGGGATCTCTTATTTGAGAGTCACTCCCTGTAAGATTACCCATCTAATGCCATCACTTATCTTAGGTGTCACTCTAACTTTCCAGATGCGGCATCACCTGCAGTCCCATTAGCAGAAAAATAAACACGGATATCAATTAGGAAAAGCGATATATATATATATATATATATATATATATATATATATATATATATATATATTCCTAAAACTAACATCCTAGACCTCTTAAGAGCTCTAATCCTAGTCCTATACAGACAACGACTCCCCAGCAGAGTCGCCATTTTACTGTAGCGAGCGATTTTTGTCGGTGACGCGACCACCTTATCGCTGGGTTTTCCTCACCGCAATGGTAGGAGGGGGTGCTACTTTCTGATTTCTTATTTATCCCGTGAAGCTGGAAGGGAAATGGAAGCTATCTAAAACTAACCTTGCACACGAATGTTTAACTGAACAAATGCTTAAAAGAGATTAGGGGTCCGGGGTCAGGTTATACAATGGGGAGTTGTCAATTACCCATCCTATATGTGGTTATCCACAGGATATTAGCTTTAGGTTTCGCTTTGTACTTGATGGTGTTTATCCGTTAATGGGTTGGGAAAGTTTCTTGGGAAATACGAGAGAGTTATTTTTTGTTGATGTTCGGGTTACTCCCGATGTTTTTGATAAGGTACTGGACCTAAATTTTGATTGATATGTGAAGGTACTGGACCTAGAGTTTTTGTTTAGTATGCTCGCTAAGATTTCGCAATCTTATGCCTACGTATTCCCGTTTAAATAAAATAGGGAAATCAGAGAAATCGTAGTTCCTCCTATCCTAAGGGAGGAAAATGATGTTTTGATGTCTTGTTCAAAGCCCAAGATTGAAGCTAAACAGGTTTATTTGTGTCTTGTTCAAAGCCCAAGATTGAAGCTAAAAGGTCTGGATGAGAGAGAATTTGTTACCTCTAAAGAGGGATTGTTAATTTTTGTGTGCCTTGATCAAAGCCCAAGGTTGAAGCTAAGAGGTTGATTGACTCCACTAGGGAAGTCCTTATACAAAGCCTAAGAGGAGGCTGGGAATGACCGACTCAACAAGAAAGTGTTTTATCTGTCTTATACAAAACCCAAGATTGAAGCTAAAAAGAGACTGACTCTTTAGGGATATCATTATACGAAGCCTAAGAGGAGGCTATAAGTTTGACTTTTCTAGGGAAAATGTTCTATCTGTCTTGTATAAAGCCCAAGACTGAGGCTAATAAGGGATTTTGACTCTGCCGGGGAGGTTTGTATGTGTCTTGTATAAAGCCCAAGATTGAGGCTAAAAGGGGATTGACTCTGCTCGGGAAATCATTCCTCAAAGCTTAAAAGAAGGCTGGGAGGAAATGACTCCATTGGGGAAGATGTTTGTCCCAGGCTTGAGAGAAGGTTTTGAAGATTTATGTCTTGTACAAAGCCCAAGATTGAGGCGAAAAAGGTTTTGGACTCAACAACAGAGTGCTTTTATTTGTCCTGTACGAAGCCCGGGATTGTGGCTGAACAAGCTGGAGAAATCATCATACCTAAGAGGAATTTGACTTCTACCGGGGGAAATCCTTATACCAGGCCTACGAGGAGGCTGGAAAAGATGGAATCAATAAGAGAGTGTTTTTGATCTGTCCTGTACAAAGCCCAGGATTGAGGCTGAAAGGGTTGACTCAATAAGAGAATGCTAAAAGGTGATTGACTCAACAAGAGAGTCTGAAAAGTTGATCGACTCAACAAGAGAGTCTGAAAAGTGATTGACTCAACAAGAGAGTCTGAAAAGTGATTGACTCAACAAGAGAGTCTGAAAGTTGGCAGACTCAACAAGAGAGTATGAAAAGTGATTGACTCAATAAGAGAGTCTGAAAAGGTTAGCTCCGCTGGGGAGAATCATTTGTACAAAGGCCAAGAGGAGGATAACTTCGCTGAGGAAGGGTCATTATACAAAGCCTAAGAGGAGGCTAGCTTCTGCTGAGGATTATTGAGATCCCTAGGCAGGTCCAAGTGGGGAAATCAACTCTTGCTGATGGTTTACAAAAGAGTTGAGATATTAGATACCCTGAGGTTCTGATTTGGGATAGTGTTATAGTGATGATTATAATACCCCAAAATTTGCTCTCCCCTTTGTCATCATAGCATGGCATTATCATTTATCATATCATATCCACCTCATTAACATTACATTGCATTTAACATAGAAAAATGAAGCATGACATCCTTCTTACCATCAGGGCATGTGGTCAGGTGGGAGGTGGACAATCAAGAGATCATTCAAAGCACAAAAGGTCAATCAAGTTGGCTCTAGGCAAGCCAAGAGGTCTCTCATGTCTCATACTATCCCAATTGATTTTCCACAACCTCAAGAAGGTGAGATTCAATAGGAGATTGAAGCATTACATCCTACACTATGCAAGAAGTCCAAAAATTGAAGGAAAATCCTCAAAAGAGATAGCTCATTGATTCAAAATCATTCTCAAGTGGCATTTCTCATCATCCTTTAAGAGGATACACAACATACTCTGAGGAATTTGGATTTGGAAGATGTGCAATTTCCTCCTAACCAGAGGGGGTCAAGATTAGGGTTTCCAATTAAATCAGGGTATCTCTGTTTTTTTTTTAACAAAACTTGATGTCATGGTATTCCATATGTCCCTAAGTGTATGTATGTGGAAAATTGCATCTCAATTGGTTTTAGAAGTGGTTCAATTGGAAGAAAGATCAAAAATCAGGAAATTTGGGGCCAAGTCAAATAATCAGAGGAAAAAGTCAACTCTTGACTTTTTGAGCCCAAAATCATGAAATTCATGTTACATATGTCCAATGTACAAAATTTGGTCAAGAAACTCCAAAGGAATCATGAAAAAATCAAGATGTGGACAGTTGCCATTTTTGGAAGAGGAAGGGTTACTAAAAATAGCAAGTTTTGGCCATTTTGCATCAGAGTTTGAACCAAGGCCATTTAAAATTGAAGCACCAAATGAAAATTCCACTTGGCCACAACAAAAGATCTTGTTTTAAGCTTCAAATCCATGTGTGGAACATCTCCATTGGATAAAAATTGAGTGAGATATGATTGATCAAAGTCTGAGCAAAGTAGGTTCAAAACTAGGTCATGACCAAGATTTTCAGGGCACGCGCGCAGTCATTTTAACAAACAGTTGGTGGGGCAAATGTACACCTATTTTTCGCATGGTTAGAGGCTTCATTCTCAAAACTTGTCAACATCAAAAATGTTCCTTGTAATGTCTTCTTCAAGTTTCATGTTGGACAAAATTTCATCTGATCAAGGTATGATGGAGAAATAGTGGCCTCAAGTTAGGGTGGTTATGCTGAAATTTTGTGCCATGCCAGCCTTGCCAACCGACCACCTGATGCGCCCATCATCCAGTCTTGTGTGCTTAAGTTTATAGTCATTTTGGAGCATGTTTGAAGTATCATATCAACTCCAATCTCAAACCAAACTTGTTGCATTATACTCCCTCTTTCCAATGAACCCAAAAACTCACCAAACTATTCATTGAGTAGAGAGAAAAACATCACCAAACCTCCCTATGTTTCACTGATACATTGATGGCTTTGCTGCATAACTTGGTTCAGACATCCATCAAACAATTCTTTCCCTTATTTGAGCACACCATGAACATCACATACACTGCTATAGCACGTGCCTTGCATGAAAATGGAAAGAGAAAACTTGCTGAGAAAGTTTCTAATACACAACCATGCCATTCATTTCACTTTCACCTTCACCATAGCTTACCATAAGTTGCCATCACCATATCATTGCTCTCCCTAACTAACTTGACTCAGTTAGTTAGGGATGACTCACCTAAACCATTTCAACTCAGTTAACTCACTCGGTTTAACCATGGTTAGAGCACACTATAAATCAAAACTTCACTCTCAAAATTCATTTTTTTTCAAGACTCACTTTCTCACATTCACTTCAGAATTCTCCTCTCACTCTCTCTGATTTTGCTCATCTTCTTCTCCACGATTTCAACTCCATTGTGCTTCCATTAATCATTGCTTGGTGTGGTTGAATCAAGAGCAACAAGAACAACTCCATTTCTGCAAGTTCAGCATCATTGCAAGCTTCAACATCCTTCATCTATTTACGAATCCATAGCATTTATTTTGCTAAGTTTGAAGATCTAGAAGCTCAGCATATCAAGCTTTCCTCTGGTTTTTCTCAACATCTCCAATTGCTCCACATTTTCAGGTTTCATCATTCAACTTTGCTTCAGTTGATTTTCATTAATTTTAGCTTGTTTTTTGTTAATTTAAGCTTGATAGAAGCTCTGCTTACTCCGGCTAGTTGATAGGCTTCTTAGAGGCATAGTTTCAAACCTAGGGCTTAATTTGATTGACTATGTTCTTGCTGTGCGTATGTGTTTGGTGATTTTCATTAGCATATTCATAATGTACATGAGTTTAGCTTTCAATTGATGTATGTATTGTGATTTTCTGGAGAAATGTGAGTTGCAGACGGTGGTAAGTGACCGGAGAAGGTGACCGGAGGTCCCTCTCCGGCCGATGGCTTCATGTTAGGGTTTTATGACCAGTTTGAATGTGATCCGTTGGATGAGTGTGATCTAATGGCTACCATGCTGCCAACACATAAAAATTCATGTGCATGTCACGTGATTCTTCTGATTTCATTTTTAAACATTGTGTGGCATGGTACATGGTAGCTATGGTGAACATTCATGCACATGCGTGAGATTAGGTTACTTTGACCAGGGGTTGACTTGGACTTGATCCTATGGTGTCTATTGCTTTGACTCTTGTTGACTGA
The DNA here is from genome assembly GCA_022829125.1 of Lathyrus tuberosus. Taxonomy (NCBI): domain Eukaryota; kingdom Viridiplantae; phylum Streptophyta; class Magnoliopsida; order Fabales; family Fabaceae; genus Lathyrus; species Lathyrus tuberosus. The sequence continues at coordinate 5,853,204 of JALAZF010000141.1, read as the reverse complement.
TTGTGCATGTTAATTATCATGTTTTGCGCATAATTGGACTTAACCAGATTGATATTTACACCCCTCTGTTTGGAAGCCCAATGAATTTGCACTGCATTATTGCTATGTTCATACCCCCTTCCCTTTGCATTTCATTTTCATTTTTCTTATTTTTTTATACATGTTTCATTTCCAATTTTTAAAAATACCAAAACAGATTGGAAAATTATACAAAAATTCATGAGTATCACTAAAACATTTAGGAAATTTTTGATGATTTTATTTTCTGATTTTATGACCTTTTTACCCCTGGTCCATAATTTTCTTTGAATTTCCATTTAGATGCATTCTAAGCATGATACATGAATTTGTTTAATTTTGTTCTTGATCATTAAAAATTGTTTTGATGCTCTTCTTTTTGTATTGAGTCATTATCCTCTTGAGGTATGTTAAGTGATTTTATTTGATTTTTTAGGTCACTTTATTACATGTTTTGATGCCTATATTTGCACCACTTTGCATGATGTTTCAATTTGACCTAATTGCTTTGTTTGAAGTCATTTTGCTCTGAATTTCTACATGCTATCTTGATGTATGATGCATTTATGACCTAGGCATTCCAATAATATGCTGGCATAATTTTCATGAATCCATTTGGTCTTTGTTTGATGCATTACATTGGAAGTATAATCCATGGCATGTCATTACAACTTTAGTGCATGTTTACATGAATTCTTTTGTGCACATTTGTATGAGCATTTGCATATGTTATGAGCCATTCATATGATATTATAGGTCTTTGATACACATTATAGGTCATCTTTACATGTTCATTTCAATTTGAACTTTGTGCATCATTAACATGTATTGTTTGCACTTTCTTTTTGAACTTTCATTTCAATTCTTCTTATATTACTTCTTGAATGTCTTGAAGTTGATTCATAAATACTTTTGAGATGTTTATAAACCATTTTCCATTTAGTTTCAATTCTGGTTGTTGATTTACATGTTCCATTTATGCATGTCCTCTTCATTTCTTTCCATCTTTCATCTATCCCTTCTTCTTGTAACATGTTTAAATGCTAATGGATGATGATTATTGCTTATTCACTTGCACTTGTATGATGATATTCACTTGTTGTCCATATGATGCCCATTCTGGTTGTGGCTCTAGGATTTGGTTTCTCATTCAATTCTTTTGAGTTTTATGATGCATTACATGTTCTTTTACTTCTTATACTTCTTATACATGTTTACTAACCATGTAGGGGCTTTGGTAAGTTTCAATTGAGTGTGGATAAGGAATCCACATTCAACTTCTATCCTTTCTCTTTTACAATTCCATTTTGTGTTTTGTTGAGCACTTATGTGCTTTCTTTTAATAACTCACCACTTTCCCTTTTTGAATTACAATTCATCTTCTAACTTAGAAGTGAATTGTTTAATTCATTCTTTCTTTAGACTTAGGGTTGAAACCTCACAAACCTTAGGATCACTCCCTTAACTAATCAATTAGGATTGAGTCTTAGTCCATATAGGTTTTACCTTTATCCTCCCTTGAGTCTCTTTTCTAATCTCAAAGAAAATTCAAAGTATCTAATAAAGGTAGGCACTTATTGCATTTAGGCCTTTCATATAAAGAAAAGATTATAAGGGGTCTTCTCTTATAATCTTAAAATGTGTAGCATATGGCCCATCTTAGGTCAATGTGTTACATATTTGATCTTGTATGAGGGACTTAAATGCAATACTTATTGAAGGTGCAAATAATAAAAAACACTTCTTCACTTCATAATTAACAAAAACACTTAATAAACACAAGTATGCTAGTGTGTTTGAACCTTGACAATTGGAGCTAAGTGTGGAGGTCTTCTTCACTCTTAGTGTGCTTTCTTACCCATTCCATCTTGGAATGTGAGAATGTACACATTCCAATGACTAAGATTCAGATACACTGTCATATGCAAACAAATGAAAAGACTCTTAAAAGACAAAAACAAACAATAACGTCTTTCCTTCGGGAATTCTTTTCTCACCTCATTCACTCTTAGCGTACGAACGCGCTTCTACTCGTTCTCTTGCAAGATGGTAACGCACTCGGACCAGCGAGCCTGCAACACCTGAGCTAGAACGTTAGCCGTTCCTTAAAAAAATGCAAATAATCCATCCCTAGTGAGGGGAACTACGTCGCTCTGATTCTCATGTTCCCGATGAGATACGTAGGCAGTGGGGTAGGGCCCATGCGAGCACTTCTTTTATTTTCCCTACATTTGTTTCCCGTTCCTTTTCTTTTCTTTCTCCTTTCTTTCTTTCAGTTCCTTTTCCGGTATCCTTTCTTTACACCCTTTGATCGAGACAAGCAAGCGTGGATCCCATCGGGTACGATGGACGCGTGGGGGTGCTAATACCTTCCCCGCGCGTAACCGACTCCCGAACCCAGTTCTCTTGGTCGTAAGACCATGCTTTTCCTTTCTCTCAGGTTTACGCGGTGTTTCCTTTCCCTCTCTTGGGATAAATACACATTGCTGGCGACTCTGTTTCGGTGCCACTTTCGCGTTTGTACTTGGATGAAAATCCCGGGAGCGACAGCTGGCGACTCTGCTGGGGAACGAACCCAGAATCTCTGGTTTCCTTAGCGAGTCAATCCTAGCGCTTGTCTGCTTTTCTTTCATTGGGTGTTTACTGTTGTGCTATATGTTGTTGTTTATTTATTTTACTGTATTTACCGCATTTTAGCATTACATATCATATATTATATTGTGTTGCACTGTTTTGTCTGTTTGGCGGGATGGGTGTTCTGAGAGATAAGCTCACTACCAAGGCTTGAGTACATACATAGGTATTAGAGTGGATAGTCATGACGCTTGCGTGGTGGTGACCACGTATTGTTGTTCATGAGACCCACAACAGACGAGGTTCTATCAGGAGCTTTCTGCTACTGCATGTTATGCAGGCCAGTGGTTATTCTCTTGAGGAACTGTCGACTCTGGTGACCATTCCCGAGGACTCAGTTGCGGCACTCCTCCCGAGATGTGACAGTGGCAGACCACATTCCGTGGCAAACCCATTGCACATTCTCGATCCGAGGACCCAATGCTGGGAACTTGCTATAGGACATCCCTTTTTGAAAGAGAATCAGCGGAGGCACTCCTCGATTGGCGATAGTACTGTACCCTGAGGGATGAATGTACTATTGCTTCTCGACCTCAGTGCCAGAAGCTGAGGACCTTTTTGTTTTGGAGAATCAGTTGAGGCCTCCTCGATTGATGATGATGCCAAACCAGAAATGGTGAACGTATCATCATTTCTCGACCTGAGAGCCCGGGATACTGAACATCCTAGTACCCACATGTGAGAAGGGCGGGTTGTTTACAGGTTTGCAGGTAACCATGACCTCTTACATACCCGGTTTTCTATCATCATTGCACAAAAAGGAAGTTTCATCCTATTGTATTCAGATGGTTCTTATCTATGGTTCTATATTAGTCTCAGAGCTACACTGACACCGTTCACAGTTCAGCACAGACACCTGATTACCTGATCACATTGCCCTTTGCATTGCATTATCATATCCTAACATACATGTTTATTCATTTCCAGGTGCATATATTACCCTTGATTCCAGTCATCAGGTCCCTGCAAAGATGAACACTAAAGAGAGGAAGAATATCATCAACTATAAGTTCCTTACGCCTACTTTGGGCCCTATTGTTGTGCTGAAGGGAATGGCGAGCCCTGCAGCACGAGAAGCTTTTGAAGAGAAATATGGGTGGATTTTATCTATGGTCCGTAATGTCAGTGATTATGAAGCCAGAGGTCTCCATACGTTGATGCAGTTCTATGATCCGCCTCTGAGATGTTTTGTATTTCCAGACTATGTGTTGGTTCCTACCTTGGAGGAGTATTCCAACATGTTAGGGATTGCTATCAAGGAGGAGCCCCCTTTCTTTGGATCGGTGGGGGATCTTGACTTTGGGAAGTTGGCTGGTGCTCTTTATTTGAGCAAATCAGAGTTAAGTGACAATGTCTCCAACAAAGGAAAGATTCGTGGTTACAAGCTGGAATATCTGATTAAGAAGGCCCAGGAAGCAGCTAAAGGCGAGAATTGGCTTGTTTTTAATGCTTTGCTAGCCCTTTGTATATACGGCATAGTGTTGTTTCCCAACGAGCCGGATTTTATTGATACGGACGCTATACGAATATTCATGATGAAGAACCCGGTGCCAACGCTACTGGGAGATCTTCACTACTCGTTGTACAACCGAAACGAAAAGAAAAGAGGAGGGATAATTCGTTGTTGTGCACCTTTGTTCTATAAGTGGTTCGCAGGCCGTTTACCGCAATCAGGGGCTTTTGTGGATTCCAAAGATTCTCTAGAGTGGAAACAGCGTTTAATGGGATTGGTGGCCAAGGACATCGTATGGGTAGATCATGGGCTGATTGGCAAGAATATTATCCACAGCTGTGGTAAGTTCCCTAACGTTCCACTGATAGGAAGACTGGGTGGGATTAACTACAATCCTTCTTTGGCCATTCGACAATTTGGGTATGCCCTGACAGGTCCGCCTATTAAGAGAGATGTGGAGGAGTCCCTCTATTTTCATACATCAGATGGATGGGAATCAGCACAGAAAGCTTCTGAAAGCTGGGGTAGCGTACTGAAAAAGGGGAAAGTTACTCTAGGAAAGCCTAACAACCGGGTTTATCCAGCATATGAAGAGTGGGTAAAGAAAAGAGTTGAAGATTTTCTCTTGCCTTTTGGTAAGGCACCCCTTTTGTATCCGGAGAATGAGAAAGCAAGAAGCACTGCTACGGTGGAAGAAGTTGACAAGTTGCAAGCCTTGGTGAAAAAGCTCCAAGGAGAGAATTCCGAGTTGAGTAGCCGTCTTCAGAATGCTCTACATGCCAACAAAGAGCTGGAGCGGAAAGCCCAAGATGCTGAACAAATCCTAACTGCAAAAGAAAAAGACTTTGCTGGAAGAGCCCAACATTTCCGGAAGATTAGTAAAGGTGCTGATGATGCTACTCAAGCCCACAAGCAAACCAAACAGGCGTTAGCACAGACCAAAGAAAAGTTAACAAAGTTTCAGCACGCTTGGGACGAAGTTAGGATAGAGAATGCTGAATTACAGGAACAGTTGCAGATTAAGAATGAAGAGCTTGAAAAGGCGCATGAGCAGAGGAGAAAGTATCGGGAAAGCCTTGGTAAGAGTCAAGAACAGCTAGAAGAAGCTAGAGGTGAGCTGAGGAACACCAAGAAAGAGCTTGAAGAAGTCATGATAGAAAGGGAGATACTCAAGACGCAAGCCGGCATAAAGAGACACAAAGGAGTGTGTGATGACGAGGCTCTGATGCTGCATATGGGTTCTTTAACTGAAGCTCTTGAGAAAAGGGATGTCTTGATCAAAGAAATGATTGAAAAGCCGAATCACCAGCGTACCCGTATACTTTTTTAGGAGATCAAATACTCAAGTGATAAGCTGAAGGGTGTGGAATTGTCAGACTGATGTTCTTTTCCTTATATTTTGTTATTAATGGTTACCATCAGGCTTGTTGATGGATCCATTTTTCCTTGTATTGCATTTGCGGATGAGCCTTTCTTAAATGTACTTGAATACTTTGTTGAATGAGTATGAGCAGTTTTATTCAGAATTATTCCTTATCAGATAGCTGCACACAAGCACATGACCACGGCACGTCTCTTTATATCACAATATCTGGTCTTCAGATTTCTGTGGTTGGATTGGAATCAGGGTATAAAGCACCTCGGAAATGACAAACATGGCATTGCATGGCATTGCATATCATTTTGCATTTTTTGTTACTTGCTTTTCAGGTACTCGTTGCAGGGACTCTAACCTTTATTTGGTTTCAGGCAGTATAGCGGAGAGTCATATTCACCGATATTCGACGCGAAGGAATCAAGTAAGAATCATGGACCAAGTGCAAAGTGATTTGGCTGAAATGAGGGCGCGTATGGACCAGTTCATGACCCTCATGACTGGCATGGCGCAAAATCAGGAGAGATTGAGGCTTCTGGTAGAGCGTCCAGATAATGGGCCCGAAGGTGATCAGTATGACAATTCACAGGGACATGGCATTCCTCCTCCCGGTGGCAACCCTCCTCCTGGTGGTAACAATCGGGGTAATGGAAATGGTAGGCATGCTGGTGTTACTCTTGAAGATACCCTGGAGGACCAATTTACTCTGCTGGATGCTGATGTGGGTAATCAAGGTGATCGAAGGTATGATGAGTTAGCAGAAAAGATCAGGGCCATGGAATGCAAGAACTCTATGGGTATTGATGTTACTAGCTTGGGGCTGGTCCCAGGAGTCAGAATTCCCCCTAAATTCAAACCTCCCACTTTTGATAAGTATCACGGCAATGCGTGTCCCCAAACGCATCTTCAAGCTTACTTTGGGAAGATTTCAGCCCATACGGATGACGAGAAGCTATGGATGCACTATTTTCAGGACAGTCTGGCTGGGGCGTCCTTGACCTGGTACATGAAGTTGAATAGAGCTGCTGTGAAGAATTGGAAAGATCTGGCAGAAGCGTTCCTGAAGCAATACCAATATAATATTGACATGGCGCCCAACCGCACCCAATTGCAGGGATTGTCCCAGAATGCCAAGGAGAGTTTCAAAGAATATGCACAGAGGTGGAGGGAAATGGCTGCCCAGGTCCAACCTCCCTTGTCAGACAGAGAAATGGCAGATATGTTCATGGGCACCTTGCAAGGGGCCTATCTTGACAGATTAGCTGCTTGTCCGTCGACTGGATTTGCTGATATTGTGATTGCGGGAGAAAGAATAGAAAGTCTGTTAAAGCTTGGAAAGATCCAGGATGTGAGTGGGGCTGGCTCTTCGGGGACGAAGAAACCGTTTGCTAGTAACCAGAAAAGAAGAGAAGGTGATACGAATGCTGTGTTTAGAGGACGAGGCAGAGGGCGTTCTCGAGCTTATTATCAGGTAGATGCTGTAACAATCCCCACACCGTCTGTTCAGAAACAACAACCCCAACAACAAGTTCAACAGCAACAACCTTTTTTCCAGCAAAGGTCTAGACAGAGGGATCGTAAGATGGATCCTCTCCCTATGACTTATGCCGCGCTGTTGCCCCCGGCTACTCGAGTTAAAGTTGGTAGAACTCCGTACTATGAAAGCTCCGGTTGCTGGAAACCTGCCACCTAACTTCGATGCTAATGCTCGTTGTGAGTTCCACTCAGGTGCTCAGGGGCACTCCATTGAAAAATGCTGGGCTTTCCATCATAAAGTACAAGATTTGATTGATGCTAAAGCCATCAATTTCTCTCCCGCTCCTAATATTACTCAGCATCCCATGCCTGATCATAGTGCAGCAAATGTGTACGCTATTGAAGTTGGGAGGAGATTGAATTTGGTGTTAGACGTTCATCAAGTGAAAACTTCTTTGTTGGTTGTAAAAGATCGTTTATTGAAGGGACAGGTGTTCCCGGGCTGTAATCAAGATTGCTCTGAGTGTATGAATCAGGAGAACGACTGTGATAAGTTGAAGATGGGTTTACAGAATCTGATCGATGAAGGATGTCTACAGTTCGACAGAGTTGTGAAAGACACTGATGAGATATCAACCGTGACCATCTATTACACTCCCGCTGAGATTCAAATGCCGGTCAATGCAGTTCCCGTGGCGAGTGTTGCGCCAGAAAGGCCCAGTCCTGTCACTATCACGGTGCCAGGACCAATTCCGTTCACATCTACGAAAGCTATCCCATGGCACTATGGGGCAGATGTATATTACGAAGGTAAAAAGCAGGAAGTTGAATCATCAATCAGCCCAAATATTGATAATGTAGGGGGTGTAGGGGGCTTTACAAGGAGTGGAAGGTTGTTCGCTCCCCAAACCTTGAGAAGTGATAAAGAGGCAGAAGCTGCAGCAAAGGCTAAGGGTAAACAGGTGGTTGAAAGTGCGCCTACACCTGAAGCAGAGACAAAGATTACTTTTGATAAGGAAATGGAAGAATTTATGAAAATAATCAAGAAAAGCGATTATAAGATTGTGGACCAACTGAATCAGACCCCTTCAAAGATTTCAATCTTGTCACTATTGATGTGCTCTGATGCGCACCGGCAGGCGTTGTTGAAAGTGTTGAAGAGTGCGTACGTGCCACAAGAAATTACTGTTAATCAGCTCGAGGGCGTAATCTCCAATGTTAATGTTAGCCATGGCTTGGGCTTTACAAGTAGAGATTTGACGGTTGAAGGAAGAAACCATAATAAGGCTTTGCATATCACGATGGAGTGTAAGGGCGCAGTGTTATCTCATGTACTGGTAGACACTGGTTCATCACTCAATGTCTTGCCCAAGAAGGCATTAATGAAGCTGGAAGTTGATGGTTTGATCTTAAGGCCTAGTGAGTTGGTGGTCAGAGCATTCGATGGAACTAGACGATCTGTGTTTGGTGAGGTGGAATTGCCCGTACAAATTGGACCACAAGTATTCAAATCCACGTTCCATGTAATGGACATACAACCTGCATATAGCTGCCTATTGGGACGCCCTTGGATTCACGGAGCCGGGGCTGTTACTTCTACTCTACATCAAAAGCTGAAGTATGAGTTTGAAGGGCAGGTTGTGACAGTGTGTGGGGAAGAAGACATCTTTGTGAGTCACCTGTCCACGTTCAAGTACATTGAAATGGATGGGGAAATTCATGAGATGCTGTGCCAATCATTTGAAGCAGTCAACATTGACGATGCACCTGAGTCTTCTTCTGTACCAGTTGGGGCTGGTACCTCCATTTCATCTTACAAACAAGCTGTCGAAGTCGTCAGGGCAGGCAACGCCCAAGGTTGGGGCAGGTTGATAGAGACCCCAATGAAGGAAGACAAATTTGGTATTGGTTATCATCCCTCTACAACTTCAGATGCGGGGAGCAGGGGACCCATTACTTTCAATAGTGGGGGAATTATCTGCACGGACCAGTCTTGTGCGGCCACAGAGGATAGTGTTGACAGTGATTGTGACCTGGACAACTGGGTACGCCCTCATGTTCCGGGACAACAAGTGCAGAACTGGTTCGTTGAAGAAGTCATCCGGGTTACTCTTCAGACAGAGTAATTTTTCTTTGTTTTTTCTAACCATAATGCATGACAAAATCTTGCGCTCTGCCCAAGGCGTATAGATTCATTTGTAGGGCCACCATGGTTGCATTTGCAATGTTTAATCATTAATAAAGGACGTTTTGCAATCAAATTTTGTTCTCTGTCTTTCAGTTTTTATTTTTGCACAAAAAATATAAAATGGCAATGTTTCATTTTCTTTTGTTTTGCTTAAAAATAAATTCTAAAATAAGGCATGAACCCGTTCATGCAGACTTGATCCTCCGGATACCACTGATAACGATTTTGATATGGCCATGTATGACTTTGACAATCCGATTTATCAAGCCGAAGAAGGGGATGAGAAAGATTGTGAACTGTCTGAAGAACTGGCCAGATTGTTGAAACAAGAGGAAAGGGTCATCCAGCCTCATCAGGAGACTGTAGAAATCATCAATATTGGTACCAAGGACGCCAAGAAAGAGATCAGGATTGGTGCCAGCTTGCAAGCAGATGTGAAGCAAACTTTGACGGAAATGTTGCGCGAGTATGTTGACATCTTCGCCTGGTCGTATCAAGACATGCCGGGGTTGGATACGGATATTGTCGTGCACAGGCTACCATTGAGAGAAGAATGTCCGCCAGTCAAGCAGAAACTTCGTCGGACTCACCCCGACATGGCCTTAAAGATTAAGGAGGAAGTCCAGAAGCAGTGGGACGCTGGTTTTCTTGCTGTGACAAAGTATCCTCCATGGGTAGCCAACGTCGTGCCAGTACCGAAGAAAGATGGAAAAGTGAGAATGTGTGTGGATTATCGAGATCTTAATAAAGCTAGCCCGAAAGATGATTTTCCACTACCTCATATTGATGTGCTGGTCGATAATACAGCTCAGTTTTCAGTGTTCTCATTTATGGACGGTTTCTCCGGGTACAACCAGATCAAGATGGCACCTGAAGACATGGAGAAGACCACGTTCATTACTCCGTGGGGTACATATTGTTATAAAGTAATGCCTTTTGGGTTGAAAAACGCAGGGGCAACGTACCAACGGGCGATGGTGACATTGTTTCATGACTTGATTCATAAGGAGATCGAATGTTATGTAGATGATATGATTGCCAAGTCGAGAACAGAAGAGGAACATCTGGTTAACCTGAAAAAGCTGTTTGAAAGGTTGAGAAAGTTCCGTCTGAGATTAAATCCTAACAAGTGCACGTTTGGGGTGCGTTCTGGAAAGTTGTTAGGTTTCATTGTGAGCGAAAGAGGAATCGAGGTTGATCCTGCCAAGGTGAAAGCAATACAAGAAATGCCTGAACCGAGAACGGAAAAAGAGGTTCGTGGTTTCTTGGGTAGATTGAACTACATTGCAAGGTTCATATCTCACCTAACAGCCACGTGTGAGCCAATATTTAAGTTGTTAAGGAAAGATCAAACGGTCAGGTGGAATGACGATTGCCAATTGGCATTCGATAAGATAAAAGAATACTTGCAGGAACCTCCGTTTCTAATGCCTCCAGTTGAAGGGAGACCGCTGATAATGTATCTGACAGTGCTTGAAGGTGCCATGGGTTGTGTTCTCGGTCAACATGACGAGACAGGTAGGAAGGAGCATGCTATTTACTACCTGAGCAAAAAGTTCAATGATTGTGAGTCCCGATACTCAATGCTTGAAAAGACATGCTGTGCGCTTGCATGGGCCGCTACGCGATTGAGGCAATATATGGTTAGGCACACGACCTTGTTGATTTCAAAAATGGATCCTATCAAGTATATTTTCGAGAAACCAGCATTGACAGGCAGAGTTGCACGGTGGCAAATGGTCTTGACAGAGTATGACATTCAGTACACTTCACAAAAGGCCATCAAAGGAAGTATCTCGTCCGATTATCTTGCGCAACAGCCGATTGATGATTACCAACCCATGAAGTTTGACTTCCCTGATGAGGACATTATGTTTCTCAAAGCTAAGGACTGCGAGGAACCACTCCCGGAGGAGGGGCCAGACCCTGAATCCAAATGGAGTCTGATGTTTGATGGGGCTGTCAATATGAATGGGTGCGGAGTTGGAGCAGTTCTTATCACGCCGGAAGGTGTTCATATGCCTTTCACTGCACGAATAACTTTCGGATGCACCAACAATGAAGCAGAGTACGAAGCTTGTATAATGGGGATCGAGGAGGCGATTAATCTACGGATTAAGACCCTTGATATATTTGGTGATTCAGCCTTGGTAATCAATCAAGTGAAAGGGAGTTGGTACACGCACCAAGCAAATCTAGTGCCATATAGAGATTATACGAGGAGATTGCTGACATTTTTCACAACAGTGAAACTGTACCACATTCCTCGAGATGAGAATAGGTTCGCTGATGCCTTGGCCACTTTGTCTTCCATGATCAAAGTGCAAGGATGGAACCATGTACCTAAGATTGAGGTATCCCGCCTTGACAGACCAGCATTTGTGTTTGCGGTCGATGCAACGTCTGATGGCAAGCCATGGTTTCATGACATTAAGTGTTTCTTGAAAAGTCAAGAGTACCCGTCCGGGGCATCGTCCAAAGACAGGAAGACGTTGAGAAGGTTAGCTGGTAGTTTCTTCCTGAACAAAGATGGCGTGCTGTATAAAAGAAATTTTGACACGGTCCTGCTTAGATGTGTGGATAGACATGAAGCAGACTTGTTGATGATTGAAGTGCACGAAGGCTCTTTCGGTACCCATGCCGGAGGGCATGCAATGGCTAAAAAGTTGTTAAGGTCGGGATATTATTGGTTGACTATGGAGTCAGATTGTTGCAAATACGCCCGCAAATGCCATAAATGCCAGATCTACGCAGATAAAGTGCATGTACCTCCAAATCCGTTGAGTATCATGTCGTCGCCTTGGCCGTTTGCCATGTGGGGCATTGATATGATCGGAAAGATTGAGCCTACAGCTTCCAATGGTCATCGTTTCATCTTGGTGGCAATTGATTACTTCACCAAATGGGTTGAAGCCGCATCCTATGCCAATGTTACAAAGCAAGTGGTCGCTCGTTTCTTAAAACGGGATATCATTTGCCGATATGGAGTTCCCGAAAGCATCATTACTGATAATGGTTCTAATTTGAATAATAAGATGATGGCTGAGTTATGCCGGGACTTCAAAATTGAACATCACAATTCTTCTCCGTACCGCCCAAAGATGAATGGCGCGGTCGAAGCGGCCAACAAAAATATCAAGAAGATTGTACAGAAGATGGTTGTCACGTACAAAGATTGGCATGAGATGTTACCATTTGCTTTGCATGGGTATCGAACGTCGGTACGCACGTCCACTGGGGCAACCCCATTCTCACTTGTATATGGTATGGAGGCAGTGCTACCAGTTGAAGTAGAGATTCCGTCCCTCAGAGTTATGATGGATGTTAAGCTAGATGAAGCTGAATGGGTACGAGCCAGATTTGATCAGCTGAGCCTTATTGAGGAAAAGCGATTGGCGGCTGTATGTCATGGGCAACTATATCAGCACAGAATGAAGCAGGCATTTGACCAGAAGGTGCGTCCTCGGGTTTATAAAGTCGGAGATGTGGTACTCAAAAGGATCCTTCCTCCCAATACAGATCACAGGGGCAAATGGACTCCTAATTATGAAGGTCCGTTCGTGGTTAAAAAGGTCTTTTCGGGCGGAGCTTTATTGCTTACAACCATGGATGGCGAAGACTTTTCATCCCCTGTCAACTCGGACGTAGTCAAAAAATACTTCGCATGAATAGACCCGCTGGATAATAAGAATAAAAAAATCCAGGCAAAAAAGGGCATCCCGGCGAACCAAAAACAGAATAAGGTTCGGGCAAAAATTAGGGATATAATTGAAAAAAAATTTTGTACACCCGGTAAGTTGAAAACCCGAAAGGGCAACTTAGGCAAAAAAGGGTATCCTGGTGGATCGAAAACCTGAAAGGGCGGTCCACACAAAAGAGGGATTTAAGCGAATGACTACGGTTTGAGTTATCTATCCCTCATTGCCGTCTGAACAACTGACGTTCTAAAGGATAGGAATCGGTCCGATCATTCCTCAGAAGGCAAGGTCGGGGAGTTTTGAAGACATACTGGTCATAACAGAATGGAAACTCAGTGGAATTCCGTTTTCACATTGCCATTAGGATAGTTTCTTTTCTCAATTTTCAGCGATCACCTCTTTCCAGGGATTGCTTCCAGATGTAATTGCCTATTCTGGGCTTTCAGTCAATAAATTGAATTTCAGTAAAAAGCTTTCTATTTTTGTTTTATTGCTTTGTTTGCAAAAACGTCCTAATTTTTGATAAAACATTGCATTTGAAAACATGACAGCCTTGCAATAACATGCGCAGAAAAAACATTTGAAATTACTTCGAATGTTGAATACTCCCGGATGGTGGATTCTAGCCACGCAATATTCGGGGCATGTGGGCATATTCTTTTGTTGCAGGTAGCAGGTGCAGATGATTTTAAGCACAAGATCAGCAATAAATCACCCCACGCAAAAGACTGGGGCAATTATGGGTAAGGAGATCGGCGTTCATCGGGTCGATCTCAGTGAATTAAGTTCAACTGGGTACCGTTGTATCTTATTAAGTCGATTCTCTCATTCAGTACTTCCAACAACTACAAGCTTTTCTGTGTCGATAACGGTCACAGGTTCCCCAAAAGAGTGGTCTCGTCGACACCGAAACGGATGGTCATTATCCCCGTTGAAATCACCAGGAGTTTAAAGAGGCTAAATCTTCTGTAAAATTCTCTTATGACATCCTCTTCGGGGACAAATTGTTGGTTTTCTTAAGCATGGGGCATGTTGTTTCCCCAGCATGAAGTGTTGATCACCCCCCAGTAGAGTTTGATGGTCATTATCCCCAGCGAAGTCGCAGGAGTTTGAAGAAGCTAAATCTTCTGTAAAATCCTCTTATGACATCCTCTTCGGGGACAAATTGTTCGGTTCCCCAGCATGAAGTGTTGATCATCCCCAGTAGAGTTTGAGGACAGTTGGTCTTCTGTAAAATCCTCTCAAAAGGCATTCCCCAACACGAGACGCTTTAAAGCAGTTTTCTCCAGCAGAGTTTGTTATAAACTCGTCATCCCCAACGGAATTGTCTAAAGGAAAGCTCGCCTAACATGGGGCATTGTAGTACTTATCCTAAGCTCGACAGTCATATTCTTCAGCAGACTACTGTGGATTTGCTTTGGGTTTCCCCAACAGATCTCTAAGGACTCTTTCTAGCAAGTTGCAGTGGAATGTTCTAACCAGGATTTGCATATCCCTGGCAGAGTAGCCATGATCCCCAACAAGATTGTGTCTCTGGTAATGATCCCCCACAGAGGTCAGCATCGAATCTTGTCAGCAATACTCCCCAGCCGAGTTATAAGGTTGATAATCCCTATAAAGGATCTTGGGTTGAATAAATCCCCAAGCAGAGTTTTAATGGCTCATTTCCCCAGCAGGACGTCATTTAAAAATTCTCATCCCCAGCGGAGTTGCTGTGACCAGAATCCAGCCCCAAACAGATGGAATAATTCCTGGCAGAGTCATCATTCCCTCATATCTTAAAGTCCAATTTATTGTTGGCAAGCTTGACAATTCGAAGCAGACGGATTGTTCATCCATTCGCCAGCAGAGATATTATCCTTGTAGGAATCTCCGAGATTAAATCATTGATTGTGGTTCCTCAGCAGAGTCGGCAGAGATGTCTGGCGCAGAGGCAGAGAGTAATTCAATTTTGAAATTCCAAAAGTCCAACAGTGGATTGGCAAAAGTCCGTCTTCGGGTGGCAAAAGTCCAACAGTGGATTGGCAAAAGTCCATCTTCGGGTGGCAAAGCAGCTAAAAGTCCAACAGTGGATTGGCAAAAGTCCGTCTTCGGGTGGCAAAAGTCCAACAGTGGATTGGCAAAAGTCCGTCTTCGGGTGGCAAAAGTCCAACAGTGGATTGGCAAAAGTCCGTTTTCGGGTGGCAAAAGTCCGTCTTCGGGTGGCAAAAGTCCAACAGTGGATTGGCAAAAGTCCGTCTTCGGGTGGCAAAAGTCCAACAGTGGATTGGCAAAAGTCCGTCTTCGGGTGGCAAAAGTCCAACAGTGGATTGGCAAAAGTCCGTCTTCGGGTGGCAAAAGTCCAACAGTGGATTGGCAAAAGTCCGTCTTCGGGTGGCAAAAGTCCAACAGTGGATTGGCAAAAGTTCGTCTTCGGGTGGCAAAAGTCCAACAGTGGATTGGCAAAAGTCCATCTTCGGGTGGCACGAAGCTGCAAAGTCCACCAGTAGCGTGGCAGGCCAGTAGTCGTCTGGAATTGCATAAAAGACATTATTAAAGTCCACCAGTAGTGTGGCAAGCCAGTAGTCGTCTGGCGTCGTTCAAAAGACGTTATCAAAGTCCACCAGTAGCGTGGCAGGCCAGTAGTCGTCTGGAATTGCATAAAAGACATTATTAAAGTCCACCAGTAGTGTGGCAAGCCAGTAGTCGTCTGGCGTCGTTCAAAAGACGTTATCAAAGTCCACCAGTAGTGTGGCAGGCCAGTAGTCGTCTGGAATTGCATAAAAGACATTATTAAAGTCCACCAGTAGTGTGGCAAGCCAGTAGTCGTCTGGCGTCGTTCAAAAGACGTTATCAAAGTCCACCAGTAGTGTGGCAGGCCAGTAGTCGTCTGGAATTGCATAAAAGACATTATTAAAGTCCACCAGTAGTGTGGCAAGCCAGTAGTCGTCTGGCGTCGTTCAAAAGACGTTATCAAAGTCCACCAGTAGTGTGGCAGGCCAGTAGTCGTCTGGAATTGCATAAAAGACATTATTAAAGTCCACCAGCAGTGTGGCAAGCCAGTAGTCGTCTGGCGTCATTCAAAAGATAGATCTCTCCGACGTTTCATCGAAGATTCAATCCAGCAGTCTCGTTGGGTTTATATCCCTTTTCTTCTTCATCACCCAGAGCAAATTTTTGGTTATATTTGGTATTCAATCACTATATACCTTGAAAGTCCGAAAGCAATTGCTTTCAGGCATTCAGGTCTACAGCGCTTGAATAGGGGCAGCTGTAATACCCCAAAATTTGCTCTCCCCTTTGTCATCATAGCATGGCATTATCATTTATCATATCATATCCACCTCATTAACATTACATTGCATTTAACATAGAAAAATGAAGCATGGCATCCTTCTTACCATCAGGGCATGTGGTCAGGTGGGAGGTGGACAATCAAGAGATCATTCAAAGCACAAAAGGTCAATCAAGTTGGCTCTAGGCAAGCCAAGAGGTCTCTCATGTCTCATACTATCCCAATTGATTTTCCACAACCTCAAGAAGGTGAGATTCAATAGGAGATTGAAGCATTACATCCTACACTATGCAAGAAGTCCAAAAATTGAAGGAAAATCCTCAAAAGAGATAGCTCATTGATTCAAAATCATTCTCAAGTGGCATTTCTCATCATCCTTTAAGAGGATACACAACATACTCTGAGGAATTTGGATTTGGAAGATGTGCAATTTCCTCCTAACCAGAGGGGGTCAAGATTAGGGTTTCCAATTAAATCAGGGTATCTCTGTTTTTTTTTTAACAAAACTTGATGTCATGGTATTCCATATGTCCCTAAGTGTATGTATGTGGAAAATTGCATCTCAATTGGTTTTAGAAGTGGTTCAATTGGAAGAAAGATCAAAAATCAGGAAATTTGGGGCCAAGTCAAATAATCAGAGGAAAAAGTCAACTCTTGACTTTTTGAGCCCAAAATCATGAAATTCATGTTACATATGTCCAATGTACAAAATTTGGTCAAGAAACTCCAAAGGAATCATGAAAAAATCAAGATGTGGACAGTTGCCATTTTTGGAAGAGGAAGGGTTACTAAAAATAGCAAGTTTTGGCCATTTTGCATCAGAGTTTGAACCAAGGCCATTTAAAATTGAAGCACCAAATGAAAATTCCACTCGGCCACAACAAAAGATCTTGTTTTAAGCTTCAAATCCATGTGTGGAACATCTCCATTGGATAAAAATTGAGTGAGATATGATTGATCAAAGTCTGAGCAAAGTAGGTTCAAAACTAGGTCATGACCAAGATTTTCAGGGCACGCGCGCAGTCATTTTAACAAACAGTTGGTGGGCCAAATGTACACCTATTTTTCGCATGGTTAGAGGCTTCATTCTCAAAACTTGTCAACATCAAAAATGTTCCTTGTAATGTCTTCTTCAAGTTTCATGTTGGACAAAATTTCATCTGATCAAGGTATGATGGAGAAATAGTGGCCTCAAGTTAGGGTGGTTATGCTGAAATTTTGTGCCATGCCAGCCTTGCCAACCGACCACCTGATGCGCCCATCATCCAGTCTTGTGTGCTTAAGTTTATAGTCATTTTGGAGCATGTTTGAAGTATCATATCAACTCCAATCTCAAACCAAACTTGTTGCATTATACTCCCTCTTTCCAATGAACCCAAAAACTCACCAAACTATTCATTGAGTAGAGAGAAAAACATCACCAAACCTCCCTATGTTTCACTGATACATTGATGGCTTTGCTGCATAACTTGGTTCAGACATCCATCAAACAATTCTTTCCCTTATTTGAGCACACCATGAACATCACATACACTGCTATAGCACGTGCCTTGCATGAAAATGGAAAGAGAAAACTTGCTGAGAAAGTTTCTAATACACAACCATGCCATTCATTTCACTTTCACCTTCACCATAGCTTACCATAAGTTGCCATCACCATATCATTGCTCTCCCTAACTAACTTGACTCAGTTAGTTAGGGATGACTCACCTAAACCATTTCAACTCAGTTAACTCACTCGGTTTAACCATGGTTAGAGCACACTATAAATCAAAACTTCACTCTCAAAATTCATTTTTTTTCAAGACTCACTTTCTCACATTCACTTCAGAATTCTCCTCTCACTCTCTCTGATTTTGCTCATCTTCTTCTCCACGATTTCAACTCCATTGTGCTTCCATTAATCATTGCTTGGTGTGGTTGAATCAAGAGCAACAAGAACAACTCCATTTCTGCAAGTTCAGCATCATTGCAAG
The DNA here is from genome assembly GCA_022829125.1 of Lathyrus tuberosus. Classification (NCBI taxonomy): domain Eukaryota; kingdom Viridiplantae; phylum Streptophyta; class Magnoliopsida; order Fabales; family Fabaceae; genus Lathyrus; species Lathyrus tuberosus. The sequence goes on along the minus strand of JALAZF010000141.1, from coordinate 5,835,112 downwards.
CTTCAACATCCTTCATCTATTTACGAATCCATAGCATTTATTTTGCTAAGTTTGAAGATCTAGAAGCTCAGCATATCAAGCTTTCCTCTGGTTTTTCTCAACATCTCCAATTGCTCCACATTTTCAGGTTTCATCATTCAACTTTGCTTCAGTTGATTTTCATTAATTTTAGCTTGTTTTTTGTTAATTTAAGCTTGATAGAAGCTCTGCTTACTCCGGCTAGTTGATAGGCTTCTTAGAGGCATAGTTTCAAACCTAGGGCTTAATTTGATTGACTATGTTCTTGCTGTGCGTATGTGTTTGGTGATTTTCATTAGCATATTCATAATGTACATGAGTTTAGCTTTCAATTGATGTATGTATTGTGATTTTCTGGAGAAATGTGAGTTGCAGACGGTGGTAAGTGACCGGAGAAGGTGACCGGAGGTCCCTCTCCGGCCGATGGCTTCATGTTAGGGTTTTATGACCAGTTTGAATGTGATCCGTTGGATGAGTGTGATCTAATGGCTACCATGCTGCCAACACATAAAAATTCATGTGCATGTCACGTGATTCTTCTGATTTCATTTTTAAACATTGTGTGGCATGGTACATGGTAGCTATGGTGAACATTCATGCACATGCGTGAGATTAGGTTACTTTGACCAGGGGTTGACTTGGACTTGATCCTATGGTGTCTATTGCTTTGACTCTTGTTGACTGATTGTGCATGTTAATTATCATGTTTTGCGCATAATTGGACTTAACCAGATTGATATTTACACCCCTCTGTTTGGAAGCCCAATGAATTTGCACTGCATTATTGCTATGTTCATACCCCCTTCCCTTTGCATTTCATTTTCATTTTTCTTATTTTTTTATACATGTTTCATTTCCAATTTTTAAAAATACCAAAACAGATTGGAAAATTCTACAAAAATTCATGAGTATCACTAAAACATTTAGGAAATTTTTGATGATTTTATTTTCTGATTTTATGACCTTTTTACCCCTGGTCCATAATTTTCTTTGAATTTCCATTTAGATGCATTCTAAGCATGATACATGAATTTGTTTAATTTTGTTCTTGATCATTAAAAATTGTTTTGATGCTCTTCTTTTTGTATTGAGTCATTATCCTCTTGAGGTATGTTAAGTGATTTTATTTGATTTTTTAGGTCACTTTATTACATGTTTTGATGCCTATATTTGCACCACTTTGCATGATGTTTCAATTTGACCTAATTGCTTTGTTTGAAGTCATTTTGCTCTGAATTTCTACATGCTATCTTGATGTATGATGCATTTCTGACCTAGGCATTCCAATAATATGCTGGCATAATTTTCATGAATCCATTTGGTCTTTGTTTGATGCATTACATTGGAAGTATAATCCATGGCATGTCATTACAACTTTAGTGCATGTTTACATGAATTCTTTTGTGCACATTTGTATGAGCATTTGCATATGTTATGAGCCATTCATATGATATTATAGGTCTTTGATACACATTATAGGTCATCTTTACATGTTCATTTTAATTTGAACTTTGTGCATCATTAACATGTATTGTTTGCACTTTCTTTTTGAACTTTCATTTCAATTCTTCTTATATTACTTCTTGAATGTCTTGAAGTTGATTCATAAATACTTTTGAGATGTTTATAAACCATTTTCCATTTAGTTTCAATTCTGGTTGTTGATTTACATGTTCCATTTATGCATGTCCTCTTCATTTCTTTCCATCTTTCATCTATCCCTTCTTCTTGTAACATGTTTAAATGCTAATGGATGATGATTATTGCTTATTCACTTGCACTTGTATGATGATATTCACTTGTTGTCCATATGATGCCCATTCTGGTTGTGGCTCTAGGATTTGGTTTCTCATTCAATTCTTTTGAGTTTTATGATGCATTACATGTTCTTTTACTTCTTATACTTCTTATACATGTTTACTAACCATGTAGGGGCTTTGGTAAGTTTCAATTGAGTGTGGATAAGGAATCCACATTCAACTTCTATCCTTTCTCTTTTACAATTCCATTTTGTGTTTTGTTGAGCACTTATGTGCTTTCTTTTAATAACTCACCACTTTCCCTTTTTGAATTACAATTCATCTTCTAACTTAGAAGTGAATTGTTTAATTCATTCTTTCTTTAGACTTAGGGTTGAAACCTCACAAACCTTAGGATCACTCCCTTAACTAATCAATTAGGATTGAGTCTTAGTCCATATAGGTTTTACCTTTATCCTCCCTTGAGTCTCTTTTCTAATCTCAAAGAAAATTCAAAGTATCTAATAAAGGTAGGCACTTATTGCATTTAGGCCTTTCATATAAAGAAAAGATTATAAGGGGTCTTCTCTTATAATCTTAAAATGTGTAGCATATGGCCCATCTTAGGTCAATGTGTTACATATTTGATCTTGTATGAGGGACTTAAATGCAATACTTGTTGAAGGTGCAAATAATAAAAAACACTTCTTCACTTCATAATTAACAAAAACACTTAATAAACACAAGTATGCTAGTGTGTTTGAACCTTGACAATTGGAGCTAAGTGTGGAGGTCTTCTTCACTCTTAGTGTGCTTTCTTACCCATTCCATCTTGGAATGTGAGAATGTACACATTCCAATGACTAAGATTCAGATACACTGTCATATGCAAACAAATGAAAAGACTCTTAAAAGACAAAAATAAACAATAACGTCTTTCCTTCGGGAATTCTTTTCTCACCTCATTCACTCTTAGCGTACGAACGCGCTTCTACTCGTTCTCTTGCAAGATGGTAACGCACTCGGACCAGCGAGCCTGCAACACCTGAGCTAGAACGTTAGCCGTTCCTTAAAAAAATGCAAATAATCCATCCCTAGTGAGGGGAACTACGTCGCTCTGATTCTCATGTTCCCGATGAGATACGTAGGCAGTGGGGTAGGGCCCATGCGAGCACTTCTTTTATTTTCCCTACATTTGTTTCCCGTTCCTTTTCTTTTCTTTCTCCTTTCTTTCTTTCAGTTCCTTTTCCGGTATCCTTTCTTTACACCCTTTGATCGAGACAAGCAAGCGTGGATCCCATCGGGTACGATGGACGCGTGGGGGTGCTAATACCTTCCCCGCGCGTAACCGACTCCCGAACCCAGTTCTCTTGGTCGTAAGACCATGCTTTTCCTTTCTCTCAGGTTTACGCGGTGTTTCCTTTCCCTCTCTTGGGATAAATACACATTGCTGGCGACCCTGTTTCGGTGCCACTTTCGCGTTTGTACTTGGATGAAAATCCCGGGAGCGACAATGATAAACTGACCCTAGTTGGGGAATTTTTTAGGAGAGAGACTGGGTTTTAGAACCCACAGGTTTTAACTCAACTGAGAATTAATTGGGTGATCAGGGTTCCTCCCACGTTTGTAGGGAACTTGAGAATGTCTTTGAGACTCAAGGGGATTTAGACTGTCCATGTCTACTGGTGCGGAAGAGTTTTATCTTTTGTATGATGCCCCAGAGGAGGCGGGTGTTTTAAGGGATGAGAATTAACCCTAAATTGGTCTGTGATTTGACACTGGAAAGACTGCTTTAGCAAAGTATGACTAAGTTCTGTCTTATACCTTTAAGAGGTCTCCAGGGTCCTTGTATTAAGCCCAAGAGAAGGCATGAGAACTTCTAAGAAGCCGGAGGGTCCTTGTACAAAGCCCAAGAGAAGGCGGGGATGCTTTTAGGAAGCTTGTGGGTCCCAAACCAAGAAAAGTTCAAGAAATTCTATTCACCGAGAATTGATCATTTAGTGAAAGTTCTGAGGTTTGAAGAAACTCAAGAGATTCTATTCACGGAGAATAGATCAACTCCGGCGAGTAGAATTTCTTTGACAATTTCTAATAGTGACAGCCTGAGAAAAGGTTCACGAGGAATACTGCCTTTCTCTTTGTTCCATATTGTTTATGCCCAAGAGAAGGCAAGACTGTATCTGGAAATCCTATGGGGATCTAGTTTTGACTATATTTGAAGAGTGACCAATATGGCTTTACCTAGTTCTAGACCTAGTTGTCGGGGAAAACTCTAAATAGCTATACTAGTATATATACAATTGATATATGACAAGTATCTAAAAGGGTTTGAAAAAAGACTTACCGTGCGTAGCTTCCCACAATACAGTTATATATATGAAAGCGAATAAATGAAAGCTATTAAAATTTACAGGTGAGCAAGCTTCCATGCTGTATTGTTAGTTGTTCAAAGAAATTAAAGAAATTTTTGATAACAACATGTATATTTGAATCTAAATCAAAAGCGAAGTTATTTTTGAAAAGATTGTTGGGGCTTATACTCAAGGAGAGGCCCAAGGTTTAACAGTGATCGCACCGTTGTTTTGAATATCGTATTGGGACTTATACAACGACTGAGGCCCAAGTTGTTTTAGTTTCAAAAAGGGATTGGGTCTTACACTCTATTAGAGGCCCAAAGAGTTTGAAAATGAATAAATATGGGTCTTATAGCTCAAGGAGAAGCCCAGTAGATTTTGTTACAAAGGCGACGATCGCGCCGAACTTTTGAAAATATACAGAGGGCCTTATACAATGTGTAAGGCCCAAAATTGTTTTATTTACAAAGGGGTGGGACTTACACTCTATCAAGAGGCCCATGAGTGTTTGAAAAAGATTTGTTAGGGTGAAAATCAAAGAAACCCTAATTTCATTTTCTTTTAAAAGTAATCATTTTAATAAAAATGAATAAAAATGACAAAAATACTAAATAAGTCTAAATAAACTACTTGTGATTTTTGGTTAAGGTTTGAAAAATGAGGTTTTAATCACAAGATGATTTAGGACTCATTTGATTTTGATTTTTAAGATGAATATTCATTTTTTAAAAGGTTTAAAAATAATAAAAATGAATTTATTTACAAAAATACCAACTATATTAAATAAATAATATAAATATGATTTTTTTGTGAAATAAAATATTTTAACATTTTTTTTATTTTTTGCAAAAAGAACCAATAAAAAATAATTAAAATTGAGAGAGAAATTAATTTTTCGAATCATTTAAAAATAATATGAAAAATAGTAAAAATGGAAAAAATAGTAAAAAGAGGGTCTGGGGCGAGGGGGATTCGAACCCCAGACCTCCAAGTTGCAGTGCGCGCCTTCTACCACTGGGGTGGTGATACATCCGTGTATCAAAACCACCCCATGAATACATAAGGAGTGCCTTATTTTAGGCCTGATCAAGGCAAGGCAAGTTCTTGGGCCAAAAACGTAAAGGTTGTAACTTTCTCATTTCTCCATGGATTGGGACAAAATTTAGGTCTATCCTGCCTAGAATTTCACAAGGAATCCAATGGTGCCCTTGGTTTTTTCAGATGAGGTCCCCATTTTAAAACCCGATGGTGTTTTTGAAATAGGCCTATAATTGCATTTTCTATGCTACCTCATGATACAGGCAAGAATTACATGGCAAATTGGTTCGAACACAACATATACAACATGCATGAGAGGTGTATGATCAGTGGACTTCAAAGCAATGCATATTTCAAAGAGTTCAAGTTGTAATGCTTACCTCTTTGGGAGCTTTTTGTGCTATCTAATGCTTACCTCTTTGGGAGCTTTTTGTGCTATCTGCCAAGTTTCTTGTGCCAGAAACAATTTGATGCTTTAGACATTCTTAAATGATCTCTTAGGAGCTTTTAGAATGGTTGGAACCAGCTGGAATCCTCAGGAACAAGTTTGAGCTCTTTCTTGCAAAAGGGGCAAAACCAATATGGCAACTTTCTCAAATGGTGTTCCAGATGTGGGGAACCATTTGGGACAGTTCAAGGATGATATTTTAAGTGTGTTTGAGGTCTTATTTGGTTTTGAAAGTGACTGAATCAAGACATGGCTTGAAAAATGCAAAAAAGTCCAATTTTGAGGTTTTGAGAGGGGACTTTGTGATTTTGGTGTTACATGTCACATATGAGAGTTTGGACAGCTTAGATATGACATATTGGATGTGTTTGGATCATGAGCTGTGATGGAATCGCTCTCTAACTCAAAAACTTAGAGATACCTTGCAAAAGAAGACATTTTGGCCTAAAGAGAGAGATTTTGAGGAAAGCATCAGTTTGGGTGCTTTGGTGTACTCAAATTGATCACAATTGATGTCTATTTATAGTGTGTCAAGTTTGTTTTGGCATCAATAGTGAATGGAGGCTGCAGCAGGCCTTTGGCCAATGTTATGCAAAAGGAATCTCAAGTTTCCTCAAGCCATTGACTTGAGATTAGAGCATAGGCTTTGTAGCTTTGGTTCAGAGATAAACTTAGACTGAATTCAGTTGGAATAGGCTTAGTTCATGCCACCTTGGTGCATCCATTGAATGCTTGGAAACAAAATTGGAGTCTTGGCATCTTTTAGCCTTTTTAGGTTTGGCATGGCTACTTATAGATTCTTGGACTTTGGAGGCTTGGGGATCAGATCATTCCCTTCTTGTTTTATCCTCAGATGTGTCCAAATTGATGACAAGGCTTTTGGATTTGTCAGATTTGGACAAATCGAGCAAAAGGCACAATTCTGCCTTGTAAAAATCAGTTCAGGATGCCATGTTCCAAGGGTTGTATCTCCTTGCTCAAATGGAATTTGGAGATGATCTGGTACTTGTTGGAAAGCCCTCATGGCATATTTTAACTTTGATGTCCATCCCTAGACCTGGTTTGACTTGGATCAAGGTGAAAAATGTCCCTACATTTGGGAAAAAGTAAGGCAGATTTTGACTTAGTGAAAATTTCACTAAGTGTTGGAAAAATGTCATTTTCATGTTTTCAGCCATTTTGATCACTCCATAACTAAAAATCCATGAGGAATTGAAATGAGATGTAGTTGACACTTTTAAAGTATGCCATGAGAGCTATAAATCCATCTTTGGACCATCCAAAATGGTTGCTTGGATCTCAAGTTATGGTCCTTGGAAGTTGGTACCCTAGCCACTTTGTTCCATAACTTAGAAATATTCTAAGTTTTTTATGGTTACCCCTTTTACAAGTTAACTCACTTTCTTTGATTTTTCTTGATAAATGATGATTCAAATCACATATTAACATTGTTTTAGGGTCAAGGAACCATAATTGTGAAAAATTCCAAAAAGTCAAACTTGATTTTGTGCAGAGTTGACTTTTTATCGGATGAAATCCAAACTGTGCGATCCTTTGTGAAATCAAGTCCTTGACCTAAATCAAACCTAATGGATATATTCCATAGGTGTTGCAGGGTGTATTGAATCATGTCCCAAGGTTTTGGAGCATGTCTGGGTCAAAAGTTAAAGGTACAGTTGACTTTTCCCTCGAAACCCTAATTGTGGTCCTGATGAAATTGAAACTTGCGGATCAAGCTTCTGGGATCAATCCATTGTTGCAAATGGATCAATGTAATGTATTGGAGACCCTTAAATAATGTCTTGAGGTCTTGGCTCATGTTTTGTCCCAAAAGTCAATTTAGGGGTGAATTAGGTCAAGAAACCCTAATTCCTGATTTTTTGATGAATGTTTCCCCTGAGGTTAAATTGACTTGATGACTGGGTCCATGAGGTCCCTTGGAGTATCTTAAGTTGTGCTTTGAAGAAATGGCTCATGCCCAAAGGAAAAATTCAATCTGGAGGCCTCAGTCAACCAAAACCCTAATTTGGTGACACGGGCGATCTTGAGGCTTGATCCACTTGGAATGTTGCAACTTTGTGCTTAATTCTTGATGTGGGAGTCCTCTTGATCCTTTGTAGGTGTTTGAGAGGTTTAGACAAGTTGAAAATCATGTCATTTTTTGATTGATCCTTTGTTTAAATGCTCTGAGAGGGCTTGAAACCCTAGTCCTTGATTGTGGTGAATGCTCAAACATCTCTGAGGAGATTGATGAGGAATGATGGTTCATCCATATTGTGATGATGATTTGCACAATGATGGGAAATCTTAGTGGTCAAAATTTGGGGTATGACACTGCTGATATTACTGATCCGCCCTTCAACGAATCTTTTTCTGGCTATATATAGACTTGATCATTCAACGAATCAGTTGCGCGCGAGAAAATGTAAGACTCATTGTGAAAAAAAGAAATATTAAAAATACTGATTCATATGAAGAACGAACTCAAGAAATGAAGAAATTTATGAGTGAAGAGTAAAGCACCACAATACAAAGAAGAAGATTGTTTTTACTGTGTAGATTTGCTCTAAGATAAATTGAGCTAAAAATGTGTTTACTCATCAACTTGTGTAGAAGCATCATTAATGTAAACAAACCTCTGTAACAAACAGTTGTTTGTGTTCCCTAAAGGACTGGGTACGTCAGAAGCTTTAGGAAGACTAAGACAGTGAGTTTTAGTGTTGTTAGTCACTTGCAGTTGGCTTATGCATTGTATTTTCAAACAGTGGTTTGAATTCCTTGAGAGACCGATTAGGTCAGAATTATTGAGAAGTCTAGGACTAGTGTGTCTTAGAGGTTAATTCCTTAAGGGACCAGTTTGGTCAGAAGCCTTAAGAAGAGACGGTTAGTCAGTGTATTGTTAGTCACTAGCAGTTGCTAGTGCAGTTGTAATCAGTTTGGTTATAGTGGATTAAGACCTCGCTTGAGAGAGGCAAAATCACCTTGGCGGGTGGACTGGATTAACTTGATAATTTTCAAGTGAACCAATATATATTGTGTGTCTTTCTCCATTGTTAGTTTATTTATGATCTTTGTTTGAGTTTCATAAAAAGCTTTCATTTTGGAAAACCCAATTCAACCCCCCCCCCCCCCTTTCTTGTGTTTTTCTCACACCTTCATGGCCTTCCTAATCCTTTGTGGAAAAGGTGGTGGAGGCCTTTCTTGAACAAACTTCTGAGTTGTGTTGCCTTCAGTCATGACTTCTTGTGATGTTTCTAGATGAGAAGTCATATCAGCAATAGTTACATCATCTTTCTTTTTCTGGTATCCAAATGAAGATGATTCTTCAACGGACTTTTTTCTAGTTCCTGAACTATCTTGTTTAGGCGGTTCTTCTCTTGCCTCTTGATTTCTTAAAGTCCAACCTTCAACTTATTTTCCACTTCTGAGCTTAATAAATTGACATGTTTCAACATTCTTTACTCTGGAAGGTGCAGATGGAGTTTCAGTAGAACTTGGGAGAGTTCCCAGATTTCTGGAGCTCAAGGCAGTGGTGATCTGCCCAACTTGATTCTCCAAATTCTTGATACTTACTCCTTGTGCTTGAAATTGGTTCTTTGCTTCTTGAATAAAAGATTTCAGAACAGTTTCCAATTGGCTATTCCCTTGATTTGCCACTGCATAGTTGGGAGTGGAAAAACCAGGGGGAACTTGAGTCGTTTGTGTTGCTTGAGGTTTTGGTTGATTTTGATTATTACTCCAAGAAAAGTTTGGATGGTTGCGCCATCCTGGGTTGTAAGTGTTGTTATAGGGATTGTTGTATTTGTTGTTGTTTTTGCCAACATAGTTGACTGAAACAGGATTTGAAGAACATTCTTCAAATAAATGAGGTCCTCCACAGTATACACAGGAAACTTCATATGTGTTAGTAACCACCTTGACTGGTTCAGGCTTTGTCACTTCAGGGTTCATCATGTTCTTCATCATCTAATGGATTTGAGCCACTTGAGTAGCGAGTACTATTGTTTCAGTGACCTCATGGACTCCAACAGATCTCTTTTGAGTTGAATTAGAAGTAGCCCTAGTGACAGGCCATTGGTATGTATTGGATGTGATACTCTCTATCAACTTATAACCTTCTTCATAGGATTTAGACAATAGAGCTCAACCACTGGAGGCATCTAACATGTTCCTTAAAGATGGAATTAATCCATTGTAGAAAGTCTCAAGTTGAATGCAGATGGGAATTCCATGGTGAGGACATTGTCTAAGTAACTCTTTGGATCTTTCCCAAGCATCAAACAAAGATTCTTCATCTCCTTGCCTAAATGAAGTAATTTCATATCTCATCTTTGCATTCTTAGAAGGAGGAAAATACTTAGCCATAAATTTTTATGCCAAAGTATTCCATGCGGAAATGGAATTAGGTTACAAGGAATTCAGCCAACTTTTGGCTCTATCCCTTAGAGAATATAGAAAAAGCCTTAACCGAAATGCATCGTCGGTCATGCCTGGAATTTTTAAATTGTCAGCAACATCTAGAAATTGTCTTAAATGCAAATGAGGATCTTCGTTGGGAGAGCCTGAGTATTGACCAGTGGTTTGCAACATCTGAAACATCATAGGCTTGAATTCAAAATGAGGTGTAGTGATTTCTGGTCGTATGATACCATTACTTATAGCAGCAGGATCAAAAATAGCATAATCCCTTATGTTGCATGCTCTATCATTGGCTATGTCAATGATTTCAGTTTCAGCCATGACAGCTTCTGCCTCTAGCTCTTCTTCTGATGATTCCTCGGTTGAGTCTTCCTCGTGCACTATACCTTGTTGGTCAGCCATGGCTGGTTCTAAGGGTTCTTCATATATTTGCTTAGAATGTAGGATTCTTCTGCGTGCTCTAAGAATTCTTTCAGATTCAGGGTATCCACTATAAACTAGGCGTAATGACCTGCGCATGCAATAGCTAAAAGCCTTCCAGAACACCAAATCACAACAAAAACGTAAAAAAAACTCAAATACAAATTTTAAACAAAAATAAACAATACAATAGTTCAAAATACTTCTTGACACTCCCCGACAACGGCGCCAAAAACTTGTTAGGTTCAATTTAGCAATGTAGCTTATAACTATGGTGTCACATGCAAGTATACATGTATGTTTAATTGCAGCAAGTAATAAAGTAAGGATATCGTACCCACAGAGAGTGGAAGAGATTTAGATTAAACTTTTGTAAATACTTTTTGCTTAAAAGAAATATGAGTCTAGTAACAAATATCAATTAATAATAAGTAAAATGAGTCCACACTACAGAGCTAAAACTACCAAATAAGAGAAAAGAAATATCAGGAGAGTGAGTGGTGAGCTGAGATCCATTAATACATTAGTAGTCTAAATGCATCACTGAAGTCCAATGTCGTGCCTCAAAAGGTCAGAACGTGATCTTATGGTGTATCTCTACAGCATCAAAGCATGCATTACTATGGCAAGGGAACAAATCTCTAAGTCTCACTTATAACCCTAAAATACACTTGGTGTTAATTCTGAAAATCCTTTATGGCCTTAGCTTCTTATCTCTAAGAAAGCTAATTTAAGTGAATATCTCTATCCTACTTGTTCAACCACTTTTGTTATGAAATCCACTTGCTGTCGGATCTCTCATAATAACAAGCTTTTACCTTTTTCTGAGTTGATCATTATAAGAAGCAGGTGTATTGCATAAAAATATATAACAAAATAAAACACTCAACACACATCAGTTTAACATAAAGACAACCTTATATTAATTTCACTTTGCTCACCACATAAGTGTTTATCTCATAATGAGCTTAGTACAAACCACTGAACTGGAACTACTAAAGAGTATACTTAAATAAAAGATGTAAAAGAGATGACAACCTAATAGGAACTTGAGTTCCTTTGCATTAGATAAACAACAAAAGATGTCTCTAGTCACGCCAGCTCTCAATAGTGAATAAAAGAGAAGATGAGATGAAGAACACTTTCTTCCTATTACTAACTCTAATAAATGAAAACTTCTTAAACTAAAACTGTTTGTGTGAATCCTCTCTCTTTTCTTCTCACGGTTGGCTTTTATAGGTTTAAATGCGGATGTGAAAGTTGGTAGGCTTTGGATCTTGGGCCTTTGATTCAAATGAGGTTTCAGCCCAAATCAAATCAACAATTTTCTCCAACTGTCCTTTATCCTTAGTGAACAGGTTTTCAGTACATACAGCATTGGGAGACAAGTCATCTGCCGCAGCAGGTAGTGGCCCAGAAATACAGGCAGCGAACGTTTGGTGCAGGATGCGCTTTTGCAGATGTGGTCCCCACCATACTATGCCTTTTGTCTCCATGTGCAATTGATCTTATCTTGTTGCCTCTTTAATTCTCTCAAGCATATTCCTACCACGTAGGACCTAGAAACAATTTTCCCTCCATGCTTTTGGTGACTTGATGATTGTGATCCTCAGCGCTCCCAATTCTTCTAATTGTTCATACTCCAGACACTGTCTTGGCCAATCACGTCTCATCTTGCCTTAAAATTGTCTTTTATTACAAAAACACACATAAAACTACCAAAGGAAGCACTTAGCATGTTTAAAGAAAAATAAGCTAAAAATGGAAAAATTAAGTGAACAAACATTAAACTTAAACTAAAATCTATTTGAAACTGGATCATAATGACATACTAAAATTGTATTATCACCTGAGCAAGGAAGTCTTGGACCGTGGGTCTGAGCAAGAAGTCTTAGGCCTGAGGGGCTTGAGCATGAAGTCTCGGGTCTGAGGGACCTGAGCGGGAAAGTCTTAGGTTGAGGGTCTAAGCAAGGAATTCTTGAGTCTGTAGGACTTGAGCAAGGAAGTATTGAGCCTTATGGGTTTAAGCAAGAAGTCTCGGACTTAGGGTCTGAGCATTATAAAAGTCTTATGCAGAATGCATAAGCAATTGTAATCATGATTTGATTATAGTGAAAATCTCTTGTGAAGCAAGGGGACTGTACTAATCTCATTTGGGAGGAACCAATATAAATCTTTGTGTCTTATGTTTTTATTTATTTGCTTCTGTTAACGTTCTGCTGCTAAGTATAACCACAATCTGAACACCAGTTTAGATTCTGAACTCTGATTTGAAGAAAATTAAGAAAACGGAAAACACAATTCAACCCCCCTTCTTGCGTACTTTTCTCACCTTCAAAGGAATGCGTGAGAATGATGAGAGTATGAGGATTAATGGTGAGTCGCTTGCAGAGAGAGAAGAGAGGTTTGGATTCTTTGTTGAGTGTGAAATGATTAAGAGTGATTGTGTGAAGAATTATTGAAGATTGAAATGATTTGTGATGGTTAAATTTATAGGGCTTGGAAAGTTAACAGAGTTAACAGAGTTAACTTTCTTCAAGTAGAAATTGGTTAGTTGTTAGATTCCGTTAGTAATCTCTCTTAAGAGTTAGTTGGATTTTGTTAGGGTTAGTTAAGATATGTGATTCAGTTAGTTGTAGTGATGTTACCGGTTAAATATAATAGAAAGTTAGTTAGTTAACTACTGAACTTGAACTAGTGAAGTAGAATTGAAGTTAGTTGTGAGTTAAAGTTGTGAAGGAAAATGAGTCAAAAACTGAAATTGTTAACGTTTCGTTATCAACAGTTAGATGGTGTAATTTATAATAACAAATTAGATTAAAGTTGTGAATTTATTCGTATTAGGAAACTCATGGAAACCAGTTTTATTAGCATTTTAAAATGTTAGACTATTGATTGCATTAGGTGTTGAATTAACATACTGTTATTAAAAATCAACTTAGTATGGTTACTGAGATCATATCATGACTGTAAGTTCTGTTAGTGTTAGAATTAGTTGGAAGCTAAGAAAAAGTTGGTGTTTACGTGAATGACTTGTTAATTAAAACTGAAGTAAAACAATTAGGGGATTAATTATAAGTTAGTTTTGAATGGAAATTTGAATTATTAGTTAGTAGTGATCATGAGGGACTTGTTTCGTTTGTACTTGGTTCTGACAGCGAATGAATAATTTGTGAAATACTTGCTAAATTGATTTGAATGGAATGTTGGAAAAAAGTTTGAAAGTTAGTTGTTAATAATTGGATATGTTATGGTGGAATATGAATAATATTTTGTATTTGACATGAATGTTTTGATGAATTGTGGGTTGTTATTGATGTGAGTCTTGAAGCATCATTCATGAAGTATCATTCATGAAGTTCCTCCTTGTTTGACATGGCAACATGGCATGAAAGAGACTTGGTAAGACATAGAGAGGTCATGGCACATGAAGATAACATAAAGATCATGAAGGATTTGGAGATCCACAAAAATGGGGATGGTTTATGAATGGAGGAATATGGGAGGACTAGTGATAGGTAGTTGACTTTGGTAAACTTGTTGACCAAAAATCAACCCCGGGTAAAACAATGCAATTTTTGTATGAAGTTTGATTCTTGGCTTTGTAATGGAGGTTTGAAGATTTTTTAATTACTTTGAAAGCTTTTGTAATGAAAATGGCTTTGAATAATATGTATATGATTTGTTTGTTTTTTTTTATGAAAAATGAGTTTCCCTCCAAGATTGGAATTTGAAAAAAAGATGGAATTGTACTTGAATGCTTGAATGAATCTTTGGAAATGTGAATAAAAATTTATCTTGAATTTTAATATGGACTTTGAATCTTGCAATTTGGACCATGGATTTTAACGCATTGTCTTGAATCCACACCACACATAATGAACCAATGTAATGACCAAGCCCATAAAGAAACTCAATCAATTAAATGAAACTCCCATGGTTGACCAATGTGACACCTGTAATCCCTGATTAAATCCAATACCAGAATGCCAACCATATGATCCTTAGATGCCCAAGATCAAGAATTAGGATTTCATGGCTTTGAATTGTCATTATTGGTCAATGTATCATGGTATGCCCTAGATTTGGATTTAAAGGAAACCCTAGCTCTTTGTTGATCATAAATATCAAAAACCATTGAATCATAATGCTTAGTGGTAAAATGAATGTGTTATGATGCTAATAAATATGCAGATGAATCACAAATCAAAAGTCAAATGAAAATGAAAAGGGGAAGGCAAATTTTGGGATATGACACCTGCAACAAGTAAAACATACACATGAGTCATACCATACAACTACACACCAGTTAGCATGACATTCAATAGGCATTCAAGCTATGGACTGATGCAACATACATCCAACAACAAGGATAGTTCAAGCAGCCATACCAATCAAAGCAAATCAGCATGCATTTTCCAATATAATTCCGTGTAACTCACTGACTGTTTTATAAAGCTAACAACTAATTTCCTAACATTCAAAAGCATTAACATTTGAGCCAACAGGCCAGCCAAGTGATTCTTAACAGTCTAACACCAAAACAATTCAAGATGTCCTTAAGAGTTCATTCTCATGGCATTCCACTTAGCAAGATAACATAATTATTTCTAATTGTTTTACAAGTTCATAACATTTCCTAATCCATTCATTAACTAACAGCATAACAAGTCTTCACTAATTCGAACTCAACTAACTACATCTCACTATCCAAATTACTTAACCTTACTCATGCTTTAATTCCTCTAATAGTCCCCAAACTTAACAGCTGAATTAATTCTTATCACTAAGCTAACTCTATCGGCATAATTCGTACTAACAACATCACAAATTCAAACATTACACTAACATTTCAATTTACTAACTATGATTAATTTCAATTATCCCAACTTACTAACTGTAATTCCATTTCATGACTTTAATTAACAATTTCACTAATTCATCTTAGCTTCACTCTAACACAAAACTTACTCGAAGACATTAACTAACGACCACACTTCAATCCATTGTAACTAACTGAACTCACTTCCCTATCCAAGCATAACTAATTGAACACTTCAAACCGCACTAATTCAATATTTAGTAGAACTCTAACAAAGTTAGAATTCTAAACTAACTTCTTCACAAATTTCACTAACAGTGATGCTGCCTAAACTTGTAACAAACCTGACCCAAATTCTGCCCAAATCAGTTACAATTATCCTCTATAAATCCTCACATTCACTCTTCATTCAACGACAACAATCACATCCATAAATCAGCAGAATACGCTCTCTCAATCCTCTCTGATTTTCTCTTAATCATTCTACTCTCTCTGAGTTCTCTCTAAGCTCTACTCTTATTTCCTCGCTCTCACGCACAAATTCAACAACAACAACAAGAGCTCTCAATCCTACAGGTTATGCAAGGAGAAGGAGTAGAAGAATATTATACTGTCATAAATGGATTCGAGTTGCTTACCTCATTGAAGAGCCTCTGGTGTTCTTGTTTCATCTTCATCTTCTTCATTTCAACAACCTCCGGGACGAGCCACAACCTCGCAAGTAGGTGTTTGATCCCTCTTCTTCTTGCTCAAATTTTGTCGTTGCAATGTATATTTGTCCTAGAGGAGCCAAACCCCTAAGGTTTGAGCTCAATTCAAGCTCCCATATCCATTTAATTGCATTAATTTTTTTTAGGGTTCGTGAGTTTTTGATTCGGTATAGGATTTTTTATGAGTTTGAAGAGGAATTGATACGAGAATAAAAACAAGGACATTAAGGAGAGCAGTTTGGTGGTGCAATTTTTTGGCTTGGACAAACTCTGCCGCCTCCAACGCGACAAAGTATAGTTTCGACGAGGAATCGTGCTAAGGAGTGAATCGAGTTGAAAGATGTAGAATGAGATGATCTTTTCCCTACTCTCTCTTTGGCATACTGTGTTGGGCATGCACCTCAAAGCCCATATTCATACTCCCTATGCCCCATATGTCATATCATACCTCCCCCTGGTCTGAATACAACTAACACAACAACATTGGGCTTCTGTTGAGCCCGGCGCCATGTTCATACTTCCCACACTCCCTTTGGCAATATACCCCATCCATGACTTTAGTTTTTTTTTTCTTATTATTTTCAATCTTTTTTTTAAAGTTATTTTGGCACACTTTTTAAATACATTTTTAACACATTTTAGTTCATTTTAATCCATGTAAATACACATTTTTCAATACATAAAAACACATTTTATTTTTGTTATTGAAAAACGCTTTAAAAATTAATGGTTAGTACTTGGAGTTTAATTAGGTTTTAATTGATGTTTAGCTCATTAATACACTTTGTTGATTGAAAAAATAATAATACACATTAGATTTTTATTAGGAATTAGATATAGTTCTTAGATTTAGTTTCTATTTAATTTTCCAAATAGAATTCTTTAGAAATTAAAATGCATGTTAATATTTTTTTAGTCTCTAATAGAATCCATGAGCTTGGAAAATCTTCAACATGATCTTTGTCCCTGAGTGATTGGTTGATCAAAGTCATTTTGATCAATTGATAATGTTTGTCTATGACTTGCTTTGATATTTGTTTGCCTCCATTATCCATTCAAGCCATCATAAGCCTTTTGATCACTTGATAGGATTATACCTATGTAATTGCATTGCATTGGACCTTAAGTAAACTCAAGCTTCATACTCAAGGCTTTGAAGACTCTGGACATCATGACTAGATCACTGCTTCATCCTTCAAGCACAACAAAAAGATTCTTCTTTCAACACATTTAGGTTATAATGCTAATTATGCGCCACAAACCTTGAGTAATGGAGAAGAAATGAGAGGAAGGATTCATATCCTCATTTTGAATATCTTTGGATGTTGGACGCCTGAATAATTGTTCAAAGTATTCACCTCCATTCATATACTTTAGTACAATTCAAATCGAATAATTGTCAAGTCTTCTTCCCCACAGACCACATACCATATTGCAACAATCAACATCAACAATACTCTTCTCTTTAGACTTCCATACATTTTTTGGATTAATCACCTTATATTTAAAACACCTACCTCTGAACCAGACCCCCTATTTGGTTTAATCACCTCTATGGTTAAAATAGCCTTCCATTTGTATGCATTGCCATGTGAGTTTCATGCTTAGGCAACCTTCATGTATTTCCCTATGAGCTCCATGCTCAGGCAACCTTCTGCATTGGTTAATCACCATTTATCAGTTAAAATACCACATTCTCATTCATGGGTTAATCACCATTTCTTGGTTAACAAATCATATAACTCCTGCATTGGTTAATCATCGTTTATCAGTTAAAATACCACACTTTCATTCATGGGTTAATCACCATTTATTGGTTAAGATACCTGATCGGTCACCATTTTTACTATGTTTCCATCACTTGTTAGGAATTAATCCATGTAATCGGTAATACTTTCTTTCGTCTTTTTAAAGCTTTTCAAGTTAATTTTACTTTTCGCAAAGCTATTTTCGCATTTCATTATTTTAAGTTTATTTCAATTAGTTTGTATTTTAGGCTTTGGTTTGTTGGTTTTGAGTGTTTCCAGGTTCAAGTAATAAGACCCAAAAGACTCGGCGAAAGAAAATGAAAATTCGGGATTCCGAAATTCAAATTTTAGAGTTACAGGAGGCCTGACACGACCACCCATGTCACCTGACACAGACCGTGTCAGGAGGAGGAGCCTTGTCAAGAAAAAGAAGAAGAAAGTGTGCATCCAGAGGGCTGACACGACCCGTGTCAGCATGTCTGGAATAGGGAAGTTGCTTTTGTGGATCCAGGGGGCCAACACGGCCACCCGTGTTAGCTGACACGGACCGTGTTGGCCAAGGCGCTGACGATATGAGTTTATCCAATTTCTTGTAATGTC
Source organism: Lathyrus tuberosus (assembly GCA_022829125.1). Taxonomy (NCBI): domain Eukaryota; kingdom Viridiplantae; phylum Streptophyta; class Magnoliopsida; order Fabales; family Fabaceae; genus Lathyrus; species Lathyrus tuberosus. The sequence continues at coordinate 5,816,796 of JALAZF010000141.1, read as the reverse complement.
TCTATTTTACATTGTATTTTCTCTGAACCATATGAGTGGCTAAACCCCCCAATGCTAGGGGGTATCCCTGATTTGACTTTGTAAGGACGTTGATTTCATATTTTCAGTGATACTTTTGTTTCTTTATAATCATTTTAATCGTGCAATGTTTATAATGCTTTCTCTATCGGACCAACTGAGATTGATTTATGATTAAAAATTTGGTTGGACCACCATTGTTAAGGTTTTTGTGCGATTATACTTCAGTAGATATTACCTAGGACTAGGGATACCCTGTTGCACTTGGAACACTGTTGACATTATCTTGCTTGATTTCAAACATAATTACATATGGACATAGTAATTAGGTTTAGAAATCAAAGGGTTTCTCACTAAGGACTTAGGAGGAAACAACTTAAGGTCGGGAAATTGATTATTTTGAACTTTTCTCTGAAATAAGGATTCATTGTCGTTACACTGTAAATCATACACTTTACCCTGACATACTTCTCATATCTGTCAGAAACCTATTTCATCATTCTGTTTTATTTTCTTCTTGTTAATTCATATTTTTGCAATCAAAATCAAACCCCCAAGTTATTTTTGTTTGATTGAACTCTAATTAGAACGAATTATTCATACGCAGTCCTCGAGATCGATACTAGGGAATTACCCCTATTTTAACTACATCGGTGAAAATAGTACACTTGCTATTTTTTGATCAAGTTTTTGGCGCCGTTGCCGGGGACTGCCAAAATAGAGCTTTGATTAAGTTCAATTGAAATTTTTGTTGCTCTGCGACTAAAATTTTATTTTCTGAATTTTTTTTTATATAATTATTTTTCTTTACAAATCTCTGTCTAATCTGTGTATGCAAGGAAAGACCTCAGGTGATTTTCCTTTTGACACAGAACCAGAGCGATTGTTGCACGTGAGGCTTAGAAAAGCAAAACAAGCAAGACTGGCAGCATCATAACCATAAAATTTAGCTTCGGAACCCGAAAGAGAGGAAGAAGTTTCTGATCATTCCGATACAGAGTCAGACAGAGAAACAATAATGGATGAACCTCAAGAAAGACTTCTTGGGGATTATGGAGCAGTAAATACTCCAATAGGGTGGTTGACCATAGTGAATCAACCAGTTAACATTGTAAATTTTTAATTGCACCCAACGACAATCCGACAACTCGAAAATAGACCTTTTACAGGAAAGATTAATGAAGATGTAAATAAGCATTTGCAAAGGTTTCTGACGATGAGCACCACTTTGAAGATCGAGGGTCATTCTGAAGAGGCAAAGAAGTTGAGAATGTTTCCATTCACCTTGGCGGAAGATGCATAAGAGTGGTTTTACTCCCTACCTGCAGGAAGTATCACTACTTGGGAAGAGATGGAGACAACATTTTTTAACGAGTATTTTCCTACTTCTGTTTATATTCGCAAATGATATGACATTGTGAACTTTAAACAGAAGGAAGGAGAATCTCTTGGTGATGCTTACAAGAGGTTTAAGAGGTTATTGGTAGCTTGTCCCACTCACAATATGGATCAAACTAAACAGATGCAAATGTTTGTAAATGGCCTTCGAATGAAGACTAAGCAACTTATTGATACAGCTACTAGTGGCTCATCAAACTTTACAACAGCCACTGGTATTAAAAAGATCATTGAAGCCATTACTGCAAATGAGCATTTGGAATTATACGACCTAGCATGAGTAAACCTGAAGGAATAATTGATTTGATATTGGCTAATCACGTGGTAAAGATGGAAGATCAGATTGCTGCAAAAGTTGAAAGAAGACTAAAGGCCATGAATGTGGGTACTCAACAAGTAGCCCAAGTTCAACCTGTCCAAGCGGTTAATTGTGAGATTTGTAGTGGACCACACTTTACTCCACATTGTGTTGCGACTGCGCAACGAATTGAAGAGATTAAGTTTCTGAAGCAAAATAATCCCTATTCTCAGACTTATAATCTAGGGTGGAAGAATCATGTTAACTTCTCCTAGAAAGATCAGAATCAACCTCAATACCAACAACAGGCTCCTCAAAAAGCAGAGTGGGAGATAGCTATTGAGAAGATGGCAGCTCACAATATTAAATTCCAAGAAGAGACCCGAGATAATCAAAGGAACACCATAACTTCTATAAAAAATCTTGAGGTTCAGATGGGACAAATAGCACAACAACTCTTCATGCAAACTCAAGGAACCTTCCCGAGTGCGACAGTACCAAATCCAAAAAATCATGAGAATGTTAATGTTGTCACAACAAGAAGTCAAAAAATTGTTGAAGAAGAAGAAAGGGCAACAAATGATCATCATTGTATAGAGGTAGATCTGGAAGTGAGAGAAAATAAGAGAGAACCAGAAGAAGCCTGGCCACCAGTAAAGCCAACGGAAGAGAAAAAGAAAGATAAGGTTAAACCTAAAATCAAGCTACCGTACCCTCCGAGAGTTACGAAGAAGGATCCAAAGGAGAAAGATTTTGGGAAATTTATCACGATGTTCAAAAAGTTAGAGATCAATATGCCTTTCTTTGAAGCACTAGAGCAAATGCCATTGTACAAAAATTCATGAAAGAGGTAATTGTGAAAAAGTGACCAGTGGAAGAAGAGCAAAAAATTTCAACTGAGCAGTGTAGTGAAATATCACAAGGTAGGAGAATCCCCATCAAGCAGAAAGATCTTGGATCTGTAGCTATCACATACACTATAAAGAACAGAACTTTCAAGAAGGTCCTAATTGATTCGGGTGCTAGTGTGAGTCTCATGCCATTATCTATTTTTAAAAAGCTGGGTATTGGAAAGGTGAGTGATACAGGGACAAATTTAAAATTTGCCGACCACACGGTTAAGCGGTCATATGGGTTAGCAGAGGATGTACTGGTGACAATTGATGAATTTAGCTTTCCAGTTGATTTTGAAATCATGGACATTCTGAAAGATGAAGAACCCCCTATCATTCTTGGTCGACCATTCTTGCTCACAAGTTGATGCAGCTTCGATGTGGAAAAAGGAACCCTGACTTTAAAATCATTTGATGAGGATATAACCTTGAAAGTGTTTGAAATCAAGAACCAAGTGGATTAAAACGATAATCGTTCTCCTATTGGCGTGATCAGAACATATGGGGGAAACTAAATACCAAAACCTCCACCAAAAAAAGTCTTAAGCATAAGCTCTCAGAGGGTGTCATCATCATCAGCTTCACTAAGCATGGCAACTCAAAGATTCATTCAAGAAATCAAGAAAAGAAAAGGTAAGGATATGGAAGTTGGAGGTGACTTGAGGCACAAAGTAGCTCTTATCTCTGGATCAGACCAGTTCTTTATTGCAAAAAGGTCAAGCAACAAGGTGTGGAAGCTGAAATATCCCCCATAAAATGGGGAGTGAACCATCGAGCCATACGACGTTAAACGAAGCGCTACGTGGGAGGCAACCCACGCTGTTACGGACTGAGCATTTCCTTTTTGTTGTTCGTTTTGTTTCATCTGCAGGTAATAAACAAGACCTTACAGATGAAAGCTATGATGCAACAGCTGGTGTTGCATTACCTTCCGCCTCCTCAGTAAGGATCTCTGTGAGTAACCCTTCTCGCTCTTGTTCTAAAACATTGAGGTTAATGTTTGGTTCAAGTGTGGGGGAGGAGGGGTTTATTGCTTTTAGTATTGTTATTTGTTTCTGTTATTTCCCTTATTTATTGTTTACTTTTACTTTGATGTTGGTGTGTTTTGTGTTTCATGTATTACAGATTTGTGGTGATTTTTGTCGGATGAGTGATGAGACTTGTTATCAGTGGATGGAAAGATGTGACCCATGCGTGCTCTCTAGGAAGCCCCCAAAAGTTGATACTGCTGAAGAAGATGATTGGACGCGACTTTCTGACACTGAACTGATCTTGGAGTAATGTGAATCCGAGACGGATAGGAAGCTGCATCACACTAGAGGTACTTCGGAACCTGTTAAGCTACACCAAACATGGTGAGACATAAAAAGACAAACACATAATCATCATGAGAGTTTATTCAGGTATGTCTCTATCGCTCCGAGTTTGCGTATTTTCTGTCGGAATTTCACTGCACACTTATACACACTGAGGCACTTGTTTTCTTTTAACCTTGAGCCTTTCTAGCCATCCCTTTTATGTTATCCATTATTAACCCCACTCGAGCCATTTACCCATTGTTTTATTACCACATCATTAAACCATAAGCCTAAACATTTTCCTACCTTGCTCAGATAGGTGTTGTTAATATTTGATCTGTGAAAAATTCTAAGTTTGGGGTTGGGACACCTATGATAACTAGGTAAGTGCAAATGAAAAAAAAAAAGAGAAAAAGGAGAAAAAGAAAAAGAGATTTGTGATTGAAAAAAAAAGAAAAAGAGAAAAAAATATGAGAAGAAAAATAATGCATTTACCTAGAGGAGAGATTTAGTTTGAAAATGAAAAAGATAAGCCCAAGAGAAATACTTGACTAGGAACTAAAAATCCAGCTGGAAAGGTGTCTGATACCCCTGATTATGAACAATGCAAAATAACACAGTAACAAGAATGACAACATTGATTCTGAGCCCAAAACCCCTTGTTTACCCATTTTTCTTATTTATCCCACCTTGACCCTAAGCCTCGTTACAACCCGAAAAGACCTCAAAAAGTGTGTGTGGTGTGTGTGTGAGATGAAAATAGATTGTATTCAAGCTTACAAGTTGATATTGCATGCTTTGACATTTGAGTGCAAACACTTTAACCCGGAGAGATTTTGGTGATAGTGTGGAAAAGCTGACAGGTAAAGAGGTGCTTCAAAGTGAAAGTGTAGTAGAATGTTCGAATCGGGGAAGCAGGAAACTTTGATGGATTGTGAAAGTGAGTTGCAAAAGATATCAACGGTATTGTGGTAAGTCGTTTGTGAGTACTTTGGGGGTGACGTATCTGTTATCTCAAGCATTACTTGAGGACAAGCAATGAGCTAAGTTTGGGGTTGTGATCGGTCACCATTTTTACTATGTTTCCATCACTTGTTAGGCATTAATCCATGTAATCGGTAATACTTTCTTTCGTCTTTTGACTGCTTTTCAAGTTAATTTTACTTTTCGCAAAGCTATTTTTGCATTTCAGTATTTTAAGTTTATTTTAATTATTCTGCATTTTACGCTTTGGTTTGTTGGTTTTGAGTGTTTCCAGGTTCAGGTAATAAGACCCAAAAGATTCGGCGAAAGAAAATGAAAATCTAGGATTCCAAAATTCAAATTTTGGAGTTACAGGAGGCTTGACACGGCCACCGGTATCAACTAACATGGGCCGTGTCAGGAGGAGGAGCCTTGTCAAGAAAAAGAAGAAGAAAATGCGCATCCAGGAGGCTGACACGGCCGCCCGTGTTAGCTGACACGACCCGTGTCAGCATGTCTGGAGCAGGGAAGTTATTTTTGTGGATCCAGGGGGCCAACATGGCCACCCGTGTCAGCTGACACGGGCCGTGTTGGCCAAGGCGCTGATGTTCCCTAATTTTTGAGTTTTCACTGTGAACTTGACCTGCAAGGGCATTCTAGACATTTCCAACCAAGGATATTGTGTTTTGACTATTTAGAGGAGTTTTTACGAGAAAGAAAAGGACTTTTTGATGGGAGAATTTTACGATAAAAAATTGGAGAGCTCAAGGTTTTCAGGAGACGAAGGGTTTTCAGGAGCGGAAGCGATTGACGATCCGAGTTTATCCAATTTCTTGTAATGTCTCTATTTTACATTGTATTTTCTCTAAACCATATGAGTAGCTGAACCCCCCAATGCTAGGGGGTGTCCCTGATTTGACTTTGTAATGACGTTGATTTCTTATTTTCAGTGATACTTTTGTTTCTTTATAATCATTTTAATCGTGCAATGTTTATAATGCTTTCTCTGTCGGACCAACAGAGATTGATTTATGCTTAACAATTAGGTTGGACCACCATTGTTAAGGTTTTTGTGTGATTATGCTTCAGTAGATATTACCTAGGACTAGAGATACCCTGTTGCACTTGGAACACTGTTGACATTATCTTGCTTGATTTCAAACATAATTACCTATGGACATAGTAATTAGGTTTAGAAATTAAAGGTTTTCTCACTGAGGACTTAGGAGGAAATAACTTAAGGTCAGTAAATTGATTATTTTGAACTTTTCTCTGAAATAAGGATTCATTGTCGTTACACTGCAAATCATACACTTTACCCTGACATACTTCTCATATCTGTCAGAAACCTATTTCGTCATTCTGTTTTATTTTCTTCTTGTTAATTCATATTTTTGCAATCAAAACTTAAACCCCCGAGTTATTTTTGTTTGATTGAACTCTAATTAGAAGGAATTATTCATACGCAGTCCTCGAGATCGATACTGGGGAATTACCCCTATTTTAACTACATCAGCGAAAATAGTACACTTGCTATTTTTCAGATCAATGCCCTAATGCATGGTTAATAACCGTTTATCGGTTAAAATGCCTTATGCTTAGTTTAGACACTGCATTCCTGGTTCAGACACCTACCATATGGATCCAAACAACACATTCCTAGTTCAAGCAATACTTTCACCGCCACACTCTTTTACAATTCAAGCAACACTTTCCCTATTCAAGCAATTATGTTTCAATTCCAAAGCTTTCTTTCTTTATTTCTATTCAATCAATTCTTTCTTTTCTTTTATCACACAAACCTTTTTTAAAACAAACAATTTCTTTCTTTTCATAAAGGAATTATTATAATCCATTCCTTAGCAGTCAGACTAAAAGCTTAGAGCTTCCGAACAAGGATCAAATTAGCTAACATCTATACACTTCTAGGATACGATTATAATTGTTCCTTAAAATCAACCAACACATTTGTATTTTCTACCATTAACCACAGAGCTTAGATTTTCTCATTGCAATATAAGAATACGTAGACACGAGGGTTCGAATCCTTGGCGAGCACACTAATTTAAAACTTATTTTTTTCCCTTTTCGCAAGTAACCTTTTAGATAATAACACTCATTCGTGCAAAGAACAATCAAAATGGTTTCCGTTGAGTACAATGGATGTGAGGGATGCTAATACCTTCCCCTTGCATAACCGAATCTCTTACCTGTTTCTCTTTCCCAAGGGTTTTATCGATATTTTCCCTTTTCTTTTGGAATAAATAAAGTTTGGTGGCAACTCTGTTGTATCTTTGAGCGTGCGATGCACTCGGGTATTTTTTGCACCGCGACATCCAAGACTAGTCGTCTTACTCAAGTGAGAAGAATCTTTAAGTATATTAATGGAACTAGTGACTATGGTATTCTCTATTCGCATGACACTGATTCTATATTTGTAGGGTATTGCAATGTTGATCGGGCAGGAAGTGCAGATGACAGAAAAAGCACATCTGGTGGAAGTTTCTTCCCTGGAAACAGTTTAATCTCTTGGTTCAATAAGAAGCAAAATTGTGTCTCATTGTCTATAGTTGAAACTGAATACATTGCTGCAGGGAGTAGTTGCACACAATTACTCTGGATGAAACAAATGTTGAAGGAGTACAATTTGGCATAAGATGTCATGACATTGTTTTGTGACAACTTGAGTGCTATTAATATTTCAAAGAATCCTATTCAACACACAAAAACCAAGCACATTGACATAAGGCATCATTTCATCAGGTAACTTGTGGAAGATAAAATGGTAACCCTTGAGCATATAACAACTGAAAAAATAGTTAGCTAGAATTTTTACTAAGGATTTAGATGCAATCTAATTTAAAAGATTAAGGGGTTCCCTTGGTGTATGCATATGTTATAGCTTATAGCAGTCAAAGCTAGGGAGGCATGCAAGGACAGTAGGCAAGTATCTCTCTCCTATGCTTTATGGTGCACATGAAATTAGGCTAATTATTATTTTTCAAACTCTCCTTTTATCTGGTTCATCATTGTAAGCAAGGCTAGTGTTCTTATATATCACTTTTGGACTCAATTTATTGTTTTCTCTCCATTCTCTCAAGATTTTACATTTATTTTAAAAAAAGAGTCAAACATTTGGAAAAATAAAGGCTAAGGAGGCTAATGTACTGAAAGACAAGACTGGGAAGAAGGCTAGGGCTCTAGAGTCAAATCAAGATGATTTGGAGAAAAATGGATCCAAGGTGGAGACACGTGCTAGACCATTTGTGATTGGGAAAACGTTTTTCACAAAGATGAAGTCCTTGAGGAAGAGACCTATTCAAACATGATTCTGATTCAGATGTTGATGAAGACTGGGTTACCTTTAGGTATTCATATGGTTGGTCTGAAGATCTTGTATGAATATTCTAGGTGTTATTGCTTAGTTTGTTAGCCCTTATATTTTGGCATATTTTGTTTCCTTGTTTTGGATCTATAATGTCTTGATAACTTTCGAGTTTATGGCCAATAAGTGTATTAATTCTTTAGCATCTTATTCAACATCTTTGATATTGATTGATGTTTGTCTACTCCTAATCTCTTGTGTGTATGTGCTAACATACTGACATTTGTGTTGATTGACATGAGATCTAACTCATTGTGCTAAATACCTTTGCAAAATTATGGCAAAAAAGGGGGAGTAATGGTGTGTAGTGGAGTGGTGTGACTACTGACTGACTACTAACTTTGTGGTGTATAATATGATATATATTGCTGACTGTTTTCTTAGTAATAGTCGAGCATCTCAATGTTGTGTGCACACATGCTAAAGCATCTAGTCTACCATATGACCCTGAACTTTGTGTGCTGATCTCTGGGTGTGTTAGTAATATTTATTGATTCTGACTACTAATTATATGTGTGCATGCATGACTAACTAATCATGAATGATTGCATGAGTGACTGTTATGTAGCATTAACTATATGTAGCTACCACTTTACTTTTGACTTGTTCTACAAACCTCTGCTTCTGCTGACGTGTTACTCTATTTTATTCTTGTGTCGCTGCTATTGTTTGCTCTGTGTGCTAGTGTGTGGTGAGATTAATGCTCCACTTATGATGCACAACTTGTATGTTTTTAGAAGTTTTGTGCTTCCAAAATTTGCCAAAGGGGAAGATTGTTGTTCCTTTTTGGATTAGCTGCATTATGCAACATAACATGGTATGGACACATGTTGAACATGATGTTCTAGCTGGTGTGACACATCTGCCCCCAGATGGTTTTGTGAAGAAAGGAGACACGTGGGAACAAATGTCCCAACATGTGGCCCTTGTCTGCAGGGTAAGGCTAATGTTGTGCACGTGCGTTTTCCAGTTGATTGTAGCGCATTTTTCTGCTGACATGTGCAACAAGGATTGTTGATATCTTTTAGCAATCTGATTTGTTTGATTATTTAATTAAAATATTTAAATCAACGAGATTTAAATTTGAATTCAAATCAAATCAAATTTTTCCGTTGAGTCATTTTGGAGAAACAGATCCTAACTCAATCTCCACCATATCTGGACGAGATCACCACCTAAATCCAAGGAGAAAAGTCCAACTATGGATTTCTGTATATAAAAACTCTTTCCATGTCTTGAAGGCCAGGAGCTTAAGTGTTAATTTATGTTTTAGGTCGAGTCTTTGTTTATGTTAATTGTACACTACACTATTGCTTCATTCATATCAAAAGGCATATTAGTTAGTTTGTTTAATTGAGTTGTATATTCAACACTGAATCATTCTGATTATTGTTATTGATCACTATGGTTAGTGATTGAGAAAAAGTGAGAGGGGTTCTCATATTTAAGGGGAGTCCTAAATAGAAGTGCATTGATGGTAAAATTAAGAAGATGAACATTGAGCAAGGGGCTTGTTCATCTAAGACACTTTGGACTAATTCTATTAAAGAGTGGATTTCCTCTCTTGGGTAGAGTGCCCTCCAGACGTAGGTGTTGTTTGCACCAAATTGGGTTACCAATTTTCTTGTGTTCTTTATTGTTCTTACTTTGATTCTTTGTTGTTGTCATATTGTGTAAAATTTGGTTTAACAAGTTGGACAAGTTGTCCCAAACACCTGGTCCAACATCTGTCCCCTAAGAAACATAATTTCAATGCTTTTGATGAACACAACTAAAGGAAAGCATAACAAGCGGCTAAAGATGCATGTAGGCTAAGTAGGGTTTGATGATCACTGCAAACATTATCTAATTATGACACCTAAACGGAGTATAACCTAAGCCTCGCTTTCAAGTAAAATTCAAGCAAATTTCTATAAGATTGAAGTACCTGACAAGTCTTGAATCTTCAAAGTATGAAAGCTCGCCCTGTGGCTCTGAGTGAGAAACATGTTGTAAAATCAAAATGGCATTTTTTGTAAAGTTATACAGCTAAATCACACACACACACACACAACAAAATGTTTTCAAACCTATTTTTCCTAAATAATTATTCCTTAAAATGTTTTGAACTCGTGTGAGTTTAATTAGGAACTGTCTGAATGATTTTGGATAAAATTTGTACTGTCCAATCGATTGACACCTATACCCAATCGATTGGGTCAGTGTAAAAATTGTCCTTAATCATTTATGACAATGTCTTAATGAACGAAACTAACTATATATCTTATCCTTATTTTTTAAACATCCTAAACAATTAGTTTGAGGTCTTCCAATCGATTGGAGCAAGATGACAATCAATTTACACATTAATTTTGGCCCAAGAAATTTTTCTTTTTTCGTGCCATCCTCTAACCTATAAATAGATGACCCTTCCTTCATATTGTCAGATCCAGATTCGTGAGATCTCATATCTCACTCCTTACTTTCTCTACAATATTTTCTCACATTCTCTCACTTAAAAATTTAGCTGTAGTGCTTTCGAGAAAAGTCTTTTGCAAGTGAGGCATCTTTATAATTCTTGAAGGATAGTATTGTAAATTCACCAAGGAACATTTTTATCTTGGTTGAATAATTTATCCAATTAGGGATTTTTTTGTTTGGGTTCAAATCTAAACCTTTTAAAAGCTTTTTGTTTGGACATTTAGTTACTAAGTTGTTGATTTAGTTCGAAAACTCAGCCCATTCAAAAGTTTTCACCAGTTCGAGATTAGGCCGATGTAAAATCTCACTTTGGTTCATGGTTATCCTGGTAAAAACTCTAGTTTGGTGCATAAGCTCAGCCCAATTAAAAGTTTGCTAAGGTTTGCGATAAGCCTGATATAAAATCTCATAGGTTCGTGGTCAGTCCGTCAAAACCTCGGTTCGGCTCGTGAGTCCAACCTAGATTAAAAATTTACCCAGGTTCAACATCACCCCGATATAAAATCTCATAAGTTCTGGCTAGCCCGTAAAAACCTCGGTTCGCTCGTGAGTTCAGCCCGTATTAAAAGTCCACCTAGTTTTAAGATCATCCTGTGTAAAATATCGGTTTAGCTTGGGGACTAACCGCTTCAAGTTTGGAAAGACGACTAACCACTTCAATTCATTGTTTGGAAGAAAGACTCACCGCTTATCTCCTTGTCCGCTTTTAAGATTTAGTGGATATTCTCAAGAATAAATCTTTGGGAGATGATTAAGTCTTTTCTTTTTTACTGAACCTTTATAATTCCCGGTGTTATCTCTTTATCCCTTAACTCTTTACTTACCACATTTTTATTTTTTGTTGCTATTTTCTAAAATCCTTTTGAAATGAATTTAAACTCTGAAAATAATCTTAAATATTTTTCAAACTACCAGTTTCTAAAGCCCACAATTCACCCCATATTGTGTGCGCAATCATATGTCTAACAATTTTTACAAACATGTGTTAGTTGCGAGGCTTGCGAAGAAGGAGGTTAACCATGTTTCTAATGGACTTGACAATGTTTAAGGACAAGACAACCACTTACACCCACATGCTATATCTCCAATTTCTCAGAGATTTATAAATGATGAAAGATTATACCTAAGAGAGTGTGACACTAACTTACTTATATATGGAGTTGAATGATGTGGCCAAAAATAAAACAAAGCAGTTATATATATATATATATATATATATATATATATATATATATATATATATATATATATATATATATATATATATATATATATATATATATATGCGAGGGATATTCTTCTATCTACCTTGTTTTAATGATGTCAACAAACATGTCAGAAATTAGATTGTAATTTGACCGGTATCACTTCACGTGTCGGGCATATTGCGTCTAATCATTATTGTTCATGTGTCTAGATGCATAGGACCTTGTCTTTTCCATAAATAAATGTCCATCATCATTTTAGTAGGGTCTATTATGTGTTTCTGAACTTGGTCAGGTGAAAATACTCAGAAAAATTGAATTTCCTGAAAAAATGCAGTTCATGCGCTGACCCTCCCAGTTCACGCGCTAACCTCCAAATTCATGCGCTGACCTGCAAATCCTGCGGGAAAGCGCACAACTTGATTGACACAAAAAATTGTTTCTATGCGTCGACGCATAGAGTGGGTAGGTCGACGCATGACTTCAAAAATCTGTGTTTTTCACTTAATTTTCTTTCTGTTATTTCTGTCATTATTTTTTGTGGGTCATTTAATTTTCCTATAAATAGTTTGGTCATCACATATTCAATAGAATAAGAAACGTGAAAGATATATGTCATTTCTCTCTTCATCTTCATCTTCTTCATTGAGTAAACAAACAATCACACATAATCATCTTTGTTTGTGTCGCCCATTGATCGAAGTGATAACGTTCAGAATTTAGGAAGTGTGATCTTCATCTTCTGGGTTGAGAGTTTGGCAGATGTTTCTTGAATCAAACCAGTTGGTTTTGTCCTCCAAGAATCGGATAGATTTTGGGGGTTTTTGCACAAACTGTTCTTTCTACAGGGATTCGGCTGGGCGAAGGTAACCGTAAATTGGCGCAATTGTTCGGTTTAGCAGCTGTAATCAGAGGATCATAGAAGATTGGTTTGGGTTCGAATTCTTGGTAGATTGCAATTGATCAAGTGAAGGTAACTGAAGAACGGTGGGTTCTTTCGGTTTAGTAGCGTGGGACGGTAATTGGATCAACCATATTCGAAGCACTTGATTCATCTTGAATCAAGGGAAGAGAAAATTCTGCATCAACAATCGAAGACGTTCGAGGGTTTGGATGTTCATAGTTTTCTCTTGTAATAAACAATTTGCAACAACTATATATATATATATATATATATATATATATATATACATATCTCAATTCCATTTGTGGAGTTGGGGGCAGATATACCCAAAGCGAGGACGATTGGGGAACTGCCTAATCAAATCGTGTTTGTTCTCTCTCTCCTTAACTCTTTTACAATTCAGTTCGTTCGAATTTGTGAAGTCGCAAGTTATTGAAATTTCTGTCGTAAAGTAATTGTAAGCTGATAAACTGTTTTGTTAAACTGATACAATTCCTTGAATTGTATCTTGGAGCAGCTTTACATTACCCTCCATAGAAATTCTGCACTTAGTGTGTTTACGCACACTAGGTGTTTGATAATTTGTTTCAAAGCAAAATTCGAACACATTGCTTTAAATTGCTTATCACTTTACCTCATTGGATTGGAATAAACATCAAGCAAGTGATATTTTGTTGACTGCGTTTTTAAGTGTAGTATTCAAAACTGAGTTTTTCTCTTCCATACTCATCCGTGATATATTCGCGCATATCAGATCCTTTTGGTAGAAGGTTCGTTGTAGACGTTCTATCCAGTGGTAGCTTCCGTTAAACAATTTTTTAAAACAGAATTTTTGTAAACCATTTGCGTGTAAAACTCAAGGGATCTATTCAACCCCCCTTCTAGATCCATAGCCATCGTCTAATAAGTGGTATCACGAGCTCCGGTTAATTCTGGTGCTTCGGTAAAACTTCTTGGATCATGGCAAACGAACCTATGGGGGCTTATAATAGAGCTCCAGTTTTTACAGGTGAAAACTATAGCTACTGGAAGGATTGTATGCGCGTTCATATTAATTCCTTAAATCGGAAGGTTTGGAACGTTATTTTAAACGGTCCCATGCAAATTACTATGACAAATGCGGAAGGCATTGTCGTTCCTAAACCCGAAGACCAATGGACTGAGGAGGACGAGAAAAAGTACAACTATGATTGGAAGGCTCGTAATATGATTATCTCCTCCTTGGGAGTTGATGTGTATTATCGAGTCTCCCATTGTGAAACGACCAAAGCCATGTGGGATGCTTTACAAGTAGCCCACGAAGGCACTAATGATGTTAAGATGGCTCATATTAATACACTAACAGAAGAGTTTGATTTGTTTTACATGAAGCAAGGGGAAACCATTGCGGATATGCAAAAATGATTTACTCACATTATCAACAAATTGCATGTTCTTGGTAAACCAATTCCAAATGAGGTTTCTACTAACAAAATTTTGAGGTGTCTTAACAAGGAATGACAACCGAAGGTCACCGCTATCAAGGAGGCCAATGATCTTGTTACACTAGACCTCACAACACTCTTTGGTAAACTCGATGAGCATGAGCAAGTGCTCATTAGCTTGGATAAACATGAAAAGAGTATCAAGAAAGAGAAGGCAAAAGATACAGAGAAGAAATCGATAGCTCTTAAGGCTTCTTGTTCAAAGTCCACACATCAAGAGCTAAGTGATGATGAAACCAATAATGACAAAGATGAAGAATCCGGTGATGATATGGGCTTATTTGTGAAGAGATACAATAGATATATTCGTAAGAACGATATTCAACACTCGGATAGAAATCTAGTCAAGTTTAGGAAGCAATCTAGAAGCGAAGGAAATAAAAATGGCAAGGTAAAAGGTACGTGCTACAACTGTGGAAAATCCGGGCACTACAAGCCGGATTGTCTATCTCTAAAGAAAGACAAAGATAAGGATAATGACAAGAGTCGCTCAAACAAAAAGTCCAACAAGTCTCGACGAGCATACATCGCTTGGGAAAGCGATAGTGAGTCGGAGAAAGATGATTCCTCAAGTGACGAAAGTGAATCCGTTAACTTTTGTCTTATGGCACGCCACAACAAAGCAAAAGAGGTAAAGCATTCTAAATATGATCATGTTAATACTATGTCGCATTTAGAGTTACAAAAGGCTTTTGACATGTTACACTATGAGGCTAAGGAAGCATTTCAACGTTTAGCCTCAAATAAAAGAATTTTCACGTATTTGGAGAAGAAGGTTTCCGATTCCGAAAAAGAATTGGAAGCCCTCAAAAACTCTATAGTGGACACATCAAAAGCCAAGGTTGAAGTGGATCCTACCTCTTGGTTCAAATGGGGCTGTGACACTTGTCATATTTGGCAACGAGAGGTGAGAACCCTCAAGGCCAAATTGGGCAAGGCTCTTAAGCCAAAAGTTACATTTGCTATTGATCGATCACATTTTCGTGAGAGCATGAATAATCCATATCAAAAGTATACCTATGTGATTCGAGATAGTGATAGCAAAATTAAATTCCAAATGAACCGTAATTGTCTTTACTGTTGTAAGCCTGGTCATACTATTGCGAAATGCAGCTTCAGAAGGTTTCTTGTTCCGAAAGGCATCTACCAATGGTTGCCCAAGTGCGGTCTTGGTTTCACTCACCTTAAAGGACCCAATGAGAATTGGGTACCTACTCTTCCTTGATTGTTTTTGTAGGTACAAAGTCTTGAGACCACCGAAAGAAGATGGGTTCTGGATAGTGGCTGCTCGAGACACATGACCGGAGACATATCTCTTTTTATCGACTTTGTGGCGAAGAAAAAGGGGTTTGTCACCTACCAAGATAACAACAAGGGACAAATACTTGGTAAAGGTAGTATAGGTAACCCCTCATATATTACTATCTCTGATGTACTTCTTGTGGAAGGCCTTAGACACAACCTTTTAAGCATTAGTCAACTATGTGACAAGAATTATAAAGTATCTTTTTCAAAGGATTGTTGCATAGTTGAAGATAACGACAAAAAGAATGTGTTTAAGGGCTTGAGGGCGAACAACGTCTATATGCTAGACTTAAATGAGGTATCGTTGAATGGAGACAAGTGTCTAGTCGCTATGAATGAAGATTCATGGTTGTGGCATAGACGGTTGGCTCACATCAACTTTGATTTGCTTAACAAAATTGTCTCTAAAGACCTAGTCATCGGGTTGCCCAAAATTAAATTCACAAAGGATCACCTTTGTGATGCGTGTCAAGTGGGGAAGCAAACAAGGATCTCATTTAAATCTAAAAACATTGTTTCAACTATGAGACCTCTTGAGCTCCTCCATATGGACCTCTTTGGACCATCTAGGGTAAAAAGTCTAGGTGGTAACTATTATGGGTTTGTTATAGTCGATGATTTTTCTAGATTTTGCTGGACCATTTTCTTAGCAAATAAGAGTGATACCTTTTCGGCCTTTGAACGATTTGCTAAGTTATCTCAGAACAAGTTAAACACAAACATTGGGTCAATTAGAAGTGACCATGGGGGTGAGTTTGAAAATCATTTATTTGAAGCATTTTATGATTCCAACGGAATTGATCATAATTTTTCCGCACCACGTACCCCTCAACAAAATGGGGTAGTGGAACGTAAAAATAGAGTTTTGGAAGAACTTGGAAGGACTATGATCAATGATGGTGGATTACCAAAATACTTTTGGGCCGACGCCATAAGTACGACTTGTTATGTTTTGAACAGGGTGCTCATCCGGCCTATTCTAAACAAGACACCATATGAGCTTTTAAAAGGGCGTAAGCCAAACATCTCTCACCTTTATGTATTTGGTTGCAAATGCTTTGTGTTAAACAATGGGAAAAAGACTCTTGGTAAATTTGATGGCAAGGACGACGAGGGTATTTTTCTTGGATACTCTCAGTCAAGTAAAGCGTATAGAATTTATAATAAGAGGTTACGTGTAGTTGAAGAGTCAGTTCATGTTACCTTTGACGAGTCTTATCCGAGAAATGTCGGAGAAGGTAGTTCTTTTTATGGTGCAGGTGTACCTACTGAAGACATACTCAAGGACACTGATAAGGGAATTGATCAGCCTGAAGCAGTGCGTATTGAGGAGGAAAAGGATCACCAACCAGTGAAAAGTGAGGATGACCATCATGCTGATAAAGATGAACTTCCTCCAGCTTGGAAGTCTTTAAAAGACCATCCAATTGACAACATTCTCGGTGATATCTCTAAGGGAGTAACTACTCGCTCTAAACTTAGTAACTTTTGTTATTACTCTGCTTTTGTCTCCCAAGTTGAACCTAAAAACACTAAGGAGGCGTTACTCGACGAGCATTGGTTTCTATCAATGCAAGATGAACTAAATCAATTCAGGAGAAATGAGGTTTGGGACCTTGTCCCCCCTCCGCGAGATCATCGAGTAATCGGCACCCGATGGGTGTTTAGGAATAAACTTGATGAAAATGGAGTAATAACGCGTAACAAAGCTAGGCTTGTAGCGCAAGGCTATAACCAAGAGGAAGGAATCGACTATGAGGAAACTTATGCGCCGGTTGCCCGACTCGAGGCCATACGCCTTCTACTTGCCTATTCTTGCACAAAGAACTTTAAATTATTTCAAATGGATGTTAAAAGTGCGTTCCTTAACGGATACATAAATGAAGAGGTTTATGTAGCCCAGCCTCCGGGTTTTGAATCTCACGAATATCCTGATCATGTCTATAAACTTAAACGAGCTTTGTACGGACTTAAACAAGCCCCTAGGGCTTGATATGAACGTCTAAGAAAATTTCTACTTGATCAAGGGTATTCAAGAGGAAAGGTTGACACAACCCTCTTTATTAAACGTCAAGGAAAACACTTAATTTTGGTACAAATTTATGTTGACGATATCATATTTGGGTCTACTAACATGGCCTTGGTCAAGGAGTTTTCTAGTTTGATGTAGGGGGAGTTTGAAATGAGCATGATGGGGGAGCTCAACTATTTCCTCGGATTGCAAATCAAACAACTTGAAGAGGGCACATTCGTGAGTCAAACGAAATATTGTCTTGAGTTACTAAAATGTTTTGATATGCTGAACTGCAAAGCAATAGACACTCCTATGCCTACAAGTGCTAATCTTGATCGTGACGAAAAGGGTAAGGATGTTGAGGTAAAGAAGTATCGAGGTATGATAGGGTCTCTTCTTTATCTTACCGCATCATGTCCCGATATAATGTTTAGTGTATGCATGTGTGCGAGGTATCAGGCACATCCCAAGGAATCCCACCTAAAGGCAGTTAAGCGCATACTTCGATACCTCTCTGATACTCCAAAGTATGGGTTGTGGTATTCCAAAGGTAGTGTTTGCTCCTTAGTTGGCTACTCCGATTTCGAATTTGCCGGGTGCAAGTTGGATAGAAAAAGTACTAGTGACACGTGTCACTTTTTCGCAAATTCCTTGGTGAGTTGGCATAGCAAGAAACATGTTTCCATTGCTTTGTCAACAGCTGAGGCAGAATACGTTGCCGCCGGTAGTTGTTGTGCTCAAGTCTTATGGCTTAAACAACAATTACTTGATTTCAACTTAAAACTTGAACGTATTCCAATTTTGTGCGATAACACTAGTGCGATTAATCTAACTAAGAACCCCGTATTGCATTCACGCACCAAGCATATCGAAATACGCCATCATTTTCTTAGGGATCATGTAGAGAAAGGTGATGTTATTTTTGAGCATGTTGACACTAAGAATCAACTTGCTGATATTTTCACAAAACCGTTAGCTACAGAGCCTTTCTTTCACATCCGTAGGGAACTTGGCATTCTCGATATCTTGGATCGTGCTTAATAATCCTTTAAGGTAGTGATCTTCACATATATACATGCTTGTTTATTCTTTTAACTAACAATACAAAGAGATATTTAACTATATGTGAGGGATCTTATCGTCATGATGATCAAGGTAATATCGTTCCGATTTATAGATGTTTATCAATATTTTGTGCCATATTAATTACTCTAATCTTGATGTTCATTGCATTTTGAGCACTTATCGTTCATGTGGATGTTTTGTTCTGTATGTGTATATGCCTATTTATCTGGTTGGAACTTAAAAATTGCAAAATTTCACTTCTGTATGTTCATGCGTCGACGCATGATTTGTGCGCTGACCTAGTGAAAACTTTCGGGATAGCGCATAACCAAATGTTTAACTTTTTAAGAAAATTCATGAATCATGCGCCGACGCACAGATTCATAGGTCGACGCATAAACCAAACGTCCAGACTTCCTACTTTACTGGGACGCGTGCGCCGACCTAGTGTTGCCTATTTTCCCTACATATTCTCATTGCACATTAATTTATGGTTATTGCATGTCATCTCATTAGACTTTGTGGTCAATCTCTCCTTATCTTCCTCCATTAAACCTCATCAATAACCATTATTCTCCACTAAATCCTCATCAAAAACCCTAAAAATCAAAAACCCACCAAGAGAAAATTATCTATATTACTGCTACAAGGTTTTCTAAGGGCTGCACATATCTCCTCTTCACTCTCTGCAAAAATCAAGTGTCATCATCCTCTTCCAACTCTTCTTCAACCATGGCTTCAAGAAGAAATCCTAGTAGAAGGGGAACAAGAGGCTCATCTTCACAACCAGCACCAACCAGAACATCATCTTCACAACGGGTAACCTTTAAGTCTTTAATTTTTGAAAGGCTAGCTATTCCTTTTGAGGAACTATTTTGTAACCGTGCGGTTATAAGACAACATGGCGTTTATCCTTTGATGGGTCCAGATTTTCACATTCCTGAGATTTCTGAACTTATAAATTTTCAAAATCTTGGTGAATTTCTAGAATGTAATGATAAGTATAGTGAAGATTTGACTCGGTTGTTCTACTGTGGGATCAAGGGTAAATTTCATGGGGCTGAATTCAAATTCTCTATGAATAATGCAGAATTTGAAGTGACCAATAATGCATGGTCTACACTGTTTGTATTGGACACTGATGACACTCTCCCAAAGGTTACTGATACAACTTTTGTTAAGGACTATGAGTTCAAAACTGCTATGAATTCGATGTTGCGGGAACCGTATCCAGATGACGTTGTGGCGAGTGGATTATTTCCTAAAAGTGTCACTACCGGCCATTTAAAATTTAAAGACCGTATTCTTCAGTGGATTGTTGCTCGCATCTTGAGGCCTAAGAAAGGAGGGTACTTAAGAGTTGAGCAGACAGAGGTTCATCTCATCTATATCCTCAAGAATAAGATCAAAATTAACTGGCCTTATTATTTTGCTTATAGGATGTTCGTTACTCGCAGCTCCAGCAAATTTCTGGCACTTGGTTATGCATCTGTTGTTGCAAACATTTTGAATCACTTTGATATTCCTGTTCCGCAGATTTGTCACATTCATATTACCGCTGAACAACAATTTCTTGCCAAAACCCTTTCCATGATGGGTTACTTTTGGCATTCACGTGAGAACAAGTTCATTTATCGACCACGATCCATCCATCCTGAACCTGATGAACCTGTTCACCTTGAAGGAAGTGATGATGAGGGCATTCCAGAAAATGCAAATCAAGCTGTTAATGATGAAGATGTGGTCATGCAAGAAGATGTGGTTATGCAAGAAAATGTGGTTATGCAAGTAGAGGACAATGAGGCGTGGATGGGCTATCAACCTGAAGAACCTTCTAAAAATCAGGGCTGGGGTCAGTGGCAACAAAATTGCTGGACTGTTTCTGGAAACGCCTATGTTCCTCCAACCTATGGTGAGGACTATGAATGGCAGCAACCTGACAATTCTGCTCCTCCAACTCCCCCGTCTCAGCATGATCCGTAGGCTTCTGAAGAAATTCTGGCTAGGTTGAACGAATTGACTCTTCAGCATCAAGAATTTCAAGATCTGCAAGATACTCGCTACTCTGCTCAGGAAGAACGGTTCACCAATCTGTCTGATCAAGTTTCATCTCACATTACCAACTTCAACAATTTTGCTAACGCCGCTATGAATCGTTTCAATCAGATGGACGCCAACTTGACTTAATAAAACCAGAACCTGGCAAATAGTCTTGGAAACCTAAACAACACATTGCTTGAACTCAACCTACATCTAGAGGACCTTCCACCACCAAGCCAATACTATAGGGGAAGAGGTCATCCATTTAGGGGGAGAAGGCCATAGAGTTCAGGGCAGCATATTTCATTTGTGTTTGCATTTATGTGTGGTTTTTTTTTTGTTTTCTACTGTTGCTGAACTTTGACTGTTGCTTCCGTTTGTTTGAGCTCTATCGGATTAAATGTATTGCATTGAAGTTTTGGTTCCTTATTTAAGTTTTTGATAATGTTTGCATGTTGCAAATTTGTGATGATCCATTACGTATTATAGTGTTCTATTTTGACCACCGTCTTTTCTTCTTTTTGATGTTGTCAAAGGGGAGAAGAATAACAACAAGCAGAAATTTTATTAACCAAGTGTCAAAGATAGGGGGAGCTTTGTCCATGTTGCTCACTCTCAAATTACAAATCTCATGACAACTAAGAAAGTGTTGCCATCATAAAAAATGGGGAGTATGTGAGGGATATTCTTCTAACTACCTTGTTTTAATGATGTCAACAAACATGTCAGAAATTAGATTGTAATTTGACCGGTATCACTTCACGTGTCGGGCATATTGCGTCTAATCATTATCGTTCATGTGTCTAGATGCACAAGACTTTGTCTTTTCCATAAATAAATGTCCATCATCATTTTAGTAGGGTCTATTATGTGTTTCTGAACTTGGTCAGGTGAAAATACTCAGAAAAATTGAATTTCCTGAAAAAATGCAGTTCATGCGCCGACCCTCCCAGTTCACGCGCTAACCTCCAAATTCATGCGCTGACCTGCAAATCTTGCGGGAAAGCGCACAACTTGATTGACACAAAAAATTATTTCTATGCGTCGACGCATATAGTGGGTAGGTCGACGCATGACTTCAAAAATCTATGTTTTTCACTTAATTTTCTTTCTGTTATTTCTGTCATTATTTTTTGTGGGTCATTTAATTTTCCTATAAATAGTTTGGTCATCACATATTCAATAGAATAAGAAACGTGAAAGATATATGTCATTTCTCTCTTCATCTTCATCTTCTTCATTGAGTAAACAAACAATCACACATAATCATCTTTGTTTGTGTCGCCCATTGATCGAAGTGATAACGTTCAGAATTTAGGAAGTGTGATCTTATCTTCTGGGTTGAGAGTTTGACAGGTGTTTCTTGAATCAAACCAGTTGGTTTTGTCCTCCAAGAATCGGATAAATTTTGGGGTTTTTTGCACAAACTGTTCTTTCTACAGGGATTCGGCTGGGCGAAGTAACCGTAAATTGGCGCAATTGTTCGGTTTAGTAGCTGTAATCAGAGGATCGTAGAAGAGTGGTTTGAGTTCGAATTCTTGGTAGATTGCAATTGATCGAGCGAAGGTAACCGAAGAACGGTGGGTTCTTTCGGTTTAGTAGCGTGGGACGGTAATTGGATCAACCATATTCGAAGCACTTGATTCATCTTGAATCAAGGGAAGAGAAAATTCTGCATCAACAATCGAAGACGTTCGAGGATTTGGATGTTCATAGTTTTCTCTTGTAATAAACAATTTGCAACAACTATATATATATATATATATATACATATCTCAATTCCATTTGTGGAGTTAGGGGCAGACGTACCCAAAGCGAGGACGATTGGGGAACTGCCTAATCAAATCGTGTTTGTTCTCTCTCTCCTTAACTCTTTTACAATTCAGTTCGTTCGAATTTGTGAAGTCGCAAGTTATTGAAATTTCTGTCGTAAAGTAATTGTAAGCTGATAAACTGTTTTGTTAAACTGATACAATTCCTTGAATTGTATCTTGGAGCAGCTTTACATTACCCTCCATAGAAATTCTGCACTTAGTGTGTTTACGCACACTAGGTGTTTGATAATTTGTTTCAAAGCAAAATTCGAACACATTGCTTTAAATTGCTTATCACTTTACCTCATTGGATTGGAATAAACATCAAGCAAGTGATATTTTGTTGACTGCGTTTTTAAGTGTAGTATTCAAAACTGAATTTTTCTCTTCCATACTCATCCGTGATATATTCGCGCATATCCGATCCTTTTGGTAGAAGGTTCGTTGTAGACGTTCTATCCAGTGGTAGCTTCCGTTAAACAATTTTTTAAAACAGAATTTTTGTAAACCATTTGCGTGTAAAACTCAAGGGATCTATTCAACCCCCTTCTAGATCCATAGCCATCGTCTAACAATATATATATATAACACATTTTTCATGTAATTATTTAAAACAAAATAATATACAATTTTTAGAATTGTCTAATGAAATATTTTCATTCATTGTGTTTGTTCGTAAATTCAACCAAAATTTAAAATTTAAAGATCTCAAAAACACATTTTAAATGCCAAAAATTTTGAAAACAATTCTAGGATTTTTTTTTTTTATTTCTAAGAATTTCAAAAAAAAGTTTTAAATGTTAAAATATTTCTTGTTGAAACTTCAATCTCTGATATCATCATTATTTATATTATATATAGTAATATAAATAAATTGTTGAAATTTATAAATTAATAACCTTAAAAAAAATAATTTTTTTTTATAAATTAAAAAAAAAAAACAATTTTCATTCCAGTGCTCCTTCGATTTGATTCCGCTAGGGGTGTTCGCGGTGCGGTTTGGGCGGTTTTGACGCTAAAAATTATCCGAACCGCAAGAGAAAAAAGCATGCGGTTCGGTTTGGTTCGGTTGACTTTTAAAAAAAATCCGAACCAAACCAAACCAAACCAATGCGGTTTGGGTTAGTTCGGTTGGTTCGGTTTTTTACAAGATTTTTATTGAGTTATATATACATATATAGAGAACAACATAACTTTGTGTTTAGTCATTCATACATTAGCAAATAACAACAAAACTCATCATATTTAGACAAAAACTTCTCATTCAATAGACAAAAATCAATTTAAACAAAAGTGGAAAAAAATAGTAGCATAAAACAATATCAAAAATATTATAATAAAATAGAAAAAATAGAGGAGAAGGGAGATTAGAGAAGATGAAAAAGAAAGAACATAAGAGATGTGAGATTGGAGAAGAAATGCGCGATACAAACATAATTAGAAGAGAAAATAGTAACATAAAAATGAGAAGATGAAAAAGAAAGAACATGTGAGATGAGAGAGTAGTGTAGAAGAGGTGAGACGTACATGACAAAGAAGGTGAGAAGAATGCACAATACTATTAGGAGAGATTTAAGAAGATTAAAACTGAAAAGCTAAGTGTGATTAAGAGAAAATATTTCGTAATTATAAGGTTAGGGCATAATGGGTTTGAGTTTTTGGTTAGATGTGAGATAAGTGAAGTTTGAGTTGTAACATAATGCGGTTTGGTTTGGTTTAGTTCGGTTTTCAAAATACAAACCGCAAACCAAACCAAACTGTGCGGTTTTGTTAAAAGATGGCCCAAACAAATCCGAACCAAATGCGGTTTTTTGCGGTTTCGGTTTGGTTTGGTTTGGTTTGCGGTTTTTTATTGGGTTGGTTCGGTTTTGAACACCCCTAGATTCCGCAATTGACCACTGTCGTTACTCTCCAATCATTGGTTGGGACACAAGTCACTCTTTAATTAGCGGATTCCAAACCATCATTTCATTTCACTTTAACATCTCAATACACGTCCAACCACACCGTCAACCGGTTCAACCCGTCCCCTTTCGTACCCAATCCTTCTCAAACCACCCCTTCCCTCCACCAGTCCACCCGGTTCCCAAATAAATTCACTCCCATTTGGACTTCATTTCAACACACATTTCACTCCCATTTCTTCTCAAATAAATTCCCCCGAAATTCTCTTCCATTTCGATTTCAATTTTTGAAATAAACGTTAATCTCTCTCTCTCATGTTTCCACGCTATCATCGATGGAGATTGAAGCAAAACCCTTCCCTGATTCAGATCTCATTGTTTCATAAAGTTTAAAACTCTTCACTTTTCCATTCAAAGCTATTTCAGTTTCCGAAGATACTCGTCACCGGTGAGAAATTTGTGCTATTTTTACTTTTCTATTTTTTCTGAATTCGCTTGATCATTGCTAGAATCACTTTTACTTAATCTAAAATCTTCTGCTGATTCCCGATGTTTGTAATATTTGTTTTGATAGTATTATTTGCTTGTCGAAATTGAGAGTTATATTTAGGGTTAACTATTTTGTAAAATTTGGGAGAAAAAGTTTTTTTTTTTATTTGTAAGCTATAAATGTATAATTTCTAAAAAGGCTAACTACCCATTGATTGTAAAATCACTTTTTTTAGGCTGTGTGTGTTTGGTTTTACATGACAAGAATTGATTTTGTAGTATTAATTAGGCTTAAAAGTGAGTTGAATGAGAATTGATATTGAATGAATTGATTATGAATGAATTGATTATGTGGAATTAATTTGAAAGTGATTTTAAGGCGTTTGGTTCTTCTAAAGTAGAACTGATTTTGCCTACAGAATTGATTTTACTTGAAGCAAGAATTTGTAGCTTTTGAGTTTAAAGGTGATTTCTACATTGAAATTTATTTTTCAACTCATTTCTACATAAATCACTTTACCTTCAAGTCACTTTTAACTAGAATCAATTTTTCAAAATCAATTCTTTTCACCGCTTAACCAAACACCTGCTAAAGCTACAAATTTTAGCTTCAACTAGAATCAATTCTAGAAGCCAAATCAATTCTACTTTTAAGAAAACAAACATGTCAAAATTAATTTTACACTTCTAGAATTGTTTTTGGCTCTTCCAAAATAGAAACTAAACATATACTTATACATAGATGTGAAGAGATTCCTAATTTTTCTTATGATGGTTTGTGTCCAGTTAGCTGAAGCACATGTGGTGTCCCGGAGTAATGAAAATCTAGGTCTTCAATTTTGTGTTTTGTGAAGTTTCAATTTTCAACTAGCGAAGAAGATATGAAAACATTAACTGTTAATACCGAGCATTCTTTTTCCAGTTTACTGGAATTTGCTTCTAACAACGATATTGAAGGATTTAAGCTGCTTTTAGATAAAGAAGGGGCTTCTTCAATTAATGAGGTAGGGATTTGGTACGGTCGGCAAAATAGGTCTAAGAAGATTGTTATGGATTATAAAACTCCTTTGATGGTTGCTGCTGCTTATGGTAGTATTGGTGTTATGAAGCTTATACTCTCGTATCCGGAAGTCGATGTGAATTTTGCTTGTGGGGTGAATAAAAGCACTGCCCTTCACTGTGCTGCTTCTGGTGGGTCTGTTAATGTTGTTGATGCTGTTAGGCTTCTTATAACGGCGGGTGCCAATGTTAGTTGTGTTGATGCCGATGGTAATCTTCCTGTTGATGTCATTGTTGTTCCTCCCATGCTGCAAAGCATGAAAGTGGTTCTCGAGGAACTTCTTTTGGATAATGGTTTTGATAATGGCTCTGTTGGTGAGTTTTTTGGTCCGGTGTCTGTTGATGCTTCTAGTCTTGGTTCACTTGAAAATGGGATGCCGTTGCCATACTCTCCTTCAGTGTCACCACCTTCTCCTGTGGCGGATTTGAAGTTTACTGAGAAGAAAGAGTATATAGTTGATCCATCAATTCCCAATATAAACAACAGCATTTATGCAAGTGATGAATTTCGGATGTTTTCTTTCAAGGTCCGTCCTTGTTCTCGTGCATATTCTCATGATTGGACTGAGTGTCCGTTTGTTCATCCGGGAGAGAATGCTCGGAGGAGAGACCCTAGGAAGTTTCATTACAGCTGCGTGCCTTGCCCAGAATTTAGGAAAGGGACTTGTAGGCGTGGAGATATGTGTGAATATGCTCATGGAGTATTCGAGTGCTGGCTACACCCAGCTCAGTATCGAACACGCCTCTGTAAAGATGGCACTAGTTGTAATAGAAGGGTGTGTTTTTTTGCACACATTGCAGAGGAATTGAGGCCACTGTATCCGTCAACTGGATCTGCGGTTCCTTCACCTCGTTCATCTGGATCTGCTCTTAATGTGATGGACATGGCTGCTGCAATGAACCTTTTGCCCGGTTCACCTTCATCAGTCTCTTCCATGTCTCCTCATTTTGCCCAGCCAATGTCCCCTTCTGGAAATGGCACCTCCTTTTCAAGTGTTGCCTGGGCACAGCAAAATGTTCCAGCTCTTCATTTACCAGGAAACAATCTTCAATCTAGTCGATTGAGATCCTCTTTTAGTGCTCGCGACATTCCGCCTGAAGAATTCAGCATGCTTAGTGATTTTGATGGCCAGCAGCACCTTATGAATGACTTGAGCTGTTTCTCACAGCCCCATCCTGGCTCTTGTCGGTCTAAAGCACTAACACCATCAAATCTTGAAGAGCTCTTTTCTGCTGAGATTTTGTCATCTCCCCGGTATTCTGACCCACCAATGCCTTCTGTTTTTTCCCCCTCACATAAATCAGCTGCTATGAATCAGTTTAAACAGCATCAAAATATGTTATCACCTATAAATACTAACATGCTATCTCCTAAAAATGTTGAGCATCCTCTGTTACAGGCTTCATTTGGTGTCCCTTTGGGTAGGATGCCACCTAGAAATGTTGAACCAATCTCCCCAATGAGCCCTCGAATGTCTGCATTTGCTCATCGCGAGAAACAACAGCTGCGGAGTATTAGTTCTAGGGACCTTGGTCCAGTAAGTGTTGAACCAATGTCCCCAATGAGCCCTCGAATGTCTACATTTGTTCATCATGAGAAACAACAGCAACAGCTGCGGAGTATTAGTTCCAGGGACCTTGGTTCCAACATTCCTGCCTTAGTTAATGGATCCCCTACATGGTCTAAGTGGGGATCTCCCAATGGGTTGGCTGATTGGTCGGTAAATGGAGACGGTCTAAGTTGCCCAATGCACAGTGCATCCCCATTTGAACATAAAATCAATGGGGAACAAGAGCCTAATCTATCATGGGTCCAATCACTCGTGAAGGATTCATCACCTGAGATGATTAAAGAGAAGTTTGCATCTTCTGTCACTATTGCATCCGGTGATGAATCAAATTCCAATTCACAAATTGAATCTATTGATCATTCTGTTTTAGGAGCTTGGCTTGAGCAAAGGAAACTGGATCAGCTTGTCGTCTAAGCAGGTGTCTGTTTTCTGTGTAGTGTGTTCCACCGTGATTCCCGACACATCTTATTGAGATATAGGTATTTGATTTCTTAAGGTACATATTCTTTTGGTTCCAAGAAAAGAATAACAATAATTCATTCAATATTTTGCTAGAAAACTTAAAAAGAGATGAAGAACTATCTCTTTGGGCTGATATTCATCAATACAGCGAGCATAAATCCTGTGGAGGTCGTGTATTTTTCTTCCAAACCGCCCCGTGTTCAGGATTCTTCCCATTTCCATTGAAGAAAGCTAGATGGTTTACAAAGCAACAAAACCAATAGCTTATTTGATTGATTTCAAGTTCTTTCTCGAGTTGTCAGTGCCTATATATTTATAATATTGATTTTATCTTTCTGAAGGAATAATTGCAGGTAATTTGCACTGCTCAATGTTTACTGCAGATCATTATGAAATTGTGAAGTTCATTATGTTCATTCTGTGTAATAATTTGGATTGTACCTGTTATCATTTCATTTTGGAATTAAATTATTATGTGCTTTATTTATTGTCTTATTTTTTTTTATACTTTTATTTTTTCATTAAGTGATACTTAATCACAGAAATTTAAACCCTAAAAACATCTAATCATTATCATTTTTATAAAAAAAATTGTATAAAAGGTAGCACTAACAATCAGGTAGAATGTCGAAAAGCCTGTCCCATTTGGGGCTATTCGGGGTCAAAACGAGGAGCATTTTAGTTTGGGGTTTTCCTTTCTTAGGAGTAAGATATTTTTGTGAGAGATCACATATACACTCAAAATATGAAACTTTCTCACATTATTCATACTTGTTATAACCCCTCAAATGTGAGTTTATCCATAATGTTTTTTTGCAAGTGGAAATTTTTTTAATACATTTATACTCGTATACCGCCGTTGATGTTTTTCAACGGATCACCTCTTACCCAGTAGGGAAGGGTGATACAAATAAGCTTGTCCCTTCATTTGAATCAGACTCTGATACTACTGTAGGGGCTATTTGGAGAGTCAGCACGAGAGAGCATTTTACTTTGGGGTCTTCCTTATGAGCAACACATATTTGTGAGAGACACACCACATATTGATCTAAAATTTTAAGGTAATAGATGTGTAGGTTCTCTTATAAATTTTAAGTCTTCACATATCTAATCAATATGAGACTTTTTTACACTATTCACATGTATTTTTTTATCAACACCATTAAACCACTTACTCAAGTTGTTAACTGTACAAACGTGCGACTGTGAGTTCGAACCTGCACAATTTCACTTATTCATCTTTTAATAGGTGAAATTTCAGCCGTGCCAACAAGTTTTTTAATCTGCTTAAACTCGAAGGCACGATATAGATTGTCTATGAAATCATTTCTATAATGACTTCCAATCTTCATGACAGAAAAGCCGTATCAATTCTTTCTGTTTTCAAATTTGTTGAGTGACAGAAACGTGCCAGCACCAAAGCACAAATGAAATGTCATTGTGGAAGGTGACATGGATCATTCGTAAAAGCTACATGCCAAAGGTTGAGCAATCAATCATGTGACAACTCCACTAAGGGAAGCATTAGTTTTTTAGTGCTAGTGGAGTGTGAAACCAATATGGTTAGGCAAAAAGAGCTATTGTTGGTACTGTTAAATCTCTCTTTGAAAAAGACGTTTTGGACACTTCTTTCTATCCTAGACTAATTTTTACATTGATTGAAAGGCACTTTATTGTATTTTTCCTAAAAAAAGATTCAACTTATTGGTGAATCCAATGGTATTGCTAAGTATGATGCTTTTTACAAACAGACATATAAATAAACACGATGACAGGGTGATAGTTCTCATATCAAAGATGGCTATCTAAATATAAATGTATAGATTTGATTTCTTTAGTAGATTATGTTGAAATATTTCTATAAATGTTTTAAAAGTGATAGTGGGATAGTGAATTGATATTTTTTATTTTTAGTTTTACGTTGAAGAACTTTCATATGTTTCAAATGTTCCTTCTCCTCAGAGTCTTAAAGAATACATGCCAATTTGTTTGGTGGGTAGTATGTATAAGATCTTGGCTAAGCTTCTTGCAAATAGGTTCAAAAAAATCATTGGTAGTTTAATTTCGAGGAATCAGTCGGCTTTTGTTCTTGGCCGCCAGTTGCTAGATGGAGTTTTGATTGCAAACGAAGTTATTGACAAAGCGACCAGAGATAAGAAGGTGCGCGTCCTTTTCAAAGTAGACTTCGAGAAGGCATATGATTGTGTAAATTGGGAATTCTTAAGGAGTATGATGAGGAAGATGGGTTTCAGATCTATTTGGTGAAGTGGATGGAAGCTTGCGTTTTCAACGGTTTTCTTTCGGTTATAGTGAATAAGGACTTTAAGATTCAACGAGGTTTGATGCAGGGCGACCCTCTCTCCTCATTTTTGTTTGTCTTAGTTTCAGAGGGGTTAACAACTATGGTGAAAAGGGAAACTTCGTTGGGTGATTTCGTAGGGTTTAAGTTTGATGAAGTGAATTCGGTCGAGATAGTCCAGTTTGCTGATGATACGTTTATAGTAGGAGGAGGTGGATGGAGAAATATGTGGATCATTAAAGCCATTTTGCGAGGCTTTGAGCTTGTTTCGGGGCTGGGGGTTAACTTTCTCAAAAGCAGGATTATTGGAATTAACGTTAACCACCACTTCTTACAGGCATCATCTAACTTCTTTGCTTGTAAGTTGGAGAGTTCTATGTTTTCTTTTTTAGGGATTACTATAGGGTGTAATCCTAGAAGGATTTCTTCTTGGAAGCCGGTAATTGACAAGTTTAAGAAGAAACTAGCAGTGTGGAAAGGGAGGATGCTCTCAATGGCTCGGAGAGTCACTCTAATCAATTCTGTTTTATCAAGTCTTCCCATTTTCTGGTTTTTATTTTATAAGGCTCTGGTTATGGTATGGAATGACATTGATAAGATAAGAAGGCGGTTTTTGTGGGGTGGTAAGGAGGGAAAGAGAAACATTAACTAGATCAAGTGAGATATCGTGTGTAGAGATAAGGATAAAGGTGGTTTAGGTGTGAAACAGATCAAAGAGTTTAACTTAGCATTATTGTTCAAGTGGAGGTGGAGAATCTTATCGGAAGATAAAGCTTGGTGAAAGAATATCTTAAAGGCGATGTACGGTGCGATTGAGCATTGGGTGCTGTTGGAGGCAAAGTCTTTTAACAAGGCAGCTTCTTTTTGGTGGAAAGATATATTGAATTGTAACAAATTGGATTCTGGTGATCCGTCCTGTGCCTTTAAGTCCAAAATTATGTATGAATTAGGCTCTGGAGAGACAACTCCTTTCTGGACAACAAATTGGGCGTCGTCCAATTCTTTCTCTAATGTTTTTAGTACTTTATTCAAGTGTTGTAATTGGAAGGAAGCTTATGTTTCGGAAATGGGTTGTTGGCGAGAAGGGGAGTGAGCTTGAAACGATCTAGAAATTAATGTTGGTGGCAGCAACGAAGTTGAGGAGCATCGCACTAGTTTGGTATCATTGTTACAGGGTTTAAACCCTCTTTTGGAGGGTGCGGATATGGTTAGGTAGGAAGGGAACAACTCAGGTTCTTTTGCAGTCAAAGAATTTTACAGTTTTCTTGTGGATTCTGGGGTGGAGCAGGTAGATTATATCCAAGCTATAGCCTTCAAGCGACTTTGGAGATCCCGTGTGCCGCAAAGAATTCGTGTATTCGGTTTGAGACTATTGTGGAATCGGTTGGCGACAAAGGAGATGGTTTTTTATAGAGGTATTTCTTTGGATTACTCTTGTACTTTCTGCTGTTCTGATGTGGAGAACATCCCCCATCTGCTTTTTCTTTGCCCATATGATGTGTCAATTTGGAATTCAATTTCTTTGTGGTGTGGGGCAAAGGGCAGTTTTTCTGGGCATGTTTGTGCTCACTTTCTGGATTGGAGCTGTGTTGGGTTTTTTTCTGCATGATCAAATTTCAGAATGACAGTTTGGTAGGCGGTCGTTTGGGCTCTCTAGAAGGTTAGAAACGAGATAATTTTTAAGGATGGAAGCATTAATGTTTATGAAATTTGTTGGTTTATTAAATTTACAGTGTGGAAATGGGGCTGTGTTGGGGAAAATCTTTATCCCAACCGTACTTTTTACGATTTTAGTGTGAACCCTCTTTAAAGGTGTTTTTTTAGATTGAGGTTGGTTGAGAATTTTTTTTATCAGTAGTTTGTAAGGGTTGAATACTTGTATTCATTTTTAATTCAAGTTGCTTTTAGAAAAAAAAAGAATCGAGAGAATGATATTAATATTTCTCACAACGCGCACAATGTTCGATCGGCTAAGGCGGCTGCATGTTTTTAAGTGAACACAAATACAATATTTAGAAGAAATAAGAAACTTTGAAAGGTTAAAAAAAAAAGAAGCAATGGGATTATATAACACCGAGTACAAGGGGTACTCGAACCCTTACAACGAAGAGAACGTCAAGAAATACACGCAATCGGGTTTGATGACCAAACCGACCAATTACAAGAGGAAGACAACTTAAGGCCCTTCCCTAACCACAACCATGCAGACGCTTTAACAGCTTGCACGATACCTTCAATAGAGACTCCTCCATTATTAAAAATTACATCGTTATGACACAACCACAAATGCCAAACAACAGCACACCAAACAAACATACCAAAGTTATTACGATTACTACGCCTGAGGAGGGAAAAAGCTGCAGTAAAAATGAAAGAACAAGTGTTTTTGGAAGGAAGTTTTATCCTGAGCCAAGAACTAAGAGCTTCCCAAACTAAGACTGCGACAGAACAACTGCTGAAAATGTGATCCGCATCTTCCTGGTGTAATCTGCAAAAGGGGCAATTTTGTTGGTCTACACTAAATTTCACTCCTCTCAAGCTAAGCTGCTCCTTGGTTGGGAGCCTGTTCTGCAGCAGGCGCCACACAAAGCATTGGATCTTCGAAGGGGTTGCTATCTTCCACACCTTGCTTAACACCTCCGGAGCCACGATCTCAGTTTCGTTAACGAAAGCTACCTTCGACAGCGCAACATAACCACTGGAAACCGAGTACTCTCCGTCATCCGACCACGGCCAGACGATAACATCTTCAATATTTTTCTGCAGAACAACTTTATCCAGCAGCGCTGCACACGAATGGATAAAAGGTACACTACTAAATTCTATATCAGTAGCAGTTCCAGGTCTAGTAAGCAACCAAGAATCAGGAAAAAGAAAACTATTAAAACCATCTGCCACATTAACAAAAATTGTTCTGCTAACATGGGCCTGTAATGGAAAGCGCGTAATGAAAGCGACATCATCCACCCATTTACTATACCAAAATGATAATCTTTTCCCATCTCCTAGTTCACAATTCAAATTTTCTACAAACCATTCAGAATAGGAGACTTTATTAAACGAGATTAGAGCAATGTCTCTCCACCAAATCGACCCTTTCCTAGTAGCAAAATGATCCGAATTGTTAAAAATAGCCAAAGGATTGCAGTGTTTCATGTACCTGAACCTGATAATTCATTTCCACTTCTCATCCGAGATCGATAGCAGCCTCCACCTCTACTTAAGCAAAAGGGCCGTATTAAACCGAAATAGGTTCTTCACCCCTAGACCCCCTTCTTCCTTAGGCCTACAAACAGAACTCCATTTGGCCCAATGAATCTTCCTAACAGATTTCGTGCCTCCCCACAAGAAGTTGCTCTGAATGCTAACAATCTCCTGCAAAACTCAAACCGGAGCTTTATAGAAGGACAGCGTATAAATAGGTAGAGAATTCAGAACAGAGTTAATGAGGACAACACGACCCCCTATCGAAAGAAACTTCCCCTTCCACACTGCCAGCCGCTTCCCAATATTACCAATAACATGTTTCCACGACTCGTATCTTTTGGGGCTGGAACCGACAGTCACACCCAGAAATTTAAAGGGTAAGCACCCCAATCTACAACCAAGGAAATCCTCTGCAGCCTGAAGGAAACCATTAGGGGCGTTAACACCAAAAATACAACTCTTGAAAAAATTTACCTTCAACCCGGAAACCAACTCAAACCCGCGTAGGATGCCCTTGATACACCACAAATTATCCCAAGAGCAGCTTCCCAAAAACACCGTATCATCCGCAAACTGGACAATACTGATGCTCAGATCTTCTAAAAATTTAAAACTACAGAAAGCTTGGGTATCTACAGCCCTCTTCATAAGGAGAGTGAGGCCCTCCATCACAATCAAAAAGAGAAAAGGCGAGAGAGGGTCGCCTTGACGTAATCCTCGAGAGACAATGAAATCTTTAGAAGCGCTGCCATTGACTAAGACAGAGCAGGAACCTTTAAAAACCAAGGCCTCCATCCACTTTTTCCACTTAGGCCCAAACTTCATCTTGTCAAAGAGAAACCGCAAATAACTCTAAGAGACACAATCGTAAGATCTTTCAAAATCCACTTTAAACGCCAAACACTCCTTCTTCTCTCTTTTGGCATAATCCAAGACCTCGTTGACAATGACAACACCATCCCCTATGCTTCCCGACAGAAATGCTGATTGTTCTTCGGAAATCAGCCTACCAATGACCTTCTTCAGCCGGTTAGCCATCATCTTAGCCAAGATTTTTTGCACACAACCAACCAAACAGATAGGGCGATAATCAGTGAGGGATTGAGGGCACTGCACCTTAGGGACTAAGGTTAAGAAAGTTGCCGTAGCAACTTTTGTTAGGGTAGGATTAGTACTGAAATCACTCACCATCTTAAAAACACCCGCTTTAACCACCTCCCAACACTCTTGCAAAAAAATGAAAGATACACCGTCAGGCCCCGGACTCTTGCTGCCGTTACACTCCCAAACTGCCGCCTTGATTTCATCATGGTAGAAATCCCCTTCCAAAGTTCTTCTCTCCTCCTCCGAAAGAGACGCAAAAACCAGCCCTTCAAGAACAGGTCGTCCACACTTAGGTTCCGTAAAATTAAGTTTAAAATGTTCGTAAATAACTGTTCTAACCTCATGAACACCTTCTTTCCTACCATCCTCCGTGAGAACCGAAGCAATGAAGTTTTTCCTTTGCCTCCCCTTCATCACCCTATGGAAATACCTAGTATTGAGATCTCCTTCTTTAATCCATAACTGCCTCAACTTTAGCCTTATAATACTCTCCTTGACCTTCAAAATATTCCAAATCTCTTCAGCAGCTGTTACTCTTTTAGCCTGAATTTCTTCGTTATCCTGCTCTTGGGTCTGGTTCAAACTAACAAACTTATCAAGCTCATGGAGTGCATCCACATGTTCTTCCACTCTAAGATCAAGCCACCCAAAAACTTCAATACTCCACTTACGCAAACTCTTCTTCAATAAGTTCAACTTCTCTTTTAACACATAATCCCCTCTACCCACAACTTTAAAAGAATTCCATTCCTTAGTGATGAACTCCAAGAACTGAGGATGATTAAGCCACCCATTGAAGAACTTAAAGGGTTTAGGACCCCAGTTTTCACGGTTCGACTTCAGCCATATGGGGCAATGATCAGAAAATTCCCTTTTCCCAACATATTCACCCAATACTTCCCACTCCTCCAAAATGTCACTAGAAACAAGGAAACGATCCAGCTTGCTCATCGCTGTCCCACTGCTATTGAACCACGTAAAACAACCTTCAAAGCACGGTAAATCTGCACAACCCAAGTCATCAACGAACTTCCTAAAACTCTGAATATCAGAATTACTTCTCCCTCCCAACTTACCTTTCCTCTCTCTCTCCCTTAAAACCGCGTTAAAATCTCCTCCCACAATCCATCTACTACCAGCAAACCTGACTTTAACTTTAAGAAGCCCTCTCTGAAACCTTCTCTTAAGGCCTACGTCGCAAGGGGAATACACATTGACGAAGAAGTACTATTTTCCTTTCCAAATAGCACAAACACCTACATAACCCATACCTCTAAAGCTAAAAAGAAGATTAAGGAGACCCTTTCTCCACAATATAACAATTCCGCCAGACGCCCCCAAAGCACCATAATCTGACCACTCCACCTCCTTATCACCCCACAAAGACTCTGCAGTAACTTGATTAATGGAAGCCATCTTCGTCTCTTGGATGAAACACAAATCTGCCTTCCCGGATTGAACTAAATGCGCCACTCTCTTCCTTTTGATGTCGCTACCTCCCCCTCTAATGTTAATTGATACAATATTCATTTTTCAACTTTGGATTTAGATGCCTTCTTAACGAGTTCCCGCTTATCTCTGACTTCCAAAGCCCTAATTTCTTCTTCAATGGCTTCGTTATTTCCCCCACCTGATACACTAAGATTAGAGATCATTTCCCGCACCTTCGCTGCCACTTTTGACTCCAACTCTGCCCAGAACCTTTTGTTGCCCTGATATACCTCCGAATCCGTTACCGAGTGGCAACGAGAAACCGAATCCTTAGAGTTGCCCAACCAAGGTTTGCCCTGAGAACTTCTACTACAGTTGCCAGATTCAGATAAAAACGAACTTCTACTTACAGGTCTTTTAGCTTCAAGGTGTGCCTCCATGTTCATAGTAACCACTATAGCCAGAGACAGAAGCTGAAGGTCTGTGCAAGGTACCAAGGTTTCAGAGTTAACCTCTACTTCCGTTGATCTACCCTCCTGGTTAGAATGCAAGTTAAGCTCAGACTCTCCTGTCCCATTTGACTCATCCATCTCCTTCCCTGACCCATGGGCCTTATGGGCTTTCAAAACATTATCAAAAATAAAATTAGCATTGCCGCCCAAGCCCACATTTGCTGGCCCAGAGTTATCCATTCTAAAAGGATTACCTCCCAACGAAGCCCCGCTATCTTCCAAATCAACCTTTTCAAAAACACTAGACCCTACATCTGCAAAAGGCTTGCTGGGTTTACCCCCTTCTTTGTCCAAAACACCTTTAAGGAAACTCTGCTCTGACTCAGAAACACCAGGGTCAACAGGCGACTTTTTGAAAAAAATAGCTTTATGGGACCTCTCCCCATCACTTTCTTGGGACTCACCATCTTCAAAAAGCGACTGTTCATCTCCATCCAAGAACGCTTTCCACGAGGAGCTCGCCGTAGTTTCACCATCTTCCGACTCCGAACCACCATCAACCTGTTACTTGACCACCCTACAAGACGGGCCAAGGGAATCCTCTACCAACCGAATCCTAAACACTGCTCAATTGATCTTAACAGATAAAACCTCATTGATCAAAGAACCACAAGAGGTTCTTACCATAACACTAGCAACATCTAACTTCGATAAGTCCAATGTGGAACTCTCACTACACACGTATTTGCCAACAGTAGAAGCTATGAACACAAAGAAGTCCACACTCCACGCAAAGCTTGGTACACCATAGATACGTAACCATGTTAACCGTTCAGTATCGACGTCATCCATCCTCCATCTCCTAACTTTCGAAAAGCACTGACTTAGCCAACCTGCAGCCCCTTCCACCAGCGCTTCCAACTCTCCCTTATCGTCTTCTTCGAGCAGACAAAGATTTGCACCCAAAGGTGTAACCTTCAGTGCAAAATAACATTCCTCATTTAACAATCTTTGAATGTTGTACGTCGAGCCCGGATGAAGAACCTTTCCCACGTACGCTTCTTTGAACCTCTTCAGTTGATATTCTTCCACCTTAAACTCCAAATGGTTAACCTTCTTAGGAACCCGACCCCTTTTATTACCAACCGCTTCTGCAAAAGTCTTCCCTCTCTCTGTGAATCTTGGCTCCTTTTCAGCATACTGAACATTCCTCCTATCTCTAGCGGCAAAAGAAGTATTCTCTCTAACGCCAATGCCTCTATCGTAACCATCTTGCACTGGAAAAACAGCTTCAACTGCGCGAGGGAACCTTGGGATGTTTGCATGAAGTTTCCTACCTTTAATCCATAGGTTGTCCAATCTTAGCACCAACGATCTTACGTCTTTTACTCTGAAGAACCGAGCAAAACCATACTTCCTTCCAAACTTATCCCTTTTCGCCGGAATAACGACCTCATCAATCAATTCGAACTCTTTAAAGTGATTGAACAGGTCCTTAGCCCTAAAAGATTCAGGGAACTCAGTGATAAAGATCGAGACACAAACACTATCCTCCTTGGAGCCCTTCTTATCCCTACTGGTTTCGGTATCCCACTTCATTTTCAAGTTCTTCTTTCGCTTAGATACCTTAAACCAAGCTCCATCTTCATTGGCAGATGCTGTGACCACCATCGGGTGTGGAAAAACTTTTGAAAGGTTCATATATGGTCCATAATCGATTAAGTAATGACCATAATCGATTATTACCTAGCAAATAAGGAAATATTTGTTGGATTAAAAGTATAATTGATTAGTAGGCATCTATAATCTATTACCAAGAGAATTTAGCCTCATAATCGGTTAGACAAATGCAATGATTAATTATAAGCCGATTTTTGGAGGGTTGCTACATAGTCAATTATAAAACTTACTAATCTATTACGATCCAACTTAAAAAGTTCTGGCTCTTTCCAAAGTGATTTTTAAGAAGAGTTTTTGAAAATAGATAAAGTTTAAAAAAATAAGTTTTGTAAATGTGTGTATTACTTTAGTACAATAAGAGTAATACACTCTAATTAAAATTTTGATCCTAGAAAAGATAAGATAGCTGAGTACATTGTCATATGGAGAGCTTTTAGCATATACATTTGTTTCTTGATGTTGTTTTTTTAACATTTGATTCTTTTAAGCTAATAATCATAAACTAACCGCTTTTTGATTTGATTCAATATTCTACTTGATTTGATGATGTTTATGATCTTTTTATTTAATCTCCTTTGTCATGATCAAAACCTATTACACCTATTAAGCACATAGAACCATATTTTTTTTCACTTTTTATTGATGAAAACACATCTCTCAAAGAGTTGGTTTAGAAGAGGTTAAGAAATAGAGAAATTGAAGTTTAAAATCCCCTAATATATTAGTGGCTATACTCCTCCTTTGACATTATCATAAAGCGGGGAATAGATAAACATTAAAAAAACATGTATAACATCTAAAAAAATAAGAAACATATAGAATTCAACGAAAGATATAAATCCAGGCCCGACCCAAGGGGTGGGCTACCTAGGCCATTGCCTTGGGCCTCCAATTTTTTTATTAGTAATTTATTTTAGAGAATTTATTATTGCACCCTGTAGACTTCTTCCACACCATGTGAATTTTCACATATGCCCATTGATTTCGGAGATATATCTCCGGACGCATCAAAATTTAAGTGAACGTTAAAATATTCCGGATATATATCTCCAGAAGTACCAAAACTTAAGTGAATGTTGAAATATTCTGGAGGTATATCTCCGAAACATTTTGTAGGCTAATAACGCGCCAGACTCTTCTCCTCCCACACTTTTCATGTTCATTCAAACAAAACTCTTCAACTCTCTCATTCTCAATATTCTCCAACTCCACCAAACCATATTTCATCAATATGAGGCTCAAGAAAACATCAAGCATCATCCATTTCATCATAAATATCATCCAAATCATAAATTTTGGGTAAGTTTTTTGAGTTTTTGGTAAATATTCTAGTTTTATTGTAAATGAGTTATAATCAATTGTTAGGTATAGAAATATTTAAAAATCACATGAAACATAGTTTAGAGTAAGTGTATGCATTGTTTGTTGTCTCAAATGTACGATCAAATGTTTTTTTTTTCACAATCCTAGTAGGAGAGGACGTCATTGTCGCGACCTCTGAAACTCAGAACATTCCGGAGATACATCTCTGGAAATGCTCAATGTTTCATATACTTTGGGAAATTCCAGAGTTATATCTCCGAAAATGTTCAACGTTTCATATACTTTGAGAAATTCCAGAGTTATATCTCCGAAATAGTGTAGAGGGTGTTTCTGTTGTTATATCTTCGGAATTTCCTACAACATGTTTTTTTAATTAATATTTTATAATTTTCTTGTTTGTGTTGTTCTTTTGCGTAAACTAATTGTATGCCTAATTTTACCTTGCAGGTATAATGTGTGATATTGTCGACAGACTGAGACATGGCCGGATTGCACAACACGTATCCATTTGGTGGGAATGGAGCTAACAGGTTCTAGAGGCAGCAGGTACATCTGGTCAGGCAGAGGCATCGATTTTCGGGGAGCATTTTACTAATGGAGACAGGATGCACCGGGTCACTACATCTCAGGTCACTCCACCTTCTTCTTCTTTTTCCCCTTAGGAGACAGGATGCACCAACAGACGCGTCACTTCCACCAGCCTTCTCCAGGCGTCAAGATACACCAGTGTCACCTCCTGCTGATCCAATGTCACTTCCCGCTGATGATCCTGTTGATCCAGTGCCACCTCCAGAGGGTGAGGTTGCTAAGGATGCCGAGCCAGAGGGATTCGGAGGAGGTCCATCTGTTATGTCTCTACTTCCTCTGTATCCAGACCACACTGCCAAACATATATGGGATGAAGAGGTAACATTAGTCTGATTTTTGATTTATTTATACGTTAATTTAAACTGCTACCATAATGCTGAATGACTAGAGCTACGATGACGGATACATCAGGTGGTTCTTCAGGGTCTCACATCCATACATGGTACTGACTGCTCTAGGAGATCCGTCGAGACCAGCTCATCAGGAGATTCTAGAGAAGGAGCAGGCCCAGCTAGATCATACTAAGGATGTCTTGCCTTGATGTCGTCGCATAGTGGAGATGGCGTAGGCAGGCATTGACGAGGATATCTTCCCTGAGGGGTCTGCTGTTAGGCGAGTACAGTATAAAATTGTTGCGGAGGCACAAATGGCACTTTTGTACCGCATACATCGCGCGAGGAAGAGGGTGATCGATGTGCGAGAAGGCAGACCAGAAAGATGAGGTAGAGGAGAGGTTGTCAGGAACACCCATTACGAGCCTGTTATTAGTTTGATGTAGTACTATAGTTTTTACTTTTTATTTTCTGACATTGTTACTACATTATAGATTTCGTGTTGTACGACATTTTACTATTATATTGCTATATTATTTTGTATGTCTGTTATTTTATTCGAGATCATGCTTCATAAATCATCTAAAAACAAATACACGGTGCGTTATAAAAAACTTGTACTTATACACTTTGGAGATGTATCTATGAAAATTTTTCGTAAATGCATCTCCCGAAATATTCAAATACAAATGGGTAATGGGAGACATGCTCTGAATGTTCAAAGTTTAAAATAGTTCCGGAGATATATCTCCGGAATATGTTAACGTTTACTCAGAACTAGGGTGCGTCCGAAGATATATCTCCAGAACCTGGGGGCATAAGTGGAAATCCACACGGTGTGCTAGAAACATATTTTCGTAACCCGAAATTTGACCTCTTGTTGCTTTTGCATGAGCATGTGCATTCGCATCGTCGACATACGCATTCACACTTTTCTTTATGTGTTTCTTGTTGCAGGATTTTCAGGTTTAAGCTCGATTAATTGCATCCTCACAAGATCATCACATCATCAAAAGAAGCACAAAATATTGGTTTCCATGCTTATTCATCAAAACAAGAGGTGGAAAATCAAAACCGGGACCTCAGCACTTGTTTTTGAGTGATCTGGGCAAATTTTGCCTAAAGTAACCGGTTACTCAATATAGGGTAACTGGTTACTCAGTACAGATTTGCAGATTCTGCTGTATTTTTGGGACAGCAACTCTGCACTCTCTTTGTTTTAGGATTCTACATGATTTTAGCATTGTGTGGAACATTCTAGACAGTTCAAGACTATTCAAGACACTCTACTTACATTTATTCCAATGCCTCACTTTAAATTAAGTGCACCATGTTCCTTGATTTCCAAGCATGTCAACCCTTGGATGTGAAGCTTACATTGGGATTGTTACCGAGTTAACTTCCTAACTAACCGAGTTAACCGCTTGATTCGGTGAGTCAAGTGTAACTAACTCCTAGCCTAATTCCAAACCACCCTAAGCTAGCTCCTAGCCTAATTCCAAACCTCTCACATTCCAAACCAAAACTCTATATAAACAAAGCTCTACCATTTCACAAACCCTCCACAATCATTCTCACAAATTCTCACTCTTGTACTCTCAATTCTCTCATTTCTCTCTGCATTTTTCTGCAACCTCTTCACATATTACTTCATCATCTTCACCAAATCACACTAAAGCTCTTAATTCACCATTGAAGAAAAGCTACTTTCACCTTGAAATTTCTTTTTCTTGAGCTTAACCTTCATCATCATTCCATTCTACTGGATTTTGTGGAGTTTCAGTAGCTTTTGGATTCATCTCAAGTGATTATTTCAAGCTTCTTCGGTGATAATTCTCATTTCGGAGTTTTCGTCGAAATTTGCTCGGTTTCGCTACGATTCGAAGTGAAAGTGTAGGATTCTCTGGTTTTCTCTAGTTTTCTTCATTTATCTTCATCACATATCACTTGCAACAATCACCAAGCCAAACCTCTGGCTTGTAGGTTGGTTAATTCTCACTTAATTTATCGTCTCGTTCACTTTTTGCGCGTTTACGATGTAGTTTTGACAGTTTTTTGTTTTGATTAATCATGCGATTGTTTAATCTTTGATCTACATGTTCATGTTTCAATTGATGATTAATTGATCCTAATTCCTATAATTTTCATGCACAAGTTCATACCATAGCATGTGGTAGTTCAAATAAGTGATTTAAGGGCTGGAAGTGTTTTTTCAGCAGCTGTTTTTGTCACTGTCACAGTGGTAACCGGTTACACTATTTACAGTAATCGGTTACTCAGTGTATTTTTCACCAAAATCTGCAATTTTCAAGCAAGTAACCGGTTACCTTATTTGCAGTAACCGGTTACCACTGTACAGAATGGCCATTTTTGAGTTTTCTCAAGCTTGTTTGAAATTCTTTCTTCCTCTAACTTCCATGGATTGACATACTTGATATTTATGGATGTTTTAAGTGCTGTTAACCTTTATTTAAAGCATATTTACAATAAATCAATGATTGATTTATCAATTCTTGCAATTAGGTGTGTTCTTGATATTTGTTTGAACATGCTAATTCTTGCACAATCTTGGATCACTTGACACATAATTTGTGATACATGCTGATATTTGTTTGGCACTGTTTTGCACTTTCATTTCTTGATCACATTAAGTTTGTTCTTTATTGAACAAATTTAATCATGCATAATCAATAATTTACACCTTTTGCTTTAATGATTTTCCATTCTCTTTGGAAAATTATTAGCATATCATTTCCCTTTGATTAATTAATCGAAACTTTGTTTTGATTAGTTGATCTTTCCTTTTGCACTTCTCTTTAGGCTTCCTTTAGAGCTTTCTCTCTCCCCCCCGCGGAGTTAGAGTTTCCCACGACACTGGAGCACTGGACAACTTGGAGCTGTTACGATGTATGTTTCAACTTTTGCACTACACCCTGTGTGTTAGAGAAGGGATGAGAATGGAGAATTCCTACTCTCATTCTGACCACTTCAGGTAGGGGACAAATGACCCTGTGCCTGGCTTAGTCACCTCTATCTCCAGGCGGTAGCGTATCTCTTTCCCCAGTTGAGTCGATCCTCGATCACTCTTATCTCTTTTAATCAGTCTTTTGATCTATCACCATTCCCTTGGTTAACGGTCATTAGCAATCTTCAAAGAGTCAATCTCTTGCTCTTGTTCAATACCTTTCCCTTATTCTCTTCAAGAGAGTTTCAATTGCCTTTTCTTGTGGCTAGTCACTGCTTTTGCTGATTCCCCATGAGATTATTCTTCCTTTGGTTGATCACAGTCATACTGTTAAAACCAATTCTCTATTTCCCTTGCAATCACACTCTTTTTTCGGTCAAACACAGTCTTCCTGTTAAACACCGAAACCTTTGCGGAGTTCACAATCTTCTCTTAGTTCTTCTCCCTTTGATTGGTTAACCACTATCTGTCAGTTAAAACACCAATTTGCGCGTCTTCTCAGTTAATCACAGTCTATTTGTAAATACTGAGTTCCTCTTGGATTAATCACCTTCTCTTGGT
Organism: Lathyrus tuberosus; assembly: GCA_022829125.1. Lineage (NCBI taxonomy): Eukaryota > Viridiplantae > Streptophyta > Magnoliopsida > Fabales > Fabaceae > Lathyrus > Lathyrus tuberosus. The sequence goes on along the minus strand of JALAZF010000141.1, from coordinate 5,772,825 downwards.
TAATCACCCATTTTTCAGTTAATCACAGTCTATCTGTTAACACTGAGCTCCTTTTGAGTTAATCACCTTCTCTTGGTTAATCACTCATTCTTCTCGGTTAATCACTGTCTTTATGTTAAAACTGAATCCCTTGGGTTAACAACCTTCTCTTGGTTCGAATACTTGCACCCTTGGGTTAGTAACCTTTCTTTGGTTCAAATACCCTTTCTTCGGCCAAGTACTGTTTGTTCAGTCAGTGTACCGAACGTTCTTTGGGTCACGACCTTCACTTGGTCCTACACCCGTCCTTTGGGTCACGACCTTTGCTTGGTCCCACACTCGTCCTTTGGGTCATGACCTTCGCTCGGTCCTACACCCGTTCTTTGGGTCACAACCTTCACTTGGTCCTACACTCGTCCTTTGGGTCACGATCTTCACTTGGTCCCACACCCGTCCTTTGGGTCACGACCTTCGCTTGGTCCCACACCCGTCCTTTGGGTCATGACCTTCGCTTGGTCCTACACCCGTCCTTTGGGTCACGACCTTCACTCGGTCCCACACCCGTCCTTTGGGTCACGACCTTCGCTTGGTCCTACACCCGTTCTTTGGGTCACAACCTTCGCTTGGTCCTACACCCGTCCTTTGGGTCACGATCTTCACTTGGTCCCACACCCGTCCTTTGGGTCACGACCTTTGCTTGGTCCCACACTCGTCCTTTGGGTCATGACCTTCGCTTGGTCCTACACCCGTCCTTTGGGTCATGACCTTCACTTGGTCCTACACCTGTCCTTTGGGTCACGACCTTCGCTTGGTCCTACACCCGTCCTTTGGGTCATGACCTTCGCTTGGTCCTACACCCGTCCTTTGGGTCACGATCTTCGCTTGGTCCCACACCCGTCCTTTGGGTCACGACCTTTGCTTGGTCCCACACCCCTCCTTTGGGTCACGACCTTCGCTTGGTCCCACACCCGTTCTTTGGGTCACGACTTTCGCTTATTCCTACACCCTTCCTTTGGGTCACGACCTTCGCTTGGTCCCACACCCGTCCTTTGGGTCACGACCTTCGCTTGGTCCCACACCCGTCTTTTGGGTCACGATCTTCGCTTGGTCCCACACCCGTCCTTTGGGTCACGACCTTCTCTTGGTCATACACCCGTTCTTTGGGTCACGACCTTCCCTTGGTCCTACACCCGTCCTTTGGGTCATGACCTTCGCTTGGTCCCACACCCGTCCTTTAGGTTACGACCTTCGCTAGGTCCCACACCCATTCTTTTGGTTGATCACAATCTATCTGTTAACCATTTTTCCCCACAGAGTCTTAATCTCTTTATTCGGTTAACCACTGTCAGTCAGTTAATATACCGAGTCTTTATTTTCTTGGTTTTGACAGCATTCCTTTATTTGTTTCCCAGTAGGGTCGCTTACCCTCTGATCCTCAGCACGATCACTTTGTTCTCTTACTCTCCAATGGAATCCTTTCTATTCATTTGCTCCTTTATCTTCTTGGTTTCGACACCACTCTTGCACGTTATCCTCATTACAATTACTATCTTTCCTCTGCACTTATTTCTTGGTTTGGACACCATTTCTTTGAAATCCCCAGTGGATTTGTCTCTATTTCTTTTACTCTTGGTTTTGACACCAATTTCCTTTTCCTTTTCCGTATTAGTTCCACGAACTACAGAAGCTCTGATTCTGCATTCGTTCGAATGTCAGATACGTAGGCACGAGATCGCGATGATCTTGGCGAGCACACTTCCACCCTTCCTTCCTCCTTCCTTTTCTTTTCCCCGGTTCCAGGAACTACGACGCTCTGATTTCCTTATTGCACTATGAGGGTACGTAGGCACGAGGGCCCCAATCCTCCGCGAGCACTCTCTTTCTTTTCTTTTCTCTTCTCTCTCTCCTCTTCCTTTAGATAGAAGCCTTTAGATAGATAACCCATCCAAGCCTAGAAGCAAGCGAAATGGTTCCTATCAAGTACGACAGATGCGTTAGGTGCTAGTACATTCCTTTCGCATAACCGACCCCTGTTCCCGTTTCTCTTCCCTTTGGGTTTTATCGATATTTTCCCTGTCCTTCGGGACTAAATAAAGTTCGGTGGCGACTCTGTGTTATCTTTGAGTGTGCGATTCACTCAGGTATAAACCATCCATCTTCACATATAAGGTGGAAAAAGAAATTCTCTTGATTCTAATCTATAGTATTGCACTACATTTTTTTATTGGCCTTAAGAGAAAACTAGCATATGCTTGTCAGATTGTGCAAGTATGATTTTCAATTTAGAGAGAGAATCACCAAAAGCAATGTTTTAAAAACCGAATTGAACCGGATGATTCAACTGATTGGATCGGGAACCAGAACTAATTATGGTCTGTTGACCTTTTAAAACTGTTAGTGGGTCAAAACCGGAGTAAAAGTAAAAAAACTGGATTGAACCGCTCGAAACCGTTCGAACCAAAAAACTGGAGCCGGTTTTGTAAAACCACCCGGTTCAAAAAATGCATCAAACCAGACATTTTTAAAAAAAAAAATTTAAAAAATTTTAATATGTTAAAAACAAAACTTAAAGCATTCCTCCATTAAAAAAAGAATTTTTATTTGTCGTCATTCAACTCGAATTCACTTATTGTTGTTTAATTAAGTATGTTGTATTGTTTGTTTTTGTAATTCTATCTTTTCTAATTTAGATATTCTTAATTATTTGAATTTTATTTTAGTTATTATGTTCTATTACTTTAATTTTACTTTAAATTATTTTAATTTAATTAATTTTAATTCTTTAATTTGTGCAAATTATTTTTAAATGAAGGTTGAAATTAAGTGTACAACAATGTTGTATTATTATATATATTATTGTTTTAAATAGTTAGACCGTAGGTTTAATCGGTTGAACTAATTAAACCTTAACCCGAATGTTTCACCAGTTCGATCTCCGATCTGATTTTAAAATATTAACCAAAAGTACGGGGAACTCAAAAGTTAAAAAAAAGTTGAAACACTGCATTAATTTAGTTAATGTGATCCAACACAATAAATTATAGATTTACGTTTTGATTTAAAATTTTAGACGTCAAATTTTTGATGATATTGGATCTTACTTTTGATAGTAAAATATTTAAGTTTCACTTTTGATGGTAAATTTTAAATTTTTATGCCAAAAACTCACATTAATAATAATAATAATAATAATAATAATAATAATAATAATAATAATCATTGATCTTACCGTATCAGAAAGGGGATCAACAGCAAGCAACACGTCGTGAGCTCCAAGTTCACCGATGGTGGAGAAGAGAAGGGGGTGTACCTACAAGACATTCTGATTCCAAAGTGAGGTTCAGAGCGAAAGAGAGTGAAAGTACAGAAAGTGTGAGTTTAGAATCCCTGACCTTCCTCTGGAGGAGGGTATTTGCAATGTGCCCTAGCGTTGGGCTAACGGTTATATGTAATGGGTTGGATCATTAGGCCCAATACGGATAACTGCTAGGATCTACGTGGAGTAGGGAAGACCAGCATGTGGTCTTCGTCCTGGGTCAACTGCCATGTGGACTTCGAGAGGCGGAGGACCTGTTCTCGAGGGTGAAACTGTCACCCGCAAGTCGTGGATAGTTGGCTGATGACGTGTCCCCGCGTGGGGAGAACGTGGAGAGCGTGGGAAAGACACGTCAGGAGCGTTTCCTCACATGGGATGGTGGATTGGGCCTGTGTTAGGCCCTCCCCGACGAGGAGCTGGGTTGGGCCGTGCCCGACGGTGCCAGCCCCTTGCCCAGTCCAGAACAGGAGCCCCCCAAGTCGTTGCTCCGAAGCATAGGAGTAATGACGTAAGAGTCAAATCTTATGTTGAAGAGGGGCACAGGGAACTTTCCCGGAGGAGCATCGCTCATTCTCGAGGTGATGAGCTCGCGGGGCTATGCGCGTGACAAAACGTAGAAGCTACTAGTCGTGCTCGACAATGGGGTTTGCCTGTAGTCGACGACAGGGTCCAATCAGGCGTTTATCCCGAGGACAGGTGCTCGGCTGGAGGCCTGCCCGTCACACGTGTTCATGGCTTGTTTCCAACTCTCCCCGAGGAAGTGTTTGCTACAGCATGAGAGTCGAGCATTATGCTTGACGAATTGGATGATGTGACGAAAGTGAAAGGAGTGGACACATCATTCCCTCGAACCGTGTGAGATGGCTTGAAGGGACACGCATAATGTCTTCTTGAGCCACGTGTCAGGAGTAATAAATGCCTATGACGGTTATGAGTAGGGGTGCTTGAGTGCCTAGGCGATGCTTCACTTCATGTGTTAGAGGATATAAATAGGGGGAGATTGATTCATTTGGCACGTTCACAACATTCAATCTCACAAGAATTCCTCAAGTTTCCTAGGGTTTCTCTGCTCTCATACCGTCCGTTCACCGCCGTTATCACCGTCAGCCCATTCTTCTGCCGCCGTAATCTCCAGAATCTTTTTCATATAAGTCTTTTGTCTTTTTCTGGCTAGCATGGGAGTTATGCGTTTTTCGATGTTATTATGAACTTTCCGGCGAACTTCTTGAAGCTCCGATGAAGTTTTCGGGAGGCTCATGAAGTTTTCAGTGAATTTTTTGGGGATTTCATGAAGTTTCTGGTGGATTCATGAAGTTCCTGGTGGAATCATGAAGTTTTCGATGAAGATATCGGGGAACTCATAAGGATTCTGGGAAACTTCATGAAGTTTCCGATGAAGGTCTCGGGAACCCCATGAGGATTTTAGCGTCCACGCTGGGCTAACGTCGGGGGGACTTCTTCCATACGGGGGCTAGAAAAAGATCTCGCATCAAGAAGGTCTGCTCCTTTTGATGGTCATGATATGAATTTTTTCTGCTGAGGAGACCCGCCACGCACAGCAAGCTTTGTGCCTTATGTCAAGGATAAGTTCCTCATAATTACACGCTTGTTGACGAGGGCTTTGATCGAGGGCGTGTCCTCGCGCTTTCCTTTCACCCCTTCACTTGATTTGCGGTGGAAGGGGGAATTTGATCTTAACGTCAAATTCATTGTTCCTTCTGCTTTTCAGGTTAAATGGCTCAAAAGCCCGAGGATGCTGCCATGGTCGACGTAGAAGACGTCAGTGTAGATGTCGAAGACAATCCGGCCGCCCGAGCGGTGAATCCCCATCCGAATGGGCCGGGCTGGAACCCCTGGCCATTGCTTTGTGCTTCATTTTCGATGACTCGGACGCTTTCGTTACTGTTGAGAACCAGGGGGAAGGAGCATCCGCGAACTGACAGGTTTACAAGCCCAAGAAGATGGACCAGATCTGCTCGTCGTACCCAAGGAAGCGCTTTCCGATGTACTAGTTCACTTTTTGGAATGCGGGGCTTCGCCTTCCCTTCAACGGTTTCCAAGCGGGGGTCTTTCAATGGCTGGATTTAGCGCCCTCACAGTTTCACCCTAACGCGATCGCGTTCATGCGAGCATTCGAGCTCGTGTGCCAACATCTTCGCGTTGGCACTGCGCTCTCATTGTTTTTCCATCTCTTCCATCTTCAGCGGCAGACTTATCATGGACGACACAGCTGGGTATCTTGAAGTAGCCGAGGAAGTTGTTTCGAACATATCTGAACTCTGTCCAATCCTTCAAGGAGAAATACTTCCTCGTGAAGCCTATAATGCACACAACCGTCGATTCCTTGTTCGAGTGCGTGGTGAAGCTCGTGGACGGGTAGAAGGAGGAGACCCTGGAAGCAAAGTCCCCCCTTGGGTGGCTGAAGAAGCACTTTAAAAGAGGGATGAAAAGCTACCTCACGAAGCCCCACGAGCTAGACGAGGAGCACAGGCTTGCCTATGACAAGATCATGGCTTTCACCAACAGCTTCACTTCTGCCAAGTGTGTGAATAAGGATGGGAGCTTTGTTCGGAACGTGAACGGGGAACTTGTTTTTGAGGCCCACTTGATCAATACTAAGGCTCTCATCGAGTGTATTTCTGATGAGGAATCCTTGTGGCTCTTAGGTATCGAGCATGTTCCTTACTTGTGTGTCCACTTATTTTTCCTTGTTATATTGACTCGTTCTTTTCTTTGTTATAGGTCAGATGTCGAACCTCTAAGAATTCATGCTTAAGATCGCGATGACCAGGGGTGTCAAGAAGGCGCCCAAGGGTCACGTCTCCCAAGTCCAGTAGATGGCCAAGGCCGACCAACACCCCAGGGGTTCCTTCTCTCTCCAGGAGAGTCAGTTTCCAGTTTCCCAAGATCACCTGGCCAAGAAGCAGTGCCTCGAGGAGTCTGGGCCTGTCGACCTTCTGGAGGGTGTTATCGGGGAGAGGTTTGTGTTACCTCCCTACCATCGCACCCGGGGTCTCTTCGGCGGGGACAACTCTTTGATCGTGCCCGAGGCTGAATCCAAGGCAATCCTGGAGCCCGACAAGGACACGAGGAGAAAGGCATTGTTCGAGGAAGCGGACGCCATGATGAGGGTCCTTGAGATAGCTTTGGCTCTCAATGATTGGACATGCTCCCTTGTTGAGCTAAAGAAGCTGCAGGCGGAGAACGTGGCCCTCGGGACGGAGAAGGTCAAGGTGGAGAATGACTTATTTGACTACAGGGAGACATAATAGATCTAATTCAATCTTTACCGCGAGATGGATGAGATGCGGAAAAAAATGACCGAGGCCGACGAGGAGAAGAAACGGCTCCAGGCGAGGGTCGTTGAGTTGGAGGTTACCGCAAAGCCCGTCAAGGATGAAATCTCCGAGGAGAAACTCTTGGTAACCCAGGGTGATTTGGTTTCCAAGATCCGGGAGCTCGAGCAAGCTTGCCTGAGTACCCTCGAGTTGGGCTTCAGTACCGCGGTGGAGCAACTCCAAGTTGTTAACCTTGGGCTTCAGCTCGTCACCGAGGGGATAAGGCATTTCCACTAGGTTGTCGACGGCCAGGTGGTCGCTCCAACTGGGCTCGACGGCGGAGCTGATCAAACCGAAGGGTAGACCCAGCATGAAGAGGAACCAGCTGTTTAGTTCACTTAGTTGTTTGGCCTGCGTGCCACATTTTGATTTTTGATTTTGCCTGACCTGCGCGTCATGGCTTGTAATATTCGAATATTGGGCTTTGCCTGTTTGTAATTGGATGTTTAATTTGAACTTCTAATATATGCTTGCTTTTCTTTTATGTGTGTGTGCCATTGTATGTCGAGTACTTATTTTCCTCATTGATGTGTATGCAATATTGTGTTTGCTTGTTTTTATTAAGTAATCTGGGGCCTTTGCTCGACATAATTGGTTCACGACCGTGTAGGGAACTGGTCTAGTGGTCGGAGTTGGTTTCTGACCGGCAACAGAGCTAAGATCTCGGTTGAGGTCTTTGCTTCGTGGTGTGAACTTCCCATCGCGAGCTGGGTATTCTGCCCTATTGGTACGACAATGGCGGAGCTCGGTTAAGGTGTCCCCATCGGACCAAGAGTCTGCTCGCATAAACAAGAGCGGACTCTTGTCTTTTTGTTTCACGTTTGGAAGTCGTGCTTGTACCTTAACATGCTCTAGTGGCTGGGACGTCCTTCGTCGTTGTCAAACCAAGTGCCGACAACAGTGTTTAACTATAATATTGTTTGAGCTTTTCAGCATTCCATGGTCGAGCAAGTTCCTCCCCGTGTAGGTTTTCGAGGTAGTAGGCCACTTTTTATGTTTTCGCGCAGACACGATAGGGGTCTTCCCAGTTTGCAGCGAGTTTTCCCTCGCGCGAGTCTTTCTAGTTTCTCCATAGGACTAGGCTGTCGATTTGGAATTCGCGTTTAATGACTTTGGGTTATGCTGCAAAGTCATCTTTTGTTTCAGCGAGGCTTCGCGGAGGGCTGCCCCCGACCGGATTTCTTCGACCAAATCGAGCTCCTCCCTCAGTGCCTCGTCGTTCATCTCTTCGTCTATGGGAGATTCAGTCTGCCTAGAGGGTTCTCTAATTTCTACCGAAATAATCGCCTTAGTTCCGTATGTTAGTCGGAATGGGGTCTCCCAGGTGGTCGAGTATGGGGTCATCCTGTAGGCCCAGAGCACACTATGTAGCTCCTCGACCCACCCCTTTTTAGATTCGCCTAGCCTTCATTTTAGGCCCCACAGGATCACTCTGTTCGCGGCTTCGTCCTGCCCGTTTGTTTGTGGGTGCTCGATCGATGTGAAATGTTGCTTTGTGCCCAGTTTTGTGACGAAGTCTAGGAAGTTTATGTCGATGAACTGTGTCCCATTGTCGGTGATGATTGCTTGGGGTACGTTGAGCTGGGCAAGTATGTTCCTTTTATAGCAACAAAGTATATTATGTGCCATGATTTTGGCGAGGGCCTCGGCCTCCATCTACTTCGTGAAGTAGTCGACGCCGACTATCAAGTATTATTTTTGGTATGAACCCACGGTAAAGGGCCCGAGGATATCAATCCCCCACCACGCGAAAGGCCATGGGGACGAGAGTGTTTTGAGCTTGTTGGGCAGGGCCAGATGTATATCCCCATGTCAATGTCACTTGTCACACTTCTTGACGTGCTCCTTTACATCTTACTGCATGGTCGGCCAATAGTATCCTGCTCGCAGGGCTTTTCGGGCGAGGGATCGTCCCCCGAGGTGCTGGGCGTTGATCCCTTCATGGATCTCCTGAAGTATATGGGGGGCATTGGATTCCTCGACACAATTGAGCAGAGGGATGGAGAATCCACGCCCGTACAACTTGTCCTCGATCAAGACATAAGAGCAAACTCGACGTCAGATTACGCTGGCCTCCTTGGACAGTTCCCCCGTGCTGAGGTACGTGTATACCAGGGTCATCCAGCAGTTGCTATCGCCAATGTCATTCACGTCAACGGTCGTGGTGGGTTTCTCGATGCTTGGTTGAGAAAGTACCTCCTGGATGACAGACTTGTTTCTGCCCTTCTTCTTCTTGCTCGCGAGCTTTGACAGGATGTATACCCGGGTGTTATGCGCGCGGGGGCCATGCTTTACCTCCGTGGAGTCGAACAACTTCATCTTCTCTTTCACCATGGCTAAGTACTCGACGAGGTTGTCGTTTTTGGCCTGGTACTCTCCCCGTACCTGAGAGGTGACGAGCTGGGAATCCGTAAATATCTATACCTCCTACGCGCCAAGGTCCTCGGCTAGGCGTAGCCCGGTGAGGAAGGCATCATATTCGGCTTGGTTTTTCGAGGTTGGGAGGATAGAGCGAGGGATACTTTAATTAAGATGCCTTCTTCATTGTCAGGAATGATGCCCGCTCTGCTTCCTGTTGAGTTGGAAGCCCCGTCAACATGGATGGTCCATTTGTGGGCTCCGTCAGTCGGGGAGATCGGGGTGGTCATTTCTGCGACGAAGTTGGCTTACACTTGAGCTTTGAGGGCCTTCCTGATCTCGTATTGGATGTAGAACTCGAAGAGCTCGAGTGACCATTTGAGCATCCTACCGGCCATGTTAGTTGCTTTATGGTCTGGTCAGTCTTCACCATGATCATGTGGGCCAGTAAGTAATACCGCAACCTTATGGCCACATTGATGAGGGCCAGAGCCACCTTTTCGATTTGCTGGTATATGAGCTCGGGGCCTTACAGGGCCTTCCTAATGAAGTAAATTGGTTTTTGTCCCTCGGGGGTTTCGTAAATGAGAGCCGCACTGACGGCCTCAGTTGCGACGATGAGGTACAAATATAAAGTCTCCCTGCTCTCTGGCCGTGAGAGGATTGGGGTTTGCGAAAGGACTTGTTTGAGATGGAGGAGGGCTTGATCACACTCCTCTGTCCACTCGAACGCGACTTCCTTGTGCAAAAGTTTGAAAACTGGGAGCGCGTGTTGGACAGACTTAGCCACGAAGTGGGACAACGAGGTGAGCATCCCGTTCAGGGATTGGATCAATTTCTTTGAGCTCGGTGTCGGGAACTCGGAGAAAGCCCTGCACTTGTCGGGGTTCGCCTCGATTCCTCGCTCTATCAAGTAGAAGCCGAGGAATTTGCTTGCTAGGACGCCGGAGATGCACTTCTCCGGATTGAACCTCATATTGCATCTCCTCGCCGTGTTGAAGACTCTTTTGAGATGGATAGTTTGGTTGGTTTCCTCTCGTGATTTCACGATCATGTCTTCCGTGTATACCTCGAGCATGTGCCCGATCTTACCCCGGAAGACTTTGTTTATCATCCGCTGGTAAGTGACGCCAGTGTTTTTCAGGCCGAAGGGCATTACGTTGTAGTAATAGTTGCCCGACTCGGTCATGAAAGCCGTGTAATGCTTGTCTGCTTTCGCCATGGGGATTTGGTTGTACCCCGAGTATGCGTCCATGAACGAAAATAGCTTGAATCCTGCAGAATTGTTGACCAATTTGTCGATGTTAGGCAAAGGATATGCATCTTTGAGGCATGCCCTATTGAGATCGGTATAATCAACACACATACGCCACTTTCCATTAGATTTATTAACAAGTACAACATTAGACAACCAGGTTCTGTACTGGGCTTCAGAAATTAAGTTTCTCTCTAGGAGGTCTTTTACAGCTAATTCAGCAGCCTCCGCTTTTTTGGGAGATTGCATACGCCTACGTTGCACTACGGCCCTAGCGGCCAAATCTATGGTGAGCTGGTGGCAGGCCACGTCGGGGTCGAGCCTGGGCATCTTTGCAACGCTCCATGCGAACAAATCAACATTCTCCCTGAGGCAGGCTTTCTGCTGCTTCCTCGCCAAGTCGGGGAGTCCTGTGCCAATCTTCACGTTCCTGTCCGGGTCATCACCGAGGGTAATGAGCTCGAAGTCGCCATCTAGAATGGGGCACACATGATGGAGAGGTTACCCGTTGCTATCTGATGCCGGAGAGGTGTCTGTCGCTGCTTCATTCTGCTCTTGCTTATTGGGGAAGCGGCTGTCGAGGTCGATTGAGTTGACACGAGGTAAAGGCCTCTGCTTCTTGGCCCGAGTGGCGGTCTTTGGTGTTATGTTGATTGAGTTCAGCCCCTTGGTGGCTGCCTCAAAACACCTTCTTATAGCCTCAATGTCCCCGTGAAGGGTGACAACGTGACCCCTGATTGTGTAGTACTTCATCTTCAAGTGGACTGTGGACGATGCTGTGGTCACTCATCCAGGGTTGGTCTTACTAAAATGCATTGGTATAGAGAGGGGCACTCTATCACTAGGAAGTGGACTTTGACTTGCCTGGATGTTTCCTCGGACCCGAAAGTAAAGAGCAACTCAACATAGCCCCATGGCCTAGTGGTGGTGCCATTGAAGGTCTGCAAGTCGGAGCCTATGTATGGAGTCACATGCCTCTCGTCGAGATGGAGAGTGGTGAACAGGTGAGCAGACATAATATCGACATAGTTCCCCTGGTTGATCAGGATGCGGAGGACGTCGAAGTTTGCCATCTGGGCTCTGATCAGCAGATGAATGCTAGAATTGGGGGCACCGCCCAGTAGCTCCTCGGGGTAGAATGTGATGGGGTTTGATTTTCCCTCGAACCTGTCGAGGGTGGAGTTTGAAGGTGCGAGAAAGACACAAGAAATGGGGGGTTTGAATTGTGTATTCACTCATTTGAAAAATTTTCCCTTCTTATTGTTAAGGCGCTGAAATAACATCAAAGTTCATTGAGATATTCTGACCGACGAAGAAACATTCAAACTTGATAATGCATGAAGCATAAGAACGAGTAAGAGTTTGAACACTATATGCAACATTCATAACTTGCAGAGCGGAAGCTTATCAGAGTTAAGCTGCAAGGTTCTGACTTGCTTATGTAAGGTTCTGATACTCAGAACAAAAACATTAACAATAATATAAAGCTTAACAAGAGTAAAGAACACACGATATATCCTGGTTCACCACAAGGCTAATCCACTCCACCCTCCTCAGGTGATTTCGCCTTGAACACAAGGACTTAATCCACTATAATCAATCTCGATTACAGATGCACGGGCAATGTAACGCCCGTATTTAATTAAATATTTTTAATTAATAGTATTGAGTATTTTCTGAATAATTGTTGAATATGTTGAATCTATTGTTTGAGCTAATAAGTTGACAATCGGGAAATTAGTCGATTTAGTCGGGAGGAATTAATATTAGAAATAATATTTATTTTTGTAGAATATTAATTAATTTAGTTTGGTTAAGTTGTGTGTGAGAAATAGCAAAGTTGGGGGTATCATGTAGTAAGCCCATTAAATTAATTAGTAGACCCATTATTATATTAGGATATTATATTAGGTTATAATTAAGAAAAGGAAAGGAATAGAGGTAGCAGTAAGAGGAGAAGTTACAAGGAGAGAACGAGGGTTTGGAAGCACGAAGGTTGGAGAAGGGAGAATACGAGAGGTTGCTGTCAAAGTCAAGTTTCAGTTTCGACCGGAAATTCGAGCTACCTTCAATCCAAGGTAAGGGTGGGGTTCGAATTTTATAACCGGGAATACGATAATTAATACGTGGGATTGGGATTTGTATGATTTTTCTACTGTGAATGTCTTGAACTGTATTAGTGGATTGTTCTTGTTTTGTGGAATTTGATTGTTCTGTGATATGTTTTAATGGTTGATTTTGTGAACTGATATTTGGTGTAGAATGTAACGCCCCAGTTTGGTGTGAGTTTTATTTAATCGAGTTGTTTGATTATTTTATTATTATTTTATTTTATTTTCGACTTTTATCTGAAAATATGTTATTTTTCAATGTTGTGATATTTTATCGGGTTTTGGGAACATTTGCGAGATAATTGAGTGTGGGGGTATTTTGGTCTTTTCATAATATTTTTCATTAAGTAGAAAATAGAAAATAGAAAGAGAGAAAAATAGAAAGAAAGAAAGGGAGAAGAAAGAAAAAGGAGAGAAAAGAGAAGAAGAAGAGAAATAGTGAGAAAACTTGGAAAATCAAAGAAATCAACTCCTAGAATCGATTTAATCGGGTAAGGGTGCGAAACTCAATTATTGTATGATTGTGTATGATTATGTATGTGTATTTGTGGTTGTTATTGGATTGATTTGGAGAAATTTAGTAAAACCCATTTTTTGTAAAATTGATTAGAAATTGATTAAATGTGTTTGAAATTATGTTGTTAGTGTCCATTATTGTTGATACATGATAGATACATGTAGCTATGCATTGTATTGGAAATTTTTCTGGGTGTAGGTGAAAATTGGAGGATGTTGGTTAAGAAAAATGCAGAACAAGGTTCTGCAGAATTTTTTCCTGGTTTTTCCAGGTCATACGCGTATGGGGCATGTTCATACGCGTATGGACCTTGGCATTACGTGTAACGTGGGCGAGGCATGGGCCAATACACGTATGGATCTTTAATTTTCTCGGCCATCTGCCCATTTGCGTATGATACGCGTAGCATTTTAGGGTAATACGCGTATGGTGTTGAGCATTACGTGTAGGGACTTTTAAATGGGAATTTTGGGAAGAAAATGGTCTCTGCCCATACGCGTATGGCCTTGGGCAATACGCGTATGGCATGGCGAGGATTTTGGGCAATACACATATGGCTCAGGGCAATACGCGTATGGCAAGGAGAATGGTAAAATGGGACTTTTCAAAATATCGTTTTCGTTTGTCTTTCGTAACTTGGGTTCCGTTTATCTGATTTTTACATTCTTGGTATCGTTGTGTAGCTATTGAGCTGTACTTTCTTATTATGATGATTGTGAAATTGTTAGTCGATTTAATTATGTCAGAAAATGAGGAATAGTGTCGGTTTTCGACTTTTGTCGTTATAACTGTGCGTAATTGATGTGTATTATGCAAGGTGCTGTTGTATGATGTAAATGTATGTGTTGAGATGGTGTTGTGACGATTTGTGGCCGTATGGCAATTAAATGCATTGTTTTGGGCATAAGTGCAAAGTGTGATTTTGTTGATGTGGATGAATGCATATATGTGTGCATATTAAATAACATGAGTCATTGTATGCCAAGCATCATGATATGCATTGTTGAGACGTCCTGAGTGACGGTTTGGATTCCAGAGGGAATTCGCTATAAAGTCGTGTGCCTATGTGGGGTGTGTAACGGTCTGTTTTTGATATTCCCTATTTTTGTGCTAATTGATGTTTTGTTATTGAGTCTTTTATTTAATAGAGCAATATTTATGTGAATGGTGAAGTTGGTGTTTTATTAGCCTCGCCGGGCGAAGTATGTGTCGCCGGGCGGCGTGTACGTTTCTGTGATGTTTTGGATTTTGTGTACTTAATAGATATTTATGTTAATTATGATGTTGGTAAGTTAATATGTTGTTTTTACATATGTTGTATTTTTACCGTTTTTGGAGATTTCGCGGGAAAATTAGAATAGAGGGTATATTAGATATTTTATAATTAGTGGTATTTAATTAATAGTTAGTTTTAATATTTATTAGAAGTGTAGATTTTAAGTTAAGAAAATATAATAAGTTAGTAAGTTAGAAAGTATTATAAGTTTAGAAAAGAAGAAAAAGAAAAGTTAGTAAGAGTTTTTTCAAAAGAGAAGAAAAAGAGAGAAATAGAGAAGTGAAGAGAAAGTGAAGAAAAGTTGGAAAATTCACCAAACGAGCTTCGGGAATCGGTTTCTTATCGGGTAAGGGTGCGAAACTCGGTTATTATATCATTGTATACGATTATATCCGTTTGTTTTTGAATTGTTTGGATTGTGTAGGAAAATATTGAGTTTAGGTTAGTTTTTGACATAATCGATAAAATCGGGAGTTTTTACGGATGAAATTCGAAACAAATTGTGTAGTTTAGTCGTGTGAGGTTAGGTCGACGTTATAGAAACTCGTTTCGTTAAAATCGGTTGATAATTGAAGATTTTGTGTTTTTGAGTTTTGATTATGTGTATGAATAGTGATTTCGAAAAGTTGAGGAATCGGGTTTTTCTTGATCCTAATATGTCCGTATGCATTTATGTGATATTACCGCGTGTTTTGTTTGAGGGAATTCTGAGAATCGGTCGGGTTTTGAGGGGTTTTGCGCGGCTGGCAGCAGCTGCCCCAAAATTCTGGTTTTTGTGCGCGTCGTACGGACGCGTGCTGTAGGTGAAAATTCTGTTTTCGTGTAATTTTCGGAAATTCATATCTCTTGAACAGTAAGTCGATTTTAACCCTCGTTCGAAGCGTTGGGAAGCTAACGAGATGTTCTTTCTAGGAAAAATAGTTTTGGGGTCTGAACTTGCTCCAATCGGTACAGTTTTTACGAACCGTTTCGTAGTGTCGGGCGTCCGGTTTATGTTTTGCGTTATTTTGAAATATTCATATCTTGTTAACCGTTTATCGTATTTAAGAGTTATTTATACCGAATCGAAGCTGTCGATGAGTACTTTTTGATGATGATAGAAAATATTATTTTTGGCCGACTTTTAGCCGACTTTTCCGAGAAATCGTAAAATGGAATTTTGAGTTATTTTTCAATATTGTAAGACATGTTATGATATGTTATGAGATGGCTTGTGTGATGATTCTTTGATGGGAATTTGATGTTGTGGAATGGTATATTAGTGTTTGTGGCCATTTTGAGGCAATTGTGTGCATTACTTTATATGTACTTGAAATGCATGATTTAATGTATGAGTCTTGATTTCCATGGGTCATTATATGACATGCATCATGTTGAAGACATTGTAAGATCCCTTCGTGGGTGTAAACAATGCATGAAGACATTGTAAGATCCCTTCGTGGGTGTAAACAATGCAGTTAGACATTGTAAGATCCCTTCGTGGGTGTAAACAATGCATGTTGAATTGTAGATCCCTTATGAGTGTAAGCAATTGTTGTATTGATCATGTGCCTATTATAAAGGACTAAAAACGATCCATAACGTCGTATGCTTGGTGATAAGTGGTAGCGACGGGGAACATCGTATGCCCGACGGGGAGTTACCCTAAGTAACGAGCGATGATTCCAATAGTTCCTGGGGGACTAATGGTACCGCATGCATAGAGTCGTTGTGTCGGTCTCTGTGCATTTGCATAATTCATTACATGAATGTTTATGTGTTGAATTTTGAGAAGGATTTGTTATGCATTGTGTTAATGTATATGCTTATGTGATTGATGTGTGAAATGGGTTGAATATGTCTTGTGTTGTTTACAAGTATCATATTTGTGTGGTGAGAATAATTGTGCATATTTTGCTAAGTGTTATATAATGATATGCAATTATATTATAATCCTGTTTCTCACCCTTCTGCTGTGGTTTAATGCTCTATGAGGCATTGCAGATTAGAGGCTGGAGTCTTTTGCGAAGATTAGTGTCTTCGTCTTTTGTCGTTCCGTCGGCTCTGATATGTAACACGGGTAGTCGGGGTTCGAGTGTAGATGTTTCTTTTGGCTTGTATATGGTGGCTTCTATGAACATGTATATGACATACTTATCTTTTGTGATGACATCAGTTATGGATGTTCCGCTTTAATTCTGTAACTGAACGAGGATATTTTTGGAACTGAGTTCCTATGATTATATGACTATCAGGTTGTTATATATCTATATGAGCATAATGTTTTAGTTCACGTTGGTGTGACATCTCTGGCTATATCATGATAAATTATTCTTTGCTCTGATGTTTTATTTATAAGATTAGTTTATTCCAATTTTTGTACGGGGTATAGAAGGGGTGTTACATTAAGTGGTATCAGAGCCAATGTTTGGTTTGTCCGACCATGTTGTCGTGTCGGTTGTGTCTTGTTGGTCTGTTGCACTCTGTGGAGTGGTTGTTTAACCATAATTTGCTATCATTGGGAATGTTCAGATTATGGCGGCAAGACGTGACGCTGCTATGACTGCGGCCATGCAAGCTATGGCGCAAGCGATGCAGAATTTACCGAATGCTGCGGCGGACGAGGAGTCGCGTAGTATGGATAAGTTTCAGAAGAATAATCCACCGAGCTTCGAAGGTACTCATGATCCTGAGGGAGCACAGATTTGGCTGAAGAAGATTGAGAAGATCTTCCGTTTCATTAGGTGTTCCGAGGATCAGAAGGTGCAATTTGGTACTCATGTGTTGGAAAAGGAAGCTGAAGATTGGTGGGTGAATGCTTCTCAGAGGTTTGAGGAGGATGAAATAGTGGTTACATGGGCTGTGTTCAAGGATGCTTTTCTGGAAAAGTATTTTCCGGAAGATGAGAGAGGTAAGAAGGAAATTGAATTTCTTGAACTGAAGCAGGATAATTCCTCTGTTGCGGATTATGCTGCTAAGTTTGAGGAACTTGTGAAGTTCTGTCCTAATTATAATACGGCTGGTTCTGAGAGGTCAAAGTGTTTAAAGTTTGTGAATGGCTTGAGGCCAGAAATCAAGCAGGGTATCGGTTATCAGGAGATCAGGCAGTTTCCAGTGTTGGTGAACAAAAGTAGGATTTTTGATGAGGATAGCAAAGCACGTGCTACTCATTACAAGAATCTGAATGATAAGAAAGGAAAAGGGCAGTTCAGAGGTAGGCCTTATGTGACTTCTGCTGATAAGGGGAAACAGAAGGCTACTTTTGATAGGAAGCCGAGTGGAGGAGGAATGAATTCTTCTGTGAAATGTTATAATTGTGGTGGTATGGGTCATCGTGTGTCGGAGTGTAGGAGGAATATGAACAAGTGTTCTAATTGTGGTTTGACGGGTCATGTGGCTGCTGATTGTAGGAGGAATACGGTCAAGTGTTATAATTGTGGGGAGAATGGTCACTATAGTACAAAGTGCACGAAACCAAGACAAGCTCAAGCGGGCGGAAAGGTGTTTGCATTGGCGGGGACTCAAACTACGAATGCAGACCGTTTGATTAAAGGTACGTGTTTTATTAATAGTACACCTTTAGTTGCTGTTATTGATACGGGAGCGACTCATTCGTTTATTTCGTCTGAGTGCGCGAAGCGTTTGAATCTTGCATTAACTTTGATGGGTGCTGAAATGGTTATTGAGACTCCTGCTTCAGGGTCGGTAAATACATCTTTGGTGTGTATGAGTTGTCCTTTAACCATGTATGGTAAAGACTTTGTTATGGATTTAGTATGTTTGCCGTTGGTGGGATTGAACGTGATCTTGGGTATGAACTGGTTGCAATTTAATCGAGTTCATATAGATTGCTATCACAAGTTAGTAAGGTTTCCTTCTATGGAAGGTGATGAATTTGAGAGTTTCCTATCCACTAAAGAGTTGAAGAAACTTTTAGCGGACGAAGCTCAATTGTTTGGTTTGTTTGCATCATTGTCGGTGGAGAGTAAAGTTGAGCTTGATGTGTTTCCAGTGGTGTGTGAATTTCCAGAAGTATTTCCGGAAGATATTACGGACGTACCGCCGGAAAGAGAAGTTGAATTTTCTATTGATCTAGTTCCGGGTACTAGACCGATTTCGATGGCACCGTATCGTATGTCGGCATCGGAATTGGTAGAATTGAAAAAGCAATTGAATGACTTGTTGGACAAGAAATTTGTAAGGCCAAGTGTTTCTCCTTGGGGTGCTCCGGTATTGTTGGTAAAGAAGAAGGACGGGAGTATGCGGTTATGCATTGATTATCGACAGTTGAACAAAGTGACAATTAAGAACAAGTATCCGCTTCCAAGGATCGATGATTTGATGGACCAATTGGTTGGTGCGAATGTTTTTAGCAAGATTGATTTGAGATCAGGATACCACCAGATTCGTGTGAAAGGAGAGGATATTCAAAAGACGGCCTTTAGGACACGGTATGGTCATTACGAATACTCCGTGATGCCATTCGGGGTTTCTAACGCGCCGGGTGTGTTTATGGAATACATGAATCGTATTTTTCATGAACAGTTGGATCGTTTTGTGGTTGTGTTCATCGATGATATTTTGATTTACTCTAAGTCTCAAGAGGAGCATGAAGAGCATTTGAGAATTGTGTTGCAAATTTTGAAAGAAAAACAATTGTATGCTAAGTTGTCAAAATGTGAATTTTGGCTGTCGGAAGTAAGTTTCCTTGGACATGTTATTTTCGGTAGTGGTATTAGTGTTAATCCATCCAAGATAGATGCGGTGATGCAATGGGAGGCTCCTAGGTCGGTTACGGAGATTCGAAGCTTTTTAGGCTTGGCAGGTTATTATCGGAGGTTTATTGAGGGATTTTCGAAATTGGCACTTCCTTTAACGCAATTGACTTGTAAAGGAAAGGCTTTCATTTGGGATATTCATTGTGAAGAGAGTTTCAATGAGCTAAAGAGAAGGTTGACAACGACTCCGATCTTGATTTTGCCTAATCCTAATGAACCATTTGTTGTGTATTGTGATGCTTCATTGACGGGTTTAGGTGGTGTTTTGATGCAAGATGGAAAAGTTGTGGCATATGCATCTAGACAATTGAGAGTGCATGAAAAGAATTATCCTACACATGACTTGGAGTTAGCGGCCGTGGTGTTTGTTTTGAAAATATGGAGGCATTATCTTTATGGTGCGAGATTTGAAGTCTTTAGTGATCACAAGAGCTTGAAATATTTATTTGATCAAAAAGAGTTGAACATGAGACAAAGGAGGTGGCTAGAACTTTTAAAGGATTATGATTTTGGTTTGAATTACCATCCGGGTAAGGCAAACGTGGTGGCCGATGCCTTAAGTCGGAGGTTGTTACATATGTCCGCATTGATGATGAAAGAATGGGAACTTTTGGAGGATTTTAGAGACTTGAGTTTAGTTTGTGAAATGACGCCGAGAAGTGTGAGACTTGGTATGCTACATGTTACAAATGATTTTCTTGCAACGGTAGGTGAAAAGCAAAAGTTGGACTTGAAATTCGTTGATTTGATGTTGAATGAGAATGAAGATTTCAAAGTTGATAATTTTGGAGTTTTGAGATTCCGTGGTCGTATTTGTATTCCCGATGATGTGGAGTTAAAAAAGATGATATTGGAAGAAGGGCACCGAAGTAACTTAAGTATTCATCCGGGAGCGAACAAAATGTATCAAGATTTGAGAAAAATCTTTTGGTGGTTCGGATTAAAGAGGGACGTTGCTCAATTTGTGTATGCATGCTTAACTTGTCAAAAGTCTAAGGTGGAACATCAAAAACCGAGTGGATTTATGCAACCGTTGGATATTCCGGAATGGAAATGGGATAGTATATCGATGGATTTTGTTACGGGTTTGCCGAATACGCAAAGAGGTCATAATGCTATTTGGGTAATTGTTGATAGGCTTACTAAATTTGCTCACTTTATTCCAATTGATATTAGTTATCCTTTGGAGAAGTTAGCCGAGATTTATGTTCTTGTGGTGGTGAAGTTACATGGAGTTCCTAAGAGTATTGTATCGGATAGAGATCCTAGGTTTACATCGAGGTTTTGGGAGAGTTTACAAAAGGCTTTGGGTTCTAAGCTAAGATTGAGTTCGGCTTATCATCCGCAAACGGACGGTCAAACCGAGAGGACGATTCAATCGTTGGAGGATTTATTGCGTGCTTGTGTACTCGAGCAAGGTGGTGCTTGGGATGGTTATTTGGCGTTGATTGGATTCACTTACAATAACAGTTTTCATTCGAGTATAAGTATGGCACCATTTGAGGCTTTGTATGGTCGGAGATGTCGAACACCTTTGTGTTGGCATGAAACCGGCGAGAGGACGATAGTTGGACCGGAAATGGTACAACAAACAACGGAGAAAGTGAAGTTTATTCGGGAGAAGATGAAAGCTTCTCAAAGTAGACAAAAGAGCTATCATGACAAGAGAAGGAAAGATCTTGAATTTCAAGAAGGCGACCATGTGTTTTTGAGAGTTACACCGGTTACGGGTGTGGGTCGTGCTTTGAAGTCGAAGAAGTTGACTTCTCGTTTTATTGGTCCATATCAGATATCCGAAAGAGTTGGTGCAGTGGCTTACAGGATAACATTGCCACCGAATCTTTCGAATCTACATGATGTTTTCCATGTTTCACAGCTACGGAAGTATGTTCCAGATCCGTCTCATGTGATTCCGATGGATGAGGTTGAGGTAAGAGATAATCTTACGGTTGAGGTTTTACCGGTGAGGATTTTAGATCGCGAGTTGAAAAGGTTAAGAGGCAAGGAGATTGCACTTGTGAAAGTGGCGTGGGGAGGCGCTGCTGAGGGCAATTTGACATGGGAATTGGAAAGTCGGATGCGGGAGTCGTATCCGGAGTTGTTTGAATCAGGTAATATTTTCGAGGACGAAAATTTCTAAAGTGGGGGAGAGTTGTAACGGTCTGTTTTTGATATTCCCTATTTTTGTGCTAATTGATGTTTTGTTATTGAGTCTTTTATTTAATTGAGCAATATTTATGTGAATGGTGAAGTTGGTGTTTTATTAGCCTCGCCGGGCGAAGTATGTGTCGCCGGGCGGCGTGTACGTTTCTGTGATGTTTTGGATTTTGTGTACTTAATAGATATTTATGTTAATTATGATGTTGGTAAGTTAATATGTTGTTTTTACATATGTTGTATTTTTACCGTTTTTGGAGATTTCGCGGGAAAATTAGAATAGAGGGTATATTAGATATTTTATAATTAGTGGTATTTAATTAATAGTTAGTTTTAATATTTATTAGAAGTGTAGATTTTAAGTTAAGAAAATATAATAAGTTAGTAAGTTAGAAAGTATTATAAGTTTAGAAAAGAAGAAAAAGAAAAGTTAGTAAGAGTTTTTTCAAAAGAGAAGAAAAAGAGAGAAATAGAGAAGTGAAGAGAAAGTGAAGAAAAGTTGGAAAATTCACCAAACGAGCTTCGGGAATCGGTTTCTTATCGGGTAAGGGTGCGAAACTTGGTTATTATATCATTGTATACGATTATATCCGTTTGTTTTTGAATTGTTTGGATTGTGTAGGAAAATATTGAGTTTAGGTTAGTTTTTGACATAATCGATAAAATCGGGAGTTTTTACGGATGAAATTCGAAACAAATTGTGTAGTTTAGTCGTGTGAGGTTAGGCCGACGTTATAGAAACTCGTTTCGTTAAAATCGGTTGATAATTGAAGATTTTGTGTTTTTGAGTTTTGATTATGTGTATGAATAGTGATTTCGAAAAGTTGAGGAATCGGGTTTTTCTTGATCCTAATATGTCCGTATGCATTTATGTGATATTACCGCGTGTTTTGTTTGAGGGAATTCTGAGAATCGGTCGGGTTTTGAGGGGTTTTGCGCGGCTGGCAGCAGCTGCCCCAAAATTCTGGTTTTTGTGCGCGTCGTACGGACGCGTGCTGTAGGTGAAAATTCTGTTTTCGTGTAATTTTCGGAAATTCATATCTCTTGAACCGTAAGTCGATTTTAACCCTCGTTCGAAGCGTTGGGAAGCTAACGAGATGTTATTTCTAGGAAAAATAGTTTTGGGGTCTGAACTTGCTCCAATCGGTACAGTTTTTACGAACCGTTTCGTAGTGTCGGGCGTCCGATTTATGTTTTGCGTTATTTTGAAATATTCATATCTTGTTAACCGTTTATCGTATTTAAGAGTTCTTTATACCGAATCGAAGCTGTCGATGAGTACTTTTTGATGATGATAGAAAATATTATTTTTGGCCGACTTTTAGCCGACTTTTCCGAGAAATCGTAAAATGGAATTTTGAGTTATTTTTCAATATTGTAAGACATGTTATGATATGTTATGAGATGGCTTGTGTGATGATTCTTTGATGGGAATTTGATGTTGTGGAATGGTATATTAGTGTTTGTGGCCATTTTGAGGCAATTGTGTGCATTACTTTATATGTACTTGAAATGCATGATTTAATGTATGAGTCTTGATTTCCATGGGTCATTATATGACATGCATCATGTTGAAGACATTGTAAGATCCCTTCGTGGGTGTAAACAATGCATGAAGACATTGTAAGATCCCTTCGTGGGTGTAAACAATGCAGTTAGACATTGTAAGATCCCTTCGTGGGTGTAAACAATGCATGTTGAATTGTAGATCCCTTATGGGTGTAAGCAATTGTTGTATTGATCGTGTGCCTATTATAAAGGACTAAAAACGATCCATAACGTCGTATGCTTGGTGATAAGTGGTAGCGACGGGGAACATCGTATGCCCGACGGGGAGTTACCCTAAGTAACGAGCGATGATTCCAAGAGTTCCTGGGGGACTAATGGTACCGCATGCATAGAGTCGTTGTGTCGGTCTCTGTGCATTTGCATAATTCATTACATGAATGTTTATGTGTTGAATTTTGAGAAGGATTTGTTATGCATTGTGTTAATGTATATGCTTATGTGATTGATGTGTGAAATGGGTTGAATATGTCTTGTGTTGTTTACAAGTATCATATTTGTGTGGTGAGAATAATTGTGCATATTTTGCTAAGTGTTATATAATGATATGCAATTATATTATAATCCTGTTTCTCACCCTTCTGCTGTGGTTTAATGCTCTATGAGGCATTGCAGATTAGAGGCTGGAGTCTTTTGCGAAGATTAGTGTCTTCGTCTTTTGTCGTTCCGTCGGCTCTGATATGTAACACGGGTAGTCGGGGTTCGAGTGTAGATGTTTCTTTTGGCTTGTATATGGTGGCTTCTATGAACATGTATATGACATACTTATCTTTTGTGATGACATCAGTTATGGATGTTCCGCTTTAATTCTGTAACTGAACGAGGATATTTTTGGAACTGAGTTCCTATGATTATATGACTATCAGGTTGTTATATATCTATATGAGCATAATGTTTTAGTTCACGTTGGTGTGACATCTCTGGCTATATCATGATAAATTATTCTTTGCTCTGATGTTTTATTTATAAGATTAGTTTATTCCAATTTTTGTACGGGGTATAGAAGGGGTGTTACAGGGTGTGAGTGATGATTATAGACGATCGTGTGCCCATGTGGGGTGTGAGCGATCGGGTCGTGTGCCCGTGTGGGGTGTGAGCGACGGGGAACATCGTATGCCCGACGGGGAGTTACAGTGATGTAACGAGCGATGATTCCAGCAGAGTTCCTGAGTGAACTAGTGATGAGAAACAATGGAAGTCGGTACCGCATGTGCATTTGCATAGCGTCATTGTGTCGGTCTCTAGCATTTGCATAAATCATTATGGTTGTTTTATGTGTGGAATTGTGGATAAAATTGATATATGGATATGTGTTGGTGATGGAAATATGAATTATACCTTGTGTTGTATTGTGTTTGAATTATGGCGTGAGTTGTGGTGAGAACCGTATATAAGTGTATTTTTGTGTTATATATAATTGTATGCAATTATATTATGGTTGTTTTTCTCACCCTTATGCTGTTTTGTGAAGCTTTGCGTCTTCATTCTTTTGTCGGTCGGCTCTGATATGTGACACCGGGTAGTTAGGGAGGCCGTTTGTGATATTTGTGTATTATGTATATATATCTTTTGGCTTGTGCATGTATGACTTGATGTATGACAAACTTTTCATGATATATATATATATATATATATATATATATATATATATAAGATATTCAGTTTTAGATTTTCCCCTTTTATTCTAAAGTCTGAAATCTGGGTGTAAGGAACTGAGTTCCTCTGTTGATTACTACCCCACTGTTGCATATCTTTATGAGCAGGTGTTGTATGTTTTGTTTCAATTTGATGTGACCCCTCGGTCTATGCCATGATAATTTAAATATACTCTGATGAAATTTTGAATTTTCTTTTACTGCTTTATCTATTTTGGGGGTATAGATTAGTGGTGTTACATTAAGTGGTATCAGAGCCAGTTTATGTCAGTTGTGTCAGTCCTTGTCGGTCTTGGCATTTGGATGAGCTGTTTGTTTAACCATAGTTGCTGTTATTGGAAATGAACAGAATATGGCTGGTAGGAACGATGCTGCTTTGGCTGCTGCTATGCAAGCTATGGCTCGTGCTGTGCAGGGTGCACCTAATGCTGCAGGTAACGATGAGTTCAGGAAGAACAAACCGCATGTCTTCAAAGGAAGATATGATCCGGATGGTGCATAGATTTGGCTGAAAGAGATTGAAAGGATTTTCCGAGTGATGGATTGTGCTGAAGATCAGAAGGTGAGACTGGGTACTCACATGTTATTGGAATAAGCTGATGATTGGTGGGTTAGTACTCGTCGTGTGTTAGAAGCTGCAGAGGAGGAGATTACTTGGGTTGTGTTTAGCATGGAGTTTTTGAGGAGGTATTTTCCTGAAGATGTAAGAGAAAAGAAGGAAATTAAGTTCTTGGAACTGAAACAAGGTAATATGTCTGTTGTCGATTATACTGCTAAGTTTGTGGAACTTGTGCAGTTTTATCCTCATTATGTTGAAGCGACTGCTGAATTTTCTAAGTGTGTGAAGTATGAGAATGGATTGCGTCCTGAGATAAAGCAGGCAATTGGATATCAGAGGATTCGAAGGTTTTTTGATTTGGTGGATTGTTGTAGGATTTATGAAGAGGACAGTAAGGTTCGTTTTACACATTACAAGAGTGTGAGCGAGAGGAAAGGGAAGCAACAGTTCCGTGGTGGTCCGTATGTTACACCAGCTGATAAGGGTAAACAAAGGGGGAATTTTGAGAAAAGATCAAGTGGAGGAGGAATGTCTGGTCCTATGAGGTATTATAAATATGGTGAGTTGGGGCATCGTCAGTTCGAGTGCAGGAAAGATTTGAGGAAGTGTGCTAATTGTGGAGGTGTAGGACATGTTGCAGCTGATTGTGCTAGGAAGAATGTGGTGAATGTTACAACTGTGGTGAACCTGGTCATATTAGTACGAAGTGTCCGAAACTGAAGCAGGCTCCAGCTAGTGGGAAAGTATTTTCCTTGGCAGGAACTCAGACTTCAAGTGCAGATCGTCTGATCCGAGGTACTTGTTTTATTAATAGTACTCCCTTAGTTGATATTATTGATACTGGAGCGACTCATTCGTTTATTTCGTCTGAGTGCGCGAAGCGTTTGAATCTTGTGTTGTCTTTGATGGGTGGTGAAATGGTTATTGATACTCCAGCAATGGGGTCAGTAACTACTTCTTTGGTTTGTCTAAGTTGTCCTTTGACCATTTATGGTAAAGACTTTGAGATGGATTTGGTGTGTTTGCCGTTGGAGGGCTTAGATGTGGTTCTGGGTATGAATTGGTTGCAATTCAATCGAGTTCACATTGATTGTTATCATAAGCTGGTAAGGTTTCCTTCTCTTGAAGAAGACGAAGACTCGAGTTTCTTATCTATCAAAGAGTTGAAGAGACTTTTGGCGGATGAAGCTCAGTTGTTTAGGTTATTTGCATCTTTAACTGTGGA
Source organism: Lathyrus tuberosus (assembly GCA_022829125.1). NCBI lineage: Eukaryota > Viridiplantae > Streptophyta > Magnoliopsida > Fabales > Fabaceae > Lathyrus > Lathyrus tuberosus. Next base: position 5,746,756 of record JALAZF010000141.1, on the reverse strand, counting down.
TAGTCAAGTTTCACTTGATGTGTTTCCTGTTATGTGTGAATTTTCGGAAGTGTTTCCTGAGGATATTCCAGATGTGCCGCCAGAGAGAGAAGTGGAGTTTTCTATAGATCTAGTTCCTGGTACTAGACCTGTTTCTATGGCGCCTTATCGTATGTTGGCATCTGAGTTGGTTGAGTTAAAGAAACAGTTGAATGAATTGTTGGAAAAGAGGTTTGTGAGGCCAAGTGTGTCGCCTTGGGGTGCTCCAGTTTTATTGGTGAAAAAGAAAGATGGAAGTATGCGGTTGTGTATTGATTATCGCCAGTTGAATAAGGTGATGATTAAGAATAAATATCCTCTTCCAAGGATTGATGATCTGATGGATCAGTTGGTTGGTGCATGTGTGTTTAGTAAGATTGACTTGAGGTCGGGGTATCATCAGATTAGGGTGAAGGAGGAAGATATTCAGAAGACGACTTTTAGGACACGATACGGTCATTATGAATATTCTGTGATGCCGTTTGGGGTTTCTAATGCGCCAGGTGTGTTTATGGAATACATGAATCGTATTTTTCACGAGCATCTGGATTGATTTGTCGTTGTGTTTATTGATGACATTTTGATTTATTCTAAGTCTCGAGAGGAGCACGCAGAGCATTTGCGTATTGTTTTGCAGGTTTTGAAAGAAAGGAAGCTTTTTTCCAAATTGTCCAAGTGTGAATTCTGGTTGTCGGAGGTGAGTTTTCTTGGACACGTAATTTCAGGTAATGGTATTTCCGTGGATCCATCTAAAGTAGAAGCAGTTCTACAATGGGAGGCTCCGAGATCTGTTACTGAAATTCGAAGCTTTTTGGGTTTGGTTGGTTATTATCGAAGGTTTATTGAAGGTTTTTCTAAGCTAGCACTTCCTTTGACCCAGTTGACTTGTAAAGGGCAAGTGTTCATTTGGGATATTCGGTGTGAGGAAAGTTTTAATGAGCTGAAGAGAAGATTGACGACAGCTCCGATTTTGATTTTACCGAATCCTAATGAACCATTTGTGGTTTATTGTGATGCTTCATTGATTGGTCTAGGTGGTGTTCTGATGCAAGAAGGTAAGGTGGCGGCTTATTCTTCAAGGCAGTTAAGAGTTCATGAGAAAAATTATCCTACTCATGATCTTGAGTTAGCGGCTGTGGTTTTTGTGCTGAAAATCTGGAGGCATTATCTCTACGGTGCAAGGTTTGAAGTCTTTAGTGATCATAAAAGTTTGAAATATTTGTTTGATAAAAAAGAGCTAAATATGAGGCAACGTAGATGGTTGGAATTCTTGAAGGACTACGACTTTGGCTTGAATTACCATCCTAGTAAAGCTAATGTGGTAGCTGATGCATTGAGTCGGAAATCGTTACATATGTCCGCTTTAATGGTTAAGGAGTGGGAACTTTTGGAATCGTTTAGAGATTTGAGTTTGGTATGTGAAGTGACGTCGGATAGCGTTAGGCTTGGTATGCTAACGATTACTAATGATTTTCTGACGACGGTTAGTGAGAAACAGAAGTTGGATGTGAGATTTGTGGATTTGATGTTGGTGGGAGAAAAAGATGTGAATAGTGATTTTCAAGTGGATATTAATGGTGTTTTGAGATTCCGAGGTAGGATTTGTATTCCTGATGATGCGGAGTTGAAAAAGATGATTTTGGAGGAAGGACACCGAAGTAATTTGAGTATACATCCGGGAGCGAATAAGATGTACCAAGATTTGAAGAAGATTTTCTGGTGGTCTGGATTGAAAAGAGATGTGGCTCAGTTTGTTTATGCATGTTTGACTTGTCAGAAATCGAAGGTGGAACATCTGAGGCCTAGTGGTTTGTTGCAACCGTTGGATATTCCTGAGTGGAAGTGGGATAGCATTTCCATGGATTTTGTAATGGGGTTACCGAATACTCAGTGAGGGCATAATGCTATTTGGGTGATTGTTGATAGGCTGACTAAATCGGCTAATTTCATTCCGATTGACATTAGTTTTACTTTGGAGCGGTTAGTTGAGATTTACATCAGTGTGATTGTGAAGTTGCATGGGGTTCCATTGAGTATTGTTTCGGATCGAGATCCTAGATTTACCTTGAGATTTTGGGAAAGTTTGCAGAAGGCATTGGGTTCTAAATTGAGATTGAGTTCGGCTTATCATCCGCAAACGAATGGTCAGACGGAGAGGACGATTCAGTCGTTGGAAGATTTGCTGAGAGCGTGTGTTTTGGAACAAGGTGGTGCGTGGGATAGTTATCTTGCATTGATTGAGTTTATGTATAATAACAGTTTCTATTCTAGTATTGGAATGGCACCGTTTGAAGCATTGTATGGACGAAGGTGTCGAACACCGTTGTGTTGGCACGAATCTGGTGAGAGAACGGTGGTTAGACCAGAGTTGGTGCAACAGACGACGGAGAAAGTGAAGCTTATTCGAGAGAAAATGAAGGCTTCTCAGAGTAGGCAAAAGAGTTACCATGATCGGAGGCAGAAAGATCTTGAGTTCCAAGAGGGCGATCATGTATTTCTAAGGGTTACGCCGGTAATGGGTGTGGGTCCTGCATTGAAATCTAAGAAGCTTACTTCTCGATTTATTGGTCCTTACCAGATATCTGCGAGAGTGGGTGTTGTGGCGTATAGGGTGGCGTTGCCGCCGAATCTGTCAAATTTGTACGATGTGTTTCATGTTTCACAGCTTCGGAAGTATGTTCCGGATTCGTCGCATGTGATTCCGATGGATGAGGTTGAGGTAAGGGAGAACCTTACAGTAGAGGCATTACCGGTTAGGATTTTGGATCGCGAGGTGAAGAGATTGCGGGGCAAGGATATTGCACTTGTGAAAGTGGCGTGGGGAGGCGCTGCTGAGGGCAATTTGACTTGGGAGTTGGAGAGTCGGATGCGGGAGTCGTATCCAGAGTTGTTTGTCTCAGGTATATTTTCGAGGACAAAAATTTCTAAGTGTGGGAGAGTTGTAACGCCCCAGTTTGGTGTGAGTTTTATTTAATCGAGTCGTTTGATTATTTTATTATTATTTTATTTTATTTTCAACTTTTATCTAAAAATATGTTATTTTTCAATGTTGTGATATTTTATCGGGTTTTGGGAACATTTGCGAGATAATTGAGTGTAGGGGTATTTTGGTCTTTTCATAATATTTTTCATTAAGTAGAAAATAGAAAATAGAAAGAGAGAAAAATAGAAAGAAAGAAAGGGAGAAGAAAGAAAAAGGAGAGAAAATAGAAGAAGAAGAGAAATAGTGAGAAAACTTGGAAAATCAAAGAAATCAACTCCTAGAATCGATTTAATCGGGTAAGGGTGCGAAACTCAATTATTGTATGATTGTGTATGATTATGTATGTGTATTTGTGGTTGTTATTGGATTGATTTGGAGAAATTTAGTAAAACCCATTTTTTGTAAAATTGATTAAATGTGTTTGAAATTATGTTGTTAGTGTCCATTATTGTTGATACATGATAGATACATGTAGCTATGCATTGTATTGGAAATTTTTCTGGGTGTAGGTGAAAATTGGAGGATGTTGGTTGAGAAAAACGCAGAACAAGGTTCTGCAGAATTTTTTCTGGTTTTTCCAGGTCATACGCGTATAGGGCATATTCATACGCGTATGGACCTTGGCATTACGCGTAACGTGGGTGAGGCATGGGCCAATACACGTATGGATCTTTAATTTTCTCGGCCATCTGCCCATTTGCGTATGATACGCGTAGCATTTTAGGGCAATACGCGTATGGTGTTGAGCATTACGCGTAGGGACTTTTAAATGGGAATTTTGGGAAGAAAATGGTCTCTGCCATACGCGTATGGCCTTGGGCAATACACGTATGGCATGGCGAGGATTTTGGGTAATACGTTTATGGCTCAGGGCAATACGCGTATGGCCAGGAGAATGGTAAAATGGGACTTTTCAAAATATCATTTTCGTTTGTCTTTCGTAACTTGGGTTCCGTTTATCTGATTTTTACATTCTTGGTATCGTTGTGTAGCTATTGAGCTGTACTTTCTTATTATGATGATTTTGAAATTGTCAGCTGGTTTAATTATGTCGGAAAATTAGGAATAGTGTCGGTTGTCGACTATTGTCGTTATAACTGTGCGTAATTGATGTGTATTATGCAAGGTGTTGTTGTATGATGTAAATGTATGTGTTAAGATGGTGTTGTGACGATTTGTGGCCGTATGGCAATTAAATGCATTGTTTTGGGCATAAGTGCAAAGTGTGATTTTGTTGATGTGGATGAATGCATATATGTGTGCATATTAAATATCATGAGTCATTGTATGCCAAGCATCATGATATGCATTGTTGAGACGTCCTGAGTGACGGTTTGGATTCCAGAGGGAATTCGCTATAACGTCGTGTGCCCATGTGGGGTGTGAGCGATGATTATAGATGATCGTGTGCCCATGTGAGGTGTGAGTGATCGGGTCGTGTGCCCGTGTGGGGTGTGAGTGATCCATAAACGTCGTGTGCCCGTGTGGGATGTGAGCAACGGGGAATATCGTATGCCCGACGGGGAGTAATAGTGATGTAACGAGCGATGATTCCAGCAGAGTTCCTGAGTGAACTAGTGATGAGAAACAATGGAAGTCGGTACCGCATGTGCATATGCATAGAGTCGTTGCGTCGGTCTCTTGCATTTGTATAAATCATTATGGTTGTTTTATGTGTGGAATTGTGGATAAAATTGATATATGGATATGTGTTGGTGATGGAAATATGAATTATACCTTGTGTTGTATTGTGTTTGAATATGGCGTGAGTTGTGGTGAGAACCGTATATATGTGTATTTTTGTGTTATATATAATTATATGCAATTATATTATGGTTGTTTTTCTCAGCCTTCTGCTGTTTTATAATGCTCTATGAGGCATTGCAGATTAGAGTTGCTGGAGGTATTTTTGTGAAGCTTTGCGTCTTCATTCTTTTGTCGGTCAGCTCTGATATGTGACACCGGGTAGTAAGGGGGGCCGTTTGTGATATTTGTGTATTCTGTATATATATCTTTTGGGTTGTGCATGTATGACTTGATGTATGACAAACTTTTCAGGATATATATATATATATATATATATGATATTTAGTTTTAGATTTTCCGCTTTTATTCTAAAGTCTGAAATGTGGGTGTAAGGAACTGAGTTCCTCTGTTGATTGCTACCCCACTGTTGCATATCTTTATGAGCAGGTGTTGTATGTTTTGTTTCAATTTGATGTGACCCCTCGGTCTATGCCATGATAATTTAAATATACTCTGACGAAATTTTGAATTTTCTTTTACTGCTTTATTATTTTGGGGGTATAGATTGGGGGTGTTACATAGAACATGGAGGAATTTAGATCAAAATTATGCACTGTTGAAAACAAATACTGAGAGTGAGAGTGAATTAATGATGATTGCTTTAAAAAATAATATATATATATATATATATATATATATATATATATATATATATATATATATATATATATATAAGGGGGAGTGGCGTAGGCCACCCCTGTGTGTAAGCATTGGGTGGCGCAAGCCACCTTGAAGTATGCATAGAGGATGGCGCAAGCCACCCCTTTTAGGCAAGTGGGTGGCGCAAGCCACCTTGCCCATGACTAGTGGGTGGCGCAAGCCACCTTGTTATAACAAGGAGAGGTGGTGCAGGCCACCTGATGGTGAGTAATGAGTGGCGCGAGCCACTCTGTGTTTTGTGTGTTGGTTTTAGTTTAATAATAACATGATTAGATTAATACAGTTGAACAAAAAAATTAAAAGTAGGATAATTCAGTAATTAATATAATTCTAGCAGAAGTTAACACAGAATAATATAATCGAGAGTTGGTGCTGTATTAGAAAAATTAACTGAAACCAAAACCAGTGAAATTAACATTAGTAGGAAAAATAGCATTAAGTATGAAATAGCAGAACAGAAATAGTAGTATCAGGTTTTTAGCCGAAAATGAGAATTTGCAGACATTGGTATTTTTATCAGAGTTGGACTTTTGATGACAGTATATTTGATGGCATAACTGTGTTTGTATTAGAGAGTTAAAATTTAACAGCATCGGTAAAAATTAACTAGTAGTGATTACAGTGTATAAAACAGTACCAATTTAGCCGAATAAGTAGAATTAAGCGGAAAAATTAGTTGTCCGAAATTAGTTGAAATTGGTCGGGGATGTTCGTATGAACTAGTAGGTAATTGTGGTTGGTTTGTTTTGTTGAAAATATGACGAATAAGTGGATTTGCAAGTACATCTGAATAAGTTGATTTGTTCCGATTTAGGGGCATATTTGAGTTGTAGGTCGAATGACCAGTGTTTGTTTAGTTGTTGCAGTTGATGTATATTTTATGTTGCAGTTGTTGTTGTTGTTGTTAAGTTGTAGGCCTATGGTCAGTGTTGAGTTGTTGTTGTTGTTAAGTTGTAGGCTGATGGCCAATGTTGATTTGTTGTTGTTGTATGCCATTCATATTAGTCGCATACATTGCATTTTCTAAGTTGGAGCGAATGCTTACCCACGTTGGCCTGGATTGGCGTATTTTTACGTTGGCCTGGATTGGCAAAATTTTACGTTGGCCTGGATTGGCAAAAAGTTGAAGTTGAAGGCTTATGCCTTATTGATGCCCAACAAACTGGCACTTTCTAAGTTGGGAGTTCTGCTCCAATGCCTCTATTAATTGGCAGGTTTTTAAGTTGGGAGCTCTGCTCCAATGGTACCACATGCATACGCACAGTTGAGTCGCATTTTGTGTTGCATTCTTATGTTGACAAAGTGGATGTTGTATTATGTTGAAAAAGTTGTTGTAGTATTATGTTGATAAAGTTGTTGTTGAGTTGTTGATGATTTTTGTTTGTTGTTGTTGTAAAGTAGTGAAATTGTATGATTCTAGTCTAATGTATTGATTATCATACTCTTGATTATATTGTCCGATATCTCACCCCTTCTGTTTGAATGTTACCCCTATGTTGGTAACGTGCAGGTTAGCAAGGATGAAGTTCGTTTATCTTCATTAGTTCGAGTCGGTGTCGATGCTCTGATACGTAACACTCGGGGGGATGAACACTTGTTTTCCTTATTGTTGAATTTGATTATGTTGTTGTTGTTTCAAGTTGTTTTGGTTAAAAGACTTGATGTCTTAAAGTTGTTTTAAATTGAACAAGATGTTATACTATATTAAGTTGAAATTTGTGAATCCGCTGCTTATTTATGAAAGTGTTTTGCTTCAAAGAATAAATGATGTTGTTATGGTTTCATCCGAGTAAATGTGTTATGTATCAACGTTATATAAAATTAAATGAGCATGTTTTAATTGGAGATGTGGCATCCTATTTGATTATGTTGAATTTCGTAACTCTGATTTTTTATCGATAATTACCAGGTAGAAATGGGGGGTTACATTAGTGGTATCAGAGCAGGTCGGTCTGTCCGGCCAAGTTGTCTAATGTTATTTATCCTTTAGTACGCGACAAGTGTGTGGAACACTGTCGGTACTTGTTTGTTTTCCTAATCGATGGTATGCAGGAGTTGGTTTGAAATAAGTGGGGGAAAAGCTTGCTTCCCGAAAATGTTGATGGTATGTGAAGTTGGATCAAGGTGATATTGATTGCAAGAGTGCAAATGTTGTTGGATCTGTGTTGTGAACCGACGAGAGTATAGACTCATGATTTTATCTGTCGGTCCAGTTGAGACATTTGAAGGAGGGCGAGTCAGTATGATTGATGTTTGCTTCTCGGAGAAGAGAGGGCAATGTGACGAATAGTGATATGCAAGTGGAGTATATCTGGAGTGAAGTCAGATGATTTTCAGAGTTAGGTGAAAAACAAGGATTGTTGGAAGAGTTTGGAAGCAAGAGAAAGAGTTAGAACTCATGTTCACCAATTTCGGTTTTTATTTTCACATTTATGGAATAACCTTCAGTAAAATAGGCATAACTTTCTACTTGTAACTCCGATGAAAGCGATTCTGGACTTTTCGGAAAATTTACGAAATTCCCTACAGTTTGCATATAAATTTTGTCTTCGGCATGTTTTTGAGGAGAGAGAAAGACGCATTTGAATAGTTGGGTCTGATGCTGATTTTGTTTGGTGGAAGTTTGTATACGGGATTTCTTGACCAGTCCCATTGCAAGGACAATAACTGTTTACTCATAATTCAGATTTGAGCGATTCTTGAAGTTCTGGAATCTACACGAATTCCCTTCATTTTGGAATATAATTTTGTGTATGGGAGGTCTGTATTGAAGAAGATAATCGTGTTTGAAGTTGAACAATTTTTGCTGGAAATAGTAAGATGAAGTCAAGCATGAAATGTTTAGTAATAAGAAGAAGAGTATCGGAGAAGCACATGGAAGTGTGGCGTATGATAGTTGAGAATGATTAAAGTATAGAAATCTTTGAGGAATGTTAAATAGTAAAGTGGATTGGGTGTTATTGGCGAGATGTGTCGACATGAGTCAGAAATTTTTGGAAGTTATATCACCAACCAGATGATGCGATGGTATTGTTGAGATTGTGATTGGAATGATGATCAAGTGTGAAATTATACGGATCATCGAAGTTGTGAGATTAAAAAGAAAGACGAAGGATTGGTTAGGGTTGTCAAAAGTTTTGGACTTGGATAAATTTTTCGATTGAAGTGGGCCGATTTGGATTGTACTTGATGTATCAGAAGGATATTCGATAATTAGGTTGTGCAGCAAGTGTGTATAAGAATATATGTGTTGGATTTTGTGCGTTCTTGGAAATTAGGGAATTAAGAAAAACGTTTGTGAGCCTTAGAGAAATGGTAGAGCAGTATGCTTAGATAACGTTGAGCACGAGGAGGAAGACGCTATTTTAGTTGGATAATGATGATTTATGCCACCATTATGGTTGCCGGCTGTCTATTGACAAATTGAGGAACTGATCACCCTTAATCTCTTGTTGATAGTCGACGGAATCATGTGGATGGAGTAGACGTGTCTTGCCAACTAGAATAGTATGCACAGTGAATTATTTGGAGTTGAGCCAAGTGCTTATGAATTGTTTGAGTTGTCGATGCAAATTCCTATATAGGGAAATGAGGTTGCGGGTTGATCAGTGAGTAGTTTGGAAACTCACAGTTGTGTTCTGGATAACTTGCGTTTTGATTTGTGGTGGATCAAGAATTCGATTGACATGAGACTTGGAGAATTGTAGAGATGATCCAAGGAGGAATTAAATGGAAATGTAAGACCATAATTTGACAAGGAGGTCGGATAAATAATGGTGGTGGCTAGTATGCCTTAACGTGTATATAGGAAATATGAATTGTATTTTCCATACTTGTTCAGATAATGTTATAACTAGTGTTCATTGTGGACGTTCTGATCTGCTATGAAATTAGAAGGAAGGCGCGTAGGGTATTTGAGAGTCAAGTTGCCAGTGTTGAAAGAAGTGAAGTTATATGTTGAGTTATCAAAGTGTGATTTTGATTCGTAAAGATGAGTTTACTTGGTTGTGTTACTTCGGATGAGGATCATGGAGAATTGGGCTAGTATGAGTAGAACTTGATGAATTAGTTGTTTGATTGGTTTGGTTAATATGCCATGTTAAGTGTAGGTTATTGCGGCTAAATCTATGGCTATTGAGTGTTAAGCACTGTTGGAAAGACGATTTTTTTTCTTGTTGAGATTAATTGGACACCTGTATCCTTATGCTGTTGTAATGTTGTTATGCATTGAGATGAGTTTTGACGATGTGTTAATACAAGACGGTGAAGTTGTAGCTTATGTTGACGATAATTGGGGATTCTTGAAAGTATCTATCCTATTCAAGATTTGGAATTGGCTGCAGTTGTAGTTGTGTTGGATATTCAGAGGTATTATTTACGGATCTAAGTTCGAAGTGGTCAGTAATCAAAGTGTAGAATACCTGTTGGTCAGAATTCCGGAGAATTAAGTCGGAAGTCTTTTCATATGACTGCTTTGCTAGTCGGAAGTGGATGTGAACTTGGTAGATTTGATGGTTGCAAGTAATCAGAGTGTGCAACAAAAGCGCGGTGTAGAGCAGTTGGTTCTTATGTGAGTAACAACGATGTTGGTGGTTTGATTATGTTGATGTTGTGTTATGACTTTTGTGCTCTTATCCTTGTTGTTGCCTCGTTACCTAGGGTGATGGTTCGAGTGCGAGTAGCTAATTCCTATGATGGAGGATTAGGGGAGTGTTGCCTACGGCGATGGTAACGATCGTGTTGTGTTCGGGTTCACAAACCTGTGTGTTCTTAAGTTGGTTATTCTTTGTGTCGTGATGTTAGTCGTCGAGTGCATTGCTTGAGCAGTGTTTCGTGTTGTTGTTGTTATGGATGTTATGGATTGTTGCTGTGTGTTATTCGTGGGGTTGCCTTTCATGGCATGAGGGTTGATTAGTCGGATGTAGTAACGTAGCTGGAGTAGTTGCATCGAGTAAATTTTCGAGGACGAAAATATTCTAAGTGGGGGAGAGTTGTAACGCCCGTATTTAATTAAATATTTTTAATTAATAATATTGAGTATTTTCTGAATAATTGTTGAATATGTTGAATCTGCTGTTTGAGCTAATAAGTTGACAATCGGGAAATTAGTCGATTTAGCCGGGAGGAATTAATATTAGAAATAATATTTATTTTCGTAGAATATTAATTAATTTAGTTGGGTTAAGTTGTGTGTGAGAAATAGCAAAGTTGGGGGTATCGTGCAGTAGGCCCATTAAATTAATTAGTAGACCCATTATTATATTAGGATATTATATTAGGTTATAATTAAGAAAAGGAAAGGAATAGAGGTAGCAGTAAGAGGAGAAATTACAAGGAGAATTTACAAGGAGAGAACGAGGGTTTGGAAGCACGAAGGTTGGAGAAGGGAGAATACGAGAGGATGCTGTCAAAGTCAAGTTTCAGTTTCGACCGGAAATTCGAGCTACCTTCAATCCAAGGTAAGGGTGGGGTTCGAATTTTATAACCGGGAATACGATAATTAATACGTGGGATTGGGATTTGTATGATTTTTCTACTGTGAATGTCTTGAACCGTATTAGTGGATTGTTCTTGTTTTGTGGAATTTGATTGTTCTGTGATATGTTTTAATGGTTGATTTTGTGAACTGATATTTGGTGTAGAACATGGAGGAATTTAGATCAAAATTATGCACCGTTGAAAACTAATACTGAGAGTGAGAGTGAATTAATGATGATTTCTTTTAAATATACATATATATATATATATATATATATATATATATATATATATATATATATATATATATATATATATATATATATATAAGGGGGTGGCGCAGGCCACCCCTGTGTGTAAGCATTGGGTGGCGCAAGCCACCTTGAAGTATGCATAGTGGATGGTGCAAGCCACCTCTTTTAGGCAAGTGGGTGGCGCAAGTCACCTTGCCCATGACTAGTGGGTGGCGCAAGCCACCTTGTTATAACAAGGAGAGGTGGTGCAGGCCACCTGATGGTGAGTAATGAGTGGCGCGAGCCACTCTGTGTTTTGTGTGTTGATTTTAGTTTAATAATAACATGATTAGATTAATACAGTTGAACAAAAAAATTAAAAGTAGGATAATTCAGTAAATAATATAATTCTAGCAGAAGTTAACACAAAATAATATAATCGAGAGTTAGTGTTGTATCAGAAAAATTAACTGAAACTAAAATCAGTGAAATTAACATTAGTAGGAAAAATAGCATCAAGTATGAAATAGCATAACAGAAATAGTAGTATCAGGTTTTTAGCAGAAAATGAGAATTTGCAGACATTGGTATTTTTATCAGAGTTGGACTTTGGATGACAGTATATTTGATGGCATAACTGTGTTTGTATTAGAGAGTTAAAATTTAACAGCATCGGTAAAAATTAACTAGTAGTGATTACAGTGTATAAAACAGTACCGATTTAGCCGAATAAGTAGAATTAAGCGGAAAAATTAGTTGTCCGGAATTAGTTGAAATTGGTCGGGGATGTTCGTATAAACTAGTAGGTAATTGTGGTTGGTTTGTTTTGTTGAAAATATGACGAATAAGTGGATTTGCAGGTACATCTGAATAAGTTGATTTGTTCCGATTTAGGGGCATATTTGAGTTGTAGGTCAAATGACCAGTGTTGATTTAGTTGTTGCAGTTGATGTATATTTTATGTTGCAGTTGTTGTTGTTGTTAAGTTGTAGGCCTATGGTCAGTGTTGAGTTGTTGTTGTTGTTAAGTTGTAGGCCGATGGCCAATGTTGATTTGTTGTTGTTGTATGCCATTCATATTAGTCGCATACATTGCATTTTCTAAGTTGGAGCGAATGCTCACCCACGTTGGCCTGGATTGGTGAATTTTTACGTTGGCCTGGATTGGCAAAATTTTACGTTGGCTTGAATTGGCAAAAAGTTGAAGTTGAAGGCTTATGCCTTGTTGATGCCTGACAAACTGGCCCTTTCTAAGTTGGGAGTTCTGCTCCAATGCCTCTATTAATTGGCAGGTTTTTAAGTTGGGAGTTCTGCTCCAATGGTACCACATGCATACGCACAGTTGAGTCGCATTTTGAGTTGCATTCTTATGTTGACAAAGTGGATATTGTATTATGTTGATAAAGTTGTTGTTGTATTATGCTGATAAAGTTGTTGTTGAGTTGTTGATGATTATTGTTTGTTGTTGTTGTAAAGTAGTGAAATTGTATGATTCTAGTCTGATGTATTGATTATCATACTCCTGATTATATTGTTCGATATCTCACCCCTTATGTTTGAATGTTACCCTTATGTTGGTAACGTGCAGGTTAGCAAGGATGAAGTTCATTTATCTTCATTAGTTCGAGTCGGTGTCGACGCTCTGATACGTAACACTCGGAGGGACGAACACTTGTTTTCCTTATTGTTGAATTTGATTATGTTGCTTTTGTTTTAAGTTGTTTTGGTTAAAAGACTTGATGTCTTAAAGTTGTTTTAAATTGAACAAGATGTTATACTATATTAAGTTGAAATTTGTGAATCCGCTGCTTATTTATGAAAGTGTTTTGTTTCAAAGAATAAATGACGTTGTTATGGTTTCATCCGAGTAAATGTGTTATGTATCAACGTTATATAAAATTAAATGATCATGCTTTAATCGGAGATGTGGCATCCTATTTGATTATGTTGAATTTCATAACTCTGATTTTTTATCGATAATTACCGGGTAGAAATGGGGTGTTACAGGCAATAGCCGGTGACTAACAACCTGCACAACCGTAGCTGTGACTAACACACAATGAACCGTTCAGGGATTCAACTTAATGAATATAACAAACATTGACCTGCGGGTTCCAATCTCACAAGATCTACTGCTAGGATTTCACAGCTAAACGTTCAGGGATTCATCGCAATGAATATAACATTTACTGACCCTATTCCAGGATTTACCACAATGACATCTCGTCATTGTCTTCTCAAGTCTCCAGTCACACAGACCACTTGAGGAATCCTAATTCACATAGAATTAGTTAAACATGAGATTACAATGATGCTTCTTAACAAGCAGATAACTCCTAAGTTTAAGTACAAAAGAACACACAAATGTTCAAGTAAGATGTGAGCAACAGCTCCTTGCTATCTTAAGATTCTACAAAGATGTATATTGATTTAACCGTTGTTAACATATTGTATATCTTCTTCTTCTTCATCTTCTTGGTTGAGCAAGCTTTGAACAACAACTTCTTGCTTCAGATCTTCAATGTAGCACTGACGAGAAAGTGGTTGATGACTTGACTGATTTGTAATGTTGTCTTCTTCATCAACAGCTTCTGTATTAATTGATTATTGTTGTGTTAATTTCTGATCTTTGAGCTTCAACAACAATGGCCATGTGTAAATGGTGATAGCTTTGGATGTTTAAGTGTTACAACGAGAACTCATCGTTGTTGCTATCTTCACACAATGACTTGATCAATTCTCCTTTTTGGACTTCATTAATCTCTATTTAGAAGCGAATACTCCTTTCTTTAAATAGCCCAGTAAAATATAGCTATTTGAATTACTGTTGGCTGTTGGAAAAGAGACGTTGTGTAATGATGCAGCTGTACTGACACATCTCCTTTTTACTATGGAGGAAGTGACATGATATATCTTCTTGGGCTCAGTGTACAGTCTTTCACAACGGTAACATTTGTATTCAAATCTTCAGAGGCTTCTGATGGTAATTAATTGAAGCATGAGTAGAGACTTTATAACAGGATATCTGAAACTCCAAGTCTTCAGTCTTTCGAAGTCGTCCATTAGGAACCAGCCTTAAGAACTTCAGCACTTGCCTTTAAATCCATTATCCTTTACTGCTTCAAGTCTTCAGAAACTTCAGAGATGTCCATTAGGAATCCGTCTTCAGAGTCTTCAGCACTTGACCTTTGAAACCATGATCTTCAGAATGCATAAGTCTTCAGAGTCTTTTTGCACTTGGTCTTCAGAGCCTTCAGCCTTCAGAACTTCAAGTCATTGGAATCTTCAGCACTTCGGTTCTCTATAACATTATCTTCTTCAGAAACTTTGCAATCTTTAGAATCGCAACCACTTTCAGAGAGCATCCACAAGAACATTGCAACAGCAATATCGGCATCCTTGGATCTGACTGATCATGATCAGATACAAAAGCATTCTTGCTTCTTGCAACTTGTGTCACACATAGTAACTTCGCATATAATCATTTACGCGCATCTGGCTGGTGCTTGTTGGATCTGATATCTTCTATGATTATGATTTGCACACAGCACACGTTAAAACATAAATGGTTCTTTCACAAATACCATTGTTATCATCAAAACATAGAAACGACTTGTAGAGACAACTCTTGCTCTAACAATCTCCCCTTTTTTGATGATGACAAAACCATGTATTTTGATTGAACATTTTATACAAGGTAATCACCAAAACTAAACATATTCAGAGTCCGGAACAACAGCTCCCCCTGAATGTGTTATCCTCAAAGTTTTATCTGTGATCATCTAGAATCTCATATGATCCAAAGACACACATAATAACAACTTGAGTTGCCAGAACAAAGAATAGAAAAGGAATACTTCTCTATCTTGTCTTTAAGGAGACAAAAGTCTTCAGCATCTGGACTAGTTCATCAGAACTTCCATATTCAGATCTTTAGAACTTAGTTCCTTTTTAATGTCATATCAGAGCATATAATCTTCAGAGTTATCTGAAGCATTTTCTACTTTTCAGCAGAATCATTTAAGCACAAGAACAGAACAGTTCTTATCTAATAACATAGCCTCGCTATTTATTAGAAACAGACACTGTCTTAAGAAACTCCCCCTGAGTTTCAGACTTTGTGAAGATTTTAGGATTTATCATTTGAATCTTCTGGGTAGTCTCCCCCTAATTTCCATAAGTCAGATATTGGGATCTTCAGAACGTAGTTCAGAAATATTAAATTTGTAATCACCAATAATGATCATGACTTTTCAGAGTTTGACTTGGAACACATGCCTTCATCTCAGAACCTTGTTAATGTCACAACTCAGTGTTTCATCAAAGCTTGATTCTTGATCTGATACCAATAGAAGGATAATTTAGTGATCAATCAACGCTTGATTCTGAATCTGATACCAAAGTCAAACAAGATTCTTAGTCAGATACCAAAGTGTGTTGAGTCTGATACCAACTGAAAGTATCTTTATACCAATTGAAGGGTATTTCCTTAGTGTGGTGATATTGATACCAATGAAGGTATATGAAAACATTTCACAGCTTAGCTCTGATTGATATCACTACAGACTGAGTCTGATACCAATCTTTATATACAGAGTCTGATTACCAATTGTTGATTTAGTCTAATACCAAATAATTTTCTTCTCAATTGGATTCTTGGTGAAAATCAGAACTTCTTCTTCTTGGATCTTCAATCCAGTTCTTCAGACAGTCTTCGACTTATGATTTGCTTAGTTCTTCTAAAGAGCATCTTGAGATGTAGACTTTGTGTTGACTGCTTTCAGAGCTTTCCTTCTTCTGATTCTTATGTTCTGAATATCATATTCTTAGACAGCTTACAGCTTCTGAACAAAATGAAACGAGAATCACGATAACTTTGACTTTCGGACAGTTCTCAACTTCTGAATAGTACTGGGTAAATCTGGTTCTAAACACATGTTCATGAAGTGTACAACTCCGATCATATGAACAAACAGTTCATAAGAACTTCTATCAGAGTTCTTTCAATTTAACCTGTTTTAAGAATGCCTAGTGAACTTGTTCAAAGTTCCTTGGTTAAACATCAAACAAACGTTAGTGGTAAACGCATTTTATATCAGAGTAGTTGATGTTTAGCATTCTTTTAACCTATATCAAAATCATATTCTATTTCTCCCCCTTTTTGACATCATCCAAAAAGTTAGAGTATGTTAAGCATTTTTAATCATGATTAATAAGATAATGATTCTTAAAGAATATCCAGAGTTAATTTCATTCAATACAAATGATAGAGCAATGCAGTTATGAGTATGAAGAAAATAATTCAAGAATAGACCAGAAAGCAACACATATTTCATTAATTTTAAACACAAGTACAAGGCATCAATAAAATAAAACTGTTAATCACAAGAACTTAGACCTAATTATAACAAGAACTTGTTAGACACTCGTAAAGAGACTTTAATCATCAAAGTCTTCAATGTTGTCCACTCTAGAGCATTTTGTTTCTGTTATCGCATGCTCTGGTCCAATCCTGCTTAACAATCCCCAAAAACCTTCTCTAAGCATAATTTCATATATAATCCTTCCGTATGGAATGAAGGATTGGGCCTGTTTTCTTGAAACCTCAATGGAGTGCTTCAAGTGATTGAAGATGATTTTGGGAAGATTAATTTTGACGTGATGCGACAAAAGAAAAACAAAGATTCTGTCATCATGAGACATAGTGGATCTTGCTGTTGCTCGAGGGCGAAGATTAGTTAGAGAGAATCTAAACCAAGTCTTGGCAGAAGGAAGAAGGTACTCAGGATTGTTTGGTTCAAAAGGAGCTGGACCATAAAAAAGGATCCTATACTTCTCTACCATACCAAGATTATATTGAAAATCTTCAATAGTGACTCCAGATGAGACACAGTTAGTGATCTTCGCGATTGAGGACAAGGTGATAGAGATTGGAAGTCGATAAACTTCCGACCAGACAGTGTTTCCATCATCGTTGATTCTGGCATATTTCCAAAATTCCTTTAAAAGGACAGGATAGATAGGTCCGTTCAACAAGGAGTAGTACCCAGACCAAGATTGGATTTGCATGCTCCTAACTATGTCCATGTCGTGGTTTTTGAGTCGAGCAAGGTTTGGTCATTTTTCTGATATAACTTCTAGGGTTTCTATGTTTCCAGTAAAGGTTGGAGCAGACATTGTTAAAGTTCAAGTAAGGTTTTAGAAAGATGACAGTTTTAGGTTGAGAATGGAATGAGACAAAAGGGGAATTCCTACTATTTATAAGGGGATGAGAGTGGAAGAAAGTAACGTCTGAATCAATACAAAAGATTTGTATTTACAATTTCCTAGGTAAGTTATGATTGCCTAGGGTATGCTACGAGACATAAATACATGGAAAATGAAAAGGAGCAGTTAATTGTTGATATTTGTAAATATATATAGTGTTAAGAGTATTTGTATATAGAATAGTCCCACATCGACTATATCATGTAATTAGTTGTAATCTATCTATATATAATAATGTCTCCGTAGTGCTTTTAAAAACACACGGTTTATTCATATGTCTCTTAGTCTCTTGTACTTCAACATGGTATTAGAGCCTGCTAAGAGGCAATTCTTTTTTCGTCGTGCTTTACCCGGTTGACCCACTGTCTTCTGGTGAGAAATTTTTTAATTATTTTTTGCAAACTGTGTTATCACTCCGGTTTGCCTCTCACTTTTCAAAATTCTCTGGTAACCACCCTGCCGCCGTTACTGTTTCGACGAAGTTTCGGAAAGCCGACCCCACCATCAGTTTTCAATATTCTTCGATCATAACTGTATAGCCGCCGTCCGCCTCCGTCACTACTATTTTCGGTGACCTTCCGACAAACTTTTTCATAGGCAGAAACCTCCACACGCGTCACCTCCGTCTCCGCGCGTGGGCATCACGCACCGCTACCTGAACCGCACGTGACAGCACGTTCGGTGGCCGATCTCGTAATATTTTCTCTCTTTAGATACTCATGGTTACTCCTCAGAACTTTACGCCAAACTACGATGATTTCCTCAGGTGGTATCAGAATTATCAGAACTCAGATTCTACTGCTACGGTAGCACACACTGGTAATTCATCTATTTGCCTCTTTCAATCATCTCCTCTTCGACCTTGGGTCCTTGATTCTGGTGCGTCTGATCATGTTACTGGTAATAAAAATCTTTTCTCTTCCTTCTCTACCTCTGGTTTGTTACCTACCATAACTTCTGCCAATGGTTCTCAAACCCGATCCGAAGGAATTGGTACGGTTCAAATTCTATCTTCTCTCTCTGTTACTTTTTTCCTCTATGTACCTAATTGTCCATTTAATTTACTTTCAGTCATTCGTTTAACTCGTTCTCTTGATTGTAGTGTCACCTTCACTAACAGTAATGTTACCCTGCAGGATCAGAGTTCGGGACGGACGATTTGCGTCGGATATGAGTCTCAAGGCCTTTATTACCTCTCATTGTCATCTCATACATGCTCAGCCAAAGATTCTCCACTCACTATCCATCCTCAGTTAGTTCATCCCAGTCTTTCCAAATTACATAAGTTGGTGCCAAATTTATCGAAGATATCTAATTTAAATTTTGATTCGTGTCAGTTAGGGAAACACACTTGTAGTCAATTTCCCAATCGAGTCAACAAACGAGCTTCGTCCCCTTTTGCTTTAGTTCACACCGATGTTTGGGGTCCCTCGCGTACTGTCTCTACTCTTGAGTCTAGGTATTTTGTCACCTTTATTGATGATTTTTCACGTTGCACGTGGTTATTTTTAATGAAGAATAGATCTGAATTATTTTCTATTTTTGAACAATTTTATCGAGAAATAAGAACTCAATTCGGTGTGTCTATCCGTACCTTAAGAAGTGACAATGCCCGTGAATATTTATCCCCAAAATTTCAAAATTTTATGTCACACAATGGTATTCTCCATCAAACATCTTGCCCTCACACACCTCAACAAAACGATGTACCCGAACGCAAAAATCGGCATCTCGTAGAAACCACTCGGACCCTACTTCTCCATGGTAATGTTCCACTTCGGTTTTGGGGGGATGCTGTGCTAACGGCATGTTACCTTATAAATCGCATGCCCTAATCTGTCCTTAACAATAAAATCCCTCATTCAATCCTTTTTCCCAATTCTCCACTACACCCAATTCCTCCCCGAGTCTTCGGGTCCACATGTTTTGTACACAATCTCTCCCATGGTCTTGATAAACTATCAGCTCGATCACTAAAGTGTGTCTTTCTTGGTTATCATCGATCCCAAAAAGGTTATCGTTGTTATTCACATACTCTACAACGATGCCTCATATCGGCCGATGTTACCTTCTTCGAGTCTGTTCCATATTTCGAGTCCAGCCAAGCAACTCCAAAACCCCTTCAGGAAAGTATTCCCACACATCTTCCGGAAGTCCCATCTGTCATTATCCCCCATCATTCTAGGGAACCTGGCCAACTAGATACCCCTACGGTTGATCCCCCCACTCCTCGCCCACTTCAAACATATCAGCGTCATCACCCAATGTCTGTCGTACATGTCCCTGAAGTCGTATCTGTCCTTGAAGTCGTACCTGTCCCTGATGTCGTACTTATCCCTGAGGTCACTAAGGACTCTCCTCTGACGCTCTCTCCATCATCGGATCCGATCCTGCAACCTGACTCTGATCTTCCGATTGCCCTTCGAAAAGGTATACGTCAAACACAAAATCCTTCTCCACATTATATTGATTTATGTTATCATCATCTTTCCCCTTTGCAGTATACTTGTTTGTCTTCTTTGTCTTCTGTTTCTATTCCTAAAACTCCAGGTGAAGCATTATCTCACCCTGAGTGGAGGCAAGCAATGATTGATGAAATGTGTGCTCTTCAAAGCAGTGGTACCTGGGAACTGGTTCCTCTACCCCATGGGAAATCTTTAGTAGGTAGTCGTTGGCTTTATACAGTGAAGGTTGGTCCAGATGGTAAGATTGATCGATTTAAAGCTCACTTGGTAGCCAAAGGATACACTCAGATTTTTGGGTTAGATTATAGTGATACCTTTTCGCCTGTAGCCAAGATAGCATCTGTTAGACTTCTTCTAGCCATTGCAGCCATTCGACATTGGTCTCTTTATCAACTTGATATCAAAAATGCATTCTTATATGGTGATCTTGAAGAGGAAGTATATATGGAGCAACCACCTGGGTTTGTTGCTCAGGGGGAGTTATTGAATATGGTTTGTAGGCTACACAGGTCTCTTTATGGTCTTAAGCAATCTCCGAGAGCTTGGTTTGGCAGATTCAGCATTGTAGTACAACAGTTAGGTATGATCCGTAGTGAAGCTGACCATTCTATTTTTTATCATCACTCACCCCAAGGGTGTATTTATCTTATTGTGTATGTTGATGACATTGTCATAACTGGTAGTGATCAGCAGGGAATACTCCAGTTGAAACAACATCTCTCGAAACAATTTTAGATAAAAGATCTTGGTAAACTCCGCTATTTCTTGGGTATTGAAGTAGCCCAATCTAAAGATGGTTTGGTGATTTCTCAGCGGAAATATGCTATGGATATTTTGGAAGAAACATGTTTGTTAAATGCTAAACCAGCGGATACTCCTATGGATCCAAGTGTTAAAATTCTACCCAATCAGGGGGATCCTTTATCTGACTCAGGAAGGTATATGAGATTGGTTGGAAAGTTGAATTATCTCACAGTCACTCGTCCAGACATTTCTTTTGTAGTCAGTGTGGTAAGCCAGTTCTTAAATTCCCCTTGTCATGAACACATGGATGCTGTTATCCGGATTCTGAGATACACCAAATGTGCTCCAGGAAAAGGTCTTGTGTATGAGGATAAAGGATATACCCAGATAGTTGGATACTCCAATGCTGATTGGGAAGGGTCACCTATTGATAGACGATCCACCTCTGGGTATTGTCTACTTGTTGGAGGAAACCTTATATCCTGGAAAAGTAAGAAACAAAATGTAGTTGCAAGATCAAGCGCCGAGGCAGAGTATAGGGCCATGGAAATGGCAACATGTGAACTTATTTGGTTAAAATAGTTGCTCAAGGAACTTCAAATTGAAGAAGCAAGACAAATGACACTTATTTGTGATAATCAAGCGGCATTGCACATTGTTTCAAATCCAGTATTCCATGAGAGGACCAAACATATTAAGATAGATTGTCACTTTGTCAGAGAGAAGATCGAGTCAGGCGACATCGTCACAAGCATTGTCAACTCTAATGATCAATTGGCAAATGTGTTTACAAAATCCCTACGAAGCCCCAGAACTAACTATATATGTAACAAGCTTGGTGCATTTGACTTATATGCTCAAGCTTGAGGGGGAGTGTTGATATTTGTAAAGATATATATAGTGTTAAGAGTATTTGTATATAGAATAGTCCCACATCGACTATATCATGTAATTAGTTGTAATCTATCTATATATAATAATGTCTCCGTAGTGCTTTTCAAAACACACAGTTTATTCATATGTCTCTTAGTCTCTTGTATTTCAACATAAGAAATATCAATCGATTGTGGATGATAACTGCTTTCCTAAGAGTGGCAAGGGTGATAGACACGTTTTAATGATGGTGGTTTCTCGAGGAACTCAAAATCTTTCATATGTCTTTTAATAGATTCATGTGTAAATGCATTCGAGACTTATTTAAGTAAGTCCAAATTCCTCTTAAGATTTATCAGATTCTTGAATTATTCAAATTCAACTTTAAGCAGTGCAAAGTGATATAATAAATGTTATAAATAACCATTTACTTAACAGAAAAGGAAATACTATATTAATTAATAAGGTTCACAGACACAATTTTAACTATTCCTCAGACCTAAATAATTTAAGGGCAAATTGAGATGAGTACGACGACTTAGAATGGAAACGATTTAAACTACTACATAACATGCACTTAGCAGACACAGGTTAAACGTAGATAAGTCTAGTTTTTCTAGTTACTGAAAACTTCACATTTAGTCTTCAACAAGCAGTTTTCTAGAAGGCTTTCAGGACAATCTTCTGCAATTTTCTCTTTGATCATATCCACAATTCCTTCTCTGAAGAAAATCTCAGACAAAACTCTTCCATAAGGAATGTAAGACTTTGTGCTATTTCTTGACTCATAGATGGATTTCCAGAGACAGTTGAAGATAGTGTGTGGTAGGTTTATCTGAAAGTCATTCATCAGTAAATGAATGAATTGATGGTCATGAAATCTTAGTATGTCATGGTATTCTCCTCTGGGAAGGAAATTTGACAAAACGAGTTTGTACCATGCTTTGGGAATAGGTAGTAGATTTTCAGGATTGGAAGGTTCATATCCGGATGAAAGATTATGAAGAAAAACAAATCTTTTAGCAACAAAGAACTTATTTAAGTCACAGTCAACAGAGATTCCAACATTTTCACATCCAGTTACTAGAGTGACTTAGAAAGAAGTAATAGTGATGGGGACTTCAAGAACAAAGGAAGTGATATGTCTAGTTTCATGATCAAGGAAAGCATGCTTCCAAAAAATTTTCACTAGATTTACGTAAATGGGTTTTTCTAACATAGTGGAGTATCTAGTCCATTGTTGAGTATAAAACACATCAGATAGACTGCTAGCAATGTTACTCGAAAGAGGAGTAACATTGATTACAAATTTTTTTTCAAAAATGATTTCAAGAAGGTCCTCGTTTCCTAGAAAGGTTAGTGGAGGCATGATGGTAAATGGAAGACAGAATTTTGACACTAATGGTTTAATGATAGAGGGACTTGAGTGTGATATCTTTGGATAGGAAGAGGTGACTTATATACATCTAAATAGGTAAAATGAGTTATGCCTAACCTAGGGATGACATAGATCAAGTACACATCAAGTGACAAGAATTTTGATGATGTGAACAGTCCTTAAGAAAAATACTATTTAGATTTCAGATAAGATTTCGAAAAACTGAGTATTTATATAAAGAAATTGAACAGACTTTCTTATTTTCAAGAAATATTATATTATGATTACTCAAGATTCGTAATCATGACTGAGGTCACATAGAGTGCACACACAGTCCAGAGATTTGATCAAAAGATTTTCTCTTGGAAAGAGAGAATATTTCACATCATGAATATTTTTACTCATTAGATAATTCACTGTTTGGACTTGGCAATTATTATTTAATCAGTCATAGATAAGGAGAATCATACCTTAGATATTCTGAAATCTTTTCACAGTGATTCTGTATTTGAGTGCTTTCCATTCTGACTCAAGCTGTCTTGCGTTTAGGCTTCTGATTTTCCTCATATTCTCTTTATTCTGGTTTCTCATGTGTCTGATAAAATTGTCCTTAATAAAGCTTTTGATCAACCTTGTTCTGCATTTGCTTTCTTCAGAGTGATCTATTAGAGACTCTGACTGAGTTTCTTTAAGTTTCTCATTTTCTCCAAAGATTCTTATTCTGATGTTGAGGAGTATGAGTATATTCTAAATTCTGATCACTAGTCTGAGAGCTAGATTCAATCTCCTCTTCAGATGATCTTTTCATTCTTCTGTTCAGAAATATTCATCTGGCTACTGAGAGTAACCAACAGAGTACAGAGATTCTGATCTTTATTTTTCATCAAGCTTCTTTTCAGAAGGTCATTAATTCCTTAGCTTAATCATAAACTTCTGAAAAGTTATGTACTAGAGAGAATTAGTTAATATCTCAAATCATCTTTTGACTTTATTTCTTTGCACAAATGTGAAACCTGTTCAGAACCAAGTATCATCAAACATGTGAAACATATGACATAGTTTGCATGACAGTCTTGTTCTTGTGATGCTGATCTAACTCGTTTAGATTTAGTCCATCAAGGATTTACAGCATATCAGCTTCTGAAAAGAATGTCAGCTAATTTCTTCATTCTGAATAACATCAGGGACTTAGATTCTTTTTGGCTTCGAGTAGATGACTTCTGTGTTTGCCTCTAGTTGAACATCTTCTGATTCCAGATTTATGAAGTTCTGAGAGAATTATCAGATAGTGATTTGACCAATCATATTTGGTTCAACTGAGATAGAATCTCAAGATAACAAAACTCAATCGTCTGTGTTAATTCAATCAAGACTTAGAATTCATTCTTAATTAAATTCTTGATGAATCATTGGATTTCTTCTTCCTGAATATTCTTTCAGTTTTCTGCGAAGATTTTCAAGAAAACAATATTAAGTTCTTCATTGAATCTTTTAACTTCTTGATCAGTTAAGATTCAGATGTTGAATCATTTCTAAGAGTTTGAATTCTTTAGTTTTCTGACTTCTTCTGCATACTTCGTTCTGAAGTTCAAAACCATAGAACAACAATCTTTCTTCTTTACATGAAGAAATTCTTAACGAGCTTTAAACGAGAAAGTCAAGGGTGGACCTAATCCATTTCTTGAAAACATCTCAAAAACTCATAAAGAAATAATCTTCAGCAAACAAGATTTCTTGTTTTCTGATGATTCAACCTTGAGCGAATACTTGGTTTATCCACACGTATTTTCTAAGATAAGCATTCAACAGATACTGCTACTTATCTGGTGAGTCTATCTTATCAGTTGATTCTTCAATCTTCAACAAGGCTTTAGTGAGGAAGATTCAGTTGTTGACAACTGCGAAACTTCCAGAATTAGTGACTTGTTCAAGAAATCCGATTGATTACAATTTTGTACACAGTCATCTTCTAAGCTGTTACAGAAATTGTAAGTGGATTGAAATCTCACCCAGAGTATTTCTAGACACCGCATCTGGATCTTTTTCTGACACTGTTAAGTGTTTGATATCCATCAATAACAGAGCCGTAGCTCTGATACCAATTGAAGGTGCGAGAAAGACACAAGAAAGGGGGGTTTGAATTGTGTATTCACTCTTTTGAAAACTTTTCGCTTCTTATTATTAAGGCGCTGAAATAACATCAAAGTTCATTGAGAGATTCTGACCGGCGAAGAAACATTCAGACTTGATAATGCATGAAGCATAAGAACCAGTAAGAGTCTGAACGCTATATGCAACATTCAGAACTTGCAGAGCGGAAGCTTATCAGAGTTAAGCTGTAAGGTTCTGACTTGCTTATGTAAGGTTCTGATACTCAGAACAAAAACATTAACAATAATATAAAGCTTAACAAGAGTAAAGAACACACGATATATCCTGGTTCACCACAAGGCTAATACAGTCAACCTTCCTCAGGTGATTTTGCCTTGAACACAAGGACTTAATCCACTATAATCAATCTCGATTACAGATGCACGAGCAACAGTCAGTGACTAACAACCTGCACAACCGCAGCTGTGACTAACACACAATGAACCATTTAGGGATTCAACTTAATGAATATAATGAACATTGACCCGCAGGTTCCAATCTCGCAAGATCTACTGCTAGGATTTCACAGCTAAATGTTCAGGGATTCATCGCAATGAATATAACGTTTACTGACCCTATTCCAGGATTTACCACAATGACATCTCGTCATTGTCTTCTTAAGTCTCCAGTCACACAGATCACTTGAGGAATCCTAATTCACATAGAATTAGTTAAGCAGGAGATTACAATGATGCTTCTTAACAAGCAGATAACTCTTAACAAGCAGATTACAATGATTACTTATCTATAAGCTTTGACCACTTCCTGATTATACATGCAAACACATAGTTCCACATTCTCCCCCTTTTTGATGATGATAACACATTTCTTAGAGAGGTGGTAAAATAAAAACAGATAGATAAAGCATTTAAATTCCTTGTCATGAGTAAGGAGTATACTCTACTCTCCATGAGAGTATACTTCTTCCCTTTTGTCATAATAAAAAAGGAGGGTAAAAATGCAAGACAAAATTTTTAAATATGCAAGAACATAGTCAAACATTTTTAAGGGAAAACTTTTCATTAATTAAAATCACACTAGAATTTAAAGTAAAGGAAAGTAAGAAATTTAAGACAGAAAGAAAAAAACAACAAATCAAGAACATTAGATTGGTTCGCGTCTTCATCATCCTCACTAGACAAAATTGGAGATATGAGATTAGTTTTTTCAAGTTTTTCAATTAGGCGGTGAATCCTTGAATTTGTACTGTTATGTATCTTACCATCGTCTTTTGATTATAAAGAAGGTTGTCGAGGATGCTTGAGGAATATGAACGGAGGTCAGAGTTTTCTCCTCCTAGTCTTGGTAGTGCTTTTGGAAACAATACGAGTATTTCCTTGTTTTCAATCTTGAACCTCATCTGACTTAAAATTCCTTTTCCTATTTTTGATCATTTAATCTATGATTTTTCCTCCTCTAGATTGTAGCCATAGTACTCCAAGATTTTTGAAACTAGTTCACTTTATGGTAAAGTTGTGTTCTTCTTTCTGCTATCCATCACATGATGGATCTCAACATTGGCCCAATTTTTCTCAACTCTGTTTTCCAAAAACAAAACCCGAGGTATGTCCGATTTGTTTATGCAGCTTGAGTTTCTATTTCTTAGGAAAAGAACATGATTCAACGTACAGTGAATTAATCAAATATCCAAGCGTATTAAGCCAACGTGTAAGGAGTGGGAATGATGGAGCCTTGATCAGTAAAAAAAGGAAATAACAACATAATATAATTAAAAGCGTCACATTCACTTTCAAAGTTGAGAATACCATTTGAGTACTTGAGGTTGGCATAGAACAACCTCACTAAGTGGGGATATCTTTCTTAAGGTTCTTCGAAGATAAAGTTCCTCAAGCCGGCTACAGTGAAAGCTACAACAAAATTGCACTCTTTGAAGAGTTTCTCATCCAAGTAGCAAGATTCAAAGATCTCTCTATCAACATAGTATCAGATGAACTATGCTTCTTGTTCTTAGGTGGAAAATATTTTGGAGTGGTAGGAGGATGAAGGTTGGGTGACGTGATCTCTTTTGGGGGCCATAGTGGTGATGATGAAGAGAAAAGAACTTAAAAAAAAGTAAGACAATTCACCTAAAGTATGGTGAAATGAGATGAAAATGAAGAGGAAAACATACCTATATATACTCATTGACTAATAAATTAGGAGGGGGTCTCAATCAATTAGGTCATTCAATGATGCAGGTTGATGTTGGAACTAGCCGTTGCACTAGTTTTCAAAGCTATAATAGATTAGCTCATTCCCTAATCGATTATTTGGTGTGCCAAAATTTGAATTTTGAATTTTGAGCTTATCTAATCGATTAGGTTTTGAGGCTAATAAATTATTTAGTTCATTTTTCCAGAGTTTTTAGACTATTCGAGCTTTGGGTGGAATTTTTCCTTGTCATTCATGCTTCTTACACCCTCGCTTATTCAGTTTGCACCCTTCTCTTGTAAAAAGCTAGAAGCTCAGCCATTTTGTTTGAGAGAATAATTTTATATTGGTGAGCAAATAATAAAATCACTTATTCAAAGGTTTAATAATAGTTTTCCAATTATTCAACCTTTAAACAGTCTACTACCTAGGTTATCAAGTAACCTTGATAAAGACTCTCTCTTTTAAGGAAATGACAATACAATATTGTAAATCCTTCTCTATGGATCGTTGGATACAATAGTTGGTTTAAACATGAGATAAATATGTCCACCACAGACTTATCATCTTAATATACTAAGATATCATCTGATCACCATATATCAGAGATGTTAAGACCATCCTCAACAAAAAAATTCTTTGATCACAACCATTGATAAACACGATCACCGAGCATCCTTGAAACATAAACTTCAGATCAAACATTATTGTATACTCTACGGTATACACTTTGCTTTTCATAACTTCATTTATTGCACTAAGACTTCTTTAAAATTGCAAAACATCCCCATAAAGCAAACTACATTTTCACCTTTGGTACCCAAATTTTCTTGGGTCATGGTGTGTCAATAGTTCTAAGATTTCTATGGTTATTACATTTAGACCCTCTGTTAAGTTTAAATTTTGACTTAAATTGAATTATCTTTCTTGGCACTTTTCAACTCATTTCTCATGTTTTAAGGGATTTATTTCTTGTTCTTGTGTGATTCTTCACCATATTGCAAATACCTTTGGATTCTTTGATGTGTGTGTTATTATGCAGGATTTAGGCATAAAACATCAAAGATTAAGACACAAATGATTGGACAAGGAAGCCAAAAAAATGAAGAGGAATCAGCATGTTCACTGTACGAACACCAGCGAGCTGAAACCGAATGCTTGTTGTGCGAGGTCCTGGCGAAGCCCCAGCGAACCAACCCCGTTTAGAGGAAGTAAGAAAAAGGCCCAAAGTTCGTTGGGCGAAGTTGAAGCGGAGAGGTTCGCTGTGCAAAGAAGTGTTCGTACATGGAACTCAGATATTTTACAAGGGTGGTTTAACTATTCTTGAAGCACTTGAAGTGCCCAAAAGTAGTCTTCGCTGGGCGAAGAGGGTGTTCGCTAGGCGAACAGGAGAGAATTTTGTTTTACTATATATGTACTTTTCTCACTTTTTAGAAACAACTTTTACAACTTTTATAACATATTTCAGAACTTTATCTCTCTTCATTCCAAGCATATTTTTAGAGAGATAAACACAAACCTTAAGGGGAAGAAGGTAAGAGCTTCGATTTCTTGTTGGGTTTGGATGTAATCTTTTGATACTTTATGTATTTCATCTAATTTATGTTTGTGAAATAGTTTTGATTCAATATTGATGTTGTCTTTGATTTCTTATTTGTGGGTATTGACAAAACCTTTTCAAATATTAGATCTAAGATATCCATCTATCAATTAGAAATTTTTTAACATAGTCTTGTAAGTTGATATTCACTAGTATCACCTTTATTTTATTGTGTTGAACAATAGCATGAGTAGGATCAATACGGTAAATACCACGATAACGTTTTTGACGCGAACGGTATTGTGAGGATGCGTGATAATAGAGATGAAGAACTTGTTCACATACATTTGGCAAATTAGTTTAATACATATAAAAAAGGTTAAACGTATGTACGTATTCTGATCAGGGCGTTTTATCTGAATCAATCATGAATCTGATATGGATGTTATCCTTGTTTACCTGTTTATCTTTGATTTGAACCGTTATAGAAATATACTCTTTAGATCTGGATCTAGGATGAATATCTGTTAGGTTCTAGACTCTAGACATTGATTTAGGCTTAACATTTGCATGAGTATCAGTTCTTAATGCTCTATGTTGTTGAGTTGCGTGAGACATCACCAATAAGACAATACGATTGTTCTCTCGAATTTGCGTTAGACATAACCTCGGTTGTGGGTGATACATGAGGATATCAAATGAATGATTGATTTGTGTTTAACTGATTAGAAGAATTCATGTGTTATCAATTGATGAGATCCAATCCCAACAAGGCTCCATTTATTTTCAGTCTTTACTTTATATTTTCAGTCTTTATATTTTATGCTTTTATCTATGGTACCTTGAATCTTTTCAACCATAATTTCCACCACAAGCTTAGAATTATAGAGACCGTTGAACTGCGTTCTTTCTCTCACACCGATCCATATGGAGACAATATAAATCCCGGAGGAAATCCTTCAAAACTAAATTTTTTTCTTCTTGTCGCTTTACTACAGTTAGAACACCTTCTTAATTATTAAAAAAATGAATCTAGATGTCCAAATATATTGTAGTGGAAACATTTATAAACATGTCAATTTGATTTCTTCATATTAAATCTCTTACTATGTGTTCTATCAAACATAAACTATAATCCAGTTTTATTTAAGGAAGGCCTTTAACTTGATGGAAATTGTCGCGGTGAGAATCGGATATCAGGCTATTGAATCAAACTTGAATCACAAATCATCTTAATTCACCACTGATCTTTAATTTATCCAAGGGAAGGGAAAAAGAACAAATAACCCATAAACATACAATGTAAAACAATAAAGAGAATTTAAGGTTCGGGGGTTGGTTATACCTAGTGAAGGTGCTAGCATCCTAAGTATCTGTAGTACTCTACAGAAACCTCTTATTTTATTGTGTTATTTGTTATCTGTTTACTAAAGGGTAAAATGGGTAAAGTAAAAGGTGGAAAAAGAAAAAGGTAGCTCGCTAGGATCATCGCAATCCTATGCCTACGTATCCTGTATAGGAAGTTAGAGCAATCGTAGTTCGGCTCACTAAGGGTAAACAAAGTTTATTGGTTGGTTTTAGGAGAAGGGACAAGTTGTCATCTTAAGGAGAATACTCAACTTAAACCACCACAAACATGTGGAAGATGGATCTTTGCATCACATTAAGAGAAGGGCTCTGACTCGGATATAGAATCGACGAGTATGCCACATACCTCTCTCAAGTGGAAAAGAATCTAAATCTTTCTCAACTATGCCATGGGGTAGGAATATTACATCTCAACTAGGGATGAATCATGTCTAATTCTCTCATGGGAGAAAAATGGAACATAATTGTAGGTTATCTAAAGTTGAAAACATCCTAAGGGAAATTAGCCTAAGGATACAAACTAAATGTTAGTCTAAGGGAATAATCAAAGTGTATACACTAAGGTAATAGACCTACAGAGGAATAAGGATTAGTCAAAGAAGTGGGATGAAGAAGAGGGAAATTCAAAAGAGATACAATGCACATGACAGTATAGTCAACCAAAAGTCCTTCCCTTGGACTCACAACAGAGGCAACCAAAACATCAGAAGAATGTAGATGATGGACATCAAATGTCAAAGTCAAAGATAGATGATGAATATCAACATTTGAGACAAGTAATATAACATCCAATCAACTTGTCAAGTAAAGTATCACACCATGGATCAAGTATGTACCATATTAAGCACAGATGAGAAACAGGAATGCATAAGCACATAAGGATATGAAAACCTAATCAGACATTATCAATCAAGGCATCAAAGCACAAAGGGATCAAGTGAGATGAAAAACCAAAGGAGGTCAGTAACTACATCATCACACATTCAACACCTTTCATAGATTGAGAAATAAACACAAACACACCAAACAATCATCAAAACATAGTCACATACTTGCAAGCAACAAGTTCACATAAAACAAGACCCAACACGGTTCAAACATTGAAGTTAAAGCATACAACCAAGATGGGGCAATAGCACAAACATCATCATCAACTCAAGATCACACTTAAAATGCCAAGAAGGAAATAACAAACTTCATGTTAAAAGCATGTATCAAAACTAAGCATTCATCAATCCAAATCATCCACCAAAAGGAAATAAACATACAAAGAAAGTAAAGGAGGCAAATGGTCAAGAAAAAGTATTGAAACAAGGGAAGTCAGAAGTTCAAACATTGTATTTAAAGTCATCTAAAAACAACAAGCATCAAAACATTCATACCAAACATTAGTCCTAAAACTAGGTCGAAAGCAATCACATGCCATCCCCAAATCAAAGCATCATTAGAAAATAGTTGAGTGACCAAATAAATTCAAATAAAATCTCAAGCCCATGGAAAAACAATCATCAACCCTTGAGGAAAATGTTTCCAAAATGTAAGCTTAAGAACATCCTCAAAACTAGAAAACATGGCAAGCATACATCACTAATCGAGCAAGAATCGAGGGTCCAAAGAAACCACATGAAAACAAACCAAAATACAACCTTTTAGCACCTAAACAACACTCAATCAATGCTCATTCATATGTCAAAACATGGTAAAAAAGCACAACTTAAATAAGCATACACAAAGCATCAAGAAGCAAAACCTAGCTCAAGGGTGGTTTAGTAAACATCTTTTGCAAATAATTATAAATAAAATAGTAAAATAATTTTTAAAATAAAATAAAAAATATGACAAAAATCTTAAGACATCAAAGTATATGGAAAATATTTTTTTGGATTTTTAATGTGCAAGGAAAGTAAAAAATAAAATAAAAAATAAAAGTAAAAAGGAAAATAAAAATATTAAAGAAAATAAAGGAGGGGGTGTGTTAGTAGAAAACAGAACCAAGGGTTTCATTTGACACTCTCTTAGGCCATAAAAAGAAGGGGTGCGATTAGCATTTCTGCCAGGCCCATATCCAACAATGAAATAACCTTCAGAACAAAAAGGGTGGCCACACAGATCTTTTTTTATGACATGGCGCCTCATAGGCGCCACTGGACAGGTCAAATGGTCAAGAACGGAGGGACGTCTCAGACGCCGGGGCTTGGGCTCCGGTCGTATTCTCCAGCGATAACTGGTGGGGATGTCTGCAACCTCCATTAAAACTAAAAATTAAAGCCACTAATCCGCTCGAAATTTCACGCTGAATCCATTTTTGACCTTATTTTCACCATTTGAAGCCTCCAAGACACTTAAATCAAGCCACGAAAAAAGAAGTGTTCAAACTGAACTTCCATAAAACAACACAACAATAGCCCATAAATGTTTTAGTTTAATCCAAACATTCAAATATGCATCAAAACAAAACTATTGCACGTGAAATACGAGAAAAAAAGATTGAGAAAAGTTTACCAAACTTGAAGCCTTGAAAGCTCAGTTTATGCACCAATAACCTCTCCAATCTATCCCAAAAGACTCCTTATAGCTTGAGAGTGATGAATTGAGGCAGGAGATGAAAGGAAAGTTCTAGAGAAATGAGATTCTAAAAAAAAAAGATTTTTGAGAGGAGAGTGAAGTGTTTAGTTCTGTTCTTGTGAGAATCCAGATCCTCTTTGCTCTTGCTAGGGTTTTTAGAATATATAGGGTGGATTGAAGGGTTAAAATGAAGGTTAATGTGGTAAACATGCTTGGTTAGTGATTTGAGGACAATTTTGAAATATGGATGATGGTGGGAGTATGGTACGAGCATGGCAGGTTTTGGGTGGCTCCTTGGTTGCTATTTAATGCAGCATGATGGTCAGAGCACGTGGTGATGGAGCACACACTTGTTGAGCACGTTTTGTGGTGTTTTTCTCTTCTTCCTTTTCTTGGCAATTATGTTCAAAATATGTGCACATAGTACAAGACTTGGTTTAGTCACTTATGGCAATGTTTGGTAGGGTAGGAATGAGGTATCATGCACATGAAGTAGGATTAGAGTAAGGCCTGCTTGAAAACTTATGATATGGATGAATATGTTACAATATGGTATACATGATTCTCCATCCATGTAGCTCACTTTGGTCCATCATAACTTTATGGATTCTGATCCAAATTGCTAGATCTCTGGCTCAATGAAAAGTAGAGAATTTAGGGAACAAATTTCATGTTTGAATCACCTTGAAACAATGCTTGGATCCATGAGAAAAGTTGAGTTGAAAGTGTGTCCACAAATATGTCAAAGGTAACTTAGAAATTTTTCTAAGTCATGGAACTTTGACAACTTAGAAACCTTGACTTTGGAGCCTCATAACTTGAGTTCTATTGATCCAATGGAAGAGTTCTTGTTATCCATGGAAAGCTTGGAACAAGAGGAACAAAACTCATGTGGGAAGTAAATTTATTTGAAGCTTGGAAGACCATGAAAAATGTTCTTGAAGTTTGCCTCAAAAATTTTGACATTATGATCACCCTAACTTCAAGACATCATCATAACTTAAGTTGTGTTGATCCAATGGGGGAGTTTTAGGTGAGTATGGAAAGCTTGGATGACATACAACAACTTTCATGTGAAAAGGAAAATGAATTTGAGCCTAGAACCATGAGAAAGAAAGCTTTTAAAACTCATCCTCCAAGTTGAAATTTCATACTTAGAAAAATTCTAAGTACCAAATGCCAAAATCTTGTTTTTCCTAACTTTGAGCTCTGATTACTTGAAATCCATGCCTTTTTTGAGGATACACCCATATTGACAAAGTTGTAGTATGGAAAGAGCTCTTCAAATTGGTCTTTGAACCAAGGAAAATGGATGTGTAGATTGTGATTTATGACCTTTGCAAGTTGGCATGCAATCACTTAACATCCATAACTTAGAAAAATTCAACTTTCTTCTTGTTGCCCTTTTTACATGTAACCTCCAATTTCTTGATTTTTCTTGATTGATGATGACCCAACACACATATTATCATCATTCATGACCTGAGGGGGCCCTAGTTGACCAAGATTCCTAAAAGTCAAACCCTGATTTGGAGGAATGGTTAACTTTTCATCAAATGAATCTTCACCTCCTAATCTTCAATGAAACCAACCTCTTGAACAAATTGAATACCATTGATGGACTCCAAGGACACATTTGTATGTCTTGAATCATGTCCCAAGGCTTGAGATCATGTCTTGACCTAAAAGCCAAGGATTGTAGTTGACTTTGGTTAAAAACCCTAGTTTCATGACCAGATGGACTTGACCTGTGAAGAACTTGATATGAGGCCATTTTGTGCTTGTCATTTGATGAAGATTAGACTCTTGGGAATGTGAGAACTTGATTGGTTGATGATCCACTCAAAATTGACTGACCAATCCTTGAGGCCCTTTGGAGTAAACCCTAATCCACAGATGAACAAAAGCAAACAACACAAAGCTAAAAAGATGGGTTAGTCATGGATGCATGATTGACCTAGAATGGTGCAAGATGATGCAAAAGGAGGTGGAATCTTAAGGTTAAAAATTAGGGTGTGATAGAAACAACTCAAGGTTTTCTTTTCCCTTGGGAAATTTACTTAGGTTTTCATGCAAATATTTTACTTCATTTTTCATTGAGACACAAACATCACATGTTTCAGCTAGGTTTCTAATATTGGCTATTTTGTGCTTAAGAGTTTCATTACTCTTTTCTAGAAATTTGAGATAATCTTTAAGGTCTATGTTGGGCTTGTTAATATTATAATTTTCTATAATTAACTTAGTAATTAATTTAAACAACTTCTTGTAAGATAACTTTGTTACGTCATGGTTATATTCTTCATAAGATGCTTTTAAACAAACTTCATATTCTTTGTTAGACGAAGATTCTTTGAAGGTTCTATTTGATGTTGACTCTTCTAGGTTCCTCCTTGATGTTGAATCTCCAAGTGTATTGTTCGTTGAGACTTTTTTTTTCTTTTCTAAAATATTCCACTAGAAGAAACTTCTTCTTCATATTCTCTTCTTGATGAAGTACCTTCACTTGAGGTTGAATTCTCCAAGGATCATTTAACTCTCGAGAATGTCCAATCAAAGGAGATTACTAGATTTGATTTGTTTACGCAAGCGTTTGTTGATGAAGTTGCTAAAGATTCTTCTATGCCTTCATCCTTGAGTAGATGCATTAGTTCATTCAATTTCTAAATGATTTCTTCATTCTTAGATCTTTTATGAGAATCACAAACATTCTCATCTCCCGATTCAACGATTGGATCAGATTTCTGATTTTGACTCTTAGATTTTTTTTAACACAAAGTTCTAATAATATTTTCACCGTTTCTAAAAGTAAAACAACATTTTTAAAAAAGGCATTAATTTTCTTTGCCTTGGGTGTTCATTTTCTCTTGTTCGATACTTGGAGAAACTCCATATATCATCCCAACAGTGTCCCACATTTCCTTGGCGTAATTACAAGAGTTGACATAAAAGAATTGATTATCATCTAAAGACATAACTAAAAATTTTTTAGATTGAAAATCAATTTCAAACTTTTTCTTTTCTTCCAGGGTCCAAAGAAAAATTGGTTTATCTACTACTTCTGTATTTACTTGGTGAGTAGGAATAAACTGACCATTGATTATAGTTTCTCACAATTCAAGATTAAAACATTGAATAAATATTTTAAATTTAGCTTTCTATAGTTCAAACCTCTCACCATTAAATGGTGGAGGTGTGTTTAGGAAATTCCTCTTATTAAAGACAGTGTTGTAAATCCTCCTCCTCTTGAGACAATTAGTCTTTAAACAAGAGCTAGGCTACGATACCACTTGTTGAACATGTGACTCCATACACAAGAATGAGGTGGGTGGGTAGGGGTGAATTATGGAGGTTTGAAAAACAATAGTTTAAACCAAAATAATTTTCTAAATCAGAGTTTGAAAGTATTTTCTAAAAAGCATTTGGATATGCAGCGAAAAGTAAGGATGCAAAAATTAAGCGGAAAATAGAAGTTAAAGGAAGAGATATAACACCCGAGATTTATATATGTTTGGTCTTAAATAAATGACCTACTCCTCTTCCCAAGAATTGATCTTGAGAGTATCCAATAATGCTCGAGAGCTTTTAGTAGGTTAAGTCCAAGAATTCCCTTATGATCTTGAGGGCTGATCAGAACTTGAAGTGGGCCAAGAGAGACGTCTGTGATGCTGGGTGTGTGAGATGAGGAGGGGGTGTACCTGTAAGGCACTCTGATGCTAAAGTAAGAATCAGGAGAGTAAAAAGGCAAGTACAGAAGTATGTGTTTCTTAGGATGATTTGGAATACTTGACCCTCTCAAATGAAAGGGTTTTTATAGTGCCCCCAGCGCGTGGCCAACGGTCCCTATTTTCGGGGCGAAATAAC
The DNA here is from genome assembly GCA_022829125.1 of Lathyrus tuberosus. Taxonomy (NCBI): domain Eukaryota; kingdom Viridiplantae; phylum Streptophyta; class Magnoliopsida; order Fabales; family Fabaceae; genus Lathyrus; species Lathyrus tuberosus. The sequence goes on along the minus strand of JALAZF010000141.1, from coordinate 5,710,213 downwards.
CGTTTCCTGAAGAATAGGTAACTGCCAGAAACTAGTCGTTAGGACGGGCAGAGGTGCCTGAAACTAGCTGTTGCCACGGGAAAAGGCGCAGTTGCGAGCACGGGCGTCGTGACTGTTTCTGGATGGTAGAGTCGTGCATGACGGGCAGGAATTCCGAGGAGGACCAGGTGACCCTGTAGTCCCTCTGGCCATATGTGCCCGGTAGAGGGGCAGAAAGGTAAATACTTACCCACATTGGCAGGACTTAGGCAATTGGGCCGTTTTGGGAGCAGAAGTGGATTGAGCCATCCCTAGCATTGGTCTAGTCCGGAACAGGAGCCCCCCAAGTCGTTGTTCCCGAGCATGGGAGTGATGACTTAAGGATAGCTCGCTTCCCCGCGGAGCTCTAAAAGGGGTCGTTGTTTGTCGATGAGGTGGAGTCGTCCTTTGATGCCCGAAGGTTTTGGTGCCTGTGGGATGCATAATGTTGCGGGGAGACCAACGGTTAAAGTAATCTGAAGAGACGTGATGCCACATGTGCCTCGATCCTTTTGCAGCATTAATTGCGTCATGATGGTTATGCTAGGGTCATGATGGTACCCATAGCCGCGCGTGCTCGTGCACGTGCCTTCAGAGTGTTTATAAATAGAGGGAGAAGCTGCTCATTTGAGCTTTTCGCTTCTCTCTCCCTCCTCGTTCTTCTTTCTGAGTTTCCAGTCTGTTGTTGCCGTCAGCCACCGTATCTGCCACCGTACCAAGCTCCGAGCAAGCTCTTCGACCCTTCAAATCTTCCCCGACCACGTAAGTCACTTACTTCTAGCTTTGTTTCTAGCTTTTTGCTTTCGTTTTGTTAGAATGCATGTGGCTAGGATGACTTTAGGTAGATACCGTAGCGTTTTCCGTCGACTGTTAGTGGTAGACGGTGGCTTGGCCACTCTCTGCTGCTGCCTTGGTCCCGGAGCTTTAAGGGACCGTAGAGTTAGGTTGTTTTCAACGCTGTTGCGATGACGAGTGTGAGCGTATTCGGTAGAGCTCATGAGTTTTCCAGCGCTCTCATGAATTTTTCAATGAATGTATGAGTTTTCCGGTGGAGCTTCACACGGAAAATTGGGTAGCGGCCCAGGGAGATTTTCCCCGTACATGCAGGAGTGGTTGCCTCTGGGCGTCTCCTCGCACACTACTCTCGTGCCATTTGATTTAGGGCTTAGATTGGGGACGTCTCCCTTGACCCTTTGTGCTCCCTTTCACTTGACTAGCGGTAGAAGGGTGGATTTGATTTTGCTGTCGAATTCACTTTTGTCCTCTGCTTTTCAGGTGAACGAGATGGCACATGAACCCGAGAAAGAGATTCTTATCGACTCGTCTGAGGAGAGCTCCTCGGAGAGTAGTGATACTGAGGCTTCAACCGCCCCTAGTGATGTCGGGGAGAATCCCGAGCATGCTTCCTCGGAGGAATGGACAGTTGCGGAGCCCGCTGAGCATGCCTCCATCTTTGCTTCATATACAGGGGACGTCTTCACGAATTTGGGGCCAGACGGGGAGTGGAAGGTGCACTTCCCAAGTCAGGACGACCGCATATGTACAGATTACAGGGAGAGGTTCCCGATGTACGTGAATGCTTTCAAAGATATAGGGCTGAGGCTGCCCTTTACCGACTTCCAGCGGTTCGTCTTCGTACACTTGGACCTAGCCCTGTCACAGCTGCACCCTAACTCATTGGCGTTCATCCGTGCTTTCGAGCAGACTTGTGAGTTCCTAAAGATAGGAGATACTCGGTGTAGCGGGGAAATTTGTGAGTGTAAGCTATTGATTAACTTAACTCAAAAATAAGCAAGAGTCGCCACCACACTTTTATTTTTATCCATAAAGGAAAGGAAAAAAGAGCGAACAAAATCTAAAGAGATAAGGGTAAGGGGGGTTGGTTACGCAATGGGAAGGTGTTAGCACCCAAAACGTCTATAGTACTCTATAGGAACCCTTTGAAATATCTACCGCTTTTTCGTTTGAAAATGGTTTTCTTGTAAAGAGATTGAGGAGATGAGAGGAGAATTATTTTTTAAGATTTTTGTGTTTGGAGAGACTTATCGCCTCATGCCTACGTACCCACGATGTGCAATGTAGGATCAAAACCTCGTAGTTCGTGGTACAAAGAACAAAAATTATTGGTTATGGTTTATTTTATCTTGAAAAAGACAACCTGTCATTCTCAAGAGAGAATACTCAACTAATTACCCAAAGGTATGGGAAAGTGGCATTTGCATCACATTAAGATGGAGGATTTGCTTGGATTAACATCAACAAGACTAATCACTTCAACATCTAAGTGGAAAACGACCATACTTTCAACAAAATACCATGGTTAGGAGTTTTACATCTCATAAAAAAAAAGACTCATGTCTAATTCTTTTAAAAAAATTTAAAAGAAAAAGGTGCACAAAGCACAAAAAATTTGGATGAGTTTTGTATTTTTTGATTTTTATGAAATAGTCAAAATATAGTTAAATGGATTGACATTTATTAAGAAAACAAAGTTTAAAAAGTCACTTGACAAAAGTCAAGGTTTTATTATGAAAGTGGTTTTAAGTTTGAAAACAAGAAGAAGATTTTGAAAAAGGGAAAAGATTTTGAAAATTTAAGAATGGGGAGGAGAAGAAGTGACAATCCTAATGCATAAAATAAAAGCTAGGGAAAAGAAGGATCTAACCAAAATGGAGCCACTTCAAAGTAATATTAAAAGAATTCCATCCTTAAGCAAATTGGCCAAATAAAGGCAAGTCTTCAATCCATACTCCAAGCAAAGGGATAAGAAGTCCTAATTCTAGGTCCATAAGTCCAATATTACTTCAAAAAAGGTCCATAAAGAGATCACTCCAAAGCATAGGATAGTAACCAATAGTCCAAAATGAGGAGAATTAAGTTTTTTATGGTTTTATCCTTTATTAATGTTTTAAGTCCAAGTGGACAAAGAGAAAAAAGGCATAAGCATAAACATATGTCCAACGGACAAAGGAAAAATTGCGGAAACATAAACATATGTCCAACGGACAAAGGAAAAATTGCGGAAACATAAACATGATATGGAATGATAATAATGAAGCATAAAAGAAATAAAAGAGATAAGGAGCGAGAAGGAAACATAAACAAAATTAAAATAATAAAATTGTTAGTAAGTTAGTGATAGTTGTTTGTGTTAGTGATCAATAACAATCGAATAATTGCACTTAGGTCAAGGTTGATGAAACTTATTAGAGGATTGATAAGACCAAAGCCTCCTAACAATAAGTTTCATGAGTTGTGAACCATAAGACAAATAATCAATCATTCTTGATAGTTTCCGATACGGGACAAATATTGCGCTATGTTAAGCAATCACCGAGTAATTTACGAAGTAATTACCCTACAATGAGGCCGGTTAATAACTCTATGTGCTAATGTACGCTAGATGAACGATATATAGATCGTCATCCGAAAGCGATACCGCACGAAAAGAAAAATGGTAACGATCTCGTCTTGCTCGAAATTCACCAACGGAATTCCAAGATCTTAGACTTTCATCGATAAAAAAGAAAAAGAATCAAGAAAAGTGGATCTAACATTTATGATCCACACAACAAACAACAATGCAAATAAAATCAAGAACAAAAAGATAAAAGTAAAAATAAAGCCAAAAATATCTTTATTTGAAATATTTTCTAAGAGTTTTCTTTAAAACATTAAAGAGAAAGAAAACAAATGATAATATCTAAAAAAATTTATAGAAAAAAAAAAGATTTAAGCTAAAAGAAATAAAGAAAATAAAAAAAAGAAAATTAAAAAGAGAGGGAGGTGCCGTAGAAAGATAATGGCGGTGAAAATGAAGTAATTCACACGGTCCTAAGGCCCAATGCATTTTAGAAAAGAAAACATTAAAAAAAGTCCAAACAAATACAATAAAAGAAAAAATGAAAAATAAAAAAAATATGATTATCTTCTTCTCCTTGAAACCACGCTGCCACTGTTCCTCTTCCTCTTTCATACACGACGGCGAGATTCCTTCCATTCATTCTCCGGCGAACAAGATCCAGAACGACAACATCACTCAAGTCTGGCCAAGAATCAACATAAGCCACAACGAAATTACCTCTTCTAATCGTCGACGAGATGCAAAATTCCGGCGATGAATTTTCTTTCGGTAATGAGCTTATTCTTTTCTCCTCTGCTCTTTTCTTTTTTTCGTTCCAATTTCTTCTTCTCGCGAGTCACAACGAGTTGTTGTTGATGACTTTGTGATTGGAATTAAAGAGAATCAAGAAATCTTGAATCTGAAGGTTTGATTATGATGATGATGAATTGGAAGTTTCAGTTTGGTTGCAGGTTATGGAATTGTTCTACAGTGATGTATGAGTATGAATTGGTGAGCTTCGATTTGTGAAGATTGGAAGAAAATTGGTTCACGGAGCTCGTGCGGAATTTTTTTTGGTTTATGATGAATTTGGAAGAAGATGATTGAAGCTTGGAATTGAAGATAGTGGAGAGATTTTTGCAGCAATTCAAAGGCTCTCCAAGCTTGAGAAAATGGAAGAGGGGAAGGCTTTATTTATAGGAGAATTGGAGGTGAATTTGGAAGCTGAGTTGATGCCGTTTTAAAATTATTTTCTGCGTTTTTATTCAATTTGTGTTGCATTTTGTTGTTGTTTGCGAGCAATACATTGCTGCGTTTTAATTTCTTTCTTTGCGTTTCGCTGTAGCTATTGATGCTCACGTGGTTGGTGTTGGCTTCATAATGTTGAAGGCTTGGCTTTGGTAGTAGATGCTTGCTTGTAACTTGACGTATTGCTTTGGGAGTGCAGCATTCGGTTTTGACACGGCTTGGAGAATGCAGTTGAAAATTGTTCTTTTAGAAGCCGATGTATACGGCTTGGCATATTGTTTCACGGCTTGGCATGGCATGAAAAGTGGGCCGTGTGGGATGAAGGCTTCATGAAGTTATCATTCCATCAATTTTGTTATAGTAAAAACTGTAATGGGCCTAATTGACATTGAAGACTTTTGTGAAATGGTTAGAAGCAAAAATATTATTGAAGAAAAAAATGAATAATTTGTTTTATGATGTGAATACTTGAATGTGAATTTAGAAGTGTGAATTGGATACTACATTGGATAAAAATGATTGAATGGATTTAGAAAAAATGGATTTGAAAAGGATATTTGGATATTGGCTAATAGAAATGAAAATGTAACTTTTTAGAAGTTGGATAATGGACATGGATTTATGGATATAATAGATATTGGAAATGGATAATTGAAAAAAATGAATTTTGGATGATTGATATTTTAAAAAAAAAAAAGGGTAATGGATATTTGAATTTGAAATTGAAATTGGTTAGAAAAAAAAAAGAAGAATAATTGAAAATTGGTTAATGAATGAATAATGGATATTTATGGATATTTTTTTGAATAAGATGGATAATGGAATTTTGTGAATTGGATTTAGATGGTAATTGGATATGAATAAATGGACATAATAAAGAAAATGGATATTTGAAATATTTGGATAATTGGAAATGAATTTAGAAATGATATGGGATATAGGTTTAGAAAGGAAATGGTTAGGAAAAAAAAGGATAAGGGTGGACTTAGGAAAGAAAAGAATCTTGAATCCTTGAAACATGCCTTAAATTCCAAGCAAGCTATGAACCATGAATCTTCCAACTTCAACTAAATCTTGAGTGAAACAAACCCTTGAGAATTTAATGCCATGATGAGTCCAAATATCAATACTTGCATCTCAACCAACAAAATGCCTTGATTTAGCAAACATGGACATGAAACCTTCCAAATTCTACACCTTGAATTATCACCATCAAAATCCACTGATGCACTAAACTGAATAACAACCAAACCCTGATTATGGATCATCATTGAAGAAAATAAATCCATAGATGAACCACTGATGAATGAACACTCAATCAAGATAATCTGGACCAAGCTTCTCATAAATTATAGATTGATAATCTGATGAATTCCAGTACAGGACAACTTGACCTTTAACAGTCATTGCTTGAGGAATAGACCACTGATGCAAATACTTGCAATTGAAGCAACCTTGATGGTTTGACCAAGGTGAGGTCAAACTTCCATCTGATATTTAACCAAAACTGAACAACCACACTTGTTTCCAAGCCATGTCTCTGCCATCAATCTCCCTGCAAAACCCTAATCACACAGAGAAGAAGAAACAAACAAAAAAAAAGCAAAATATTTTTGGTATTTTGGTTAGAGGTTAGTAAACAGAAATAAACTTAAAGCAAGTAATAAAAACACACTTATATTAGTGATCTTGTTTGTGGTATGAGATGCAAAATGATATGTGGGATCTTAGGGGTAAAAATTAGGGTATTACAGCTGCCCCTATTTAAGTTTCTTCTATCCGGAGATAAGAAGATGGACATCTTTGTCTCGACGAGATAGAAGAGACTTAAATATAACAATAAACCCAATTTTTGGCCCTAAGAGACCACAAAATGATATGATTATGCAAATGGTATGCAGACACAAGACCACTGTAAGGAGAATATGCCACAGTAGATAAACAAAACGAAGAACGGGAGAAAGAGACTCCACCGGTGAAACACACCACAGGAGACCAACAACTAGCCGGGGAACACACCGCACAACTACTGGGACTCAGCTGAGGAAAAGATTCAAGTTGGGGATAACTGTATATGGAAATAAACCATAACACAACAAGGATATAACTCAACAGGGAAGACTTAGCACAGCAGGCTCCACTGGGGAAAAGCAATACCTCAACAATGAACTGTCTTATCAAACCGAAGAGACTAACCATCCATCTGAGTAGAAAACCTCTACAACGAACTGTCTCGTCTAACCGAAGAGACTTACCATTCATCGGAGTCACAAAATCTCAACAATGAACTGTCCCATCAAACCGAAGAGACTTACCATTCATCGGAGTCACAAATCTCAACAACGAACTATCCCATCAAACTGAAGAGACTTACCATTCATCGAAGTCACAAATATCAACAACGAACTGTACCGTCAAACCGAAGAGACTTACCATTCATCGGAGTAACAAAATCTCAACAATGAATTGTCCCATCAAACCGAAGAGACTTACCCTTCATCGGAGTCACAAAATCTCAACAACGAACTGTCCCGTCAAACCGAAGAGACTTACCATTCATTGGAGTCACAAAACCTCAACAACGAACTGTCCCGTCAAACCGAAGAGACTTACCATTCATCGGAGTCACAAATCTCAACAACGAACTGTCCCATCAAACCGAAGAGACTTTCCATTCATCGGAGTCACAAATATCAACAACAAACTATCCCATCAAATCGAAGAGACTTACCATTCATTGGAGTCACAAAACCTCAACAACGAACTGTCCCATCAAACCGAAGAGACTTACCATTCATTGGAGTCACAAAATCTCAACAACAAACTGTCCCATCAAACCGAAGAGACTTACCATTCATCGGAGTCACAAATCTCAACAACGAACTGTCCCGTCAAACTGAAGAGACTTACCATTCATTGGAGTCACAAAATCTCAACAACGAACTGTCCCGTCAAACCGAAGAGACTTACCATTCATCGGAGTCACAAATCTCAACAACGAACTGTCCCATCAAACCGAAGAGACTTACCATTCATCAGAGTCACAAATCTCAACAACGAACTGTCCCGTCAAACCGAAGAGACTTACCATTCATCGGAGTCACAAATCTCAACAACGAACTGTCCCATCAAACCGAAGAGACTTACCATTCATCGGAGTCACAAATCTCAACAACGAACTGTCCTGTCAAACCAAAGAGACTTACCATTCATCGGAGTCACAAATCTCAACAACGAACTGTCCCATCAAACCGAAGAGACTTACCATTCATCGGAGTCACAAATCTCAACAACAAACTGTCCCGTCAAACCGAAGAGACTTACCATTCATCGAAGTCACAAATCTCAACAACGAACTATCCCATCAAACCGAAGAGACTTACCATTCATTGGAGTAACAAAATATCAACAATAAACTGTCCCATCAAACCAAAGAGACTTACCATTCATCGGAGTCACAAAATCTCAACAGCGAACTGTCCCGTCTAACCGAAGAGACTTACCATTCATTGGAGTCACAAAATCTCAACAACAAACTGTCCCATCAAACCGAAGAGACTTACCGTTCATTGGAGTAGAAGAATCTCAACAACGAACTGTCCCGTCTAACCGAAGAGACTTACCATTCATTGGAGTCACAAAAGGTAATAACTGCATCGCCTCAGGCTTCTCAAATAAAGGAATGCCACGAAACAGTATTGAACCTTCCAAAAGGGAAGTCATACGGAGATTTCAGCTGAAGGGCGCAGAATCCTCAAAGGTGCAAAATAAATGCACTCTCAATCGAGGTTTCACAGCATAGAGATCCAAACAAATATTGCAGGCGACCAAAGTTCAATCCAGGAACAATCTGGAGAGAAACAGTCAAACAAGACTCATCCCGAGGAGGAAATATCTCAACTGGGGACTAATTCCATCCAGATAATGAACTGGGAAGGAAATTGAATCAAGATCTTCCACGAGAAACAAACTCAGTGGGGAATTATCAAAGATAGGCATTTTTCTGCTTACGGGTCAACGCTCTAAATGGAGAGAGGACACACATGCTCTACGGGGATAACAACACCAGAGAGCAAAGAAGCACCAACACAAATGCAAAATGAAAAATGCAACAACAAAATGCTATGCACAACAAATGAATGCGCATGCGATGCTTATGAGTATGAATATGCTGACAAAACAGACATAAAGATAAACAGAGGGTGAAAAAAAAACATCACTGAATACTCGGCTAATCTCAGCAAGATGGAGATATCATTAGCAACTCTGCTAGGCATTTAGCTGAAGAAATCTTGCAAGAGATAAACAAAAGCCATCAAAGGAAAATAAATCCTACTACAAGGCTCAAATCTTGCTGGAGACACGAGAACACTCTCAGAGGATTAACCAATTTTGAGCAAATCATCCTGGACTTGCTGAGAAAACAGCAATAGGTCAAGCTGTGGGGGATTTTAGATCAATACTCATAAAAAATGAGAGAAAACCCAACAGGTGACTAAAAAAGATCTCATCAGCGACTTCACTAGGAGGATAAATCTCTGAAAAATAATCCGGAGAGAAGTACACCTTGGGCCTGCCAGGGAAATGAGAAGTTAACCTCACTGCTTTATGATTGGAGAGCAAATGAAACAGTAATGCTCTGTCTCTGCTGGGGAATCAGTAAGGATAAATCATTCTGGTGAGAAATACAACCACAGATAAGAATCCAACAAACAACCACCAAGTCCATGCTTCTTAAAGGAAAAAACATGGCTCTCTGTTTGGGGATATCCAAAGCAACAACAACACGTCTAGAGGGTAAAACTCTGAGTGAAGATTCCTCATATCATTTCGGCTGGGGACAGCAAAAATGAATCTCTGCGTGGGAACTACCATTAAGGAGAAGTGGACCTCAAAACTACTCAACTGCCTGACCATAACATAATCAGCTGGAGAGGATTCAGATCAAGACCTAACTGGGGAGAAACCAAACAGCATTGGACCTTATGAATTCAACACATCATAACCACCCTATCACCTTGTCAACAACTGATCACATTCATGGGAACAAGTTCTGCTGAGGAAATATCAACAAACTCTACTGGGGATCAGTTAGTAAATTCTGCCAAAGGAGCGAGAACGAACCCTACTGAGGAAATATCAACAAGCTCTACTGGGGAGATATCAACATGAACAAACTCTGGTTGAGAGCATACCGAGTTCTGCTGTGTTAAATCATCCATATAATAATTAACTTTTGCCCCAAGCTGCGTAGTATATAAGAAATTTTCCTCCAGAAACTTTGTACCATAAGGACTTGAAATAATCTGCCCCAGTGTCTTCAAACTCTGAGAGATTCATCGAATCTCGACGTAACTGCCCCAGATTCACTGAACTTGGCGCATTCTTTGATCAATGGAGAATTCATGCTTTGCCCCTATGAAAACATCAACTAGGAAAACAAACTTGCTCATACTCAACAAAATCTCCAGGAAACATGCCCCTGGATATGATCATTCCTTGAAGTGATTGGCCAATTACTCATCAGAGTTTCAGGTCTCAAAAGATTAAGCTTATCACTGATGCTCAAATGTAAGCTTCTATGATGTCAACAAATGTATGCAAGCAGAAAATGTCAATTCTGAGAATGATAACTCTAACGCAATTACACATATTAGTCTTGAAGTTTTTACTGAAAAGATGTCGCAAAACCTTGTGAATGAATCACTAGCTCATATACGACATTCATTTTTGAATGCACATGCAATACCAACAAAGATCTTTTAGCACAACTCATGGGAGTCAGGAACGCTATCTCGTTTGGAGTATGCTCTCAAAGTAAACCCTACTTCAATTAGGTCTTTTGAGGGTTATAACTTGGCCTGGTTCACGGTTTTTTCAGAAAAAAGGATTTTTAGGCTCAAAATTTATTTGTACCCACCCAATCTCCGTGATGTTCTTCAGTCCTACCTTTAGTTAATTTTGACACAAATTTTCATCTCTCAAAAGAATAAAACTGATGGTTTAAGAATCAATGAGACTTCTTGGGGAATAACAATCACCCTTTTGTCTTTTGACTTTGTAGTCACACAGATTTGTTCAGGATTTTTCTTTGTAGTCATTTCTTTTCGCTTTTTGCGTTTTTCATTCTTTTATTTTCCCTAAATTTTGCCTGGACTGATTTTTTTGAATTTTTGATGTCCAGCGGGATGCCCCAATTTTTGCCTAGGTCACAATTCTTACGACTTAGCGGGCTTTTATTTTTCTTTTGATTTCTTTCTTTCTCTTTTTTTAGAACAAATCATGTGACATTGGCTTATTTGACATGTTAAAAGGGGTTGTGACTGCCTCTACCCTTTGGAATGAGGGATAACCATTGTGGTTGGTTCTTAGATACACACTCCTTTTGAAATTTGGACACTTGGTCAAATTAACTGAAGACTACCCTGCCCCAGGTTAAATGTAAGGGTTTTTTCATTTAGAAAAGAAACTCCTACTTCAAGGCTCAAAGGGGTTAACAAGGGATTATCTTCCTTATATCTCCGGTGTTTGGGAATTTGAAACAATGCCTGTACATCATCAGCAGGGTCTTATTCAAAAGCACACAACCATAAATTTTGCGTTTTCACTTCATCACCCTCCCTCCAAGAGTTTAAATAAGAAGTTGGTATTGCAAATGCAGGAAAAACAAATTACGAGCAAATGCGAATGGATTACTTCAAGACAAACATACTTATTGCATTATGATTAATATTCAAAATCAAACAAGTTCTACATGCAAACAAAGCAATAACAATCATAAAAGATTACAAATGAAAATGCAGTAATAAACTTGAGATCTGAAGAGATTGTCTCAATCTGAGCTTGAGAGGACACCTTCAACTCTCTTGGGAGACACAGAAGCAAATGCACGAGCGTTGAGGGTCACTCCACTAACATCGGCAATAGGAACCTCCTTGAGTTTTTATCTTCATCATCATAAAGGTGTTCCACCCACAAATGGGCTTCCTCCCTTGAAGGTCAACACCTCATCGTCGATCATTTCTGTCACCGGGTGGACATTCTGAGGATTTGGCATATACCTCGAAAATCGAGAATCTTTTTCAACAACTTGACCAACCAGATCATTTTGCACAGGTCGGGATCGAGTAGGAACATCCACTTGTGGAACATCATCGTCCAGAGGAGAATCATACATCAGATTGGTCATCACTGTAAAGCCTGACATGAAATCATCATCTTTTGTCCTCTCCATGTTCCTTTAGTAACTACCTCAAACTTGGTACGAATGCCAGAAAATCAGCTAAATCCTCTTCTTTCTCTGATTAGCCCGAGTATTATACTGGTGCGACAACTTGTCTGAACGAAGACCGAGAAAAGGAAGCACATAAGACACCTGGAAAGGCAAGAAACAAATGCAGAATGATGCTTGATGCAAATGCAATGCAATATGAATGCAGCAGACAAGGGATCAAAGCTTCCAAAAATTCTGAGAAACTGCTGCGCTGATGGTTGGATGAGCTCAAAGGTCCGCTCTGAAGAGAAAACCGGAATACCAGGTTGATAAATCCATACTGATAAGAAATCCAAAGTACCGGGCATGTTAAAAGTCAGGGTTTCCTGTAAAGCTGTAAACAACCCGCCCCTCTCACATGTGTGTACTAGAAGGTGAGGATCCTCAAATTCGGGTCTCAGAATGAGAAGCAATAGCACATTCAGCCCGAAGGATACAATGCTATCGCCAAACAAAGAGATCGTCCTCTAATTCACCTCAAAATAAAGAGGGGTCATCCTAAAAGGTCATCCAGACTTAACAACTCTTCCAGATAGCTCTACCCTCGTGGGAAATCCACAATGCAGAATTCTCTAGAGAGAACCACATCCAGATTGTGTTTCATATTCCCTCCTCGAACCGAGATGGAACGCGAGAGGATATGAAACACGCTAATCATAAGTGCACTCAGGCCTGGGTATTGGGCCTATCTCTCAGAATACCCCATCCCAACCAGAACAAACAAATAACCAGCAAATCAAACAAAAAGCGATAAATAAATCAAAGTAGGCTAAACCCCTCAAGGGATGGACCAGCAAGAGGTCAATCTTTCCCCAGCAGAGTCGCCACTTTTCTGTAGCGGGGAAATTTGTGAGTGTAAGCTATTGATTAACTTAACTCAAAAATAAGCAAGAGTCGCCACCACACTTTTATTTTTATCCATAAAGGAAAGGAAAAAAGAGCGAACAAAACCTAAAGAGATAAGGGTAAGGGGGGTTGGTTACGCAATGGGAAGGTGTTAGCACCCAAAACGTCTATAGTACTCTATAGGAACCCTTTGAAATATCTACCGCTTTTTGGTTTAAAAATGGTTTGCTTGTAAAGAGATTGAGGAGATGAGAGGAGAATTATTTTTTAAGATTTTTGTGTTTGGAGAGACTTATCGCCTCATGCCTACGTACCCACGATGTGCAATGTAGGATCAAAACCTCGTAGTTCGTGGTACAAAGAACAAAAATTATTGGTTATGGTTTATTTTATCTTGAAAAAGACAACCTGTCATTCTCAAGAGAGAATACTCAACTAATTACCCAAAGGTATGGGAAAGTGGCATTTGCATCACATTAAGATGGAGGATTTGCTTGGATTAACATCAACAAGACTAATCACTTCAACATCTAAGTGGAAAACGACCATACTTTCAACAAAATACCATGGTTAGGAGTTTTACATCTCATAAAAAAAAAGACTCATGTCTAATTCTTTTAAAAAAATTTAAAAGAAAAAGGTGCACAAAGCACAAAAAATTTGGATGAGTTTTGTATTTTTTTATTTTTATGAAATAGTCAAAATATAGTTAAATGGATTGACATTTATTAAGAAAACAAAGTTTAAAAAGTCACTTGACAAAAGTCAAGGTTTTATTATGAAAGTGGTTTTAAGTTTGAAAGCAAGAAGAAGATTTTGAAAAAGGGAGAAGATTTTGAAAATTTAAGAATGGGGAGGAGAAGAAGTGACTATCCTAATGCATAAAATAAAAGCTAGGGAAAAGAAGGATCTAACCAAAATGGAGCCACTTCAAAGCAATATTAAAAGAATTCCATCCTTAAGCAAATTGGCCAAATAAAGGCAAGTCTTCAATCCATACTCCAAGCAAAGGGATAAGAAGTCCTAATTCTAGGTCCATAAGTCCAATATTACTTCAAAAAAGGTCCATAAAGAGATCACTCCAAAGCATAGGTTAGTAACCAATAGTCCAAAATGAGGAGAATTAAGTTTTTTATGGTTTTATCCTTTATTAATGTTTTAAGTCCAAGTGGACAAAGAGAAAAAAAGGCATAAGCATAAACATATGTCCAACGGACAAAGGAAAAATTGCGGAAACATAAACATATGTTCAACGGACAAAGGAAAAATTGCAGAAATATAAACATGATATGGAATGATAATAATGAAGCATAAAATAAATAAAAGAGATAAGGAGCGAGAAGGAAACATAAACAAAATTAAAATAATAAAATTGTTAGTAAGTTAGTGATTAGTTGTTAGTGTTAGTGATCAATAACAATCGAATAATTGCACTTAGGTCAAGGTTGATGAAACTCATTAGAGGATTGATAAGACCAAAGCCTCCTAACAATAAGTTTCATGAGTTGTGAACCATAAGACAAATAATCAATCATTCTTGATAGTTTTCGATACGGGACAAATATTGCGCTATGTTAAGCAATCGCCGAGTAATTTACGAAGTAATTACCCTACAATTAGGCCGGTCAATAACTCTATGTGCTAATGTACGCTAGATGAACGATATATAGATCGTCATCCGAAAGCGATACCGCACGAAAAGAAAAATGGTAACGATCTCGTCTTGCTCGAAATTCACCAACGGAATTCCAAGATCTTAAACTTTCATCGATCAAAAAGAAAAAGAATCAAGAAAAGTGGATCTAACATTTATGATCCACACAACAAACAACAATGCAAATAAAATCAAGAACAAAAAGATAAAAGTAAAAATAAAGCCAAAAATATCTTTATTTGAAATATTTTCTAAGAGTTTTCTTTAAAACATTAAAGAGAAAGAAAACAAATGATAATATCTAAAAAAATTTATAGAAAAAAAAAGATTTAAGCTAAAAGAAATAAAGAAAATAAAAAAAGAAAATTAAAAAGAGAGGTTGGTGCAGTAGAAAGATAATGGCGGTGAAAATGAAGTAATTCACACGGTCCTAAGGCCCAATGCATTTTAGAAAAGAAAACATTAAAAAAAGTCCAAACAAATACAATAAAAGAAAAAATGAAAAATAAAAAAAAATCTGATTATCTTCTTCTCCTTGAAACCACGCTGACAATGTTCCTCTTCCTCTTTCATACACGGCGGCGAGATTCCTTCCATTCATTCTCCGGCGAACAAGATCCAGAACGACAGCATCACTCAAGTCTGGCAAAGAATCAACATAAGCCACAACGAAATTACCTCTTCTAATCGTCGACGAGATGGGAAATTCCGGCGATGAATTTTCTTCCGGTAATGAGCTTATTCTTTTCTCCTCTGCTCTTTTCTTTTTTTCGTTCCAATTTCTTTTTCTCGCGAGTCACAACGAGTTGTTGTTGATGACTTTGTGATTGGAATTAAAGAGAATCAAGAAATCTTGAATCTGAAGGTTTGATTATGATGATGATGAATTGGAAGTTTCAGTTTGGTTGCAGGTTATGGAATTGTTCTACAGTGATGTATGAGTATGAATTGGTGAGCTTCGATTTGTGAAGATTGGAAGAAAATTGGTTCAAGGAGCTCGTGCGGAATTTTTTTTGGTTTATGATGAATTTGGAAGAAGATGATTGAAGCTTGGAATTGAAGATAGTGGAGAGATTTTTGCAGCAATTCAAAGGCTCTCCAAGCTTGAGAAAATGGAAGAGGGGAAGGCTCTATTTATAGGAGAATTGGAGGTGAATTTGGAAGCTGAGTTGATGCCGTTTTAAAATTATTTTCTGCGTTTTTATTCAATTTGTGTTGCGTTTTGTTGTTGTTTGCGAGCAATGCATTGCTGTGTTTTAATTTCTTTCTTTGCGTTTCGCTGCAGCTATTGATGCTCACGTGGTTGGTGTTGGCTTCAGAATGTTGAAGGCTTGGCTTTGGTAGTAGCTGCTTGCTTGTAACTTGACGTATTGCTTTGGGAGTGCAGCATGCGGTTTTGACACGGCTTGGAGAATGCAGTTGAAAATTGTTCTTTTAGAAGCCGATGTATACGGCTTGGCATATTGTTTCACGGCTTGGCATGGCATGAAAAGTGGGTTGTGTGGGATGAAGGCTTCATGAAGTTATCATTCCTTCAATTTTGTTATAGTAAAAAATGTAATGGGCCTAATTGACATTGCAGACTTTTGTGAAATGGTTAGAAACAAAAATATTATTGAAGAAAAAATGAATAATTTGTTTTGTGATGTGAATACTTGAATGTGAATTTAGAAGTGTGAATTGGATACTACATTGGATAGAAATGATTGAATGGATTTAGAAAAAATGGATTTGAAAAGGATATTTGGATATTGGCTAATAGAAATGAAAATGTAACTTTTTAGAAGTTGGATAATGGATATGGATTTATGGATATAATAGATATTGGAAATGGATAATTGAAAAAAATGAATTTTGGATGATTGATATTTAAAAAAAAAAAAGGGTAATGGATATTTGAATTTGAAATTGAAATTGGTTAGAAAAAAAAAAGAAGAATAATTGAAAATTGGTTAATGAATGGATAATGGATATTTATGGATATTTTTTTTAATAAGATGGATAATGGAATTTTGTGAATTGGATTTAGATGGTAATTGGATATGAATAAATGGACATAATAAAGAAAATGGATATTTGAAATATATTTGGATAATTGGAAATGAATTTAGAAATGATATGGGATATAGGTTTAGAAAGGAAATAGTTAGGAAAAAAAGGATAAGGGTGGACTTAGGAAAGAAAAGAATCTTGAATGCTTGAAACATGCCTTAAATTCCAAGCAAGCTATGAACCATGAATCTTCCAACTTCAACCAAATCTTGAGTGAAATAAACCCTTGAGAATTTAATGCCATGATGAGTCCAAATATCAATACTTGCATCTCAACCAACAAAATTCCTTGATTTAGCAAAATTGGATATGCACCTCCACCAATATTTTACACACATGGACATGAAACCTTCCAAATTCTACACCTTGAATTATCACCATCAAAATCCACTGATGCACCAAACTGAATAACAACCAAACCCTGATTATGGATCATCATTGAAGAAAATAAATCCATAGATAAACCACTGATGAATGAACACTCAATCAAGATAATCTGGACCAAGCTTCTCATAAATCATAGATTGATAATCTGATGAATTCCAGTACAGGACAACTTGACCTTTAACAGTCATTGCTTGAGGAATAGACCATTGATACAAATACTTGCAATTGAAGCAACCTTGATGGTTTGACCAAGGTGAGGTCAAACTTCCATCTGATATTTAACCACAACTGAACAACCACACTTGTTTCCAAGCCATGTCTCTGCCATCAATCTCCCTGCAAAACCCTAATCACACAGAGAAGAAGAAACAAACAAAAAAAAAGCAAAATATTTTTGGTATTTTGGTTATAGGTTAGTAAACAGAAATAAACTTAAAGCAAGTAATAAAAACACACATATATTGGTGATCTTGTTTGTGGTAAGAGATGCAAAATGATATGTGGGATCTTAGGGGTAAAAATTAGGGTATTACACTCGGCCTTTGTTCTTCACAATCTTTCACCTTCAGAGGCAGGTTTCGGGGAGAAAGTACGGTTGGGTTTCGCTGAAAGTGAAGAAACTGCTCAAGCCCTTCTTTGAGTCTATCCGAACCTTTAAGGAGAGGTTCTACATCATTGAACCTGTGTCGGAGAAAGCCCAGGACACTACGTATGAAGGGAAATTTACGATCTAAACGCAGCGGAAAACAAAAATTTCCCTTTAAAGATCCTTACGAAAGATCATGATCTGTGATAGAAAGGTTACCTTTTGTGGCGATGAAACCTTTGATTCCAAATCTATGGATGATCACGAGCGTTGTACGATGAACAGCGCCTCTACTCAGTCCACACAAACAGCTTCCTTCAGGCACAGTGCTAGCTGATTATGATTGAAGGTTTTGAGTGAGGGAGAGGAAAAATAGAATACGGTCAGGGTTTCAACAACAACTACTATTGAGCTTCTGCACACGGGCTCTATTTATAGAACTACTTGTGTGGGCTACAAGCTAAAAGCCCAACTCAATATTATTATATTATTATTATTATAATAAATATAATTGTATTATTATTATAATAACTATAAATATAATTTTATTATTATTATATTATTATAATAACTATTATTATAATAAATATAATTTTATTATTATTATATTTTATAACTATTATAAATATAATAATAACTATTATTATATTACATGGTACCTTACCATATTCCGTATTCCATTCAAGTGCACCGTACCTTACGGTGTTCCTTATTTACTCCATCTCTTCTCCAACTGTCCTTATGTGTGTGACCCTGTAGGATTTCGCGACGTTGGCAATTATATTAAATCATATATTTAACATAATAAACAGTGAGCGGTATCTAGCAACACATCACTGCTACCCAAGTCACAAAATTGTCATGTGATCTGACAAAACATTATGTGATAGTACTTGTGTACAATTACCCTTTTGCCCCTATGTCTATATTGAACACAAGGCATATACCGTGTCATCCTTCTCCAATTCAATATTGGGCCCTTAGACATTTATCCTGTTATGCAGGATGGGCAAATTCCATCTAGGATACTCATGTCCCTCAGCATGCTTTGTGAAGTTACCATCAACTGTCTTTATGATCATCCAGTTACGGATAATGTTTGATCAGTAATAAAGTACTTGACTCTACATCTAGGGTACATAGTAGTTTCAGGTCGAAGGGTGGTATACACCACTATCACCATGAGAGTAACTTATGACACTTTGCATAACATTCTATGTAGTACTCTCATAGTGGGTCAATCCAGTATAAATATTACTCCTAATATTCATACCTATGTCAAGACTTGATAACTCCTTATCCATGATCCATGAGATGTGATCATCAGTCTATCTACATAATAGTCTTAATGCTTTAAGGCTATCCCATTTCACATTAAAGCTCGACTATGGATGCTTTAAGAATAGTGTCCTTATGTTTAATGGAATCTCATGATTAAGTCATACTTAATGTTTCATTAAACGAACTAGCTATTCTAGGGACTTTATCATTTTGGAAAAACAAACATAATAAAGAAATGCCTTTTATTATTAATAAATAATTCGATACAAGTACCAAAAGTATTGGCCTCTAGGGCTTACACCAACAATCTCCCACTAGCACTAGAGCCAATCAGGCATACCCCTAATACCCATAGATCTAGTATGACCATCGTGCTTCAACTGCACAAGAGGTTTTGTTAGTGGGTCAGCAATATTGTCAAGTGTAGGTACTCTGCATATCTTCACATCTCCACGATCTATTATCTCTCGAATGAGATGATAACGCCTAAGTATGTGTTTGGATCGTTGGTGAGATCTATGCTCTTTAGCTTGTGCGATAGCACCATTGTTATCACAATAGAGATCAATGGGGTCCACAATGCTAGGGATTATGCCAAGTTCACTAATGAACTTCTTGATCCAAACAGCTTCCTTCGCTGCATTTGAGGCAGCAATATACTCAGCCTCGGTTGTAGAATCAGTAACTGTTTCTTGCTTTGAACTTTACCAGCTCACAGCGCCACCATTTAGGCAGAACACATAACCAGATTACGATCTAAAGTCATCCTTATCTGTCTGGAAGCTAGCATCGGTGTAACCAATTACCGCGAGCTCTTCCTGACCTCCATATATCAAGAATGAGTCCTTAGTCCTTCTCGAGTACTTAAGGATATTCTTGACAGCTACCCAATGAGCATCACCAGGATCAGATTGGTACCTACTCGTTGCACTTAAAGCATACGAGACATCTGGTCGAGTACATAACATGGCATACATGATAGATCCTATTGCAGATGCATATGGAATCTTATACATGCGATCCGTTTCTTCCTTTGTTGAAGGGGATTGTGTTTTTGATAGACATAGGCCATGTTGCATAGGTATGAATCCTTTCTTGGAATCATGCATATTAAAGCGTCTCAACACTTTGTCTATGTATGTAATCTGACTTAGACTAAGCAGTTTTTGTGATCTATCTCTATAGATCCTGATTCCTAATATATAGGCTGCTTTACCAAGGTCCTTCATAGAAAAGCATTTCCCTAACCAAGCTTTTACTTGTTGCAAGGTAGGGATATCGTTTCCAATGAGTAATATGTCATCTACATATAATACCAGGAAAACGATTATGCTCCCACTAACCTTCTTGTAGACACAAGGCTCATCTTCATTCTTTATGAATCCATATTGTTTTACAATTTCATCAAAATGAAGATTCCAGCTTCTGGAAGCTTGCTTTAATCCGTAGATTGATCGTTCTAACTTGCATATCTTTTGGGCTTCTTCGGGTATCTCAAATCCTTCAGGTTGTGTCATGTACACATCCTCAAGAAGATTCCCATTAAGGAAAGCAGTCTTGACATCCATCTGCCATATTTCATAATCATGATATGCAGCGATAGCAAGTAAAATCCGAACAGATTTAAGCATTGCAACTGGTGAAAAGGTTTCATCATAGTCTACACCATGAATTTGTTTATAACCTTTAGCAACCAGTCTTTCCTTATAGGTATGTACCTTACCATCCATGTCAGTCTTCTTTTTGAAGACCCACTTGCATCCTATAGGATTAATTCCTACAGGAGACTCTACCAAGGTCTAAACCTGGTTTGTGTACATGGAATTCATTTCAGATTTCATGGCTTCTAGCCACTTCTCAGACTCAGGACCAGTTATGGCCTCTTGATAGGTTACAGGCTCATCTTGATCCATGAGTAATACTTCACCTTGATCATTTATGAGATATCCATATCTCTCTGGTTGGTGACGTATCCTGCTCGACCTACGCTGGTCTTGTTCTACTTGAGCAGGTTGCTCTTCCACAACTACTTATGGTTCCTGCTCTAATTCCTCCATAGGTGTATCAATGCTTTGTGATTCTTGAATTTCTTCAAGCTCTACTTTCCTCCCACTGATTCCTTTAGAAATAAAGTCCCTTTCCAAGAAAACTCCAGTTCGAGCGACAAACACTTTGCCCTCAGAAGGATTGTAGAAGTAATACCCTCTTGTTTCTTTAGGATACCCCACAAATAAGCATTTGTCAGATTTGGGCTCAAGCTTAGTTGAAATTTTTCGTTTCACATAAACTTCACAACCCCAAATCTTCATGTAAGACATATGTGGTTTCTTACCACTCTATATTTCATATGGTGTCTTTTCAACCTTTTTGGATGGAACACGGTTAAGTGTGTAAGCTGCTGTCAGTAGTGCATGTCCCCAAAAGGAGTTTGGAAGATCGGCATGACTCATCATGGATCAGACCATGTCTAACAAGGTTCGATTTCTTCTCTCAGATACACCATTCCATTGTGGTGTTCCAGGAGGAGTGAGTTGGGATAGAATCCCACACTCTTTTAGATGGTCATCAAACTCTAGGCTTAAATATTCACCGCCTCGATCTGATCGAAGAGTTTTAATATTCTTACCTAGTTGGTTTTGTACTTCATTCTTAAATTCCTTGAACTTTTCAAAGGATTCAGATTTGTGTTTCATTAAATAGACATAACCATATCTACTGAAATCATCGGTAAATGTGATGAAGTATTGAAAACCTCCTCTGGCTGGTATGTTCAGTGGTCCACATACGTCAGTGTGTATGAGGGCCAAAAGATCATTAGCCCTTTCACCTTTTCCTGTGAACGGGGACTTTGTCATCTTTCCAATTAAACAAGATCTGCATGTATCATATGATTCATAATCAAAAGAGTCCAATAGTCCATCTTTATGGAGTTTGGAGAAGCGTTTCTCATTTATATGGCCTAAGCGACAATGCCAAAGGTAACTTGGATTTAACTCATTAGGTTTCATCCTTTTAGTATTAATGTTATAAATTGGCATTTCAAGATCAAGGACATATAATCCATTGTTCATTTGTGCAGTAGCATAGAATATATCATTCAAATAAATAGAGCAAAAATTGTTCTTTATTATAAATGAAAAACTAAACTTGTCCAAACAAGAAACGAAAATAATATTCCTGATAATTGCAGGTACATAATAACTGGTCTCTAACTGAATTATTAAACCACTAGGTAAAGTCAAAACATAAGTTCCTACGGCTAAAGCAGCAACCTTTGCTCCATTTCCAACTCGTAGGTCGACTTCACCTTTTGCCAAATCTCTACTCCTTTTTAGTCCCTGTACATTGGTACAAATGTGAGAACCACATCCAGTATCTAATACCCATGATGCAGAAGTAGATAAATTTATTTCTACCAGCTAGAGGAGGTTTTCAATACTTCATCACATTTACCGATGATTTCAGTAGATATGGTTATGTCTATTTAATGAAACACAAATCTGAATCCTTTGAAAAGTTCAAGGAATTTAAGAATGAAGTACAAAACCAACTAGGTAAGAATATTAGCATAACGTAGGAGAAAGCAGTCTCCGGAGAAAACGGAGGCTACAGAAAAAGCTGTAAAAGACCTCCTCGGGGCAAACTTTATTTCGGAAGCCAAGTACACCACTTGGCTGTCCAACTTTGTATTTGTCAAAAAATCTAATGGAAAGTGGCGTATGTGCATTGATTATACTGGTCTCAATAAGGCATGCCTAAAATATGCCTACCATCCCCAATATTGATAAACTTGTCGATAACTCTGCCGGTTTTAAACTATTATCATTCATGGACACCTATTCGGGTTACAATCAAATACCAATGGCGAAAAGTGATAAAAAATACACGGCCTTCATGACCGAGTCGGGCAATTATTACTACAACGTAATTCTGGCTGGTATGTTCAGTGGTCCACATACGTCAGTGTGTATGAGGGCCAAAAGATCATTAGCCCTTTCACCTTTTCCTGTGAACGGGGACTTTGTCATCTTTCCAATTAAACAAGATCTGCATGTATCATATGATTCATAATCAAAAGAGTCCAATAGTCCATCTTTATGGAGTTTGGAGATGCGCTTCTCATTTATATGGCCTAAGCGACAATGCCAAAGGTAACTTGGATTTAACTCGTTAGGTTTCATCCTTTTAGTATTAATGTTATAAATTGGCATTTCAAGATCAAGGACATATAATCCATTGTTCATTTGTGCAGTAGCATAGAATATATCATTCAAATAAATAGAGCAAAAATTGTTCTTTATTATAAATGAAAAACTAAACTTGTCCAAACAAGAAACGAAAATAATATTCCTGATAATTGCAAGTACATAATAACTGGTCTCTAACTGAATTATTAAACCACTAGGTAAAGTCAAAACATAAGTTCCTACGGCTAAAGCAGCAACCTTTGCTCCATTTCCAACTCGTAGGTCGACTTCACCTTTTGCCAAATCTCTACTCCTTTTTAGTCCCTGTACATTGGTACAAATGTGAGAACCACATCCAGTATCTAATACCCATGATGCAGAAGTAGATAAATTTATTTCTATAACAAAAATACCTGAAGTCGAAGTCACCACTCCATTCTTCTTATCTTCCAGGTACTTTGGGCAGTTTCTCTTCCAATGTCCGGTCTTACCGCAATAGAAGCAAGTGCCCTCCTTTGCTATACCTCCACTAGGCTTCGAATCAAGGGTAGTATGTTTGGGTTTGGCAACTTCCTTGACTTTCCATTTACCAACCTGCTTGGTGGGCCTTTTGTTCTGTTTCTTTCCATTACTGACCATCAGAATGGATTTCCCTTTTGTCTTCAGGTTTTGCTCAGCAGTTCTTAACATGCTTAGCCATTCAGGAAGAGTTTTGTCTATGTTATTCATGTTGAAATTAAGGAAAAATTGACCGAAGCTTTCTGACAACGATAACAGGATCAAATCAGTCGCAAGCTCCTTTTTTAGGGCAAATCCCAATCTTTCAAGATTCTCCACATACCCAATCATCTTGAGTACATGGGGACCTACTGGGGTTCCCTCAGAAAGCTTGGCTTGAAAAAGGGCTTTTGAAACTTCAAACCTTTCATGCCTTGCCTTCTCTTGATAGAGCATTTTCAGATGTTCGATCATATCGAACGCTGCCATGTTTTCATGTTGCTTTTGCAATTCAGAATTCATGGTAGCCAGCATGGGGCAAGCAGTTTCATTGGCATCATCGACATGCTTCTTATAAGCATCTCTTTCAGCCTTAGGAGTAGAACTAAGAGGTTCCTCATCAGGAACATGTGTCTCTAAGACATACAGCTTTCTGTCATGTTTGAGGACAATCCTCAGATTTCGGTGCCAATCCAGAAAATTTGTCCCAGAAAATTTTTCCTTATCCAGGATTGTTCACAAAATGTTATTAGATGTGTTTGTTGTCATGGTAATCTACAAAATGGAATGGAAAAATATAAGTATCATAACATATTCAATTAGACCTTTAATTAAATATGCTCCCACTATTTTACTCAAACCAAATGACCCTCATCATTTGATTCGGAAAATCCCGTTGGAAGATTTTCTAGTGGATCGAGATCCATATTTCACTTTGTTTTAAGTCAACTTTAGGCTGATTACACAAAACTTAGCTATTTAGGCAGGAACTCCTTCCAATTGTATCCAATACAATTCTCGAATGTTTCAGTTGGGTGAATAACTCCTTATTGCAATCGATCATATGGACTATTCCTAACTCTTGCTTCTAAACGCATATAATCTTATTATATTTTGTTTAGTTAAGTTTGACCCATTATTTTATAAATTGGATATTACAATTATCCCATTGCACCTTACTAATATGGAACATGCACCTCGCGTTAGGCGAAACCTACAATATTCGATACTAGTCTTGATGAGTTCTAAAACTTGGAAAGCAAAAACTTAATATTTAGTTTTGAGGGATTTTTAATTAGTTTGATCTCACCGACTTATTTATCATATAAATCGTTCCTCGCACATGCATCAACATACATATAATATATATCAACATACATACATACAAATGAAACAGTTATGGCCCCTAGCGCAATTGTTCTCCCAAGCGAATGAGAGAACTTATGCTAAATCTAATAACGATCTTCACTTCTCCAAGCAAGATCTCCAAGACTGTCCTTATTTGTTTTGTAGTCTTCTCTTTCTTCATAATAATACATTACATAAAGGAAACTCGTTTTACATACAAGGGAGTGAGATGAGAAAAGAAGTTACATGATGAGAATAAGAGAGAGGCACGACACGCAGGTCGTATTTATAAAATCCAAAACAAAGAAAAATAAACTAAGGCCATAACTGATCACCACAAGAAAAATAATAAATAAATTTTATTATTATTAATTTAAATCCTGTTTATTAAATAAATCAAATTAAATTTTCGGCGAATGCATGACCTAAAGCGCAGACTGCATTGACGCAACATTTGCGCCGTCATACTGCCTGTGACGACTGTCACAGTTTCCATGGCGACCGTCACACATCAGCCCATGACTACCGTCACAAAGCTATGGCGACCGTCACACCTGAAACTATGGAGACCGTCACGCTAACAGAACGCGTGACTTTTGATCGTAGACCTCTTTGACGGTGCAACCCTTGTACCGTCATAAACCTTGATGCAACAATTTCATACCATCAAAACACCATGATCAATAATTCAGTATGATTGATCCGTATGCTATCGCTTCACCATACTAAAGTCGGATTCCGAAGCAGATAACCACAGATCGCTTAATCGAATGATAATCATTACGTGATTTGAACTAACGAAATAAAATAGTATATCCAATATACCATCTTTGCATCAAAGTTAATCATATCACATATGAATTAGATCGATCATATATGTGTAACTTATGGACGATTGACATATCGCTGCTTCACCATACTATTGTCGGATTCCGAAGCATAGTCAATATCAATCATCCAAACCGTACACAATCTGATGCCAAAAATTCAATATCTGGATTTGATATAATTTTTACGTGTTTTAATCCAATTAAAACAAAAATGACAGAAAATAAACAATTACCAGACTCATGGTTTCGTAAGTGGCTCTGATACCACTGAAGGGAAATTTGCGATCTAAACGCAGCGGAAAACAAAAATTTCCCTTTAGAGATCCTTACGAAAGATCATGATCTGTGATAGAAAGGTTACCTCTTGTGGCGATGAAACCTTTGATTCCAAATCTATGGATGATCACGAGTGTTGTACGATGAACAGCGCCTTTACTCAGTCCACACGAACAACTTCCTTCAGTCACAGTGCTAGCTGATTACGATTGAAGGTTTTGAGTGAGGGAGAGGAAAAATAGAATACGACCAGGGTTTCTACAACAACAACTTTGAGCTTCTGCACAAGGGTTCTATTTATATAACTACTTGTGTGGGCTACATGCTAAAAGGCCCAACTCAATAATAATATTATTATATTATTATAATAACTATTATTATAATAAATATAATTTTATTATTATTATATTTTATAACTATTATAAAATTAATAATAACTATTATTATATTACATGGTACCTTACCATATTCCGTATTCCATTCAAGTGCACTGTACCTTACGGTGTTCCTTATTTACTCTATCTCTTCTCTAACTGTCCTTATGTGTGTGACCCTGTAGGATTTCGCGACGTTGGCAATTATATTAAATCATGTATTTAACATAATAAACAGTGAGCGGTATCTAGCAACACATCACTGCTACCCAAGTCACAAAATTGTCATGTGATCTGACAAAACCTTTTGTGATAGTACTTGTGTGTACAATTACCCTTTTGCCCCTATGTCTATATTGAACACAAGGCATATACCGTGTCATCCTTGTCCAATTCAATATTGAGCCCTTAGACATTTATCCTGTTATGCAGGATGGGCAAATTCCATCTAGGCTACTCATGTCCCTCAGCATGCTTTGTGAAGTACCCATCAACTGTCTTTATGATCATCCAGTTACGGACAATGTTTGATCAGCAATAAAGTACTTGACTCTACATCTAGGGTACATAGTAGTTTCAGGTCGAAGGGTGGTATACACCACTATCACCATGAGAGTAACTTATGACACTTTGCATAACATTCTATGTAGTACTCTCATAGTGGGTCAATCCAGTATAAATATTACTCCTAATATTCATACCTATGTCAAGACTTGATAACTCCTTATCCATGATCCATGAGATGTGATCATCAGTCTATCTACATAATAGTCTTAATGCTTTAAGTCTATCCCATTTCACATTAAAGCTCGACTATGGATGCTTTAAGAATGTGTCCTTATGTTTAATGGAATCTCATGATTAAGTCATACTTAATGTTTCATTAAACGAACTAGCTATTCTAGGGACTTTACCATTTTGGAAAAACAAACATAATAAAGAAATGCCTTTTATTATTAATAAATAATTTGATACAAGTACCAAAAGTATTGGCCTATAGGGCTTACACCAATAGTGAAGCCACGCGCACAGACTGCTGATCACGTCTTTGAGCCTATTCTTGTCCCTCAAAACACTGACCCCGACACTGCTGCCCTCGTTGCCTCTCTCAACAGGTCCAACCTCCTGATCTTCCAATAGGGTGAGAAGATTAACATGCTCGAGCACGTCCTCCATGAGCGACTTCCTTCGCATAAGCCTAGTAGCCTCTCCCCACATCCGCAGTTAGGAGACGATCAAGATCGGAAGAACCTAAGTCAGAAGTTGCCAGAAGACGACACTGTTCTCCTCCGCGGAGATCCAGACGTTCTCCTGCCCCGAAGAGGTCCAGGCCCTCAGAAAAACATCATGAGCATCATCGGTCACGCAAACATTCTCCACGACGCAGTACAAGTCACGGGCGTAGCTACTCCCCCTGCCGGTCATCCAGCGCGAGCAGTAATGACGATGTCTATGGACCCCTATCTCAGGAGATCATGGACACTCGTATTCCTCGCAGGCTGGAAAAGCCCCCTCCTCTAGCAACTTATGATGGGACCACCGACCAATGCGAGCATATAGAAAATATGGAAGCCATGCTCCACTACGACAACGTGAGTGGAGCCATTAAGTGTAGGTTATTCCCCATCACTCTTAGGAAGGTGGCCATAGCCTGGTATAAACGGCTTCCCCGGGGTTCAGTCACGTCTTGGAGGGATCTGAAGAACCAATTTGCCCGACACTTTACTGCTTCCCAGCGCCATCCCAAGTCGGAAGCCACTCTCGAAGCCATCATACAGGGCAAGGATGAGACCCTGCGCACATACATCAAGAGGTTCAACAAGGAAGTTGTCGAGGTCCGCACAACGGACCATATGAAGAAATATCTCCTCGAGAAGGGGTTGAGACCGAAGAGCGAATTTCACAAAGCTGTGGGCATCGAGACCCCTCGTACCTTGGCCGAACTCCTTCGTAAGTGTCGCTCCCGGGATTTTCATCCTAGTACAAACGCGAAGGTGGCACCGAAACAGAGTCGCCAGCAATGTGTATTTATCCCATGAGAGGGAAAGGAAACACCGCATAAACCTGAAGGAAAGGATAGAGCATGGTCTTGCGACCAAGAGAACTGGATTCGGGAGTCGGTTACGCGAGAGGAAGGTATTAGCACCCCCTCGCGTCCATCGTACCCGATGGGATCCACGCTTGCTTGTTTCGATCAAAGGGTGATAGAAAAGAATACTGAAAAAGAAACTACTAACTGGAGAACTGGAACAGGATAAGAGAGAAAGAGAAACAAATGTAGGGAAAATAAAAGAAGTGCTCGCATGGGCCCTACCCCACTGCCTACGTATCTCATCGGGAGCATGAGAATCAGAGCGACGTAGTTCCCCTCACCTAAGGGAAAGTTGTTTGTGTTTTTTAGGGAACGGCTAACGTTCTAGCTCAGGTGTTGCAGGCTCGCTGGTCCGAGTGCGTTACCATCTTGCATGAGAACGAGTAGGAGCACGTTCATACGTTGAGAGTGAATGAGGTGAGAAAAGAATTCCCGAAGGAAAGACGTTATTGTTTGTTTTTGTCTTTTAAGAAGTTTTTTCCATTTGTTTGCATATGATAGTGTATCTGAATCTTAGTCATTGGAATGTGTACATTCTCACATTCCAAGATGGAATGAGTAAGAAAGCGCACTAAGAGTGAAGAAGACCCTCACACCTATTTCCAATTATTAAGGTTCAAACACACTAGCATACTTGTATTTATTAAGTGTTTTTGTTGATTAAGAAATGAAGAAGTGTTTTTTATTTGTATCTTCCAACAAGTATTGCATTTAAGTCCCTCACACAAGATCAAATGTTTAACACATTGACCCAAGATGGGTTATATGCTATACATTTTAAGATTATAAGAGAAGACCCCTTATAATCTTTTCTTTATGTGAGAGGCCTAAATGCAATAAATGCCTACCTTTATTAAATGTTTTGAGTTTCCTTTAAGAGATGAGAAGAGAGACTCAAGAGAGAAGAAAGGTAAAATCTATGTGGACTAAGACTCAATCCTAATTGATTAGTTAAGGGAGTGATTCTAATGGTTTGTGAGGTTTCAATCTAAAGTCTAAAGAAAGAAGGAATTAAACAATTCACTTCTAAAGAAGAAGATGAATTGTAATTCACAAAGGGAAAGTGATGAGTTATTAAAAGAAAGCACATAAGTGCTTAACACAACACAAAATGGAATTGTAAAAGATGAAGGGATAGAAGTTTGAATATGGATTCCTTATCCACACTCAATTGAAACTTACCAAAGCCCCTACATGGTTAGTAAACATGTGTAAGAAATATAGGGAGTAAAAGAACATTTATGCACCATAAAGCTCAAAATAATTAGATGAGAAACCAAATTCTAAGGTCACAACCAGAATGTACATCACATGGTAAACAAATGATCATTATCATGCAAGTCCAAGTGGATAGGCAACAAACATCATCCATGGCATTAGAACATGCCACCATAAGAAAAGGGAGAATGAAAGATGAAAGGAAAAAGAAGAAATGTGCATAAATGGAACATGTAATCCATGGATCAGAATTGAAATGAAATGAAAAATGATTTCACAAACATCTCACAAGTATTCATGCATGACACATCAAAACATTTAAGAAGTGATAGAAGAAGTAGAATTGAAATGGAAGTTCCAAACAAAGGAAAGTGCAAACACAACATGTTAAAGGTGCACAAGGTTCAAATGATAACCAACATGCAAATATGACATATGATATGTATCAATGACCTATAATGTCAAGAGTGTAGTTCACAAAATAGGCAAATGATCATGCAAGTATGTCCAAAAGAAATCATGTAAACATGCACAAAAATTACAATGATGTGACATGTTATAATGCTTTAAATGAAATGCATCAAACAAAAATCAAATGGCCTCATGAAAATTATGAAAACATGGTATTGAAGTTCACTAATCAGAGATGAATCACATATCAAAGTAGCATGCAAGGAACCAAGGCAAAATGATGTCAAACAATGCATTTAGGTCAAGTAGACCTATCATACAAGGTAGCACAAAATGACCACCAAACATGCCATAAACTGACCTAAAAAAATCGAATAAAAATCACTTAACATACCTCAAGATGATAATGACTCAATGCAAAAATAAGAGCATCAGAACAATTTTTTATGATCAAGAACAAAATTAAACAAGATCATGTACCACATTAAGAATGCACACCAAAGAAATTCAAAGAAAATTATGGAGCAGGGGTAAAAAGGTCATAAAATCAGAAAATAAAATCATGAAAAATTTTCTAAATGTTTTAATGATGCTCATGAATTTTTTTGGAATTTTATGATAATGTTTGATATTTTTAAAAATTAAAAAGAAAACGTGTAGTAAAAATAGAAAATAAAATGTAATGCAAAAATGAATGGGGGTGCATGCCTAGTAAAAATGAGTTCAAAAATGGTTTGGGCTTAAGGCATGGGGGTGTGAATATCAATTTGGCTAAATCCATCAGAAATGTGCACATGACTTGCACGAGTTTTTTAATGCGCTGTCACCATTATCACCACACGATCATGCCAAAATGGACGCACAAGATTAGAACATGCTAAACCCTAACATCAACTCACCGGCCGGAGAGGGACCTCCGGCCACTCTCCGGCGCTGCAATCAACCAAACATTCCAGAAATTTATGCAATGCACATCAAAATGTTCAGGAAGTCACGTACATTCCAAATCCACCAATGAAATCATCAAAACATTCACATATAGCAAGAAACAAGCACGAACATATTGCCCTAAGTTTTTGGATCTAAGCTTCTAAGAAGCTCTATCAACTAGCCAGAGTTCAAATGCTCCTAGTGAGCTCATATCATCATGAAAACAACAAAATAAACAAGAAAACGTGAGAGAAGAATTTGTAAGCTCCGGAACCTGATCTTGCAGTTCTTGTAGAGTCTGAGAAAACCAGAGGAAATGCTTGCTTCTTCCTTAAGCTTCACTTGGCCAAATAAAGGCTTTGATGAAGATGATGATTCAGGGGAGAAGAAATGAGATCCAAGCTCAAAAATCAGTTGCTCTTTGGTGAAGTTGAGAGAGAATCATAGAAGATTTAGTAGGAGGATGAACAATGTGAACTCGGAGATTCCTTGCAATGGTGATGTTGAGAGTAGAGCAGAGGGAGTTTTTGGAGAGAATGTGGAAGAATGAAGCTGAAAATGAAATTAGAGAGTGAGGTTTGGTTTTATAGTAAACTCTAACCATGGTTTAATGAGTGAGTTAACTGAGTTATGTGGAGTTAAGTGAGTCATCCCTAACTAACTGAGTCAAGTTAGTTAGGGAGAGCCATGATATGGTGTGGCTGGTTCATAATGTGTTACCATGTTCTTGCTGCTAAACTTCTATAGCAAGCTTCCAACCTTTCCCTTTTCATGTATGACTCGAGCAAGTGTGTAAAGAGTGCAGGCATGTGTTGGTCTCAATAAGGAAGCAAACATACAACTTCTGTCATGTATTTGATGTGTGCTTGAACCAAAATTATGCAGCAAGTCATCATTGTAACAGTGGGTGTTTGAGAATGGAATTCTCTATGTTCATGGCATGAAACTGTATGGTTTTGGAATCAATGAAAAGAGGGAACATAATAGAACAACTTTGGTATGAAGAATGAGTTGACATAATGCTTGGGAAAGGTTGAAACATGACCTGAAACACAAAGGTTTGGAAGCTAGTTATGGACGAGGAAATGAGGTTGGTTGGCAAGGTGTACCTGGCATGGATTTTCAGCAAGATCATCACAACTTGGACTCAACATAACTTCTTGACCTTTGATCAAATGAAAAAAACATGAACACCAATCTTAAAGATCTCACATAGAGGAACAACTTTCATGTTGAAAGATTTTTCATTTGAGGCCTTTAACCATGAGAAAAATGAGTGGACATTTGGCCCACCACATGTTTGTTAAAATGACTGCGCGCGTGCCCTGAAAATCTTGGTCATGACCTAGTTTTGAACCTACTTTGCTCAAACTTTGATCAATCATATCTCACTCAATTTTTATCCAATAGAGATGTTCCACATATGGATGTGAAGCTTAAAACAAGATCTTTTGTTGTGGCCGAGTGGAATTTTCATTTGGTGCTTCAATTTTAAATGGCCTTGGTTCAAACTCTGATGCAAAATGGCCAAAACTTGCTATTTTTAGTAACCCTTCTTCTTCCAAAAATGGCAACTTTCCACCTCTTGATTTTTTCATGATTCCTTTGGAGTTTCTTGATCAAATTTTGCACATTGGACACATATAGCATGAATTTTATTGAATTTGGCCTCAAAAAGTCAAGAGTTGACTTTTTCCTCTGATTATTTGACTTGCCCCCAAATTTCCTGATTTTTTATATTTCTTCCAATTGAACCACTTCTAAAACCAATTGAGAGGTAATTTTCCATACACATACACTTAAGAACATATAGGACACCATGACATCAAGTTTTGTCCAAAAAATCAAAGATATCCTGATTTAATTGGAAACCCTAGTTTAGGTGCCCACCTCCTAGGAGAAAAATGTGCAGTCTTCAATTTCAAATTCCTCAGAGTATGTTGTGTGTCCTCTTAAAGGATGATGAGATATACCATTTGAGGATGATTTTGGATCAATGAGCTATCTCTTTTGAGGGTTTTCCTTCAGTTTTTGAACCTCTTGCATAGTGAAAGATATAGTGCTCCAATCTCCCATTGAATCTCTCATTCTTGAGGTTGTGGATGTTCCATTGAGATAGTATGAGACATGAAAGGCCTCTTGGCTTGCCTTGAGGAAACTTGATTGACCTTTTTGTGCTTTGAATGATCCCTTGATTGACCACCTTCCACCTGATCCATGCCCTGATGGTAAGAAGGATGCTATGCTTCATTTTTCTATGTTAAATGCAATGTAATGTTAATGAGGTGGATATGATATGATAAATGATAATGCCATGCTATGATGACAAAGAGGGAGAGCAAATTTTGGGGTATTACAGTAAGGCACAAGCTTATATACAGTACGAGAAGAAACAAGCCACGTACAAGGCTCGAGACTCAAGGGATCAAGAGAGTTCCCGGGAAATAAAAAAAGACGAAACAGAGGCCCCCAAGCGCGACAAGGAGAGACGACGAGACAATCGTCCTCGTGAAGGCAAAGGACCTGCTGGTCGCTTCACAGAATACACCCTCCTGATAAATCCCCCTGAGCACATTCTCTCTGAATGCATTAACGTGGAGTTTAAGCAAGGGGTGTATGGTTCCCCAAGCCAACAGCGTCAAAGGGCAACACAGACAAGAACAAATACTGCCGCTTCCATCGCAGCCACGACCACGTGACCGAAGACTGCGTGCACCTGAAGGACGCTATTGAAATCCTCATCAAGGAGGGTCACCTGAAGCAGTATACGAAAAAGGGTGAATCTTCCTGATGAGAGACTTTGGAGTCCAAGAAGGAAACAGAGTCTTCACCGACCAGTCCTCCCCTGCAAGTCGCCATGTCAATCACGCGACCAGAGGACTTCATCATCCCCGACTACCTCGAGGATCCTTCCCAGATATCCGCACACAGCACCTGGAAGACCTTCCCCACGACAATGGTTATCTCATGTGGCAGATATAACGAGCTCACTGTAGGGTCGGTCAAGAGGATATTCGACCAGCTGATTGACTACAGTCCCGACCGGTTATCCACGCTCGAGAAATTCCGGGGGCGTTCTCAACCTATCACATTCTACTGTGAAGAACTGCCTGCGGGCTCCCCGAATTCACACATTCCTCTACTCATCAGGGCAAGACTGGCCATCACTGATGTCCGACGGATCCTGGTCGACCAGGGCAGTTCGGTGGACATCATGTACACCGATTTATTCCGTGCTTTGAAGCTTGACCAGAAGAATCTGCCACCATACGTTGCATCCGATCTGCAAGGATTCAACGGAGCTACCTCCAGACCTTTGGGGTACGTAGAGCTTCCAGTCACGTTCGGGGAAGAAGAGGCATCCAAGTCGATCAAAGCCTAATTTCTGTTAATTAACTGTCCATAGTTGTACCAATGTATCCTGGGGAGACCAACCCTCGCGGAGCTGATTGCTGTCCCTTCAACCGTTCATCTCAAGAGTAAGTATTATACGGAGAAGGGTCACGTTGCAACTTTACAAGGAGATATAGAGGCTGCAAGGATATGCTTCAAAGCAGCTACCCATGGATAAAGCTCGATCGGTACAACACCCAAGGCCGCCAAACGGGCAAGGGATGAAGATCTTCCCGGCGAAGAAAATCAGCCTGAGAAGAAGCTAGCTCTCCCGGTGCACGCAATCGACCTCGACAGTCGGATTTCTGAAGAAGGTGAGGAAAATAGCAACGAAGGCACTTCACCAGTATCAGGAAGCTCCATTGCATCAACCATCATGCGTCCGATACCAGATGGGGAATT
The DNA here is from genome assembly GCA_022829125.1 of Lathyrus tuberosus. NCBI lineage: Eukaryota > Viridiplantae > Streptophyta > Magnoliopsida > Fabales > Fabaceae > Lathyrus > Lathyrus tuberosus. The sequence continues at coordinate 5,675,567 of JALAZF010000141.1, read as the reverse complement.
TGAAGTAATCACCTTTGGAGATAACACGAACAGAGGGGTAAAGATAGGCGCAGGGCTGCCCGACGAGGTAAAGCACCAGTTGAAGACATGCCTGGAGGGCAATGCAGACTTATTTGCTTGGAGCGTCGTGGACATGCCCGACCTTGACCCTGAGACCGCATGCCATCAACTCACCATCGACCCAACTGCTCGGGCGGTAGTGTAGGCACAAGCAATCTGATGAAAAGGCACAGGCTGCCAAAAAACTTGTACAAGACCTCTTAGAGGCAAAATTTATCTCGGAGGTCAGGTATATAACCTGGTTGTCCAATATTGTACTTGTCAAAAAACATAATGGAAAATGGCGCATGTGCATTGACTATACTGATCTCAACCGGGCTTGCCCGAAGGATGCTTATCCCCTGCCCAGTATAGATAAGCTCGTAGACAATTCTGCAGGTTTCAAACCTCTTATCCTTCATGGACGCCTACTTGGGATACAATCAAATTCCCATGGCCGAAAAGGAAAATAAATATACCGCGTTCATGACCTCGTCGGGGAACTATTACTACAATGTAATGTCCTTCGGTCTAGAAAACGCTGGGGTCACGTACCAGCGTATGATGAACAAAGTCTTCCGATCAAAAATCGGAGACATGCTCGAAGTATACATGGACGACATGATCGTGAAGTACTAAGAGGAATCTGATCACACTGTCCACTTGCAAAAGGTCTTTGACCAAGCGAGAAGATGCAAAATGCATTTCAACCCAGAAAAATGCACCTTTGGCGTGCGGGGAGGGAAATTCCTCGACTTCTTCCTCACCGAGAGTGGGATAGAGGCCAACCCTGAAAAATGTTGGGCATTTGCTGAATTTCCCACACCTGGGTCGAAGAAATCCATACAATCCCTCAATGGGGTGCTTGCGTCGCTTTCTCGCTTTGTGGCCAAGTCTGCCCAACACGCTCTGCCCTTCTTCAAAATCCTGCAAAAAAAAGCCACATTAGAGTGGACAGAGGAATGCGAGCAGTCTCTGTTCCACATCAAGCGAGCCTTATCTGAACCCCCTGTCTTGTCTCGACCAGATAGCGGGGAGACGTTGTACCTGTATCTCTCCGTCACCTACGAAGCCATTAGCATCACCCTCATTCGTGAAACACCCGACGGGCAAAAACCCATATATTTCACGAGCAAGGCCTTGCAAGGGCCAGAACTCAGGTACCAGTAGATTGAGAAGGTCGCCCTCGCCTTCATCAATGCAGCGAGGAAACTCAGACATTACTTCCTGGCCCACACGATAGTGGTGCGAACAGACCAGCCCATAAGATAGTTGCTTAGTCATCTAGACATGGTCGGCAGAATGCTCAAGTGGTTTTTGGAGCTGTCATAATTTGAAATCCACTACGAGGGTGGGAAGGCCCTCAAGGCGTAAGTCCTGGCCGATTTCGTGGCTGAAATGACGCCTCCAGCATCCCCGTCCAGTGGGGCACACAAATGGACCATCTTTGTAGACGGAGCATCTAGCTCCATGGGAAGTGGCGCCGGTATTATCCTGGAGAACGAAGAAGGAATCCTAATCGAAGTGTCTCTAGTCCTATCCTTCCCCACATCGAACAATCAAGCTGAGTACGACGCATTCCTCGTAGGCTTACGGTTGGCCGAAGACTTGGGCGCCAAGGAGGTGAAGATCTTCACGGATTCCATGCTCGTAGCATCCCAAGTACAAGGAGAATACCAAGCCAAAAATGACCACTTGGTCGAGTACCTGATACTGGTGAAAGAAAGGATAACTAAGTTCGATACGTGGGAAGTCCAGCACATCCCTCGCGAATGAAACACTCGAGCAGATATCCTATCGAAGCTGGCCAGCACCAGAAAGAAAGATGGCAATAAATCTGTCATATAAGATATACTCTCCCGCCCAAGTATCGAGAAGCCATCAGGGTTGCTCGACGTCAACGCCATTGGCGACAGTAGCTGCTGGATGACTCTGGTGTATAAGTACCTCACAATAGGAGAGCTGCCCGAGGACAGCAAGGAGGCCAGCGCAACCAAATGAAGGGCCTGCTCATACATCCTGGTCGATGAAAAACTCTACCGACGAGGATTTTCCATTCCCCTCCTGAAATGCGTTGAAGAGAACAAGGTCCCCGAAGTTCTCTAGGAAATTCACGACGGTATCAACGCATAACACTCGGGAGGGAGATCATTGACACGAAAGGCCCTACGAGCGGGATACTATTGGCCGACCATGCAGCACGACGCTAAGGAGCACGTTCAGAAATGTGATCGGTGCCAGTGCCACGGGGACATGCACTTGGCACCCCCTAACGAGTTGAAGACTCTGTCCTCGCCTGGTAAGGGATGGATATCCTCGACCCCTTCACAATGGGGTCCTACCAAAATAAATTTCTGATTGTGGCCGTCGATTACTTTACAAAGTGGATCGAAGCCGAAGCTCTCGCCAAGATCACGGCCTTCATCATACTTCGTTTCTACAAAAGAAACATCCTCGCACGATTTGGGGTGCCCTAGGCCCTTGTGACCGAAAATGGAACCCAATTCACGGACATGAAGTTCCAAGACTTCGTCGCTATACTAGGCACGAAGCAACACTTTACTTCCGTCGAGCATCCCCAGACTAATGGGAAAACAGAGGCCTCGAAAAGGGTGATCCTTCAAGGTCTAAAACGAAGGCTAGGCAAAGCCAAAACGAGATGGGTCGAGGAGCTACACAACGTGCTCTGGGCCTATAGAACAACCCCACACTCTACCACCGGGGAGACTCCCTTCTGACTAGCCTATGGAACCGAGGCAGTGATACCGGTGGAGGTTAGGGAACCTTCTAGACGAACGGAAGCTTCTCTCGACGAAGAGATGAATGACGAACCTCTGAGAGAAGAGCTCGACCTGGTCGAAGAGATCCGATCAGGGGCAGCTCTCCGTGAAGCTTTGCTGAAACAAAAAATAACTTTGGCCATGATGCCAAAGTTGTATAGCGCGACTTCTCAGTTGGTAGCCTGGTCCTACGCAGAAATCAAGAGGATTCGCGCAAGGGCAAATTGGCCGCAAATTGGGAAGGACCATACAAAGTCAAATCAAAAACAGGCACTGAAGCCTACTACCTAGAAACGCTGGACGGAGAACCATTTGCTCGACCATGGAACCCTGAAAAGCTCAAAAAATATTACAGTTACGACCAGCCACTAGTTCGGACTAACTACCTACGAGATCACCCCACTACGGGGAGACGACTCGGCCACAGAACCGTGTCCCAATGCAAGCACGATCCTTAACTCTACACCGATGACCATTCCTTCGGTCAGCAGCTGGACATCGAAATTGAGAGCTTTCATCTGCTCCACTGCAGCGTTAAAACTGAACTCAGTTGTCCCTAAGTTATCCTGCTCGAGGATGATGATCCTCTCGATCAGGTCCCTCCGGGTCTTCAGGGACTTCTCATCGTCGGTCTCATCCTGATCAACCACCGACGAGCCCTCTAGCTCGACTACCTTCGCCTTCAGAAGGGTATTCTCTTCGTTCACCCTTGTCACCTCCCCCTTCATTTGGGTCACTTCCTTCTGGAGCGCGATCTTGGCCTCCAGGTTGTCTTCGAGCTTTGTCAGCCTGTTATGTATTTCCACGTTCTCCAGCTCTATGTCGGTGATCTTGGCTTGCGCCCTCTTGAGGTCCGCGACCAGAACTGTCTCCGTATTCCCGAGGGCCAGCGCCGCCTCAAGCACTCTCATAACAGCGGCCGCATCCTGGCAGAGAAGCTTCCTCCTCACCTTAGGTTTGGTGGACAGAATGGCCGACGCCTCAAGGTCGGGGACCACAACAGAGCCTTCCCCGTCAAATATTCTTCCTTGAAGATAGCACGGGGGCAATACAATTTTTCCCCCGACAAAACTGCTAGAACCACCAGCTGGGGAAGAGCCAACATCGTTCCGCTTCCTTTTGTTTGTTGTGTCCGGAGTAGGAGGGTTCGAAGTGATCCTCGGAAAGGAGGCAGTGCCACCCACAAACTTCTCCAGCGTTGCTTGTTGCTTGGCAGAATCAGCCTTCGGCACTAGACCCCTAGGTTTGACAGAAATTAAATGCACCACCACGTGTCATAAAATAATCTTCGTTTGGCATTCTCAAAGCTAGACGTTACATTCCCCAAGTCTTCTGCAATTCCCGCGAGCATATCTTCCTCGACGGTACGCATAAGTCATGTCCTCGTCAGGGCTCGTCGACATAAAAACGCCCTTTTCGCGGGCACACTCACTAAACCTGGTCGACATAAAAACGCCATCTTTGCGAGCATGTCCTCGTATACAAAGGGGTTGTCGGGCTGATAAGCAACCAGTGTCGACCACACTAACCATGGAACAGGCGAAGGGCATGTCCCCGAACATTGTCATTTTAAAGAGACAATCTAAAGGTTATCTCAAGTCATTACTCTTCCTCAGAGAAAAGACATGGGGGGCTCCTGTTCTGGACTGGGCAGACGCTTGGCCCACAGTAGTGCTAGGCCCAATCCAATCCAACTCTTGGCACGGCCCAATAATTGGATTCAGCCAATCTAGCTGTTGGGCACAATCTATCCGTTGGGCAGAACATAGCCGTTGGACACAATATGACCGTTGGGGACGTCCACCTCACGCGCTTGATAGTTCACGCGACCAACTGTCTCCCCGGAACTCACGGAAACAGTTGGATCAGGTCAAAGGGTCACGCGTCTGACCCTCTACCTGACAGTCTCTCATTGGTCGACCAAATATTTCGGCCACATGGGAGACCTTGGCCCCGCGCTGGGAGTTACTTCTATAAATACTCTCTCACTTGTGAGGGTCAGGTTTGAGCACTATTCAATACTGAATATTCTAACTCATACCTAAACGTTTTGTACTTGCTTTCTCTCTAGTCCAAACTTACTTTGGCATTGGAGTGCCTTGCAGGTACACTCCCTCCTCTCCTACATCCATCATCGCTGTCCTACACGGAAGACCACGAAGATTCATTCTGATTACCTCAGATCAAATATGTAGTGTTAAAGTTTCTTGAATCGATCTTGCAGAGTTAGCCAACTGACACTTTGAATGCTCTTCGAAATTCCTAACAATTAGTATCAAAATTATAGTTAGGTTGGTAAGGGAGGGAAAGTGAGATTCTAGGATCAAGGTTAGGATCAAGGTTGGTGGAGGAACTGAAGTAAAGTTCTAATATGAATCAAGATCAAAAATCTATTAACACTTCTAGTGATCCTCAGATTTTCTAACAAATAGAATCTCGGTTTTTCATTATTATTACTTTTGTTAAATGCCATACACTAGCATAAAAGGCATAATGAAAGATATGCACAAGTAGAATGTGTTAGTTCCTATAGAATGTATTATATTGAGACAGGACTAGTTTTAAAGCATTAACTAAGGCATCAATAGTTATATAGAAAATAAGTAGAAGATCTATTCTCTTCCAATTACATTAGGATAACTACACAATAAAATACAACCAAAATTTACATAATTTCTTAGAATACAACAAACAGGTAATTAAGAGGTAAAACTATCACACCACTCTGACTAGAATTGATAATATGCTGAGGATAGAAAAATAGAACAAAATCTAAATGAATACTATTAGTAATGTTTTCATAAGACATATTTGTTGTTCTATAAGCACAATAAAATGTTCCTTAAGATAGGATAATGACACTACAATTATCGTCCTCTGAGATAGCTCCAAGGTCCCGTTCCTGTTCCCATTCTGCATATACATTGACGCATATAAGTCATCTTCAAAATATAAAATTAAACTATAAATCCTAAACCCTAAACATAAAACAATGAGAAGGAAAATAAAGTTTACCTCCATACACCGGCCAACATGCGAAGAGTCATATAGATCGCTAACGCAATCCATATCCCAATGAAATGCTTGCTTCTATAAAGAAGAAACTCTACACCAACACTTACCAATGACACCATAACCTGAATATAGTTACCACACAAAAATTAATAAACATGACACTTACTGATTTACAAAGAAAAAAAAGAAAAGCATGCAACGTGAATTAATTACCAAGGAATATGAAGCATATGCAAAATCAGAAGCTCCATAGTTTACACCATCAAAGACAAATGCTAATGTGTTGATAGGTTGAGTAGCAGCTACTATCTGGTAAGTAATTTTATGAAATTAGATATAATATATATCGCATATAAAAGGAGTATAAGGGATACTCTGATCCATGAAACGTACCGGTGCGCCTATTCGAATAAAGTGAATAACTTGAAGGTTTTTGGAAAAGATTCCAGCTCCAAAGTATAGTCCAACACCAACAATAAGAGAGAGTCCTACTCCTAACAGAAAACCAAATTGTAGAGTCCTTGTTGCTGCTGCTGTTGTCTTGATATAGTCTTTTTCAGCAAAGGAACCAGCTAGCATCGCCTATTAACCAAACAGTCTCATATGACTTTTCTATAGACAAGTATTTGTCATCTGTGAATATACACACACGGACCCGAGACACAACATTCACACAGACACAAACACTTATGAAACATTCACACAGACACCAGACATAACACAAACACAAACACAAACACATCGACACTGATAAGAATTTGAAGAAATAAGTTAATTAAGCATAATCACATGTGACAGTGTCGTGTTTATGTTGGACACTGACACGTGTCGAACACCAGACATGTCTTCAATCAGAAGTGTCGGTGTTACATAGTTTTTACCTGTACAGCTATAGCCAAACCATCTGCAAAAAGGGATGATGCCAACCAAACTTGTAGGCAAGGTTGAAAGGCAGCCATGGGAATTGAACCTAACCTTGCAGCCAAAGATGCTGCTAATGTCACACAGAATGTCACTGCTATCACCTTTGTCATCAACAAACCTCCTGTGGTTACACAATTTGGAAGAAAAAATCCAATTAATTTACTTTCAAAATCATTCAAAAAAATTCCACTAATTTTTGTAATAAATAGCCTCATTTTTTCGCAGGTTCTCTACACTCAATATAATTCTATTCAAAACGTGTCAGACACTAAATGTGAAGATTATATAAAAAAGACGCAGCTTACCATTTCTAAGGAACCTGAAAATCTGAAGATCCTTTAATCTTGGAGGCAGGAGATACACCTTTTTCATTAATATGAAGAAGAGGGTGAATGCCATCATGTACCTATAATAAGGTTCACAATCATAGAACAATGTTAATGTTCCTTCTTATTATTAGGATTTATATATAGACAACAATTTCAATAATTAAGACTTACTGAGAGAGAACATGTGAAATGGCTGCTCCTTTTATTCCCATTTTCAGTTTAAAAATAAGTAAAGGCGCCAATAACACATTCAATGAATATCCAGCCACTACATATAAAATCAAATACATAAAAAATAAGTCAATGGAAAAACAATGGTAGTAGTGCAGAGACATTCAACTGCAGGGGCGCATGTTAGAACCGATGATAAATAATGATATATATACCTATGACATATAGTGGAGTCGTTGTATCCTTAAATCCTCGAAAAATCCCTTGCATTGCCAAAGAGAGAAGAACAGCAGGAGCACCAATTGATCTATATGTTAAATACTTCACTGCTGGTTTTAGCATCGGAGAGCCCTACATGTTAAATACAGATTAATGATCTATGATGCGCACACACAGATATCAGACACGACACTGACACTGACACTAACATATCGACAGTAATAATAATTTGAAAAATAAATAAATTGAATCTAATCACCAGTATCGGTGTCGTGTCTTTTTTCAGAGGTACTGATACTACATAATGAATAATGATTCATTATAATGAAGTTTAAACTTACATGTTTGACACCCATGAGACTTAAAAGAGGTTTAGCCGCAAATACAAGAATCGAAGCTTGAATGAGGCCAAGAATTGAGCCAAAAAGTAATGCTGTTGAGGCAGAAGCAATGTGTCTCTTGTTTTTCTTCTTCTTCACAACTATCTCATTGTTGTTCTTAATATCACATTTTTTCTCATCTTTATGTGCACACGTTTTAGCCACAATACCATTAGTTTCATTTTGTGATTCTTTTGGAGTGTTAACGTTATTGTTCTCTTTGTTGGACGTTCCTTTTTCTATGTCTTGATGAAGCACATGATCTTGAGTTAGGTCAGTGTTATGATGAATTTCAGATGCTTTGATATTCATTCTTTTGATGGTGTCTTCCTCAGCTACAAAGGATGTTGTAATGCTAACAAGAGGAAATATTGTGATCTTTGAAGCTTGGTTGAATAAAGCAATTGAAACTCCTGCAGCAGCAAGTTCCACGGCTCCTAAAGAATTTAAATTAATTATAAAGTGAGTATTATGTTTTGAAATTTTTATATTTTATATGAATTTAAAAAAAAAAAATCGATATAAAATCCAAAAAATTTGAAAAAAAATAATCAATTTTATAGGATTTACTTCAAAAATCTAGACATCTTAAGATACAAATTAAATTTATATGATAGTGTTAACTTTGTGTTTTCTAAATAATTAAAATAAACAACTATTGAATTTATCAGAAAAAAATATGGTGTATCTTTACATATGAAATTTATCAAAAAATCATAAGATTAATTGTGTTCTTTTTTTAATAATTACTAAAAATATTTCTTGTTTAGATATTTCATTTGATAATTGTGTAAGGATATTAAACTGCATGGCGACATTCACTTATTTATTTTTAAATGGTGAAATTTTAGTCATTAAACTATTTTACCAAAAAAAAAAACAATTGGTAAAAAATAGTCTATCAAATTTTACATAATGTAGTGCACTCCTATATTTTATATCGATTATTTCGAAAATTTGGTATAAAATAAATATTTTCTCCCAAATTATGATTTTGCAAAGTATTTTTAAGAAATCCCACATAAAACCATAGATTTTTTCAAAATTAATGTTTGTATAAAAAAGTGATTTAAAAAAAATAAAGTTTTGGTGAAATAATAAAATTTTGAAAAATAAACAAAAATAAGTTTTTTTGAATTAAGAGAATTGGGAAACAAATACTTTTTAAGTAATAAGTAATGTTGGATAGCTTTGTCTTTTTTAAAATTATTTTTGGGGCTTATTTAAATGAAAATATCTTGGCCACTTAAACATGTGAAATGGGCCTAAATATAAGCCCCTGCATAATAAGATATTTGTAATTTTTGTTTGTTTGTAGTTTTTAATTTTAGTTAGGATTTTAGAATTCAAAATACCTTAAGCATATTTTTGATATTAAATTTCGAGCAAAATGTTTTTGGAAATTTGACCTATGTTTGAGAGGCATGAAAAAACCCAGCTCTGTATTATCTTAAGATGTATTAGATACAGTATCAAACGAAAAAGAAAAAAGACTATTAAACAGGTAAGCTCAAACTAAAAAAAGAATCGAAATACAAAAATAGTTTACATTAGAGATGGCAAACAGGCATACTCGACTCGTTTAAGCCTGCAAAAAAAATAGGGCGACGCATAGCAGTCATAATTGAAAATGCAGATCTAAAACCTATGTCCTCCCCGCAAAAAAGGTGAGGGTGGAGCAAGAAAATCCCTTAGATACGGCACCTTTTAAGCCTAAACACGTTAAAGTTTATGTAGATGCTCGGGCCTGCGAAATCTCGTAAAGAAAACGAAGCAGGGCGGACATTAAAAGGTGGAAGCTTAAACCCTTGGTCCACCCCCGCACTAAAGTGTTGGCAAAACAGACATGCCCAGTGGATAAGATCGGTTTTGCCATTCCTAATTTACATGTTATTTATTTTTGGGATAAAAACATTTTGTTAGAGGTGATAAAATGGACAATATTTCATAGTTTAGCCAGTCATTTAGATGGATCGAGCCAAAATTTTAAGTCTGTACTATTTAATTTGTCTGTTCCGCTCTATTTTTCTATCATCTTTAACATGACGGGTCTAAACAAAATAAATGGGATGGACATGTCTATTACCACCTATTCTTTTTAACATTTAGATTTTGTCCTAAACTTTTTAAAACCAAAAAATATTAATAACATTCAAAGGACGTGTAAAAACATTCAAAGAAACATTGTGTTTGTGCACATGTATTGTGCACCATAAAATATCACATGTTGATGACCCCAAACAATGCTTGTGGTGCCATGGTGTACTTAATTAGTGATCATTGTCAGAACACAAAACATAAAAACTGTGATGTTTTCCCACATTTTAGGCAAAAGTTTTTCAATCTCATGAAGAAAAAACAACTCTTATCTATTTCAATAAGCAAGTACAGCTAGCATACTCTAAAAAACCTTTTGGCTAAAGTTTTAGTCATAGATTTATTATTTCTGCCCACAGATTTATATTGTTACCTAAACTGATATTTTTGTGTTGTAACTTAAAGTCGAATCCGCCACAATTCACTTATTCAGGTTTCTTAAATGAAATTCTAATATAAACAAAAATAAATAAAGGAAATTATTGTGAAAAATAATTAAGAAAAAAAATACCCAAATGGCCTATGTATGCTGTGTCAATGAGTGAAGCAATAGGATCAGCAGCAACAGCCAATGCTGATGGTAATGCAATCCCCAATATCTCCCTTGAAAGTGCATCCAACTTGAAAATAAGTCTACAGACATGCAAAATTCAAAAGCATTAGTACTAACTCATAAAACTCAAAACAGTTAAACTCTGAATCAGATACCGAACTCCAAACCAACAGTTTAAACTCCTCTGACTCAAACGAGTTGAGTTATCAAACCCATAATAATACCTTGCATCATGGAAGAAAACTAAGAAAGGAAAATTCCACTTCTTGTTGGGTTCATTAGCACTTCCATTCTCATTCATTCTATATAATGTATCCCAAACTATATCAAGAGATGAATGTGTTTCTTAAAGTATAGAGAATACGGAGAGGGGAATAAACGAAGGCCAATCTTAATAAATAAATAAAATATATTTTTTCAAATTTGATTTTTAGATGACAGTTTTAATTGCTTTCAAATCAAAATAAAAATTGGCAAATAGGCTAAGAAAGTTAACAATGTTGCTATGAAAGGTCACACGCCAAGTAATCTATTTATAGGAATATATCACTGCAGGTTTCCAACAGCCATTTTTTTTTTGGCTCAATGAATAAATTTTTGCATAACACTTTTTTATAGACCGTTTTTCAATTATTTTCCTATTTTTAATACATTATAATACATAGGAAATTGAACTATTTAATTTTTTAAATACAGAAAATGTTACTAAAGACACTTTTTAAAAACTCAAAAAAGATTTTTAGAATTTTATATATTTAGTATATTGCAAATTGAAATCTTTAATTTTAAAAATAATAATTTTATTATTTGAAAATTTTAAAGAGTAGTCTTAGAAAATGACTCTTAAAATACATAATTTCTTTATTTTAAATACTTCAAAAGTATTTAAAATGAAATGTCTTTAAGACATTTGTTAGCCAGCCTCTTTCATGCTAAGTGCTAAAAATAAAATTTTTGGATTTGATCATGCACCTCTGTACCATATATTCTTTTAATTCTGTACCATTTGAACTTTACAGACATATTCATGGAATAATATCACTATTTTATGTATAAATGTTTTAAAAATATTATTTTGTACATGTACTAGTTTATTTTTAACTTTTAATATTTTAAAATACTTAATAATATTTTGTGAGTAGGAGGGAAGAGATGTCATGTCTATCAACAGTAGCCTACAACTTATAGTTTACTTCTCAACTCATACACAATTCTTTACAGCTCATAAATTTATCATACATTAATTCTTTCTAATTTTTCCATTTTAAATGTATCATTTTAAACTAAAATAAACTAAATAAAATATGATATACTTTAAGTAACTCATGTTTTTTCTTTCATATTCTATTAATCAATATAGTTTGTAACGGATGTTGTTAACATGTTTCCAAATGACACAAGATAAAGTATTTACAAGTGAAATTTATTGTTAAAAAATATAATTTTTTAACTTTTAAAAAATTAAGAGCATGATTTTTAAAATAAATATTTAATATTTAGTCATAAGGGCACAAACTAGCATTAACTTTTTTTAATTTGCGTGAAATTGTTAAAACTAATACCTTGTAATGAAAAAATATTATAGGAGTGAAAAGATATCATGTCATAAACATAAGTAATATTTTTTTTCTTAAATAATCTTTTGTTTTTTTTAAGTTGACGTTTTTTTTTTTAAAAATAATTTCTGAATGTTAAAATTATTTTAATTTTAGTTTATAAAGTTAAAATTCACAGAAAAATCTGGAAAAAAATCTGTCGGAAACCTGCAGATTTTTTGGAGGCTTTTAATTTCAGAGACTAAAATCAAATGAAATCTAACATTTAAGAACTTTATCTAAAAAAAAAAAGATACAAGTACGAGAAACAAAAACATATCAACTTACAAGGACCAAAAGATTATATACACCTATTTTTAATCAAATAAGCATAATAATTGTGGATTCAAGATGGTAAAGTTTATGAATAGCAAATCAACAAGTAAATGCTTGGTTTTAATGATGACAATACTTGAAGTCAGGCAATTTGAAGATAACTTAAGTGGTCAAAGATGCTCGAGATGCACGAGATGGTTGATCAAGTTATCCTCCTGAATCAAGCTAGACATATGTTTAAATTTAACATAGTAATCAACGACTCTCAAGTGAGAACTTAGGCTTACCAGTGGTTTAACCTTTCAAACTCTCTGACGATGGTAATCAACATGAATATATCTTAAATCTCACCAAGAAGACTCAAGGTGTGATGCTAAAGTCAAATATAATGATGCTAAGACTTGAAGCTTTCAAGTTGTAAAAAAAAGGAAGTGTGAAAGTTCATCTGGTCGTATGTGTCTGAGTAACTAGTGTTTTGTAAAGATACAAATGCATTTTTGAAAATATTATGGCTAAATCACACACTCACACTAAAAACTCTTGAGAACTCTCTCATGTTTTAATAAAATAACCAAAAATGTTTTTAAGGTGTAACCAGTTGATTAGGAAAATGTTAAATTGATTAAGAGACTTTTTGTAACTATCTAATCAATTAGATCTTTGGCCTAATCGATTAGATGATGCCTAATTTAATCTATAATCGACTAGAACAATCTCTTAATGATAGGTAATAGCTCTATTTCAAAAATCTTCCAATTTGAACCATAACAATCGATTATTTGAGGTGTCTAATCGATTAGCCTAATCGATTAGAGTATTCGTTTGTCTCATGAATTGTTTCCAAATTTATACTACACCTTGGCCTATAAATAAAGAGTTTTTCTATCACTTTACACATCTAGAAAATGTGAAAACCTCACTTTTTATTCTGTGTCAGACAAAAGCCAGACACCCACCGCTCCACGCTGGCCAAAGGCCTAATAACATGAGGTTCATTATCCAACTTGCCCCGTCAGGACCAAGGTATAAATACCTTTGTAAAGGGTTTTCATATACAATATCTCTAATATCCACTTTCGCTACCACTATATTGAACCCTAAATTGACATGGGCGTTGGAGTATTAACCATGCAGGTACCCCTCTAGGTCCATCGTATCGGAGATAGTAAACATTGATTAACGGTATCACATCAAGATTGACACCTGTGTATCAAGAAGCACTGTGATCGCGCCCTTTGATCCACTGTGTCATGTCGTCGTAATGCTCTAGAAGCTTCGCTCCGCTGTAGTTTCCGCAATTCTCTTTATTTCTGGTTCCGCAACAAAATAGTGGCGCCGTCTGTGAGAATCGACTATGATTCTTGTAATTTCCACGATTTAAGATCCAGATCTCAACATATAATTGCAACATCTGTAAAGCATCGAATCAGATCCACATTCGACAATCTAATCCAAACGATTTCGGTGAATCAGTTTTAGTTGTTTGATTTCCTTGCTCCCACTTCTTCGAATCTAAAAATTAATAGTGTTCAAAAGCAGATGCAAAGATTCACCAGGAACCTCTCTGCATAAATCACTTCCCAATTGACGAGACCTAAAACCCCCTCAACAAATACAAAAATTAATGAGGAAAATGATCTCAAATCCAGCTCTAGGGTCATGCAGACCTCCGCACGTAATTTTTGAGAAAACTGAGCACAAACCTCGTTGAACGTCGACCATACTAATTTACCAACGCTTTCCTCCGTGACAAGGATGGTTGTGAAGTCGGCATCAAGAAGGTGACACAAGTTTGTAGTTAATGGCACACAGGTGGCACAAGTTTGTAGTTAACTCTAAGCACCAATCAGGTACCGAGGTGTATTATGCGGATATCATAACATTTCCACTGAATGCCTCAGGGATTCCATTGACCGGATAAGGAAGTAGTGGGCCATTGGGAATATCTAGCGATAGGCCCCCCAGATATCATTTAGAAGAAGACATGTCAATATCCACATCCGAACACTTTCCAATGCTAGCGTTGGACAAAATTTGGGCTCTCTTTGAGAATGGAGTGAGCCACATAGTGCATCATCCCCAGATTCACAAGCCAATCAAGCACCCGGAGATGTCGAAAAAACTCAAAGTCTAAAGATACCAGTTGGCCTCAACATCCGGAAGCAAAGCCTGGAAACGCACAACATAGGTCGGCACATCCCAAACCAAGAACTCGGTCCTCGAGCTCTACCGACCACCGAGCCACCTAGATAACGCATCCGAAAAAAAGAGATCGATATACACTCGCGGCTGACCATAATTTTTTAATTAATGTATTTGTAAATTATATATATATATATATATATATATATATATATATATATATATATATATATATATATATATATATAATTTACAAATACAATAATCAATTCCCCACAACGCATTGTGCGTCTTTAGAATTCAGGAGTATTGTCGAAAACGCTTTGTACGCTCGACTACAAGAATCAATTCCCCATAACGCCTTGTGCATCTTAGAATCTAGGGGAGCTATCAGAGACACTTTGTACGTCAGACTACAACAACCAATTCCCTCAGGGGTGCTATCGGAGACGCTTTGCACGTCCGAATATTGCATTGAAATATCTCATGTCAAATAAATACATACTTTTACGCGTAGGTGGTTCACCCCTTATTTTCAGATCTAGCCAACCTAAGAGAAGCCTTCAACCTCTCTATTTGAGCGGCCAAAGTAGACAAATGATCATATCAAACTACCTTTTTTTGTAAAAAGTTAACGACGTCAGCATTTGCTCCAGTTCAGCGAATTCCTTATTAGCAACTGATTTTTCGCTAAAGGGCTTCAGGCCTCTCCCTCAACTAATCCCGCTACCTTGAAAGGTCACTAAAGCCTAGAACATCGTTCTGACCCGCAGCTACCATAGAAACAAGGGATCCGGCCCTAAGCAAAGTACGAGAATCATCTACAAAAAGGCTCCGCCTATCAATCACACACAAACCCCATACAAAATCCAGGTCTTCAAAAGCCACGACAACGACAAACTCCTCTGGGTGCTAGGTACCTGGGATGAAAGACTAGCAGGAAGACATAAGAAAGGGGTAAGAGCCTCATAATTTCCAACCTCCAAAAAGTGATCTCGTTTGTAAGAACCTCCTTCAACAGGAGTAGACGAACTACCACCCAACTCCTCCTGGCAGAAGAAGGAGACGATGAATGTTCCTGAGCAGCAAAACCAGCCGCTGCAGTAGCCAATTGATCCACTTTAGGAGACATGATAGGGATAATAGTTGCAACTACTGTCAAGGAAAATAACACAACAAGAATCGGCTCCTTCGAGGCAGAAGTAGAAGCAATTACAGGTGTCATCGGCACCCAGACATGTAAGCCAATTAGAAGGCCTTGACCATTGGCAAGCACCAAAGCTTTCCGTAATTGAACCAACTGATCCATGTTATCTGCAAGACACAAGCTACATTATTAAAAAATTTCCTAGATACTCATCCTTACAAAAGAAATTTTTTCTCTCTGAATAACCAGACACATTAATTATAGCATAAGTATTTATTCACCTTTTCTTTTGCTGAAAAGAAATTACTTCGTCGGGACCTAATCCTTCTTCATATTCGAGCCCCTGATACCAGGTATATAAATCCTCTTTCATCTTTACTTCCTTGAGAGACAAAGAAGTTATCCCAAAATGGTAGGAAGGAATATGCCAGTGGAAATGAACTCTAGACTAGTACTTTTGAAAAACCCTATTCAAAAGTTGGCAATTTCCGCCACGGCCAGAGACGAACAGAAGGTTGGATGACCCTCAGAAGTGATAAGTTTCACTAATATGAAACACTCCAGGAAATCACCCCAAATCAGAGATAAATTATCTGAACCAAGGTACTCGAGGACGAAGGGAAATCAATCCTTGATTCCGGGAATTATCTAGTGAAGTACGGGCTACATAAAAAAGGTCTAAGAAGAGCCTCGATGAAGATTTCAAAGACTTGTACTCGAAGCAAATATGGAAAAGCTTCATAAAATCCTAAGCTCGATGATGAAGCTGTAAAGGGGAAACTTTTAGATGGTCTATAACAACAACGTCAAAATCAGAGAAGGACAAGAACATCCCCAACCTAGTGAAATAGTTGCATACCCTCTCCTCTGGGCCTACTGGTTGAATCACCCAATCTCAGGGATTACCAACCATGATGTCGCTTTGGGTTAAAACATAGAAGGTGTTTAAAACAGAATGAGTCCTAATTATTTCGGCGACCACCCAATGCTATATATTAGCGTTGGCCGACTCAGTTAATCGAAGACCCTTATGGGCTAGTACGTCAGTTCTATGATGATCACCAAGACTAACCCAGGACACGACATCAAGCCGCCCCTGGAACTCCATGTGACGAGTAATTTCAGCATCATTATAGTTATGACCAGTTACTCCCAGATATATTTTGACAAAGTGATTGACACATTCTCTCCTTTGATAGGCAACCTCTATTTGTACCACGGTCAAGACAGGAGGAGGCATAGGTCTCTCGAAAAGTTCTCACCCCTTCAAACTTTGTTGGAAATAGAGTCTCTGAGGAATCCCTATAAAGAACTTCGTCTGAAAGAGATTCTCCAGATGAACATTCCATTTTTGAATCATCACTCAAAAAGATGACCTCAAGTTTAATATCCCTACTGACAGAAGGAAAGAAATGTGATTCAGACTTTGTTCTTGTTTTTAAAGATGAAGAAACACTACCTTTCGAGTCACTCTCTATGATAATAGGGTTACCACTCACCTAACAAAAATGCGATAAATACTTGAGTAAAAGGCTGAGGTGAAGAGAAGGTACCTTGAAATATGAAAGCGAAAGCACTGAAGCAAAGAAGAGGTCCAAAAAGTCAAAGCTTTAATGCTTTAAAATTATGAACATGAAATGAAAGTTACTGTGGAAGAAAAGAGCTCCCAGATAAGACGGAAGGACCTAAAGAGACAAGGGAAAACTCACTTTACAAGATAGCTAAAAAGTTTCTCCACGACCTCTCTCCATCTTTTTATAGAAAAAGGAAATCGAATTAATTATATCAAAATCAAGAAACAAGGGTAAATCAACAGTCATATTTCGTCTAGGGAAGACAATCGTACTAAGTATACTCGATTACGCAGAAAGTTGTATCACGTCACTCCATACCTTTTCAGGTCACACATCATAGAAAAACAACGAAACGTTTCATTAATGAGATTCATTTAATGCTCACATTCCCATCATTCTCTGGGAAAACCAAAGTGGTGCATGTCATTCTACGCCTGGAAAAACATTTTCAAGGGCCGGCCACGACTATTGAAAGATTCCTCCGACATTCTGAGTGCCCAGTGAGTCTTAAAGGAAATTGTTATGGTCCAGCCAAAGACCATGGACCCATCACTCTGTGCCCTCCAAAGGCCCAATAAATGAGGCCCATTATCCAACTTTCCTTGTTATACCCAAGGTATAAATATCTTCATAAATGGTTTTCAGGTACACAATCTTTAATATCCACTATCACCGCCACTATCTTGAACCCTAAACTAACCTAGGCATTAGAGTGCTAACCATTTAGGTACCTCCCTTAGGTCCACCATGTAACACCCTTCTACCCCATATACAATTTAGGAAAACATTTCATATTCTCTGAGTAAAAATCAACATGAAAGGTGCCACATAATATTCAAAACATCATGTAAACAATCATTGTCCTGTCCCGTAAAACGGGTTACTCGTTCATCAATATCAAAATTTAACAACTACACAGCGGAAATCAATTTTTATTCTAATTCCATAAAATACTTCATAATAAATATGTCCAAATCAAACACCATCATCAACATTATAAAAATTCAGTCATAAACTAAAAGAAACGAGGTTCACAACAATTTTCCCAACCCGATGTTACATGGCACAGAGCAGGATACCTCTAACTAGACAGCAATAACGAAACACTCCAAAGCTACTTCCTTCGTCACCTCGAAGCTATTCTTGGATATCTGCAAGTTACCCACATCGGAGGCAACATTTCCAAGCAGGCAGGGTGAGAAAACATAATTCATTATAGTAATACAAAGACATGGAAAATAAATAATTAAGCAACAACAACATCGGAATCATCATCAACAATTATTCACAACACAATCTCAACTACTTCACAAAATGCGATGTCAAACATAATGATATACAAAGGATGCATGTGGTACCGATTTTCCTCCATGTGATGGGCACTGGCCATCAACCCTCCACGAGGGAGCACAACATAACAACATATCACTTCAATCCGCACTATGGGATTGAAGTTACCAATAGGCTGAAGCCCCAACATAAAATGCCATGAAATGCAATGATGTTAAACTCCTCATTTCATCCAAATATCAACATGTGCATAATTCATTTCATTTTAAACAATATTCATCATACACTCATGTTTTTATCATCCATATATCAACAACAACTATACAATAATGATTTAACACGAGAAAACATCAAAAACCTCATGAAAGAAACGACAAAACGACAAGACAGTAGCCTGACACGGCCGCCCGTGTCCTGCGACACAGCCCGTGCCAGCAGCACTGAACAACAATTAAAAAAAAAACAAAAAACGCAACAATGACAGTAGTCTGACACGGCCGCCCGTGTCCTGTGACACGGCCCGTGTCAGGCAACCTGTTAACACAAAATTCTAACTTTTCAGCTAGAAAGCTGACACGGGTGCCCGTGTTGTGTGACACGGCCCGTGTCAGGTTACGACAAAAACCCAATTTTCCCAAAACGTGATTTTTCTGCATTTTTTATTCCCATTACCCCAAAATCAATGTTCCACACGAAATTTGATCAAAAATACTCACGAAACACACATATAACAATACATATCAATCAAATTCATCATACTTCCATCAAATTACTCATTCTACATCAACAATCATCAAAATCAACACAATTCATACAATCCTTAATCTATTCATCTCCAATCCCTATAAAACCATAAGAAATTATGAACTCTCCCCATACCTTAGAGTAATCCGAAGCTTTTTCCTTCTTTCTTCAAGATTCCTATAGTAATCCTCAAGCCCTAGTTCTCCTTCTTCTCTCTTCTTCAGTGTTCTTCACAAAAGATACGACAAAATGAGAAAATAATCGTTCTCTTTCTTTGGCTAACAAATCCCAACTTATGAACTTCCCATCCTATCCTTACTTACTTTCCAATAAGACCACCTTGCCCTTTTTCATTTTATTTTTAATAATAATAATAATATAAATAACACATGCTCATTTACTTTATTAAAATTATTCAAAAACACTCTTTTACTCCAAAATTCTCCAAAATTATCAAAAACCTCTTAATTCCTTCTAAATTAATTAAATAAATAATTAAATAATTGATTTAGATTTTTGGGTCGTTACAACTCTCCCATACTTTAAGAATTTTCGTCCTCGAAAATTACCTGAAGTAAACAGAGTCGGATACGACTCTTTCATCTGATCTTCACGCTCCCAAGTCCAACTATCACCAGCTGGTCCGCCCCACAATACTTTCACTAAAGCAATCTCTTTACCTCGCAGTTGCTTCAATTCTCGACCATCAATCCTCACAGGCAAAGCTTCTACCGTCAGGTTATCTCTCACCTGAACATCATCCATTTGAATCACATGCGACGGATCCGGAATATACTTCCTCAACTGCGACACATGAAACACATCATGTAAATTTGCAAGTGACGGTGGTAAAGCCACCTGATAGGCAACCTCTCCTATCCTCTGCATAATCTGATACGGACCAACAAAGCGCGAAGTGAGCTTTCTAGACTTCAAAGCTCGTCCCACACCAATCATCGGAGTAACTCTTAAGAACACGTGGTCTCCCTCTTGGAATTCGAGTGCTTTTCTTCTCTTATCATGGTAACCCTTCTGACGACTCTGCGACGTCTTCATTTTATCCCGAATCACTTTAATCTTCTCCGTTGTCTCCTGAAAAATCTCAGGTCCAAGTACAGAACTCTCTCCCGACTCATACCAACACAATGGAGTTCGACAGCGTCTACCATACAACGCCTCATATGGAGTCATCCCAATACTAGCATGAAAGCTGTTGTTGTATGTAAACTCGATCAACGGCAAGTGACTATCCCAAGATCCTCCTTGATCCAGCACACAAGCTCTCAACAAATCTTCTAAAGATTGGATTGTTCTTTCCGTCTGACCATCTGTCTGCGGGTGATAAGCAGAGCTCATCTTCAACTTAGTACCCAAGGCATCCTGTAGACTCTTCCAAAACCTTGACGTAAACCGCAGATCTCTATCCGTTACAATACTCGAAGGTGTTCCATGCAACTTCACAATTTCATCAATATAAATTTCAGCTAACTTCTGCATAGAGTAATTAATTCTCATCGGCAAGAAATGCGCCGACTTAGTTAACCTATCCACAATTACCCATATCGAGTCATTACCTCTTGCAGTCTTCGGTAACCCAGTCACAAAATCCGTGGAAATGCTATCCCATTTCCATTCAGGAACATTCAACGGCTGCATCATACCTAAAGGCTTCTGATGTTCAATCCTGGACTTCTGGCAAGTCAAACATGCATACACAAATTCAGCAATATCTCTTTTCATACCTGGCCACCAAAACAATCTACGCAGGTCTTGATACATCTTCATAGCACTAGGATGAATACTCAATCGACTTCTATGCCCTTCCTCCAAAATACTCTTTTTGATTCCAGAAATATCCAGAATACATACTCTATCTCGAAATCTCAAAACTCCATCTTCATCAATTCGGAACTCACCTCCATTACCTTGATTAATCTTCATTAACTGGTCAACTAATTTCAAATCAGATTTCTGACCTTCCCGAATTTCCTCCAAAATCCCACTAGTCAGCTTTAGCATGCCCAATTTCACACTATCAGCGGTCATCTCACACAACAAACTCATGTCTCTGAATTGCTCAATCATTTCAAGTTCTCTCACCATAAGCATCGAAATATGCAATGACTTCCTACTCAAAGCATCAGCCACTACATTTGCTTTACCGGGATGATAATTCAAATCGAACTCAAAATCCTTTAACAATTCTAGCCACCTTCTCTGCCTCATGTTTAACTCTTTCTGATCGAACAAGTATTTCAAACTTTTATGATCACTGAATACCTCAAATTTCAAACTAAAAAGATAATGCCTCCAAATCTTCAGCACAAAAACTACAGCAGCCAACTCTAAGTCGTGTGTAGGGAAATTCCTCTCATGGACTCTTAACTGCCTAGAAGCATAAGCGACCACTTTACCATTTTGCATCAAAACTCCACCAAGGCCCATCTTTGAAGCATCACAATAAACCACAAAGGACTTATTCGGGTATGGCAAAACCAACACCGGAGCAGTTGTCAACTTTTTCTTTAGTTCCACAAAACTTTCCTCACAAGCGACATCCCATACATACGCTTTCCCCTTTCGAGTCAATTGCGTCAAAGGCAAAGCCAACTTAGAAAAACCTTCAATGAATTTACGATAATAACCAGCCAATCCAAGAAAACTATGAATCTCCGTAGCAGACTTCGGAGTCTCCCACTGCAACACCGCATTAATCTTTGAGGGGTCCACAGAAATTCCACCACTTGAAATCACATGGCCTAGGAAACTCACTTCCTTCAACCAGAACTCACACTTTAACAACTTAGCATATAATTTATTTTCCCTCAACACTTGTAACACAATCTTCAAATGTTCCGCATGTTATTCTTCTGATTTAGAATATACCAAGATGTCATCTATGAAAACCACCACAAACTTATCAAGATATTCATGAAAGATCCTGTTCATATACTCCATGAACACACCAGGCGCATTAGAAACTCCAAATGGCATCACCGTATATTCATAATGACCATACCTCGTTCTGAAGGCTGTTTTCGGAATATCATCAGCTTTAACTCTAATTTAATGATAACCATACCTCAGATCCATCTTACTGAACACACAAGCACCTACGAGTTGATCCATTAAATCGTCGATTCTCGGAAGCGGATACTTATTCTTGATGGTCATATTATTCAACTGCCGATAATCGACACACAATCTCATACTACTATCTTTCTTCTTAATGAGCAGCACTGGGGCACCCCACGGAGAAACACTAGGTCGAATGAACTTTCTTTCTAATAATTCTTCTAGTTGTTTCTTCAGCTCACTCAATTCCGAAGCAGACATCCGATAAGGAGCCATCGACACTGGACTCGTACCTGGTATTAAGTCCACAACAAACTCAACTTCACGTTCCGGAGGTAAATCACTTATATCCTCAGGAAACACATCTTGAAACTCACAAACCACAGACAACTCAGCACTGACGGCTTCACCATCAACTGGCAACGATGCAAACACTGCGAACATCAACGCTTCATATAATAAAATTTCATCCACTTCTTTAGCAGATAAGAACATCAGTTCACCATCCTCACCTAACTCTAGAAACCTCACAGTCTTGCTATAACAATTAATATGAACGTAGTTGAACTCCAACCAGTTCATACCAAGGATAACATCGATTTGGTGCAAAGGTAAGCACACCAAATCCATCACAAAATTCTTCTCAAAGATTGTCAAAGGACACTTCAAACAAACAAGCATGGTAGTCACCGAACCATTAGCCGGAGTCTCTATTATCATACTACCATTCATGTTAGACAGATTCAAACCCAATCTAGTAGCACACTCAAGAGAGATAAATGAATGCGTAGCTCCAGTATCAATAATAGCAATCAACTCAACATCGTTAATAAAACAAGTACCTCGAATCAAGTTGTCCTTCTTGGGAACTTCTGAGCCAGCCAAAGCAAACACTCTTCCAGTAGTCTGGGCAGCAGTAGCAGTCTTCTTTGGTTTCTGGCATTGAGTACTGATATGCCCCTGTTCACCACAGTTGAAACAGGTCGGACCCTCATTCGGACAATCACTAATTCTATGCCCAGTCTTACCACAATGGTAACATCTCAGAACTTTGTTAGTACACCCATCAGCTTTGTGACCTGGCTCTGCACACTTATAGCACTTAATAGGTGCATTAACGGCTCCCCTACTTGACTTCTTCTCATCTGATACCCTCTGTTTCCCTTTATCACCTGGGGTCGCATAAGGTTTTCCTCTAAACTGACCCTTATCTTTCTTTTCACTTAGCTGTTTGTAGTGAGCGGATCGAGCTCGGCTATCTTCATCATAGATCCTACTCTTATCCACCAGTTCTGCATACCTGCGAATCTGTTGGCATCCAATCCCCTGCTTAATCTTTGGTCTCAGCCCATTCTCAAACTTGAGACACTTAGAAAGTTCAGCATCTGCACGGTTGTAATGAGGACAAAACTTCACAAGCCTCTGAAATTTGGCAGCATACTCCGCCACAGTCATATTTCCTTGTTTCAATTCAATGAATTCCACTTCCATCTTACCACGAGCATCTTCAGGAAAATACTTGCCCATAAATTCTTGCTTGAACACATTCCAAGTCACCACAGTGCCAACATCTTCCAGCCTCTGACGGGTGTTATCCCACCAGTCCTCGGCCTCTTCTTCTAGCATATGCGTTTCGAACTACACTTGCTGCGCATCAGAGCACCCCATCACTCTAAAAATATTCTCAATCATCTTGAGCCACTTTTGTGCGCTCGCCGGGTCATGAGTTCCTTCAAACTTCTGTGGGTTATTCCTCTGAAACTTCTCCAACACACGAAACTCATCAGGAGCATGGTTCCGAGCAAGAGCTGCAATAGCATCAGCAAGAGCGCACGTGTTGTTCCCAGCCATTTTGTACAACACTCACCACGTCAGAAAAGAAAAACAGATAATTATTAACAAGTAACGACTGACAATAGACTGACAACACAAAACTTGGCCGGACAGACCAACCTGCTCTGATACCACTAATGTAACACCCTTCTACCCCACATACAATTTAGGAAAACATTTCATATTCTCAGAGTAAAAATCAACATGAAAGGTGCCACATAATATTCAAAACATCATGTAAACAATCATTGTCCTGTCCCGTAACACGGGTTACTCGTTCATCAATATCAAAATTTAACAACTACGCAGCGGAAATCAATTTTTATTTTAATTCCATAAAATACTTCATAATAAATATGTCCAAATCAAACACCATCATCAACATTATAAAAATTCAGTCATAAACTAAAAGAAACGAGGTTCACAACAATTTTCCCAACCCGATGTTACATGACACAGAGCAGGACACCTCTAACTAGACATCAATAATGAAACACTCCAAAGCTACTTCCTTCGTCACCTCGAAGCTATTCTTGGATATCTGCAAGTTACCCACATCGGAGGCAACATTTCCAAGCAGGCAGGGTGAGAAAACATAATTCATTATAGTAATACAACGACATGGAAAATAAATAATTAAGCAACAACAACATCGGAATCATCATCAACAATTATTCACAACACAATCTCAACTACTTCACAAAATGCGATGTCAAACATAATGATATGCAAAGGATGCATGTGGTACCGATTTTCCTCCATGTGATGGGCACTGACCATCAACCCTCCACGAAGGAGCACAACATAACAACATATCACTTCAATCCGCACTATGGGATTGAAGCTACCAATAGGCCGAAGCCCCAACATAAAATGCCATGAAATGCAATGATGCTAAACTCCTCATTTCATCTAAATATCAACATGTGCATCATTAATTTCATTTCCAACAATATTAATCATAAAATCATGTTTTTATCATCCATATATCAACAACAACTATACAACAATGATTCAACACGAGAAAACATCAAAAACCTCATGAAAGAAACGACAAAACAACAAGACAGTAGCCTGCCACGGTCGCCCATGTCCTGCGACACGGCCCGTGTCAGCAGCACTGAACAACAATTAAAAAAAAAAAACAGAAAACGCAACAATGACAGTAGTCTGACACGGCCGCCCGTGTCCTGTGACACAGCCCGTGTCAGGCAACCTGTTAACACAAAATTCCAACTTTTCAACCAGAAAGCTGACACGGGTGCCCGTGTTGTGTGACACAGCCCGTGTCAGGGTACGACAAAAGCCCACTTTTCCCAAAACGTGATTTTTCTGCATGTTTTATTCCCATTACCCCAAAATCAATGTTCCACAAGAAATTTGATCAAAAATACTCACAAAACACACATATAACAATACATATCAATCAAATTCATCATACTTCCATCAAATTACTCATTCTACATCAACAATCATCAAAATCAACACAATTCATACAATCCTTAATCTATTCATCTCCAATCCCTATAAAACCATAAGAAATTATGAACTCTCCCCATACCTTAGAGTAATCCGAAGCTTTTTCCTTCTTTCTTCAAGATTCCTCTAGTAATCCTCAAGCCCTAGTTCTCCTTCTTCTCTCTTCTCCAGTGTTCTTCACAAAAGATACGACAAAATGAGAAAATGATCGTTCTCTTTCTTTGGCTAATAAATCCCAACTTATGAACTTCCCATCCTATCCTTACTTACTTTCCAATAAGACCACCTTGCCCTTTCTCATTTTATTTTTAATAATAATAATAATATAAATAACACATGCTCATTTACTTTATTAAAATTATTCAAAAACACTCTTTTACTCCAAAATTCACCAAAATTATCAAAAACCTCTTAATTCTTTCTAAATTAATTAAATAAATAATTAAATAAATAATTAAATAATTGATTTAGGATCGTGATTGACAACACTCTTTTACACCATATCGGAGATAACAAACACCGATCAACAACATTGCATCAAGATTGACACCTCTGGTTCAAAAAGCATCGTGATCGCAACCTTCGATCCACGATGTCACATCGTCGTAGCATTCCAAAAGCTTTGCTCCGCCGTAGTTTCCGCAATCCTCTTCATTTCTGGTTCCGCAATGGAACACTTTTCATTTCTCTCATCACCTTTCTAAATCGTTCTTATTTTTCTCACATCTTTTAGTCATAGTGCTTTTAGAGTGTTCTTGAGTTTCAGTGAGGATATTGTTCTAGGTGAGAGTAAAATTATAAATTTACCAAGAGTAAATTTTCTCTTGAGTAAATAATTATTCCATAAGAATTTGTTATTTTGGTTGTGAGTTAAACCATTTAAAAGCTCTTGCTCTTGTTTGTATATGGGGATTGCCTTAGGGAGTTCTGATCTGGTTCGTGAGTTTCTCCATTGAAGAAAAGCTCTCTTTTGGTTCGTGAATATCAGTTAGTGAATATCTCCACAACGGTTCTTAAGCTCAACTTGGTTAAAGGTTATGTCGATTCGAGACCAGCCCATGTAAAATCTCAATTGGTTTTTAAGTTCAGTCTATGTAAAAGCTCGGTAGGTTCTAGATTAGCCCGATAAAAATATTAGTTTGGTTCGTGGGTCAGCCTGTGTAAAACATCGGTTCAGTTCAGAGGATAGTCAACTTAAAACTCTATCTTGGTTCGAGATTAGCCTGTGCAAAATCTCTATTTGGTTTAGAGACTACCCACTTCAAACCTTGTTTGTTGTTTGGTGAGAAGTTATTCAAAAAACTTCATTTCCTTGTATAAGTGGATTCGTAGGCATAAACTTCTAAAAACTCTAAAGTCTTCTAAATACTCTCAAGATTATTTCTTTGAGACAAAATTAAGTTTTTTTTATTGAACCTATATAATTCTCTGGTGTCATCTATTTTCCCTTATCTCTTTTATTTTCAGTAATATTCTTTACTTTAATTTACACTGCATATTTAATCAATTGTTTTACAAAAATTTTTTTAACTCTAATTTCATAAATAATTTTATATTAAATCAAAATTTTTCAAACTTTCATAATTCACTTATTTATGTATGAAATCACATGTTGAACAATAATTATCAAAAACACGCACATACATATTAATACTACTGTAATTTCGAATTCGGACCCATAACACTATATTTAATCTAACAATATTGATATTTATTAAATTGAATTATTATTTTAATTTTTGTCTCTGTCCTCATATTATTTTAAAACGTTTTTTATTTTTTATTTTTTCCACGAATACTTTTCTTATAAGAAATTTCTCGGATATGTGGACTAGAATCTAGATATATGAGTAGCATTATATATTTGTCTTTTCTTATAGTTAAAACCTCCCTTAGTTATAACAAATAAAAATCACACATATTAGAAAAAAAAAATAGCATCAAATAAGATGCAGAAAAGTTGAAAGGTGAGTTTGCAGAAGGAAGAACGTGACAAAGAGGAAGTACCGTCCTCAGTTCCGTATACCCTTGATATCAACATAATAGAAACTTCTAATAACGTTAAAACAAACAAAATTATATATGTTGTTATTAGTTTATGTTGCATGAAATAGGGCACGCAAATTTAGCAGGCTCTCTTTGGTCATGTTGAAAAGGAATATACTATTTATTCAAGAAAGATTTTTTTACACGAAACATCACATGTAAAATCTTTTAGAAAGAGAACAACTCAAGATAAATTTGTTTCTTAACGGAAAATATGGAAGATAAAGACAAAAATGAAAAATAATCAATCACATTTTTGTATTGTTTTTTTCATAAAAAATTATCACTTTCCATTTATAATTTAAAAAGAATAAATTGAAAAACTAAAATATATTTTTCTACTCGGCTATAATACACCTTGCACTAACCAAAGCCCTTTTGGCTCATATTACATTAAAACTCAAGTTAGCTTTCTCCCGTTGATAGTTAGAAGTTGGTTTCAGCTTATTATTGATTTGTTAAGTTTGTTGTAACCTAGCAAACCAAACTATTATTTTTGGTATAAACGTGACTTTTCATTGTAAATTTCAATTCATCCATTAATCAAGGTCGTCTTTAAGGGCGTGCAAGACGGACTACCGCATATGACCTCAAATTTTTTACTGTTAAACTGTAACTAAATAGGGCCTCATAAATCTTTATCACTATTATTAAAATATGATTAAACATGACATCTAATTGTTTTGTCATGGTTGAACCATGACTAACCTACTCAGAGCTTCCAAAAATTTAAGATAGCTCTGCCATCAATGATAATCAAAATTATGTATTTTGTCATATTTCATATTTAAAGGGAAGGTAACACTTGTGCGGATTATATTGCTTCTTTATGTCGCATTTTGCATTCTCTTATATTTTTCTATTAATTCCTTTTTGCCATTAGAAACGATTTTAAAGAGTAGCTTGGGATTTAAAAAATAAATTGACCAACTAACACAGGGGAAATGGAGAAGGAATATTCCTTGCACTTCCCGACAAGTGGATGGCATGAGCGGACCCCTACTGCTTCGGATTCTTAATGGGACTCCCTCGAATGGTCGACTTATCCCGATTCTTTTTAGCCCTAACCAAGGCAACTTTGTCATGGTTCTTCTTGCTTTAGGCGACTAAGGATGTCGGCGCATTCATTGGGCTCTAGCATCCTGCGTGGGTAGTGCACGAGTGACCGAGGTGTCCTTTCTTTTGAATGCATTTGAAAAGAGATAAAAAAATTAACAAATAAAAAGTAGTACAGGCTCACAAACCATAAACTAAGCATGGACAAAATAGGTACCAAAGAGTTCCTTTCTCTCTTCAGAATTATTTTATCCAAGATTCTCTCTACAAAAAAGATCTTTAAGTCATGAAAAAGAGTTAATTTAGATGTACTGTTGCAACATGTGGAACACGATGTTCCAGCATGTACAGTGCAACATTTAACTCTGTCAGCAGGTCATGAGAGACGTTGTTTGGTGCGAATTTTCTGATTGGATTTCTATCAGATTTGTTGCAGATTTGTTAGCAATGTAATGTTGAGTTGTTTGGCGACTCTTGAAGATCAAATCAAATTTAAATGGAGATTTAAATTTGAATTTGAACGTAAAAATCATATATTTTGGAGATTTTTATTCAGCAATCAATTCCAACAAGATTTTCTATTATTCTGATTAACCGCATATACTCATGTCTCTAAAAGTTTCTCCTCGAGAGTTTCATTAATTGAGACTCAAATGTAGGATTAGAGCTCTTACCAATAGTGTATATCTAACAAATTCACGTTTATCATAAGAAGAAATCTCTCCTCTCGTATGGATAAAATAAGAGAATATATTTATTTCTTCAGTAAGATGATTTGATTAGCCACTATAAACATGACTTTTTTTATTTTGAGCTATCAAACATATCTGCATCACAAATTAACTTTTTAACTTTTGACACCCAATTTTTTTGAGTCCTTTAATGTTAGTGTGGTGAACAATTTTTCTAGATTTTCCATTAAAATCATAATTACCAAAATAAGACGAGGAAGACATGTTTTTCATTTTACGCTCATGATATTTTTTTATAGAAATGAGAAGGAGGATATTCCTACTTTCATGACTTTTCTTAACAAAGCAACATGATCATTTTTATTATAATAATTTTATTCAAGAGTTTTGCATTTGGATGTTTTATTTGCATTAATAAAACTTTTAATATGAAAAACTAATTTTAAAATCGATCCCTAATGTTATGTTTTAAAGAGAGAAAGTAATATTAATATTTATTGATTTTATTATTATTATTATTATTATTATTATATTTCAACAAAACAGCATTCTTATTATAAGATAGTTAAAAAGATTTTTCAAAAGGTAATCATATCTTTTATTTTTTGTATGCACTAAACTTAATAAAAAAAAATAAAAATTACATGCGAACAAGCTGATGCTTGCATGCATCCTTAGGAAAGTTCCATATTTAACACATAAATTACATGAAAAATATCATAGTTAAAAGAAAAACCTTCGGATTACAGTCAACATCGTCGCTTTGGCCGAGTGGTTAAGGCGTGTGCCTGCTAAGTACATGGGGTTTCCCCGCGAGAGTTCGAATCTCTCAGGCGACGATTTGTGTTTTTCTTTTTACATTTTGATCAAATTCTTTATTATTTTCAGCGCTTCACTTTTTGAAAAAGGCAATATTATAACATCCAATTCTCAGCTGATATAAATTTATGGAGTAGTTAACATGAACGTTTCAGGCCAAAATTTGACGTAAAAAACTATATTAAAATAATTGTGAAAGTGATTTGAGATTGGGACAAAAAGTGTTATTTTTTATGTATTCGTATTGTATATGATGTCCATTTTTTCAATGAAATGATATGATGTCGATTTAACTTTCCTGCCTAAGATAGAGATATGTAAAAATTCTGTTGGATTATGATTTTTTTTTTCAAAATATAATATTTCTTTTGGAATTTTAAAACAATAATTTTGTTAAATGACAATCAATTTAATTCGTAATACAAATAAATATTTAATAGAACTCAATAATTTGTTGTCAAATAATTTAATGATTACAATTTTATTTTTTTAAAGATAAATAATAGGATATTATGAGTTTGATGTTAAAATTAATTTAATAATTAATTTATATAAGACAAACTCAAATACGAAAATTAAACTATAATTATAATTAAGGCAGAATATGAACATATATACACATAACCTAAATATTTACGACAAGTTGCTCAATTAAAGATTATAGTAATATATGGACGAATTCAAAGAAAAAGATTTTTAGACAATGATAACGGTAATCTTGAAAACCAAAAAGTATACAAACGAGTGATTAACATTTGTTGATTGTTGATCTTTCTCAACTGATACTTCTAATGTCTTAAACACTATGGTAGAAGAGATAATTTATTTGTGTACGATATTGTTTACGGTGAAAAATAGCAAACAACCTCTGGTCTACCAAATCTATAAGAAATTGGATAACTTGTAGGATCAATCACACTAAATCCTAGGACATGTGCTAAATAATTTAAAAGGATATTTGGAAAAAGATGAACACTTCGACAATATTCATAATTAAGAAAAAAGGGTTATTTCGACAATATTAAAGGAAAAGTAATACGAGGAAATGATTAAAAGTGCATTGGAAAATAACTTAACAAAGTAAAAGAGAAAAGATAAATTTTTGGGCAAAAATTAACTGAATTGCATTGAATAAGGAAAATGATGTTACATAAAACGTACATTTCTTCAGAAACTCGTTTCTCTATACACAGATACTTTGAGTGATTTGAGAAATTTGTACAACCTTAACACACACAAATCCTAACACTAAGACTTGCTATTTATAATAGTAAAAATAACTACCCTTAACAGCTTACTAATTAGAGCGAGATAAATAGCATTCTGGATGTCTTCGCCCTTCAGACGTACTCCACGTGTCTCCTTCTCTCAAATGGATAAGGACAACGTTCCCTCAATTATTTGAATTTGAATATTTGAATCAAACGTCATTAGTCAGTTTTCTGTCGAAACATATCTCCAAATTGTTAGAAATATTTCTAAGTCCATAGAACATGTCTCTTCTGCACGAGGACACTTTCGACTAGACTCTCTGAAAATACCATTCTTGTCGAAGTCTTCCCTAACTTCAAAAAATTCCATTTCTTTGAATGAGACTCTTAATTCAATATCAGACGTCGAAATTAGGAGCTAACAGATATATTAAAGACCATAACGTATATATAGGGTGATGATCAATTAGAGTTCCTATTATTCTAAAATGGATCATCCTAACATTCATTTATATTTGAGCTCATGTCTAACTAATTAATTAATAATTAAATTAAAATCTAATTAATTTATTTTATTTTATTTGATCACTTAATTAATTATTTTATTGGTAAAGATCGAGACCAGGGTGCCTTTGCCCAGTAGTTGGGTTGCCCAAGAGGGGATCCCAAAGATTTCCCCAAGAACTTCCTCCAACGTGGGAGTCAAGCTAGAAAGGGTTTCCTGAAATAGGTGGTCAATAACCTCCCCTAATAAGAGGGAGCAGTTAAGACCACATCGAGGAGGTAAAAGCCACAGGCCTCAGAGAACTCCTATAAATACAATATCCATCAAGGGGATAGGCGGACTCTGAAGTCATACACATTTGCTATTATCCACTACTACTCAGAGAGCACTTCACTCGTAGTAGCCTTCACATCGTAAACCTAACCGCCCACCTGCAACCCAGTAGCGCCGACCGCTAATAGGGCCTCTCACCACACGTGAGTTGGTCCCTTAACAGCCTTAAAAACCACCGCACATGGTTACTCGTCGCCGTGAGCTAGCCTTCACCCCAAACTTGTAATATACCTACTAGAGCCTTTGAGTCTTCATGCCCTTGCAGGGGAACACACACACACACACACATATGTATTTTCTAGACAATACAGTGGTGTCCACTGTGGGGCCCAATAAAACTAATATGGGTCACACCTCTTCTTAACCACCATCCCCTTCCCCACCTTACCCTTAACTCATACACCTAACCATAATTAGACATGGTAAATAAAGAGCTTCATCCCTTACTTCTGAGGGTACCAGTGGTACAAGCGATGTCGAGGCCATGACAGAGATGCGAGCTGTCATTGATGAACTACGACGCCACAACCGGACGTTGGAAGACGACGTCCAAAATATTAGACAGCGCCAACAAGAGGTCAATCCCCTCGGAGAGATTGAACTGTTAGATCCCCAACCACTCTCAAGAGAAATATGGGGGGGCCATGCCCCCGAAGGATTCAAACCTCCACTCTTGGTCAAGTTCGATGGACGCGACAATCCCTATGAACACATCGCCTCTATGAACACGTTGATGACCATCAAAGGTGCACCAGACTCCCTGAAATGTAAGTTGTTGTCAAGTAACCTTAGGGAGACTGCCCTCAGGTGGTAAACATGCCTTCCCCATGCCCATATTAATAGCTATCGGGAATTGGTAGGGAAGATGGTACACCAGTTCGTCGTCAATCGCAACAGGAAAATGTCCACCACCAGCTTATTCAACGTCCGCCAAGGTCCATCGAAATAACCGAGGGACTACCTCGTCCACTTTAATGAAACCACCATCAAGGTCTTCCCTTCAAACCAGGAAATGTTTGTGGGGGAATTCTAGAACGGACTTAAGGCAGGACACTTCAATATACCCCTCGCCAAAAAGCCGGCAATAACACTCGCCGAAGTAGTTACAAAGGCGGAGTGCTACATTAAAGGCGAGGAAAGCAATTCTAAAAAGAAGGCTCGCAACACCAAGGAGCGCGTCCCCAACGCCGAGAGCTCTCATCCCTCAAGGAAAAACATCTACACCTTGCTCGTCAAGGAAAAATCCATGTTCAAAAGGGTGGGAAAATCAACAGGGAGTTTTACGCCTTTTAATACCCACCAAGAAAAGATCTGGCGCTAGGTATTCCACCTACATAACATCCCAACACGCCTGCCCCCAGGTCCGAGGTAATGATATCTAAGCCTGAAAGGTGATGCAAATTCCACAGGGTTAAAGGACATCATACCAATGACTGCTACCAGTTAAAGAATGAAATAGAAAAACTAATACATGAGGGCCACCTTAAGAAATATGTGAATGGCGGATTCTCCAACTAGGAAGAACAACGCAACCTGCATGAGCAAAAAGACGGCAGAAGCCCTAGGCCAAGAAAAACCAAAGAAACGTCCTAGGGCGAAAGAGAGAAAGTGGTGCGTCATACTCTTAACACCATAGTCGGAGGATTTTTTGGGGGTAACGAGACCAGTGTCTCCTGCAAAAGATACGTTCGTGAAGTCTTAAGTATAGACGACCTCCTTGAGATCATAAGAACGAAGGTAGCAGATGTCGCAGTCGTCTTCTCGTAAGAAAATGCGTTCGGCATCCTTCCTCACAATGATGATCCCATGGTCATCGCCATCAAGTGAGAAGAATGATAGATCAAAAGAAACCTAGCTGACCAGGGAAGATCCGCTGATATACTGTATTGGGACGCCTTTGAGAGATTGTGTCTCGACCCCGAAGACCTGAAGCCCTTCAAGGGATCATTGGCTGGATTCTCAGAAAAACATGTGCAAGTTAAAGGCTACATCACCCTGAGAATCATGTTCGGAGAGCAAGACCACGCCAAGGAAATAAATGTTAAGTATTTAGTCATTGATGCCCTCTCTTCATATAATATGATTATCGAGCGACTAGCCTTTAATCGGCTGTGACACTACTACAGAAAACACATATAATGACGGTTGTAAATCACATATAATGATAGTTTCAGGTCCGTTGTTTGGTAGCATGTGATTTTAGGTATGGTTGTTTCCACAACGGGAATATGACCGTGGTTATAACTTAGGTAGCGCACTACCTATCACAACGATTATAATAAGCAACAATTGTGATATATTTAGGTCATGTGTTCGAAACCTAGCAGCAACAACAATTTATTTGGAAATAATTAACATTTCACCACAGTTACAAAAGATAACCCTTGTGAAAAGTACCCTGAGTTTATTATAAATATGTAGATTGCTTGTTTTTCCTTAGAACTCACTAAACATATACAACCATAAAACTTAATGTAGAAGATAATTTGAAAATTTTAGCTATTCTTGAAAAATAACTTAAATGAACCACTGTTTTTCAAATTGAATTCATACCGTAATTCATCTCTTGCTTCTTAATATTTAGTATTTGATTCAATGCCCCAAATTCTTCAAAGCAACGGTTCATTCCTAATTTATTTTGCGAAACATCAATATGTTGACTAATTCTAAATCATCATCATGTTAGATTAATTATTTAATTAATCAAATATGGATTGACATAATCAATTATTAATTAATTAGTATTATGGTCAATTATAAATAAACACTAATTATTGATTAATTATTTAATTGGACTTTGTGTCTGAATGAACTGTGATGAGATGAACCATTCAGTTAAGTCCAATGAGAGGTTCATGTCCTTAGTCGTTTAGTTATTTAATCGTTATCCCATTAAATGCCCTACATATTCTAAAACCCTAGACGGAAATGAGGATAATAATCCTCTTATACTCTCTCCAATAAAGTTCTCTCCAATTTTACAAGGTACGTCGTTCATGATTTAATCATATTATCAAATATATGTTATAATTTGTATCTATCATTATAATATTAAATCCTTCAATTGGTATCAAAGAATGATTTAAATACATTTTATGACTATTATATTTATTAAAATTCATAAATAGGACATATGAATGCCTGTAAATTTTCCTTTTGATTTCAATGGTTTGGATTTTCGGACTACAAACATGTTCTTGTTTTAAAAAATATGTTTAAAAAATATATTTATATCAAAGTTACCTAATCATGAATGATGTGCCAAAATTATTGACTTACTTTATTGAAAGGTTTCCTAATAGTTTATTCAATAATTATAAACATATTTGCTGTCGTATATATTATATATCTCTATGGATCAGTGATATGAAAACAAACAATATAATTGAAAATTAATCTGAATGTCGTTTTGAGTGCCGAAATATTTATGAAACGGTTTAGAACGTTTAAATATGTTAAATCCTTTGTACAATTATGATTATACTATATAAATGTTATCATTCTACTACTCCTATTGAGAGCTTATACTTTTTTATTATTTAAGAAACAATCATGGGGAAATCAATTATTTATGTTTCATTCTACATAATATTTTTATCCAATTGCTTACATAATATATGTGACCCAATTTTAGAATATCTAGATCATGAAGATGAAGTCTTTCAAATATGCACCACATATGCGTGCAATTTTTTTTGTAAGAATATGTGATTTTAAATTGTTAAATTGTTGAAATTTAGAGTCAATTAATTTAATATTTTATTTTATTAAAAAAATCATGATTTCATTTCCAATTTAAATTTTATTATGTTCAAATCAAGAATATTTGCTTGATTTGAAATTTATATATTTGATTTATGGAATTTAAATTGTTTTATGAAATAGTTAAATACTTGGTAATTAATCAATACAAGAATCATATATTATTTCAAATCACATATTTTTAAAATTTACATTAAATTATATTTTAGTAAATAAAACTTTTATAAATTTTATTTATGAAACAAAATTATGATATTTTTTAATTCTTAGTTTATAATTTTTTGATTCAATGCATTCTTCACATATTTGATGATTAATTTATATGAGAATTTTATAATATTTTAATTATATATTCAAAAAAGGATTTGAGTCTAAAATTTCTTTTATGAAAATAGATTTGATTTTTATTAACAATAATATTAATTATTTTATTTAAGTGTTATGATTTCTTTAAATATTAGACTCATTTTGTTGACTTTTATAGTAATGTTAAATATTGTATTCTTAACTCTATAACTATATTGAATTAAATATCATCCTTGACTTTTTTAAAGTAATTTATTTTGTTAAAATAATTTGTTGTTAATTTATTAATTATTTGAGTTGATACTTTGATATTGTATAAGTTATCAAAGTTTAGTAATTCTTCGGGCAAGGATGAATGTTACATTCTTTATGAGGTTAATCATAATTTATTTATTATTTTTTTAATCTCATGTGACTTATTACATAATTGTATATAAAGAAAAATTTGCGTATAATTTGATATATTCTCTTAAAATTATAAAGAGTACAATTATATAAAATGAATTGAATAATTTTTAAAATATTTTAAAATTAAATCTCTCTATTTATTTTCATAAATTAATTTCTTATTATATATATATATATTCAAATAAATAAATAAATAAAAATTTAATTTTGTGAGTATATTTGAAATCTTATTGTTTTGAGAGATTTATTCTAAATTATTAAGTAATCGTTTTTAATTTGTATAACTGTAATCTCACTTATCAAAGATACAATTATACAAATTTTATTTTGAATAAAATATAATCATTTTTAATTTGTATGATTGTAACTCACCTATCGTGAGTACAATTGCCCAAATTCTATTTAATAAAATAATTATATTAATTTTAATTATAATAAATATTATATTATTAATAACTATACCTTATCGGTGTGTTATTATTAATATAAATTATTGTTGTTCAATGTACTTTTGATTTTAGAATTTTTTGTTGGCATACTATTTGTACATTATTGTTATACTTCTTATTTATTATTATTGATATTCTAATAAATGAAATTTTATTTTAAAGACAGGTAAAGTTATTTTAATTAAATGAAATCCAATCATGGATATCAATTCTCTATGTATTATGTAAGTGATGGACATACCCTATCGATTTGACGTTACTTGACATGATCATTGTGTGATGAAGAAAATATTTGAGTATTTGTTTAAATATTTTTAAAACTCTTGAATTAATAATTTAACTATTATTCTCCATCAAGTGGGAGAATTTAACATGTTAATTGTATAGAAATGATAGGGAAAATAATCTTTTTCGTCCCTTAACTTTACACCAGGGTCCAATTTGGTCCCTTAACTTTAAAAAGTGGCGAAGTCGTCCCTTAACTTTTTAAAATGTGTCACGTTTGTCCTTCTGTTAGGTTCCGTTAGTCCTTTTTTGAAATCATTGGGCAGGTGAGCGTTGTATGGATGACGTGGAAACTTGGAAGCCTTAAAATAATCTGTAGAACATGAAAAGTCTTAGCAAACTATTTCTGAGTAAGAGAACCACAATACAGCTCTGCTATGGCAACGAAGCTCAACGGCGGATTCTTGCACATTGAATTGCTTATCGTGGCAATCATTCCAGCTAAAGATCTAAGCTTAGAAGAATTAATGTTTCCTACCAATGCATGCCCTTGGTGGTGCTGAAAAGGATGTTCAAACAACTTAAAGAGTTTCTCAATTGAATTTGCATAAGAAATCATGAACGTTTCAAAGCAGTACGGCCAAACTGCTATTCATATGTAGTAAACAAGTTTCATAAAATCATCCAAGTCATAAGCCTTTACACACGACTAAATTATATCAATATAAACAAGGACATGAACATAATCATCATAGATACATGATATCTCTGTTTCTGCCAACCATATAAAACAAACAAAAGGCATCCTCACAATGATGAAAAGCATCCAAAAAAAGCAGCACCCATGACGATCCCGTGCGTCATCATAATCATGTTCGCAAGGATGATGTTGTACCATTTCTCCATCAAAAAGGCAGACCTGAGTGTGGAAGCGGCATTTCCGAAAAAGCCTGAAATAGAAGAATATGGCGGTAATAGAATCTAAGCATGCGATGGTTGCTCATGAGAGGCGCTCTAAAGTTGTCACCACGGTCGGCACTATAAACACTGAGATTTTACTAGAGCCTTTAGACGATGGACTGCATAAGCCTGTCAAAGATAGAAAAGACAATGTATTACTTCCTAAGTAACTGTGGTGTTCATTTAAACAAAACAAGAACGACGAAGCTATAGCCAAAGTAGTGTAGCAAAAATCAAGAGCAACAAGATCAAACAATGAGATCAGACAGATATGGCCAGAATCATTGTCATCAAAATGTTTCCAAAACAGTGTTGCGAACCCGATATTTTACAATGGGACAAGGAACTCAATAATAATTCATTACTGAGAATTGATGTTCCTAGCATGCAAGAATTATCGTTTTCAAAACGGTTAGAGATTGATGAGCCTATGGCCGTTTGGTTCAAGGTACATTTATTTATGAGTCTGTTATAATATGTTCATGAATTGTTTTTCAGCTTATTTGAACAAGTATTATAGGCTATTGAATTATTTGTAGAACCTGATAATAATAAAAGCCGACAATGCGAAAGGTTTATCGAAGCCAAGGGAAGGCAATGCAGGAGACAAGCAATTGGTAGTGATAAATATTATTTTGCTCATTTCTCAAGAAAACCTGAAAAACAAGTTAAAGCTCATACTCCAATGTGTGGAGGTACGACTGTGGCTGGTACTAAATGCAAGCATCATTCACTTCCAAAACAGTGTTGTGACATGTTGAATTGAAAGAGGAAAAATCTCAAACATGTTTCAAACACGTTTAAATGGAAATGGAAATATTTCATCACACAAGCAATACAAAAATCTGCAGCATTGTTTCACATTGATTTCAAAAATTAAGAGTGTTGAGCCTATGAATTGCAAGGGTCATCAGAGTATCAAGGACAGACATACAGTATTAGAAATTCACACAGAACAAAACTTTACCAGAGGTTTTCACACGCATAATCACACTTTGGTGCTTTTGTTGTTAACATACTAAGGTTGTGAACATATTATGCTCTGTGAGTATATCTACTGCAGTTTATAACTGCATTCTGTGAAATTGTGTATTCTGTATTTTGAAGAACTACCCAATTTCATGTTTCCCAAAACCCTAACTTTTAATTTTGAGTGGAATTGTAAATAAAGAAGATGAAATCTATTTGCCCTAACCACTGAAATAGGGGAAACAAGTGGAAACGTAGCCAAGGAAGAAGACGATATTCTATTTTCCATGTCACCTGCCACGTAAGGGTTAATAAACGGACGTTTGACCAAACTAACGACAAGGACTACTATGAGACCATTTTAAAAGTTAAGGGACGACTTCGCCACTTTTTAAAGTTAAGGGACCAAATTGGACCCTGGTGTAAAGTTAAGGGACCAAAAGGGTTATTTTTCCGAAATGATAATCAAATATTATTTATTTAATATAATATTATATTATGAAGATATATATTGAGAATATTATGGTCTTATGCTTGTGGTATATTCTCAATATTAATTAAAATAAAGTCTCATAGTTTCCCGATGCGTAAAACATAATATGTTTCTCAAATGTGTGTAGTTATATTTGTAGCATTTGAGTTTTGAGTGAGTTATTAATATATTGTATAAAATCTTATATTCTATTTAAAATTATATGGATTTAATCTCACTCAAAAGATGATAAATCTTTTATATGACCATCATATTCTTTCATGTGACATTATCTAAATAATGATATATTCTATTTTACGTGCAATAAATGTGGTTGAAATGATGTTATATTATACA
This sequence comes from Lathyrus tuberosus, assembly GCA_022829125.1. Classification (NCBI taxonomy): domain Eukaryota; kingdom Viridiplantae; phylum Streptophyta; class Magnoliopsida; order Fabales; family Fabaceae; genus Lathyrus; species Lathyrus tuberosus. The sequence goes on along the minus strand of JALAZF010000141.1, from coordinate 5,635,335 downwards.
ATCATTTCCCTGTATAGTTTTGCATTAAATAGTATCCCATTGTTCAATCAGAGTATTTAATATTAGCGGGCTATAATAAATCCCTATCTTATTTGATCAGTGGGGGTGCATGTGTACACAATTATATAATCTGAAAAATTTTAGATTATTATTCTCATAGTGTCATATATTTTTGCGCGTACTATAAATATGATATATTCTAAAAAGACCTCAAAATATAAAATAATTCTAAGAAGTCTTATTCTATTATACTGAGATATATATTATTCTCTTAATCTCATGAAACATCATAACTTGATGTTTAGGTCAATATTGAAAATACACAATAATTCTTTTGTATGCAATAATATTGTGTTATTCTATCTTCAATAGTCCACATTTGTCAAGTCATAATATGAAAGTACAAGTAATATCAATACTCTTATCGAGTATGATATTGCGTTATGAAGGTACTTATGATTAAATGTAATTACTCTCGTAATAGGGTATCCCTATATGTAATTACTATTCTTAGACCTATGTGAATATTCCATGACCTTTAATTTGAAAACTCATTAGTAAAATCACTGACCACATGCTTATACACATGAGTAAGTCTTATGATATTTTGGGTTAGTGGGAGTTTATCAATTTTTCATATGCTTTGACCATTCTTTATAACATATTTTTCTTAACTTAAATATGTTACTTTTAATTCATCGTTCTTTATATAAAATGTGAGTCTTTAACATGTATGATTTGTTTTCCCTATCAGATACAATTTCTACAATGTTGAAGCTTACTTTTCTTTTGATTGATTAGTGTTTTGACCATAGTTAGCAATCTAATGTTAAAATTTTTAATAATGAATTATTGTCATCCAAGTGAGAGATTGTTAGATTAATTATTTAATTAATCAAATATGAATTGACATAATCAATTATTAATTAATTATATTATGGTCAATTATAAATAAACACTAATTATTGATTAATTATTTAATTAGACTTTGTGTCTGAATGGACCGTGATGAGTTGGACCATTCAGTTAAGTCTAATGAGAGATATTTGCCGTCAGTCGTTTAGTTATTTAAGCATTATCCCATTAAACGATTTACATATTCTGAAACCCTAGACGAAAATGAGGGTAGTAATTCTCTCATACTCTCTCTGATAACAATCTCTCCAATTTTACAAGGTACGTCGTTCACGATTTAATCCTATTATCAAATATATGTTATAATTTATATCTATCATTATAAAATTAAATCTGTCATGCCATTATTTTAATCAATGATGAAGACTTTTATGATGACAACAATGAAGATGATTTAATTTCTCAACACATTTGGTATTTTGTAATGTAAATTAATACAAAACAAACCATTGCTTTGAAGAATCTGAGGGTACACTACTACGAAAAACCCATTTAACAACGGTTGGAAATGACATATAATGACGCGGGCGAATGCGTTGTTATGTAGAGTGTTGTTGTATATGCGGTACGTACAAGGACGGTTCTGAGACCGTTGTTGTATTCCAGAAAGCGCGCACCATTTCACAACGGTTTGATTACACAACCGTTGTGATATAACTAAAGGTGATTTGGTTCGATTCTCAGCAACAAAATTTTTTATTTATATTATTCTGGTCAGCGTTTGACATACAACTACCGTTAGGTTTTTAACCACTGTCAAAACAGCCATGTTTTAAATATAAAAATTCTCTGCTTATCAAATTCTTCCTATATTTTATCCTGTCAAAACAGCTTCAGTTTACATCAAACACAATATGTGCATCAAACACAATTCTTCCCATAAATGAATTAGAGAATTTACATCAAAAGCTAACAGATAACATTGTTTAAATCAAATATAATACGTGCATCAAAAGCCAATATTATTGATTTCATTATGTGCATCAAACACAATATCTTGTACATCAAGCACAATATGTGCATCAAAAGCCAAAATTATTGTTCACATTATGTGCATCAAAAGCCAAAAATATGTGCATAAAAAAATATGCTGAGGAATGTTGCTGATATATCAAATAGCAGGAGGACCCTTAAGCGCATTGTGGATATACGCCCAACATTTACGAAGATCTAGAAAGTCCTCAACGGGGAATGAGGCTTGGTCGTTAAACATCTACATAAGAAAGAGCAAAAAATTGAATATCATACATGATAATAATTCAATAGTGAACTTATATATTAATATATGTAAACATTTTATGACATATATACCTTATCCCATGAATCAACAATGTCAGCAAGGACAATGTTTAACATGTGTTTCATGACATAATACCCACACTCGTAACTCCCGGGCTGTTTCATCGTCTACAAATTACATGAATATAATAACATAAATATAACCACACATGAATGTAAATGAAAGAAACAGGTAATCGGGCCACTTACTTTAGGAGCAATCTATGTGGGCTTTTTTCTAACATTCCTCATTATATTAACTTGCTCCACAAGACTGTACATTGAAAATTGAATTAAACATATTACATGATAAACTAATTACAATTAATGTCAAAGAAAATGATATTAAACATAGACACTTACGTTAGAATAATATCTTTCATTGGTTTATGGAGTGGGGCGTGCAAGGAACACAGTAATGTCACCGTATTTGTCCTAAATGATATTATGATCAATTGCCAATGACCACTGAATGAACACGAGAATATATATATATATATATATATATATATATATATATATAATCAGTTTTTACTAAAACAAAACTAAATATAGAATATATAAATAAATTGTAACAATACTTACCTACAGAGGAATGGTGCAAGGTAACATTCTTTTCCTCCCTCATTTAGTTGTTCTTTCAAGTACTTTTCCATGATACTTTTTTCATTATACGCCCAACTTATATAAGTTGGCTCCAAGATTCCATAAGTACTTGATTTATTTAACTCTATACAAACACGGTGAATGTACCTAAATGGTCAAAGAAAATGAATAAATTAAGGGAGAAAATACAAAAAATTATAATGTTCTATAATGACATGTATATTCGACTATATACTTACGTGCACCAAACTTACAAAATCGCTATGTCAAGACACTTAAATCCTGCGAGAAAATCCGTTACATCTTCAGGAGTGTAATACATTACATCCAATTTCGGGCAATGTTCTAGCGGAAGAGGTTGCGCAAGGTTTGTTGTTGCAATGGACAAGTATAAATTGGTTATTTCATTTGGACTAGGGTCCAATATCCTATTGCGGTTAACTAGGGGGGGGGAGGGGCTGTACAATTACTTCCTTTTGTAGAAGCACGATTTACAACACTTCTACTTGGAGTTTAATCATCACCATCAACGTAACGTTGATCTTCATTTGTTCGTTGTTCGAGGTTTTCACTTAATCTCTACATCATAACATTCAATTAGAACATAAAATAAAAATAAGCACAATATATATCATACATTTCCGATAAAACACTAGCATCTCAAGTAAAGGACATACCAAATATAACTCTTGTAACTTTTCCATGTCTTTCTCCCTTTTTTCCCTCTCCTCTTCAAACATCTTTCTTTGTTCTTCCAATTGCTTCTCAACATTCTCAATCTTTTGTCGTTGAGCATGGAATTCAGTGGTTTTGGTGCTTCTTCTACGAGATCCAAAGTATGACCTCAAGCCGACACCTTCTCCAACACCACGGACACGACCTCCATGCTCAGCTGTTCCGATAGCTTCCAATAATATGTCATGTCGTGCTTCTAGAACAAATGTGCCTTCACGGGCTGCCACAACCAAATTATCCTACACAACATGAGCAACTTACATAAGCAAACACATTTAAATAACATAATTAAGCAAAACAAAACATATACTTACAATTTTCTCAGAAACTACTCTTGAAGCCTCAGAGGTGTACTCTCCATTAGGTCTTAATCGAGCCCTCTTCCATTTCTCATGTCTTGAAGGTGGAGATGGGATGTCACCATCTCCTCCTTCTGGTTGTTTTTCCTGCATGATTCTCTTCTCAAGTTTCCTGTAACCCCCACGATACAATCTATGGGGGTGTCATACCCAAAATTTTCCCTCTCATTCTTCATAGCATTTAGCATGAGCTTTCATTTCATTGCATTGCATTCAAGCATAGAAAAATAAAACATCAAGCATTTTAGCATTCCATCTTGCATAAGGGCATGTGATCAGTGTCTCTCAAAGGTGTTGATCATCCAAAGAAAAAGAATAAGAGCCAAGTATTTCAACAAGCCTCAAGGGTCTCTTACATCATATATCATCTCACTTTGATCCCACAAGGCATGGGAAGAGGAGAGTTCATCGAGAGGATTGAGCAGTGCATAATCTCCTACACAAGGCATTCAAAAATTATGATCTAGACCCCAAATGGGCAAGCTCTTTGAGTCTTTATCATCTCTAAATGGCATGTCTCATCTTTTTTTGAGAGGATACACATCATATTTAGAGGAATTTGGATTTGGAAGATGTGCAATTTCCTCCTAACCAGAGGGTGCCAAAATTAGGGTTTGACCTAAAATCAGTTTATCTCTGATTTTTTGGGCAAAATTTGATTTCATGGTATTCCTCATGTCCTTAAGTGTATATGGATGTAAAATTGCTCATCAATTGGTTTCAGAAGGTTTTCAATTGGTCAGTTGCTTGATAATCAAGAAATTGAGGGAAAAAGTCAACTGTGCAGTGAAAAAAGTCAACTCCTGACTTTTTAAGGTCAAAATCATGAAATTCATGTTATATATGTTCAATGGATAAAATTTGATTAAGAAATGATGGAGGAATAATGAAAAATCAAGAAATCACAAAAATGCCAAAAATAGAAGCTTTGGAGTTTCCAAAAATAGTAAGTTTTGGCCATTCTAGCACCCCTCTTTGAGTCAAGCTTTCCCAATTTTAAAGCATAAAATAAAAAATCCACCAGGCCACAACAAAAGATCTTGTTCCAAGCTTCAAATCCATATAAAGAACATCTCCATTGGATAAAAATTGAGTGAGATATGATTGATCAAAGTTTGAGAAAATAGGTCCAAAATCAGGTCATGACCAAGAATGCCCAGGCCCACGCGCCATCATTTTTACAAACACTTGGTGTGCCAAATGTCAAGCTTAATTTCTCAATGATAAAAGCTCCAAATGAAAAACTTTTCAACATCAAAGTTGTTCCTTGCAATGCCCTCTTCAATGTTGATGTTGGACAAATTTTGATTTGATCAGGTTATGATGGAGATATATTGGTCTCAAGTTAGGGTGGTCATGTTGATGTTTTGTATGTCATGCTGCCTTGCCAACCAACCAGGTGACTCGCCCACGATTCAGTTCCAAACTTGGATGTTCTAAGTTAATTTTCAACCTTTTCCAAGCTCCAACTCAACTCAATTTTTACACAAAGCTTGTAGGGTTACACATCCTTAATCCATTGACCACAAGAACTCATCAAATCATCCACTAATTAGAGAGAATTTCACTTCCAAATATGCATTGATGTATTGAGTATGTTGTGACTGAAAAACCAGAAAATAAATGTTGTTGTTGTTAGTGCAAAGCTTGCACGTGCAATGCTCACACCCTCCAACCATTTCTTCATTTAACCAAACACATATCCCATTCACCATACCACGTGCGTCATGATACATGGAAATGGAAAGAACAAGCTTGCTGAACAAGTTTCTATGTTATACCAGCCGTGCCATCATCATCATTCACTTCCATCAATCTCCACCATAATATCATACGCATACTACACCATATCATTGCTCTCCCTAACTAACTTGACTCAGTTAGTTAAGGATGACTCACCTTAACTCACATGACTCACTCTAACCAAATCATTTAACCACTCTGGTTCATATCTAACTCACACTATAAATAGAATTTCACTCTCATTTTTCATGTCAACTCTGATTTTTACACATTCACTCCAAAGTTCCCTCATTTTCTCTCTCTTTTCTCTCTGAGTTAGTGCGAATTCATCATCATATTCTTCTATCTTCAACTTCAAGTTTCATCTTCGAGGACCATTGAATTGGGAGTGGCATTGCATTGTTGAAGCAGCTTCAACTACAGATCCATACTCAGCCATATTTTCAAGATTCTCAAGCCTTTATTTGGCCAAGCAAAGCTCAAAGAAGAAGCACGATCCTCTGGTTTTCTTTGTCACTCCAGTTTTCATCATTTACAGGTTTTAACATCTCAACTTTCTTGGCACGATTTACCTTATGTTTAGCTTATTTTTTGTTAATGTAAGCTTAATAGGAGCATTTGATACTCCGGCTAGTTGATAGGCCTCCTAAAGGCGTAGTTTCAAAACTTAGGGCATATCTTCATCTCCTCTGTTCTCCATGTGTGTGATTGTTACGTGAAAAATAATGATGGATTCTTGATGTATACAATGCCAGCTTCATTTTGATACCATGTTTGTGCGTTTCTGGAAAATTTAATGTTCGCGGGTGGTGGTTGTTGGCCGGAGAAGATGACCGGAGGTCCTTCTCCGGCCGGTGGATTCAATGGTTAGGGTTTTGTGTTTTTAATTGTGACCGTTGATTTGTTCCCATCGTGTGGTTAAGGACTTGACAACACATTAAAATCATAACATCTCCCTCACGTGCATTTATTTGAATCAGATTGGCATATGTGTGCGTGAATTCATGGTTGTTGTGATGTTCTTGTGATCTGATCCGTTGATTTGTCATACTTGGTGGATATGTTGACTATTTCTGATTCGTTGATTGGATCTGAAGGTTGTGTATGTGACAACACATTACTGATGCACGTGCTCTTCACGTGATATTATTGTGGACTCTGACGATTGTGTGTGTGTGCATGTAAGAGAGATAGCGTGCACTTTCATTTATGATTGTTGGATGTGTGTACTTTAGTGATTAATTCATGTTGACTAAGATGTGTGGCCATGATTGATTGAGCATATTGTTTGTACATACACTCTTCACACACGATCACATTTTTAATTGGACTCTGATTCCTATGTGCACCCCCCACTTGAAGCCCATTATGATTTCTGAACGTGAAATTTGCTTGGCTGCACCCCCTACTTGTTTTCTTTCTCTTTATTTTCTTTTATATACATATTTCATAATTGCTTTTTAAAAATACTAAAATGTCATTAAAAATTCTATAAAAATTCATGTGAGATATTGACATATTAATATAATTTTCTATTATTTTTAATTATAATTTTGTGAAAATTTACATATTAATCCATGATTTTATTTATTTCTTTTGAAACTTGTTTCTATTTTCATACCTTCATTTCAAAATTTTGTTTCTCATAGTTCCTTAAACATTTTTGCATCAATCTTTTTGCATCTGCTCAATAACATCCAAATCTTCATAAAAATATTTTTTTTTTTGTTTTTAAGACTTTATTTTATTACATTTAGGTCCTCCACCTTTGCACTTTGGTTTATGGTTTATAAGTGACTTTTGTTTGATTGTTTGAGGCCCTTTCCTATTGAATTTTTGCATGATTTTTTGGTATGATACTTGTCTATGTTAGGGGTTACTTAAGACCTAAGTCGGTAATTTTTAAATCATGTTTGCTATTTCTTTGATGACACATGTTTGATGTCCTTTTCATGAAGTTCTTTGATCATTTTTGGTTGCTTGCTTGATAAGGCACTAGTGCCATTGTATGATTTTATTATTCTTGACCTTTTGAGCCATTTTTAGAACATTATATGTCTATTGTTTGAAATGATAGGTCATTGGTTTGAAGTTGATGTCTTTTGGTGTGCATGTTCAATGCTTGTTTACATGTTTCCTTTTGGCCTATTTCTTCTTTCTTTACACCTAGTGACAACTTGAATTGTTTTTGGTTTGTTTGAGACATACCATAATATCCATTTGCATTCCATATCATGTATGCTTCTGACTTTAAAGTGTTGCATTCATTCCATATGCCATTAATGTTTCATTTTGCATACTTTAACATGTTTCATCCAAATGCATGTTTATATTGATCCTAGCTTCTAAATGACTTGTAATTCCTTGAATGTGTGGTTTGTGCATCCTATCTTCACATTAACATGTCATATTACTTCTGATTTATATACTTGAGTTTCATTTTGAATTCTTTTAGGTTTGACTTTTACTTTAAGTGCTTTTCTTTTCATGTTATATTCATGTTTCTATCTTCTCACTTCTTCTCCTAATCACTCCTAATGCTTAGATACTTGTTGGTTTGCCTTATGTGACATTTGTATAACATGTTTATGCACATGTTTAGGTCATCCAAATTCTAACTTTGACCTTTCATGAAGCATTATTGCATAAGTACTTTGCATATCCTTTCATTCTTCATATACTTCTTTTATAATGCACTTCTTTGGGATTTTAAGACTTTGTTTGTGTGCATTTGATTTGTGTTTGATCTCATGGTATTAGTGAACACTCTTAGGATGCACATTCTGAATTTAAACTTTCCTTAGCATTCAAGATGTTTTCTTTGGTTATTGAATTTGTTCAAGTCTTCTTTGCTCATCTTAAATTGTTCTCTTACTTGTGAATAATTGTACTAACCATTTCAGGGGCTAACGGTAAGTCATTTGAGTGTGGATATACATCCACATTCTAATCTCTTCCTTCATCTTTTAATCCTTTAATTGGTGTTGTTTAAGCATTTAATAATGCTTTGTCTTCATAACTTTCTTTCTTCCCACTTAGAATCAACTTAATTTCTATCTTGGAAGTAAGTTGTTTTCTTTCTCCTTCTTCTCCTTTCTTTTAGGATTAGACTTCTTAAACCTCATTAACTTTAGGATCACCATATATGACAACATTAAGATTGAGTCTTAGTCCCCTACTTAGATTTTTTCCTTTAATCCTCCTTTGAGTCTCTCTTCTTATCTCAAAACAAAAAGTAAAAAATACTTAAGAAAGGCATAACAAATATTGTATTTAGGCCTTTCATGTGGGAACAAGGGAGTGAGGGGTCTTCTCTCATTTCCTTGGAATGTTTAGCGTACGTCCCGTCTTGGGTCGATATGCGAGGCATTCGATCCTACGTGAAGGACTTAAATACAATACGCGTTACAAAACATAAAACAATAAAAAATACTTCCTTCTTAAAAGAAAAAAACAAACAATAACGTTTTTCCTTCGGGAATTCTTTTCTCATCCCACTCATTCTCAACGTACGAACGTGCTCCTCCTCGTTCTCTTGCAAGATGGTAACGCACTCGGACCAGCGAGCCTGCAACACCTGAGCTAGAATGTTAGCCGTTCCTTAAAAAATACAAACAATCCATCCCTAGTAAGGGGAACTACATCGCTCTGATTCTCATGTTCCCGATGAGATACGTAGGCAGTGGGGTAGGGCCCATTCGAGCACTTCTTTTATTTTCCCTACATTTGTTCTTCTTTCTCTTGCCTTTCCTTTTCCATTTCTTTTTCCAGTATCCTTTCCTTACACCCTTTGATTGAGACAAGCAAGCGTGGATCCCATCGGGTACGATGGACGCGTGGGGGTGCTAATACCTTCCTCTCACGTAACTGACTCCCGAACCCAGTTCTCTTGGTCGCAAGACCATGCTCTTTCCGTTCTCCCAGGTTTATGCGGTGTTTCCTTTCCCTCTTATGGGATAAATACACATTGCTGGTGACTCTGTTTCATGCCACTTTCGCGTTTGTACTTGGATGAAAATCCCGGGAGCGACAGCTGGCGACTCTGCTGGGGATATTGCACCCAGAATCTCTGGTTTCCTTAGCGAGTCAATCCTAGCGCTTGTCTGTTTTTCTTTCATTGGGTGTTTATTTTTGCTGTATTTACTATTGTACTGTATTGCTATTTACTGTGTTACTGTATTACTGTATTTACCGCATTTTAGCATTTTCATTTCATATGCTATATTATGCTATACTGGACTGTGCTGTACTAGTTTTTTCTGTTTGGCGGGATGGGATATTCTGAGAGATAAGCCCATTACACAGGCTTGAGTACATACATAGGACTAGAGTGGACGGTAGTGTGGCCTATGTAGCATCTTGTTATATATGGTTTACACGAAATCCACAACCAGACGAGGTTTTCTTGGGAGATATTCTGATTTGCGCGTCTTGTGCATTTCGAGGTGTTAACCTAGGAAGCTGTCGACTCTGGTGACCATTCCCGAGGACTCAGTTGTCGCACTCCTCCCGTGATGTGACAGTGGCAGACCACATTATGTGGCAAACCCATTTCACATTCTCGATCCGAGGACCCAATGCTGGGAACTTGCTATAGGACGACCTTTTTTGGGGAATCAGTGGACAACCTCTTTGTTTGGCGATAGCATTGTATCCTATGGGCTGAATGTGCTATTGCTTCTCAAATCGAGAATCTGAAACTGAGGAACCACCATTCTAGTACCTACATGTGAGTATGGGCGGGTGTTTACAGGTTTGCAGGTAACCATGCCTCCTACATACCCTGATGCTCTGATATATTCACAGACGGTTATTGTAACTTGTTACAGTCATTGGGTTTCTATCTGCAGTATTATTCTCAGACTTGTACAGACACCGTGCACACAGTCCAGCACAGACACAGATCACTGATACCATGCCTTTTGCATTACATTATCATAACATAACATTCATGTTTGCCATTTCCAAGTGCTTATTACACTTCTAATTCCAATCAATGGGCTCGACAGAGACGGTTCTCAAGAGAAAGAACAATGTTGCCTACAAGTTCCCAGAACCTACGTTGGATCTACTTCACAAGATGATAGCCATGGCTGACCCAGGTGTTCTCATCACCTTCCAGAAGAAATATGGGAGATTGGAGAAAATGGTCCGTAACATTACCAAGTATGAGCATGATGCCCTCCACACTCTACTGCAGTTTTATGAGCCGCCACTAAGATGCTTTGTCTTTCCGGAGTATATCTTGATGCCTACACTGGAAGAGCTTTCATTCATCTTGGGTATTTCAGTCAAATCAAACGTGCCTTTCTTTTCTGGAGATCACCCTAGCATGGAAGAAATTGCAACGGCCCTACGGGTGGAACATTCAGTGCTGAAGAGGAATGCTGCTAGCAAAATGGGAGTTAAAGGTTTTCACTTGGAATTTCTTATAGATCAAGCTCAAGAATTTGCCAACGCCAAGAATTGGGCAGTTTATAACTCTATCCTGGCTTTGTGTATCTACGACATCGTCCTATTTCCTAACCAACCTCAATTTGTGGATATGCACGCTGTGAGGGTTTTCATCCGGAAGAATCCTATTCCCACTTTGTTAGGTGATTTCTACCACTCAATGCATTTCAAAAATGAGAAAAGAAGAGGGGGCCCTGTCAACTGCTGTACTCCACTTTTGTCTGATTGGTTTTTGAAACATTTGCCTCAATCCGGTGCGTTTGTGGACACTAGAGATTCTCTAAAGTGGTCTAAACGGATAATGGGGTTGACTGCTGATAATATTGTTTGGTTTGACCGTCAGTTGCAAGGAGTAGAGATCATTACCAGTTGCGGAAACTTCTCGAATGTGCCTCTGATAGGCAGGAAAGGGGGAATTAATTATAACCCAACCCTGGCTATCAGACAATTCGGGTATGCCTCAAGGAACCCTCCTGAAGACCAGCATATAGAAGAGTCTTTGTTCTTCAATGGGGATGAAGATACAGAAGTGTTAAGAAAGGTTGTGCATGCTTGGGGACACCTACACAAGACTGGGAAGACTGTCTTTGGAAAAGGAGATTGTAGAGCCTATCCACAGTATACAGAATAGATTTAAAGAAAGGTTGAAGAAGTTCTTTTGCCTTTTTCAAGAGAGATACCTCTGTATCCAGCAAGCTACAGTAAAGGAACTTCGAGTGGCGAATTCTGATTTGAGTAGTCTTCTTCAGAATGCTTTACATGCCAACAGAGAGCTGGAACGGAAAGCCCAAGAAGCAGAACGAATCTTAGTAGCAAAAGAAAGGGACTTTGCTGAAAGAGCCCAACACTTCCAGAAGATTAGTAAAGGTGCTGATGCTGCTACTCAAGCTCACAGGAAGACCAAACAGGTCTTAGCGCAGAACAAAGAGAAGTTAGCCAAGTTTCAGTAAGCCTGGGATGAGGTCAGACTCAAGAATGCAGAGTTACAGGAGCAGTTGAAGGCTAAAGATGACGAGCTTCTTAGAGCACATGAACAACGCAGAAAGCATCGAAAAGATTTTGCAAAGAGCCAGGAGCAACTAGGGAATGTTAGTGATGAATTGAAGAGGTCCAAGGAAAAGCTTGAAGATGCCATGATGGAAATGGGAAGACTCAAGATACGAGCTGGGGTGAAACAGTTCAAGGGAATGAACAATGATGAAGCTCTCCTGATGCACGCAGACTCATTGACCGAAGCTCTGGATAGGAGAGACATTTTGATCAAGGAGTTGATTGAAAAGCCGGGTCATCAGCGCACTAGAATCCTTTTTGAAGAAATCAAGCATTCTAGCGAGAAATTGAAGGATTTGGAGTTAGATGTTTGATCTTACTTTTCCCTTTTTTTAATGTAGTTTTGTTGATGTATTGTTGACTACCATCAGGCTTGTTGATGGAGTCATTTCATTGATGTACTTCCCATGTATGAACTCATTGTAAGATGTTTTGGCTCTTATTATCTTTCTGTTCAATGAATGGTTTATTCAAAGGGGTTTCTTCAACATCACGTTATCCACCGGCACATTATCACAGCGCAGTTCTTCATATCTTTCTCTCAATATTGTGTGACTATCAGTGAGATTTTTGTGATTAAGACTGGAATCAGGGTGTAAAATGCCCTGGCGGTGATAAACCTGGCATTTGCATTGCATGGCATATCATTGTTGCATGTTGTTGTTTGCTTTGCAGGTACTTATTGCAGGAGATCTCTAACCTTTATTTGGTTTATAGGCATTATAGCTGAGAATCACGTACACCGATACTCAACTTGAAGAAATCAAGCACAGATTATAGATCAAGTACAAAGTGATTTGGCTGAAATGAGAGCACGTATGGACCAGTTCATGACCCTCATGACTGGCATGGTGCAAAATCAAGAGAGATTGAGGCTTCTGGTCGAGCGCCCAGAGACTACGCCAGGAGGTATTCAGAATGACAATTCACAGAATCATGGTACTCCTCCTCCTGTTGGCAATCCCCCTCCTGTGGGCAATCTAGGTAATGGAAATGGCAGAAATATTGGTGTGGTTCAGGAAGATGTTCTGGAAGACCAATTTACCCTACTAGATGCTGATGTAGGTAACCATGGTGACCGAAAGTATGATGAGTTAGCTGAGAAGATCCGGGCCATAGAATGCAAGAATTCTATGGGCATTGATGTTACTAATTTGGGGCTGGTACCAGGGGTCAGAATTCCTCCCAAATTCAAGCCTCCCGCTTTTGATAAATATCATGGCAATACGTGTCCTCAGACACATATCCAAGCTTATTTTGGGAAGATTTCAGCCCATACAGACGATGAGAAGTTATGGATGCATTACTTTCAAGACAGTCTGGCTGGAGCTTCTTTGACCTGGTATATGAAGTTGAACAGAGCTGTTGTGAGAAGTTGGAAGGATCTGGCAGAAGCGTTCCTGAAGCAGTACCAGTACAATATTGACATGGCGCCCAACCACACTCAATTGCAAGGGTTGTCACAGAATGCTAAGGAAAGTTTCAAGGAATATGCTCAAAGGTGGAGAGAGATGGCTGCACAGGTTCAACCTCCTTTGCTGGATAGAGAAATGGCAGATATGTTTATGGGCACCCTGCAAGGGGCATACCTTGATAGATTGGCTGCCTGTCCATCAACGGGATTTTCTGATATCGTGATTGCGGGTGAAAGGATCGAGAGTCTGTTGAAGCTTGGAAAGATTCAGGACGTCAGTGGGGCTGGTTCCTCTGGGACGAAGAAACCCTTAGCTAGTGGTCAAAAAAGAAGAGAAGGTGATACAAATGCTGTATATAGAGGACGAGGAAGAGGATGTTCTCAGGCCTACCATCAAGTAGATGTAGTAACAATCCCAGCGCCAGCCGTTCAACAACAACAACCCCAACAACAGGTTCAACAACAGCAGCAACCTCCTTTCCAATAGAGGTCTAGGCAGAGGGACCGTAAGATTGACCCCCTCCCTATGACTTATTCAGCACTGCTACCCCAGTTACTCAAGTTAAAGTTGGTCGAGCTTCGTACTATGAAAGCTCCTGCTGCTGGAAACTTGCCACCTAATTTTGATGTCAACGCTCGCTGCGAGTTCCACTCAGGTGCTCAGGGTCACTCCATTGAAAAATGTTGGGCGTTCCATCATAAAGTGCAAGACTTGATTGATGCCAAGGCGATCAATTTTTCGTTACCTCCTAATATTATTCAGCACCCCATGCCTGATCATGGTGCGACAAATGTGCATGCTATTGAAGATGGGAGGAGATTGAATTTGGTAGCAGACATCAGCCAGGTGAAGACTTCTTTGTTGGTTGTCAAGGATCGTTTGTTGAAGGGACATGTGTTCCCGGGCTGTAACCAAAGTTGTTCTGAATGTTCGAATCAAGAGAATGGCTGTGATAAATTGAAGGTAGGGCTGCAGAATCTGATCAATGATGGCCGTCTATAGTTTGACAAGGTTGTGAAAGAAACTGATGAGGTGTCAACTGTGACCATCTATTATACTCCCGCCGAGATCCAGGTACCTGTTAGTACAGCTCCCGTAGCAAGTGTTGTGCTAGAAAGACCTAGTCCTGTTACCATCACGGTGCCAGGACCAGTGCCGTTTACAACTACAAAGGCTATCCGATGGCACTATGGGGCAGACGTGTACTACGAAGGGAAAAAGCAGGAAGTTGAGGCATCAGCTAGTCCAAATATTTATAATGTGGGTGGTGTAGGAGGCTTTACGAGAAGCGGAAGATTGTTTGCTCCCCAAACTTTGCGCAATGGTAAGGAAGCTGAAGCTGCAGCAAAAATCAAAGGAAAACAGGTGGTTGAAAGTGTGCCTGTGCCCGAAACAGAGACAAAGGTGGCCTTTGATAATGAGGTGGAAGAGTTCATGAGGATAATAAAGAAAAGCGATTATAAGATTGTCGATCAGTTGAATCAGACCCCCTCGAAAATTTCAATTCTGTCATTGTTGATGTGTTCTGACGTGCATCGGGAGGCTTTATTGAAAGTGTTGAGGAGAGCATATGTTCCACAGGAAATCACTGTTAATCAGCTTGAAGGTGTAATTTCCAACGTCAACGTCAGCCACGGATTGGGTTTCACAAGCAGAGATTTGACGTCTGAAGGGAGAAACCACAATAAGGCTTTGCACATTACAATGGAGTGCAGGGGTGAAGTGTTGTCTCATGTACTAGTAGACACTGGTTCCTCACTCAATGTCTTGCCTAAGAAGGCACTAATGAAGCTGGAAGTTGATGGTTTGATTTTAAGGCCCAGTGAGTTGGTTGTTCGAGCGTTTGATGGAACAAAAAGATCTGTGTTTAGTGAAGTAGAATTGCCCATGCAAATCAGACCGCAGGTGTTCAAATCCATATTCCATGTGATGGACATACAGCCTACGTATAGCTGTTTATTGGGTCGCCCTTGGATTCACGCAGCCGAGGCTGTTACATCTACCTTACACCAAAAGTTGAAGTACGAGTTCGAGGGACAAGTTGTGACAGTGTGTGGTGAAGAAGATATTTTTGTTAGTCATTTATCCACATTTAAGTATGTGAAGATGGACGGTGAAATTCACGAGATGCTTTGCCAATCGTTTGAAGCGGTAAATATCGACAATGTGCCTGAGTCTTCCTTTACACCAGTTGGAGCTGGTACCTCTATTTCATCCTACAAACAAGCTGTCGAGGTGGTCAGAGCAGGCAACGCCCAAGGCTGGGGCAGGTTAATAGAGACGCCCATGAAGGAGGACAAATTTGGTATTAGTTATCATCCCTCTATGACTTCAGATGCGGAAAGCGGGGGACCCATCACTTTCAGCAGTGGGGGAATTATTTACACAGATCAGTCTTGTGCAGCTATAGAAGATGGTGTTGACAGTGACTGTGACCTGGACAACTGGGTACGCCCGCGTGCTCTAGGACAACAAGTGCAGAACTGGTCCGTTAAAGAAGTCATCCGGGTTACTCTTCAGACAGAGTAATTTTTCTTTGTTTTTCTAACCATAATGCATGTCAAAATCTTGCGCTCTGCCCAAGGTGTATAGATTCATTTGTAGGGCCACCCTGTTTGCATTTGCAATTTTAATCATCAATAAAGGACGTCTTGCACGCAAATTTTTGTTCTCTGTCTTTCAGTTTTTTTATTTTGCACAAAAATAATAAAATGGCAATGTTTCATTTCTTTTTGTTTTGTTTAAAAATAAATTCTAAAATAAAGCATGAACCCGTTCGTGCAGACTTGATCCTCCGGATTCCATTGATAACGATTTTGCTATGGCTATGTATGACTTTGACAAACCGATTTATCAAGCCGAAGAAGGGGATGAGAAGGGCTGTGAACTCCCTGAGGAACTGGCCAAATTGTTAAAACAAGAGGAAAGGGTCATTCAGCCTCATCAGGAGACTGTAGAGATCATCAATATTGGTACCGAGGATGCTAAGAAAGAGATCAAGATTGGTGCCAGCCTGCAAGCAGATGTGAAGAAAGCTTTGACTGAAATGTTGTGTGAATATGTTCATATCTTCGCCTGGTCGTATCAAGACATGCCAGGGTTGGATACGGATATTATTGTACACAGACTGCCATTGAGAGAAGAATGCCCGCCAGTCAAGCAGAAACTTCGTCGGACTCACCCCGACATGGCCATAAAGATTAAAGAAGAAGTTCAGAAGCAGTGGGACGCTGGGTTTCTTGCTGTGACTAAATATCCTCCCTGGGTGGCTAACATCGTGCCGGTACCAAAGAAAGACGAAAAAGTTAGAATGTGTGTGGATTATCGAGATCTTAATAAAGCTAGCCCAAAAGATGATTTTCCACTACCTCACATTGATGTGCTAGTCGACAATACAACTCAGTTTTCAGTGTTCTCGTTTATGGACGGTTTCTCCGGGTACAACCAGATTAAGATGGCGCCTGAAGATATGGAGAAGACCACGTTCATTACTCCGTGGGGTACATATTGTTATAAAGTAATGCCTTTTGGGTTGAAAAACGCAGGGGCAACGTACCAGCGGGCAATGGTAACATTGTTTCATGACTTGATTCATAAGGAGATCGAATGTTATGTAAATGATATGATTGCCAAGTCGAGAACAGAAGAGGAACATCTGATTAACTTGAAAAAGCTGTTTGAAAGGTTGAGAAAGTTCCGTTTGAGATTAAATCCAAACAAGTGCACTTTTGGGGTGCGCTCTGGAAAGCTACTGGGTTTCATTGTGAGTGAAAAAGGAATTGAGGTTGATCCTGCCAAAGTGAAACCAATACAAGAAATGCCTGAACCGAGAACAGAAAAGGAGGTTCGTGGTTTTCTGGGTAGATTGAACTACATTGCAAGGTTCATATCTCACCTAACAGCCACATGTGAACCAATATTCAAACTGCTAAGAAAAGATCAGACGGTCAGGTGGAATGACGATTGCCAATTGGCATTCGATAAAATAAAAGAATACTTGTAGGAACCTCCAATTCTCATGCCTCCAGTTACAGGAAGGCCTTTGATAATGTATTTGACAGTACTTGAGGGTTCTATGGGTTGTGTTCTCGGTCAACACGACGAGACAGGTAGGAAGGAGCATGGCATCTACTACCTGAGCAAAAAGTTTAATGACTGTGAGTCACGATACTCAATGCTTGAAAAGACATGCTGTGCGCTTGCATGGGCCACTAAGAGATTGAGGAAGTATATGGTCAGGCACACAACCTTGTTGATTTCCAAGATGGATCCACTCAAATACATTTTTGAGAAACCAGCGCTAACAGGCAGAATTGCACGGTGGCAAATGGTTTTGACAGAGTATGATATTCAGTATACTTCCCAAAAGGCCATCAAAGGGAGTGTCTTGTCAGACTATCTTGCGCAACAGCCGATTGATGATTACCAACCCATGAAATTTGATTTCCCTGATGAGGACATCATGTTTCTCAAAGCTAAAGACTGCGAGGAACCACTCCCGGAGGAGGGGCCAGACCCTGAATCCAAATGGAGTTTGATGTTTGATGGGGCTGTCAACATGAATGGATGCGGAGTTGGAGCAGTTCCTATTACGCCGGAAGGTGTTCATATGCCTTTCACTGCCCGAATAACTTTCGGATGCACCAATAATGAAGCAGAGTATGAAGCCTGTATAATGGGGATTGAGGAGGCTATTAATTTACGAATTAAGATCCTTGATATCTTCGATGATTCGGCTTTGGTAATCAATCAAGTGAAAGGGAGTTGGTACATGCACCAAGCGAATCTAGTGCCGTATAGAGATTATACAAGGAGATTGCTGACATTTTTCACAACAGTGAAGCTGTACCATATTCCTTGAGATGAGAATAAGTTTGCTGATGCTCTGGCTACTTTGTCTTCTATGATTAAAGTGCAAAGATGGAACCATGTACCTAAGATTGAAGTGTCTCGTCTAGATAGACCTGCATTTGTGTTTGCTGTTGATGCAGTGTCTGATGACAAGCCATGGTTTCATGACATCAAGTGTTTCTTGAAAAGTCAAGAGTACCCGCCAGGGGCATCCACTAAAGATAAGAAGACGTTGAGAAGGTTATCTGGTAGCTTCTTCTTGAACCAAGATGATGTGCTGTACAAACGGAATTTCGACATGGTTTTGCTCAGATGTGTGGATAAGCACGAAGCAGACTTGTTAATGCAGGAAGTATATGAAGGCTCTTTCGGTACCCATGCCGGAGGACATGCGATGGCTAAGAAATTGTTGAGATCGGGGTATTATTGGTTGACAATGGAGTCAGATTGCTGCAAGTATGCCCGCAAGTGCCACAAATGCCAGATCTATGTAGACAAAGTGCACGTTCCTCCAAATCCGTTGAGTGTCATGTCCTCTCCTTGGCCCTTTGCTATGTGGGACATTGATATGATCGGGAAAATTGAGCCTACTGCTTCAAATGGCCATCGCTTCATCTTGGTCGCCATTGATTACTTCACTAAATGGGTTGAAGCAGCATCTTATGCCAATGTCACTAAGCAAGTAGTAGCTCGTTTCTTAAAACGAGATATCATTTGTCGCTATGGAGTGCCCGAGAGAATCATTACTGATAATGATTCTAATCTGAACAAAAAAATGATGGCTGAGCTGTGCCGGGACTTCAAAATTAAACACCACAACTCTTCTCCGTATCGCCCGAAGATGAATGGCGCCGTAGAGGCGGCCAACAATAATATTAAGAAGATTGTGCAGAAAATGGTTGTCACATACAAGGATTGGCATGAGATGTTACCATTTGCTTTGCATGGGTACCGAATGTCAGTGCGCACGTCCACTGGGGTAACCTCATTCTCACTTGTATATGGTATGGAGGCAGTGATACCGGTTGAAGTTGAGATCCCATCCCTCAGAGTCATGATGGATGTCAAGTTAGACGAAGCTGAGTGGGTTCGCGCCAGGTTTGATCAGTTGAGCCTTATTGAGGAGAAATGACTGGCAGCTGTATGTCATGGGCAGTTATACCAACGGAGGATGAAGCAGGCATTTGGCCAAAAGGTGCGTCCTCGGGTTTACAAAGTTGGAGATGTGGTACTCAAAAGGATCCTTCCTCCAAGTACAGATCACAGGGGCAAATGGACTCCTAACTATGAAGGTCCATTCGTGGTTAAGAAGGTCTTCTCGGGCGGATCCTTATTACTTATAACCATGGACGGCGAAGACTTTTCATCCCCTGTCAACTCAGACGTAGTAAAAAAATACTTCGCATGAATAGACCCGCTGGACAAAAAAAAAGGGGGGCAAAGTCCAGGCAAAAAAGGGCATCCCGGCGAACCACAGAAACAGAATAAAAAAGAGGTTCGGGCAAGAATTAGGGATATAAGATAAAAAATTGTACACCCGGTGAGTTGAAAATCCGCAAGGACAACTCAGGCAAAAAAGGGTATCCCGGTGGATTGAAAACCCGAAAGGGCGGTCCACGCAAAAGAGGGATTTAAGCGAATGACTACGGTGTGAGTTATCTGTACTCCATCACCGTTTCAACAACTGACATTCCAAAGGGTAGGAATCAGTCTGATCATTCCTCAGAAGGCAAGGTCGGGGAGTCTTGAAGACATACTGGCCATAGCAGAATTGAAACTCAGTGGAATGCCGTTTTCACATTGCCATTAGGATAGTTTCTTTTCTCAATTTTCAGCGATCACCTCTTTCCAGGGATTGCTTCCTAATGTAATTGCCTATTCTGGGCTTTCCTTCAATAAATTGAATTTCAGTAAAAAGATTCCTATTTTTTATTTTACTGTTTTGTTTGCAAAAATGTCCGAATTTTTTGATAAAACATTGCATTTGAGAACATGGTGGCTTTACAATTACATGCGCAGAAAAGAATTTAAAATTACTTTGAATGTTGAATAATCCTGGATGATGGATTCAAACCACGCAAGATTCCGGGGCATGTATGTATACTTTGTTGTTGTAGGTAACAGGTCCAGATGATTTCAAGCACAGGACGAGTAATCACTCATCCCCACACAGAAGACTGGGGCAATCACGATCAAGGAAAGGTTTGCATGTCACCTTTTTGGCACAACGTTTATTGTTTGAGTCCATCATTTGGTCGACGGTCGTTCACGACGTCTCGATATCTTTACAAGCTTTTCTATGTCGATAACGGTTGCGAATTCCCCAGTAAAGTTGCTTCGCTGACATCGAAATTGTTGGTTAATCCCCAGTGAAGTTGCCAGGAGTTCGAAGATGCTTAATCTTCTGTAAAATCCTCTTATGACGTCTTCTTCAGGAAACAAGTTGTTGACTTTCCCATGCATAGGGCATGGTGTTTCCCCAGCAGAAAGTATTTCAGATCTATCATCCCCAGTAGAGTTTGAGGACGTTTGGTATTCTGTAAAATCCTCTCAAAATGGCAGTCCCCAGCATGAGACGCTTGGAAGCGGTTTGCTCCAGCAGAGTTTGTTATAAACTCATTATCCCCAACGGAGTCGTAATACGGAAAGTTCGCCCAACATGGGGCATTGTGATACTTATCCTAAGCTCAACAGTCTTATGCCTCAGCAGATTACCGTGGAGTTGCTTTGGGTTCCCCAGTAGATCTAAAGACTTTTTCCCAGCATGTGGCGGCAGAACGTCTTCTAACCAGGATTTGCATATCCCCGACAGAGTAGCTGTGATTAAAAGCAGGATTGTATCTCTGGTATTGGTTTCCCCACAGAGTTCATCATCAAATCTTGTTAGCTATACTCCCCAGCTGAATTGTTCTGTCCCCACAGAGGCTTATTGATCAACAAAACGTATTCCTCAACAGAGTGATGGTATATTCTCTCCCCAGCCAGGTTAGAAGGTTGATTCTCCCCGCAAAGGATCTCGGGTTTGATAGATCCTCAAGCAGAGCTTTAATGACTTTTCTTCCCTAGCAAGACGTCATGCAAAGAAATTCTCATCCCCAGCGGAGTTGCTGTGACCAGAATTCATCCCCAAGCAGATGAAGTAATTCTTGGCAGATTTATCACTCCCTATACTCCAAAGTCCAATTTATTTTTGGCAAACTTGACAATTCGAAGCAGACGAATTGTTCATTCATTCTCCAGCAGAGATATTATCCTTTCAGGAGTCTCTGAGATCAAATCATCGATTTTTATTCCTCAGCAGAGTCAGCAAAGATGTTTGGCATGGATGCAGAGCGTAATCCAATGCTGATTGAATAAAAAAGTCTAATAGTGGATTGGCAAAAATCCGTCTTCGGGTGGCAAGAAGTCCAACAGTGGATTGGCAAAAGTCCATCATTGGGTGGCAAGAAGTCCAACAGTGGATTGGAAAAATTCCGTCTTTGGGTGGCAAAAAGTCCAACAGTGGATTGGCAAAAGTCCGTCTTCGGGTGGCAAGAAGTCCAACAGTGGATTGGCAAAAGTCCGTCTTAGGGTGGCAAAAGTCCAACAGTGGATTGGCAAAAGTCCGTCTTAGGGTGGCAAAAGTCCAACAGTGGATTGGCAAAAGTCCGTCTTAGGGTGGCAGAAGTCCAACAGTGGATTGGCAAAAGTCCGTCTTCGGGTGGCAAGAAGTCCAACAGTGGATTGGCAAAAGTCCGTCTTCGGGTGGCAAAGCAGCAAAAGTCCAACAGTAGATTGGCAAAAATCCGTCTTCGGGTGGCAAAAGTCCAACAGTGGATTGGTAAAAGTCCGTCTTCGGGTGGAAAAAGTCCAACAGTGGATTGGCAAAAGTCCGTCTTTGGGTGGCACAAGGCTGCAAAGTCCACCAGTAGCGTTGCAGGCCAGTAGTCGTCTGGCATTGTACAAAAGACATTATCAAAGTCCACCAGTAGCGTGGCAAGCCAGTAGTCGTCTAGCATTGTACAAAAGACGTTATCGAAGTCCACCAGTAGCGTGGCAAACCAGTAGTTGTCTGGCATTGTACAAAAGACATTATCGAAGTCCACCAGTAGCGTGGCGAGCCAGTAGTCGTCTGGCATTGTACAAAAGACATCTCTTCAGTATTATTCTTCATCATCAGTGTTTTATTCAAGCAGAATTCATTTGGTTGGGTTTATATCCCTTTTCTTCTTCTCCACAGAAGGCAAATTTTCAGGTTATTTTCGGTATTTAATCCCTCCATACCTTGAAAGTCTGACAGCAATCGCTATCATCCATTCAGGCCTACAGTGATTGAATAGGGGCAGTTGTCATACCCAAAATTTGACCTCTCATTCTTCATAGCATTTAGCATGAGCTTTCATTTCATTGCATTGCATTCAAGCATTGAAAAATAAAACATCAAGCATTTTAGCATTCCATCTTGCATAAGGGCATGTGATCAGTGTCTCTCAAAGGTGTTGATCATCCAAAGCAAAAGAATAAGAGCCAAGTGTTTCAACAAGCCTCAAGGGTCTCTTACATCATATATCATCTCACTTTAATCCCACAAGGCATGGGAAGAGGAGAGTTCATCGAGAGGATTAAACAGTGCATAATCTCCTACACAAGGCATTCAAAAATTGTGATCTGGACCCCAAATGGGCAAGCTCTTTGAGTCTTTATCATCTCCAAATGGCATGTCTCATCTTTGTTTGAGAGGATACACATCATATTCAGAGGAATTTGGATTTGGTAGATGTGCAATTTCCTCCTAACCAGAGGGTGCCAAAATTAGGGTTTGACCTAAAATCAGTTTATCTCTGATCTTTTGGGTAAAATTTGATTTCATGGTATTCCTCATGTCCTTAAGTGTATATGGATGGAAAATTGCTCATCAATTGGTTTCAGAAGGTTTTCAATTGGTCAGTTGCTTGATAATCAAGAAATTGAGGGAAAAAGTCAACTGTGCAGTGAAAAAAGTCAACTCCTGACTTTTTAAGGTCAAAATCATGAAATTCATGTTATATATGTTCAATGGATAAAATTTTATTAAGAAATGATGGAGGAATAATGAAAAATCAAGAAATCACAAAAATGCCAAAAATAGAAGCTTTGGAGTTTCCAAAAATAGTAAGTTTTGGCCATTCTAGCACCCCTCTTTGAGTCAAGCTTTCTCAATTTTAAAGCATCAAATAAAAATCCACCAGGCCACAACAAAAGATCTTGTTTCAAGCTTCAAATCCATATAAAGAACATCTCTATTGGATAAAAATTGAGTGAGATATGATTGATCAAAGTTTGAGAAAAGTAGGTCCAAAATCAGGTCATGACCAAGAATGCCCAGGCCCACGCGCCATCATTTTTACAAACACTTGGTGTGCCAAATGTCAAGCTTAATTTCTCAAAGATAAAAGCTCCAAATGAAAAACTTTTCAACATCAAAGTTGTTCCTTGCAATGCCCTCTTCAATGTTGATGTTGGACAAATTTTGATTTGATCAGGTTATGATGGAGATATATTGGTCTCAAGTTAGGGTGCTCATGTTGAAGTTTTGTATGTCATGCTGCCTTGCCAACCAACCAGGTGACTCACCCATGATACACTCATCACACACGATCACATTTTTAATTGGACTCTGATTCCTATGTACACCCCCCACTTGAAGCCCATTATGATTTCTGAACGTGAAATTTGCTTGGCTGCATCCCCTACTTGTTTTCTTTCACTTTATTTTCTTTTATATACATATTTCATAATTGCTTTTTAAAAATACTAAAATGTCATTAAAATTTCTATAAAAATTCATGTGAGATATTGACATATTAAAATAATTTTCTATTATTTTTAATTGTAATTTTGTGAATATTTGCATATTAATCCATGATTTTCTTTATTTCTTTTGAAACTTGTTTCTATTTTCATACCTTCATTTCAAAATTTTGTTTCTCATAGTTCCTTAAACATTTTTGCATCAATATTTTTGCATCTGTTCAATAACATCCAAAACTTCATAAAACTATTTTTGTTTTTTAAGACTTTCTTTTATTACATTTAGGTCCTCCACCTTTGCACTTTGGTTTATGGTTTATAAGTGACTTTTGTTTGATTGTTTGAGGCCCTTTCCTATTGAATTTTTGCATGATTTTTTGGTATGATACTTGTCTCTGTTAGGGGTCACTTAAGACCTAAGTTGGTAATTTTTAAATCATGTTTTCTATTTCTTTGATGACACATGTTTGATGTCCTTTTCATGAAGTTCTTTGATTATTTTTGGTTGCTTGCTTGATAAGGCACTAGTGCCATTGTATGATTTTATTCTTCTTGACCTTTTGAGCCATGTTTAGAACATTATAGGTCTATTGTTTGAAATGATAGGTCATTGGTTTGAAGTTGATGTCTTTTGGTGTGCATGTTCAATGCTTGTTTACATGTTTCCTTTTGGCCTATTTCTTCTTTCTTTACATCTAGTGACAACTTGAATTGTTTTTGGTTTGTTTGAGACATGCCATAATATCCATTTGCATTCCATATTATGTATGCTTCTGACTTTAAAGTGTTGCATTCATTCCATATGCCATTAATGTTTCATTTTGCATACTTTAACATGTTTCATCCAAATGCGTGTTTATATTGATCCTAGCTTCTAAATGACTTGTAATTCCTTGAATGTGTGGTTTGTGCATCCTATCTTCACATTAACATGTCATATTACTTTTGATTTAGATACTTGAGTTTCATTTTGAATTCTTTTAGGTTTGACTTTTACTTTAAGTGCTTTTCTTTTCATGTTATATTCATGTTTCTATCTTCTCGCTTCTTCTCCTAATCACTCCTAATGCTTAGATACTTGTTGGTTTGCCTTATGTGACATTTGTATAGCATGTTTAGGCACATGTTTAGGTCATCCACATTCTGACTTTGACCTTTCATGAAGCATTATTGCATAAGTACTTTGCATATCCTTTCATTCTTCATATACTTCTTTTATAATGCACTTCTTTGGGGTTTTAAGACTTTGTTTGTGTGCATTTGATTTGTGTTTGATCTCATGGTATTAGTGAACACTCTTAGGATGCACATTATGACTTTAAACTTTCCTTAGCATTCAAGATGTTTTCTTTGGTTATTGAATTTGTTCAAGTCTTCTTTGCTCATCTTAAATTGTTCTCTTACTTGTGAATAATTGTACTAACCATTTCAGGGGCTAACGGTAAGTCATTTGAGTGTGGATATACATCCACATTCTAATCTCTTCCTTCATCTTTTAATCCTTTAATTGGTGTTGTTTAAGCATTTAATAATGCTTTGTCTTCATAACTTTCTTTCTTCCCACTTAGAATCAACTTAATTTCTATCTTGGAAGTAAGTTGTTTTCTTTCTCCTTCTTCTCCTTTCTTTTAGGATTAGACTTCTTAAACCTCATTAACTTTAGGATCACCATATATGACAACATTAAGATTGAGTCTTAGTCCCCTACTTAGATTTTTTCCTTTAATCCTCCTTTGAGTCTCTCTTCTTATCTCAAAACAAAAAGTAAAAAATACTTAAGAAAGACATAACAAATATTGTATTTAGGCCTTTCATGTGGGAACAAGGGAGTGAGGGGTCTTCTCTCATTTCCTTGGAATGTTTAGCGTACGTCTCGTCTTGGGTCGATATGCGAGGCATTCGATCCTACGTGAATGACTTAAATACAATACGCGTTACAAAACATAAAACAATAAAAAATACTTCCTTCTTAAAAGACAAAAACAAACAATAACGTTTTTCCTTTGGGAATTCTTTTCTCATCTCACTCATTCTCAATGTACGAACGTGCTCCTCCTCGTTCTCTTGCAAGATGGTAACGCACTCGGACTAGCGAGCCTGCAACACCTGAGCTAGAACATTAGTCGTTCCTTAAAAAATACAAACAATCCATCCCTAGTGAGAGGAACTACGTCGCTCTGATTCTCATGTTCCCGATGAGATACGTAGGCAGTGGGGTAGGGCCCATTCGAGCACTTCTTTTATTTTCCCAACATTTGTTCTTCTTTCTCTTGCCTTTCCTTTTCCAGTTCTTTTTCCAGTATCCTTTCCTTACACCCTTTGATTGAGACAAGCAAGCGTGGATCCCATCGGGTACGATGGACGCGTGGGGGTGCTAATACCTTCCTCTCGCGTAACCGACTCCCGAACCCAGTTCTCTTGGTCGCAGGACCATGCTCTTTCCGTTCTCCCAGGTTTATGCGGTGTTTCCTTTCCCTCTCATGGGATAAATACACATTGCTGGCGACTCTGTTTCGTACCACTTTCGCGTTTGTACTTGGATGAAAATCCCGGGAGCGACAGGGGGTACATGTTTTTTGCCTTGTTTTGAATTCCTACTTCGCTTTTAGCATGTTATTAACATAGTGAAAAATGTGTATGATTAGTATCTATAACTCATTAGCCTAACATTATAGGTTACATAAGACTAGTACTAACCTTGAATTCCTCAGAACGGCGTTTCTTCGCAAACTTGTGCCACACCTTCTTTGATAAAAACTATACTGAATCCATGGACGTTGAAGACCGCTCTTAGGCTTCGTAATGTAGTCAGCCGTGAGCTGTGACTTAAATCCCCTCCAACGAACACCGGCATAAGTTATGCACTTTTTTTTTTCAATTTTGAGTCATCGGTAAACTCAAAATTCAACTACATTAAATCAATATATAAGTATGAATTAGAAACTATAGGTAGTGATATCAAATATATGAAAATTATAGTATGTAATGCCTTAACGTCTGTCCATATGTTGTCTTTGACATTAACATCCACTTCTCTCCAATCATCTATCAATATACTCACTTTCCTACGTGCAAGGAACACAACATAACTCTTAAAAGTAGAGTAATGTGGACAATCCACTAATCTGTAGTGTGAATCAAACTCGATCGGAATTTTTACACCAGATGAGTTGCGGGCTGATGTGAACTGGGGCATCATTGTGACACCTCTTTGTGATCTTTTCGATTGAGTATCAATCGTTTGAGTTGTATTCGCAGAACACTTAATCGTTTGAGTATCTTCGTTGCTTCCTGATGTAGAACTCGACAAGGTCGACATCTATGTTCAAAAACAACAACAACAACAACATGAACAACAAGAACATAAACAACAATGACAAATGAGTTTACTGTAGATGCATGGGGAAAATATTTTACGTACCCTAAACGTGATGACTAAGTAAACGATGTTGGTGTTGGTGTTGTTGTTGTCTTCCTTCCTTACGACAACGACGGTGTTGTTGTTATCTTCCTTCTCGACGGTGACGATGATGACGACGGTGTTGGTTGGTGCGTAATCTTCCTTCCGTAATGATCGTGACGATGATGACGAAAATGACAATAACACGGTGAATAATGGATACTGATGATGCAAGCTTTGGATGAAATCGTGTATTGTTTCACAGTATTGAACGTTAGGGTTTAGGGTTGAAATCGTGTATCGTTTCGTCTACTTTCTATTTTCAATGGAAAAAAGGATACTGAAGAGACAATGAAACTAGCTAGCTTGGAGTATATTGAAAAGCTACTACGACGGTCAACACCTAAAACCGTAATGATATATTTCATATTGATGCGCCAGAGTTATATTTAGAATTAAAAATTAAAAAACATAAAAAATGTATCACAACGGTGTAAATAAACAACCGTAGTCATAAATTTTAATTTTTTATATTTAAAAGTAAATAAAAAGAAAAGGCACTCCATAACATAAAAGGAATAATATATATGATGACGCTGAGGTTCGAACACATGAAAGCTTGATGGTATCACCACGGTTGGATTATCAACCGTTATTATATAAAGATAATTTTTATTCAAAAAACAAATAAAATACAACCGCGCCTTAGTTTAGATATGTCACAATGGTGTAGGGATGAACCGTTGTGACCATGGCCTCGTTGTTTACGCGTTTTGTAGTAGTGGTAATAAAACAAGTTCTACGTGTTAAAACATGGTATTGATGAATTACGAGATAGATGCAATTTGAAAATCATGTTTGATCTAAGTTGCATTTCAAATATAACTTAAATTTCAGATTATTATTTTCTAAATCACTTTAAATAAATGCATGTTCAATGAATGGAGCGAAACAAACAATCTACATATATTATAATAAACTCAACAACAATATATACATCAACAAAACGACAACAACATAAATTTTATTGAAAAGATTCGTGAAATGATCTGAAGTTGATCAACTTTGTGTTGTCATGAAGAAAAAGTATAAAGCGGATGAAGCTTCCAAAATTGATTCATACTTCTTGTACTATTTCTCCATAGAAAAACAAAACATTTATGAACCAAACCCATAATATGAGTTCTATTAAAGCAGATTTTGAAATATTAAAAAATTTTAGAATGTTAACCCATTTTGAAAATATAAACTGGCATTTATATTGTAACATAACAAGCAACAACAACCAGCAGTACATTGTTAATCCAATTAGGAAGTAAATCATGCCACAACAAAAAGGGGCATGTTAACATAAATAAGTAGTACACTGTAACATAACAAGCAACAACAACCACAACATAACTAGTATTAACATTGTAACATAACTAGCAACAACAACAAGTAGTACATTATTAACCCAAAAATGAAGTAAATCATGTCACTATAAAAAACAGCATGTTAATAACAACTAACAACAACTACCCACAACAAATCAAAAACTTGTTAACAACAACAACTAACAACAAATCACGAAAACATAATAAGGTCTTCAATCTTCATGTCTAGTTAAATTCGTACAGTTCTCAAGGTCTTCATCTGATTCAAAATCAGTTACATCTAGATTCATAAGTGTTGCACCCCGAAATTTGCTCTCCTTACTTTATTACTAACTGGCTTATGTTGCATTGCATTTTGCATTATCATGTGTGCACATCATTGGTTCTTAGCATGGGGTCAAGGTGCCTGAGGCAGTGCTTCAGAGGGTCAAGCAAGAGTCCTGGTATTGTCCAAGAGAGCACAGGTGGATAATCCTTTCCTAACCAGTGCATAGATTAGGGTTTTGAGATTCTTGGATTTATAGCCTCAATGGGCAAGCTCCTTGGGTTTTTATCACCATCAAATGGCATATCTTATCTTTGTTGGAGAGGATACACATCATATTCAGAAGAATTTGGATTTGGAGACTGTGTTATTTCCTCCTAGACTGAGGGTACCACAACTAGGGTTTGCTATAAAGTCAGTTTATTTCTGATTTTTTGGGCAAGACTTAATTCTATGGTACTCCTTGGGTCCCTAAGTACCTAGGGATGGGAGGTTTTCCATCAGTTTGGTTCAGGAGAAGTTCAATTGGCCAATGCATTGAAAATCAGTTGAATTTGGGGAAAAGTCAACAGTGGAAGGAGAAAAGTCAACTGTGAAATTTTGAGGTTGCCTTCAGGGATTTTAAGATCTCATATCCTCATATGGTCTCCAGGGGTTAAGTTTCATACATATTTGTCAGGAATCAGGAGTTGGTGCAAAGTTTCTAAATTTGGAAAATGACCTATAATGAAAAGTTTCCTTTTTTGGGCAAGTTCCTGCACTGCATTCAACTTGACTTTTCATCAGTAAGAATGCTTCAAATGAATTTTTCTCCAACATGAAATTTTAAGATCTTTTTCTCCTCTTTCCAACAAGTACTAGTGGGTCTCTATATCATTTGTGAAACTCCAGTTATGATCAAAAGAAGGCAAAGTGGTTTTTAGGGTTTCTCATGATCCCATTTTCACAACTTTGGGCATAATGACCTATAATCAATTCCATTGCTTCATGCCACATTCCAATATTGAAAGACATTCCTTGAGGATTATTTTGGGCCCAAGAATGAAGCAATTCCATGGTTTGTTCTTCATTTATTCCCCATTATCCAAAACTCCCAAATTATTTAAAGCTCATGAACCAATTATTTTCAAGGCCCAAGTTCCATAGGGGTGGAATTATCAATCCAAATGCTAGTGATCCATCATGGAGTTTTTAAGTGAACATGCATGAAGAGAGGTATATTCCACATAATGCAAAATTCCAAAATAATTCAAAAATCATTAAACAAGTAATTACCCAAGCCCAATTCATATTCAGAGGCAAACCCTAGTCTTTATAAACCCATCCATGCACTGGTTAGGGTTAGTGACACGTGACATTTAGAGGATTGGAAAATTGGAACCCTAAAGCTTGCTTTCCTTGGATCTCACGAATTACAAAGAGTTTCTCCAAAGTTCTTCCACAAATCTCTTCCTGGTGATTTCTAGAACACAACTCAACCACCATTCGCAGCCAAAAGCAAGGATTGGAGCTGTGCCGTCTCAGGTTGGTGAATTTTTCATGCTCCCAAAACTCCTCTTTTTTATGTCTATATTGAAGTGTGATGAATGGTGATTATTCTGATATAATTATTTTTAATTATGGACGTGTGGTTTGCTTGGAATGTTGATTTAAAGTTTTGTGCCCTAACATAATTTCATGCATTTTTTATTATACGTTGGTCATTGGAAATTTTTGATTGCATATTTGGATTCCTGACATTTTTCTGGTTGGAATAGTATATTCGCACGTGCGTTTTGGTGTAGTTTTGATTACAGGTGGCAGGAGTAGGGGGCCGGATCCCTAACTCCGGCGGCGGCTTTTGTTTCAGTCCGGCCAAGGGTCTGGGCGAAGAAGACACAATCGTGTCCGTTCGTTTTGGTGATCGGACGGCTAAGGACGTGCCAACGCATTAAGTGGGGAGGGTGTTGGTCACTTGGTGTTTTAATTCCAGATTAGACCGTGTGTGTGCTTGCCTATGGTAGTTATCATGGGCATATGGATCACGTTCGTTGACTTGGATTACCCATGTGAATCGTTGACTGGATGAAGAGCGCACGATTGATCCCAAGGCAGGTAGGCAGTCAACCCAGTTGACTGAAGCCCACCCTTAGTTTTTTTTATTTTTTTATTTCTTTTTCGCTGATGGGTTGGACTCACTATTCGCACCCCCACCCCTTAGCCCAATCAACATCTTCAACGCTTTTTTCTGCTCGCTGCACCCCTAGACATTGTTTTTTATTATTTTTTTTACTTCATTTTCTGATGGACATAACATCTGGTCTGCTATTCACACCCCATTATTCAGCCCACTTCAATTTCCTCTTCATTTTCCTTACTGTTCACACCCCCCATACTACTTTAATGTTTTATTTTTATTAATTAATTATCATTATCATTTCTTTTATTTTTAAAAATACACTCTTGCATTTAAAAATTCCCACAAAATTCATACATCATCTTTATCAATTTATAAAATTTTTAAAAATTTTATTTTTTATTTTTACATTATTTTTATCATTTAAATTAATTGTTTAGTCTATTTTCTTTTTGCATTACACATCTCATGCATACATAAATCTCTTTATTTTATTTCTCTGCATCCGTAACATATTTTTGATCCGTTCTTTTTGCATTTGTTCACTAACATCCTAAATTGCATAAAAATATTTTTCTTTCATTTTTAAAATTATTGTATATTGCATTTTGGTCCTTCCTTTTGGCACACTGAACCCTACTTCCCACCTGAATTTTTGTATGATTAATTAAATGACTAACACTTTGAGTTTTTGCAGGGATTTTTGGTATGTTGTTTTTCTCTGGTTGAGAGACCTTGAAATTTAATTTGGGAATTTTAGGAGTTATTTCTCTATTTATTTAATTGTTTTCACTTGAGATCTGCTTATATGTGTATTTCTGACCACATCTGATTATCTGTTTGAAAGGGCACTTGTGCCATTTGCTTTGGGGTTGCTTCTTTGATCTTTGAGTTCATGTTTGGATTATTATCATTATTGTTTGCCATTTTTTGATTTTCATTCACCTCATCTCTCTTACTTATGTCTATTCTGTACTAATCTTTTATGCAGGGTCTAAGGTAAGTTCTTTAAGGGTGTGGATAAGCATCCATATTCACTTTTACTATTCTCTCCTTCTCTCATCTCTTTCCTTTAGGATTTAGGTTGTTGTCAAACCTCATTAACCGTAGGTCACCCATGCATGATGACTTTAGGATTCATAGTCCCCCTTAGAGTTACCCTTGTGTCTTCTCTCTTCTCATCTCAAATTTCTTTAAAAAACTTAATAATAATAAGGTGTATTGCGCACGAGCCTTAAGTATGGGGAATGAGAAATGAGGGGCTTCCTCTCATCTTTCTAGAGTGCTTAGCGAGCGTCCTGTCTTGGGACGATGCGTTAAGTATTCGCCCATGTGCCTTAGACTTTGGTGCAATGCAACTTAGGAACTAACTTAAGCCACTTCTGTCCTAAAAAACACAAACCAACTTCAAACCTTTTTGTCCTTCGGGACCTTCAACTTAAAGGCTATTTTCAAAAAGGGCACATTATTTTCCGTCTGAGACGCAAACAGGCATCGACCCTAACTGCCGGACGCAAACTTGACGTCGCTCATAAAAAACACAAAAAGAGCTTGGTCCGAACTACGTTGACTCTAAATTCCCCATTGCACAAGGGGGGTACGTAGGCCTAGGACGTTGACGTCCTACCGAGTCTGTCTTAGTTTTTCCCTCCCCCGTCTTAGTACAGCCATAGATGATAGGATAACTCACCCTTAGATTAGACAACAAGCGTGGATCCGATCGAGTACGATGGACGCGTGGGGTGCTAGCACCTTCCCCTCGCGTAACTGACTCCCGAACCTAGGTTATGGTTGCGATGACCATTCCTTTCCCCCTTCCTAAGGTTTATGCAGTGTTCCCTTTCCCTCTCTTGGGATAAATTTACACGGCTAGTGACTCTGTTTTTTTTTCGCGCCACCCTCGCGTTTCTACCTGGATGAAAATCCTGGGAGCGACAGCTGGCGACTCTGCTGGGGACCTGGTTGACCTATGCTGGTCCATCCCTAAGCAAGTCAATCCTAGCACTTGCTTGTTCTCTTTGGGTGTTTTATTTTGATTTGCTTTATGTGTTGTATTTTATTTTTATTTTTTATTTTTACCGCATTTTCTGCATTTCATTTTTTATTACTGTCATGCTGCTGTGCTGTGCTGGCTGTCTTTGTTTTGCAGGTTGGGTGGGACCGAGAGCTAGGCCCAATACCAAGGCTTGAGAATACCCTAGGACTAGAGTGGAAAGTAGTGGGACCTGCGTGCCCGCTTGGTACGTTTGTATGTTCAGGAAATTCACAACCAGACGAGGCTATCTTGGGATGCATTCTAACGTGTGTGTCTTGCGCATGTTGGGGTATTGATCTAGAGAGCTGTCGACTCTGGTGACCGATCATTGAGGACCTTAGTGGAAACATCCCTCTTTAGTGGTGACAGTGGCAGACCACATCCTGTGGCAAACCCATTCGCACCCGAGGGCCCGCTTTGGAACTCGCATAGGATGGCCCCTACGTTTTGAAGAGAATCAGTGGAGGCACTCCTCGATTGACTTTAGTACTGTACCCCGAGGGATGAATGTACTATTGTTTCTCGACCTCAGTGCCAAAGCTGAGGACCTTCCGCTTTGGAGAATCAGTTGAGGCCTCCTCGATTGATGATGATGCCAAACCAGAAATGGTGAACGTATCATCATTTCTCGACCTGAGAGCCTGAGATACTGAACATCCTAGTACCCACATGTGAGAGGGGATGGGCGTTTGCAGGTTTGCAGGTAACCGAGACTTTCAACCTACCCGATTTTCTGGATTTCTCATCAATGTCTGATTATTTGGGTTCCTCAGTGGTTCAGAGTTCTGGTTTTCTGGTTTCTCGTTCAGCTAACAGTACAGCACATCCAGCAGTGTGCCTTGACCTCATGTTTGCATGAGCATATCATTTTTCTTGCATTCTGACGTGTTTGACATTTTTCAGGGCTTGCATCTTACCCTTGATTCCGGTTTTCTGAGGTCGCTTCAGTATGGATGTTCAGAGAAAGAAGACTGTCGCCTATTCATTCCCAGAGCCGACTTTGACACTGATTCACTAATTGATTAATATGGATGGTTCCGGAGTTTGTACAGAGTTCAGTGGAAGGTATGGAAGACTTCTAAAATTTGTCTATAATATCTCCCAGTATGAGAAGGATGCCATTCACACACTTCTTCAGTTTTACGACCCGTCTCTGCATTGCTTCACTTTCCCGGACTACATCTTGGCTCCAACGTTGGAGGAATTCTCATTTATTTTGGGAATTCCTATCAGTCATGATATAGTTTTCTTTTCTAAGGAACACCCCGACATGAAAGAAATGGTTGTGGCTATTCATATTAGTGAATCCGTCCTGAACAGTAATTTTGAAGAAAAACAAGGGGTTAAGGGTTTCTTGTCGAAGTTCTTATTTGATCAAGCTTGTATACATGTCAAAGAGAAGAACTGGACTGATTTCCAAGCTATTCTGGCTGCGTGTATCTATGGGATTGTTCTGTTTCCGAATATTCCTGATCTGGTGGATATGCACGCCGTCAGGATCTTTATTTCGAAGAATCCTATACCTACCTTGCTAGGTGACGTGTATCACTCGGTTCACTACAAGAATGAGAATAGGCGTGGGAAAACCGTGAGTTGTTGTGCACTGATTTTAGCTACTTGGTTTCTGAGTCGTCTCCCCGAATCTGGCACTTTCGTTGATACGAAAGATTCTCTGAAGTGGTCTAAGAGGGTTATGGGCTTGATTGCTGACAACATTGCTTGGATTAATCGTGACTTGCTAGGAATGGAGATCATTTGCAAATGCGGAGAATTCCCTAATGTTCCCTTGATAGGGAGGAAAGGTGGAATTAATTATAATTCCTCCCTAGTTATCAGACAGTTTAGCTATCCTTTGAAAGGTCCACCCGAAGAGCGAGATGTCCGTGAGTCCTTGTTCTTCAATGGTATTGAGGATCAAGGGTTGATAAGGAAAGTTGTGAATGCTTGGAAACAGGTGACTAAGAAGGGTAAGATTCCATTCGGGAAAAGTAACAATCGGGCTTTCCCTCCCTATAAAGAGTGGATTAAGAAGAGAGCAGAAGAGGAGCTTCTTCCATTCCCGGTGGAACCACCTTTGTATCCTTTGGTGATCGAGCCTCCTACCACTGTTGAGTTGGAGAAGTATAACAAATTATGGGCTGAAAAGGAAAGGTTGCGGGAAGAAAATAGTGAGCTAAAGAGATAAATTTATCAGTGGAAGCATGAGCGGGGTGAAGCTGTTCATACCGCCAAGTTGAAGACAGAGCTCCTTGCTAAAGCAGAAAAAGAGCTTGCTGACATGGTCGCATCCAGAGAAAGGATGAAACAAGCTTTGGATGGGGTCAGTAACGTTCTCAGGTCCAAGGAGAAGGAATTAGGCAAGGCCTTGTTGAAGATTCACATGTTCAATGATCACCAAGAAACTGCCATGGCTGAGAATAAGAGAAAGGAAGACAACTACATAGCTAAGATTGATCAGTTGAGGTCGACGCTCAAGAAGAAAGACGCCGAGATCTTATCAGGGATATTCAAGAGACAAGTAGTCGAGGATCGACTCAATGAAGCCATAGCCTCCATGGAAGAACTGAAAGTCCAAGCTGAAGTGAAGAAACCTAGACACGAGGGTTCTAGCATGGATGGTGTTTCTGGAGAAGACGCTTGGGAGTTACATTGCCGATACTTGGATGGGATCATACACATGAGAGACCTTCTCATTCAAGGGCTAATTCAAAGGCCGAAGCATCCCGATACCAGAAAGCTGTTCAAGGAGATTCAAGACTGGTGCAGAAAGCATAATGGATGGGGGGGATTGACACTTGTGAATTTTGATGACATGCCATAGTTTCCTTTTCTCTTTTATTGTATTTGGATCACCACCAGGCTTGTTGGTTGGGACCTCTATGATTTATGTGTTCAGATTTGTTATCTTGGATTCGTGATTGTCAACATTTAGTTTTCCTATGGTTTTCTTAATATATGAGTAAAAGTTCCATTATATCTTGTTATTAAATCGGAATCAAGGGGTGGATCGCCCTGTGAATTTTCAAACAGGTCCATTTGCATTTGCATATTCATAATCATTTTGCATAATCATTTTGCATAATCATTTTGCGTGACAGGTGTTTTTCTCCGGTATTCTTATCTTGTTCTCATCTCAGAATTGCAGATCAGTGTATTCACCGGTATCCTACTAAGCAGAATCGGAAGAGACTCATGGATCAGCTACAGAATGAGATCATTGAGATGCAGACTCGCATGAACCAATTCATGGAATTAATGCAAGGGGTTGCTCAGGGACAAGAGCAGTTGAGAACTCTCGTTCAGCCACTAATTGCGAGGGTTGATAATGATGGTGTCCTTCATGGAGGACTTCACACTGGTGTTACTGATAATGGTCAGAATGGTCCTACTGGCGGAGGTGTTCCTATTTCTAGTGTTGTGATTCCTCCGAGCGGAGCTGAAAATGCTGGGGGAGGTGGTACTGGTACTGGCGCAGTTCAGGGTCGTCAGTATGATGATGTTCAGGATGATGCATTTACTTTGCCAGGTGGGGATGCTGGTCCCCAGACTGAATAGGATCAGAGGATCCATTTGATTGAGGAACAGCTGAGGGGTGTTGTGAATCAGGATTCTGTGGGAATGGATCTAGAGGATTTGGGGCTGGTTCCAGGCGTTGTTATTCCACACAAGTTTCAGACTCCCACTTTCGAGAAGTATAATGGTATGACTTGTCCGAGGACCCACGTTAGGGCGTATGCAAGCAAGATGGCTGCATATGCGAAGAATGAAAAGCTGATGATGCATTGCTTCTAGGATAGCCTATCTGGGGCATCCCTGGAGTGGTACATGCAACTGGAAAGGAAGGATGTGCGTAGTTGGAGAGATCTGGCAGGGGCATTTATCAGACATTACCAATATAACACTGATATGGCTCTTAACAGAACACAACTGTAGAATCTGTCACAAAAGAACAATGAGAGCTTCAAGGAGTACGCTCAGAGGTGGCGTGAACTGGCAGCGAGGGTTCAGCCTCCCATGTTGGAACGTGAAATGATAACTATGTTTATGGCCACCTTGCAGGGTCATTACTATGAAAAGCTGGTACTATGTATGACTGGAAAGTTTGCTGACTTGATCTTAGTGGGGGAAATGGTGGAAAGCGGAATCAAGGCGGGGAAGATATCAGGCAGTGATGGGTCCTCATCTGGAGGAAGCAAGAAGCCTTATGCCAATGGTTATAAGAAGAAGGAGGGAGATACAAACTCTCTATCATCATATCGTGGTAGAGATGGACCTCGTCAGAACTACAATCAGCAGGTGGCTTCTGTAACCATCCCAGCAGCACCTCAGCAGCCAGCAGTGACTCAGCAACAAAATCAGGCTCCTCGCCAGTCTCAGCCTCTGACTAGGCGGGATAGGCATTTTGACACTCCACCTCTTCCATACGCTCAATTATTTCAGTACTTGCTACAGCTACAGTTAATCCAGAAGAGAACATTGGCTCCACCTACTGGTAATCCACCTCCCGGCTATGACGCCAACGCCCACTGTGAGTTTCATTCTGGGGCACCCGAACATTAAATTGAAAACTGTAAAGCTTTTAAGCATCAGGTTCAAGATCTGCTGGATTCCAAAGCCATCAATTTCTCCAATGACGTCCCGAATGTGAATCAGAATCCGATGCCGAATCACGGTGGGCCGAAGGTCAATGCTATTATTAAAGACTGTGAAGACTTGAGTTTGATTTCAGATGTGAACGAAATCCAAACTCCCTTGGGTGTGGTGAAGAAAAGACTATTGAAGGGAGGGGTATTTCCCGGTTGTGGTGAAGGTTGTGTAGAATGTGTGTCGCAGCTAGGCGGTTGTGATTCATTAAAAGCAGGTATTCAAAAAATGATCAGCGAAGGGGTATTACAGTTTGACAGGGGCTGTAAGTAGAGTATTGTTACTGACAAAGAGATTGATGTTGCCACGATAACAATTCCATCCAAGACGATAACTATATCAGCGCCGGTGAGACCAGCGCCGGTCACTATCACTGTTCTCGGACCAGTTCCATATGAGAGTACCAAGGCCATCCCATGGAATTATGGGGCCGAGGTGTTTGTTAATGGTAAGAAGCTGGAATTGGAAAAGACATCAGCTGTGAATACAGGGGTGGAAAATCTTGTTGAAGCAGGGGCTATCACTAGGAGTGGTAGAATCTCTATTCCCTCCGAGAATCAAGCTAGCAGTTCAAGACAAGACAAAGGTAAGTAGATGATGGATGAGTCTGTACAGAGGCAGGAAGCTAATAATTCTACGACAAACCCAGGTGGGGATGCTTTCTCAAAAGACGTAGAAGAGTTTATGAGGTTGATCAGAAAAAGTGATTACAAGATTGTTGACCAACTCCACCAAACTCCATCGAAGATTTCCATCCTATCCTTACTGTTGTGCTCCGAGGCACACGAAATGCATTGCTGAAGATTCTGAATATGGCTTATGTACCGCAGGAGATATCTGTTAATCAGTTAGAAGGGGTTGTGGCTCATGTGAATGCTGGTAATGGTTTGGGTTTCACCGATTTAGATCTGACTTCGGCTGGGAGGAATCACAACAACGCTCTGCATATTTCAGTGGAATGTCGTGGTTCTTTAATGTCGCATGTGTTAGTTGATACTAGGTTATCTTTGAATGTGCTACCGAAGAAGGCTCTGATGAAGTTGGATACTCGTGGGTTGATTTGTACACCAAGTGACTTGGTGGTACGTGCTTTTGATGGCTCCAAGAGGTCAGTGTTTGGAGAGTTAGTTCTGCCGATCAAGGTGGGTCCTGAGGTTTTCAATACCACCTTTTACATAATGGATATTTAGCCTGCCTATAGTTGTTTGTTGGGACGCCCATGGATCCATGGTGCTGGGGCAGTAACTTCTACGCTGCACCAGAAGTTGAAGTATATGGTGGATGGCCACGTTGTGACTGTTTGTGGTGAAGAAGACATCATGGTGAGTCACCTATCAACCTTCAAGTATGTAGAGGTAGATGGTGAGATACAGGAAACTTTGTGCCAAGCCTTTGAAGCTGTGAAGATTCCCCAGGAACCCCCAAAGGCAGTTACTCAGCCTGAGGCGGTTGCCCAACCTGAAGTCATCATACAACCAGAAGTTCCAATGTCCTCTTTCAAAGAGGCACGTGCTATAGTTGAAGCTGGTGGTCCTCAGAAGTGGGGCAGTGTTATTGACGTTCAAAGGAAGCAAGATACTCATGGACTAGGATACAAGCCACCTAGGCGTTCTGAAGAGCCTCCCAAGTTCTATGGTCCAGTCCGTTTCACCAGTGCCGGAGTTTTCTTCGACAGAGTCAATGCTATTGAGGATGAAGGAGATAGTGATTGTGACATGGATGAATGGATCCGCCCCTGCATTCCTGGTCAGAGTCTAGGCAACTGGTCCTCCGAGAAAGTTATCCAAGTGACGCGCCCGGAGTAATTTACTTTTGTTTTCTGTTATGTTGAGTCCTACGCTCTGCCCAAGGCGTAGTGATATCTATTTGTAGGGCTTGGATGTTTTATTTGCTATTTTTATCATCAATAAAGGACGTTTTCATTCAAATATTTCGATCCCTGTCTTTCTATTTTTACTTTTTGCATTAACCCACATCAAAATGGCAATGTGTTTTCTTGTTTGTTGCACTCATAATGAACATAAAACATCCATCATGCAGGTTCCTTTGTTCAGATTCCACCCATGACTTGGCTATGGCTCGATATGACTTCGACAATCCCATTTATCAGGCCGAAGAAGAGACTGACGAAGACTGTGACTTACCAGAAGAATTAGCCAGGTTACTGAAACAAGAGGAAAGGGTTATTCTACCTCATCAGGAGGAGGTTGATACTATTAATCTGGGAACCGAGGATGTTAAACGAGAAGTAAAGGTTGGGGCTGCCCTGGAGGACAATGTTAAGGGAAGATTGATTGAGTTACTTCGAGAGTATGTGGATATCTTCGCCTGGTCTTACCAAGACATGCCTGGGCTTGACACGGACATTGTTTCACACCGGCTACCGCTTAAAGAGGGTTGTACTCCAGTCAAGCAGAAATTGAGAAGGATGAAACCAGATATGGCCGTCAAGATCAAGGAAGAGGTTCAGAAACAGTTGGACGCCGGGTTTCTTGCCGTGATAAATTATCCTCCGTGGGTTGCTAATATTGTGCCTGTACCTAAGAAGGATGGGAAGGTCAGGATGTGTGTTGATTACCGAGATTTGAATAGGGCGAGCCCGAAGGATGATTTCCCGCTCCCCCACATTGACGTGTTAGTGGACAATACTGCTCAATATTCTGTGTTTTCCTTCATGGATGGCTTCTCTGGGTATAACCAAATCAAAATGGCCCTAGAGGACATGGAGAAGACTACTTTCATAACACCGTGGGGAACATTTTGCTACAAGGTAATGCCATTTGGATTGAAGAATGCTGGGGCAACCTATCAGCGGGCGATGGTGACTCTCTTTCATGATATGATTCACAAGGAGATTGAAGTCTATGTTGATGACATGATTGCGAAGTCACAGACAGAGGAAGAACACCTGGTAAACCTCCAGAAGCTGTTTGAAAGGTTGAGGAAGTTCAGGTTGAGATTGAATCCGAACAAGTGCACTTTTGGCGTGAGGTCTGGTAAATTGCTGGGTTTCATTGTTAGCGAAAGGGGTATAGAGGTTGATCCCGCAAAGATAAGAGCCATACAGGAGATGCCTGAGCCAAGAACAGAGAAAGAGGTTCGTGGTTTCTTGGGAAGGTTGAATTACATTGCCAGGTTCATCTCTCATCTGACGGCTACATGTGAACCAATTTTCAAGTTGTTAAGAAAGGACCAAGAGGTCAGGTGGAATGAAAATTGTCGAGAGGCGTTTGAAAGGATAAAGACGTATTTGCAGGAACCGCCAGTCCTTATGCCACCAGTGTCTGGGAGACCGTTGATTATGAACCTTACAGTTCTTGAGAATTCGATGGGTTGTGTGCTCGGTCAACACAACGAGACGGGTAAGAAAGAGCACGCCATTTACTACCTGAGTAAGAAGTTCACCGATTGTGAATCAAGATATTCTATGCTGGAAAAGACATGTTGTGCACTCGCTTGGGCAGCCAAGCGCCTAAGGCAGTATATGTT
Source organism: Lathyrus tuberosus (assembly GCA_022829125.1). Classification (NCBI taxonomy): domain Eukaryota; kingdom Viridiplantae; phylum Streptophyta; class Magnoliopsida; order Fabales; family Fabaceae; genus Lathyrus; species Lathyrus tuberosus. Next base: position 5,593,835 of record JALAZF010000141.1, on the reverse strand, counting down.
AAATTACACAACCTTGTTGATTTCGAAGATGGATCCAATTAAGTACGTGTTTGAGAAGCAAGCGCTCTCTGGAAGGATAGCCCATTGGCAGATGGTTTTGACAGAGTACGATATTCAGTATGTTTCTCAGAAGGCCATTAAGGGAAGTGTTCTGTCAGAATATCTTGCTGATCAGCTAGTTGAGGATTATCAGCCTATGAAGTTTGAGTTTCCAGACGAGCATGTTATGTTTCTGAAAATGAAGGACTGTGAAGAGCCTCTACCTAACGAAGGACCTGAGATTGGATCACAGTGGAAGATGATTTTTGATGGGGCTGTTAACTCATATGGTAATGGAATTGGGGCAATCATTACAACCCCGAAGGGTTCTCATATACCTTTCACTGCCCGGTTAGCATTCGTGTGTACCAACAACGAGGCGGAGTATGAAGCATGCATCATGGGGTTAGAAGAAGCAATTGATTTGAGAATTAAGAACCTCGATGTCTATGGTGATTCCGCGTTGGTGGTTAATCAGATTACAGGAGAATGGGAGACTCGTCAGGCAAATTTGGTACCTTATAACAACTATGCCAGAAGGTTGTTACCTTTCTTTGATAGGGTGGATTTTCATCATGTGCCCAGAGCTGAGAATCAGATGGCCGATGCGTTAGCGACATTGGCATCCATGTATAAGGTGAACCGTTGGAATGAAACACCTTCGATTAGAATCATGCGTCTGGACAGACCGGCTTTTGTGTTTGCAATTGAAGACGTGTCTGATGGTAAACCGTGGTATCATGATATTAAGGTTTTTCTGAAGAGACAGGAGTATCTAGAGGGTGCCTCCACCAAGGATAAGAAGACTCTGAGAAGGTTGGCAGGGAACTTCTTCCTGAACAAGGATGATGTGTTATATAAGAGGAACTTCGATATGGTCTTGCTACGTTGTGTTGACGAACATGAGGCAGGGTTATTGATGGAGGAAGTTCACGAGGGTTTTTTTGGTACTCATTCCAGTGGACACACCATGGCTAGAAAGTTGTTGAGAGCAGGATATTACTGGATGACTATGGAGTCAGATTGTTTCAAGTACGCTCGGAAGTGCCATAAATGCCAGATTTATGCAGATAAGATGCATGTACCGCCTACGCCTCTAAATGTGTTGTCGTCTCCTTGGCCTTTTGCAATGTGGGGTATAGACATGATTGGAAAGATTGAGCCTACTGCTTCCAATGGGCATCGTTTCATCTTGGTTGCCATTGACTATTTCACAAAGTGGGTGGAGGCAGCCTCGTACGCCAACGTCACCAAGCAAGTGGTAACCCAGTTTATAAAGAAGGATATCATCTGCCGTTATGGGGTCCCGGAGAGAATCATTACTGATAATGGCTCGAACTTGAATAATAAGATGATGAAGGAACTATGTCAGAGTTTTAAGATCGAGCATCATAATTCTTCCCCCTATCGTCCGAAGATGAATGGTGCTGTTGAGGCGGCGAATAAGAATATCAAGAAGATTGTGCAGAAGATGGTGGTAACGTATAAGGACTGGCATGAGATGTTACCTTACGCCCTACATGGCTACCGTACTTCGGTGCGTACGTCAACTGGGGCAACCCCTTTCTCATTGGTGTATGGTATGGAAGCAGTTTTACCCTTAGAGGTCGAGATTCCGTCTTTGAGGGTTCTGGCAGATGTGAAGCTTGATGAAGCTGAATGGGTGCGTTCCAGATTGGATCAATTGAACCTTATTGAAGAAAAGAGATTGGCAGCCATCGCACATGGTCGCTTGTATCAGAGCAGGATGAAGCACGCCTTTGATCAGAAAGTGCGCCCTCGGAATTTTCAGACAGGTGAATTGGTTTTGAAAAGGATCCTTCCTCCTCAGACAGATCACAGGGGCAAATGGACTCCAAACTACGAAGGGCCGTATGTAGTCAGAAAGGTTTTCTCTAGTGGAGCCTTACTACTTTCAACTATGGATGGCAAAGATTTTACCTCCCCTGTGAACGCAGACGTAGTCAAAAAATACTTCGCATAAAAGAGACCCGCTGGACATAAAAAGAAAGTCCAGGCAAAAAGGGGCATCTCGGCGAACCATGAAAAGGAAAAGGTTCGGGCAAAAGTTAGGGATAAAATGTAAAAAGAAATGTGTAAACCCGCAAAGTTGAAAACCTGAAAAGGCGACTTTGGCAAAAATGGGTATCCCGATGGATTGAAAACCCGAAAAGGGCGATCCAGGCAAAAGTTAGGGATTTATAAGCGAAAGGCTACGGTCTGCGTTCGATCTGTGAACATTCTTGATACCTGGAAGTTCTGAAAGAAAGGAATCAGTACAGTTAGTCTCTTCGAAGGTCAAGACATTTGTGGATAAGCAAGTCGTATGGGTCATATCTGAGTCGAATCATGGTGGATATCTGTTCCCACATTGCCGACATGTGTATTTTCTTTTTGTTTTTGCGCAATTACCTCTTTCTAGGAATTGCTTCCTATTGTAAATGCCTATTTACAGTCCACTCTTCAATAAAATATTCATTTCATTCAAAGAGCTTTCCATTGTTTGTTTTACTTTTACTTTTACTGTTTTGTTTGCAAAAACGTCCGATATTTTTGATAAACATTGCATATGAAACTTTGAGCTTTGCGAAGCATAACGAAAAGCAGTAGAAATTACTTAAGTGTTAACGGTGATAGCCAGGTTGTGGCATACTCTATTTGTTGTTATTTGACTTGCAGGGCAACATGATGGTACTCCCCCAGCAGGTTGCTCTCCCCAGCATTGAGATTACACTTTCCTCAGCAGAGCAGACTTTCCCCAGCAGAAGACTTGGAAAGTATTTTCTCCGAATCGAGACGTTATTTCCCCACAGAATCGTGGTGCTCACTTCCCCATCCAGTCAGGAAGCGTACTTTCACCAACAATGTCATATTCTAATCCCCAACAAGGTGGGGGTAAAGTCATTCTCATCGTCAGTAGGCTAAGATCAGCAGTATCCCCAAGCAGGATGGTATTACGGATAGTTTTCCCCAAACAGGATAGTATCATGGACTGTTCTCCCCAGTAGGTCCTAAGCCCACTTGTTGTTGCCAATCCTCGGCAACAAACTTCCGGTTCCGTTATTGGCGTCCATTCTCAACTCCCCCAACAGAGAGGAAATCTCAGGTTTTGGATGTTACCTTCAGTAAAGGACAGGTGTAATCCCCGGTAGTATGGATATTCTTTTGGGACTTCATCCCCAGCAAAAATTGTTGATCCAAGGAGTCGATTAGTGTGATCCTTCTCAGCAGAGTTCCTAGGTTCAGAGGACAATTTATTTTTGTCATCCCCGGCTGAATTGATCTTTTCTCTCCGACATTTATTTTGCTGGAGGGACCCTTTTTTCATATCATAAGCATTGCATCCTCAAAACGCGTAGCATTTCCACTTCGTGTGGAGCATTATGGCAAAATTCAAACATTTGCATTCCAAAGCATAAGCCAGGTTTGATACTTTCCTTGCTAGTTCTCTTTCTCAGCAGAGATGGCATAACTCATAATATTTTGGAGGGATGCGTTCCTCATACTTGTGCTCCCCGGCAGAGTCTTTTATTTAGACTTCACCTTCCCCAACGGAGTCATCTTATCTGTGGATCAGGAGTCCGTTAGAAGCTTGTTTTTGTTTGCCTCATTTTGGCCTTTTTCTTTTGTGAGCCTTGTTTCACGTTATCCCCAGTGAAGTCCACTTTATGTTGGTTATCCTTGGTGGGTACAATCGAGGTTGTATTCATTTTGTGGATGCGATCGAGGTCGTATTCGTCTTTTCTTTGCGGGTAGAGTGATTGAGGTCAGTCTTTCTTTGAGGGTACAATTGAGGTTGTATTCGTTTTATGGATGCGATCGAGGTCGTATTCGTCTTTTCTTTGCGGGTAGAGTGATTGAGGTCAGTCTTCCTTTGAGGGTACAATTGAGGTTGTATTCGTTTTGTGGATGCGATCGAGGTCGTATTCGTCTTTTCTTTGCAGGTAGAGTGATTGAGGTCAGTCTTTCTTTGAGGGTACAATTGAGGTTGTATTCATTTTGTGGATGCGATCGAGGTCGTATTCGTCTTTTCTTTGCGGGTAGAGTGATTGAGGTCAGTCTTCCTTTGAGGGTACAATTGAGGTTGTATTCGTTTTGTGGATGCGATCGAGGTCGTATTTGTCTTTTCTTTGCGGGTAGAGTGATTGAGGTCAGTCTTCCTTTGAGGGTACAATTGATGTTGTATTCGCTTTGTGGATGCGATCGAGGTCGTATTCGTCTTTTCTTTGCAGGTAGAGTGATTGAGGTCAGTCTTCCTTTGAGGGTACAATTGAGGTTGTATTCATTTTGTGGATGCGATCGAGGTCGTATTCGTCTTTTCTTTGCGGGTAGAGTGATTGAGGTCAGTCTTCCTTTGAGGGTACAATTGAGGTTGTATTCGTTTTGTGGATGCGATCGAGGTCATATTCGTCTTTTCTTTGCGGGTAGAGTGATTGAGGCCAATCTTCCTTTGAGGGTACAATTGAGGTTGTATTCGTTTTGTGGATACGATCGAGGTCGTATTCGTATTTTCTTTGTGGGTAGAGTGATTGAGGTCAGTCTCCCTGTGAGGTTGTATTCGTCTTTGGAGTACGATTGAGGTCGTATTTGTTTTTTCCTTGTGGATATGGTTGAGGGCATATTCCTTATTTTTCAGCACACTCTATCTCGTTATTCTTACCATAAGCAAATTTCTGGGGCTCTTTTTGGTATTCAATCCCCGTGTACCCTGGAATGTCTGAGAGCCGTTGCTATCATACCTTCAGGACCAAGTTGATTGAATAGGGGCAGCTGTTGCACCCCGAAATTTGCTCTCCTTACTTTATTACTAACTGGCTTATGTTGCATTGCATTTTGCATTATCATGTGTGCATATCATTGGTTCTTAGCATGGGGTCAAGGTGCCTGAGGTAGTGCTTTAGAGGGTCAAGCAAGAGTCCTGGTATTGTCCAAGAGAGCACAGGCGGATAATCCTTTCCTAACCAGTGCATAGATTAGGGTTTTGAGATTCTTGGATTTATTGCCTCAATGGGCAAGCTCCTTGGGTTTTTATCACCATCAAATGGCATATCTTATCTTTTTTGGAGAGGATACACATCATATTCAGAGGAATTTGGATTTGGAGACTGTGCTATTTCCTCCTAGACTGAGGGTACCACAACTAGGGTTTGCTATAAAGTCAGTTTATTTCTGATTTTTTGGGCAAGACTTGATTCCATGGTACTCCTTGGGTCCCTAAGTACCTAGGGATGGGAGGTTGTCCATCAGTTTGGTTCAGGAGAAGTTCAATTGGCCAATGGATTGAAAATCAGTTGAATTTGGGGAAAAGTCAACAGTAGAAAGAGAAAAGTCAACTGTGAAATTTTGAGGTTCTCTTCAGGGATTTTAAGATCTCATATCCTCATATGGTCTCCAGGGGTCAAGTTTCATACATATTTGTCAGGAATCAGGAGTTGGTGCAAAGTTTCTAAATTTGGAAAATGACCTATAATGAAAAGTTTCCTTTTTATGGCAAGTTCCTGCACTGCATTCAACTTGACTTTTCATCAGTAAGAAAGCTTCAAATGAATTTTTCTCCAACATGAAATTTTAAGATCTTTTTCTCCTCTTTCCAACAAGTACTAGTGGGTCTCTATATCATTTGTGAAACTCCAGTTATGATCAAAATAAGGCAAAGTGGTTTTTAGGGTTTCTCATGATCCCATTTTCACAACTTTGGGCATAATGACCTATAATCAATTCCATTGCTTCATGCCACATTCCAATATTGAAAGACATTCCTTGAGGATTATTTTGGGCCCAAGAATGAAGCAATTCCATGGTTTGTTCTTCATTTATTCCCCATTATCCAAAACTCCCAAATTATTTAAAGCTCATGAACCAATTATTTTCAAGGCCCAAGTTCCATAGGGGTGTAATTATCAATCCAAATGCTAGTGATCCATCATGGAATTTTTAAGTGAACATGAATGAAGAGAGGTATATTCCACATAATTCAAAATTCCAAAATAATTCAAAAATCATTAAACAAGTAATTACCCAAGCCCAATTCATATTCAGAGTAGTCTTTATAAACCCATCCATGCACTGGTTAGGGTTAGTGACACGTGACATTTAGAGGATTGGAAAATTGGAACCCTAAAGCTTGGTTTCCTTGGATCTCACTAATTACAAAGAGTTTCTCCAAAGTTCTTCCACAAATCTCTTCCGGGTGATTTCTAGAACACAACCCAACCACCATTCGCAGCCAAAAGCAAGGATTGGAGCTGTGCCGTCTCAGGTTGGTGAATTTTTCATGCTCCCAAAACTCCTCTTTTTTATGTCTATATTGAAGTGTGATGAATGGTGATTATTCTGATATAATTATTTTTAATTATGGACGTGTGGTTTGCTTGGAATGTTGATTTAAAGTTTTGTGCCCTAACATAATTTCATGCGTTTTTTATTATACGTTGGTCATTGGAAATTTTTGATTGCATATTTGGATTCCTGACATTTTTCTGGTTGGAATAGTATATTCGCACGTGCGTTTTGGTGTAGTTTTGATTGCAGGTGGCCGAAACCCTAACTCCGGCGGCGGCTTTTGTTTCAGTCCGGCCAAGGGTCTGGGCGAAGAAGACACAATCGTGTCCGTTCGTTTTGGTGATCGGGCGGCTAAGGACGTGCCAACGCATTAAGTGGGGAGGGTGTTGGTCACGTGGTATTTTAATTCCAGATTAGACCGTGTGTGTGCTTGCCTATGGTAGTTATCATGGGCGTATAGATCACGTTCGTTGACTTGGATTACCCATGTGAATCGTTGACTGGATGAAGAGCGCACGATTGATCCCAAGGCAGGTAGGCAGTCAACCCAGTTGACTGAAGCCCACCCTTAGTTTTTTTTATTTTTTTATTTCTTTTTCGCTGATGGGTTGGACTCACTATTCGCACCCCCACCCCTTAGCCCAATCAACATCTTCAACGCTTTTTTCTACTCGCTGCACCCCCAGACATTGTTTTTTATTATTTTTTTTACTTCATTTTCTGATGGACTTAACATCTGGTCTGCTATTCGCACCCCATTATTCAGCCCACTTCAATTTCCTCTTCATTTTCCTTACTGTTCACACCCCCCATACTACTTTAATGTTTTATTTTTATTAATTAATTATCATTATCATTTCTTTTATTTTTAAAAATACACTCTTGCATTTAAAAATTCCCACAAAATTCATACATCATCTTTATCAATTTATAAAATTTTTACAAATTTTATTTTTTATTTTTACAATATTTTTATCATTTAAATTAATTGTTTAGTCTATTTTCTTTTTGCATTACACATCTCATGCATACATAAATATCTTTATTTTATTTCTCTGCATCCGTAAAATATTTTTGATCCGTTCTTTTTGAATTTGTTCACTAACATCCTAAATTATATAAAAATATTTTTATTTCATTTTTAAAATTATTGCATATTGCATTTTGGTCATTCCTTTTGGCACACTGAACCTTACTTCCCACCTGAATTTTTGTATGATTAATTGAATGACTAACACTTTGAGTTTTTGCAGGGATTTTTGGTATGTTGTTTGTCTCTGGTTGAGAGACCTTGAAATTTAATTTGGGAATTTTAGGAGTTATTTCTCTATTTATTTAATTGTTTTCACTTGAGATCTGCTTATATGTGTATTTCTGACCACATCTGATTATCTGTTTGAAAGGGCACTTGTGCCATTTGCTTTGGGGTTGCTTCTTTGATCTTTGAGTTCATGTTTGGATTATTATCATTATTGTTTGCCATTTTTTGATTTTCATTCACCTCATCTCTCTTACTTATGTCTATTCTGTACTAATCTTTTATGCAGGGTCTAAGGTAAGTTCTTTAAGGGTGTGGATAAGCATCCATATTCACCTTTACTATTCTCTCCTTATCTCATCTCTTTCCTTTAGGATTTAGGTTGTCGTCAAACCTCATTAACCGTAGGTCACCCATGCATGATGACTTTAGGATTCATAGTCCCCCTTAGAGTTACCCTTGTGTCTTCTCTCTTCTCATCTCAAATTTCTTTAAAAAACTTAATAATAATAAGGTGTATTACGCACGAGCCTTAAGTATGGGGAATGAGAAATGAGGGGCTTCCTCTCATCTTTCTAGAGTGCTTAGCGAGCGTCCTGTCTTGGGACGATGCGTTAAGTATTCGCCCCTGTGCCTTAGACTTTGGTGCAATGCAACTTAGGAACTAACTTAAGCCACTTCTGTCCTAAAAAACACAAACCAACTTCAAACCTTTTTGTCCTTCGGGACCTTCAACTTAAAGGATATTTTCAAAAAGGGCACGTTATTTTCCGTCTGAGACGCAAACAGGCATCGACCCTAACTGCCGGACGCGAACTTGACGTTGCTCATAAAAAACACAAAAAGAGCTTGGTCCGAACTACGTTGACTCTGAATTCCCCATTGCACAAGGGGGGTACATAGGCCTAGGACGTTGACGTCCTACCGAGTCTGTCTTAGTTTTTCCCTCCCCCGTCTTAGTACAACCATAGATGATAGGATAACTCACCCTTAGATTAGACAACAAGCGTGGATCCCATCGAGTACGATGGACGCGTGGGGTGCTAGCACCTTCCCCTCGCGTAACCGACTCCCGAACCTAGGTTATGGTTGTGATGACCATTCCTTTCCCCCTTCCTAAGGTTTATGCGGTGTTCCCTTTCCCTCTCTTGGGATAAATTTACACGGCTGGCGACTCTGTTTTTTTTTGCGCCACTCTCGCGTTTGTACCTGGATGAAAATCCTGGGAGCGACAATAAGGTCATTCATAATAGCGTATACCTTCTTCATATTTTTAGGGTTAAGATTTTTGAAATAAATCTTCTTATATCCTGTTCCATTAGACAGTTTAACAACAATAATGTGTTCCCTAATAGATTCAACTTCCTTGGCTTTTTTTAACCATAACTCCACCATATCAATAACCTCTTTTGTAACCTGAATCACGTGGATAAATTTGTTTCTCCAACTATTCATGTTGACAGAAGGATCTGAAATTGGAACATACAACAACAACAACAACAACATACAATAACATAAAACAACAACAACAACATACAATAAAAAATCATAAACTCTCGAACAAGGAAGGAGAAGAATACCTTTATTTATGAAGCGAGAGCTAATGAAGAAGAAGAGAGAAAATGTATGCTAGAGTTTTGTTGTGATAGTGTATCTCCGGTTTTGTGACGCTGCCACTACCGCTTTTAGTGCTACTTTCTGATTTCTATATTTATCCTATGAAGCTTAAAAGGAAGGGGAAGATATCTTAAACTAACCATGCGTGCAAATGTTTTCCTTTACAAATGCGAAGAGATCTGGAATCAGGGGTTGGTTATATAAGGGGAAGCTATTAACACCCGGGGTATCTATAGTAATCTATAGGAACCTTTATTTGCATATGTTTCTACTGTTGAATTGCTCGGTTTGCTTAAATCCATTTGTTGTTGAATAGGGAAAGTTTCTTCTTTGTGAAAGTTGAGGAAATGTTTTTGTTGTTTTAGGGTTTTCTATTGTTTTTGGGAAGGTACTTGACCTAAGATTTTTTATTAGTGTGCTCGCTAAGATTTCACAATCTTATGCCTACGTATTCCCGTAAACAGATTTGGGGAAATCAGAGCATTCGTAGTTCCTCCTATTCTATGGGAGGAAAATTTTTGGTGTCTTGTTCAAAGCCCAAGATTGAAGCTAAAAGGCTATTTGTGTCTTGTTTAAAGCCCAAGATTAAAGCTAAAATAATATTTATGTCTTGTTCAAAGCCCAAGATTGAAGCTAAAGGTTTGACTGAGAGAAAATTTGTCATCTCTAAAGAGAGATATCTCACCTATTCATCACAAATATTGAAGGATTGATTTATAAGGGAAATTGCTTTAACTGGGATGTGTGGAATCCAGCAATGCCACATCTTTCTTTATAGGAGAATTGAAATGTCATGAAGGAAGAAGCTTTAACTCAGTGTAGAGCATTGTCACATTTTCCTTTATGAATATTTTAGGCTAAGAGAGGGACATTGACTTGGATGTATAGAATCCAGAGGTTTGCCACTTACATCACTTAGATGAAAGAGAACTTTAGCCATGATAAGGGAGGGACTCCAGCTTAGATTTTGAATCAACAAGTGTGCCACTTACATCAATTATCTGGAAAATAGTTTTAATTGTTTATTTTGAAATGTGATGTATAGAGGAAATATCCTCCTACAGAGAGGACTCATGGTCTCATCTGTGGGGATGCTCAATTTTGTGCCTTAATCAAAGCCCAAGGTTGAAGCTGAAAGGAGTTGAAAACTGACTCAACTGGGGGAGTGTTATATTTGTCTTGTACAAAGCCCAAGATTAAGGCTGGCTGGGGAAATCATTATATGAAGCCTAAGAGAAGGCTGAGGGAATTTAAGTGGAGAATGACTCTTGCTGAGGAAATTTAATTCCAAGAGAAGGTCTAAACTATTTTGAGGAATCAAAAAGGGAACTAACTCTTGCTTAAGAGATTTGAATTATTAAATTCCACAAAGGTTTTGGTTCTTTTGGGGATTTGTTGATTGTAGCCTGACCCTGGCTGGGGAGTTTAAAGATGAAAACTAAACCTTGTTGAGGATCAGAAGAGACTTAAAGGATGAGTTTGAATGTCTTAGAGGTTTTGACTCTCCTGGTGTATTGATAAAGATGACTAAGATCTATCATATGCTTTTAGGAAGCCTGAAGGTCCTTGTATGAAGCCCAAGAGGAGGTTGGGGGTGCTTCTAGGAAGCCTGTGGGTCCTTGTATGAAGCCCAAGAGAAGGCTGATTATTGAGACTTTCCAAGTCTAGGAAGAGTTCAAGAAAGGTTTCACCGGGAAATAATCCTTTCTTTATTGAACTATTCCAGGGTTAAAGGGGTTAAAGAAGAGGTTTCACCGGGAAATAATCCTCTCTTTATTGAAATGTTTCTAGGTTGAGTAAATTGAACAAAGCCCAAGAGGAGGCTGGCTGTATTGGGGAAAAAATTCCTTTGTACAAGAGGGAACCAGTTGTTTGAACTAAGTTATACTTATTGAAAGGATCCTATTGTGTGAACTAGTCTAAACTGAGGATCATTTAAATGCTAAGATAAACTTAACAAGATATGTACAAGTATATATACAGATAGTATGAACAAGTATATAAACAAGTATGAATTGAATTGAGAAAGGTGGTGGGTCTTACTCTCTGGTTAGAGGCCCAAGTGTATTGTGATTGATTAGATGTTTTCTTCAAGATTGGATTAGTGTTTTGAAGAAATTGAAGAATGTTATGAAGATGACTTGATCTTAAGTAAGAGAGAAACAAAGGTGTTGGGTCTTACACTCTAAATAGAGGCCCAGATGATTGTTTGTATCGTGTACAATGCCCAGGATGAATGAGGCTAAAAGATTTTCTATTTACAAAAGGAGGTGTTGGGTCTTACACTCTATCAGTGGCCCAGATGGTTGTTTAAAACAAATTTTATGTACAAAGGGATGAGACTTGCACTCCTAATAGAGGCCCAAATGATTGTTGTGAAAACAATGATCGCACCGTGATTTTCAAAAGCGCGATGAGACTTATACTATAGAAGAGGCCCATGAAGTGGTTTATTTATAAAGAGGGTTGGGTCTTACACTCTAATAGAGACCCATGAGTGTTGAAATGAAGTTTGAAAGATAGAATCAAAGTAAAACCCTAATTTAATTTTTTAAGATATTTTTTAAATAAAAATTAATAAAAAATGTATAATTTATCAAATGAATCCATTAATCATGTTATAAACAATGATTAAAGTTTATGAAAAAGGTATTTTATCCACATGAATATTTAAAATCATTTTAGGTTTAAGAAAAAACAAGAAAAGAAATCATTTCAAAATATTTAAAACAATTTAAATAATATTTTTAATATAATAAAAATATATCAAATAAAAATTATTTTTGCGATTTCTTTGTGGATTAAAATAATAAAATGTGTGAATGACAAGTGTGCAAAAAATCATTCAAAAATAATTAAATTTAAGTGTAAAAATAATTATTTGAAAATAATATATAAAATATTAAAAATAATGTGAAAATATGAAGAAAAATGACAAATTTTTTTAAAAAAAAAAAACCCAAAAGGGGGGGGGGGGGGTTCGATCCCACGCCCTTGCACACACAAACACACTTAACACGCAGGCACAAACCACTGGGATGTTTATACATTTGTGTATCAAACCACACCCTATAATTGATAAGGGTGGAAAGGACCTGAGGCCATACCAAGCCAAAGGCGTCATGGCTGATTCTTGCCGAAGGTTTTCAAGCTTGCAAGAAGGATCATATCTCTCTCATTTCTCCATGAAATTGGATGAAATAAAAATGAAACCTACCTAGAATTTCATAAGGAATCTAATGGTGGTGCTAGATTTTTCTAAAAGTGCCTACATTTTAAATCCCGATAGTGGTTTCAAATAGGCCATGATTTTGCAAGTTCTATGCTACATGTTTATACGGCCAACAACAACACTTAATTATAGTTTAAAAACAACAAATATGATGTATATGACATGTTTATGATAAATGTACATCAAAGCAAAACATTATTTTGGCAAGTTCAAGTTTTGAGGAAACTTACCTCTTGAAGCAAACTGAGATCTTTCAAGATAGTTGTTACAGAAATGTCTTGATGCTTCGGACACCTTCAATATACTTTAAATGATCCTTTTGAATGCTTGGAACCAAAGAAAACCAACTGGAACAGAATATGGTACCCTTCTTACAAAAATGGCAAAAGTGACCAAAATGCAACTTCAACCAAATGGAATTACAGTTGAGAAACTCTTGTTGGAATAGTTTAGGAATGTTGTTTAGAGTGTGTTTGGAGTGTTGTTTGGCTTTGAAATTGACAGGATCAAGGCATGGCTTGAAAAATGCAGAAAAGTCAAAATATGAGGTTTTGATGGATGACTTTTTGATTTTGGTGGTTTGGGATGAAGATAAGGGGTTGGACACCTCCAAGGGATGAATTGTGATGTGTTTGGATCATTGGTTTGAGCCAAGAAGCTCTGGCTTTAAAAATTTGATTCTCACTTTTGAAAAGTTTGAAATTTTGGAGCAAAAGCAAGAAAGAAGAGAAAACAAGTGTTATGTTGTTTTGGTGTGTTTGAAATGAGGTGATGTGACCTCTATTTATAGGTGGATATGTTTGTCTTGGCTGAATAGTAATGGCTTGAAGGATAAGAGCTTGGTTCAATGGTTTTGGCAAGGTGTCATTACTTCTTATGCAAGGTACAATAGCTCCTCCAAATAGCACAACTATCAATTGACCAATTCCACATTCCTCAGTCATTTTTATTGTTGTTTATGTGAGCATCTTGACTGAAAAGAGTACCTTTGTTGAATATGCACTATTGCACCATTAATCAAAATTGAGATATCTCTTGACCTCTTACCCAATTCTGCAGATTTGTTGTGACTCAACCTGATCACATTGAATTAGCTTAGCAACATGATCATTGCACTTGACAAAACAGTCGTGTACCACAAGAAATGGCCAATCTTTTCTTGGAAAAATAGTTGCAACATGGTGTCTTGCAACCTCCATAACCCTTTGTCAAGTGGAGCTATCTCATGCTCTTGGGCTCTTTGAAAATCTGGGATGATGTACTTCAACTTTGATGTTCACCATTGGACTTGATTCATCTTGGATCATGGTGAAAAATCCCTCCAAATTTTGATGTTTTGACTGATCTCAACTTAGGCAGATTTTCACAAAGTGTTGAAGTTTATTTCATACTTTTCTTGATTTTGATCACTTCATAACTTAAAATCCAAGCATTTTTTGACCATATATTAGTTTTGCACTTTTGTATTTTGTGATGAGATCTATCATTTGAGATTTGGATCCAGTAAAATGGTTGCTTGGTTTGGAAGTTATGGCTTTTTGGAAGTTGGGTACCTAAACACTTTTTTTTTCTTCATAACGTAGTGAAATTTTCACTTTCTCAACATTGCTCCTTTTGCAAGTTATCTTGATTTCTTGATCAAATCTTGTTCAAATGTAACAATGGATCGTGTTTTCTTGTATAATGGTTCATGATGAACATTTTTTGTCAAAAAGTTAAACTTTGAATTTGGGTCTCAGATGAATTTTGTGCAGAGAAACCATAATTCCTGATTTTCAATGAATGGATGTCTCAAGGTGATTTTAAACTTATGAATGGACATCAAGGGTACATTTGAGTGTCTTGAATCATATCTCAAGGTTTGAGATCATGTCTTGGCCAAAAGTCAAAGGTATGGTTAACTTTTCATCAAAACCCTAGTTTGTGGCTCAGATGGATTTGAATTCTTGCATTGCTTGTGAATCAAGTTCTTTGAATCAATCCAATCATATGAATGGACTAATATGATGTATTTTAGGTCCTTAAAACATATCTTGAGGTCTTGGCTCATACCCAAATGAAAATTTCCCTCTAGAAGCCTTGGTCGACCAAAACCCTAATTTGGTGACACTGATGGTCTTGAGGCTTGATTAACTTGAAATGATTCAATCTTGTGCTAGATTCTTGATGTTGAGGACCCTTTAAGAGGCTTGATAAGTTGAAGACCATGCCAATTCTTGATTGATCCTTTGCCTGAATCCTCTGTAGGGCTTACAAAACCCTAATTCTTGGTCAAGGTGAACACTCAACAATCTTTGAAATGATTAGTGAGGTATGAAGGTACCTCCATATAGTGGTGATGATTTGCACAATGATGTGAAGTCTTAGGGTCAAAGTTTAGGGTATGACAGATGCCCCTATTTAATCTTCTTGGACTTGAAGGTATGGATGACGAAGATATTCAGACGTTCATGGTAAAAGAGGATTAAATATCAGAATACCTAAAATTTTGATTGTGGATGTGAATGTGTAGCTAATTTGCTTATCCATATTCTTTTACTAAGTAATGTCACTTAGAAAAGGGTGAAACATCCCCTCGATCCTGGTCTTTAGTTGCGGAACTGGTCTCAGTTTCTTTTGAAGTAAACCTCCCCTCGATCCTGGTCTTCAGCCATGGAACTGGTCTCAATTTTCTTGAAATAAACCTCCCCTCAATCCTGGTCTTCAGCTATGGAACTGGTCTCAATTTTCTTAAAATAAACCTCCCCTTGATCCTGGTCTTCAGCCATGGAACTGGTCTCAGTTTCTTTTTTTTGAAACAAACCTCCCCTCGATCCTGGTCTTCAGCCATGAAACTGGTCTCAGTTTCTTCTCATCAAGTTCTTCTTTTGATAAGGAATGCTATTTGTGATGGTTTTCATCAAACTTCTCACTGAGATTTTACTGGGGAGATGTCGTTTGATGAAAAAACGTGCTTCATCATATTTCTCTTCGAGATTTCTTCGGAGAGATGTTATAGGATGAGTAAAAAATTGATATCAGACTTGCTGGGAGGACCATTTGTCTGAACTGCAGATGTGTGCAAACTTCTCTGTTGGAGATGCCATTTGCTGGAGAAATTACATCATACTTCCATTAGAGACTTCTTCGGAGAGATGCCATGTGACATAATTCAATTTTGAGGTGCTGATGACTCCCTTGAAAGTAGGACAAATTTCTTGGGGAGAGATTTCCATTTGTCGATATATTGGGAATTCATGGGGCAAAGACAAACTTTTTTTATTGGATCGGTAAAGATTTCTTTGAGGATGTGATGTCCATATTGCCAAGAGTCTTTTGTTGAGAAGCTTCAGCGGGGGGATTTTCCTTAATTCAGGAAAGCAAAATATCATCTCCAATGACGAAGAGTGAAGTTCCAAAGGTGTATAACCAAATGTCTTCTTGCCTTTAAGAAGTTCAAGTTATCAAAGTGGTAACATACCGATTTCAACCCAAGAATAAACCGAAGAGAGATATTTTAGACGAGACATTTCCCAATGAGGAAAGAACGTAAACTGGGATTTTATCCTATCCAAGTGTGGAAAGGAAAATATTACACGATGATCAAACTCAGTGGGGATTTAGAAAGAATATATCCTTTCTTCTTAAGGCTGATAACTCTAATGGAGAGAGGAAATTTATCACTCGGGGATAAACATGACCAAAGTGATTGAAATATGATATGCAATATGAATATGAATATGAATCAATTATGCATGATGTATGTATGAAATGCTTATGCTGACAAAACAGACTTGACATACGGACTGGTGATGAGCACTACTGGATATTCGGCCACTCTGGGGGTGATAGATGGGATGTTCCAACTTATCAATCTGAAGTAATGATCCTCTATTCGGGATATACTGATTACAAGGAATATTTTGATTCTGCATTTTGAAGTTTGATTGCTTTCGGAGAAGCTGTCGATGTTCCTTCTTGTGTTCATTAATCAAAAGGAAATTGCCATCTTTATTTTAAAAGCAGAAGTAAATTTGAAATTTTTGTTTTGAAAACAAAAGTAAATTCATTTTTGGGTTTCAAGAATGTTAATCATATCAAAATGTCATTTTTCAAAGCAGAATAAATGAGAATTGCAAATAAAGGGCACAAGGGCTCAAAATTTTATTGATAGAATGGTAATCAGTCTAATGCGTGATTCCATGGAGCATTACAAAGTTTAGAAAATGGTAATTTAAAGGGAAAGGGGCTACATTGAAACCTAACAACCATTATCCTTCTACCAACTTTGAATTCTGAGTATTCTTGAGCTTCCGTTGAAGGTGACTTTGATTGAGGATTTCTTGACAGATGGCATTGCTTCTGAGGATCCAACCTTGTCAGATGCAGTTACTTGTCGTAAATCCCTAACTTTTGCCTAGATTTCCTTTTTAGGTTTTCGATCTATCGGGATGATCTTTGTTTATGTCTCTAATTTTTTCCTAGACCGCCCTTTAGGATTTTCAATCCACCGAGACGCTTTTTTATTTATTTAGGCGAAGTATTTCTTGATTGCATCAACATTTGTGGGGTAGGTAAATTCTTCTAAATCCATGGTTGCTAGTATTAAGGCACCGCCTGGGAAGGCTTTCTTAACAAAGCAGGGGCCATCATAATCTGGAGTCCATTTGCCCCTGGAATCAGTGAGAAATGATTGGATCTTTTTGAGTATGAGGTCGCCTTCTCTGAAAACCTGAGGTCGGACCTTTTTGTCAAATGCTTTCTTCATTCTTTGTTGATATAACTGACAGTGGCATAAAGCCATCATCCTTTTTTCTTTGATTAGATTCGGTTCATCGTATCTGCTTTGACACCATTCAGCTTCTGTTAGCTTGGCTTCCATCAAGATTCTTATTGATGGTATCTCTACTTCTATAGGGAGCATTACTTCCATGCCATATACTAGAGATAAAGGGGTTGCCCCTGTTGAAGTGAGGACGAATGTGCGATAACCGTGAAGAGAAAATGGTAGCATCTCATGCCAATCTTTGTAGGTCACAACCATCTTTTTAATGATCTTCTTGATATTTTTGTTAGCTGCTTCTACCGCTCCATTCATCTTAGGCCGGTAGGGAGATGATTTATGGTGTTCAATTTTGAACTCAGCACATAATTCTTTCATCATCTTGTTTTTTAGGTTCGATCCATTATCAGTAATGATCTGGCTTAGAACACCATAACGGCAGATGAGATTGTTCTTGATAAATCGGACCACCACTTGTCTGGTCACATTGGCGTATGATGCTGCTTCGACCCATTTAGTGAAGTAATCAATGGTTACCAGGATGAACCGATGTCCGTTTGAAGCCCTGGGTTTAATCATGTCAATTCCTCATATAGAAAAAGGCCATGGAAAAGAAAGAACTTTGAGATGCGTCGGCGGTACATGAATTTTGTCGGCTTATATCTGACACTTGTGACACTTCCTCATGTACTTGTAGCAATCAGATTCCATTGTCAGCCAATAATATCCTGCTCTTAGAATTTTTCTTGCCATTGTATGGCCATTGGCATGAGTGCAAAAGGAGCCTTCATGAATCTCTTTCATTAGCATGTTTTCTTCGTATTTTTCTATGTATCTGAGCAAAACCATGTCGAAGTTTCTTTTATAAAGCACATCACTATTCAGGAAGAAGTTTCCAGCCAGTCTTCTGATAGTCTTCCTATCTTTTTTTGATGCCCCAGGCGGGTATTCTTGTCTTTGAAGGAAGCATTTGATATCATGATACCATGGTTTGTCATCGATGAAGACTTCCACTTCAAATATGTAGGCGGGCCTATCAAGGCGCATTATGTTAATCTTAGGTACGTCATTCCATTGATTCACACTAATCATGGAGGATAAGGTAGCTAGTGCGTCAACCATGTTGTTTTCTTCATGAGGAATATGATGAAAATCAATCTTGTTGAAGAAGGGTAACAACCTTCTTGCGTAGTCTTTGTAAGGAATCAATCCAAGTTGACGTGTGTCCCAATCTCCTTTGATCTGATTTATAACCAGGGCTGAGTCTCCATACACATCCAAGTTCTTTATCCTTAAGTCAATAACTTCTTCGAGACCCATGATGCAAGCTTCATATTTGACCTCGTTGTTTGTACGTTTGAATGCCAATCTGGCGGTGAAAGGAATATGGGTACCCTGAGGTGTAACAATGATTGCCCCAATTCCATTTCCATAAGCGTTGACAGCTCCGTCGAATATTAATCCCCATCGGGATCCTAGCTCTGGCCCCTTCGCATGGTAGCGGTTCATCGCAATCTTTCATCTTTAGGTACATCACATCCTCGTATGGGAAATCGAATCTAATTGATTCATTATTGTCAATTGGTTGGTAAGCCTGATGATCGGCTAAAACACTTCCTTTGACGGCTTTCTGAGCATGGTACTAGATGTCGTATTCTGATAACAACATCTGCCAACGGGCAGTCCTTCCTATTAAAGCAGGATTTTCAAAGACGTACTTGATTAGATCTATTTCGGAGATTAACCAAGTAGTGTGACAAATCATGTACTGGCGAAGACGTTTAGCTGCCCAAGCTAGAGCACAACAAGTTTTCTCGAGCATATTGTATTGAGTTTCACAGTCCGTGAACTTCTTGCTTAAGTAATAAATGGAAGACTCTTTTCTTTTTGTTTCGTCTTGTTGGCCAAGCACACAACCCATGGAGTCTTCCAAGACTGTTAAGTAGATGATCAGTGGTCTTTCTTCTACTGGAGGGGACATAATAGGTGGTTTTAGAAGATATTCTTTGATGCTGTCAAAAGATTTTTGGCAATCCTCTGTCCATATGCAGCTTTGGTCCTTTCTGAGTAGTTTGAAGATTGGCGTGCATGTCGCGGTCATGAAGAATATGAATCTCGAGATGTAATTCAGACGTCCCAAAAATCCTCTTACTTGCTTTCCAGTCTTTGGAGAAGGCATCTCTTGAATGGCCTTGACTTTGTTGGGATCAACCTCAACTCCTTTTTGGCTGACGATGAATCCTAAGAGCTTTCCTAAACAAACACCAAATATAAATTTGTTGTGATTCAAGCAGATTTTGTATTTCCTCAGATGCTGGAATAACTTTGATAGGTGTTCCACATGTTCTTCTCCTGTTTTAGATTTGGCAATCATGTCATCGACGTACACTTCGATTTCTTTATGCATCATGTCGTGAAACAGAGTTGTCATAGCCCTTTGATAAGTTTCTCTTGCGTTCTTTAGACCGAACAACATTACTTTGTAGCAAAAGGTGCTTCATGGGGCGATGAATGAAGTTTTCTCCATGTCTTCTAGAGCCATTCTGATTTGATTATAGCCCGAGAATCCATCCATGAAGGAGAATACTTTGAATTTTGATGTGTTGTCAACTAGCTTATCAATGTGTGGTAGGGGGAAATCATCCTTTAAACTTGCTTTATTTAAATCCCTGTAGTCTACACACATTCTGACTTTTCCGTCTTTTTTGGGAACTGACACTATGTTGGCTAGCCATTGAAGATATTCTAAGGTGGCAAGGAAACATGCGCCAATCTGTTTCTACACTTCTTCCTTAATTTTGATGGCCATATCTGAGTGAGTCCTTCTCAATTTTTGTTTGACCGGAGGACATTCTGGCTTCAGTGGTAAATGATGTTCCACAATGTTGGTATCTAACCCTGGCATGTCTTGGTAGGACCATGCAAACACATCTGAAAATTGTTTGAGCAGTTCTATCAAGCCTTCTTTGACAGTTGGACTGAGTAGTGCTCCAATCTTAACTTCTTTTCTATCCTT
Source organism: Lathyrus tuberosus (assembly GCA_022829125.1). Taxonomy (NCBI): domain Eukaryota; kingdom Viridiplantae; phylum Streptophyta; class Magnoliopsida; order Fabales; family Fabaceae; genus Lathyrus; species Lathyrus tuberosus. The sequence continues at coordinate 5,573,629 of JALAZF010000141.1, read as the reverse complement.
TTCTAAACCCAAATTGACCGTTTCCAACGGTTCTTTGTAAGGTTGAATATACTTTTTCTCATGTCTGAGTAGTTGAGAGATCTCATCTGGAATTTCTTCGTCCTCTTCTTCTTTAGCTTCAAATACCGGGAACTCAAAGTTGGGAGAAGGAATTGGATCGTATGTTTCAATGGGGTTTAAAACAAATCATCTGCATAACATGATGATTTTTTTAGAAAAGACAGAGAGAATGCAAAAGTGTGTGCAGTGTATTTTGAAAAAATGCTTATTTTTATTTTGGGGAGTTTTTTAGGATTACCATTTTCTGAAAAAGCAAGAAGTGAAAATAGCAATTAATGCAGGAATTCAGAATGAAATTCTTATTTATGATTTGTCGATTCTTGAAACACAAACCCTATAAAACAAAACTCTTTCACTTTGGGCGAAGCGAAGAGGGATATTTATAAAAAAGCAAGACCTATAAAACATCCTTTTCACTCGGGCAAAGTGAAAGGTCAAAACAAAGACGAGGCAATTACTTTGAAACATGGACAATATCTGGGATATCAACAGCGACCCAATTGCGACGAACTCCTCTGTGGATCACAAAGTCTGGTACTTTCCTTCCAGGATTGTCTTTAGTGATAGTACTGATTTGTGGCAGAGTTGGATCAATGGAGTCTTCTTCCCATACAGAGTTATCGTAAAAGGTCTTTTCTGTTGTTCTTTCATTAGTATCTTCATTCTCAGGGGAATCTCCCCATCGAGTGGGTTGGATGTCTTCATATTTGTTACAAGAGCTTTCTGGAGCAATGAACTTCAGTAGAAAGTTATATTTGCCGCTTGGTTGCCCCAAAGTATCCCAAGTTTCTGAGGGGATAGATGAATCATCTTCTTCAATGACCTTGACCTCAGGAAATGCAAAGTTGATAAATTCTTGTCCTGCGATTCTTACAACTTCATCAACATGATGTTTGACATTTTCAGAATTTTCCTGGTAAGGTTCCCACGACTCTGGGAAAACAGGTGGGTTTTTCTAAAGGTCATTCAGCAGATATGCATTCTCTGGCTGACTCTTATGCCCTGAATCTTTTATATAAGGCCTCCGGATGGGCAAATCATCCATGGGATCATATGAGTTGTAATCGAAGTTGTCTTTTATCAGAGTATCTTCTTCCAATGAGTTGGGTAGAGCAAGGCATCCCTCGGGATCGCAATCTCCATAGATCATTTTGACGTCTGATCTTGGTATATATATGAGATTTTACTTCGTAGAGAAAAATGGCATGTATGTTTCTTCTTGAGATATATAACCTTCATCGTTGAAATAGGATTTCCATTCTTTATTTGTATCAGAAGAATCATTTTCCTCGATGGTGTGGACTTCTTGAGAAATTGGGTGGAGGAAGCCTCCACTGTGGAAGAAATCTTGAATAGGTCGAGTGGCCTCATCCTTTTTTGTAGTCTTGGTAAATGCTGGAGAAAAATTGAGACCTTTTCTTGTCTTGTTATCAACATGAATCACAACTTTCCCCCATCCTTTTATGTCACTGTTTCTCATTACTTAGAGAGCGTATTTGTATGAGGAAATTGACGTTCCTTTTTCTTGATGATTCTCATTGCTCACAAAGAGTGCTTGAAATTGAGTTCCAACGATTTCTTCTGGCTCTAAATATGAGAATGACGATAGATTGCTTACAATTAAAGCATGTTCTCCGCATACTGTGATCAACTTGTTGTTCTTTACAAACTTCAGCTTTTGGTGAAGTGTTGAAGTGACTGTCCCTACTTCATGTATCCAAGGTCGTCCCAATAAACAACTGTACGCCGCTCGGATGTCCATGACTTGGAAGGTAACTTGGAAAGTGTGGGGACCAATGGTTATGGGAAGATCAACTTCGTCAATAACTGTCTTTCTGGATCTGTCAAAAACTTTGACTATGATCTCACTGCCTCTCATGGGGGTGCCTTGAAAAGATAATCGTACCAGAGTTGACCTTGGCTAGACGTTCAAGGATAAACATGTGTCTATGAGAACACTGGCTAAAGCATCGTCTTGGCAATTAAATGTGATGTTGAGTACCATGTTATGATTCTTGCCTTCCTCTGAGAGTTCTTCATCACTGAAACCCAAATTGTTGCAGGAAGTGATGTTGGAAATAATGTTGTTAAACTGACCCACCGTTACATCTTGTTCTATAAAGGCTTATTCCAAGACTTTCTGTAGAACTTCTCTATGAGCTTCTGAACTGGGCAGGAGAGATAACAGAGATATTCTAGAAGGAGTTTGTAATAGTTGATCCACAATGTTGTATTCACTTCTCTGGATTGTCATACCACAAATTTTTACCACTAAGATTTCCCATCATTGTGAGAATCATCATCCCAATATGGAGGAACCATCATACTTCATCAGTCTCCCCAAAGATGGGTGAACACTTACTACAGTCAAAATTAGGGTTTAAAGCCCTCTCAGAGTTCTTAGACAAAGGATCAATCAAGAAATGACATGATTTTCAACTTGTATAACCTCTCAAACATTCACAATGGATCAAAAGGACTCCCACTTCAAGGATTAAGCACAAGGTTGCTCCCTTCTAGGTGGATCAAGTCTCAAGATCGCCAGTGTCACCAAATTAGGGTTTTGGTCGACCAGGGCCTCCAGATGAAAATTTTCATCTGGGCATGAGCCAAAGATCCAAAACACAACCTAATATACTCCATGGAACCTCATGGACCCAATCATCAAGTCAATTTTGCCTCAGGGGATGAATACATCAAAAATCAGGAATTAGGGTTTCTTGACCTAATTCACCCCTAAGTTGACTTTTAGGGCAAATCATGAGCCAAGACCTCAAGAGAGGGTTTGAGGGTCTCTAATATACCATATTTATCCATTTGGGACAATGGATTAATCCAAGAAGTTTGAGCAACAAGTCTCAATTTCATCTGCACCACAATTAGGGTTTTTAAGGAAAAAGTCAACTGTAACTTTGACTTTTGACCAGGACATGCTCCCAAACCCTAGGACATGCCTCAATACACCCTATGACATCCATGAAACATGTCCATCAAGTTTGATTTAGGTCAAGGACATGATTTCCTGAAGAATTGCACAGTTTGGAATTCATCTGATAAAAAGTCAATTGTGCACAAAAGTCAACTTTGACTTTTTGAGATTTTTCACCAAAATGGATTTTTAACCCTAAAATGATGTTAATGTATGATTTGAATCATCATTCATCAAGAAAAATCAAGAAAAGTGGGATAACTTGTAAAAGGGGTAACCATAAAGACTTAGAAAATTTTCTAAGTTAAAAATAAAGTGACAAGGGTATCAACTTTGGAGGGTCATAACTCCTAAACCACAAGGCCATTTTTTTCCATCCAAAGATGGATTTGTAGCCATCATTACCCTCTACAAAAACTTCAACTAGACCTAAGTCCAATTCATTAAGGAGTTTGAGTTATGGAGTGATCAAAATGGCTGAAAAATGAAAATGTCACTTTTTCCAACACTTAGTGAAATTTTCACTAAGTCCAAATCTGTCTTCATTTTTTTCCAAATGTAGGGGGATTTTTCACTTGGATTCAAAAGAGATTAAAACCAAACATGTTTAAACAGTTGTTGTATCATGTAAGGGCTTTCCAAAATGGCCAAGAACATTGCCAAATTCCATTTGGGCTATGAGATATGACATTGGCAAGTTGCCTTGTTGAAATCTGTCAAGGCAAGGCAGAATTTGCATTTTTGCTCGATTTGCCAAAATTGTGCAAATCCAAACACTCCTATCCACTTGGACACATCTGAGGATTGAATCTAAAGGGGACAATCACTGAGCCAAGCCTCCAAAGTCCATGGAACAAGAAATAACATGTTGAACCTAGAATGGCCAAAATAGGGACAAGACTCCAAGTTTGGATTGAAGCATTCAATGGAAGCATCAAGGTGGCATGGACTGAGCCATTCTCATTTGAAATCAGTCAAGACTTATCCAAGACCAAGGGGACCAAAGCTCTGTGCCCTAACCTCTAGTCAATGGCTAGAGGAGACTTGGATTTTCATTTGCCAACATTGGCCAAACCTACTTAGCAATTGCCATTCACTATTCCTTGCAAAACAAACTTGCTCTACTATAAATAGAGCTCAATTGTGTTCAGTTTAAGTACACCAAAGGCCTACAACACTTGCCTTTCTCAAAATCTCTTTCTCTTGGCAAAAATGCCTTTCTTAGCAAGGTAGCTACCGGGTTTGGAGCTAGAGGGCAATTCCACTCAAACCAATCACTCACACACCTCACATACATCACATATGAGCTGATCAAACACTTAAATAACAACTGGAACACTGTTTTCTCAGAATCACCAGTCAATTGCTCAAGGTTTTAACCAAAATACAGTTGAGATGCCATGAAGTGATCCAGCCAATTTCAATCAAGTCCAAGCATTCAAACACAATCCATAGGGTGTAGGGAAGCTGTTCAGGTCATCACCACTCATCTGTAACACCTCCAAATCAAAAATCACATTGCACTTGCTGTCACGGCCTAGAGGTAAGCATATACTTGGGCATCTCTCAATCTATGCATATTTCCTCGCACAATAATTTGGCCATACGTTCATAATCATGCATAGAATGTTTCCCCTCAATTAATTGCATTGTTTGAATCGTGTATCAAAAATCCTAGCCTTCATGCAAAAATTAGGGTTCTTGAGGATTCTTCGTGATTTCTTGTTATATGTTTAATTTAAATGAAATTAAATGCCATAGGCATGATCGTGAGGTTGAGACGAGCATAATGATATGTGGATTACATGATATGATTAAGTATTCAGTGAGATTGGAGAGAAAATGCAAATCTGAGAATCCCAGAACACGCGCGTGTTCTTGGTGTGTTCTTGGCGCCATTTTTAGAAATTTGAATATTTGAATTTTGTGATTTTATTTAATTGATTCAAAAATTAATTTCTCTCTGAGTTTTAATGATTTTGAGTTGATTCCTTTTTTAATAATTCACAAAAATGTTAAAATATTTTATTTTATCAAAAAATCCCAAAAATATTATTTATTTCATATAATTGATATTTTTGCAAAGAATTAATATTTTAATTGTTTTTGACATTTTAAATATTTTTTCCACATTGATTTTGCAACTTTTAATGCTTTCTAATTATTTTGTAGGTCAATACTTAATTTTTGAAGAATTAATCCAAGATCACAATTTGTTTTTCATATGTTAAACAATTTTGATCATTTTAATTGAATTTTTATTCAATTAAATACATTTTTGAAAACAAATTAGGGTTTTTGGATTAATTTAACCCTCATAAATCATTTTCAAAACATTTGGGCCTCTAATAGAGTGTAAGACCCAATCCTTTTTTGACCAAATCCTTTTGGGCCTCAATGTATTGTATAAGTCCCGATACCGTAAAAAATAAACGGCGCGATCGTCGCCTTTTCAAAATAACCCTTGGGCCTCTCCTTGAGCTATAAGACCCATTCAAAACTCTTGGGCCTCTAATAGAGTGTAAGACCCAATCCCCTTTTAACCAAAATCATTTGGGCCTCACTTATTGTATAAATCCCTCTGCGTTAAAAGAAAACCTCGGCGGATCGCCATTTTAAATGGGAAAACCAATTGGGCTTACCCTCGTGTTATAAGACCCATCTATTTTTCTTTAAAACTTTTTAGGCCTCTTGAGAGAGTGTAAGACCCATCCCTTTGTACAGAAGACCATTTTGGGCCACAGTCATTTGTATAAGTCCCTCTGTACAAATTTAAACAGTGCGCTCACTGATAAAACCCTGGGCCTCTCCTTGAGCTGTAAGCCCCAAATCTTTCTTTTTTAAAGCACTTTCTCCTTTGATTTTGAATATACTGTTGTTTTTCAATCTTTCTTTGTTGAACAACTAACCAAACAGCATGGAAGCTCTACAACCGAGTAAGTGGTTATTGCTTTCATTTACCGCTTTCATATACATATAACTGTATTGTGGGGCTATTTCACTGTAAGTCTTCTTTCATAAACTCATATCAACTGTGTAATAATAGTATAGATATTTAGAGTTTTCCCGGCAACTACGTCTAGCATTAAGCCCGTTGATCACTCTTAGAAATAGTCTAAACTAGATCCCCATAGGATTACCAGACACAGTCTTCCGTCCTCTTGGGGTTAAATAATATGGAGATATGAAAGGCAGCATTCCCTGTGAACCCTTTCATAGACTGTCACTCATAGAAGTTATCAAGAAACTCTATTCCCCAGAGATGATCTCTTCTCCGTGAATTGCATCTCTTGAGTTTCTTCCAAATTCTCGGACTTTCCTAACTTTGATCTATTCTCGGTGAATAGCATTGCCTTGAATTTCTCGGGGTTTGGGGACCCATCGGCTTCCTAAAAGCAATCGGCCTCCTCTTGGGCATCGTACAAGGACCCACAGGCTTCCTAAAAGCAACCCCGCCTCCTCTTGGGCTTAGTACAAGGACCCCTCGGCTTCTTAGAAGTATTCACAACCTCCTCTTAGGCTTCGTATAATGATCTCTTCCTCCGGGAATGATAGCCTTCTCTTGGGCTTAGTACAAGGACCCGTTGGCTTCTTAAGTTTCCAGCCTCCTCTTGGGCTTCATACAAATTGTCCCGACGACCTCCTAGAGGTATAGGAACATAAATTAGTCATCTGCATAGAACAATCCTTTCATAGAGTCTACTACTGTTTCTCAAAGCATAGTACAAAAGATAAAACTCTAGACTTGGACAGTCTGATCTCCTTGAGTCTTCAAGACATTCTCAAGTGACCCCTTCAAAACTAGGAAGGAAACCCGTAGACTCGGACAGTCTCAATACCCTTCAGATTTCTCACTTCCTTAAAGAACAGGAATAACCCAGATCCTCGAATCAAATCCCTGAGTACAATGTTGCTCATATAAGAACTGATTTTCTCTTTAAAATCAGTATACTGGACCTGTCACTTAACTGAACAGTCACCATAGCCTCCTCTTAGGCTTTGTATAATGATCCTTCTCCAGTGAAGTTAGCCTCTCTCTTGGACTTTATACAATGATTCTCCCCAGCAGAGTCAAACAACGTTTAGCCTCTCTCTCAGGCTTTGTACGAGACACATAAGAGACTCCCTCGTTAAATTAATAACCCCTTTCGCCTCCATCTCGGGCTTTATACGAGATACAAAAAGGTTCTTATTGAGCCAAACAAATGTTAGCCTCCATCTCGGGCTTCGTACGAGATACAAAAACTCTTTTGTTGAGTCAAATAGCCTCCATCTCGGGCTTTATACGAGATACCAAAAGATTCCCTCGTTGAGTCAAAACCTTTTAGCCTCTCTCTCGGGCTTTGTACGAGACACATAATAGCCTCCTCTTAGGCTTTGTATAAGAAAACCACAGGTTGATCCAATCAACCTTTTAGCATAAAAGCTGTGCCTCGTTCACAGTACACAAACATCAACAACTCCTTCCCCTTCATCTAATCGCTGTAAGCGGCAAGCCTCTGGATCATCTACATCCATGCCACTGTCCCTCTTTTAGCATGAGAAATTCCTAAGGAAAGATAGCGTTGCTCTACACTGAGTTAAAGTCTTCTCCTTCAGGTTAGAACTCCCCTATAAAGGAAATTATGGCATTGCTAGGATCCGTGTATCCCGGTTAAAGTAATCCTCCCTTTATAACCAGTCACCCAACAATCGTGACAAACAGACCCCCCCTTTAGAGATGACAAATTCTCTCTAAAGTTGAGACCTTTTAGCTTCACATCTTGGGCTTTGAACAAGATACAAACCACCTTTCACTTCACGTCTTGGGCTTTGAACAAGACACAAAAACACCCATTTCCTCCCATAGAATAGGAGGAACTACGAACGCTCTGATTTCCCTATTTCGGTAAACGGGAATACGTAGGCATAAGATTGAAAGAAAAATCTTAGCGAGCACAATCAACAAAAAAACCAAATCCCATACTCTCACATTCAAAAGCATCAGTCCTAACATCCTAATCCTTGTTCCCCGCCAGAAACCTTCTGCCAAGATAAAAAGAAAGAAAATAGTATTGGCGAAAATACAAATAACCAGTACAATGGCCCCCCCACATTGATCGCATCCGTAACTTAACAAACCGTTGTTTAAACTCAGTATGCAAAGCAGGGTTAATTGGAGACATCTATTTCCCTTCCTTCATCAGCTCAAAATAGGATAAAAAATTAATCGACCTGTAGTTAAAGCTCAACCGCAGAGAGCGACCAGCGATTAAGAACCGTGTCCAAAATCGCTCGTGCTACAGAAAAATGGCGCCCACCGTGGGGCCCTTCTCTGTTTTTCTTCTTCCTTTTTATCTCTTGTGTGAAAACCACAGATCGGGGCCTCCGTCGAGGAACCATTTTCTGTCAGGAACTTAGGATTCATAGCTTCAAAGGTCTAGGATGTTTAGGACAAATATATATACCGCTTTTCCTAATTGCTATACTTGTTTATTTTTCTGCTAATGGGAATGCGGGTGATGCCGTATGTGGAAAGATTGAGTATACACTTAAGCTTAGTGATGGCGACGGGGTCGACCATCAACCTCAGTGGAGGCTGACCAATGCAACCCATTCTCTCACCTAGATAATGGGCCGATTGTTAAGTTTGAGAAGCTGAGGAGCCAAACCCTTTCGTAGTGTGGAAACTATTGGGAATAGTTGTTACGCTATACTACTCTCATTTGAGGCTGGTGATCTATTCTCGGTGAATGGCACTTACTCTAAGATTGCTCTACAACTCGCTGGCGATCCGCTTGTTGTTTTGCTTTCCTGGGAGGAGCTGATGATAATGAGTACAGGTAAAAAAATACCCTAGTATAAACCTTTGGGGATGGGTAGAGCCTTGACTTCATGACAATGACCCTTTGATCCCATGTTTTTTCTATGTTTTTGTGTGCTGCATTCATGCATTCATTTAATAAAACATTAAAACATTCAAAAAATTTCTCTTCTAGTCTCTCTGTTTTTTCGAATTAAACTAAGACTGTGATTGCAAATATCAGAGAAAAGGATTGTACTAATGGATTTTGGTAGAAGGAGAACTCATACGTACACCTTCAAGGTTCCAAAGCTAGAGGATTTGAGAAGGTTAGCAAGGATGATCACTAACCCTGAGGCTTTCAGAGCCAAGCACGGGGGTTTGCTACCACTATTAAGAGTCCATGTGATTGAGGGAATCATGGATGCGCTCATTCAGTTTTATGATCCGGTTTATCACTGTTTCACATTCCCGGATTACCAGCTAGCACCAACGCTGGAGGAGTATTCTCATCTGATTGATCTACATATCACTGATCGAGCTCCATTTTCTGGATTGGAAGAAATTCCAAAGAATCAGACCATTGCAAGAGCAATTCATTTGGACGAGTCTAAGGTCAGGACTCACCTAACTACCAAGGGTGGCATCCAAGGTTTGCCAGCCCACTTCTTGACAAAGAAGGCCCTGTATTTTGCCAGTACAAGAAACGTGACTGCTTTTGAAAGCATCTTTGTCTTGCTCACCTACGGGTTATTTTTGTTTCCCAACATCAATAACTTCGTCGATATTAACTCCATTAAGGTTTTTCTCATTGGAAACCCTGTACCGACTTTGCTCGCAGATGCGTATCATTATGTACACTTGGGGAATTTGTACAGCGGAGGGGAGATCACATGCTGTGTACCTCTGCTTTACAAATGGTTTATCTCTCACTTGCCCAAATCTGCTGCTTTTTTGGATTGCAAGAGTGCCTTGCGCTGGTCGCAGAAGATCATGTCTCTTACCAACTCTGATATAGATTGGTGCAATAGGATCTATGATGGAATCAGAATCATTGACTTTTGTGGAAACTTCCCCAACGTACCCCTTATAGGAACTAAGGGAGGAATCAACTACCATCCAGTTCTCGTTCATCGTCAATTTGGATACCCGATGAGACACGTCCCACGGGGTGTTCATCTGGAAGGTCTTTTCTTCAAAGAAGGAGAAAGTGACAGAGCACTAAAGATGGAAATAGTGCACGCTTGGAAACACGTTCATAAGAAAGGACGGGAGTCTCTAGGAAAACCAAACTGTGTCTCGGTGGAGCCTTATCTCCATTGGGTACAAACTACAGCTCTTAAGCTAAAGATGCCTTATCCTCATTACGGAATTCTTCCGTCGAGGGAATCTGTCATGTACTTTATGACGGAAACTGAAAAGCTTCAGGTTACTCTCAATAAAGTTCAACGGGAGAGAAGGTCTTGGAAGAACAAGTACCGCACCCTCGACGTAGAGTGCATGAAAATATAGCAATTACTGAAAGAGAAAGACGCTCTGATTGAGATTTTAGAGCAACATGCTGTGGATAATCAGGATGACCAAAGGAATTTGCTTACTCCTTTCACCTGGCAAAGGAATGACAACCAGACAACGGCCCAAGAGCCCCGGTCAAAGAAAAAGAAAATACCAGAATCAGCACCCGATTTCTCTTCAGAGAGGACTCGGAACCCATTAGTTTAGGTTTCTGTTTCTGCACTTTGTAATCTACTGTATTTCCATTTCTGTAATCCTTTGAATTTCAATAAAAAGGGGTTTCCCCACTGTTTGATATTTGCAATCTAATTGTCAAAGTTTATTTTGATTAAACCTTAAACAATTAATATAATCATCGCATTCATCATTCTCACATCGCGTATTCTCCTTACCTACGAATCTCACGTTTGTGTCTCGATTCTAGAGTCAAACTGTCTCATTCATATAATACTCGGGCCAATCGCCAGAAAAGGATAGATGGTCTTGAGGAAGAAAATAGAGAGTTGAAAGAAGAGATCGACGCTCTGATAGAGGATATGAGAAAGCTTCGTAACGACATGCAAGCCATGGCAGAAGCTCAGCTACAAAGAACTGTGATCTCAGAGATCACCTCAATGCCCGTAGTGGAAAGGTATGATCCTAGGTATCAGATACCGAAAGATCATCCTTGGGGCATGCCTGTTTACTATATCCCGGAAGGATATGTTCCGCCGATCACTGAAGATCAGGGAATCACAACAGAAGCCGCTGGGCCTGAAGGTTACAAACTTCGGGAAAGCGAAGATTCCAGGGGCATACTGAAGACTCCTGAAGGTTACAAACTTCGGGAAACGCCAAGACTCACTGCCGTAGTCACGGTACCACCCCCTGTGGTGCACGCTGTCCCGGAAGGACAGATTCCACAGACACCTTCTGGTAAGAAGGAAACTATGTTTGACAGAATGGAGGAATTCCAGGAGCAGTTCTTGGAAATCCAGAAGGAACTGCAAGCTATTCACGATCAGGATCTATTTGGAAAGGACGCCGCAGATCTCTGCTTGGTCCCAAATGTGAAAGTCCCGCATAAGTTCCAAGTGCCCGACTTTGAAAAGTACAAGGGTAACTCTTGCCCTCAAAGCCATCTGGTGATGTACGCTCGGCGGATGTCAGCTCAGACGGAGAATCAGGACCTACTGATTCACTACTTCCAGGATAGTTTAACCGGTGCCGCACTCAAATGGTACATGGGTTTAAACCGTACTACGATCAGTACATTCAAAGATCTTGGTACCGCCTTCGTCCAATAATACAAATACAATTTGGACATGGCACCGGACAGAGATCAACTCAGATCAATGTCGCAAAAGGACAAGGAAACCTTTAAGGAGTATGCTCAAAGGTGGCGTGAAATTGCCGCTCAAATTTGTCCACCTCTTGAGGAAAAAGAGATGACAAAGATCTTCTTAAAGACCTTAAGCTCATTTTACTATGACCGAATGGTTGCCAGTGCACCCAGTGATTTCACCGAGATGGTGGGCATGGGTGTACGTCTTGAGGAAGCCGTCCGAGAAGGACGTTTGGTAAAAGACACTGGATCGACGAGCGGTACTTAAAAATACGGTCGTGCTCTCCCTAAGAAAAAAGAGCAAGATATTGGGAATATCTCTCTCGGAAAGCAAAAGCGACGTTATCAGCCGGTAGCAGCTGTAACTCCTGCTATCAGCCCTGCGCCTATTCCTACGTATCAATCTCAGGTTGCACAGAGCCAACCTGACCAGCAAAGGACACAACAGCCTCTTCAGCAGGCTCGTCCTCCATATAACAACAACCGTACAATACGGCCACCAGGATTTGATCCTATACCCGTGTCGTACGCAGAGCTATTTCCGTTACTACTGGCTAAGGGGCACATTCAGACTAAGTCTCCTCTTACAGTACCAGAAAATCCGCCTTTTTGGTTTAAGGTGGATCAGACATGCCTTTATCATCAAGGAGGTTCAGGGCATAATATAGAGACTTGTCTCAATTTCAAGTCCGACGTGCAAAAGCTTGTTAGGAGCGGGCTCTTATCCTTCAAGGATACAAATCCTAACGTTCTCACAAACCCGCTGCCTCAACATGAGAAAGCTGCAGTCAACCTGATTGAAGGAGAGACTAAAGATGTCTATCAAATTCGCGATGTACTCTTGTTGAAAACCAATCTGGTTAAGATGCATTGTAGACAGAGTGGATATGGCCATGTGCCACCTCATAACTATCATCAGTGTGATATCTGCTCTAAAGATAACCAAGGATGTTCTGTAGTTCAAGCAGCTCTACAGGAACAGATGGATCTCAGATGGATCCAAGAGCCCCGAGTTCGTGGAGTTAACATGGTCTACACAAATTCTAACATCATTCAGAACCACGATATTCGTGCGATGAATGTCAACTTGGTGGCAATGCACTCAAGGCAAAGCCAGTATCATAATCTGCCGCGACACGATTACAGTTCCTTTCTGACTTGCTCGGTAAACAAACAGGGATGCTCTTTCATACAAGAGGCCCTCCAGCGTCAGATGGATCTTGGATGGATCCAAGACTACCATGATAGGAACTCCTATCAAATCAACATGGTTCAGGTCTTTGATATTCGCGTGATGAATACCAACCTGGTAGAGTTACATGCTGAGCAGGTCCGACTCAGATTCTTAATATCACATGACTATCAAAGCTGTAATGCAGGTTGCGAAAACGATCGAGGTTGTACCCTTGTCCAGGAAACACTTCAGCACTTGTTGAACCACTGGTGGCTTCCAATCTATATGGATGAAGACACCCTGTAAATTAGTATCAGTAACGGGAATCCTACTCGTCGTCAAAGTCAGGATGTCCGATCTATGGAAGCTAACCTAGTGAGGTTACATTGTATTCAAAGTGAGCGTGGCCAGGTGCCACCACACAATTATGAATGTTGTGGCGTCTGTTCGAAAAGTAACCAAGGGTGTTACCTTGTGAGAGCAGCTCTTCAGGGTCAGGTGGACCGGGGAGAGATTCGTCCATATCCGGGTTCTAGACCCATCAACTGGACGCCGAATTACCTTGCCGACCGAGTTGAGGATGTTGTCATAATCTCTGGTCATCACAGGACCAGGGATGTTTTTGCCATTATCCCTCTACTTGAAGAATCTAAAGTTCCCAACCAGGAACGAATCGAGATTACTTATGATGGTCAGAAAAACCAGAAGGTTCCCGTAGTCATCTATCTGCCGGGACCACTACCGTATGAATCAACTAAGGCTATCCCTTACAAATACGGTGCAACGACAGTTGAAAATGGAAAGGAAATTTCATTACCCTCCGTCGTGAATATTGCAGACATCAGTCGTGTAACACGGAGTGGTAGAATCTTCAACCGAGGGGTTGGGGAATTTAACAAGGAAAAGGAACTTCAGATGGAAACTCCTGATCCACCAGTCGGTCAATCCAGTAATCCTGACCTTTCAAAAAATAATGATGAGATACTGAAGCTCATCCAAAGGAGTGAATACAACATTGTTGATCAACTGTTACAAACTCCTTCAAAGATCTCGATATTATCGCTGTTACTCAGTTCAGAAGCCCACAGGGAGGCTCTACAGAAAGTCTTGGAGCAAGCCTTTGTGGAACAGGATGTAACAATCAGACAGTTCGATAGCATCGTCTCTAACATCACTTCCTGCAACAATTTGGGATTTAGTGATGAGGAATTACCTAAAGAGGGTCGTCGTCATAACATGGCGCTCAATATCACAGTTAACTGCCAGGACGATGCTTTAGCCAGCGTACTAGTAGACACAGGGTCATCCCTGAATGTTATGCCGAAGTCCACTTTGACGCAATTATCATTCAAAGGCCCTCCGATGAGAGTCAGCGAGGTTGTCGTCAAATCATTCGACGGATCCAGAAAAACAGTTTTCGACGAAGTTGATCTTCTCATAACTATTGGTCCTCACACTTTCCAAGTCACTTTCCAGGTCATGGACATCCGGGCAACATACAGTTGTTTATTAGGAAGACCTTGGATACATCAGGCTGGAGCGGTCACTTCGACCCTCCACCAAAAGCTAAAGTTCGTTCAGAACGATCAACTTGTTACGGTTTGTGGGGAACAAGCCTTGCTTGTAAGCAACTTGTCATCATCTACTGGCATAGAACCCGAGGAGGTTATTGGAACTCAGTTCCAAGCACTGTCGGTGAGCAAGAACAATCAGTTCAAAGGAGGAACCTCGATTTCCTCGTACAATGATGCTATTAAAGCGGTTGAGAGTACCGATACAACAGGATGGGGACAACTTGTCATTCCTATTGACAATAAAACAAAGAAGGGTCTTGGTTTTTCTGCAACCTATACCCAGACAGCTGCCAGCGATGGAAGTCTTCATCCCATTCAAAACTTCTTCCACAGTGGAGGTTTTCTTCACCCGGTGTCTCAAGCAGTACATGCTGTCAATGAGGAAGATCCCTCTGACACAGAGGAAGAATGGAAGTCCTATCTTAACACGGACGGTTATATGTCTCAGGAAGAGGTGCTTACTCCTTTTTGCTTTCCTACAGAAAGTCTGAGATTTATACCAAGGTCAGACGTCAAAATGATATATGGGGATTGTGATCCGGAAGGATGCCGTGCTCTGCCAAATTCATTAGAGGAAGACACTCTGATGAAAGACAACTTTGACCACATTTACTATGGCCTAATGGATGGTCTGCCAATGTGGCAGCCTTATCCAGGAAACTTGGGGCAAGAGAGTCAGCCGAACAATGAAAATCAGTTGACCGTCATTGAACAGAATACCTGTGTCCCCACCATGTAATGGGATCAACACTTAGGTCATTCGAAAACTACTCAACACGAAGATGAATTTGCAACGTTTGCAGGACTTGAATTCATCAACTATGCTTTTCCCGAGGTCAACGTCATCGAGAGAGGTGACTCCTCCAGTTCCAAAGAAGTTTGGGACACTCTGGGAGAACCAAGTGGAAAATACGACTATATGGTCAAGTACACTGCTCCTGAAAGCTCTCGTATCAGGCTCGAAGATATCCAGCCAACTGGATAGGGAGATGTACCTGAGAGAACAAATACTATGCAAAATGCAACTGAGGAATTCTCCTACGACAATTCCGCCTGGGAGACAGATTCCAACGATCCTGCTCCACCAGAAATCAGTGTTATTTCTGAAGACAAATCAAGGAAGGTGCCAGACTCTGTGATTCACCGAGGAGTTCACCGCCAATGGGTTGCCGTTGAGGTTCCGAAGATCATTCATCAGTCAAAGTAATTGCCATCTTTAACCTTTCACCCTGCCCAGGTGAAACAGATGTTTTGATAGGGCTCGCTTTCTATAAATATCCCTTTTCGCTTCGTCCAAAGCGACAGAGTTTTGTTTTATAGGACTGTAGTTTCAAGAATCGACTTGTTCATTAATAAAATAATGTCGTTCTGTAATTTCCGCATTAATTGTTGTTTTCTCTTTTTGCTTTTTCAGAAAATGGTAATCCTAAAAACAATTCAAATAAAAACAAGCAGTAAAATAAAAACACTGCACACGCTTGCATTTTCTCTATCTCTTCTAAACACGAATCATCATGCCATGCAGATTGCTTGTTCTAAACCCCGTTGAAACATACGATCCGATGCTTTCTCCCAACTTTGAGTTCCCGGTATTCGAGGCTGAAGAAGAAAATGACGAAAAAATTCCAGAAGAGATCTCTCGACTACTCAGACAAGAGGAAAGGTCCATTGAACCTCACAAAGAGCCGTTGGAAACGGTAAACTTGGTTTCAGAAAAAGAGAGAAAAGAAATCAGGATTGGGGCACTGCTCAGTCCAACTGCCAGAGAGGGTTTGATAAAGCTTCTCAAAGAATTTCCTGATGTATTTGCTTGGTCCTATCAGGATATGCCAGGGTTGGATACCAGCATCGTGGAACATCACTTACCGTTGAGATCGGAATGTCCTCCAGTAAAGCAAAGGTTGAGACGCACTCACCCGGACATGGCCATCAAAATCAAAGAGGAGGTACAGAAACAGATTGACGCGGGTTTCCTCGCTACGTCTGAATATCCTCAATGGTTAGCCAACATCGTACCCGTTCTGAAAAAGGATGGAAAGGTCAGAATGTGTGTTGATTACAGGGATCTGAACAAGGCAAGTCCAAAGGACGACTTTCCTTTACCACACATTGACATGCTGGTAGACAGTACAGCAAAGTTCAAAGTCTTCTCCTTCATGGATGGATTCTCGGGCTATAACCAGATTAAAATGGCGCCGAAAGACATGGAGAAAACTTCATTCATTACCCCATGGGGTACCTTTTGTTACAAGGTAATGTCGTTCGGTTTGAAGAACGCCTGGGCAACCAATCAAAGGGCCATGACTACTCTGTTTCATGACAAGATACATAAGGAAATCGAGGTATATGTCGATGATATGATTGCAAAATCAAAAACAGAGAGTGAGCACGTTGAACATCTGTCAAAATCGTTCGAACGTCTAAGAAAATTCAAGCTCCGCTTGAATCCTAACAAGTGCACCTTTGGTGTCCGTTCAGGAAAACTACTAGGGTTCATCGTCAGCCAGAAAGGAATTGAGGTCGACCCTGACAAGGTCAAGGCCATTCAAGAAATGCCTTCTCCGAAAACTGAAAAATAAGTCAGAGGATTCCTGGGACGTTTGAACTACATCTCCAGATTCATATTCCTCATGAACGCCACGTGTGCGCCGATTTTCAAGTTACTCAAAAAGAACCAGGATTGCGTTTGGTCAGAAGACTGCCAAACTGCCTTCGACAGTATTAAGGAATACCTGTTGAATCCGCCGATTCTATCACCTCTAGTGGAAGGAAGACCACTGATCATTTACCTCACAGTTCTGGAGGACTCAATGGGATGTGTACTTGGCCAACAAGACGAAACCAAAAGGAAAAAGTCTGCCATTTACTATCTAAGTAAGAAATTCACCGACTGTGAAACTCGGTACACGATGCTCGAGAAAACTTGCTGTACTTTGGCTTGGGCAGCCAAACGTCTTCACCAGTACATGATTCGTCATACTACTTGGTTGGTCTCCGAAATGGATCCAATCAAGTACGTATTTGAAAAACCTGCTCTCACGGGAAGGATTTCCCGTTGGCAAATGCTGTTATCAGAATATGACATAGAGTACCACGCTCAAAAAGCCGTTAAGGGAAGTATTTTAGCCGATCATTTGGCTCATCAACCAATTGACGATCAGGAATCAATCGGGTTTGACTTCCCAGACGAAGATGTCATGTATCTAAAAATGAAAGATTGTGATGAACCGTTACCTAGTGAAGGGCCGGAACTAGGTTCCCAATGGGGACTAATCTTTGACGGAGCAGTTAATCATTATGGGAACGAAATTGGGGCAATCATTGTTACCCCTCGGAGTACCCGCATTCCTTTCACTGCTCGACTTACGTTCAGGTGTACGAACAACGAGGCTGAATACGAAGCTTGTATTATGGGTCTCGAAGAAGCTATTGATTTAAGGATCAAAAACTTAGACGTATACGGCGACTCAGCCTTGGTTATCAATCAGATGACAGGAGATTGGAACACATACCAATCAGGATTAATTCCTTACAAGGATTATGCAAGAAGGTTGTTACCTTTCTTCAACAGAGTTGAGTTTCATCACATCCCTCGTGATGAGAATCACATGGCTGATGCATTAGCCACTATCTCTTCCATGATTAGTGTAGGTCAATGGAATGGCATACCTAAGATCGACATAATGCGCCTTGAACGGCCCGCTTACATCTTCACAATCGAAGCAGTCATAGACGACAAACCTTGGTATCATGATATCAAATGCTTCCTTCTGAAACAAGAATACCCACCTGGGGCATCCAGGAAAGATAGAAAAACCCTCAGAAGACTGGCTGGAAACTTCTTCCTGAGCGGGGACACTCTTTATAAGAGAAATTTTGACATGGTCTTGCTCCGATGCGTAGACAGACCAGAAGCAGACATGCTTATGAAAGAAATTCATGAAGGATCCTTTGGCACTCATGCCAACGGACACACAATGGCGAGAAAAATTCTGAGAGCAGGGTACTACTGGTTGACAATGGAATCCGACTGCTACAAGCACATGAGGAGGTGTCACAAGTTTCAGATATCCTCCGACAAAATTCATGTACCGCCATCACATCTCAAAGTTCTCTCTTCCCCATGGCCATTTTCCATATGGGGAATCGACATGATTGGCATGATTGAGCCCAAGGCTTCAAACAGACATCGGTTCATCCTGGTAGCCATTAACTATTTCACCAAGTGGGTCGAAGCAGCATCGTACGCCAATGTAACCCGACAGGTGGTGGTCTGATTTATCAAAAACAATATCATCTGCCGTTATGGTGTTCCAAGCGAGATCATTACTGATAATGGATCTAACTTGAACAATAAGATGATGAAAGAGTTGTGCGCAGAGTTCAAGATTGAACATCATAACTCATCTCCCTACCGACCAAAGATGAACGGAGCTGTAGAAGCGGCTAATAAGAACATCAAGAAGATCGTTCAAAAAATGGTTGTAACCTACAAAGACTGGCACGAGATGCTACCCTTTGCTCTTCACGGTTATCGCACATCTGTCCGCACTTCAACAAGGGCTACCCCTTTTTCTCTACTGTATGGCATGGAAGCAGTGCTCCCCTTTGAAAACCCGAAAGGGCGGTCCAGGAAAAAGTTAGAGACAAAATAAAAAAAAAATCATCCCGGTTGTTGTACGCCAAATTTTACCCCTTAGATGTCATATTTTCTTGCACCTACATTTAGACCTCAAGCATGTATGCATTGTTAACTAACCATTTCTTGTTGCAAGTTATTTCTTTTCATTGTGGAAGGTAGGATTTACACAACAGAGACGGCAAGGTCTCCCTAAGACATCTTTTTGGCCAAATGCAACCATTTGAATCTACATGCGCCCGAGAAGACTTTTTCAACAAGAAATCAAATGTTTCACCAAGACAAGGCAACCATTGCCTTTCATGACATGACAAGGTGTGATACCAAATCTTGAGAAATTATGCCATGTGATAACAAACACCCTTAGAATCCATTTTTGGGCCTTAAAGATTTTTTTCTCACAAGTGTAAGATTTTTTTCATGGAGATGAATATTTATCAAGTGTGACATATCAAAGTGGTGCCATGGGAGGATTTAATTTTGCAATGTCCTAAGTTTGTCCCGTAACATTTCTTTTTGAGGCCATGGATATATGGTTGTCTCAATTTCTTTTTGGCCCCAAAATATATTATTTGGATCAAAGGCTCTAAGTTGTTGAAAAGTCCAAGTTGTGTTCCCGTATGAGTTAAGAAGCAAGGCCTTGTATATATAATTAATCCATATGCATTTGTTAAGTGGAAAAAAAATCTGAAGATGCTTTGCTTCAAAAACAAGTCTTGTGAAGTCACTACGTATTACTCTTCTAAGCTCACCCATCACTGTTGAAATCAAAAGGACATTGAGATACCATATTGAATTAATGAAACAAAGAGGCTCAGCATAGAAGACCTGCATCCATAAGCAGAGAGTTTGTATTCAAATTCAAATTATTACTCTTTTTTTACTTTCTCTCTCATGGCACATCAAAAAGGTGGTTTTGGAATAACACTCAAAGATGAAAGTAACAGACTGAATCCACCACCTCCTCCGCTGCACTTGTCCAGCATGGTGATTGACCAAGATCAACGGCTAAGGATTGATATACAAACCCTAATTCTTTACT
Organism: Lathyrus tuberosus; assembly: GCA_022829125.1. Classification (NCBI taxonomy): domain Eukaryota; kingdom Viridiplantae; phylum Streptophyta; class Magnoliopsida; order Fabales; family Fabaceae; genus Lathyrus; species Lathyrus tuberosus. The sequence continues at coordinate 5,553,590 of JALAZF010000141.1, read as the reverse complement.
CAGCAGACCATACAAACCCTAATCCCTTATCCTATGGACAAACCAACTACCCAAGACCCGGATCCACTTTGCTTGGCCTATAAAAGGAGCTCATTCCCTCCTTGTTAAACACACCAGAAATTGCCAAGAATTTCTCTCCACTTCTCCCTCCATAATCTTGCAAGTAACCCTCTAAAACTTGCAAGAAATTCACTAGTTTTCATTTCCTCTGTAACACAACAGAAACATAACCACCAACACTCCGAGAAAATATCCAGGAACTTATCAAAACCTTTTCACCCTTCCATTCTTGTTAAGTTTTGCAAGTCACCTTCAAGCCTTGCAAGAACTTATTCCTTCCTGTAAACACTCCAAACCTCCCACACTATAACCACCAAAAGCTCTTTCTTTTCTTGCTGAGAAGCTGGTTCTGTAGCGGCTGAAGGAAGGAAGCTTATCCATCGTCTCTAGAAACACCTGTGAAGAAGCAGTGGACGTTCTCCACTAGGTATTACCCTACCTCATTCTGTTTTCATTTCATGTTTGTACCATGTTATCATTGTAGTCATCATCATGTTTGTCTGAATCCATGGTCATTCTGTTTCATGTTGTTATCATGTCATGATCTTATTATCATCTGATCATTATTTGTTTCTGTGAAAATAAATCATTAACATGTTTAGTTTCATTTTTTTTAATCATAACTGATTTTATTTTGTTGATCCGACTGGTTCATATTCGTGTCGTTTGAAAGAAAACTGAAAAATAAATAAGAGGTATGGTGGCTCTCGCCACGTGAAAATATGACGTCCGCCATCTTGTTTTAAAAAAGAAAATATAATATAATAATACGGCCATGCAAACAAAATAAAAGAAAACACAAAAATAAAAATGAAAACACGGGTGGCGCAAGCCACTTTCACCCACACACACAAGGGGTGGCGCAAGCCACACCCTCACCCACACAACACACACCACTATAACAATAAAATAAAATAAAAAAAGTGAAATCAAGACCCCATGGCGCCAGCCATGCCTAAAGGTGGCGCAAGCCACCATGGGGATTCTTCATGGCGTCAGCCATGTGTGCAGGTGGCGAGAGCCACTTAGCATTTTGTTTCTTTTTGTTTTTTTTATTTTTTTTTGTTATAATGTTATGTGCTTTTTTTTTCCTCAAAAAAGAACATTAAATATTCATCACTTCATTTCTCTTATTTTTATTTTTATATTTTCTTTTGTGATTAAAATCAGTTATTTTCTAAAATGTTAAGCGATTCTCTGTTTGGAATATCCTGTAACTTGTGAGCTTTGGTTGCAAATTGCTTTGGTTTCTGGTTGTTAAGTTACATGATCCCAAATGCATCTGTTTTCAAACTAAAAGAATACCTTTTCTCTACACTTGGTGTATGCATGTGACCACTGATTTTAAATGAGTTATAGGTTGTTTTCCTGATTTTAATAAACCCTACCATGAGAATGTCACTTATTTTTGTTATCTGTTTGAAATCATATAACTTGAATCCATTTGTTTCTGATGCTCTCCATACCATGCTTGACATAATCATGTGACTACTGATTCGGGCTTGAGTTTTTTATGAAATATGTTTGATGTGTAAAGTTCTGCTCCTGACTTTAACAACATTTTATCATAAGAATGTTGGCTGTAATTTTTTAGCCTCTGTTGCTAAGTTGCACGACTTCAGATGGCTTTGTTTCCAACTTATGAGAATGCTTTCTTGCCATACTTGTCGTATTTATATGACCACTATCAATTCTATTTGCCATGTTCATGTTTGGAATTCCATTTCATATGTTGATTAAATGCTTACTGTTTGGAATTCTTGAATTAATATGCTTCATTGTATTCCAACCCCACAATAACTCTTGTTTACAAGATGTTATTCTTCCCCTTCCTTCCAAAGGAAAAGTTTTTCTATTGATTTCAAGATCATAGAAAACTCATTAATACCTTGGACCTCATAGTCTTAGGCAACCTTCCCCCGTTGACCTCTGTAGCGAGCGATTTTGGACGCGGTTCTTAAGCGCTGGTCGCTCTCTGCAGTTTGAGCTTAAACTACAGATCAATTCATTTTTATCCTATTATGAGCTGATGAAGGAAGGGAAATAGATGTCTCCAATTAACCCTGCTTTGCATACTGAGTTTAAACAGCGGTCTGTTAGGTTACGAATGCTATCAATGTGGGGGGACCTTTGTACTGGTTATTTGTATTTTCGCCAATACTGTTTTCTTTTTTTACCTTGACAGAAGGTTTCTGGCGGGGAATAAGGATTAGGATGTTAGGACTGATGCTTTTTGAATTACTGCTTTTGATTGATGGAGATATGGGATTTTGGGTTTTTTGTTGATTGTGCTCGCTAAGATTTTTCTTTCAATCTTATGCCTACGTATTCCCGTTTACCGAAATAGGGAAATCAGAGCGTTCGTAGTTCCTCCTATTCTATGGGAGGAAATGGTTGTTTTGGTGTCTTGTTCAAAGCCCAAGACGTGAAGCAAAAAGGTGGTTTGTATCTTGTTCAAAGCCCAAGATGTGAAGCTGAAAGGTCTATTTGTATCTTGTTCAAAGCCCAAGATGTGAAACTGAAGGTCCCAACTTTAGAGAGAATTTGTCATCTCTAAAGAGGTTTGTCTGTCACAACTGTTGGGTGACTGATTTATAAAGGAGGATTACTTTAACCGGGATACGCGGATCCGGTAATGCCATAATTTCCTTTATAGGGGGTTTTTAACCTGAAGGGGAAGACTTTAACTCAGTGTAGAGCAATGCTATCTTTCCTTAGGAATTTCTCATGCTAAAAGAGGGACAGTGGCATGGATGTAGATGATCCAGAGGCTTGCCGCTTACAGCTATTAGATGAAAGGGGAAGGAGTTGTTGATGTTTGTGTACTGTGAACGAGGCACAGCTTTGATGCTAAAAGGTTAATTGGATTAACCAGTGGTTTTCTTATATAAAGCCTAAGAGGAGGCTATTATGTGTCTCGTACAAAGCCCGAGAGAGAGGCTAAAAGGTTTTGGCCCGACGATGGAGTCTTTTGGTATCTCGTATAAAGCCCGAGATGGAAGCTATTTGACTCAACAAGAGAGTTTTTTTGTATCTCGTATGAAGCCCGAGATGGAGGCGAAAATTTGTTTGACTCAATAAGAACCTTTTTGTATCTCGTATAAAGCCCGAGATGGAGGCGAAAGGGGTTATTGACTCAACGAGGGAGTCTCTTATGTGTCTCGTACAAAGCCCGAGAGAGAGGCTAAACGTTGTTTGACTCCGCTGAGGAGAATCATTGTACAAAGCCTAAGAGGAGGCTAACTTCACTGGAGAAGGATCATTATACAAAGCCTAAGAGGAGGCTGTGGTAATTGTTTCAGTTAAGTGACAGGTCCAGTATACTGCTTTTAAAGAGAAAATCAGTCCTTATATGAGCAACACTGTGATGCGTGTTTTTTTTCCGCAAGTGTACGAACACGTCAGAGTAATATAAAAGATTATCGTATCCACAGAGACCAAGTGTCAATCTATCGCTATCTATTATTAAGGTGTGTATCTAAGGTGATTGAAAATAGTAGTTTTGAAGAGTGCACGGTAGTAAATAAAGTAATTAAAATTAATTGATAAAGACAGGTTCGAATGCAATTCACATAACCAATTGATAATCCAAGTACTTGCTAATAGAACTACTTACGGGCAATGTTTTCTACTTTGAAAAGAACTAATTTGACAGGAACTGTCGCTTTCGCGTATTCAAAACCGAGTTGTACCCCCTAATCAAACCCTCTTATTGTCACGGATAAAAAGGCGCGCATTGCGTTAGAGTAGTAAACCTATTTTTAAGAAATATAGTATCTTGACCAAGTTGAAAAGTATTTTAACCTGGATTTTCTAAAAAAAAGAGGTTCTTACGAACCAGACTTTAAACTTCTTAACGCGTCCGAAAATGGTTTTAAAATCTCTTTTCCTTTTAAATTAAAAACTCCTAATAAACTAGACAAAGCGCTTTCGCTGTTTTTGAAATAGTTTAAAAACAATTAAGTTTAGATAGGCGTTGGACGGCTTTCGATCTTACCCAACGGAATTTAAGAACAGGAAAACTTATATTGAAAGTTAAAATAGCCCTTAAGTGTTTCCACTAACAATTGTACAGATTATCGGTTCGGTTATGATCTTCACATTCTAACCTTTATAAAATTAGCCAGACATGGTAAAGTAAAAGTTCATTTTTAGATTTTTCATAAAAAAGTATTTAAGTGCGAGTGCGGAAAGTAAATGAAAGTAGTGCGAGTGCGGAAAGTAAATGAAAGTAAAGCAGTGCGGAAAATAAATGAAATTAAAAGACAGTGCAAGAAATAAAGTTGACAAAAGGTAAAGTAATAAAAACCTGCTCCAATCGGAGTGGTTGAATAAAGTGCGAACTGAAAGTAAAATGGCGGCAGGATTAACTTCCTTCCAGAGTGCTCCAAGACTCAATCTCACAGGCTCTTACAGACTCGATCTCTCGAATGTAGTAACACCTCGATGTGAAGCGATTACCACTATTACACTGATATATGCTTATGAACAACTAAGCTTGGATGAAGAAAAACGAAAATCTAAAGTCCTATTTATAGGCAAGGAAACATGTGGAAAAGACAAGGATGCCCCTAGCATTTGAATTTGGGAGGGAACTCGTTTTGTTCTTGTGGCGCCCGCCACAACACTATGGCGCCCGCCATGAGTGTAAAGTTGCTTGGGCAGTTGGAGATCGTGGGAAAAACAGTTGGGAGGAGTTTGAGACATGGCCACGTCATGGAAGACCCTGTGGCGGCCGCCATAGTGGATGCCATAAGTGCAAAATGCTGATTTTCTCTATTTTAGCTCATTTCGGCTCCTTTTTCGCTCCTTTTCTCGCTCGGGGCTCCGATTAGACTAAAAACCTGAAAACAAAGAAAAACATAATAATAACATAATAAAATGACATTAAAAGACTAAGAATGCATGCGAAATCGGAGTCAAAAATACGGTGAAATTCAGTGTCATCAAATTCTCCCACACTTAGACCTTTGCTTGTCCTCAAGCAAACATTTAAAGCTCAAAGTAAGAAAACTAGTGCTGACACGTGATTCGGGCAAAAAGGGCTTCTAAGTTCAAGTCAGGATGCAGTGACAGGTACTAAGTGAACCAAGGGTATCGTAATGACACTTATCCGCAGAGGCGGGCATAAACTTCATTCTTATATTAATCAACCGTATCATCCCACAATAACTAGGCCTACCTCTTCATCTCTTTTTGGGTCCTTTTCATTCAGGCGCAATCACATTAAGCCCGTTATCCGTACATGTTTCATAGTAGAGTGACCTGTTAGTGATTCTGATCCAAAACATAGGGTTTCTGGCACATATGACTGTGTAAACCCTTTTATTTAACCCAAATGCAATTGTGGGGGATCGGATCGTAATCCGCCCTACCGAGTTCAGCGCCAGATACCTCTGAACCAACTAACAATGGGTGAGCTAAAATTATATATATATATATATATATATATATTTATTTATTTATTTATTATTTTTTTTAATAACAATTCAACTTTTTGGTTTAAACGACCTTGTGAGGGGCATCTATCCGGAGTTTGCCTTTTTCTTTATTTATTTTACTGGATCATTCACTTATGTTCATCAGTCCCCTACGTAGAACATGCTTAGGCCGGAGCTGACTGCTGAAATAAACTACTTAGGACAAATTTGGAAATGGTAATTAAGGCCATGGTACATGGGGTTTTGGAATGATTCCTATATTCGTGAAGTCTACGGTGCTAAAACGATACTAATGTTTCAAAAAGTTCACCTAAGTCACCACATCCTAATCCAAACCTGTCTTAAAGCCCAAGAAACGTGTAGAACAACAATGTTTTCTTTTTGCAAAAAAATTTTTTGTAGGGCTAAAGAAATGGGGAAAAATGAGGGTGCACTAGGGATACACTGTACTGGTGACTCGTCAGACTCATGCATTTTCTAGAAAAAAGACATAGACAAAAACAAGAAATAAACAACTAACTAAAAATGGAAATAGAAAGCAATAAAATCCCCTCCCACACTTAAATCGAACATTGTCCCCAATGTTTCGAAATAAGATAAGGAGAGTAACCTGTAAAACTACTGATGTGGACCACTGGTGCCCTCGTCGTCCTGCTGGGAATGCCTGGGACGACGGGATCTGCTACGATGCTGGTCTCTCCGGTCCAATCAGGCTGATAAGGCCGCCTGGGCATCTCTGACCTGTCGAAGGTTACCTAGAACGGAACCTTGAGTAGCCTCCATGAGCTCGTAATGTCGGCGGTTGAAGTCTTGCTGACGGGATTGCTCGTCTGCGATCGCAAGCAAGGTGTGAGAAACGGACTCGAAGGATCGATCTGTCCTCCGTCGTGATTCTTCCATGAAGCTCATATTATCCGTCAGTTGTTGCTGAATGGTAGAGAGAAGGTTATCTCACCTTTCTTCTCTAGCCATAAGGTCACGCCACATCTCCTCAGTGACATAGGATCCAGGGACCGAACCTGCAAAAGGGTTAGAGGAAGAGGGTGCGGTGTGTGGTGGTGAAGGATGATGGGGGGACACATGAGGTATGGGAGACTGATCTCTCCGCTCAAATTCTTCGTCAGTGTCGTGTCCCTCCGCATCAGGAATATTAGGAGGAAGTGGACCTAGAACAGGTGGAGCATTTAAATCATAGGTCCAGTTCCTTTCATTACGTACGTCGGTACGTCTACTGCAGGGCAAGGCAACAGATGGGATAGCTACACCATGGATCATCAATACAAAACCACCCTCTCTTCTCGCTCGGCACAATTTCATATCTTTTAGAAATTTTAGGTTGATTGTGCGAGGAGTTAAGGGCTCTAGTGTGGCTATCTCATTGTTCAGGTTAAGGGCCCGAGCAATAGACGTAATTAGTCCTCCAAAAACAATCGGTCCTGCTTTATTAATAGTAACAGACATGTGAGAAAGCATAAACGGGACCAGATTAATTCTTCTATTTGTGAGACTTCCTTGTAAAAACTGAAGCTCTTTAGCATTAACCTTATTTGGATTATCCCGGCCAAAAATAGTACATGCCAACAGGTATCTAAAAACCCTGATGGCCGAGTTGTGGATGGTCGATGCGAGAATTCCTTCAAAAGAAGTTATTAAATTATTCGACAATCTCTGCCAAAAAGAAAATGCATCGACCGACCATCCGTCATCCAAAGGGGTCTCACAAATAACACCTTCCCAAAGAGGAATCCCTAACAGACTTGTTAGTTCGTCGGTACTGTACTTATATTCTATTCCAAACATTCTAAATTGGACAGTACTGACTGTGCTAGCAGTGTTAGGGTAGACAGTGTAGATCAAAGAACTTAAAAACTCAATTGTCAGTTTCTCAAAGGTTGGTTCTTGGTTTTCAAAAATAGCGTGCAGTCCCAAAAAATCAAGTAAATGATAAACACTATGATAAATACCCAAAGTATAGAGACAGTTGTCGTCCACGTACCTCGTCGAGAGAATTTCTCGACCTTGAAGCCTTTGAATATTCCTCCTCTGCCTATCCCCGGGTTTTCCTTCTCGCAAAATAAATCCTTCGAACTCCATAGCTTGCTCCTTGAATTGATTTGAAGATAGTGAAGATGGGTTTAAATATAAGTTGGTAAAGGTGAGATTTTTATGGAATTTAATTGGTGGAATTTTAAATGGAAGTTTGAAAGGGTTAATGGATAGTGGGTATTAAATAAAGGTGGGAGCTTTTATGGGTTTTAATGGAGTTTTGGAAGAGGAGAAAAATGGGTTTTGGGAGTTTAGAGGTTCAAAAATGGTGGAAGATGAAGTTCTCCCCCGTATTTACCAGGACGCCGTGGCGGGCACCATAAGGCTATGGCGGGCGCCATAAGGTCATTTTCGGACCTGGGCCAAAATTTTGAATTTTGGAATGGGCCTCTCTTACCTTTTGCGTCTTGGGGGTCCCGATAGCGTTCTCATTTGTTTTCCTCTTCAACACGGGACTTGCACAATTTTTGTGGAAATAAAAATCAAATATTAAGAAAAATAAAATTATTATTGGATATATATATATAAAAGGAAAAATAAAAACACACATAATATATATATATATATATATATATATATATATATATATATAAAATCAAAGTACATAGGAAATGTAGGAAATGCGAAAATACGAAATGTGTCCAGATATGCTAAAAAGTAAAGAAAACGCAGAAATACTGAATACTAAATAATAAAGTAGTAAGTCAGGGCAATATGATCAATCAGCTGGCTCCTCTGCCTGGCTGGATCCACGAAGCTCAGCGATCTCGCGACGAAGCTCTCCGATCTCCTAGTATAAAGAGTCTGCCTCAGTAGCATGAGTGAGATCAGATACCTCAATCTGCAAAGCAAGATCAGCTACCTCCTGGTTGAGCTTGGCAGTCTCTCTGCGGAGCTCAACAACCTGGGTGTATAAATCGGGTGGCTGCAAAGACAAATTATTAGATAAAACAGTGATTTTGGGAGACGGAGGTGAAGGGGTGTACTCAGCAATAGGAGGCGATCTAGGCTCCTCAATAGTCTCTCCATAACCCTCCAAAGCATATCTCCAATTAGCTGGGTCCTGAACACTGGTCATCATCGGATCAGGCAGCAAAAAGTAATGAACAGCCTCGTTGTCGATCAACAATCTGAACTGGTTGGGGTTTGCAGAGGCTCTCCTTATCAACCCTCTGTCTAGGCAGAAATCAACGTCCATGGTGGTGTATTCACTGAAAACCCTGAGATGTAACAACTTACGCGATAGGCCTAAAGCAGCAGCAATCTGGGTAACAATACCTCCCACATGAATAATACCTACTGATGACCTGGCAATACTGCTAAGACCTTTCAGCAGAAAGTTCCCACATGCCACAGGACGTGACTGGGTCGTACAAAACAGTAGAAAGATCTCCTCCTCACTAAGCAAGGTCTCAGCATCTGGCAATCCAAAGAAAGAGTGTGCTATGATCATCTGAAAATACCTCAATGCAGGGTTGTGGATAACATGTGAGAACTGGGTGGAAGGATCCTGACTCCCTCCGCCAGAGATATCACTCCAGAACTTCTCCACTTCCCTACTCAGAAAGTATCCCATAGGTGTCTCAGGAATAGCATCAGGGGTCGTCTGAAAACCTAATAAATCACCAAACTCCTTATGAGTGAAGGAGTACTCAGTCCCAAATAACCTAAAAATAGCACATCCATCTGGTCCGGCCCAGGGGTCATAAGAAAACGAGCTGAGGAACTCCAAAGTGAGGTTCCTATAGGTGTTGTTCAGGTCGTCGAACTGGTCCCATTGAAGCTGGTGGCATAAGAATCTGACACTAGGCTCAATGCCTAAAGCCTCCATGCAAGCCTGATCTGGGTACCTCGTAGGTGCCATAGGACGCCTGAAGTGGACAAAGTAACGCTCTCTCTGGGCGTCATTCCTGAAAGTCACATGCATGTCGTCGAAATTCTGCATTCTGCACAGAGTTAGGAAGAAAGTCCTGTAAAACACAAACATTTCAAACATTAGTCCTGACAAAATATAACAAGAAATAAAATAAAACAAAATGTAGAAAAAGTAAATAAGGTAAGAAAATCATGGGTTGCCTCCCATGCAGCGCTTGTTTAACGTCGTTAGCTTGACGACTGGAACTTATACATCTCTTGTCGGGATTGGTGGATCGCTTAGAGTGTGGCTGGAGTAGGTTGTTGGAATGTCTCCTCCTTCGTAGAGCTTCAGTCTTTGTCCATTGATGATGAATGGTTTACATGTCTCGTTTTTTATTTCAACAGCTCCAGACCTCAGAATTTTTGATACTTTGAAGGGGCCGGTCCATCTTGAACGGAGCTTTCCTGGGAAGAGCCGTAGCCTAGAATTGAACAGGAGAACAGGGTTGCCTAAGTTGAAGTCTTTTCTTACGATTCTTTTGTCGTGCCAAGCTTTTGTTCTTTCTTTGTATATTATGGCATTCTCGTAGGCTTGCTGTCTGAGTTCTTCCAATTTGTGGATGTCAAGGATACGTTTCTCACCAGCAGTTAGGTAATCCAAATTCAAAGTTTTAATGGCCCAATAGGCCTTATGCTCTAACTCAAAAGGTAAATGACAAGATTTTCCATAGACTAGTTGGTAGGGGGTTGTTCCTATAGGGGTTTTGAAAGCGGTTCTGTAGGCCCATAAAGCCTCTTGAAGCTTTTGCGACCAATCTTTTCTGGATACAGAGACAGTTTTTTCTAAAATTTGTTTAATCTCCCTATTAGATACTTCCACTTGGCAACTAGTCTGTGGGTGATATGGTGTTGCTACTCTATGCTTAACTCCATACTTGCTTAAAAGCTTATCAAATATTCTTGATATGAAGTGAGATCCTCCATCACTTATAACTAAACGGGGTGTTCCAAATCTGGGGAATATATAATTTTTAAATAATTTAATCACTACTCTAGTGTCGTTTGTGGATGCAGCTATCGCTTCAATCCATTTAGACAAGTAGTCTACTGCAACTAAGATATACTTGTTTCCTAAAGATGGTGGGAATGGTCCCATGAAATCTATACCCCATACGTCGAAGAGTTCTACTTCTTGGATGTTTCTTAAAGGCATTTCGTCGCGTCTTGAAATATTTCCTGTGCATTGGCATCTATCACATTTGACAATGTAAGCATGGACATCACGCCACATGGTAGGCCAGAATAGGCCAGCTTGAAGAATCTTGGCGTAGGTCTTAGAGGTGCTTGCATGTCCACCATAAGGCGCAGAGTGACAATGCTGAATTATACTTTCTACCTCGTCTTCTGGAACGCAACGGCGGAAAATGCCATCTTTACCTCTCTTGAAAAGAAGTGGCTCGTCCCAATAGAAGTTTCTAACATCACTTAAGAACTTCTTCTTCTTGTGGTAATCGAGATCAGGGGGTATTATATCAGCAGCTAGGTAATTAACAAAATCAGCGTACCAGGGCACGTTACTTACAGCTAAGGATTTTTGAAAGTGCTCATGAGGGTCTGGTTTTTTATCTTCAATGGTTTCCAACTGGGCTATCAGTCTATCATAGGCAAAATCATCATTTATGGGTACTAATTCAGGATTCAGGTATTCTAGCCTAGATAGGTGATTGGCTACTACATTTTCTGTGCCTTTTTTTATCTCGGATATCTAAGTCGAACTCTTGTAGCAACAAAATCCATCGAAGTAACCTGGGTTTAGCATCTTTTTTACTTAGTAGGTAACGGATGGCAGCATGATCGGTGTAAACTATAATTTTGGCTCCTACTAGATATGATCTAAATTTGTCTATAGCGAAAACTACCGCTAGGAGTTCTTTCTCGGTTGTTGCGTAATTGAGCTGGGCGGCGTCTAGGGTTCTACTGGCATAATATATTACATGTAATCTTTTATCTTTTCTCTGACCTAGAACGGCTCCTACAGCATAATCACTGGCGTCACACATTATCTCAAACGGTTCAGACCAATCAGGGGGTTTCATAATGGGTGCTGAAATCAATGCTTGCTTCAAAAGGTTGAATGCTTCATTGCATTTTTCATCAAAGATGAATTCAGCATCTTTCATTAACAGGCCAGTTAAAGGTTTTGTTATTTTGGAGAAGTCCTTGATGAAACGGCGGTAGAATCCAGCGTGTCCAAGGAAACTTCTAACTTCCCTGATAGTCTTGGGTGGTTTTAGGTTCTCTATAACTTCTATTTTTACTTTATCTACCTCTATACCTCTTTCGGAGATTATATGTCCTAAAACAATTCCTTCAGTCACCATGAAATGGCATTTTTCCCAATTCAGCACAAGGTTCACCTCCACACATCTTTCCAGGATTTTCTCAAGGTTGATAAGACAAATTTGGAAATCAAAACCGCAAACCGAGAAATCATCCATAAATACTTCCATGATTCCATCTAGATAATCTGCAAAGATTGACATCATGCAACGTTAGAAAGTAGCAGGGGCATTACAGAGCCCAAAAGGAATTCGTCTGTAGGCAAAATTTCCAAAAGGGCATGTAAAGGTAGTTTTTTCTTGATCTTCTGGATGTATAGGTATTTGGAAGAATCCCGAATACCCGTCTAGATAGCAGAAGTAAGAATGTCTAGCAAGACGTTCTAACATCTGGTCTATGAACGGTAAAGGGAAATGATCCTTCCTAGTTGCTTTATTTAACTTTCTATAGTCTATGCACATACGCCAACCTCCTTCTATCCGCTTTGCTATTTGTTCACCTTTCTCATTTTGCACAACTGTGATGCCTCCCTTTTTGGGTACCACATGCACAGGGCTCACCCACTTACTGTCCGAGATCTGATATATTATACCTGCTTCTAGCAACTTCAGAACTTCCTTCTTGACAACATCACTTAGTATAGGGTTTATCCTTCTCTGGTGCTCTCTGGAAGGTTTTGAATCTACTTCGAGCGAAATCCATTGCATGCATACGGATGGACTTATACCTTTCAGATCAGAGATATTATATCCTAAGGCTGAGGGATATCTTCGTAAAACGTCCAAGAGTTGATCCGTTTCTTTTTGTCTCAAGGCAGCACTAACTATAACCGGACGATTCATTTCTTCATCAAGAAACTCATATCTCAGGTTCTTAGGCAGTTCCTTAAGTTCCAAGGCTGGTTTAATAGGGCAAGGCATATGATCTGGGGTAAGGGATAAACATTCGTAAAGGTTATCATCGATGTAGGGTTTCTTATAATTGTCATCTTCCAAAATAAGAGTTGATGGCAGCTTAATTGTTTCAATGACTTCTTCTTGCTCTAACTCCCTAACACATTCATCAATGATATCTATTGCATAACACGCGTCTCCTATCACAGGTGCCATAAGAAATTTTGAAAGTATAAATTCTATCCTCTCGTTCCCTACCTCAAAGGTTAGCTTCCCCTTTTTGACATCTATTATGGCTCCAGCAGTCGATAAGAATGGTCTACCTAGAAGAATTGGTATGTCATCATCTTCTTTAATGTCCATGACAACAAAATCAGTAGGGATAAACAGCTGACCTATCCTAACAGGGACGTCTTCAAGTATGCCTATCGGATATTTAACAGATCTATCGGGTAATTAAAGTGACATCTTGGTAGGTTGCAACTCTCCTAAATTTAACCTTTCGCAAACCGCTAAGGGCATTAAGCTCACACTAGCTCCTAAGTCTAGAAAAGCTTTTTCGATGACATGACTCCCCAAAATACAAGGAATGGAAAAGTTTCCAGGATCTTTATCCTTTTTTGCTAATTTATTTTCGGCAATAGAATTACATTCCAAGGGTTTCGGATCATCAAGTCTACGTTTATTGGTAAGGATGTCTTTGAGAAACTTTGCGTAGGATGGTATTTGGGTAATGGCTTCTGTGAACGGGATTTCTACGTGAAGTTTTTCTATAACTTTAATGAATTTCTGATACTGATTATTGATCTGGGTTTGTTTAAGTCTTTGCGGATATGGTATTGGTGGTTTGTATGGCGGGGGTGGTATATAGGTTTTGTCTTTGGGTTCTTCTCCTTTTTCTTGACTTTCCTGGTTTACAGATTCCTCTGGTTTCTTCTTTTTATCTGGGATGTTGTCATCTTCCTTAGAAGTTTTGGGATCACTCAACCTTGGGTTACAAGGTTCATCATAAGCGGTCCCACTCCGTAGGGTAATGGCATTTGCTTGTCCTTTCGGGTTTTGTTGAGGTTGTCCAGGGAATTGTCCTCCAGGTGTGGTCTGAGGGGCTTGGTTTAAAGCTACCTGCGAGATTTGGGTTTCAAGCATCTTATTGTGAGTGATTATTTGGTCAACCTTGGTTCCTAACTGGGTAATTAGTTCGTTAACATGGACGTTTTGGTTCATGAACTCCTTGTTTTGTTGGATTTGAGCAGCGACAAAATTATCCACGATTTTCTCAAGGCTCGGTTTTGGTGGTACAGGTTGCATAGGTTGATTTGATCTTGGGGCTTGATAACTTGATTGTCTCGGAGGGGCAGTATTTTGGATAGGGTTATTATTCTTATAGGAAAAGTTTGGGTGATTCTTCCATCCAGGGTTATAGGTATTTGAAAATGGGTTCCCTTGGGTGTAGTTCACTTGTTCAGAGCTGGTCTCGTTTAACAGACTGCATTCTGCAGATTGGTGTCCTTTCGTCCCACATATCTCACAATCTGACGAAACTGCGGCTGCAGTATTCGGGGTTGTACACATATGCTCAACTTTTAGGGCTAATGCATCCATTTTAGCTTGCATCATGTCTATAGAGCTTAACTCATGTATTCCTCCTTGGGCTTCCTTCTTTTCCACTGTCGCTCGTTCTACTCCCCATGATTGATGGTTTTGGGCCATATCTTCGATAAGGGCACTAGCTTCAGGGTAAGGTTTGTTCATCAGTGCGCCACCTGCGGCGGCGTCGATGGTCATCTTAGTGTTATAATGAAGTCCATTATAGAAGGTTTGAATGATTAACCAATTTTCTAAACCATGATGTGGGCATGCTCTTAACAGCTCTTTATATCTCTCCCAGGCTTCGAACAACGATTCTCCTTGGTTTTGGGTAAATCTAGTTATTTGGTTTCGAAGAACAACGGTCTTACTCGGGGGAAAATATCTGGCAAGGAATACTTTTCTAAGGTCTTCCCAACTTGTTATGGAATTTGGTGGAAGGGAATCTAACCAAGATAGGGCCTTATCTCTGAGGGAAAAAGGAAATAATCTTAAGCGAATCGCCTCAGGAGGGGCTCCATTGGTTTTAAAGGTGTCTGCTAGTTGGAGAAAGTTTTTCAAATGTTGGTTTGGGTTCTCTGTAGCAAGACCTGTGAATTGTCTCTGCTGTACTAACTGCAGCAGGGATGGTTTAAGTTCAAAATTGTTAGCTGGTATGGCTGGATTTACTATACTAGAACTAGGTTCCTCGTTGGATGGTTGGGCGAAATCCTTAAGAGGTCTTTGATTTTGATCTTCGGCCATAGCTTTCCTAAGTTTACAGAAATATAAATGTGCGCGAGCGTAACGTTCTGGTTCAGCTAGAGGGTCTACTAAACTACCGGTACTACGAGTTTTTCGCATTGACCGGCGAGTAACTTCCTTAGTCTAAACGGTATAACAACAGGGTACGAAATTTGACGGAATTGGTCCCCGGCAACGGCGCCAAAAACTTGATGCGTGTTTTTTTTTCGCAAGTGTACGAACGCGTCAGAGTAATATAAAAGATTATCGTATCCACAGAGACCAAGTGTCAATCTATCGCTATCTATTGTTAAGGTGTGTATCTAAGGTGATTGAAAATAGTAGTTTTGAAGAGTGCACGGTAGTAAATAAAGTAATTAAAATTAATTGATAAAGACAGGTTCGAATGCAATTCACATAACCAATTGATAATACAAGTACTTGCTAATAGAACTACTTACGGGCAATGTTTTCTACTTTGAAAAGAACTAATTTGACAGGAACTGTCGCTTTCGCGTATTCAGAACCGAGTTGTACCCCCTAATCAAACCCTCTTATTGTCACGGATAAAAAGGCGCGCATTGCGTTAGAGTAGTAAACCTATTTTTAAGAAATATAGTATCTTGACCAAGTTGAAAAGTATTTTAACCTGGATTTTCTAAAAAAAAGAGGTTCTTACGAACCAGACTTTAAACTTCTTAACGCGTCCGAAAATGGTTTTAAAATCTCTTTTCCTTTTAAATTAAAAACTCCTAATAAACTAGACAAAGCGCTTTCGCTGTTTTTGAAATAGTTTAAAAACAATTAAGTTTAGATAGGCGTTGGACGGCTTTCGATCTTACCCAACGGAATTTAAGAACAGGAAAACTTATATTGAAAGTTAAAATAGCCCTTAAGTGTTTCCACTAACAATTGTACAGATTATCGGTTCGGTTATGATCTTCACATTCTAACCTTTATAAAATTAGCCAGACATGGTAAAGTAAAAGTTCATTTTTAGATTTTTCATAAAAAAAGTATTTAAGTGCGAGTACGGAAAGTAAATGAAAGTAGTGCGAGTGCGGAAAGTAAATGAAAGTAAAGCAGTGCGGAAAATAAATGAAATTAAAAGACAGTGCAAGAAATAAAGTTGACAAAAGGTAAAGTAATAAAAACCTGCTCCAATCGGAGTGGTTGAATAAAGTGCGAACTGAAAGTAAAATGGCGGCAGGATTAACTTCCTTCCAGAGTGCTCCAAGACTCAATCTCACAGGCTCTTACAGACTCGATCTCTCGAATGTAGTAACACCTCGATGTGAAGCGATTACCACTATTACACTGATATATGCTTATGAACAACTAAGCTTGGATGAAGAAAAACGAAAATCTAAAGTCCTATTTATAGGCAAGGAAACATGTGGAAAAGACAAGGATGCCCCTAGCATTTGAATTTGGGAGGGAACTCGTTTTGTTCTTGTGGCGCCCGCCACAACACTATGGCGCCCGCCATGAGTGTAAAGTTGCTTGGGCAGTTGGAGATCGTGGGAAAAAAATTTGGGAGGAGTTTGAGACATGGCCACGTCATGGAAGACCCTGTGGCGGCCGCCATAGTGGATGCCATAAGTGCAAAATGCTGATTTTCTCTATTTTAGCTCATTTCGGCTCCTTTTTCGCTCCTTTTCTCGCTCGGGGCTCCAATTAGACTAAAAACCTGAAAACAAAGAAAAACATAATAATAACATAATAAAATGACATTAAAAGACTAAGAATGCATGCGAAATCGGAGTCAAAAATACGGTGAAATTCAGTGTCATCACACTGTACTCAAGGATTTGATTCGAGGATCCGGATTATTCCTGTTCTTTAAGGAAGCGGGAAATCCAAAGGGTATTGAGACTGTCCGAGTCTGCGGGTTTCCTTCCTATTTAACGAAGGGGTCACTTAAGGATGTCTTTGAGACTCAAGGAAATTAGACAGTCCAAGTCTAGGGTTTTATCTTTTGTACTATGTTTTGAGAAACAGTAGTAGACTCTATGAAAGGACTGTTTTATGAGAATGACTAGGTTCTATTCCTATACCTCTAGGAGGTCGTCGGGACAATTTGTACGAAGCCCAAGAGGAGGCTGGAAACTTTTAAGAAGCCGACGGGTCTTTGTACTAAGCCCAAGAGGAGGCTATCATTCCCGGAGGAAGAGATCCTTATACAAAGCCTAAGAGGAGGCTGTGAATACTTCTAAGAAGCCGTAGGGTCCTTGTACGACGCCCAAGAGGAGGCGGGGTTGCTTTTAGGAAGCCTGTGGGTCCTTGTATAATGCCCAAGAGGAGGTCGAGGCCTTTATGAAGCCGTTGGGTCCCCAAACCCCGAGAAATTCAAGGCAATGCTATTCACCGAGAATAAATCAAAGTCAGGAAAGTTCGATAATTTGGAAGAAACTCAAAGATGCCATTCACGGAGAATACATTCATCTCTGGGAGTAGAGTTTCTTGACAATTCCTAATGAGGACAGCCGAAGAGAAGACTGTATCTGGTGATCCTATTGGGGGATCTAGTTGTCTATTTCTACGAATAAACGAAACGGCGTCACCTAGTTCTAGACGTATTTGCCGGGGAAACTCTAAATATCTATACTATTATTACACAGTCGATATGAGTTTATGAAAGAAGACTTACAGTGGAACAGCCGCACAATACAGTTATATGTATATGAAAGCGGTAAATGAAAGCAATAACCACTTACTCGGTTGTAGAGCTTCCATGCTGTTTGGTTAGTTGTTCAACAAAGAAAGATTGAAAACAATAGTATATTCAAAATCAAAGGAGAAAGTGCTTTGAAAAAGAAAGATTTGGGGCTTACAGCTCAAGGAGAGGCCCAGGGTTTTATCAGTGAGCGCACTGTTGAATTTATACAGAGGGACTTATACAAGTGACTGAGGCCCAAAATGTTTTCTGTACAAAGGGATGGGTCTTACACTCTCTCAAGAGGTCCAAAGGGTTTAAAGAAAAAGAGTGGGGCTTATAACACGAGGGTAGGCCCAGATGATCTTTCGTTTAAAATGGCGATCGCGCCGAGATTTTCTTTTAACGCGGAGGGACTTATACAATAAGTGAGGCCCAAAATGTTTTGGTTAAAAGGGGATTGGGTCTTACACTCTATTAGAGGCCCAAGAGTTTTGAATGGGTCTTATAGCTCAAGGAGAGGCCCAAGGTTATTTTTCAAAAGGCGATGATCGTGTCGTTTATTTGAAAATGTACAGAGGGACTTATACAACGAATAAGCCCCAAAATGTTTCTGTACAAGTGGGTTGGGTCTTACACTCTCTCAAGAGGCCCAAAAAGTTTTAAAATGATTTATGAGGGTTGAATTAATCCAAAAACCCTAATTTGTTTTCAAAAATGTATTTAATTGAATAAAAAAATTCAATTAAAATGATCAAAATTGTTTAACATATGAAAAACAAATTGTGATCTTGGATTAATGCTTCAAAAATTAAGTATTGACCTACAAAATAATTAGAAAGCATTAAAAGTTGCAAAATCAATGTAGAAAAAATATTTAAAATGTCAAAAACAATTAAAATATTAATTATTTGCAAAAATATCAATTATATGAAATAAATAATATTTTTGGGATTTTTTGATAAAATAAAATATTTTAACATTTTTGTGAATTATTAAAAAAAGAATCAACTCAAAATCATTAAAACTCAGAGAGAAATTAATTTTTGAATCAATTAAACAAAATCACAAAATTCAAATATTCAAATTTGTGAAAAAGGCGCCAAGAACACAAGCAAGAACACGCGCGTTTTTCTGGGTTTGGCTGATTTTCATTTTCTTTCCAATCTCCCTGAATACTTGATTATAACATGCAATCCACATATCATTATGCTCGTCTCAACCTCACGATCATGTCTATGTCCATTAATTTCATTTAAATTAAACATAAAACATGAAATCACGAAGAAACCTCAAGAACCCTAATTTCTGCATGAAGGCTAGGATTTTTGATACACGATTCAAACAATGCAATTAATTGAGGGAAAACATTCCATGCATGATTATGAATATATGGCCAAATTATTGTGCGAGGAAATATGCATAGATTGAGAGATGACCAAGTATATGCTTACCTCTAAGTCGTGACAGCAAGTGCAATGTGATTTTTGATTTGGAGGTGTTACAGATGAGTGGTGATGATCTGAACAGCTTCCCTACACCCTATGGAGTGTGTTTGAATGCTTGGACTTGATTGAAATTGGCTGGATCAATTCATGGCATCTCAGCTGCAACTTGATTGAAAATTTGAGCAATCAGCTGGTGATTTTGTGAAATTGGTGTTTCAGAAGTGATCTAAGTGTTTGATCAGCTCATATGTGATGTATATGAGGTGTGTGAGTGATTGGTTTGATTGGAAAAGCTCTCAAACTCAAAGCCCGATAGCTACCTTTCTAAGAAAGGCATTTTTGCCAAGAGAAAGAGATTTTGAGGAAAGCATCTGTTAGATGGCTTTGGTGTACTCAAACTGATCACAATTGAGCTCTATTTATAGTAGAGCAAGTTTGTTTTGCAAGGAATAGTGAATGGCAGCTGGTAAGTAGGTTTGGCCAATGTTGTCCAATGGAAATGCAAGTCTCCTCTAGCCATTGACTAGAGGTTAGGGCACAGAGCTTTGGTTCCCTTGGTCTTGGATAAGTCTTGACTGATTTCAGATGAGAATGGCTCAGTCCATGCCACCTTGATGCTTCCATTGAATGCTTCAATCCAAATTTGGAGTCTTGTCCCTATTTTGGCCATTCTAGGTTCAACATGCTATTTCTTGTTCCATGGACTTTGCAGGCTTGGCTCAGTGATTGTCCCCTTTAGATTCAATCCTCAGATGTGTCCAAGTGGATAGGAGCATTTGAATTTGGCTGATTTTGGCAAATCGAGCCAAAATGCAAAATCTGCCCTGCCTTTGACAGATTTCATCAAGGCAACTTGACAATGTCATATCTCATGGTGTAAGTTGAATTTGGCAATGTTCTTGGCCATTTTGGAAAGCCCTTACATGATACAACAACTGTTTGAACATGTTTGATTTTGATCTCTTCTGATTCCAAGTGAAAAATCCCTCTACATTTGGCAAAAAGTGAAGCAAAATCTGACTTAGTGAAATTTTCACTAAGTGTTGGAACAAAGTGTGATTTCTTGATTTTGATCACGCCATAACTCAAAATCCTTAATGAATTAGAGTTAGGTCTAGGTGATGTTTTTGTAGAGGGTAATGAGGGCTACAAATCCATCTTTGGATGAAAAAAATTGGCCTTGTGGTTTAGGAGTTATGGTCCTCCAAAGTTGGTGCATTAGTGGTACTTTTTCCATAACTTAGAAAAATTTCTAAGTTTTATGGTTACCCCTTTTACAAGTTATCCCACTTTCTTTGATTTTTCTTGATGAATGATGATTCAAATCATACAATAACATAATTTTAGGGTTAAAAATCCATTTTGGTGAAAAATCTCAAAAAGTCAAAGTTGACTTTTGTGCACAGTTGACTTTTTATTAGATGAATTCCAAACTGTGCAATTCTTCAGGAAATCATGTCCTTGACCTAAATCAAACTTGATGGACATGTTCCATGGGTGTCATAGGGTATATTGAGGCATGTCCTAGGGTTTGGGAGCATGTCCTGGTCAAAAGTCAAAGTTACAGTTGACTTTCCTCGCGAAACCCTAATTGTGGTGCAGATGAAATTGAGACTTGTTGCTCAAGCTTCTTGGATTAATCCATTGTTCTAAATGGATCAATATAGTTCATTAGAGACCCTCAAATCATGTCTTGAGGTCTTGGCTCATTATTTGCATTAAAAGTCAACTTACGGGTGAATTAGGTCAAGAAACCCTAATTCCTGATTTTTGATGTATGCATCCCCTGAGGCAAAATTGACTTGATGAATGGGTCCATGGGGTTACATGGAGTACATTAGGTTGTGTTTTGGATCTTTGGCTTGTGTCCAGATTAAATTTTTCATCTGGAGGCCCTGGTCGACCAAAACCCTAATTTGGTGATACTGGCGATCTTGAGACTTGATCCACCTAGAAGGGAGCAGCCTTGTGCTTAATCCTTAAAGTGGGAGTCCTTTTTGATCCTTTGTGTATGTTTGAGAGGTTAGACAAGTTGAAGATCAAGTCATTCCTTGACTGATCCTTTGTCTAAGGCTCTGAGAGGACTTAAAACCCTAATTTTGATTGTAGTGAATGCTCAACAACCCTTGAGGCATTTGATGAGGCATGATGATTCATCCATATTGTGATGATGATTTGCACAATGATGGGAAACTTTAGTGGTCAAAATTTGGGGTATTACAACCTCATAGTCAATAGGACCTTCTCTTGACCTTATAGTCATAGAGCAATCTACCACCTTTGGCCTCATAGTCATAGGTAGCTCTTGGCCTCATAGTCATTAGCAACATCTTCAACCTTTGGCCTCATAGTCATAGGTAGCTCTTGGCCTCATAGTCATTAGCAACATCTTTAACCTTTGGCCTCATAGTCATAGGTAGCTCTTGGCCTCATAGTCATTAGCAACATCTTCAACCTTTGGCCTCATAGTCATAGGTAGCTCTTGGCCTCATAGTCATTAGCAACATCTTAAACCTAGACCTCATAGTCATAGGTAACCCTTGACCTCATAGTCATAAGAAAACTTTGGCCTCATAGTCATAGACAACTCATTACCATCTTGACCTCATAGTCATCTTACCATCTTGACCTCCTAGTCATAGGATCCCCCCTCTTGACCTCATAGTCATAGAGTCATCTTACCTTTGACCTCATAGTCATAAACAAAACTTTGACTTTATAGTCATAGCCCTCTCCATTGGCCTCATAGCCACCTTCCAACATTGACCTCATAGTCACAAAGTCTCTCTATTGACCTCATAGTCATAGATAGCTCATCATCACCTTGGCCTCATAGCCATCTAGCCTTTGACCTCATAGTCATTAACAACATCAATATCTTACCCTTAGCAAGCAAACATAATATAACACAAGCAAAACAAGAGGTTCCCGTAGAGTACCACGGATATTAAGGGTGTTAATACCTTCCCTTAGTATAACCAACCCCCGAACCTTAGATCTCCCCCCTTTAGGTTTTTTTAACGATCTTGAACCTTTTCTTTGGATAAATCAAAGTCGGTTGTAAAAGAAAATGATGCAAATTAATTAATAATTTGTTATCCGATTTTCACCGCAACACCGGTGGATTGGAAACATCATAGTACAATCCAGGCAAAAATTAGGGATAATGGCAAGTAACTATGTTCAACAGGGGAAAGTCCCTCAGCAGCAGCAGTTACACCATCCATCGGAGGAAAACTCCAATCAAGGTCATCTTCGACAGAAGCTCAGGATGCCCCGAATTCAAAGTTGGTAGAAGGATAGTGGTCGTTATGTTTCAACGTAGCCCTTTTCCCTGTAAATTACCATTTTCAAACTTTGTAAATACTCAATGGAATCACGCTTTTGGCTGATCTCTATCTTATTAATAAAATTTGAGCCCTTGTGCTTTTATTTGTAATTCTTATTTGTTTTAGCTTTACAGAACGACATTTTAATATGATCAACGATTCTT
This sequence comes from Lathyrus tuberosus, assembly GCA_022829125.1. NCBI lineage: Eukaryota > Viridiplantae > Streptophyta > Magnoliopsida > Fabales > Fabaceae > Lathyrus > Lathyrus tuberosus. The sequence goes on along the minus strand of JALAZF010000141.1, from coordinate 5,531,046 downwards.
GAAATAAAACAAAAATGAATTTACTTGTTAAAACTTTTTCTGCTTTTAAAATAAAGATGGCAATTTCTTTTGACTGTTGAACATCAGAAGAACCTCGGTCGCTTCTCCAGAAGTAAGCGAACTTCAAAGTGCAGAATCAAAGTACTCCTTCTAACCCAGTACGCCTGAATGATGGGATCAACTGTGTCAAAGACATTGTTTCGTCTAACACGCCTTCGGCTGAGTTCTTATCTCCTAAGCCCGACCAACGGTAGCTCCCCAACAGGGACTATCTCTCCTAAGCAAGGTGGAATTGCTATTTTGAACCGACGATATTTTTACACGCCCCGCGATGGCCGAGTATCCAGTCGTGTTCACCTGTCAGTTTGTATGTCGCGTCAGTTTTGTCAGCATGAACATACACACATCATGCATTATTTGATTTGTATTCACATTTCATATTGCATCGCTATCACTCTAGTCGGTCTTGTCCCCTAGTGATAAAAGTCCTCTCAATTGAGTTGTCAGCCCTTTCCTCGTCAGGAAATGTTACATCTGAACAATCTCTCTCCTCCAGCTATTTCTAAATTGAAGATAGGTCCTGGGCCACTTTGATAACTTGGACCTCTGAAAAACCAGAGAACCTTCAGTCAGCATCACTCTTCGCCATTGAAGATGATATTTTTGCTTTCCCGGATTAAGAAAAATCCATAGGGAAAGCCTCGTAATCAGAGATTCGGCAGCACGCCAGTTTCGCTCCGAAAAGATCGCTGATGAAAAGGTCATCGACACCTCAAAATTGGACCCCATCATATGGAATTTCTCCGGGAAGATCCCGAGAAAAGTATGATGTAAGATCCCAAGCGACAACAGTCTCCCAAGAGACCTGGTTTCCCCCAGTAGACACAAATGACGTCTCCAAACAGAGAAGTTTGTGCAACTCTACAACTCAGACGATTGGGTTCCCCAGCAAGTCTGACATCGAAACTTTTTCGTCAAATGGCATCTCCCCAAGAAAATTCGGCAAGAAGTTTGAGGAGAACCGCTACAAATAGCGTCCCTTGTCAATAAGATTTATTGACAAAAGAAACTGAGACCAGTTCCTTGGTAGGAAACCAGGATCGAGGGGAAGTTTACATCGGAAAAACTAAGACCAGTTCCTTGGTAGGAAACCAGGATCGAGGGGAAGTTTACATCAGAAACTAAGACCAGTTCCTTGGTAGGAAACCAGGATCGAGGGGAAGTTTAAATCAGAAACTAAGACCAGTTCCTTGGTAGGAAACCAGGATCGAGGGGAAGTTTACATCAGAAACTGAGACCAGTTCCTTGGCTGAAGACCAGGATCGAGGGGAAGTTTACCTTTTCTAAGCATCATTGCTTATCAAAAGAAGATGAATGCACAGGCTGCCATTCATAGCCATCAAAATTTCGGGTATTCCAATATTTAATCCTCTTGCACCCCGAATGCCCGAATACTTTCGTCATTCACACCTTCGGGTCCAAGAAGATTAAATAGGGGCATCTGTCATACCCCAAATTTTGACCACTAAGATTTCCCATCATTGTGAGAATCATCATCCCAATATGGAGGAACCATCATACTTCATCAGTCTCCCCAAAGATGGGTGAACACTTACTACAGTCAAAATTAGGGTTTCAAGCCCTCTCAGAGTTCTTAGACAAAAGATCAATCAAGAAATGACATGATTTTCAACTTGTCTAACCTCTCAAACATTCACAATGGATCAAAAGGACTCCCACTTCAAGGATTAAGCACAAGGTTGCTCCCTTCTAGGTGGATCAAGTCTCAAGATCGCCAGTGTCACCAAATTAGGGTTTTGGTCGACCAGGGCCTCCAGATGAAACTTTTCATCTGGGCACGAGCCAAAGATCCAAAACACAACCTAATATACTCCATGGAACCTCATGGACCCAATCATCAAGTCAATTTTGCCTCAGGGGATGAATACATCAAAAATTGGGAATTAGGGTTTCTTGACCTAATTCACCCCTAAGTTGACTTTTAGGGCAAATCATGAGCCAAGACCTCAAGAGAGGGTTTGAGGGTCTCTAATATACCATATTGATCCATTTGGGACAATGGGTTAATCCAAGAAGTTTGAGCAACAAGTCTCAATTTCATCTGCACCACAATTAGGGTTTTAAGGAAAAAGTCAACTGTAACTTTGACTTTTGACCAGGACATGCTCCCAAACCCTAGGACATGCCTCAATACACCCTATGATATTCATGAAACATGTCCATCAAGTTTGATTTAGGTCAAGGACATGATTTCCTAAAGAATTGCACAGTTTGGAATTCATCTGATAAAAAGTCAACTGTGCACAAAAGTCAACTTTGACTTTTTGAGATTTTTCACCAAAATGGATTTTTAACCCTAAAATGATGTTAATGTATGATTTGAATCATCATTCATCAAGAAAAATCAAGAAAAGTGGGATAACTTGTAAAAGGGGTAACCATAAAGACTTAGAAAATTTTCTAAGTTAAAAATAAAGTGACAAGGGTACCAACTTTGGAGGGTCATAACTCCTAAACCACAAGGCCATTTTTTCCCATCCAAAGATGGATTTGTAGCCCTCATTACCCTCTACAAAAACTTCAACTAGACCTAAGTCTAATTCATTAAGGATTTTGAGTTATGGAGTGATCAAAATGGCTGAAAAATGAAAATGTAACTTTTTCCAACACTTAGTGAAATTTTCACTAAGTCCAAATTTGTCTTCATTTTTTTCCAAATGTAGGGGGATTTTTCACTTGGATTCAAAAGAGATCAAAACCAAACATGTTCAAACAGTTGTTGTATCATGTAAGGGCTTTCCAAAATGGCCAAGAACATTGCCAAATTCCATTTGGGCTATGAGATATGACATTGGCAAGTTGCCTTGTTGAAATCTGTCAAGGCAAGGCAGAATTTGCATTTTTGCTCGATTTGCCAAAATTGTGCAAATCCAAACACTCCTATCCACTTGGACACATCTGAGGATTGAATCTAAAGGGGACAATCACTGAGCCAAGCCTCCAAAGTCCATGGAACAAGAAATAGCATGTTGAACCTAGAATGGCCAAAATAGGGACAAGACTCCAAGTTTGGATTGAAGCATTCAATGGAAGCATCAAGGTGGCATGGACTGAGCCATTCTCATCTGAAATCAGTCAAGACTTATCCAAGACCAAGGGGACCAAAGCTCTGTGCCCTAACCTCTAGTCAATGGCTAGAGGAGACTTGGATTTTCATTTGTCAACATTGGCCAAACCTACTTAGCAGTTGCCATTCACTATTCCTTGCAAAACAAACTTGCTCTACTATAAATAGAGCTCAATTGTGTTTAGTTTAAGTACACCAAAGGCCTACAACACTTGCCTTTCTCAAAATCTCTTTCCCTTGGCAAAAATGCCTTTCTTAGCAAGGTAGCTATCGGTTTTGGAGCTAGAGGGCAATTCCACTCAAACCAATCACTCACACACCTCACATACATCACATATGAGCTGATCAAACACTTAAACAACAACTGGAACACTGATTTCTTAGAATCACCAGTCAATTGCTCAAGGTTTTAACTAAAATACAGCTGAGATGCCATGAAGTGATCCAGCCAATTTCAATCAAGTCCAAGCATTCAAACACAATCCATAGGGTGTAGGGAAGCTGTTCAGGTCATCACCACTCATCTGTAACACCTCCAAATCAAAAATCACATTGCACTTGCTGTCACGGCCTAGAGGTAAGCATATACTTGGTCATCTCTCAATCTATGCATATTTCCTCGCACAATAATTTGGCCATATGTTCATAATCATGCATAGAATGTTTCCCCTCAATTAATTGCATTGTTTGAATCGTGTATCAAAAATCCTAGCCTTCATGCAGAAATTAGGGTTCTTGAGGATTCTTCGTGATTTCTTGTTATATGTTTAATTTAAATGAAATTAAATGTCATAGACATGATCGTGAGGTTGAGACGAGGATAATGATATGTGGATTACATGATATGATTAAGTATTCAGTGAGATTGGAGAGAAAATACAAATCTGAGAATCCCAGAACACGCGCGTGTTCTTGGTGTGTTCTTGGCGCTATTTTTAGAAATTTGAATATTTGAATTTTGTGATTTTATTTAATTGATTCAAAAATTAATTTCTCTCTGAGTTTTAATGATTTTGAGTTGATTCCTTTTTTAATAGTTCACAAAAATGTTAAAATATTTTATTTTATCAAAAAATCCCAAAAATATTATTTATTTCATATAATTGATATTTTTGCAAAGAATTTATATTTTAATTGTTTTTGACATTTTAAATATTTTTTCCATGTTGATTTTGCAACTTTTAATGCTTTCTAATTATTTTGTAGGTCAATACTTAATTTTTGAAACATTAATCCAAGATCACAATTTTTTTTTCATATGTTAAACAATTTTGATCATTTTAATTGAATTTTTATTCAATTAAATACATTTTTGAAAACAAATTTGGGTTTTTGGATTAATTCAACCCTCATAAATCATTTTTAAAACATTTGGGCCTCTAATAGAGTGTAAGACCCAATCCTTTTTTGACCAAATCCTTTTGGGCCTCAATGTATTGTATAAGTCCCGATACCGTCAAAAATAAACGGCGCGATCGTCACCTTTTCAAAATAACCCTTGGGCCTCTCCTTGAGCTATAAGACCCATTCAAAACTCTTAGGCCTCTAATAGAGTGTAAGACCTAATCCCCTTTTAACCAAAATCATTTGGGTCTCACTTATTGTATAAGTCCCTCTGCGTTAAAAGAAAACCTCGGCGCGATCGCCATTTTAAACGGGAAAACCAACTGGGCTTACCCTCATGTTATAAGACCCATCTCTTTTTCTTTAAAACTTTTTGGGCCTCTTGAGAGAGTGTAAGACCCATCCCTTTATACATAAGACCATTTTGGGCCACAGTCACTTGTATAAGTCCCTCTGTACAAATTCAAATAGTGCGCTCACTGATAAAACCCTGGGCCTCTCCTTGAGCTGTAAGCCCCAAATCTTTCATTTTCAAAACACTTTCTCCTTTGATTTTGATTATACTGTTGTTTTTCAATCTTTCTTTGTTGAACAACTAACCAAACAGCATGGAAGCTCTACAACCGAGTAAGTGATTATTGCTTTCATTTACCGCTTTCATATACATATAACTGTATTGTGCGGCTGTTTCACTATAAGTCTTCTTTCATAAACTCATATCGACTGTGTAATAATAGTATAGATATTTAGAGTTTCCCCGGCAACTACGTCTAGAACTAGGTGACGCCATTTCGTTTATTCGTAGAAATAGACAACTAGATCCCCCAATAGGATCACCAGATACAGTCTTCTCTTCGGCTGTCCTCATTAGGAATTGTCAAGAAACTCTACTCCCAGAGATGAATGTATTCTCCGTGAATGGTATCTTTGAGTTTCTTCCAAATTATCGAACTTTCCTGACTTTGATCTATTCTCGGTGAATAGCATTGCCTTGAATTTCTCGGGGTTTGGGGACCCATCGACTTTCTAAAAGCAATCGGCCTCCTCTTGGGTATCGTACAAGGACCCACAGGCTTCCTAAAAGCAACCCCGCCTCCTCTTGGGCTTAGTACAAGGACCCCTCGGCTTCTTAAAAGTATTCACAACCTCCTCTTAGGCTTCGTATAATGATCTCTTCCTCCGGGAATGATAGCCTTCTCTTGGGCTTAGTACAAGGACCCGTCGGCTTCTTAAGTTTCCAGCCTCCTCTTGGGCTTCGTACAAATTGTCCCGACGACCTCCTAGAGGTATAGGAACAGAAATTAGTCATCTGCATAGAACAGTCCTTTCATAGAGTCTACTACTGTTTCTCAAAGCATAGTACAAAAGATAAAACTCTAGACTTGGACAGTCTAATCTCCTTGAGTCTTCAAGACATTCTCAAGTGACCCCTTCAAAACTAGGAAGGAAACCCGTAGACTCGGACAGTCTCAATACCCTTCAGATTTCTCACTTCCTTAAAGAATAGTAATAACCCGGATCCTCGAATCAAATCCCTGAGTACAATGTTGCTCATATAAGAACTGATTTTCTATTTAAAATCAGTATACTGGACCTGTCACTTAACTGAACAGTCACCATAGCCTCCTCTTAGGCTTTGTATAATGATCCTTCTCCAGTGAAGTTAGCCTCTCTCTTGGGCTTTATACAATGATTCTCCCCAGCGGAGTCAAACAACGTTTAGCCTCTCTCTCGGGCTTTGTACGAGACACATAAGAGACTCCCTCGTTGAGTCAATAACCCCTTTCGCCTCCATCTCGGGCTTTATACGAGATACAAAAAGGTTCTTATTGAGCCAAACAAATGTTAGCCTCCATATCGGACTTCGTACGAGATACAAAAACTCTCTTGTTGAGTCAAATAGCCTCCATCTCGGGCTTTATACGAGATACCAAAAGATTCCCTCGTTGAGTCAAAACCTTTTAGCCTCTCTCTCGGGCTTTGTACGAGACACATAATAGCCTCCTCTTAGGCTTTGTATAAGAAAACCACAGGTTGATCCAATCAACCTTTTAGCATCAAAGTTGTGCCTCGTTCATAGTACACAAACATCAACAACTCCTTCCCCTTCATCTAATCGCTGTAAGCAGCAAGCCTCTGGATCATCTACATCCATGCCACTGTCCCTCTTTTAGCATGAGAAATTCCTAAGGAAAGATAGCATTGCTCTACACTGAGTTAAAGTCTTCTCCTTCAGGTTAGAACTCCCCTATAAAGGAAATTATGGCATTGCTAGGATCCGCGTATCCCAGTTAAAGTAATCCTCCCTTTATAACCAGTCACCCAACAGTCGTGACAAACAGACCCCCCTTTAGAGATGACAAATTCTCTCTAAAGTTGAGACCTTTTAGCTTCACATCTTGGGCTTTGAACAAGATACAAACCACCTTTCGCTTCACGTCTTGGGCTTTGAACAAGACACAAAAACACCCATTTCCTCCCATAGAATAGGAGGAACTACGAACGCTCTGATTTCCCTATTTCGGTAAACGGGAATATGTAGGCATAAGATTGAAAGAAAAATCTTAGCGAGCACAATCAACAAAAAAAACAAATCCCATACTCTCACATTCAAAAGCATCAGTCCTAACATCCTAATCCTTGTTCCCCGCCAGAAACCTTCTACCAAGATAAAAAGAAAGAAAACAGTATTGGCGAAAATACAAATAACCAGTACAAAGGCCCCCCCATATTGATCGCATCCGTAACTTAACAGACCGTTGTTTAAAATCAGTATGCAAAGCAGGGTTAATTGGAGACATCTATTTCCCTTCCTTCATCAGCTCACAATAGGATAAAAAATGAATCGACCTGTAGTTAAAGCTCAACCGCAGAGAGCGACCAGCGCTTAAGAACCGCGTCCAAAATCGCTCGCGCTACATGGATGAGTTTTAAAATTTCATCGTTATTTTTCACAGGCTCAGTGTTGCTCGATTGACCAACTTGCTGGTTAGGAACTTCAGTTTGAGGTTCCTTTTCTTTTACAGGCTCTCCAACTCCTCTGTTGAAGATTTGACCACTTCGGGTGACTCGACTGACATCAGCAATGTTGACAATGGATGGCAGTGGAACTTCTTTTCCATCTTATATTATAGTTGCATCGTACTTATACGGAATAGCTTTCTTTGACCCGTATGGCACTGGGCCTGGCAAGTAGATGACCAAAGGGGTTACTTGGGTCTTTCGACTGTCATAAGTAATCTCAATCGGTTCCAGCTTGGGAATGTTGGAAATTTTTCTAGTGTCGAAAGGGATCTCCAAGTGCTTTGGCTTGTTGAGCAGAGGAATTACAGTGAAAACATCCTCGTTAATTCCATAATTAACAGGCTCTCTTTTATTGAAAATTGTGACAGTTCTTTTGTCCAATAGTTCTTAAATCTCATTCTGGACAAGGAGGCAACCATGTACCATATTGATTGACTGAGAATTTAGGCATAGTTGGGTTTCCCCTTGGTCTACTTGATTCTGGAGAGTTGCTCACACGATGTATCACCCTTGGCTATTTTCTGAACATATTCGGCAACGTTCATAATTGGAGGTGGCACATGGCCGTATCCACTCTATATGCAGTGCATTTTTACCAAATCCGTTTCCAGCAAACGGATGTCACAGCACTGGTGTCTATCTGGATTTCTATTGGTTATACTAGCTCGATATGTGTTTTCATCCTGGTAGATTGGGAGCCACCAATGGTCCAACAGATGTTGAAGAGTTCTTTGTACAAGTGCACAACCTTGATCATTTTCAGAGCAATCTTTGCAGTCCTGATAATTATGTGCTGACAGATAACCAAGTCGGACTTGCTTGGCATGTAATTCTACCAAGCTGGTGTTCATTAAACGAATGTCAAAAATCTGGATCATGTTGACCTGGTTATTATCACTTCCATGGTAGTCTTGGATCCATCCTAGATCCATTTGACACTGGAGGGCATCTTGTACAAAAGAACATCCTTGATTGTCTTTTGAGCAAATCGGGCAAGCATTGTAGTAGTGCAACGGTAAATTGTGATACTGACTTTGTCTTGAGTGCATTGCCACTACATTGACATTCATTGCGTGGATGTCATGATTCTGAAAAATTCCTGGACGTCCATATACCATATTTATTCCATAAATCCTGTGATCTTGGATCCATCCTAGATCCATCTGCTCTTGAAGAGTTGCTTGTACAATGATGCACTCTTGATTGTTCTTGGAACAAATGTCGCACTGATGATAGTTGTGAGATGGCACATGGCTATACCCGTTTTTCCTTCAATGCATTTTTACCATATTTGTTCCTAGTAGGCGTACATTGTGAATTTGATAACTGCTGCCAGGTCCTTTATCTATCAAGTTTACTGAAGCTTTTCATGTTGTGGCAACGGGTTCGTTTGAACATTTAGATTCGTATCTTTGAAGGATAAAACTCCGTTTTTTACGAGCCTTTGCGCATCAGATTTGAAGCTGAGGCAGTTCTCAATGCTATGCCCCAGTCCTCCTTGATGATAAGGGCAAGATTGATCAGCTTTGAACCAATAAGGGGGATTGTCCGGCACTGTGAGAAAAGTCCTGGTTTGAACGTGCCCCTTTTCTAGCAAAAGTGGGAATAGTTTAGCATATAACATTGGTATGGGGTCAAATCCTGGCGATCGGGAAAAATGACTATTGTTATTGTATTGTGGGCGAGCCTGCTGAAGAGGTTGTTGCTGCCTTTGCTAATACGGTTATTGATTTGGCTATCTTTGAGCAACTTGCGGTTGATATGTCGGGATCGGCGCTGGGTCGATAACAGGAGATACCGTTGCTACCTATCAAGGTTGGTATCTTCGCCTTTGCTTACCCAGCGAGATATTACTGGTATCTTGTTCTTTCTTCTTTTAGAAAGCACTCCCGTATCTCTTACTACTAAATGGTTTTGTGTCCTTAACTAATCGACCCTCTCGGACTGCTTCCTCAAGGCGTACCCCCATGTTTACCATCTCGGTAAAGTCATTAGGCGCACTGGCGACCATTCGGTCATAATAAAATGAGCTTAATGTTTCCAAGAAGATTTTCTTCATTTCTTTCTTCTCAAGAGGAGGACAAATCTGGGCGGCGATTTTGCGCCATCTTTGAGCATACTCCTTGAAGGTTTCTTTATGTTTTTGGGACATAGCTCTGAGTTGATCTCTATCGGGTGCCATATCCAAATTGTACGTGTACTACTGAACAAAGGCTGCCCCAAGATCTCTGAAGGTACTGATCTTTATATGGTTTAATCCCATGTACCATTTGAGCGTGACACCGGTTAAATTGTCTTGAAAGTAGTGGATCAATAGCTGTTAGTTTTCTGTCTGGGTAGACATCTTTCGGGCGTACATTACCAAGTGACTTTTAGGGCAAAAGTTGCCTTTTTACTTCTCAAAGTCGGGAACCTTAAACTTGTGCGGTGTTTTGACGTTATGGACCAAATAGAGGTCAGCGACATCTTTGCCAAACAAGTCCTGTCTGCGAATGGCATGCAGTTCATTATGCATTTCCAAGAACCATTCTTGGAATTCATTCATTCTTTCGTATACTTCTTCATCCTTGCCAAGGGTGGCATGAAGGATTTGTTCCTCTGGGATAATATGTATCACATGTTGTGGTATAGACATTACTGCGGTAACTCTTGGCGCTTTAGTGACCTAAAGTCTGTAACCTTCAGGTACATGAGTCTCTGTCGTATCCCTTGCATCTTCGTTCACCTGAAGTTTGTAACCTTCAGGCCTGGAGGTTCCGGTTGTGGCTCCCAGGTCTTCAGTGACCGGTGGTATATATCCCTTAGGTATATAATTGAAAGGCATGCCCCAGGGAAAACCTTTAGGCATATTGTACTGAGGAAGACTGACGGGTATCTCAGATGTTGGCGTAGACACAATTTCTGAAATTGTAGTCCTTTGAGGTGGTTGTTCCTGAGCTGCTGCCAGGGATTCAATCATGTTGTTGAGTCTTTCCAGACTTTCCTTCAGAGTGTTAACTTCCTCTCTTAGCTCTCTGTTTTCCTCCTCGAGATCGTCCATTTTATTTTGCCGATTGGCCCGAGTATTGTACGAATGAGACTGCTTGACTCTAAAGTGAGACACATGTGTGAGACTTTATGACAAAGATGTGTAATGCGAGAATGATGAATGATATGCAAATAATGAGAATGATCTTTTTGTTTTGGTTTAAAAATAACTTTTAACAATTGTGTTGTAAATATCATACAACGGTGGAAACTTTTTATTGAATTCAAAGGAGTACAATATCTTACAAGGAAAAGTACATTATTTTACAAAGTGCAGGAAGGAAAACTAGGTCTATGAGTCCTAAGGAATCTCTGACAAAGGTCCAGAAGCTGGCTGCTAACTCCCTTTTCGCTTCTTTGATCGGACCTCCTCAACCGTTGTCGGGTCGATGATCCTTTGCCAAGTGAAAGGAGAGAGTAGACTCCTCTGTTCCTCTTACCTTTCTACCGCATGTTGCTCTAGTATTTCAATCAAAGCATCTTTCTCCTTTAGTAACTCTTGAATCTTTGTGCACTCCAAGTTGACAATCTGATACTTATTTCTCCAAGAGTTCTTTTCACGTTGAGTTTTGTTAAAAGCGACCTGCAGGTTCTCTGTGTCATTCATGAAGTAGAGGATAAAATCTTTTAAGGGAAATACTTCTTGACGAGGGTAAGGCATTTTTAACTTGATGGCTCTAGTTTGTACCCATTGGAGATAAGGTTCCACGGAGATATAGTTTGGTTTTCCCAGAGACTCTCTTCATTTCTTATGAACATGATGCCAGACATGCACAATTTCTTCCTTGAGTGCTCTGTCATTTTTTCCTTCCTTGAAGAAAAGACCTTCCAGATGAATGTTGTAAGGTATATCCTTTATCGGGTATCCAAGCTGACAGTGATAATTGATCCCCCCTTTAGTACCAATGAGGGGTACATTGGGGAAACTTCCACATTTGTTAATGATTTTATCCCGTCATAGACTCGATTGTACCAATCTATGTCGGAATGGGTGAGAGACATAATTTTTTGCACCATCGCATACCACTTTTGAGATCCCAAAAAGCGGCAGATTTGGGTAAGTGGGAAATAAACCATTTTTAGAGTAATGGTACACAACATGTAATCATCCCTCCGCTGTACAAGTTCCTTAAATGCACTTAGTGGTAAGCATCTGCCAGCAAAGTTGGGACTGGGTTCCCAATTAAGAATATCTTGATAGCGTTTATGTTGATGAAATTGTCAATGTTAGGGAAAAGGAGTAATCCATAAGTGAGTAAAACAAAGTTATCCTCAAAAGTAACTATGTTTCCTATGCTGGCAAAGTATAAGGCTTTTTCTAATAGAAACCTAGCTGGTAGACCTTGAATTCCTCCCTTATTGGTCATGTGAGTTTTGATATCTGATATTTCCAAAGAGGTGACTCTTCCAATGATTTGATCTTTAGGAATTTCTTCCAGCCCAGAGAATGGATCCTTACCAGTGATGGGTAAATCAATCAAATGAGAGTATTCTTCCAATGTTGGTGTGAGCTGATAATCTGGAAATGTGAAGCAATGGTACACCGGATCATAGAACTGAACCAATGTAGATAGGACTCCTTCCACCATGTTGACCTTTAAAAGGGATAAGAGTCCCCCATACTTAGCTCTGAAAGCTTCTGGATTAGTAATCAACCTTCCCAATCTTCTCAGGTCTTCAAGTTTTGGATTTCTGAAGGTGTACTTCTGAGTTTTTCTTCTACCAAAATCCATAACGCGAGTTCTGTTATTTGCAACACCCTGTTGTTTTTAGTCCTTTTGAAATTTTTTTGAATTTTTTTTTTTTTGAAAGTTTTTGATGGATGCATGAATGCATGAATGTAACAAACACAAATATATGAAAACATGGGTTTAAGGGTTTATCGTCACGAGCATGAAGCCACGGGTCTACCCATCCCAAAGGTATGTACTAGGGTTTTTTTTGTACCCGTAGAACGGGTTCTAACAAGGTTCCCAAAATCATTGACCCCTCTTAAGAATATTACCAGCAAACTGACTTACTCATGAGAGCTGTAATATCCTCAAGATGTATCTCATTCGAGTGTAGTATCGCGTATCGACTATTCCCAATAGTCACCGCAGTATGTCCTAAAATGGCCGAACGGTTAATTGTTTACTAATCCTCAGTTTCACGGGTGCCCAGTGGAAAAAGTAATGTTTTCACGACTTGCTCGCTTAACATGAGTAATTCAAAAAGGGTACCTCTACTGATTTGGTGGACTTTCAAGTTAGGTTGGTCGGGATTCACTCCCTATAAGCCTTCTTGAGTCTGCCACCTCCTATCTTAAAATGTGCTCTCAAGCCCACTGAGGACTTTTTGACTCACCGCATGTGTATTAATCACATTCCCAAATAACAGTAAATTAACAAGTATGGCAAATAAGCAGATAATATGATGGAAAACAGTAAATGATATCAAATGCATAAAACACAATATGTTTCTCAAATGTGTGTAGTTATATTTGTAGCATTTGAGTTTTGAGTGAGTTATTAATATAGTGTATAAAATCCTATATTCTATTTAAAATTATATGGATTTGATCTCACTCAAAAGATGGTAAATCTTTTATATGACCATCATATTCTTTCATGTGACATTATCTAAATAATGATATATTCTATTTACGCGCAGAAAATGTGGCTAAAATGATGTTATATTATACAATAACTTCTCTGTATAGTTTTGCATTAAATAGTATCCCATTGTTCAATCAGAGTATTTAATATTAGTAGGCTATAATAAATCCCTATCTTATTTGATCAGTGCGGGTGCATGTGTACACAATTATATAATCTAAAAAATTTTAGATTATTATTCTCATAGTGTCATATATTCTTACGCGTACTATAAATATGATATATTCTAAAAAGACCTCAAAATATAAAATAATTCTAAGAAGTCTTATTCTATTATACTAAGATATATATTATTCTCTTAATCTCATGAAACATCATAACTTGATGTTTAGGTCAATATTGAAAAGACACAATAATTCTTTTGTATGCAATAATATTGTGTTATTCTATCTTCAATAGTCCACATTTGTCAGGTCATAATTTGAAAGTACAAGTAAATATCAATACTCTTATCGAGTATGATATTGAGTTATGAACGTACTTATGATTAAATGTAATTACTCTCGTACTAGAATATCCCTATATGTAATTACTATTCTTAGACCTATGTGGATATTCTATGACCTTTAATTTGAAAACTCATTAGTAAAATCACTGACCACATGCTTATACACATGAGTAAGTCTTATGATATTTTGGGTTAGTGGGAGTTTATCAATAGCATTTTCATAGCTTGGGCCATTCTTTATAACATATTTTTCTTAACTTAAATATGTTACTTTTAATTCATCATTCTTTATATAAAATGTGAGTCTTTAATATGTATGATTTTTTTCCCTATCAGATACAATTTCTACAATGTTGAAGCTTACTTTTCTTTTGATTGATTAGTGTTTTGACCATATTTTGCAATCTAATGTTAAAGTTTTTAATAATTAATTATTGTCATCCAAGTGAGAGATTGTTAGATTAATTATTTAATTAATCAAATATGAATTGACATAATCAATTATTAATTAATTATATTATGGTCAATTATAAATAAACACTAATTATTGATTAATTATTTAATTGGACTTTGTGTCTGAATGGACCGTGATGGGTTGGACCATTCAGTTAAGTCCAATGAGAGGTATTTGCCCTCAGTCGTTTAGTTATTTAAGAGTTATCCCATTAAACGATTTACATATTCTGAAACCCTAGACGGCAATGAGGGTAGTAATCCTCTCATACTCTCTCCGATAATAATCTCTCCAATTTTACAAGGTACTTCGTTCACGATTTAATCCTATTATCAAATATATGTTATAATTTGTATCTATCATTATAAAATTAAATATGTCACGTCATTATTTTAATCAATGATAAATACTTTTATGATGACAACAATGAAGATGATTTAATTTCTCAACACATTTGATGTTGTGTAATGTAAATTAATAGAGAACGAACCATTGCTTTGACGAAGTTAAGGGTAATAAAACAAGTTCTACGTGTTAAAGCATGGTATTGATGAATTACGAGATAGATGCAATTTGAAAATCATGTTTGATCTAAGTTGCATTTCAAATATAACTTAAATTTCAGATTATTATTTTCTAAATCACTTTAAATAAATGCATGTTCAATGAAGGGAGTGAAACAAACAATCTACATATATTATAATAAACTCAACAACAATATATACATCAACGAAACGAAATCAACATAAATTTTATTGAAAAGATTCATGAAATGATCTGAAGTTGATCACCTTTGTGTTGTCATGAAGAAAAAGTACAAGGCGGATGAAGCTTCCAAAATTAATTCATACTTCTTGTACTATTTCTCCATAGCAAAACAAAACATTTATGAACCAAACCCATAATATGAGTTCTATTAAAGCAGATTTTGAAATATTAACATCTTTCAGAATGTTAACCCATTTTGAAAACATAAACTAGCATTAATATCGTAACATAACAAGCAACAACAACCAGCAGTACATGGTTAATCCAATTAGGAAGTAAATCATGCCACAATAAAAAGCGGCATGTTAACATAAATAAGTAGTACACTATAACATAACAAGCAACAACAATCACAACATAACTAGTATTAACATTGTAACATAACTGGCAACAACAACCAGCAGCATGTTAATAACAACTAAGAACGACTACCCACAACAAATCAAAACCTTGTTAACAACAACAACTAACAACAAATCACGAAAACATAACAAGATCTTCAATCTTCATGCCTAGTTGATCCCACTATTCATGTTGAGAGAAGGATCTGAAATTGGAACATACAACAACAACAACATACAATAACATAAAACAACAATAACAACATATAACAAAAAATCATAAACTCTCGAACAAGGAAGAAGAAGAATACCTTTATTTATGAAGCGAGAGCTAATGAAGAAGAAGAGACAAAATGTGTGCTAGAGTTTTGTTGTGTTAGTGTAGCTCTGGTTTTGTGACGCGACCACTACTGCTTTTAGTGCTACTTTCTGATTTCTATATTTATCCTATGAAGCTTAAAAGGAAGGGGAAAATATCTTAAACTAACCCTGCATGCAAATGTTTTCCTTTACAAATGCGAAGAGATATGGAATCGGGGGTTGGTTATACAAGGGGAAGCTATTAACACCTGGGGTATCTATAGTAATCTATAGCAACCTTTATTTGCATATGTTTCTACTGTTGAATTGCTCAGTTTGCTTAAATCCATTTGCTGTTTAATAGGGAAAGTTTCTCCTTTGTGAAGGCTGAGGAAATTTTTTTCTTGTTTTAGGGTTTTCTATTGTTTTTGGGAAGGTAATTGACCTAAGATTTTTTATTAGTGTGTAACACCCTAAACCCCCGCGACAAATAATAACAAAATATCAGAGTAAAAATAACACACATAGATTTAGGATGCTACTTTCAACTATTCAACTTCTCATGCATACTAAAAGTAATACATCAACATCGAAATTAAAGCATAGTATTTAAACATTTCTACAGCAGCGGAAATCCAACGAAATCTGAAACATGTTCAACCACACATAACATCATCAAATAAAAGAGTAATAACACATAACAAGGTAAAGGACTCTAAGCGTCCCGACAACCCGGTGTTACAATCAGAGCAGACGCGACTCGATGACATAAAAGAGAAGACCTCGTCTTCGCTAACTCCAACTCCGAACTACTCCTGCGTATCTGCACGTTACCCACGTGGAGGTAACATTCAAACAGAAGGGGTGAGATTCTCAAAATCACATAAGAAAAGCATAATATACGTATGAAAGAACATAACTCTTATACGGATTACCCTAACAACACAACATCCACACAAATACGACAACATCAACACAACACAAATGTCCATACAGGCATACAATTTTATGCATCACAACACGACACAATGCAATGCAATGAGACCTACGTCTCTACTCAATGCATGTGGTACCAATTTGACCCCTGTTTCATGGTCATACAGCTCATCCAAACAACAACTATGGTTAGACAAACAGCTCATCCAAACACAACGCCGACAAGGACTGACACAAACTGACACGGACTGGCTCTGATACCACTTAATGCAACACCCCCTTCTACACCCCCAAGCTAATAAAGCAATAACAAATAATCAGAGTATAATTAACAATTCACGGCATAGACGAGAGTGTCACATCAAAAGAAATTAAAATCACGCAATAACCTGCTCACATAGATATGCAACAATTCAGGTAGCACATAACAAAGGAACTTAGTTCATAACACCCATAATTCAGATACAGAATAAAAGCGGAAAATCTGTAATTGAAACTCATATATATATACATATCATAAAAAGTTTGTCTGTCATATACAACATCATACATGTACAATCCAAAAGACATATATACGTAATACAAATAATCACATAACAATCTCCCTGACTACCCGGTGCTATATATCAGAGCCGACCGACAAAAGAATGAAGACCTAAGCTTCACAAAAAGACCTCCAGCAATCTAATCTGCAATGCCTCATAGAGCATTTAAAACAGCAGAAGGGTGAGAAACACAATCATAATATAATTGCATATAATTATATATAGTACAAAAACACACATATAAAACATTCTCACCACAGATTATATCAGAATTCAAACATAAACAACCCAAAGTATATTTCATATATCCATCACCATGGCATATCAACCATGCACACTACAAATATCACCAACATATATACATATATCAACTCATCAATTTCATCCATAATTCCACACACAATCAATCCATTCATGATTTATGCAAATGCACAGAGACCGACACAACGACTCTATGCAATGCACATGCGGTACCATCCATCCATCAATCTCATCACTAGTTCACTCAGGAACTATTGGAATCATCGCTTGTTACTGAGGACCACTCATGTAACACCCCTTCGGGCAAACGATGTTCCCCGTCACTTTCGGTCCTCTTTGTATAAGGCTCACGACGTTTATGGATCGCTTTCGGTCCTCTTTGTATAAGGCTCACGATCCGATCGCTTTCGGTCCTCTTTGTATAAGGCTCACGATCGTCTATAATCATCGCTTTCAGTCCTCTTTATATAAGGAATACGATGTTATAGCGGATTCCCTCTGGAATCGATTCGTCGCTCACACCCACTAGGGCACACGACATCACCAATATGCATATCATGATGCTTGACATACAATGACTCATGACATTCAAATGCACACATATATGCAACCACCTCAATCAACAATAATCATGCTTTGCAGTTCAAGCCCAAAACAATGCATTTATTTGCCATACGACCACAAACCATCATCACAACATTTATCACATGCATTTCCATCACACAACAGCACACAAGTCATGCAACATTCATATCAACAGCATATTGCATAATACACATCAACTACACACACTTACAATGGTACAAGTTAACAAAACGATACCATTCCAATTCCTGACATAATTAAATCGGCCACTAGTCTCAAAACCAATAATATAAGAAATAACATGTCAAAAGCTTCCCAACGCACCAAACCGCTCCTCAAACCGGCTTACGGATCAAAAGTTATAAAGAAAACAAATTGGGAAAAGCTGTCACATTCGCATTGTGAAGCTCCTAGCGAGTCCTTCGCTTCTTCATTCGCAGTGCGAATGTCCCAGCGAACCAAGTCAGAAAGGAAAATAGCCTAAAAATTTCCTAACGTTTGCAGTGCGAACGCCCAGCGAATCTTCGCTTCCCCCTTCGCAGTTGTAGCGAGCGATTTTGGACGTGGTTCTTAAGCACTGGTCGCTCTCTGCGGTTTGAGCTTTAAACTACAGGTCGATTCATTTTTTATCCTATTGTGAGCTGATGAAGGAAGGGAAATAGATGTCTCCAATTAACCCTGCTTTGCATACTGAGTTTAAACAGCGGTCTGTTAGGTTACGGATGCTATCAATGTGGGGGGCCTTTGTACTGGTTATTTGTATTTTCGCCAATACGGGTTTCTTTCTAGGACTTGACAGAAGGTTTCTGGCGGGGAACAAGGATTAGGATGTTAGGACTGATGCTTCTGAATTACTGCTTTTGATTGATGGAGATATGGGATTTGGGGTTTTTGTTTAGTGTGCTCGCTAAGATCTTTTCTTTCAATCTTATGCCTACGTATTCCCGTTTACCGAAACAGGGAAATCAGAGCATTCGTAGTTCCTCCTATTCTATGGAAGGAAATGGTTGTTTTGGTGTCTTGTTCAAAGCCCAAGACGTGAAGCGAAAGGTGTTTGTATCTTGTACAAAGCCCAAGATGTGAAGTTGAAGTCCCAACTTTAGAGAGAATTTGTCATCTCTAAAGAGGGGGTTGTATGTCACAACTGTTTTATAAAGGAGAATTACTTTAACCAGGATTTGTGAATCCGGCAATGCCATAATTTCCTTTATAGGGGGTTTTAACCTGAAGGAGAAGACTTTAACTCAGTGTAGAGCAATGCTATCTTTCCTTAGGAATTGCTCATGCAAAAAGAGGGACAGTGGCATGGATATAGATGATCCAGAGGCTTGCCGCTTACAGCGATTAGATGAAGAAGAAGGAGTTGTTGATGTTTGTGTACTGTGAACGAGGCACAACTTTGATACTAAAAGGTTAATTGGATTAACCAGTGGTTTTCTTATACAATGCCTAAGAGGAGGCTATTATGTGTCTCGTACAAAGCCTGAGAGAGAGGCTAAAAGTTTTTGACTCGACAATGGAGTCTTTTGGTATCTCGTATAAAGCCCGAGATGGAGGCTATTGTTTATTTGGCTCAATAAGAACCTTTTTATATCACGTATAAAGCCCGAGATGGAGGCGAAAGGGGGATTGACTCAACGAGGGAGTCTCTTTATGTGTCTCGTACAAAGCCCGAGAAAGAGGCTAAACGTTGTTTGACTCCGCTGGGGAGAATCATTGTACAAAGCCCAAGAGAGAGGCTAGGGTGACTGTTTCAGTTGAGTGACAGGTCCAGTACACTGATTTTAAAGAGAAAATCAGTTTTAATATGAGCAACACTGTACTCAGGGATTTGATTCGAGGGTCAGGGGGGAAATCCAAAGGGTATTGAGACTGTCCGAGTCTGCGGGTTTCCTTCCTATTTAACGAAGGGGTTACTTGAGAATGTCTTTGAGACTCAAGGAAGTTAGACTGTCCAAGTCTAGAGTTTCATCTTTTGGTACTATGCTTTGAGAAACAGTAGTAGACTCTATGAAAGGACTGTTTTATGAGAATGACTAGGTTCTGTTCCTATACCTCTAGGAGGTCGTCGGGATAATTTGTACGAAGCCCAAGAGGAGGCTGGAAACTTTTAAGAAGCTGACGGGTCCTTGTACTAAGCCCAAGAGAAGGCTATCATTTACGGAGGAAGAGATCATTATACGAAGCCTAAGAGGAGGCTGTGAATACTTCTAAGAAGCCGTAGGGTCCTTGTACTAAGCCCAAGAGGAGGCATGGTTGCTTTTAGGAAGCCCGTGGGTCCTTGTACGATGCCCAAGAGGAGGCCGATTACTTTTAAGAAGCCGATGGGTCCCCAAACCCCGAGAAATTCAAGGTAATGCTATTCACCGAGAATAGATCAAAGTCAGGAAAGTTCGAGAATTTGGAAGAAACTCAAAGATGCCATTCACGGAGAATACATTCATCTTGGGGAGTAGAGCTTCTTGACAATTCCTAATGAGGACAGCCTGAGAGAAGACTGTGTCTGGTGATCCTATTGGGGGATCTAGTTGTCTATTTCTACGAATAAACGAAACGGCGTCACCTAGTTCTAGACGTAGTTGCCGGGGAAACTCTAAATATCTATACTATTATTACACAGTTGATATGAGTTTATGAAAGAAGACTTACAGTGAAACAGCCCCACAATACAGTTTATATGTATATGAAAGCGGTAAATGAAAGCGATAACCACTTACTCGGTTGTAGAGCTTCCATGCTGTTTGGTTAGTTGTTCAACAAAGAAAGATTGAAAACAACAGTATATTCAGAATCAAAGGAGGAAGTGCTTTGAAAAAGAAAGATTTGGGGCTTACAGCTCAAGGAGAGACCCAGGGTTTTATCAGTGAGCGCACTGTTTGAATTTGTACAGAGGGACTTATACAAGTGACTGAGGCCAAAAATGTTTTCTGTACAAAGGGATGGGTCTTACACTCTAATAGAGGCCCATGAGGTTTAAAGAAAAAGAGTGGGGCTTATAACACGAGGGTATGCCCAATTGATTTTTCCGTTAAAATGGCGATCGCGCCGAGGTTTTCTTTTAACGCAGAGGGACTTAGACAATAAGTGATGCCCAAATGATTTTGGTTAAAAGGGGATTGGGTCTTACACTCTAATAGAGGCTCAAAGTGTTTTTGAATGGGTCTTATAGCTCAAGGAGAGGCCTAGGGTTATTTTTCAAAATGCGATGATCGTGCCGTTTATTTGAAAATGTACAGAGGGACTTATACAACGAATGAGGCCCAAAATATTTTTGTACAAGTGGGTTGGGTCTTACACTCTCTCAAGAGGCCCAAAATGTTTTGAAAATGATTTATGAGGGTTGAATTAATCCAAAAACCCTAATTTGTTTTCAACAATGTATTTAATTGAATAAAAATTCAATTAAAAATGATCAAAATTGTTTAACATGTGAAAAACACATTGTGATTTTGGATTAATGCTTCAAAAATTAAGTATTGACCTACAAAATAATTAGAAAGCATTAAAAGTTGCAAAATCAATGTAGAAAAAATATTTAAAATGTCAAAAACAATTAAAATATTAATTCTTTGTAAAAATATCAATTATATGAAATAAATAATATTTTTGGGATTTTTTGATAAAATAAGATATTTTAACATTTTTGTGAATTATTAAAAAAAGAATCAACTCAAAATCATTAAAACTTAGAGAGAAATTAATTTTTGAATCAATTAAATAAAATCACAAAATTCAAATATTTGAATTATTCAAAAATGGCGCCAAGAACACACCAAGAAAACGCGCGTGTTCTGAGTTTGGCTGATTTGCATTTTCCATCCAATCTCACTGAATACGTAATCATATCATGTAATCCACATATCATTATGCTCGTCTCAACCTCACGATCATGTCTATAACACTTAATTTCATTTAAATTAAACATAAAACATGAAATCACGAAGAAACCTCAAGAACCCTAATTTTTGCATGAAGGCTAGGATTTTTGATACACGATTTAAACAATGCAATTAATTGAGGGGAAACATTCCATGCATGATTATGAACATATGGCCAAATTATTGTGCGAGGAAATATGCATAGATTGAGAGATGACCAAGTATATGCTTACCTCCAAGTCGTGACAGCAAGTGCAATGTGATTTTTGATTTGGAGGTGTTACAGATGAGTGGTGATGATCTGAACAGCTTCCCTACACCCTATAGAGTGTGTTTGAATGCTTGGACTTGATTGAAATTGGCTGGATCACTTCGTGGCATCTCAGCTACAACTTGATTGAAAATTTGAGCAACCAGCTGTTGATTTTGTGAAATTGGTGTTTCAGAAGTGATCTAAGTGTTTGATCAGCTTATATGTGATGTATGTGAGGTGTGTGAGTGATTGGTTTGATTGGAAAAGCTCTCAAACTCAAAACCCGATAGCTACCTTGCTAAGAAAGGCATTTTTGCCAAGAGAAAGAGATTTTGAGGAAAGCATCTGTTAGATGGCTTTGGTGTACTCAAATTGATCACAATTGAGCTCTATTTATAGTAGAGCAAGTTTGTTTTGCAAGGAATAGTGAATGGCAGCTGGTAAGTAGGTTTGGCCAATGTTGTCCAATGGAAATGCAAGTCTCCTCTAGCCATTGACTAGAGGTTAGGGCACAGAGCTTTGGTTCCCTTGGTCTTGGATAAGTCTTGACTGATTTCAGATGAGAATGGCTCAGTCTATGCCACCTTGATGCTTCTATTGAATGCTTCAATCCAAATTTGGAGTCTTGTCCCTATTTTGGCCATTCTAGGTTCAACATGCTATTTCTTGTTCCAAAGACTTTGGAGGCTTGGCTCAGTGATTGTCCCCTTTAGATTCAATCCTCTGAGGTGTCCAAGTGGATAGGAGCATTTGAATTTGACTGATTTTGCCAAATCGAGCAAAGTTGCAAATTCTGCCTTGCCTTTGACAGAATTCAACAAGGCAACTTGATAATGTCATATCTCATGGTGTAAGTTGAATTTGGCAATGTTCTTGGCCATTTTGGAAAGCCCTTACATGATACAACAACTGTTTGAACATGTTTGATTTTGATCTCTTCTGATTCCAAGTGAAAAATCCCTCTACATTTGGCAAAAAGTGAAGCAAAATCTGACTTAGTGAAATTTTCACTAAGTGTTAGAACAAAGTGTGATTTCTTGATTTTGATCACTCCATAACTCAAAATCCTTAATGAATTGGACTTAGGTCTAGTTGAAGTTTTTGTAGAGGGTAATGAGGGCTACAAATCCATCTTTGGATGAAAAAAATTTGCCTTGTGGTTTAGGAGTTATGGTCCTCCAAAGTTGGTGCATTAGTGGTACTTTTTCCATAACTTAGAAAAATTTCTAAGTTTTATGGTTACCCCTTTTACAAGTTATCCCATTTTCTTTGATTTTTCTTGATGAATGATGATTCAAATCATACATTAACATCATTTTAGGGTTAAAAATCCATTTTGGTGAAAAATCTCAAAAAGTCAAAGTTGACTTTTGTGCACAGTTGATTTTTTACCAGATGAATTCCAAACTGTGCAATTCTTCAGGAAATCATATCCTTGACCTAAATCAAACTTGATGGACATGTTCCAAGGGTGTCATAGGGTATATTGGGGCATGTCCTAGGGTTTGGGAGCATGTCCTGGTCAAAAGTCAAAGTTGCAGTTGACTTTTTCCTTAAAACCCTAATTGTGGTGCAGATGAAATTGAGACTTGTTGCTCAAACTTATTGGATTAATCCATTGTTCCAAATGGATCAATATAGTTCATTAGAGACCCTCAAACCCTCTCTTGAGGTCTTGGCTCATGGTTTGTCCCAAAAGTCAACTTAGGGGTGAATTAGGTCAAGAAACCCTAATTCCTTATTTTTGATGTATGCTTCGCCTGAGGCAAAATTGACTTGATGAATGGGTCCATGAGGTTCCATGGAGTACATTAGGTTGTGTTTTGGATCTTTGGCTTGTGCCCAGATGAAAATTTTCATCTGGAGGCCCTGGTCGACCAAAACCCTAATTTGGTGATACTGACGATCTTGAGACTTGATCCACCTAGAAGGGGGCAGCCTTGTGCTTAATCCTTAAAGTGGGAGTACTTTTTGATCCTTTTGTGGATATTTGAGAGGTTAGACAAGTTGAAGATCAAGTCATTCCTTGACTGATCCTTTGTCTAAGGCTCTGAGAGGGCTTAAAACCCTAATTTTGATTGTAGTGAATGCTCAACAACCCTTGAGGCATTTGATGAGGCATGATGATTCATCCATATTGTGATGATGATTTGCACAATGATGGGAAATCTAAGTGGTCAAAATTTGTGGTATGACAGCAGTGCGAGTCTCCCAGCGAACAGTGGCAGAAAGAAAACAACACAAAACAACCCAAAGTTCGCAGTGCGAGTCTCTGGCGAATGCTCGCCCTCACATTCGCAGTGCGAATAGCCAGCGAATGCTCGCTTTCCTTTCGCTAGGGGATTCAAAGTGCGAACCTGCGAATGCAGCAAAACCCATCAGCGCTGTTACATAACCCAAAACCTTATTTTCACCACCAAAACCCTTCCAAACTAACACATAGCAATCAAAACATAATCTAATCATGGTAACTAGTATTCTACAACATTTACACAAATTTCCAACCGCGGAAACATCGATTTCTACTCGTTTATCTCATTTCGACCTATATCTAAAACCAATAAAACTTCCACACAGACATACATAATCATACACAAACATAGTATAATCGAGTTTCGCACCCTTACCCGATTAAATCGCATTTGAAAAGTCGGTTGAATCGGTTCCTAGATTTTCCAAGTTTTCTCTCTTTTCTTCTCTTCTTTCTTTCTTCCTCTTTTTCTTCTTCTCTTTTTCTTTGCTTTCTATTTTCTCTCTTTCTATTTCTATTCATATGAAAAATATTATATCTACCCAGACAAAAGACCAAAATACCCCTACACTCAAATATCTCGCAAACGTTCCCAAAACGCGATAAAATATAATCTCGATGAAAAATAACATATTTCCAAATAAAAGTAAAAAATAAAATAATATAATAATAAAATAATCAAAACGACTCAATTAAATAAAAATAACTAAAACTGGGGCGTTACACATGTGTACACAATTATATAATCTGAAAAATTTTAGATTATTATTCTCATAGTGTCATATATTCTTATGCGTACTATAAATATGATATATTCTAAAAAGACCTCAAAATATAAAATAATTCTAATAAGTCTTATTTTATTATACTGAGATATATATTATTCTCTTAATCTCATGAAACGTCATAACTTGATGTTTATGTCAATATTGAAAAGACACAATAATTCTTTTGTATGCAATAATATTGTGTTATTCTATCTTCAATAGTCCACATTTGTCAGATCATAATTTGAAAGTACAAGTAAATATCAATACTCTTATCGAGTATGATATTGAGTTATGAAGGTACTTATGATTAAATGTAATTACTCTCGTACTAGAATATCCCTATATGTAATTACTATTCTTAGACCTATGTGGATATTCTATGACCTTTAATTTGAAAACGCATTAGTAAAATCACTGACCACATGCTTATACACATGAGTAAGTCTTATGATATTTTGGGTTAGTGGGAGTTTATCAATAGCATTTTCATATGCTTGGGCCATTCTTTATAACATATTTTTCTTAACTTAAATATGTTACTTTTAATTCATCATTCTTTATATAAAATGTGAGTCTTTAACATGTATGATTTTTTTCCCTATCAGATACAATTTCTACAATGTTGAAGCTTACTTTTCTTTTGATTGATTAGTGTTTTGACCATATTTTGCAATCTAATGTTAAAGTTTTTATTAATTAATTATTGTCATCCAAGTGAGAGATTGTTAGATTAATTATTTAATTAATCAAATATGAATTGACATAATCAATTATTAATTAATTATATTATGGTCAATTATAAATAAACACTAATTATTGATTAATTATTTAATTGGACTTTGTGTCTGAATGGACCATGATGGGTTGGACCATTCAGTTAAGTCCAATGAGAGGTATTTGCCCTCAGTAGTTTAGTTATTTAAGCGTTATCCCATTAAACGATTTACATATTCTGAAACCCTAGACGGCAATGAGGGTAGTAATCCTCTCATACTCTCTCCGATAATAATCTCTCCAATTTTACAAGGTACTTCGTTCACGATTTAATCCTATTATCAGATATATGTTATAATTTGTATCTATCATTATAAAATTAAATCTGTCACGTCATTATTTTAATCAATGATAAAGACTTTTATGATGACAACAATGAAGATGATTTAATTTCTCAACACATTTGATGTTTTGTAATGTAAATTAATAGAGAACGAACCATTGCTTTGACGAAGTTAAGGGTAATAAAACAAGTTCTACGTGTTAAAGCATGGTATTGATGAATTACGAGATAGATGCAATTTGAAAATCATGTTTGATCTAAGTTGCATTTCAAATATAACTTAAATTTCAGATTATTATTTTCTAAATCACTTTAAATAAATGCATGTTCAATGAAGGGAGTGAAACAAACAATCTACATATATTATAATAAACTAAACAACAATATATACATCAATGAAACGAAAACAACATAAATTCTATTGAAAAGATTCATGAAATGATCTGAAGTTGGTCACCTTTGTGTTGTCATGAAGAAAAAGTACAAGGCGGATGAAGCTTCCAAAATTAATTCATACTTCTTGTACTATTTCTCCATAGAAAAACAAAACATTTATGAACCAAACCCATAATATGAGTTCTATTAAAGCAGATTTTGAAATATTAACAGCTTTCAGAATGTTAACCCATTTTGAAAACATAAACTAGCATTAATATCGTAACATAACAAGCAACAACAACCAGCAGTACATTGTTAATCCAATTAGGAAGTAAATCATGCCACAACAAAAACGGCATGTTAACATAAATAAATAGTACACTATAACATAACAAGCAACAACAATCACAACATAACTAGTATTAACATTGTAACATAACTGGCAACAACAACCAGCAGTACATTGTTAACCTAAAAAGGAAGTAAATCATGTCACTATAAAAAGCAGCATGTTAATAACAACTAACAACAACTACCCACAACAAATTAAAAACTTGTTAACAACAACAACTAACAAAAAATCACGAAAACATAACAAGGTCTTCAATCTTCATGCCTAGTTGATCCCACTATTCATGTTGAGAGAAGGATCTGAAATTGGAACATACAACAACAACAACATACAATAACATAAAACAACAATAACAACATATAACAAAAAATCATAAACTCTCGAACAAGGAAGAAGAAGAATACCTTTATTTATGAAGCGAGAGCTAATGAAGAAGAAGAGACAAAATGTGTGCTAGAGTTTTGTTGTGATAGTGTAGCTCTTGTTTTGTGACGCGACCACTACTGCCTTTAGTGCTACTTTCTGTTTACTATATTTATCCTATGAAGCTTAAAAGGAAGGGGAAAATATCTTAAACTAACCCTGCATGCAAATGTTTTCCCTTACAAATGTGAAGAGATATGGAATCGGGGGTTGGTTATACAAGGGGAAGCTATTAACACCAGGGGTATCTATAGTAATCTATAGGAACCTTTATTTGCATATGTTTCTACTGTTGAATTGCTCAGTTTGCTTAAATCCATTTGCTGTTTAATAGGGAAAGTTTCTCCTTTGTGAAGGCTGAGGAAATGTTTTTCTTGTTTTAGGGTTTTCTATTGTTTTTAGGAAGGTACTTGACCTAAGATTTTTGATTAGTGTGTAACACCCTAAACCCCCGCGACAATTAATAACAAAATATCAGAGTAAAAATAACACACATAGATTTAGGATGCTACTTTCAACTATTCAACTTCTCATGCATACTAAAAGTAATACATCAACATCGAAATTAAAGCATAGTATTTAAACATTTCTACAGCAGCGGAAATCCAACGAAATCTGAAACATGTTCAACCATACATAACATCATCAAATAAAAGAGTAATAACACATAACAAGGTAAAGGACTCTAAGCGTCCCGATAACCCGGTGTTACAATCAGAGCAGACACAACTCGATGACATAAAAGAGAAGACCTCGTCTTCGCTAACTCCAACTTCGAACTACTCCTGCGTATCTGCATGTTACCCACGTGGAGGTAACATTCGAACAGAAGGGGTGAGATTCTCAAAATCACATAAGAAAAGCATAATATACGTACGAAAGAACATAATTCTTATACGGCTCACCCTAACAACACAACATCCACACAAATACGACAACATCAACACAACACGAATGTCCATACAGGCATACAATTTTATGCATCACAACACGACACAATGCAATGCAATGAGACCTACGACTCGACTCAATGCATGTGGTACCAATTCGACCCCTGTTTCATGGTTATAATCCCTGTCGAGATTTCATAATAGTCGCTCACACCCCACATGGGCACACGACATCCGTGATTGCTCACACCCCACATGGGCACACGATCACCCGTAATCGCTCACACCCCACATGGGCACACGATTACCTCGACAAACAACATCAACACCAACACGATTGTATTTCAAAGAATCCGGATAAGACGTTCACACCCCACATGGGCACACAGCTTATCACACAACTTATGCAACATGTTATGCACTCAACCACGACATCATACTACATCATAAGAAACCACTATTGCATTTACAAGTTATTCCACAACACAACATGCCATAACTAATCAACAACATCATCATACAACATCATAAGCAACAACCATTATATTTAGACGGTATGCCACAATAACTCAACAACAACATCATGCAACATCATAAGCCACAACTATTGCACTCAACAACAACTTACAACAACGACGTAAGGCATATGACTAGCATATCACCAATACATTACCTCACGACTACCCAACATACAGCATATACCTGCTCAAACATGCAAACATTGCAATCCACAACAACGACACACATTTGCACAACCGAATTCCAAATTTCACGGTTCAACACGTCAAAACATACACGGAAACACATACAATGTGTCGAATAGTTGGAATTCTGTCACTGAAAATAATTTTAACAGAAAGTACAGAAAACCACCTTTCCAACGATTTGAACGACGCCTCAAACGGACTTACGGATCAAAAGTTATGATCGAAACCGTATTTGGACACAAAGTTGCCTGGCTGCGACGGGGCATCACATCACTCGCCATTGCCCTGCAGAATGCAGACTTCTGCATTTTTCAGCGTTGGAGGCCTTCCGGACCTCCGATTTCGATTCCGTAAAAACTCCCAAACTCAGAATTCGAAATCCTACCTCATACCTCAATTATAAGAAACCTAAAATACATATTTGTAGAGCCTCCCATCATTCATACATCATAAAATCATC
Source organism: Lathyrus tuberosus (assembly GCA_022829125.1). Taxonomy (NCBI): domain Eukaryota; kingdom Viridiplantae; phylum Streptophyta; class Magnoliopsida; order Fabales; family Fabaceae; genus Lathyrus; species Lathyrus tuberosus. Next base: position 5,501,789 of record JALAZF010000141.1, on the reverse strand, counting down.
AATCCTTCATGTTTATGTACCAACCCTCAAAACCCAACAATGAAGGAAAGCATATCAACAATCAAAATAGAATTATCATACTCATGGCAAACAAAATTCAACATATCACATCATCAATTCTCATCAATTAGATCACATTCTAACACTACAAACATAACTCAAGCATACACATACAAACACAACAATTCATATAAATACAAATTAACACACATCAACCGATCAATTGTAAAATTTCTTCTTTTCAAACCTCTGACATACAAAACCCCCCAATCTCCCAAATCAACACAACCACCTAGGAATGATCATACAAGTTTATCTACCCTCATACAAAGATTATGCAACCCTTAGAGATTAAAGAATTCCTACCCTTACCTTAGATGAAGATTCTTCCGATGTCTCTAGGCCCTAGCTCTGCCTCTCCCTTTTCCTCAAAGCGGTTCTCCCAAAATGATCGTATCAACCATGACTTCTCATTTCTCTCTAATTCCTTTTTGTCCACTATACCCTTAGGACCCTTAATATGTTTTCCCAACTTCATCCTCACTTATCCTCGCACAATTACCACTTAGCCCTTCCTTTTATTTAAAATAATAATAATAATAATAATATATATCATATAATCATATTATTATTACCAAAATATTGTTAACACATCACATACGTCTAAATACTCTCAGCACCCCCTTAATATCATCAATACCCTACAACACAGGTCACCAGGTATCAAAATATTCCACCAAAATTCACCTAACTCACGAATATCTATAATAACTTAATTAAATAAATACCCTAATTATTTTGGGGCGTTACAACTCTCCCCCACTTAGAATATTTTTGTCCTCGAAAATTCACCCGATACAAATAACTCAGGATACTCCCCACACATCCTGCTCTCCTACTTCTAAGTCATGAAAGGCAACACCATGAGTGACACAAAACAACAACCCACTTCATCAATAACAACCACAAGATGCAATGTCCACACAATGCACTCGACAACCAATTTGAGACACAACGAATAACCGAGTTACGCACACTCATGTTCACTCCTGAACCAGAACACAACACAATCGTTACCATCACCACATGAATAAGAACAGAAAGTTCCACGACACAATATCGTCCTAACCACCTCCACATAACCGGAACACTAACCTCGTAGTCACACAATCATCAAGAAAACAATTCTACGATTTACCAATAGGATAGGTAACTAGTAGTACATGATTAATATTTAGACCTTTCACCAGATCACTTCCATTCCTGTAGGTCAAAATGTTCAACCTTTGAACTGCTACCGTTCACGCACGTATATTCGAACCGCGCTACATCACGCTTCTGTCGCGCACTCTGATTACTCGCAACTATCAAATCCACCAATTTTACATCCAACTTCTGACTCTCTCTAGCATTCACCAGGAATTCATAAATCACCTTTTATATACCAGACCTCTCACTCTACTGCGTCAGCTCACACACCAGATATAAGTCTTTGGACTGCTACTCAATTCTAATTCTCTGACCATCAAAGCAGACATATGAAAAGACTTTCGACTTAACTCATCATGCACGACATTAACTTTAGCAATAGGATAATTCAAGCCAAGGTCATAATTCCTCAGAAATTCCAACCATCCTCATCGTCTCATACGCTATTCCTTTTGACTAACCAGGTATGCTACACTCTTGCGATTACTAAACACTTCGAGTCCAGATCCATAAAAATAATACCTACGGATCCTCAACACAAATTCAAATGCAGCCATTCCCAAATCTCGGGCAGGATAGACCCTTTCATGAATCCTCAATTGTCGTAAATCATAAGCTACGACTTCACCATCTCACATTAGTACACTGTCTAAACTCATCACAGACACATCCAAATACCCCACAAACGGTTTATTAGGATCAGACAGAATCAAAACTGGAGCCGTAGTCAACCTCTACTTCAGCCCTCTAAAACTTTCCTCACAACGAACATCCCTACACAATTAACTTACCCTTCGCAAGTCAACTGAGATAAAATGCTAACTTGGAAGAGTCATCCATAACATGCGGTAATCACACACTGAGTTCGAAAATCCTCTAATCTCCTTAACCAACTTCGGAGCTTTCCCATTGTAGAACCGCATCTACTTTGGATAGATCCACGACAACACTCTTATCTGCAATAACATAACCAAGAACTCATCCTTATCAACAAAAAATCACGCTTTGACAATTTAGCATAAACTTCATCCTTCTTCAATACGTGTAACTCAATTCTCAAATACTCCAAACCGAGTTTCAAAGATTCCTAGTCATATATTCTTGAAAGTGGACACTTATCCTTAAGCACTTTGGAGAGTTATTAATCTGCATAGAAACACACTTATCCACTGGAGTGCCTACCCATCAAACAGTACACAAATCTCATTTATGTCAATCAGTAGAATAACCTCCCTATCAACAACATACCGTTTAGTATAGGTTCAACACTCTACAATGATAGAGATGCAAGAGTAATACTACTACAATCATAACATACGCAACCGTCGAAATTCATTCGGAGTTCAAAACAATTTATCCAAAACTGGCTTAACAACCTCTGGTTCTGGTTACCACATTCCATATCAATTCTTCTTACGGGGTTTCGACCCACTCAATGTTTCCGTTGGCACGAGATTTCCAACCCATAACAAAGTAATACCATCAAGGAACTTCAAATCATCTGTGATTCATCACAATTCAAACTCAAACTATCTAGCATACAACTGTGGGTTTCCATACTACTCACCAATTAACACGCGACCTCAAGCTATCATCCATTTCTCTGCTAATAATACCGAAGCTCTCCAAGGCGACACCCTTGGTCTCACAAATCGTCTTTCTAATAAATCTTTTAACTGCTATTTCATTTCTACTAATTTTAACGCCAAGATCATGTATGATGACATAGAATATGGTACCAGGGACAAGATCAACAGAGAATTCCACCTATATCTTTAGCGGCACGTCCGATATGTCATCCAAAACACGTCTAGAACTCACGCACAACTGGCAGTTTATCGTTGCGACTTTACTGCTACTCTCCAGAATACCATCAACGCAACATGGCAACATATGAGCATCATCTCTTGAGAGTTTTTCTACTTACTTAGAAGGCATAACCTTAACTCTTCACTTTTGTCAAAGTTAAGTTCACTCTTTACTCTCTAAGAGGCAACTATCCACAATACCAGATCATTTCCTCTCGGAGACATTCCAACTTACCGACGTACAAAACCTCAAATCTGTCTCATCTTCAGATATATAAGAATATGCATCGGCTCATCAACACCATCGGTAACTACTTTGCTTAACTCCAAACAATTCATTGAACACACTATCTAAGCTGACAAGATACGTCTATTCCATCCCGCATGATCCCGTCTACTATCAACAAGAGATTAAGGGTGATCAATTCCTCAATTTATCAATAGAAAGCCGACCATCATGATGGGGCATAAACCATCTTTACCAAACTATAATAGTGTTCCTTGCATCTTGTGCACAAGCTATCTAAGGCACAATCCTTAGTTGACATAAGCATTCTTTCTGTATTTCCTTCTGTTTCAGAAACAGCACACTCTCACAACTCCTACATCCTTGAAATCAGCAGCACACTACCTTACTTATCCAAACAATTGGTAAGCACAGGGTTTAGCTTCTACCAATGTGTCTCAAGAGTAACATCATCTATTTCCAATTGAAGATAAAAGGTTCCCATCCTTAGGAAACACGTCACGATACTCCATACGTCGCTGGCCAACCTCTAGCCAAACATCGCCTCCTCCCTCACAAGGAAGCGAACAGCGAGGACACATGTCCGTCTTCCCTCGAGGGTCACACCATTCTCAAACAGGTGAACAATCTAACACTGCACTCCCTCATGTTGTAACATGATATCAGATCTCTTCAACAACAGGAACAACATTGTCCCAATCAACAATCGCACTCTTGCAATCAACGACACACTAAGCCAACACTCCACACCTGAAGCATCTTGGAGAAACACAAGCTTCTCCCCCACTTGTCTCACTCTCATCCTGCAGACAAGGGATTAGAAAAACAAGAAAGCACTGATAGTGTTTCACACACATATCACGTACTAAGGAACAAATAACATTGACAGTATTCAACTGTCACACCACAACGACTCGACAACTTGGCCGGACATATCGAACTGCTCTGATACCACTTTGTAACACCCTAAACCCCCGCGAAAATTAATAAAAAAATATCAGAGTAAAAATAACACACATAGATTTAGGATTCTACTTTCAACTATTCAACTTCTCATGCATACTAAAAGTAATACATCAACATCGAAATTTAAAACATAGTATTTAAACATTTCTACAGCAGCAGAAATCCAACAAAATCTGAAACATGTTCAACCACACATAACATCATCAAATAAAAGAGTAATAACACATAACAAGGTAAAGGACTCTAAGCGTTCCGACAACCCAGTGTTACAATCAGAGCAGACGCGACTCAATGTCATAAAAGAGAAGACCTCGTCTTCACTAACTCCAACTCCGAACTACTCCTGCGTATCTGCACGTTACCCACGTGGAGGTAACATTCAAACAGAAGGGGTGAGATTCTCAAAATCACATAAGAAAAGCATAATATACGTATGAAAGAACATAATTCTTATACGACTTACCCTAACAACACAACATCCACACAAATACAACAACATCAACACAACACGAATGTCCATACAAGCATACAATTTTATGCATCACAACACGACACAATGCAATGCAATGAGACCTACGACTCGACTCAATACATGTGGTACCAATTCGACCCCTGTTTCATGGTCATAATCCCCGTCGGGATTTCATAATAGTCGCTCACACCCCACATGGGCACACGACATCCGTGATCGCTCACACCCCACATGGGCACACGATCACCCGTAATCGCTCACACCTCACATGGGCACACGATTACCTCAACAAACAACAACAACACCAACGTGATTCTATTTCAAAGAATCTGGATAAGACGCTCACACCCCACATGGGCACACGACTTTTCACACAACTTATGCAACATGCTATGCACTCAACCACGACATCATACCACATCATAAGCAACCACTATTGCATTTACAAGTTATGCCACAACACAACATGCCATAACTAATCAACAACATCATCATATAACATCATAAACAACAACCATTATATTTACACGGTATGCCACAATAACTCAACAACAACATCATGCAACATCATAAGCAACAACTATTGCACTCAACAACAACATACAACAAAGACGTAAGGCATATGACTAGCAGATCACCAATACATTACCTCACAACTGCCCAACATATAGCATATACCTGCTCAAACATGCAAACATTGCAATCCACAACAACGACACACATGCACAACCGAATTCCACATTTCACGGTTCAACACGTCGAAACATACATGGAAACACATACAACGTGTCGAATAGTTAGAATTCTGTCATTGAAAATATTTTTAACAGAAAGTATACAAAACCAGCTTTCCAACGATTCGAACGGCGCCTCAAACGGACTTACGGATCAAAAGTTATGATCGAAACCGTATTTGGACCCAAAGCTGCCTGGCTGCGACGGGGCATCACGACGCTCGCCGTAAGCCTAAAGGCGCTCGCCATTGCCCTGCAGAATGCAGACTTCTGCATTTTTCAGCGTTGGAGGCCTTCCGGACCTCCGATTTCGATTCTGTAAAAACTCCCAAACTCAGAATTCGAAATCCTACCTCATACCTCAATTATAAGCAACCTAAAATACATATTTGTAGAGCCTCCCATCATTCATACATCATAAAATCATCAACCCTTCATGTTTATGTACCAACCCTCAAAACCCAACAATGGAGGAAATCATATCAACAATCAAAATAGAATTATCATACTCATGGTAAACGAAATTCAACATATCACATCATCAATTCTCATCAATTAGATCACATTCTAACACTACAAACATAACTCAAGCATACACATACAACCACAACAATTCATATAAATACAAATTAACACACATCAACCGATCAATTGTACAATTTCCTCTTTTCAAACCTCTGACATACAAAAACCCCCAATCTCCCAAATCAACACAACCACCTAGGAATGATCATACAAGTTTATCTACCCTCATACAAAGATTATACAACCCTTAGAGATTAAAGAATTCCCACCCTTACCTTAGATGAAGATTCTTCCTATGTCTCTTGGCCCTAGCTCTGCCTCTCCCTTTTCCTCAGAGCGGTTCTCCCAAAATGATCGTATCAACATGACTTCTCATTTCTCTCCAATTCCTTTTTGTCCACTATACCCTTAGGACCCTTAATATGTTTTCCCAACTTCGTCCTCACTTATCCTCGCACAATTACCACTTAGCCCTTCCTTTTATTTTAAAAAATAGTAATAATAATAATATATATCATATAATCATATTATTATTACCTAAATATTGTTAACACATCACATACTTCTAAATACTCTCAGCACCCCCTTAACATCATCAATACCCCACAACACAGGTCACCAGGTATCAAAATATTCCACCAAAATTCACCTAACTCACGAATATCTATAATAACTTAATTAAATAAATACCCTAATTATTTTGGGGAGTTACATAGTGCGCTCGCTAAGATTTCACAATCTTATGCCTACGTATTTCCATAAAGAGATTTGCGGAAATCAGAGCATTCGTAGTTCCTCCTATTCTATGGGAGGAAAATGTTTGATGTCTTGTTCAAAGCCCAAGATTGAAGCTAAAAGGGTATTTGTGTCTTGTTTAAAGCCCAAGATTGAAGCTAAAAGAGTATTTGTGTCTTGTTCAAAGCCCAAGATTGAAGCTAAAGGTTTGACTGAAAGAGAATTTGTCATTTCTAAAGAGAGATATCTCACCTATTCATCACAAATATTGAAGGATTAATTTATGAGGGAAGTTTCTTTAACTGGGATGTGTGGAATCCAGCAATGCCACATCTTCCTTTATAGGAGAATTGAAATGTCATGAAGAACAAAGCTTTAACTCAGTGTAGAGCAATGCCACTTTTTCCTTTATGAATCTTTCAGGCTAAGAGAGGGACATTGACTTGGATGTGTAGAATGTAGAGGTTTTCCACTTACATCACTTAGATGAAAGCGAAACTTATATTGTTTGAACAAAGTTATACTGATTTAAAGGATCTTATGGTTTGAACTAGTCTAAACTGAGGATGATTTAAATGCTAAGAGAAACTTAACAAGATATGTACAAGTATATATACAGATAGTATGAACAAGTATATAAACAAATATGAATTGAATTGAGAAAGGTGGTGGGTCTTACTCTCTAGATATAAGCCCAAGTGTATTGTGATTTATTAGATGTTTTCTTCAAGATTGGATTAATGTTTTGGAGAAATTGAAGAAAGTTTTGAAGATGACTTGATCTTAAGTAAGAGAGAAACAAAGGTGTTGCGTCTTACCCTCTATATAGAGGCCCAGATGATAGTTTGTATCTTGTACAAAGCCCGAGATGAATGAGGCTAAAAGATTTTCTATTTACAAAAGGAGGTGTTGGGTCTTACAATTTATCAGAGGCCCAAATGGTTGCTTAAAACAAAGTTTATGTACAAAGGGATGGGACTTACACTCCTAACAGAGGATCAAATGATTTTGTGAAAACAATGATCGCACCGTGATTTTGAAAAGCGCGATGGGACTTATACTATAGCAGAGACCCACAAAGTGGTTTATTTACAAAGAGGGTTGGGTCTTACACTCTAATAGAGGCTCATGAGTGTTGAAATGAAGTTTGAAAGATAGAATCAAAGTAAAACCCTAATTTCATTTTTTAAGATATTTTTCAAAGAAAAATCAATAAAAAATATATAATATATCAAATGAATCCATTAATCATGTTATAAACAATGATTAAGGTTTATGAAAATGATATTTTATCCACATAAATATTTAAAATCATTTTGGTTTAAGAAAAATCAAGAAAAGAAATCATTTTAAAATATTTAAAACAATTTTAAATAATATTTTTAATATATAAAAAATATATCAAATAAAAATTATATTTGTGGATTAAAATAATAAAATGTGTGAATGACAAGTGTGAAAAAAAATCAATAAAAAATAATTAAATTGAAGTGTACAAATAATTATTTTAAAATAATATATAAAATATTAAAAATAATGTGAAAATATGAAGAAAAGTGACAAATTTTGAAAAAAAGCCAAAGGGGGGGGGGGGGGGGGGGTGGTCGAACCCACGCCCTTGCACACACAAACACACTTAACACGCAGGCACAACCACTGGGGTGGTGATACATCCGTGTATCAAACCACACCCAATAATTGATAAGGGTGGAAAGGACATGAGGCCAGACCAAGCCAAAGGCGCCATAACTGGTTCTTGCCCAAGGTTTTCAAGCTTCCAAGAAGGATCATTATCTCTCTCATTTCTCCATGAAATGGGATGAAATAAAAATGAAACCTATCTAGAATTTCATAAGGAATCTAATGGTGGTGTTAGATTTTTCTAAAAGTCCCTACATTTTAAATCCCGATAGTGGTTTCAAATAGGCCATGATTTTGCAAGTTCTATGCTACATGTTTATACATCCAACAAAATCACTTAATTATAGTTCAAACACAACAAATATGATGTATATGACATGTTTATGATCAATGTACATCAAAGCAAAACATTATTTTGGCAAGTTCAAGTTTTGAGGAAACTTACCTCTTGAAGCAAACTGGGATCTTTCAAGATAGTTGTTACAGAAATGTCTTGATGCTTTGTGTAACACCCCAATTTTAGTAATTAATTATTTATATTAATTAATTGAGTGATTTTATGAATTAATTGATTTATGTGATTTATCTAATTTATTTGAATTATTTGATTTAAATGAATTACTTGATTTAGTGAATTTATATGAATGATTTGATTTATATAATTTATCGTGTTTATATAAATTAACTGGTTTATTTAATTTATGTGGATTAATTGATTTAATTGAAATGTGTGATTTATTGAATTATTGAAAATAATTGAATTGTTGGATTTATCTAATTATTTGATTTAATTAGATTATTGGAATTAAGTAAATTATTTAATTTAGTTCTATTGGTGGAATAATATAGTTGCTACACTTTAATTGGGTTTAGTGTGAGGTGTGAATAGTAAGTGGTTGGGTTAGGCTCATTTTGTGTAAGACAAGTTAGGGTTTTAGAGAAACAAAAGTTAGTAAGAAGAGAATTGAGATCAAAAGAGAAAATAGAAGAGAAGAGAAGAAAGAGTAGAAGAGAAGAGGAAGAGTGGAGAAGAAGAGGAATCAAACTTAACTCAAGAAATCATCCAAAAATAATGTAAGGGTGGAGTTTCACTCATTATTGGGGTTATTGAGTGATAATTATTGGGTAGAAATAGGGTTATAGTAAAATCCCCAAAATTTTATTTAAGATTGAAATTATTAGGTTGATATGAAATTCTGAAAATTATTAATTTTTGGGTGTTTAGAATTGATTTTTGGTAATTTTTTAGAGACTCATTAATGATTATGGAATAGAATTGGAAGTGTTGGTATATATATTATAAGTAGTGTATTAATGGCTATGCGCAGTATATTGCTATGCGAAGTATTCCTATGCGCAGTATATTAATGGCTATTAGTCTACTATCTATCTAATACAATTCAATTGCATGAACTTTTAAAATTGTCCTTTTATCTACTATCTATCTAATACAATTCAATTGCATAAACTTTCAAAATTGTTCTTTTACCACAAATTATTTACACTAGCAAAAAGGCATTTTAGTAATCAACTAATACTTACTTTTTTCATTCTCATCTTCTATTACATCATGACAAGTGACATTCATATATCAACTTCCACCAATTAAATCACAATTAAATATTACATACACTCATTCTCTCTCTTAATTCAAATTTCAAATCTCTTTCACATTTTTTTTCTCACACTTTCTTACTTTCATTTTAATTTTTTTTCTCTATTTTTTTATTATCACTAAAAATACTAATAATCTACTATCTACTATCTAATACAATTCAATTGCATGAACTTCCAAAATTGTCCTTTTATCACAAATTATTTACACTACCAAAATGGCATTTTAGTAATAAACTAATACTTACTTTTTTCATTCGCATCTTCTATTACATCATGACAAGTGACATTCATATATCAACTTTCACCAATTAAATCACAATTAAATATTACATACACTCATTCTCTCTCTTAATTCAAATTTCAAATCTCTTTCACATTTTTTTCCCACACTTTCTTACTTTCATTTTAATCTTTTTTCTCTATTTTTTTATTATCACTAAAAATACTAATAATCTACTATCTACTATCTAATACAATTCAATTGCATAAACTTTCAAAATTGTTCTTTTACCACAAATTATTTACACTAGCAAAAAGGCATTTTAGTAATCAACTAATACTTACTTTTTTCATTCTCATCTTCTATTACATCATGACAAGTGACATTCATATATCAACTTCCACCAATTAAATCACAATTAAATATTACATACACTCATTCTCTCTCTTAATTCAAATTTCAAATCTCTTTCACATTTTTTTTCTCACACTTTCTTACTTTCATTTTAATTTTTTTTCTCTATTTTTTTATTATCACTAAAAATACTAATAATCTACTATCTACTATCTAATACAATTCAATTGCATGAACTTCCAAAATTGTCCTTTTATCACAAATTATTTACACTACCAAAATGGCATTTTAGTAATAAACTAATACTTACTTTTTTCATTCGCATCTTCTATTACATCATGACAAGTGACATTCATATATCAACTTTCACCAATTAAATCACAATTAAATATTACATACACTCATTCTCTCTCTTAATTCAAATTTCAAATCTCTTTCACATTTTTTTCCCACACTTTCTTACTTTCATTTTAATCTTTTTTCTCTATTTTTTTATTATCACTAAAAATACTAATAATCTACTATCTACTATCTAATACAATTCAATTGCATAAACTTTCAAAATTGTTCTTTTACCACAAATTATTTACACTAGCAAAAAGGCATTTTAGTAATCAACTAATACTTACTTTTTTCATTCTCATCTTCTATTACATCATGACAAGTGACATTCATATATCAACTTCCACCAATTAAATCACAATTAAATATTACATACACTTTTTCTCTCTCTTCATTCAAATTTCAAATTTCTTTCACATTTTTTTTCTCACACTTTCTTACTTTCATTTTAATTTTTTTCTCTATTTTTTATTATCACTAAAAATACTAATAATCTATTTTTTTAATTTTAATAAAATTAAAAACTTATTTATCTCACGGGTCACTATCAACACAATATTTATTTCATTTTAATCAACCATTATCTTATTTTTAAATATTATTTTTTTTCTTTCTCCATCTTATGATTCTTTTTTTTTCTTTTTATATAATTATTGAATATAATTTAATTTATATGATTATTGTTCATTTTAAAATTAAGTATATCATTTTAAATTTTGCATTTGTATCTAAATACATTTTATATCGCACTAAATAATTCTTTTACCTCATGAGTCATTATCGCATCAAAATTTTCTTTTTTTGTCTTTTTTCAAATCACGAGTCATTTTTTTTAGCATGATTATTTAATACAATTGAGATTATATAATTATTTTTCAATTTACAATCAAATAATTCATTTTAAAGTTACATCTGTATATAAATACATTTTATGTTGTATCAAATAAACTTTCTATTTTACGGGTCACTATAAACACAATACATATTTTATTTTAATCAATAATTATTTAAATTTAAAAGATAAAATCCTTATTATCAAATTTTTTCTTTTCATCTCAAGAATTTTTTTTCTATTTGTATTTTAATATAATTGAATTTATATAATTATTGTTCATTTTATAATTAATAACTAATTTCAAATTTAGACACGTATATAAATATATTTTTTATAATATTTTAAATATACATCTAAATATATTTTATACTGTATCAAATAATTTTACTAGTTTTCTTTAAAGAAGTATAACAGTAAAAAATTTCCTTTCCATCAAAAGTTATGCGCAGGAAATGAGTGGTGGTGATTGTAGTGAGTAGAAACTCATGTAGCACTTTAATTAAATATTGTGTGGCAATGTAAGTAATATATATTGATATATAATATATCACTCTCCCTGTAGTTAGAAGTGCTGCGCATAAGTTAATAGAGGGTAGGAGAATAAATAGTATTGTATAGTTGAACTCCCCTTTCCTTCTTGAACTAGGCGCATGAATTATGTAGTGGCAGCAAATAAGGGATATTATTGTTGAGACATGCCAATCTCCTGTAGCGATGTAATATATATACGGCAAGACATATTCTACTTCCAATTCCTTTAAGTAATATATATACATAAATAATAAATAGTTTTGTATTTAAATATTAATTAATTAATTTGAATAATGATTATTTATTTTAATTACTAGTTATTTATTTAATAATGATTGTTTAAACATTGGTGATTTATTAATTATGGATTATTTATTTAAATATTAATTATTTATTTAGATAATGTTTATTTATTTAAATATTGATTAATATTTATTGAATATTGGATTCGATTATTGGTGATTGATTAATTATGCTATATTTAATCGGTGATTTGTGTTTTTGTGAGTTGTAATTGAATCAAGTCGATACTTGTGTATTAATTGCTAATTGTGGTGTTGAGGTTTAAAGTATGAATACCTTAATTATGAAAATATGTTTGTGTGTGCAATTGTGTAATAATTCAAGTGTGATGAATTATTTGAGATATGCATGATATTAAGATTAGAGAATAATCTTAATTACATATGGTTGTTGATTGCATACACATCATTTGTGTCAAGAGGTAATGCTTGCTAGTTCCGTGGGAGCTAGTGACTTGTCCCAAATCTAGAGCGGGGTTTGAAAGCTTAGAGAACGGATTTTGTGTGTTATTGGTCTAGAGAACGGACCCAGTTTAAGTGTAAAAACCGAAAAATAATAACAAGTGTTGGTACCACATGGCATGAGTTGCATTGAGTCTTGCATCGAGTCACATAGCATATATAATTGTTATATGAAAGTATGTGAATGTATATGACTTGTTGAATTGGAAAGAATTGTGAATGGTATGGTTACTTGAATGATACTTGTTGATGAAACTTGGAAGTATGAGAATGATTAGAATTATGTTTGTGTGCCTTTAAATTAATTATTATCTCATGATTTCAATATTGATGTGAATTCTCACCCTTCTGTTGGAATGATGTTTTGTACGACATCGCTCAGATACTGAGGAGTAGAGTTGCTCGTAGCGCGAGGTAGCCGCTGGAGAAGCTATTTAGTTCTTTATTTATGTTGGGTCGAGTCATGCTCTGGTCATGTAACACTGAGATCGTTTTGGTTTATGTTTTAGAGATACATTATGTACGCTACTTTATGTTTCCATGTTATTTGACTTGTATGAAGTTTGGCCTTTATGCCTAAGTATTGATTATGAATGAGATGAGCATGAAACTTTCTTTATGACAATTATGATTAATTTGAATCCGCTGCTACATGCTAAGTGAAGTTTTTGAAAAGCATGAAATTATTTAAGTGTTAATGAGCATGACATGTGTTGTATGATGTTTTATATTTAAGTGTGAAAGGCATGATTATTTACTCTGATTTATTATATGTTTTCTGTGGGGATTAGAAGGGTGTTACACTTTGGACACCTTCAATATACTTTAAATGATCCTTTTGAATGCTTGGAACCAAAGAAAACCAGCTGAAACAAAATATGGTACCCTTCTTGCAAAAATGGCAAAAGTGACCAAAATGAAACTTCAACCAAATGGAGTTATAGTTGAGAAACTCTTGTTGGAATAGTTTAGGAATGTTATTTAGAGTGTGTTTGGAGTGTTGTTTGGTTTTGAAATGGCAGGATCAAGGCATGGCTTGAAAAATTCAGAAAAGTCAAAATATGAGGTTTTGATGGTTGACTTTTTGATTTTGGTGGTTTGGGATGAAGATAAGGGTCTGGACACCTCCCAGGGATGATTTGTGATGTGTTTGGATCATTGGTTTGAACCAAGAAGCTCTGGCTTTAAAAATTTGATTCTCACTTTTGAAAAGTTTGAAAATTTGGAGCAAAAGCAAGAAAGAAGAGTAAACAAGTGTTGTGTTGTTTTGGTGTGTTTTAAATGAGGTAATGTGACCTCTATTTATAGGCGGATAGGTTTGTCTTGGGTGAATAGTAATGGCATGAAGGATAAGAGCTTGGTTCAATGGTTTTGGCAAGGTGTCATTACTTCTTATGCAAGGTACGATAGCTCCTCTAAATAGCACAGCTATCAATGGACCAATTCCACATCCCTCAGTCATTTTTATTGTTGTTTATGTGAGCATCTTGACTGAAAAGAGTACCTTTGTTGAATGTGCACTATTTTACATAAATGCCTTTGAATTCAAAGCATAATGTGACAAAATCCATTAATCCAATTTGAGATATCTCTTGACCTCTTGACCCAATTCTGCAGGTTTGTTGTGACTCAACCTAATCACATTGAATTAGCTTAGCAACATGATCATTGCACTTGACAAAACAGTCATGTACCACAAGAAATGGCCAATATGATCTTGGAAAAATAGTTGCAACAAGGTGTCTTGCAACCTCCATAACCCTTTGCTCAAGTGGAGTTATCTCATGCTCTTGGGCTCTTTGGAAATCTGGGATGATGTACTTCGACTTTGATGTTCACCATTGGACTTGATTCATCTTGGATCATGGTGAAAAATCCCTCCACATTTTGATGTTTTGACTGATCTCAACTTAGGCAGATTTTCACTAAGTGTTGAAGTTCATTCATACTTTTCTTGATTTTGATCACTTCATAACTTCAAATCCAAGCATTTTTTTGACCATAGATCAATTTTTCACTTTTTTGTATGTGATGAGATTTATCATTTGAGATTTAGATACAAGAAAATGGTTTATTGGTTTGGAAGTTATGGCTTTTGGAAGTTGGGTACCTAAACACTTTTTTTTCATAACTTAGTGAAATTTTCACTTTCTCAACATTGCTCCTTTTGCAAGTTATCTTGATTTCTTGTTCAAATCTTGTTCAAATGCAACAATGTATCATGTTTTCTTGTATAATGGTTCATGATGAACATTTTTGGTCAAAAATTCAAACTTTGACTTTGGGTCTTAGATGAATTTTGTGCAGAGAAACCCTAATTCCTGATTTTCAATGAATGAATGTCTCAAGGTGATTTTAAACTTATGAATGGATATCAAGGGTACGTTTGAGTGTCTTGAATCATATACCAAGGTTTGAGATCATGTCTTGGCCAAAAGTAAAAGGTATTGTTGACTTTTCATCAAAACCCTAGTTTGTGGCTCAGATGGATTTGAATTTTTGTATTGCTTATGAATCAAGTTCCTTGAATCAATCAAATCATATGAATGTACTAATATGATGTATTTGAGGTCCTTGAAACATAACTTGAGGTCTTGGCTCATACACAGTTGAAAATTTCCCTCTGGAAGCCTTGGTCGACCAAAACCCTAATTTGGTGACACTGATAGTCTTGAGGCTTGATTAACTTGAAATGATGCAATCTTGTGCTAGATTCTTGATGTTGAGGACCCTTTGAGAGGCTTGATAAGTTGAATATCATGTCAATTCTTGATTGATCCTATGCCTGAATCCTCTGTAGGGCTTACAAAACCCTAATTCTTAGTCAAGGTGAACACTCAACAATCTTTGAAAGGATTAGTGAGGTATGAAGGTACCTCTATATTGTGGTGGTGATTTGCCAATGATGTGAAGTCTTAGTGTTAAAATTTAGGGTAAGACAGATAGATACGATGATATTGTTAAGAAGCGGGTGCTAATTCGCTTATATTATAAATAAGTAAAGAATTTCACCACGGTTGTTTTCAAAAACCCTGATGAAATGTAATGACTTTCACAACTGTTCACATGAACAAACGTGGTAATAGGTATTTCAATTTCAATTTATATATTATAATTATAAGGACAACATCAATTGTAACAAAAAAGTAGAAAATTGTTGGATTTGGGATTCGAACCATGTCACTCCATAAATGTATAATCATGGTTTATTAATTTGGCCGTAGTGAAATGTATTTTCGTAAACATAAATAAAAAAATGCATACAAAAACGAGGTATTACCATGGTTAACAGTATGACCGTTATAGTTTAGTGTAGCGAAAGGTCTATTTTTTGTGTTCGACGTCCATCTTTACAACGACAATCCCATGGTCATCACCGTCAAGTGTGAAGAATAAGAGATCAAATGAGTCATAGTTAACTAGGGAATATCCACTGATATACTGTATTAGGACGCCTTGAGAGATTGCGTCTCAACCCCGAAGACCTTAATCCCTTCAAGGGATCATTGGTTGGATTCTCGGGAGAACAAGTACAGGTTAAAGGCTACATCACCCTGAGAATCATGTTCAGAGAGTAAGACCGCACCAAGGAAATAAAGGTTAAGTATTTAGTCATTGATGCCCTCTATTCATATAATATGATTATCGAGTGACTAGCCTTTAATTGGTTGGGACACTACTATGGAAAACACATATAATGACGGTTGTGAAACACATATAATGAAGATTTCAGGTCCGTTGTTAGGTAGCGTGTGATTGTATGTATGGTGGTTTCAACAATGGGCTTGTGACTGTGGTTATAAGTTAAGTAGCGTGCTACCTATCACAACGGTTATATTAATATATATATTTAGGTCATGGATTCGAAACCTAGCAGCAACAACAATTTATTTGGAAATAATTAACATTTCACCACTGTTACAAAAGACAATCGCGTGGAAAGTACACTAAGTGTATTATAAAATATGTAGATTGCTTATTTTTCCTTATAACTCACTAAACATATACAACCATAAAACTTGATGTAGAAGATAATAATTTGAAAAATTAAACTATTCTTGAAAAATAACTTAAACAAACCACTGTTTTTCAAATTGCATTCATACCATAATTTATCTCTTGCTTATTAACATTTAGTATTTGATTTAATGCCCCAAATTCTTCCAAGCAACAACTCATTCCTAGTTTATTTTACAAAGTATCAATATGTTGACTAATTCTAAATCATCATCATTGCTATCATCATCATTATTTTAATCAATGATGAAGAATTTTATGATGACAACGATGAAGATGATTTAATTTCTCAATACATTTGATGTTTTGCAATGTAAATTAATAAAAAAAAATGAACCAATTCTTTAAGAATTTGGGGTAATAAACCAAGATCTACGTGTTAAAGAGAGATATTGATGAATTACGAGATGGATACAATTCGATATTAATCATGTTTAATCTAAGTTGAATTTTAAATATAACTTAATTTTTAGATTATTATTTTCTAAATCACTTTAAATGAATGCATGTTCAATGATGGGAGTGAAACAAACAATCTACATACATTATAATAAACTTAACAACAACATATACATCAACAAAAAGGCAAAAACATACGTTTTATTGAAAAGATTCGTGGAATGATCTGAAGTTGGTCTACTTTGTGTTTCCATGAAGAAAAAGTACAAGATGGATGAAACTTCCAAAATTGATTCATACTTCTTGTACTGTTTCTCCATAGAAAAACAAAGCATTTATGAACTAAACCCATAATATGAGTTCTATTGAAGCAAATTTTGAAATATTAACAGCTTTTAGAATGTTAACACGTTTTGAAAACATAAATTAGCATTAATATTGTAACATAACAAGAAGAAACAACAAATAGTACATTGTTAACCCAATCAGGAAGTAAATCATGCCACGACAAAAAGCGGCATGTTAACATAAATAAGTAGTACATTATGACATAACAAGCAACAACAACCACACTATAACTAGCATTAACGTTGTAACATAACTAGCAACAACAACCAGCAGTACATTGTTGGCCCAAAAAGGAAGTAAATCGTGTCACTATAAAAAGCAGCATGTTAACAATAACTAACAACAACTACCCACAACAAATCAAAAACTTGTCAACAACAACAACTAACAACAAATCATGTAAAACATCATAAGGTCTCCAATATTCATGCCTAGTTGAATTTGTGCAGTTCTCAAGGTAATTATCTGATTCAGAATTAGTTACATCCGGATTTATAAGGTCATTCATAATAGCTTCTACCTTCTTCTTCTTTTCAGGGTTAAGATTCTTGAAATGAATCTTCTTATGGCCTGTTCCATTAGAGGGTTTAACAACAGTAATGTGTTCCCTAATAGATTCAGCTTCCTTGGCTTTGTTCAACCATAAATCCACCATATCAATAACCTCTTTTGTAACCTGAATCTCGTGGATAAGTTTGTTACTCCCACTATTTATGTTGAGAGAAGGATCTGAAATTGGAACATACAATAACATAAAACAACAACAACAACATACAACAAAAAAATATAAACTCTCGAACAAGGAAGAAGAATAATACCTTTATGTATGAAGTGAGGGCTAATGACGAAGTAGAGAGAAAGTGTGTGCTAGGGTTTTGTTGTGATAGATACAGCGATACTATCAAGAAGCAAGAGCTAATTCACTTATATTATAAATAATTAAACAATTTCACTACGGTTGTTTTAAAAACCGTGATGAAATGTAATGACTTTCACAATGGTTCACATTAACAACCATGGTGATATATATTTCAATTTTAATTTATATTATAATTATAAGGACAACGTCAATTATAACGAAAGAGTAGAAAATTATTGGAGCTGAGATTCGAACCCTGTCACTCCATAAATGTATAATGACATTTTATTAGTTTGACCGCAGTGCAATGTATTTTCGTAAATATAAATAAAAAAGCACATCCAAAAATGAGGTATTACCATGGTTAACAGTATGACTATTGTAGTTTAGTGTAACGAAAAGTCTATTTTATAGTAGTGGGTGCTGCTTTGTCTATCTTGTATTTATGTATGAAATATCTGCTCCCCAACGGGCGAGTGGGAGTAATTCAAGGAGATCAGTAAATCTCTAGGAAATGTTACGCATAAAGCCTCAAATTGAAGAGGACACACCTTCCAAGTGCTAGGACGAGAAAGGACAACCATGGGATAAATCCGCCCGAAGAAGCTGGCGAGAGAAAGGATTATTCCCATCCAACCTCACGGCGCGACAAAGCCTGAAAGAAATAGGGAATTGCTTCTCCTCGGGAACTGTCTATGCAGTTATCCCATTCCTGTTATTTATTCATGTAGTTTTTTATCTTTTGTTATTTACTTAGTTTGACATTTTCCTCAAAGGAGAGTATTTAAATTATGTCGATTGTAAGGACAAGTTGTGGATTAGGATGCACTCTTTTCACTCCGCACCTTCCAAGGAGAGTGTTTTTAATGAGGCATCTCATCCTTATTTTATCGATGTTTATTTTTTTATGTCATATTTTTGCAGGAAATCCAGGTCCATGAGGGACAAACAATTATGTTTGTTGTATCCCCCAAGGGTGGATCTTTGTCACCCATAGAGACAATTATATTTACTGGATCCCCCAAGAGATGATCCTTGTCGTCCATGTCATACCCCAAATTTTGACCACAAGAGTTCCCATCATTGTGAAAATCATTACCACAATATGGATGTACCATCATGCCTCATCAATCTTCTCAAAGATGGTTGAGCATTCACTATAATCAAGAATTAGGGTTTCCATCCCTCTCTGAGCATTTGGGGCAAAAGATCAATCAAAAAATGACATGATCTTCAAATTGTCCAAACTCTCAAACACCCATAAAGGATCAAGAGGACTCCCACATCAAGAATCAAGCACAAACTTGCAGCATTCCAAGTGGAAGGAGCCTCGAAATACCCAGTGTCACCAAACTAGGGTTTTTTGTCGACTGAGGCCTCCAGAGTGAAATTTTCATAGGGGATTGAGCCAAGGATTCAAAATATGACTCAATATGCTCAAAATAACCCTAGGAATCCCTTTGTAAAGTTAAATCACCCTCAGAGAATGCATTCCTCAAAAGTCGGGAATTAGGGTTTCTCCGCGTCGAACCGCTCCGGAGCCAAAAGTCAAAACATGACTTTTTTGGCAAAAATGATCCTTATGACTCATATTTTCATAAAATATGATTTATAATGTCATTTGAACAAGAATTGATCAATAGATCATGATAACTTGTAAAAGGGGTAATCTTGAAAAATTGAAAATTTTCTAAGTTACTAAGTTTGGATGGTTTTGGTGCCAACTTCCAAGGACCATAACTTTTGATCCAAGCAGCCATTTTGTGTGATCCAAAGCCTAATTTGTAGGTCTTCCTACATTCTACAAAAGCTTCAACTACATGAAACTCTAATTCTTCATGGATTTTTGGTTATGGATGGATCAAAGTGGTGAAAAATAAAAGATTTAACACTTAGTACAAAACTGTCTAAGTTTCAGCCTTGAACATCAATGTTCATAGGGATTTTTCAACTAAGTCCAGATAGTTTCAAGACAAACTATGACCACACATGAATTGTACCATATAAGGGCTTTTTGAAAAGTACATGATCATTCCATAACTCCATTTGAGAAAGTAGATATGATCTTCCCAAGATGACATTTTCAAATTGTCTTGTACAAGACAAATTTGTGCATTTTTGCTCGAATTGGTTAAGTTAGGCAATTGCAAGCCTTGTCATCCATTTGGACACCTCAGAGGATAACATCAAAGGGAAAAGATTTGATCCACAAGCCTCCAAAGTCTAAGGATCTACATGTAGCTATGTGTCACCTAAAAAGGCTAGAAATCTCAAAGACTCCAATTTTGTTTCAATGTATTCAATGGATTCACAAGGTGGCAAGCATCAAGACATTGTTAACTAAATTGAGTCAAGCCTTATCTCTGAACCAAAGGACTCATAGTCTGTGCCCTAACCTCAAGTCAATGGCTAGAGGAGACCTGAAATTCCTTTTGATCACTATTGATGCCAAAACAAACTTGTTGCACTATTAATAGACATCAATTGTGATCAGTTTGAGTACACCAAAGCCTTAGAACACTGGCTTTACTCAAAATATCTCTTTCACTCCAAAATTTCCTTCATTTGCAAGTCACTATCGAATTTTTCATTAGAGAGCCATTCCATCACCACCAATTGTTCTAACACATTCCATACATCATATATGAGCTGATCAAACACTTATCACACTTCTGAAACATTAGGATCATCATATCCATTTCTCACTTGGATCAATTGCAGTCAGAGTTGAGCCAGCCTATCCAAAGAGTTTCAAAACATCCTGAAGGTTGCAACACAATCCTTGAGGCCTAAGGAAGCTATCCAGATCATTGTTTCACTTCTGTAACACCTCTACCACAGAATTCGATTCCTTCTTGCAGAGGTAAGCCTTGAACTTTCAAACTCAATGAACCATGCATCATAAACATGTTTTCAAGTTACCATTGTGTTTCTGGATGTTCATAGATCATTTTCCCTCAATAAGTTGCTACTTATCTTGTGTATGAGATTTCATTTAGTTCTTGCACTTTTTAGGGTTCATCTGATTATAACATGATATCTCTTGATACACTTGATTTAAATGAAATTGAAAAGAACCATCATGTTCCTTGTTAAAAAATACACGAGTTTCATTTTTACATCTTGTGAAATGGTTGAGAAACGAGAAAGATAACTTGCTTTACGCAAGTCTGATGTTTGCCCAAGGAAGAAGATGGCCATGGCGCCATTTTCAAACTTTCAGGACCAAACATAGTATATATTATACACTTGCCATTATATATTTGAATTGGCATTACGTCCCAGTGGTTGATCAGCTGGTTTTATGTGTGTAGCGAGCGAGAGGTCCGGGGTTCGAATCCCCCTCGCCCCAGACCTTTTGGTATTTTTTTTGAACTATTTTCCAAAGGGTTTTTCATAAATTATTCACACTTGCCATCCTCTTTCAGCCACACGCAAGTGGCTCAGTTGGTAGAATTTTTATCTCATCACCTCAAGGACGTGGGTTCAAACCTTGGGAGGGCCATTCTATTTTTTTACCACTTGTTTTCTTTCACTTTTCTTCACCATTTTTTTAATAATTTCCAAAATTAATTCCTCTCTCATTTTTTATCATTTTTGATTGGTTCTTTTTTTAAAAAGTCACAAAAATGTTAAATTATTTTATTTTACAAAAAAATTCAATTTATATGATTTATTTAATATAGTTAGAATTTTTGTAATTTATTTCATTTTATTTGTTTTTTAACATTTTAAAAATGAAATAACCACTTTGATCTTTTCATTCCAAATGAATTTCAAGCTTTCATGTGATTAAACATGATTTTTAAAAATATTTTTCAAAGTTTACAACTTGTTTTTAAATATATTTGATATTTTATATCATTTTTTATATAATTTCCTTTGAAAATTATATCTTTTAAATTCAAAATTAGGGTTTCCTCTAAATTTTGATTTTTTCAAACTTCACATAAACACTTTGGGCCTCTAATAGAGTGTAAGACCCATTCCTTATCATATACAAACTTTTTAGGCCTCGGTCATTGTATAAGTCCCGATACGATTTTCAAAAACGACGGTGCGATTACTGTTATTCATCTGGGCCTCTCCCTCAGTTGTAAGTCCCATTATCCCTTATTTTTAAAACAATCTTTGGGCCTCTAATAGAGTGTAAGACCCATCCCTTGTCACACAAAACCTTTTTGGGCCTCAGTCATTGTATAACTCCCGATACGATTTCAAAAATCTCGGCACAATCGCCGCTTTCAAAACAAAAATCATCTGGGCCTCCCTTGTGTTGTAAGTCCCATATTTCTTTTTTTTCAAACACTTTTTGGGCCTCTAATAGAGTGTAAAACCCAACCCCCTTTGTACATAAATAATTTGGGCCTCAGACATTGTATAAGTCCCTGTACAGTTTTACAAAATAACAATACAATCGATGTTTTTCATTTGGGCATCTCTCTGAGTTGTAAGCTCCATCTCTTGTATAAAAATAAACCTTGGGCCTCTAATAGAGTGTAAGACCCAACCACTTTTGTAAATACAATAAATTTGGGTCTCAATCATTGTATAAGTCCCTCTGTGCTTTTCAAAACTACGACGCTATCGTCGCCTTGTCAAAAGAATTCATCTGGGACTCTCCTTGAGTATAAGCCCCAATCTTCTTTTTAAAACAACCTGCCTTTCGATTTAGATTAAAAAATTATTATCAAAACTTCCTTCAATTCTTGAATAACTAACCATATAGCTGTGTTTATAACACTGGAAGCTTGCCCACCTGTAAGTTCTACCAGCTTTTTTTACATATTTATATATTTCATCTGTATATATATATATATATATATATATATATATATATATATATGCTTAGAGTTTTCCCCTACAACTAGGTCTAGGATTAGATCAAGCCAGTGGTCACTCTTATATATATATATATATATATATATATATATATATATATATATATATATATATATATATATATATATATATATATATATATATATATGCTTAGAGTTTTCCCCTACAACTAGGTCTAGGATTAGATCAAGCCAGTGGTCACTCTTTCAACACAGTCAAAACTAGTTCCCCATAGGAAATTCCAGATACAGTCTTGCCTCCTCTTGGACTTATACAATATGGAATAGAAAAAGGCATTATTCCCGGTGAAACTTTTCTCAAGACTATCACTACTAGAAATTTGTCTAAGAAATTCATTTCCCTAGAGAGGATTAATTCCCGGTGAAGCCTCTCTTGAATTTCTTCAAACCCTAGAACTGTTCACTAAAGAAAGGATTATTCCAGGTGAAACCTTTCTTGAATTTTTCTTAGGTTTGGACCCACAGGCTTCCTAAAAGTATCCCCAGCCTTCTCTTGGGCTTTGTACAAGGACCCTCAGGCTTCTTAGAAATTCTCACGTCTCCTCTTGGACTTAGTACAAGGACCCAAAGACCTCTTACAGGTATAGGACCGAACTTAGTCATCCTTTGAAAGATCAATCCTTCAGAGAGTCAGAATCTTAAAACATCAGATCAGTTTAAGGTTGATTCTCATCCCTTAAAATATCAGCCTCCTCTTGGGCATCATACAAAGATAAACCTTTTCATACCAGTAGACTTGGACAGTCTCACCTCCTTTTGGATCTCAAAAAACCCACAAGTTTCCTAAAAGCACAGGAAAAGCCCTGATCAATCACCAGCAGAGTTAAAACCTCCACATGTTTCAAAACTCCATCTTTAAACTCTCACTTTAAAATTTCCCCAGCTACGGTCAAGTTACTCCCAGCAAAACCCTCAGAAAACTCAAAACCTCATGGTTTCTGATATTTCAACTCTTCTGCCATCCCCAGCAAGAGTTGATTCCCCACTTTGGACCTGTCTCTGAATCTCAATTATCCTCACCAGAAGTTAGCCTCCTCTTAGGCTTCATATAAGAAATTTCCCAACCAACCTCCTCTTAGGCTTTGTATAATGATCATCCCTCAGCAGTTTTAGCCTCAATCTTGGGCTTTGTACAAGACACATATAAATATTCTCCAGCTGAGCCAATTAACCTTTTAGCCTCAATCTTGGGCTTTATACAAGACAGATAAAACCTCTCACCAGTAGAGTCAATCCCTTTTAGCCTCAATCTTGGGCTTTGTACAAGACACATATAAATATTCTCCAGCTAAGCCAATTAACCTTTTAGCCTCAATCTTGGGCTTTATACAAGACAGATAAAACCTCTCACCAGTAGAGTCAATCCCTTTTAGCCTCGATCTTGGGCTTTGTATAAGACACATATAAATATTCTCCAGCTAAGCCAATTAACCTTTTAGCCTCAATCTTGGGCTTTATACAAGACAGATAAAACCTCTCACCAGTAGAGTCAATCCCTTTTAGCCTCAATCTTGGGCTTTGTACAAGACATACAAAATATCTCCCCGGAAGAGTCAATTCCTTCCAGCCTCCTCTTAGGCTTTGTATAATGATCTCCCCAAAAGAGTCAGTCTCTTTTCAGCCTTAATCTTGGGCTTTGTACAAGACAGATATAAAACTCCCTAGTAGAGTCAACCTTTTAGCTTCAACCTTGGGCTTTGATCAAGGCACATAAAACCAAAAATCCCCTCAGAGGAAATCAAGATTTCTCTATAGGAAGACATTTCTCTGTACATCGCACATCAAAACAGACAAATTAAACAAACCTAATTGCAAATGACTGTTGTAAGTGGCACACTTGTTAATTCAAAAATCCAAGTTGTAGTCCCTCTTTATCCTGGTAAAAATCTTCTTTCATCTAATTATTGTAAGTGGCAAGCCTCTGGATTACTTACATCCAAGCCAATGTCCCTCTCTTAGTATGAAAGATTCCTAAGGAAAAATGGCATTGCTCAACACTGAGTTAAAGTTTCTTCCTTCAGGACACCTCCCTTATAAAGGAAATTATGGTATTGTTGGATTCACATATCCTAGTTAAAGTAATTCTTCTTTATAACTAAATACTGAAGGTGCGAGAAAGGCACAAGAAACGGGGGGTTTGAATTGTGTATTTACTCTTTTAACAACTTCTCGCTTCTTGTCAATAAGACACTTTACGTTACATCAGAGTTCATTGAGAGACTCTGTCTTGCGAAGTTATATTCAGACTTGACAATGCTTAGAGCATGAGAACCATTAAGAGTCTGAACGCTATGTACATTATTCAGAACTTGCAGAGCGGAAGCTTATCAGAGTTGCAAGGTTCTAACTTGCTTATGTAAGGTTCTGATCCTCAGTATAAAAACATAAACAAAGACATTAAGCATAAGAGTAAAGAACACACGATATATCCTGGTTCACCACAAAGGCTAATCCAGTCCACCCTCCTCAGGTGATTTTGCCTTGAACACAAGGTCTTAATCCACTATAATTAATCTCGATTACAGATGCACAAGCACATAGCTGGTGACTAACAAACTGCACAGCCGTACTGTGACTAACATGCAATGAACCGTTCAGGGATTCAACTTAATGAATATAACGAACATTGACATGCAGGTTCCAATCTCGCAAGATCTACTGCTAGGCTTTCACAGCTAGACGTTCCGGAATTCATCGCAATGAATACAACGCTACTGACCCTATTTCAGGATTTACCACAATGACATCTCGCCATTGTCTTCTCGAGTCTCCGGTCACACTGACCACTCAAGGAATCCTAATTCATTTAGAATTAGTTAACAGGAGATTACATAGTAGCTTCTTAACAAGCAGATTACTCCTAAGTTTAAGTACAAAGAACACATAAGTGTTCAAGCAAGATATGAGCAACAACTCCTTGCTATCCTAAGAAACTACAAAGATGTATAAAGATTTGACAGTTGTTGACATCTTGTAGATCTTCTTCTTCTTCGTCTTCTTGGGTGAGCAAGCTTTGAGCAACAACTCCTTGCTTCAGATCTTCAATGTAGCGCTGATGAGAAGGTGGTTGATGACTTGAGTGATTTGCAATGTTGTGTTCTTCATCAACAACTTCTGTTCCAATTTGTTGTTATTGTGTTGAATGTTGATCTTAAGTTTCAACAAAAATTGTCATGTGTAAATGGTGATAGCTTTGGATGTTTAAGTGTTACAACGAGAACTCATCGTTGTTGCTATCTTCACACAATGACTTTGATCAATTCGCCATTCATCAACTGAATCGATACCTTCAGAAGCTAGAACTCTTTCCATTAAATAGCCTAGTAGAAATATAGCCATTTGAAATACTGTTAGCTGTTGGAAAACAGACGTTGTGTAATAATTAGTTGTACTGACACATCGCCTTTTTGCAGTGGGAGAAGTGACGGGATATCTTCTTGAGTAGTGTGTACAGTTGTTCACAATGGTAACATTTGACTTCCAAACTTCAGAGGATTCTGATGGTAATTTGATGAAGCATGAGTAGAGCCTTCTTGATAAGATATCTGATACGTCAAGTCTTCAGTCTATTGAAGAAGTCCATTAGGAATCAGTCTTCAAAACTTTAGCACTTGTCTTTAAGAACATTATCCTTTACTACTTCAAGTATTCCGAAACTTCAGAACTTGTCCAATAGGAATCCGTCTTCAGAGTCTTCAGCACTTGATCTTTGGAACTGTAATCTTCAGAACACATAAGTCTTCAGAGTCTTTCTGCACTTGGTCTTCAGAGCCTTCAGCCTTCGGAACTTCAAGTCATGAGAGTCTTCAGCACTTCGATTCTCTTCTTCACAAGCTTCGTTATCTTCAGAATCTTAACCACTTTCAGAGAGCATCCACAAGAGCATTGCAACAGCAATATCGGCATCCTTGGATCTGACTAATCATGATCCGATACAGAAGTATTCTTGCTTCTGCGACTTGTGTTACACATAGTAACTTCGCATATAATCATTTTCGCGCATCTGGCTGGTGCTTGTTGAATCTGATATCTTTTATAATTATGATCTGCATACAACACACGTTAGAACATAAAATAGTTCTTTCTTAAATACGTATTATTATCATCAAAACATAGATTGACTTATAGAGACAATTCTTGCTCTCACAATCTCCCCTTTTTTGATGATGACAAAACCAAGTATTTTGATTGAATATTTTATACAAGGTAATCACCAAACAAACATATTCAGAGTCTGGAACAACAGCTCCCCCTGAATGTGTTATCCTCAAAGTTTTATCTGTGATCATCTAGAATCTTATATGATCCAAAGACATACAGAATAACAACTCGAGTTGCCAGAACAAAGAATAGAAAAGGACTACTTCTCTATCTTGTCTTTAAGGAGACACAAGTCTCCAGCATCTGGACTAGTTCATCAAAACTTCCATCTTCAGATCTTCAGAACTCAGTTCCTTTGTAGTCGTATCAGAGCTTATAACCTTCAGAGACATCTGAAGCATTTCTACTTTTTAGCAGATTCATTTAAGCACAAACAAAACAGTTCTTATCTAATAACATAGAATCGCTATTCATCAGAGACAGACAATGTCTTTTGAGAAACTCCCCATGAGTTTAGAACTTTGTGAAGATTTTAGATTTAACAATTGAATCTTCTAGGTAGTCTCCCCCTAATTTCCATAAGTCAGATATTGGGATCTTCAGAATCGTAATTCAGGAATATGAGTTTTTAATCACCAATATGGATCATGACTTTTTTAGAGTTTGACTTTTGAACACAGGTCTTCATCTCAGAACCTTGTTATTGTCACAACTCAGTGGTTCATCAAAGCTTGATTTTTGATCAGATACCAATTAAAGGTTAATTATTGTGATCAATCAACGCGTGAGTCTGAAGCTGGTACATATGTTTTAATCTTAGTATGATACTGAGTTATACCAGAGTATGTTATGTTTGATTCCAACTGAAGGAATTCCTTTTATACCACTTGAAGGGTATCTCCTTAGTGTGTTGAGATTGATACCAATGAAGGTATAAAAAACATTTCACAGCTTAGCTCTGATTGATATTATTGCAGACTGAGTCTGATACCAATCTTTATGTATACTGAGTCTGATTACCATTTGTTGATTTAGTCTGATACCAAATCATTTTCTTCTTAATTGGTTCTTGGAAGACATCAGAACTACTTGTTCTTGGATCTTCAATCCGGATCTTCAGACAGTTCTTGACTTCTGATTTACACAGTTCTTCTGAATAAGCATTTTGATATGTAGACTTTGTCTTGACTGCTTTCAAAGTTTCCTTCTTCTGATTCTTATGTTCTGAATCTCATATTCTTAGACAGCTTACAGCTTCTGAACCAAGTGAGACAGAGATCAAGATAAATGTTAACTTTCTGACAGTTATCAACTTCTGAACAGTACTGGGTAGATCAGATTCTGAACACATGTTCACGAAGTGTACAACTTCTATCATATGGACAACTGTTCATAAGAACTTCTAACATAGTTCTTCTTTCTTAACCTGTTCTTAGAATGCCTAGTGAACTTGTTTAGAGTTCCTCGGATAAACATCAAACAACAAACGTTAGTAGTAACGCATTTTATATGATTGATTACTTGTTTGAGTTGTATTCTTTCTGTTTTCAGATTTTTCTTTCCAATCAAAATCATATTATATTTCTCCCCCTTTTTGACATCATCAAAAAGTTTAGAGCGTCTGAGCATTTAAGCATATGTAGATCAATATGATAGTGAACATAAGCATATGCAGATCAATACGAAGATTTATATGCTGAATTCAAGAGATATTATCATTTAAGCATATACAGGTTAATATGATACAGAGCAGGGATAAATCATTTCTAGAGATCAAGATAATTAATTAATAATGATGTACATGAAACAGAGATCACACAAAATGATAGTCAACAAAACACAACAACTATTTGAGAGACAGCGGGGTTTAAAAACTTTAATCATCAAAATCCTTAACATTTTCCACACTCTCACACCTGGTTTCAATAGGTGAAGCTCTTGGTTAAAGCCTGATGATCAGTTCCCAGACCCTTTTCTTTTAGAAGTATTTCAGATATTATTCTTGCATATGGAATGAAGGCATGCATCTTGTTTCGTGAGACTCTGATAGAATGTCTCATGTGGTTAAATATGGTTTTAGGAAGGTCTATTGTAACGTGATGTGTTAAGAGAAAGACGAAGATTTGGTCATCATGAGTCATAGTGCTTCTTGCAGAAGCCCGCGGACGAAGGTTGGTTAAGGAAAACTTGAACCAGGTTTTTGGAGAAGGGAGAAGCTTCTCTGGGTTGTTCGGTTCATAAGGAACTGAATCGCCAAATAGAGTTCTGCATCTTTCAACCATGCTTAAGTCTGATTGATAGTCATCAATTGTGGTTCCAGAGGAGACACATCCCGTGATTCTCTCTATCGAGGAGACAGAGATAGCGATGGGTTGATAGTGGGCTTCAGACCAGATAGTTTTTCCATCATTGCTGACTCTTGCGTAGTTCCAGAATTCTTTAACAAGGTTTTTAAAGTTGGGACCATACAGGAGAGAGTAATAGCACTGCCAAGACTGAGCTTGCATACTTCTGATTATTTCCAAACCATCATTTCTGAGACGAGCAAGGTTTGGCCTTTTCTCAGCAATGATATCTAAGTTTTCTTTTCTTCCTAGAAAGGTTGGACCATTTCTATGGGAATTCATCATCTTCATTAAAATAGGAGTTTTGAGAGAATGCCAATTTAGGTTTTGAGGATGAAAGAGGATGGAGCAAGATCCTAATATTTATAGGCGAATGAGAGCCAAGGGTAATAGTTGAATTGGTACTCAAGGATTTGGGTTTGCTGTTTCCTAGGTGATCATGATTACTTAAGGAATCCTAAAGGGTGTAACTGTGCGGGAAAAGAAAACGGAGCAGTTACTAATTTACTTTGAAAAATTGATCGGTTATGAATATTAACTATTCGATGATGAGTGGACTGATGCATTTTGAATAATGATGGTTTCTTGAGCCACACAAATATCTTTCAGATAACTTTTAAAGAAATCAATCTATCATTAGATCTTGTCAGACATTTTATAATTTTTAGAGTTAAAAGTTCAATAATCAAGATAATTCACAGGCACAGTTCATTAATCTTAAATAACTTAGGACAAATTAACACTATTGAAACAACTTAGAACAACTATGATTTCAAACATGCACTCCGCATATATAGTTAAAACATAGATAGATTTAGTTTTCTTAGTTACTAAAGGTTTCACATTTAGTCTTCAACAAGCAGTTATCTGGTAGGCTTTCAGGACCATCTTCTTTAATTTTCTCTTTGATCATGTCCACAATTCCATCTCTAAAGAAAATTTCAGACAAAACTCTTCCATAAGGAATGTAGGATTTTGTGAGATTTCTGGACTCAGAGATGGATTTCCAGAGACAGTTGAAGATAGTGAGTGGAAGGTTTATCTGAAACTCATTCATTAGTAAATAAATGAATTCATGGTCATGGAATCTAATTATGTCATGGCTCTCTCCTCTGGGAAGGAAATTAGACACCATGAGCTTGTACCAAGCTTTGGGAATGGGTAGGAGATTTTCAGGATTGAAGGGTATGTATCCTAAAGTCAGATCATGAAGGGATGCAAAATTTTTAGCAGCAACAAATTTGTTTTTGTCAAAGTCAACAGGGATTCCAACATTCTCACAGCCAGTTGCAAGAGTGACTGAGAACGTATTGATGGTGATTGGGATTTCAAAAACAAAGGAGGTGATACACTTGCTTTCAAGATCAAGATCAACATGTTTCCAAAAATCCTTAACAAGACTTACGTAGATAGGTTTTTCTAGCATCATGGAGTACCTAGTCCATTGTTGAGTGTACAACACATCTGCTAGACTACAAGCAATGTAACTCGGAAGAGGAGGGGTGTTGATTACAAGCTGTTTTTCAGGAATGAGTTCAAGGAGATCTTGGTTTCCTAGAAAGGTTAGTGGAGTCATGATGATGGATGGACAACAGAGTTTTGACCCTTATGTTTTATGAAATAAGGATTTAGGTATGAAATTATTTGACGAGGAGAAGCTATTTTTATACACACAAATAGATAGGATGAGTTGTTCCTAGTCTAGGGAAAACATAGATCAGGTACGAAAAGATTTTAATAAGATTTTAAGTGAGCTTATGTTGTCAGACGAAAAAAAAATTTTAGTATATTTTTTACTAGAACCTATGTTCCTAAGGATATATCATGATTACTCAAGATATGCAATTATGGTAGATGTTATAATGAGTGAACACATTATCCAGAGATCTGACCAAAAGATTTTTCTTGAAAGAAAGAATCTCATTAATGTTTTTACCTACCAGATAATTTTTAGTTCTAATCAGTCTTTTGATAAGGAGAGTCGTACCTTAGAAAATCTGAAATTCTTCAGCTGAGTGCTTTTCATTCTGACTTCTGAGCTTCTGATCAAAAACTTTCTGCTTCTGCCTTCTTATGAGAGAACTGTTGTGGGTTCTTGGATTCTTCACGATTCACTTGCATTCTGGTTTCTCATGTATCTGATAAGAGTGTCCTTAATAAAGCTTTTAACCAGCCTTGTTCTGCATCTGCTTTCTTCAGAGTGATCTATCAGAGACTCTGACTGAGTGTCTTTAAGTTTCTCATTTTCTCCAAAGATTCTTATCCTGATGTTGATGAGTATATTCTTAATTCTAATCACTAGTCTGAGAGCTAGAATCAATCTGCAAAAATCCTTTCCTGATCATCATCTTTCATCTTTAACTTCTTTCAGAGAGAGCTACTAGATATTGGCTAAATTATGTATAACTCTGAGTTTGAACAATGTAGATATCTCCTATATTCTGATCATGAGAATCATATTTCAGATGATCCATTCTCTTCTTGTTCAGAGTTGTTCATCTGACTTCTGAGAACAACCAATCAGAGACTTTGAATCTGCGTAGTCAGAATTACAAGCTTCCATCAAGCTTTCTAGAAGATCATTAATTTATAATCATCGACAATTTAAGATTATGTGCTTCTAGAATTGATTTCCACAACATCTTCTGACATTGTTTCTTCAAACAGATGTAGATCAAATTCAGAGCTGACTATCATCCAACATGTGTACAACATGAAACATAGTTTGCATGATACACCTTGGTATCACAATGCTGATCTAGCTTAAAATAACATATTTACTTCTGAAGGGAACGTCAGCTGATTTCTTTATTCTAAAAGACATCAGCAACTTAAATCTTTTTGACTTTAGAAGAAGATTTAAGTGTTTTGACTAATACCTTCTGATTCTGGGTTAAGGAAGTTCTGAGAAACTTATCAGATAGAGATTTGATCAATAACGTTTGATTCAACTGAGATAGAATCTCAAGTTACCAGATCTTAGTTATGCTGATTCAGTCAAAACTTAAGAGTTCATACTTGATCAAGTACTTGATGAATCTTTGAAATTCTTCTTCCTGAATATTCTATCAATTTTCTGCATAACTCACCAAGAAAACAATATTCAGTTCTTCAATGAATCTTTTAACTTCTTGATTAGTCAAGATTCATATGTTGAATCATTTCTAAGAGTTTGAATTCTTCAGATTTCTGTCTTCAACAGACTTTACTCTGAAATTCAAAATCATAGAACAACAATCTTTCTTCTTTACATGAAGAAGTTCTGAATGAGCTTTAAACGAGAAAGTCAAGGGTGGACCTAATCCGTTTCTTGAAAACATCTCAAAAACTCATAAAGAATTAATCTTCAGCAAACAAGACTTCTTGTTTTCTGATGATTCAACTTTGACCAAATACGTGGTTCATCCACACGTATCTTCCAAGATAAGCATTCAACAGATACTACTTCTTATCTGATGAATCTATCTTATCAGCTGATTCTTCAATCTTCATTAAAACTTAAGTGAGGAAGATTTAGTGGTTTAACAACTGAAAAACTTCCAGAATCAGTGATTTGCTCAAGTACTCAGATTGATTACAATTTTGTACACAATCATCTTCTAAACTGTTACAGAAATTGTAAGTGGATTTCAATCTCACCCAGAATATTTTTATGCACCGCATCTAGATCTTTTTCTGACACTGTTAAGTGTTTGATATCCATCAATAACAGAACCGGAGCTCTGATACCAATTGAAGGTGCGAGAAAGACACAAGAAATGAGGGGTTTGACTTGTGTATTTACTCTTTTAACAACTTCTCGCTTCTTGTCAATAAGACACTTTACGTTACATCAGAGTTCATTGAGAGACTTTGACTTGCGAAGTTATATTCAGACTTGACAATGCTTAGAGCATGAGAACCAATAAGAGTCTGAACGCTATGTACATCATTTAGAACTTGCAGAGTGGAAGCTTATCAGAGTTGCAAGGTTCTGACTTGCTTATGGAAGGTTCTGATCCTCAGTATAGAAACATAAACAAAGAAATTAAGCATAAGAGTAAAGAACACACGATATATCCTGGTTCACCACAAAGGCTAATCTAGTCCACCCTCCTCAGGTGATTTCGCATTGAACATAAGGTCTTAATCCACTATAATCAATCTCGATTACAGATGCACGAGCACATAGCTGGTGACTAACAAACTACACAGCCGCACTGTGACTAACATGCAATGAACCATTCAGGGATTCAACTTAATGAATATAACGAACATTGACCTACATGTTCCAATCTCGCAAGATTTACTGCTAGGCTTTCACAGCTAGACGTTTAGGGATTCATCGTAATGAATATAACGCTACTGGCCCTATTTCAGGATTTACCACAATGATATCTCGCCATTGTCTTCTCGAGTCTTCAGTCACAAACCACTCAAAGAATCCTAATTCATCAAGAATTAGTTAACAAGAGATTACATAGTTGCTTCTTAACAAGCAGATTACTCCTAAGTTTAAAAACAAAGAACACATAAGTGTTCAAGCAAGATATGAGCAACAACTCCTTGCTATCCTAAGAAACTACAAAGATGTATAAAGATTTGACAGTTGTTGACATTTTGTAGATTTTCTTCTTCTTCGTCTTCTTGGGTGAGCAAGCTTTGAGCAACAACTCCTTGCTTCAGATCTTCAATGTAGCGCTGACGAGAAGGTGGTTGATGACTTGACTGATTTGCAATGTTGTCTTCTTCATCAACAGCTTCAGTTCCAATTTATTGTTGTTGTGTTGAATGTTGATCTTAAGTTCCAAAATAATTTTCATGTGTAAATGGTGAAATCTTTGGATGTTTAAGTGTTACAACGAGAACTCATCGTTGTTGTTATCTTCACACAATGACTTTGATCAATTAGCCATTCATGGACTGAATCGATACCTTTAGAAGTGAGAACTCTTTCCATTAAATAGCCCAGTAGAAATATAGTCGTTTGAAATACTGTTGGCTATTGGAAAAGAGACGTTGTGTAATAATTAGCTGTACTGACACATCTCCTTTTTGCTGTGGGAGAAGTGACGGGATATCTTATTGAGTAGTGTGTACAGTTGTTCACAACGGTAACATTTGACTTCCAAACTTCAGAGGCTTCTGATGGTAATTTGATGAAGCATGAGTAGAGCCTTCTTGATAAGATATCTGATACGTCAAGTCTTCAGTCTATTGAAGAAGTCCATTTGGAATCAGTCTTCAGAACTTCAACACTTGTCTTTAAGAACATTATCCTTTACTACTTCAAGTCTTCCGAAACTTCAGAACTCGTCCATTAGGAATCCGTCTTCAGAGTCTTCAGCACTTGATCTTTGGAACTGTAATCTTCATAACACATAAGTCCTTAGAGTCTTTCTGCACTTGGTCTTTAGAGCCTTGAGCCTTCAAAACTTCAAGTCATGAGAGTCTTCAGCACTTCGGTTCTCTTCTTCAGAAGCTTCGCTATCTTCAGAATCTTAACCACTTTCAGAGAGCATCCACAAGAGCATTGCAACAGCAATATCGGCATCCTTGGATCTGACTGATCATGATCAGATACAGAAGCATTCTCTCTTCTTGCGACTTGTGTTACACATAGTAACTTTGCATATAATCATTTTCGCGCATCTGGCTGGTGCTTATTGAATCTGATATCTTCTATAATTATTATCTGCACAAAACACATGTTAGAACATAAAATAGTTCTTTCACAAATACATATTGTTATCAGCAAAACATAGATTGACTTGTAGAGACAATTCTTGCTCTCACAAATACCCCAACAATTGTGATGAATAGGTGTGATATCTCCCTTTAGAGATGACAAATTCTCTCTCAGTCAAAACTTTTAGCTTCAATCTTGGGCTTTGAACAAGACACACATAACCTTTAGCTTCAATCTCGAGCTTTGAACAAGACACCAAACATCTTTTTCCTCCCATAGAAAAGGAGGAACTACGATTGCTCTGATTTCCCTATTTTCTTTAACGGGAATATGTAGGCATATGATTGCGAAATATTAGCGAGCACACATAACAAAAACTTTAGGTCCAGTATCTTACCAAAAACATCAAAAAAACCGAAAATCAACAAAAATACTCTCTCAACATTCCCAAAGAAGAAACTTTCCCAATTTATGACAGATAAACACCAGTAAGTAGATAACAGTAGAATTTGCTAAACGATTTATGGATAACCATATATAGGATGGGTAATTGACAACTCCCCATTATATAACCTGACCCCGGACCCCCAATCTCTTAGCATTTGTTAAAGAAAATAGTTGCATGCAAGGTTAGTTTTAGATAGCTTCCCTTGTCGCACATAGAGGAAATTATATTTGTTGGATCCCACAAGAGAGGATCTTTGTCGTCCATAGAGGAAATATGTTTACTGGATCCCCCAAAGGAGGATCCTTGCCTTCCATAGAGGAAATTATGTTTGTTGGATCCCCTAAGGGTGGATCTTGCTCCCCATAAAGGCACTTATATTTGTTGGATCCCCCAAGGGAGGATCTTTGTCGTCCATAGAGACAATGTTTGTTGGATCCCCCAAGTATGGATCCTTGTCGCCCATAGAGGCAATTATATGTGTCGTATCCCCCAAGGGAGGATCCTTGTTGCCCATATAGGCCATTATGTTCGCGGGATCCCCCATGGGATGATCCTTGCCGCCCCTTTTTGAGTCAACCATAGCAATAAAACATCTTAAGGAAAAACAACATAACAGTTAAACACTAAAATCAATTAATATAAAGATTGCCCTTAAGGGGCGCCACTGTCCCAAACAATTACAAAATCCCCCGAAGGGAGGCGGGGGGGGGGGGGGGGGGGGGGGGGTCAAAAGGAACACAACAAAGGACGAAAATCCACAGAAGGCGAACAACATTCTCCTTAGATTTCTTCCTCCATAACAGGATGCTCTGGCTAGGGACACTCAGGTTCAGTGCCCTAACGGATAACACTTTCCTCATGAGAGGGGAAAAGCTCAAGTTCGTGAAAGTCATTGCCTTCTCATTCACCATTACACTTCTTTCACAACCTTGAAAAGATCTAAAGGGCTCAGATCTAGAGTATGGTATACAAAGAAGGCTTGCTCCTTGGCTCATTCAAAGGACACGCCAGAAGCTGGAACCACATCATCATTCAAATCCAAGACCTGCTTCTTTAAATCTTATTGGCAGAGGAGGACTATATCGAAGGAGTCTTGCAGAGATTTTTTTCTCAGCAAAGATCTCCCTGACTTTAGCCTGATAATCCTCCAGCCTCTTTCCCCATTTCTCCTCATCTTGCTTCAGGGACTACAATAGTTGTTAGCTATCATTATAGGCCTTTATGTGCTCTAGAAGCCTCATCTCTAGGTCATTAGCTTCCTTGTCATACCATCCCTATTCAATATCCCAGAGCATCAACTCCCTTAGAAGAAGGGTATCTTTCATATTCATGATAGCCGAGGGAGATTGTGAAAAAATGGTCTAATACTAAGCAAGGAACTCTTTGGAAAAGAGGAGGTGCGAGCTCTTGAAGCGAATAAGGTCAGGATTGACATTATTCCACCAAGGTATAGGATTTACGCCCCCCGGCAGGCTCCGCCGCATGGCCAACAATGGAGGGGAACCCCACCTCCAATTGTTAAACTTTAGCCTATGGAAACTCTGAGGTTGAGGTCTCAACCTCTCTTTTCTGCCCTCGGATGGTCATCCCATGGGGTAGCTTTTAGGACTATTAATGTATGAACTGGAAGATTGATCTTTTCCCATCTCTCCCTATGCTCTTGGGCGAAGGAGTTCCCCATTTGGCCTTTATAAACAAAACGTGGGTCATAAAAGAATATAAGGCCCCACAAAAGAAAATAAAAAAACGCTTACCTATATAGGCAGCAAGATGTTCTCCACCCTCTCGCCAGAGCTTATTCACTTCCTGACTGTCCATAACCTTGGACTGCCATAGAAAGCGAACGGTTCTTCTCTCCCCGATGGACAAAAACACCTTGTCATAATCCATAACTATCGTCGGTTCCTCCTTCCAAGATAACGGGAAAAGGGGGACACCGTCAATATCTAGGATTCCAATGGAATCCTCTCGACCCCTCACCCGAACAAAATTATCTTTCCATTATTAATATTTATTAGAGTGAGGGGTAAAAAGGCACTTGGCATGCCGGTTGCTTAGGGTAAACCAGCTACCTTTCGCCGGTTCGGTAACGAAAAAAGAGAAGAAGACCCCAACAATCGGGTTGATGTCAAGCTTCTCG
Organism: Lathyrus tuberosus; assembly: GCA_022829125.1. NCBI lineage: Eukaryota > Viridiplantae > Streptophyta > Magnoliopsida > Fabales > Fabaceae > Lathyrus > Lathyrus tuberosus. Next base: position 5,463,602 of record JALAZF010000141.1, on the reverse strand, counting down.
CAAACCATCTCCAAAGCCCTAACATAACCCCACTTGTTCGGGAACAATGAAGAAGGGGCAACATTAAGCACCCTGAGGTTCTTATTGGAAAAGGTAGAAAGAGGACAAAAGACTCTCATATCCTTGATAAAGGGAGGGTAAAAGTAGAAATACGATGAAGGGGGTATGAGGAGACTGGCAAGGCTACCCTCTCCGAGGGTAGACAAGTCTCCATAATAACCCGATCTTCATCCCCAAAGGAGGATACATCCATTCTCTCCATAAAGATATATATATGTTCCTCAAAAGTGTAAATGGAGACAAAGTCACTTGCACCTTTGGGAACAATGAAGCAGGAAGACATTTTATTCTTGACTAAACAATAGAACAAAAATAAGTCACCACCATAATCACAACCATCAGAAAGGAACTATCTACCTATATATCTTTTACCTAACACCAAAGAGTCTCTACCAAATAGATCCTTTAAGATATGGAACCCGGAATTAGAAAAAAATAAAGAATCTAATATTTGTGATATGGTTGAAAGTTACGCTGAAAAATCCAAAGGAGATGGCTCGAGCAAGTTTGCAGAAAGTAAAACTGAATATGAAGAGAAAAATTCTTTTTATAAGAGAACTCTAAACTACCTCAGGGTTTTGTGAAACTCTGCACTGTCATACCCCAAAATTTTCCCTACGTATTCTCATTTAATATGTCCCATGGCTCATGATCCATCTGCATACTATTACCTTAATTAGAAAAAGGTAGCTATTGGAGCTGCTAGAACTGCTAAGGTCGTCTAAGCTGCTGAAGCTGCAAGAGCTACTAAAGTTACTAAAACTGCAGAAGTAGTTAATTCTGCCAAAGCTCCTAAAGTTTTTAAAGCTCCTGTTACTACTGATATTGAAATGATTATTGAGAAATCAAGTCATCTAACTAAGGAAGCTGAACAAGAAGCTGCTGAAGTCTCTGTTTATCTGAATATCTGTAAGTTCTATGATGATAATACCTCTACTATTTCTGAATCTATATTTTTTTATACTTTATCTATTCCTATTACAATCACAACCACTACCATTCCATCAAATGTATCTTTATCCACAAATGATCTAGAAACCGCAGTTCCACCTGAAACAATCAAATCAGAAAACACAAACACAAACACAATCGAACAAACTCCAAAAAACAATATACCACATTAAATTTCATCTCTATTTTTATCATAACCTCCATTTTCACAGACACCATCCATTCAACAAACAATAATCTCAACCAGGCAACCTGAAATAACAACACAATTGAACTAATCCAACAACAACCTGAATCACCACCTTCATATGAACACGCCATCTCTGAAGCCACACCCATGAATAAATCACTTCATCTATCAAACCAAATTGATAAACCTATTCCTGATTCTACTCTTCAGGGTTTATCCCTATTAAAGAATTCCTTTATTGAGAGAGAATTTTTCTCTATTAAGGATTCATCTGTTATTGAACTTTCCTCTTCCTCCTCTGAAATAGAAATTAATTTAGAAACAAGAATCCCCACCATCAACCCTATACATACTTCTCTTGAACTCTCCTTTGATGAAATATGGACAAATATAGAATTAAAAATAGCTAATTCTGAGTTTTACGAAGCATGTTATCACAAATTGTGTTAACCTTGTTGAAAGCAATGCATTATGGGATCAGTACATGAGCTAGTATATCTGCTGCTTCACTCTCCTCAAGAATATTTCCTATGAGACTGTTCTGGAGAAGTTTATTCCCAAATACTAAAGTAATGTCTCCAATTCTGGAAATAAAGAAGTATGCTAATGAGTCCTTAGCCAGTTCTAAATTTTTGGCACTCATAGCACCTGAACAAGTTCTACCTCGGATTGGTGCTGAAATCTCCTTTGGTCAGTGCTTAGCAATTCAGCGAAATGTTGGAGCAACTATTGGGATTTATATTCTTAAACAAAATTCAGTTATCCATTCTGGTGTTATAACATCTTCTAGGATTGTTCAGAACTTAGATTCTCAACATGAAGTTAGATCAACTTATGGGATTGCATCTTCTGAACCACTTGCGTCTAAGGTTGTTATTCCTGTGATTTTGAATACTTTGGAAGAATTGAAGAAAGACAATGATGTGGTAAGGACCAGGCTGGATTGTCACGAATAGACTAACAATTAGATTAAGAACATGTTGTGTACCGTCTGTTCTAGACTTCCATCCCAACCATAAAACCTTATTTTAAAGCTGTGTTTTAAAAATTATGTCACTATTTTCGTCTGTTATCTTTTCCTTCAGTTATAAAAAGAGTTTGATTCTTGTTTTTAATTATGATTATTTTTTATGAAGCCAAAGGAGGAGAAGATTAAATTATTTTGATTATTTTTAAGCTAAAACATTATCAAGGGGAAGAAGGGTAATGATTAAATAGTGTGTTAACATTAACATTCTGAAGAGGTCAAGAATAATAACTCTGAGGAATTTAAGCTAACAACTCTGAAAAAAGTACCCTAACAAAGGAAATTCATAGAATCAAAATTCTAAGTCTTGCACTCAGAGGGAGCTTGCAAATCTCACTCGGTACTTAGAGACAAATAATTTTGATAGTCTAAAATACTCATAGAAAGCTTACAAACCTTACTCTAAATTTTAGCATATTTATCTTATTTCAACTTTCTTTGGAACCAAAATTATTTTAAATCTTAAACTCAGAGGGAGCTTGCAAACCCCACTTTGTAGATTTAAGCCGAAGAAATAACTTTGAAAGTATAAAACTCAAGGTAAGCTTAAAAACCTATCTTTGAAGTTTTATAAATATAGTAATCCAAAAATACATGGATATTAATCAGATTTGAGATTTTATTGAACCAAAATTATTTTGAATCTTAAACTTAGGGGGGGCTTGTAAACCTCACTCTGTAGATTTTACTTGAAGAAATAATTTTGAAAGAATAAAATTCAAAGGGAGCTTGCAAACTTAACTCTGAAATTTTATAACCATGATTATCCTAGTAAACATTGTTCATCAAAATACAATTATTTGTCATCATCAAAAAGGGGGAGATTGTAAGAACAAGTTTGGTTCTACATCTACATACCTTTATGTTTTTATGATAACAATATGTAGAGAACAATTTTGTACTATGACTATGTGTGTTTAGTGTGTAGATAAAAGAAAACCGATTCTAACTATGAAGAAGTCAAATATGAATCCAGACGAAATCTGAAGAAAGCTACTAAGAAGATTATTTAGTGAGGACACATTCTGAGAAAAAATAAGGAATACAAAAGTATGTCTAAAGCATGGTCAAGCTTCAGGATTATGAAAGTCAACTTTGATGGTCACAGACTCTGAAGAAATGAAGATCATGAGAAAGAAAATCTGATCAATGAAGGATCAAGCCATTGCAACACTCTGAAGAGAAATCCAAGCTTTAATACAAAGAAGAAATTAGTCTGATTTGTTTTCGTATGTTGATCCAAAAGAGACTCTGAAGTTTAGATGTCTTCAGAATCTAAATCATTGGTACTCTTGTAGAAGCTCTGAATATATTATCTACTATGGTTGTCACCAGTAAACTCTTATGTAGATGGCACCTCTGAGACATTCTGCATCCTTCTAATCTTATCAAGTCTTGAAACTCTGATAGGTTCTAAACTCTAAAAGATGTATCATGTATTCCAAAATATTATTCTAAAATATTTTAATGGGTGAAGAGTTACTATGCATTGGGATAATCAAAACGTCAAATCAAGAAAGTACTTACGGCTAGAAAAAGATTTTCTACCTACCCAATATTTTTTGTTGTACCTACCTACTCTACAACAAAAGTGTTCCTTGAAGAAAGATCCAACTCTTCACTACCAATGAATCTATTTTTCATCCTCAATGGTAACCTTCTTTATCTACTTAAGGAGTACTTAGAAGATTAGAGAGTAAGAAGCGTTATGTAGAAAAGGCATAACGGTAAATGATAGAAAATACCATAAATGAGAGAGAAAAGAAGTAAGTGTTCTTAAACAATATACAAACACTTCGAGTGATCTTAGATTAAATGAGTTAACACAAGATATGTTCTTAAGTCATAAACACAATGAGAAACACACTTTAAATATCTGGAACTACACTAAGTAGAGACACCAGGAGTGTTCTTACACATCAAAGGATCAACTGCAAAAGCACATCAAGAAGAACATATGTGTAAAAGCAAGAAAGAAGAGAAGCGAAGCACTTAGAAGCTCAACATTTCATGTCTAGCTTAAATGTACATTTTGGTTGTGAATTGGTGTAATCGGCTTAACTAAGAAGCACACATGTAAACACAAAACTGTAATAAACCAGTCTGGTTATGTTCCTGTTAAGGGCCAAATTGTGCCTACTTTTGACTATATTTTATGGTCCTTTCCAATGGTTTCCTTGATATTTTAGTAGTAAACATATTAAGTTTTAGTGTAATTATGCAAGTTTCCGATTTTATTGTAAATATTGTGAATTATGATCATTTTGATGCTCTTTGATAGGTCTTCTTGCTTATTTTTTATGATAGGAACATATGGTGAAGGAAAGAAGGCCTAAAAGATCATTTTCGAGGCGATCGTGTCGGTAACCCGCGCTTAGCACACTTTTCAGCGGGTCTCAGCACACTCTTACTGTTGAGGTAGTAGGTAAGGCCTTCAACCATGCTAAGCGATCTGCTACCGCGCTTAACGCGCTTTCTGGGGTTTTGCCTCTATTTTGCTGACCGCGCTTAGCACGCTCTTGATGGTGCTTAGCGCGATGCCACTTACTGCACTTTGTGCACTTGCTATAAATATCTTTTCTTGTAGATATTTTGGGAGACTCTTGTCATTTTACACTTATCAGCATTTTTAGAAAGTAGAAAGGGTTTTATAGGTCAAAAACCTTAGAAACTCAAGGAGAAGTGAAAATCAAATCTTTGGAGCATCAATCCTCCATTCTTCGAGTTTGATGGTAGCAAAGCTTCTTTTCTTACTTGTTGATCAAGCTACCATGGTGATGGGTAGCTAAACCCTTTTGTGTCAAGATTAGAGCTAGTTAATCGTGCTATTATGTATTTCTTTTGATCTTTTATATGTGAACAAGGTTTATGATCAATAGATGATGATGATCTTTGCTTTTAATGTTGTATTTATGGTTTGAATCACTATAGACATAGATTTTCCAAGCCTTGATCTAATTTCTTCATCTATTAACCAAAAAACTCTAGACATAGATTTGAAAGTAAATATTTGCTATGTATCGATCTTTATGTTTATTGATTCGATTGCTATTTTGAGAAATCATCTAGCGATTAAAACAATAATACCCACAAAGCCGCTTTAGAAATAAATGAATTCGCGAGGATACGTGTTTCTATTGATCGAAACTAAGTTCACGTGCTTGATTAATCAAATATGTATGAAAGGCGTTAACAAAATCTAATCTTGACATGTTTTTTCTTAAAACAAAACATATTTACCCTAATTTACTCTTTGCTACAAAACTTATGCTACAAAACAAGGATTCTTTGAAAACTCTTTAATTAGAACGTTAGACTATTAAACGGAGAACATCTAGATATCTGAGCAATCCCAGTGGATACAATAAAACACCCACCTAAAATCTTTTTCAACAATCTCACAAAATTCTATGAAATTGCGGGAGCAACGGGAGTACCGGAAGCTGAAGAAGAATCATTGTTCAAGTGACTATTTCCGCATTCCTTAATCGGGAAGGCAAAGGAATCGTATCTTGATTAATCAATTTTGGTTATGACGGATTGGAATTTGTTAGAAGAAAAGTTCCTTGAAAGATTTTTTCCACACAATCGATTTATGGAAGCAAAGACGACATTTTCGGTGTTTGCTCAAGGCGGAAATGAATCTCTCAATGAAGCTTGGGAGAGGTTCAAATCCATGTTACGAATATGTAAGGGTCACGGTTTTGATGAAATTACTCAAGTGCTCATCTTCCGAAATGGTCTCCAATCGGTCCACAAGACTTTATTGGATACTACTTCGGGTGGATCGTTAATGTCCAAGAGCGTCGAAGACGCAATTGCTATTATTGATAAGATGGCACTCAATGATCACTAAGGAAATCATAATCGTGGTACAACACAAAGGAAGCCGGGCATGATCGAGTTGGGAACAAATGATGCTATTCTTGCTCAAAACAAACTGCTTTCACAATAAGTGGAGTTGTTGACTCAACAAATGTCAAAACTTCCACAACAAATCAAAGAAATGCAAGAAGTTCCCAACAACAACAAACAAGTGGCGAGTTGTGAGCTTTGTAAGGGAGATCACCCTATCGGGTATTGTCCTCCGGTTGTGGAAGAGGCGAATTATGCGGGAAATCAAAACCAAGGGTATCAACCTCGACCACCTTACCAACAAGGCAACCAAGGTTACCAACAAAGAGGTAATCAAGGTAATCAACAACAATGGAGACCTCAAGATGCCGGAACTTCTAATCGTCAACAACAATATCAAAACTACACTCAACCTCCATAAGCTCCAAGTGGAAATTCAAAGATGGAAGACACATTTACCCAATTTATGCAAATGTCAATTTCTAACCAAAAGAACACTAATGCTTCTATTCGGAATCTTGAGACTCAAATTGGGTAATTGTTTAAGCAATTAGCCGAACAACCTAACGGGCCATTTTCGGCTAACACCCAAGTTAATCCCAAGGAGCATTGCAAGGCTATATTTACTAGAAATGGTCAAGATATTGGTAGGTGCATTGATGAAAATGTTGTGGAGAAAGAGGGAGTAGTTGAAAAAGAAAAAGAAATTGATGAGAGTGAAATAGAAAATATTGTTGAGGGACACTTAGTTGAAAAGAATTTGAGAGGAGAGAAGAAAAATAAAAATAAAAAAGGAAAGGAGCATGTGAGTGACATTCCATTGAAAAAATTACCATATCCCAATGCTCCTACAAAAAAAGATAATGAGAAGCATTATGCCCGATTCTTGGATATATTTAACCGATTGCAAATCACCGTTCCATTTTCCGAGGCTCTAGAACAAATGCCAAAGTATGCAAAATTCATGAAAGACATACTTACAAAAAAGAAGAGGTATACGAACAAAGAAACCATTGCATTGAATGCAAACTGTAGTGCTGTTGTTCAAAGTATACTTCCGCAGAAGGAAGGAGATTCGGGAAGAGTAGCTCTACCTATCACTATAGGTAGTGAATTTAAATGCAAAGCTTTGATCGATATAGGTGCTAGAATAAATTTGTTTCTTTTGTCCGTGGTCAAAGAACTCGAGAACATGGAGGTGAAATCAACCAACATGACGTTGCAACTTGCGGAAAAGTCAAGGACTCGTCCTCATGGTGTTGTTGAGGACGTGTTATTAAAAGTGGATAAATTTTTATTTCCAGTTGATTTCGTAGTCATGGACATGGAAGAAGACGAGGATACTCCAATCATCCTTGGAAGACCCTTCATGAAAACCGCAAAAATGTTAGTCGATGTTGATGAGGGGATCATGAAGGTGAGAACTAGTGAGGAAGAAGCGTGTTTCACACTTTTCAAGGGAGTGATATGTTCGAGTCTATTGGAAGATGGCTATCATGAAGAAAAAAAAGATCCAAGTGTTGCATTAAGGAAAAAGAAGGATGATGATGCAAAAGTGGCAATGATGAAGTCGTGTTGGGACTTTTCATTCTTAAATAAAATTGAAAAAAAAAAGGGTCATGAAAATGGATGAAGACCTTTCAGTTGGGAAGTTTAGATCGATCGTTTTCGATGCCTTTCTGCAATCCTTGAGGTCGCATTGGACCGTCGAGCTCAAACGATGTTAAACAAAGTGCTTGTTAGGAGGCACCCCAACATTGTAAGTATTTACTGTTTTTTTCATTTTTTTAGGTGTTTTGAATTTAATCGGACAAAAAAGTCGGGAGAAATCCATCTGAAATCAACCTTGATTGGCTAAGATTCACCAACCTTGGGAAAATAAATGGGCCTGTGGTAGGGTCAGAAAGTTTAAACAGAGCGAGGAGTCTCAAAACTCCTCACTTTCCCACTCATCTCTGGTCATCTCTTGGAATTCAAGCTCCACTCTCTCAAGTTCTCTCTTGCTCTTCAAGTGCTTTCTCCTTTTTCTCATCTCATCTCCTATTTACAGGTTTGCAAATGTTCTTTATTTTTCTTTAATGTAGAATGCATGTTGTTAGGGTTTTGGATAAGAATAAGTTGAAATTGATTGTTAGGGTTAGATGGAAGTGATTCTTGAAAGCACCTGTTGTTTGACTAAATTTTGCTAAAACATTCTGATGATAAACTTGAAGAATTTGCAGAAGAAAAAGACGTAGAAGGAAATGTCTCGACATCCTGACTGACTTGGTAAGTTAGCAGGTTTTAATCTGTTGCAAGAATTAAGGAGCGGATCAAGGAAACACAGGATCAAAGATTGAAAGCCCAAGACAAAAGAAGACTATATAAGGAGACTTAGTCCTAGGGTTAATATACTGTAACTTTGTATTACTTGTAACTTGGTAACCTAATTCTCTTGTGTTGAATAAGGGTTTAAGGTTTGAGAGTCGTTGGCTCTCTTAGGAGTTGTAAGTCTCCACTCTGTAATATGGGATGTAGAGTGGAAGGCATAGGTACAGGGACACAACCAGAAGCCTGTAGGTAATTGTTGTTGTATTGTTCTTGGACGAAGCTTTGAAGCAAGTCAAAAATAACTTGGAGGTCAAGAAACCGCGATAGTTATGTATTAGCAGAAGACAAAGATATCACAGGTTGTGATTAGGATGTGAGTGGGGTATCTCATATCATGGTTCTAAACGCTTGAGTTTAACCTTGGTAAAGATGTTCATTGGGTAGATGTTAGGTATAAAGTAGTAAACGGGGGAGTTTAGCTTTGTAACAGTTCTACAGATAGTGAAGTCTTCATCCTGGATTGGTATCCCCCAGATGTAGGTAAATTGCACCGAACTGGGTTAACACATACCGTCTTATTTACCATTCTGCAATTTACAGTTATGTTATTGTTCTTGACTGACATGTTGGATCAGATGTTGTGACATCTATGTGTGTGCAGTTCTGATATTCAAGGTATTAGTCTGCTATTGCGCCTCTGAGTTTAAATGATTATGTAGCACAATGTCTTGACATGTGTTAGGACATCTGCTATCTGCATAGGCTAGAATTTCAATTGGTATCAGAGCAGGCATCCTGTCTGGTTCTGGATGAGATCTTTGGGAGATACTTTCTGGCGTTTAAACAAGGAGGAGTTTTAAGATCAGGTCAATCAACTCAGACATAATCAAGGGTATTAATGGATGAGATGGATGTTCTGGATCGAAGGGAGCAACCCGGAGGTTGTTCATGTTACTGAGGAGATTCTACAACAACTATAGGAGAAGTGGCTAGTTCTCTTGTTGGTGTGTCTTATAAGATGTTGTGACATCTCATTAGGGAAAATAGGATCTGTTCCTTGGTGGTTCCGCTGCATGTGTTTCTGATGGAAGAGCTCTAGAATTATGGGATTCTGGAGTTGTTAATGAAGACAGTTGGTGGAAGGTCTCAATCTTCGGCCTCTATATTTGAAGATATCTGCATTCTTTTATTCCAAAGTCGAGAGCGATGGAGTGAGAGGAGTTGTGGTTAGATATCTGGTATGATGACTTGGTACTTGGAAGCTTGGTTTCTTAGTGCAGTTGAAGTCAGTTGAAGAGGAGAGGAGTTGAGTTAAGTTTATCAGGTTCTTGCTCTAGGAGTTTGATAAATTGTTGGTTGGCTAGGTTGTCAAAGATACTTAAGAGTTCTCTCAAGTCCACTCATAAAGGCATCTATGTCGTGTATCTGGAGTCTTCTAGTTACTCTTCTGACTAGAAGGTGTTTCTTAGAAACACAATCTGAAGAAAATGGAGGTGATTTATTTTCACCATCCAAAAACAACAAGGAAGGATTCATCTCTTTTGACCCTAAGAGTGGATCCAATCTGATTGAAGAATTATTGAGGTAAATAAGATTTGTTCAGAGAAAGTCTTAGTTACTTGAGTCAAGGGTGGCAGCCTTGGTATCTCAACATTGTCCTTTGAAGAAGATACTTGCAAAAAGATTGAATACTTTATAAGTGTTCATGACATGATATGGTGGAGCTTAACTACAATAGTGAAGAAGGGTTATTGGACAAGGATTTAAGATCAATTGCTATTTGTGGAATCCATAAGTATTTAATTGATTATCCTTGAAAGTCAAGATTGCTGATGTTCAACAAGATGTTGGAACATCTCATCATCAGAGTTTGTGCAGAATCATGGGAGGGGTACTGCATATGCTTTAGCATCTGTTTTAGTCTTAGGTGGTGACCTAAGAAGTGGCTTTAGTCGGGTGTGACAGAAGCATGTGTTCTCTGGAGAGTTTCCTGGCAAGAAACTAGTCTGGACTTTGATACTTTTGAAAATGAAGATGAAGACATCAGAATCTTGATGGTTACAACTTGGATCAGTTTATTTCTGATCTAGGTGCTTTGGAGCATGGATCTTGCTCTGTTTGTGAAGGTCGGGGATAAGTGGCAGTTATCTCTGGATTTCTACTGACGGCTCTACTGAGGATAGTGGAATTCTTTAGTATGGCTATGGGGTAGTCTTGGACTACTTATTTTCTGAAGATTCAGACGTGGCAAGTTTGAAGTCTTTGGAGTTTCAAAGTAGGATGGAGGTTGTCTACTCAAACTTGGTTGTTGAATAAAGTCTATGAGAGCATGAAACTCTTGTTCTATGAAGAAAAGAGGTTCTTCTAAGTGGTAGAATGAGGAGATGAATTTAACAGTTGGATGTCATATCAGAATGTTCTGACATCTAGCTTAACTTTAGAAGTCTCAGCTGGTGATGTGGCACATCAGCATAAGATTAGGTGATCTACAGGAGAATGGAAGTTATGGATGCTTCAAAAAGGTCTATCTCATACAGTTTACGGGAGCTGTGGATGGGAAGATATTACATGACTAAGAGGCTTGGAGGATCCAAGATGTCTTGCTATGGGGCAAGTAGTTCATGTGACTTGAAGATCTGATTTCATTAGTGGATCAGTGTATCTTGTGGGAGATCTGAAGAAGAGTGAGGTCAATCAAAAAGTGGCATTTGGTTGATTTCATAATGTGCATTCAAGAAGGATGCTTGAAACTGATTGCTCTTGTGCAGAAGAGTAGTTAGTTGAAATTGTAAGGAGGTTCTGATTCTCTGGGAGCTTGTGGCAGAAGTTCTGGGTTGAGGATAGAAGCATACCTTCTTTGGTGGATGAGAGTTTATTTCTCTCTAGGTTTCTGAAGTTTTCTTTGTTCAAGCTGGTGGCTTAGTGTTGTGTGAAGATCTTCAGTGTGGATTACTATGCTGATAGTAAGTCCACTGGTGGAGCATATCAAGAACCATGGTGTGTGGTGTCTGTGATGTGTGGAAGATGTCCTAACTAATGTTAGAACATCTTTGGGCTGGTTATCCTTGGTAAAGGATTTCAGGTTCTGTGAGGAACTGGTTACTTGCATCGTGTCTAAGAAGTATCTACATTGTCATACGGGAGAATGATGGGGTAGAAGAACTGTCTTGGAAGATTGATGTAAGTGTTTTAGTATACTGGAGTGGATCATGGGTTGATTGCATGAAGGTCTAGTTTCTGATGCGTTCAGAAGTAGATATTCACCAAAAATCAGAAGTATTCCAGGTTATCACGGGAGAATGATAAGGAATGACTGTCTTGGATTTTGGGGTGTCTATCTCTGTTGCTGGCTGGGTAAGGTCAGTGGAAAATCTTACGAATGGGATGTGGCCCTGGCTGCAAGTCATGCTAGTAGTGGATCAGTTTAGCAACTGTGAAATTTTGGAGCATGCATACGATAGCTAACATCATTATAACAAACTAAGGGGCCCTGTGTGTCTCTTTGAGGAATGTGAAGCATTCTGATTCAATTGGTTTGTCCCTCAAGCAGCTGGAGGTCTATACATGATAATTCAAGAGGAGTTCGTGTGGTGTGTAGATGGTTGCAGGATGGGGGGATCAATGGGACTTTGATCTCAAGCCAAGAGTTTGTTATGGTTGGTATACATTTCCTCACGGGTAGCATGATGGTGATCATGTGTGAGTGATTATTGTTTCTTGTCAGAGGGAGCAATAAGAGAGTTAGTGATTGTGTTCAGCTGGTAAGTTGGACTAAGGGTGCGCTCTTGAAGACATGAAGATGCGTCGTATGTTTTCCATTTATTAGCTTAGGTGTTCTGAGGAGGAGCACTGGTTACCTTAGATAGGGGGAGATGCCTCTTGATCTAAGATGAATTACTGCGAGGATGCAATGGATGTTCCAGTGCATTTGTGGGTCAAGCAAGCTGAGATGTCAAGGAGGATGTCTTGACATTGGTGTATTGTTGCAAGTTGTAGGAAACTTGGCAGTGCATTTTAAATGGTTCTTATTGGATGCTTAAGAATCATTGTTGAGTCTGAGGGAATTTATTTTTCTCTGCAGACTGTGATCATAACTTTATAAAGAAATCTCTACTTTGTCAAATCAGAAGAAGAATCTAGGGATAACAGACAATGTCTGACATGATGTCAGGACATTGTTATAAAAGATGTGTGCATATAATAGGTTCTTTGGTCGGCGTTCTTAAAAGAAGAAACAGTCAAACCAGTCTTGGTCAGTGCGATACTGGTGGAGTTATTACCTTCGATTAATGATCTTTTGAATTGACTAGCGTTATTTTCTGTGGATCGTTACTTTCTGAGAAAATGGCTCTACTATAAATAGGACTGCTTTGATTTTCTTTAGTCTCAATACTCTCCTTGGGTTGGTAGCAGATGGGGTTCTTCAAATTCTGGGTATGTTGTGTCTGGGTTTGGGGCTGTCTTGGTCACTTTTGCCAAGTTTTGGCTAAAAAGGTGGAGAATAGTTTTCTGATGCTGCCTGGGTGTGGGTACATTCCTGCAGTTGTTTGCAAGAATGTTGGTTAAGATGTTCTGACATCTTAACAATCGTATTTTCCTTGTGTCTTGCAATCTGAGTTGTGAAGCAGGTTGTGTCTTGTGACCTGAGTTACGCAATCTATGTTCTCAGGGTTACGAAGCCTACAATTGCTGTTGCTTTTCTGGAGGAGTCTTCTGATTCCCAAGACATCTCTTGGAAGGAGGGGGAATATGTTGAGGGGAAGACTCTCTCAGACCTTAGCTCCAGTAAATTCTGAAGATAAATGAGTCTTGATGAAGGAGCCTTGCTGTTTGCAGAATGCAGAAGAAAATGTTTGTTTTAGCCAAAATTTGTCAAAAGGGGAAGATTGAAAGCACCTGTTGTTTGACTAAATTTTGCTAAAACATTCTGATGATAAACTTGAAGAATCTGCAGAAGAAAAAGACGTCGAAGGAAATGTCTCGACATCCTGACTGACTTGGTAAGGTAGCAAATTTTAATCTATTGCAAGAATTAAGGAGCGGATCAAGGAAATACAGGATCAAAGATTGAAAGCCCAAGACAAAAGAAGACTATATAAGGAGACTTAGTCCTAGGGTTAATATACTGTAACTTTGTATCACTTGTAACTTGGTAACCTAATTCTCTTGTGTTGAATAAGGGTTTAGGGTTTAAGAGTCGTTGGCTCTCTTAGGAATTGTAAGTCTCCACTCTGTAATATGGGATGCAGAGTGGAAGACATAGGTACAGGGACACAACCAGAAGCCTGTAGGTAATGGTTGTTGTATTGTTCTTGGACGAAGCTTTGAAGCAAGTCCAAGATAACTTGGAGGTCAAGAAACCGCGACAGTTCTGTATTGGTAGAAGACAGAGATATCACAGGTTGTGATTAGGATGTGAGTGGGGTATCTCATATCAGGGTTCTAAACATTTGAGTTTAACCTTGGTAAAGATGTTCATAAGGTAGATGTTATGTATAAAGTTGTAAACGGGGGAGTTTAGCTTTGTAACACTTCTACAGATAGTGAAGTCTTCATCCTGGATTGGTATCCCCCAGATGTAGGTGAATTGCACCGAACTTGGTTAACACATAATGTCTTATTTAACATTATGTAATTTATAGTTATGTTATTATTCTTGACTGACATGTTGGATCAGATGTCGTGACATCTATGTGTGTGCAGTTCTGCTATTGCGCCTCTGAGTTTAAATGATTATGTAGCACAATGTCTTGACATGTGTTAGGACATCTGCTGTCTGCATAGGCCGGAATTTCAATTCTGAACCCTTTTGATTAACTGTTACGGTTGTGTTAAAATTTGATTTTGCATGCTGAGAATAACTTGTTTTTGTGCCCGTCTGTTAATGCATGTTGATAGGGTTTGGTTTGGGTGTTAATTTGATGATTGGTTGTGCAGATTGATTATGGTGGTAGAAATTTTTGCTTGTTATCGCAGGCGCGCTGAGCAGGCTCTGGTCGCGCTAAGCGCGCCCCTCTGCCCTGTTCTGGTTATTTTCATTTTTCTGTTGTTTCTGATTTAAATGTGTGGAAATGTTGTTGTTTGGTGATTTTTATGTTGAATATATGGGTTTAGGGCAGGTTGGCTGTAGAGCAGATTATGCTTGCATGCCACCATGCTAAGCGCGCTCTGACCGCGCTAAGCGCGCCCCCCTAGGATCAAATTCCTCGATTTTTAATTTTTCCTCAACTATTTGACTGTTTTGAGTTGACCTGGGGTTTCTTATGATTTTTCTTGAATTTCCTGGCTGGTGGTTTAACTTTTTTGGTGCTGTTTTGGTCTGTTTTTTCTTGATTGCAGATGGCTCCGAAACGTGCTCGCTTCAGCATTGGACAATCATCGCAACAGAGTCAGCCTTTTATGGAGTATGATACGCACACATTTTTAAGGGCTGAGCAGCAGGGTAGATACCTCCAGCTGACCCGAAGAAGTATTTGGACAGAGCGCATTTTCAGAATTAACCCGCAAGGGGAGTTTTACGACTGTCAAAACATTATTGAGTTGTATGGATGGAATGCTCTCCTAACTCCACCGACCCTGCTCAAATACGAGATAATGTATGAGTTCTATGTGAACGCCATTCTGACAGAGGGTTAGATGTACACTTCCAGGACTTATGTCAGAGGGAGACAAGTCTCATTCTCGAGAGATGCGATTAATGAATATCTGGGCAACCCATTGGTTTTGGCTGAAGGTGAGCAGTGCTCTTACTATAAGAGGGTGACTAGGAAGAATTGGAATTTGGAGAATGTCTGCTTGGTCTTGGCACACCCGGGATGAGGATTTGAGTTGAATGCGGCGGGAAGGCCGAAGATACTGAAGAGAGGAGATATGAATACTACAGCTCAGGTTCTGATGACCCATGTCCTGCATAACATTAGGCCAAGGAGTCATACCTCCTCCATTTTGGTTGACATTGCATGTATGCTTTACTACATCATGGAGGAGAGGCGGGTTGATGTGGCTAGGATCATGTCTAATGAGATCCGAGCCATAGCCGCTAGTGGACATCGCTTGGGCACTAAGGTCCCGACAATTTTGGTATTTCCAGGACTTATTATGGGCTTGTGTACGCGAGCGGGTGTCCCAATCGTGGGTGTGGTCCATAAGACCATAAAGGGGGTAGTGACTGTCACTTGGATCTAGAGTCAATGTATGTCGAGACTTGACCAGCCACCACCACCACCACCACCATCCCACCCACATCAGCCACCACAGCAGTACGGCGATGTTCCACCCGCTGACCAGGCCTTTGATGAGCGTATCGCGTGCATGTACACGTGGGATATGCATTTGGCTCATCAGAGGGCCTATTCATTTTTTTCACTTATTCATGCGAGCTTTGGTTCTGAGGCCAGTTCTGAGTAGTTGATCCTGGGTTATCTTATCTTTTGTTTGTTTTTATATTTATGTTTGAACTTTATGGATTTGGTTGTTATGTTTTTATTGTATTTCTGGATCATTTTGTATCATCCTTGAATGAATGAGGAACATATGTGCGGCACCATTATTTTGGTTGTCGCAAATTTTGGCATTATGATATTATGTTATTATATTGAGTAGTTTCTGTAATTGTTTGTTTTAGTAGAATTTTATTTTATTTTGTGTTGTTCCTAAGTTGAAAACTTGAAGGAACTGTGTGATTGATGAATCAATAAGAAATTGAGTGGTAATGATATGATTGAGTAAAGGTACCACGCAAGGTACATTTTTATCGCTTTCTAAACTAAGCATGGAAATGAAACTTGTGGTGAGTGTAAAACTTGTAGTCATTACTTCTTTTGAAATACTTGTTCATTTTTTAATCATTTAGAACATTGCCTTTGTGAGGAAGCTTTCATTGTATAATATATGCAGGATACCGACATTCTTGTTTAACTCGTTCTTATTATGTTGAAATCATGCATGTGTGTTAACTTGTGAAAAAGGAAGAAAATAATCAAGGCAATTTTTGTGACTTTTGAGAAAAACCACTTGAACAAATAAGAATGATCAATCTACCTTGTGAGTGAGTGGGTATTTGATAACCCCTTTAAGCCTTTGTATCAAGATCCGTGTGAATAATTGAAATGTGTAAATATTGTGCATGAAAAAGAAGTGAATTTTGAAATGGATCTTTAAATTTTGTTATGAAACTTTTTGAACCCCAACCTTAAGTATGGTTGCTCTATTTTTTCCTTGCCTTAGATGTGTGAGAGCAATCCTAATTATCATATTTTGGTTGTGTTCAAATTTGGGGAGAAAAATGTAGATTGAGGCATCATGAAAAATAATGTGGTTTTGAATGATGTAAGAGCTTGAAAGAAAGAAATAAATGAAAAAGAAAAGAAATTGGGCATGAATTGCCAACAAAAAGCTCAAAGTTGTAATGATGCCTCAAAAGAAAGAAAACAAGAAGGTTAAGGTCTTGAAGTGCTATGATTGTGAGATTGGAATGCTCTTTAGGAATAAACATTTTTGTTTCAATGACTTTGATAAATGACCTTTTCTTGTAGCCAAGCCAAATTACAACCCTAGAAGACCTTGTGATTCCTTCTTTTTCACTCATTAATGCATGTTGTTTGTTGAATGCATAATTTGTTTCGGATGTTTGCAGGATTATTTGGTGAGTGGTAAAACCTCATATTGTATTCATCCATTGATGAATGTGTGCTTAGGTGTGATTCAATTTTGAACTTATATTGCTCAAGAAGTTTTGAAGTGTGTTTTTGCACTTAGAAATAGTTTCATCTTCATGATGTGTTTGGAGTTTGATAAGTTATCTTGTTGTTACTTTTACTTTTTGAACCATGAAATTGTCATTGTTCTATTGGGTTGATTCTGATTTCTTGTGCGGGTTTTTGGGTTCGTTTTTAGTTTGAGACACTTTTGTTTGAGGACAAACAAAATAATAAGTTTGGGAGAGTTGTTAAGGGCCAAATTGTGCATACTTTTGACTATATTTTATGGCCCTTTCCAATGGTTTCCTTGATATTTTAGTAGTAAATCTATTAAGTTTTAGTGTAATTATGCAAGCTTCCAATTTTATTGTAAATATTGTGAATTATGATCATTTTGATGCTCTTTGACAGGTCTTATTTCTTATTTTTGAGCCAAAAAGATCATTTTCGAGGCGATCGTGTTGGTAACCCGCGCTTAGCGCGCTTTTCAGTGCGGTCTCAGCTCACTCTTACTGTTGAGGCAGTAGTTAAGACCTTCAACCGCGCTAAGCAGTCTGCTACCGCGCTTAGCGCACTTTCTGGGGATTTGCCTCTGTTTTGCTGACCGCGCTTAGGGCGCTCCTGATGGCGCTTAACGCGGTGCCACTTACTGCACTTTGTGCACTTGTTATAAATATCTTCTCTTGTAGATATTTTGGGAGACTCTTGTCATTTTACACTTTTCTGCATTTTTAGAAAGTAGAACGGGGTTTTTAGGTCAAAAACCTTAGAAACTCAAGGAGAAGTGAGAATCAAATCTTTGGAGCATAAATCCTCGATTCTTCGACTTTGATGCTAGCAAAGCTTCCTTTCTTACTTGTTGATCAAGCTATCATGGTGATGGGTAGCTAAACACTTTTGTGTCAAGTTTAGAGGTAGTTAATCTTGCTATCATGTATTTCTTTTGATCTTTTGTAAATGAACAAGGTTTATGTTCAATAGATGATGAAAATCTTTGCTTTTTGTAGCGTGCGATTTTTGTCGGTGACGCGACCACCTTATCGCCATAGGTTTCTCCTCACCATAATGGTAGGAGTTGGGTGCTACTTTCTGATTTCTTATTTATCCTATGAAGCTGGAAAGGAAAGGGAAGCTATCTAAAACTAACCTTGCACGCAAATGTTTAACTAAATAAATGCTTAAAGAGATCGGGGAGTCAGGGTCAGGTTATACAATGGGTAGTTGTCAATTACTCATCCTATATATGGTTATCCACAGGTTGTTAGCAATTATACTTACTGCTTTCTACTTACTGGTGTTTGTCTGTCGCGGGTTGGGAAAGTTTCTCCTTTGGGTGTGTTGAGAGAGAGAGTTTTTGTTGTTTTCGGGTAAGGTACTGGACCTAAAATTTTTTATTGGTGTGCTCTCTAAGATTTCACAATCTTATGCCTACGTATTCCCGTTAAAGAAAATAGGGAAATTAGAGCAATCGTAGTTCCTCCTATTCCATGGGAGGAAAAGATATTTGGTGTCTTGTTCAAAGCCCAAGATTAAAGATAAAGAGTATTTGTGTCTTGTTCAAAGCCCAAGATTGAAGCTAAAAGGTTTGACTGAGAGAGAATTTGTCATCTCTAAAAGGAGATATCTTGTTTGTTTATCACAACTGTTGGGTGACTGATTATAGATGAGAATTACTTTAACTGGGATATGTGAATCCAGCAATGCCATAATTTCCTTTATAAGGGATTTGTCCTGAAGGAGGAAACTTTATCTCAGTGTTGAGCAATGCCATTTTTCCTTAGGAATCTTTCATGCTAAAAGAGGGACATTGGCTTGGATGTAAATAATCCAGAGGCTTGTCACTTACAACAATTAGATGAGAGAAAAGGTTTACCAGGATAAGAGATGGACTACAGCTTGGATTTTTGAATCAACAAGTGTGCCACTTAGAGCAGTTATCTGGAATTAGGGTTTGTTTTGATTTATCTATTTTGATGAGTGATATATAGAGAAATGTCTTCCTACAGAGAGATTTTGATTTCCTCCAAAGGGATGTTGATTTTTGTGTGCCTTAATCAAAGCCCAAGGTTGAAGCCAAGAGATTGATTGACTCCTTGGGGAGTTTATTATCTGTCTTGTACAAAGCCCAAGATTGAGGCTAAAAAAGAGACTGACTCTTTGGGGGATATCATTATACAAAGCATAAGAGGAGGCTGAAAGTTAGCTTTTCTGGGGGAAATATTTTGTCTGTCTTGTACAAAGCCCAAGATTGAGGCTAAAAAGGATTTTTTTTGACTCCACTGGGGAATATTTGTAGGTGTCTTGTACAAAGCCCAAGATTGAGGCTAAAAGGGGAAACTAACTCTACTGGTGAGAGGTTTTATCTGTCTTGTACAAAGCCCAAGATTGAGGGTAAAATGAAATTTTACTCTGTTGGAGAGTATGATTTGTCTTGTACAAAGCCCAAGATTGAGGTTGAAAAGAGGATTGACTCTGCTTAGGGAGATTTTATATGGTGTCTTGTATAAAGCCCAAGATTGAGGCTGAAAAGAGGATTGGCTCTGCTTAGGGAGATTTTATATGGTGTCTTGTACAAAGCCCAAGATTGAGGCCGAAAGATATTTGACTGACTCAACTAGAGAGTGTTTTGTGGTGTCTTGTACAAAGTCCAAGATTGAGGCTGACTTTTGCTGAGAAAAAAAGGATCATTATACAAAGCCTAAGAGGAGGCTGAAAATGATTGACTCAACAAGAGAGTGTTTTTAGGTGATTGACTCAACAAGAGAGTGCTTTTATCTGTCTTGTATAAAGCCCAAGATTGAGGCTGAAAAGAGACTGACTCAACAAGAGAGTGTTTTTGTTTTGTACCATTGACTCAACAAGAGAGTATGGAAAAGTCTTTATACAAAGCCTAAGAGGAGGTTAAAAGTGATTGACTCAACAAGAGAGTGAAGAAAGATCCTTATACAAAGCCTAAGAGGAGGCTAACTGAGGAATTTCTTATACAAAGCCTAAGAGGAGGCTATCTTCTACTGAGGATTATTGAGATCCAGAGGCAGGTCCAAAGTGAGGAATCAACTCTTGCTAAGGATTACAGAAGAAATGAGATATTAAATGCTTTGAGGTTCTGATAGGGTTGTATTGATAGCAAGCTGACCCTAGCTGGGAAAATTTAGGAATGAAAAGTTTAAACTCTGTTGGAGATTGATTAAATGACCAGGGTTCATCCTGTGCTTTTAGGAAACTTAAGGGTTTCTTTGAGATCCAAGAGGAGATGAGAATGTCTAAGTCTACTAGCATGAAAATGTTTATCTTTGTATGATGCCCAAGAGGAGGCTGGTGTCTTAAGGGATGAGAATTAACCCTAAATTGTCCAAGGTTTTGACTCTTTGGAAAGACTGCTCTAACAAAGGATGACTAGGTTTTGTCATATACCTTTTAGAGGTCTTTGGGTCCTTGTACTAAGCCCAAGAGAAGGCATGAGAACTTCTAAGAAGTTTGAGGGTCCTTGTATAAAGCCCAAGAGGGGGCTGGGGATGCTTTTAAGAAGCCTGTGGGTCCAAACCTAAGAAAAGTTCCATCGAGAATAATCTTTTCTTTAGTGAACAGTTCTAGGGTTTAAAGAAATTTAAGAGAGGTTTCACCGGGAATTAATCCTCTCTAGGGGAAATGAATTTCTTTGGCAATTTTCTAATAGTGACAGTCTGAGAAAAGTTTCACCGAGAATAATGTCTTTCTCGTTGTTCCATATTGTATAAGCCCAAGAGGATGCAAGACTGTATCTGGAAATTCCTATGGGGAACTAGTTTTGACTGTGTTGAAAGAGTGACCACTGGCTTTATCTAATCCTAGACCTAATTGTCGGGGAAAACTCTAAGCAAGATAATATACATGCATATATATACAGATGAAATATATACTATATGTAAAAGAAGGTAGGAGGACTTACAGGTGAGCAAGCTTCCAGCACAAACAAATATATATATATATATATATATATATATATATATATATATATATATATATATGTATGTGTGTGTGTAAGTATGTAAAAGAAAGCTGTTTAAAACTTACAGGTGAGCAAGCTTCCATTGTAACAGTTGTATGGTTAGTTATTCAAGAAATTAAAGAAAGTTTTGATAACAACTATGAATTTGAACCTAAATGAAAAGGGAAAGTTGTTTTGAAAAGAAGATTGAGGCTTATACTCAAGGAGAGGCCCAGATGAAGAACAGTAATCGTACCGTTGATCTGAAAATTGTATCGGGACTTATACAATGACTGAGGCCCAAAAAGGTTCTCTGTACAAAGGGATTGGGTCTTACACTCTATTAGAGGCCCAAAGTGTTTATTTTTTTTACAAGAGATGGGGCTTACAACTCAAGGAGAGGCCCAAAATAAAAAAATAACGATCGCACCATTATTTTGAGAATCGTATCGGGACTTATAAAATGACTGAGGCCCAAAAAGGTTTTATATTTACAAGGGATGAGTCTTACACTTTATTAGAGGCCCAAAAGTGTTTTTTGTGAAGTTTGAAAAATCAAGAATTAGAGAAAACCCTTATTTTTGCATTTTTTATATACTTTTCAATGGAAATTAGATAATAAATGATATAAAATACCAAATATATTTAAAAACAAGTTGTAAACTTTGAAAAATATTTTGAAAAATCATGTTTAATGACATGAAAGCTTGAAATTCATTTGAAGTTGGAAAATCAAGGTGAGAATTTTATTTTAAAATGTTTAATAAAAATAAAATTAAGGGTTAATACCCATTTTGCCCCCTGCCATATAGGCGCTTTTTGAAAAACCCCCCTGTAAAAAAAACTTGCAAATAAAACCCTAACATTTGAAGATTCTCTCAATTTTGACCTTCATCACATTCAGTCACCAAAAACCTGCCATTTTGACCCCTGCCATTTTGGCAGAGTTTTTATTTTGACCCCTGCCATTTTGGCAGCGTTTTCATTTTGACCCCTGTCATTTTGGCAGCGTTTTTATTTTGACCCCTGCCATTTTGGCATTTTTAGTGACTGGATGTGATGAAGGTCAAAACTGAGAGAATCTTCAAATGTTAGGGTTTTTTTTGCAAGTTTTTTTTTACAGGGGCGTTTTTCGAAAAGCGCCTATATGGCAGGGGGCAAAATGGGTATTAACCCTAAAATTAATTACAAAAATTCTAACTATATTAAAAAATAATATAAATTGGATTTTTCTTTTGTAAATTAAAGCAATTTAACATTTTTGTGAATTAAAAAAAAAAGAATCAAACAAAAATAATTAAAATTGAGAGAGAAATTAATTTTGGAATTAATTAACAAAACCATAAAATATGTGAAAAATAGCAAAATATGGTAAAAATGACAAAATGGTCTGGGTGGGTCTTGAACCCACGACCTCTCAACCAAACACACATGCACACTACCACTGGGGTAGTGATACATCCGTGTATCAAAACCACCCATGAATATATAACGAGGCCTTGTTTTTAGGCCTGGCCAAGGCGCCATGGCCTGGCCCTTGCCCAAGGTAATGCCTGATTTTGTGCCTCTCCCATGAAGGCTCTAACTTCCTCATTTCTCCATGGATTTGAACAAAATTTAGGTGTATCCTGCCTAGAATTTCATGAGGAATCCAATGGTGCTTTTGGAATTTTCAGAAAATGTTTCTATTTTAAAATTCGATAGTGATTTCAAAATAGGCCTAGATTTGCATGTTCTATGCTATCTCATTGTACAGGCAATAATAACATGACAAATTGGTTCAAACACAACATATATGATATGTATGAGATGTCCATGATCAATTGACATCAAAGCAATGCATGATTTAGAGAGTTCAAGTTGTGATGCACTTACCTCTTGAAGCTCCTTGTGCTATCTGTCAAGATCCTTATGCCAGAAGTAACCCAATGCTTTAGACACTCTTGATTGATCCCTTAGAAGCTTTTAGGATGATGAAAACCAGCTGGAATCCCCAAGAACAAGAATTGGCTCTTTCTTGCAAAAGGGGCAAAAGTGACCAAGATAGTAACTCTCTCAAATGGTGTTCCAGATGAGGGAAACCAATTGGGACAGTTTGAGGATGATATTTGGAGTGTGTTTGAGGCTTTGTTTGGTTTTGAAAGTGATTGAATCAAGACATGGCTTGCAAAATGCAAAACAGTCAAAATTTGAGGTTTTGGAGGTTGACTTTCTGATTTTAGTGTTTCAGATCAAGGGTGAGTGTTTGAACAACTTAGATATGATATATTGGATGTGTTTGGATCATGAGCTGTGGTGGAATTGCTCTTTAACTCAAAAACTCAAAGATGACTTGCAAAAGATGGCCTAATGAGAGAGATTTTGAGGAAAGCATCAGTTGTAGTGCTTTCGTGTACTCAAACTGATCATAATTGATGCCTATTTATAGTAGAGTAAGTTTGTTTTGCACACAATAGTGAATGGCAACTTGGACAGTCCCTTGGCCAATTGTAGCATAAAGGCATCTTTAGCCTTCTGTAACCATTGACTTGAGGTTAGGGCACATGCCTATGGTCCTTTAGTTCAGAGCTGAAACTTGACTCTTTCAGTTAGGATTGCTCCACTCCATGCCACCTTGATGTATCCATTGAATGCTTTGAAACAAAATTGGAGTCTCTGAGCTTTTTAGCCTTTTTAGGACATTTATGGCTACATGTAGTTCCTTGGACTTGGGAGGCTTGTGGATCAGATCATTCCTCTTTGATTTTTCCCTTGAGGTGTCCAAATGGATGACAAGGCTTAGAATTATCTGATTTGGGCAAATCGAGCAAGTGACCTATAATCTGCCTTGAACAAAATCAGTCAATGATGCCATGTTCCAAGGGTTAGATCTCCCTACTCAAATTGAATTTGGAGATGATCTGGTACTTGTTGGAAAGCCCTCATGGCATACTTCAACTTTGATGTCCAACATTGGTCCTGGTTCAGTTTGGATCAAAGTGAAAAATGCCTCTACATGTTGAAAAAAATAAGACAGATTTTGACTTATTGAAAATTTCACCAAGTGTTGGAAAAAGTGGAATTTTCATGTTTTAGTGATTTTGATCAATCCATAACTCAAAATCCATGGAGATTTGGAATTTCTTGTGGTTGACATATTTGAATTATGTCAGATGGACTTTCATTTGAGCTTTGAATGGGAGAAAAAGGCCTTGTGGTTTAGGAGTTATGACCTTGCAAAGTTGGGTAAAAACCACTTTTGTTCCATAGCTTAGAAAAAATTTGGTTTCTCAAGGTTGTCCCTTTTGTAAGAAACCTCAATTTTCTTGATTTTTCTTGATGGATGATGATCAATATCATACATTAACATTTTTTTTACTTAGGGGAACCATATTTGTGAAAAATTCCAAAAAGTCAAACTTGATTTTGTGCACAGTTGACTTTTTGTCAGATGAAATCCAAAGTGTGTGATTCTTTGTGCAATCAAGTCCTTGACCTAATTCAAACCTAATGGATGGATTCCATAGGTATTGTAGGGTGTCTTGAATCATGTCCCAAGATTTGGGAGCATGTCTTGGTCAAAAGTCAAAGGTACAATTGACTTTTCCTTCAAAACCCTTATTGTGGTCTAGATGAAATTGAAACTTATGAATCAAGCTTCTTGGATCAATCCATTGTTGCAAATGGATCAATGTAGTGTATTTGAGGCCCTTAAATCATGTCTTGAGATCTTGGCTCATGCTTTGTCTCAAAAGTCAACTTAGGGGTGAATTAGGTCAAGAAACCCTAATTCCTGATTTTTGATGAATGCTTCCCCTGAGGTTAAATTGACTTGATGATTGGGTCCATGAGGTCCCTTGGAGTATCTTGGGTTGTGCTTTGAAGAATTGGCTCATGCCTAGAGGAAAATTTTCATCTGGAGGCCTTGGTCGACTAAAACCCTAATTTGGTGACACTGGCGATCTCGAGGCTTGATCCACTTGGAATGTTACAACTTTGTGCTTGATTCTTGATGTGGGAGTCCTCTTGATCCCTTATGGGTGTTTAATAGGTTTAGACAAGTTGAAGGTCATGTCATTTCTTGATTGATCCTTTGTCTAAGTGCTCTAAGAGGGCTTGAAACCCTAAGTCTTGATTATAGTGAATACTTAACCATCTTTGAGGAGATTGATGAGGCATGAAGGTACATCTATATTGTGGTAATGATTATCACAATGATGGGAAATCTTGGTGGTCAAAATTTGAGGTATGACACTTTTAATGTTGTATTTATGGGTTGAATCACTCTAGACATAGATTTTTCATGTCTTGATCTAATTTCTTCATCTATTAACCAACAAACTCTAGACATAGATTTGAAAGTTAATATTTGTTTTGTATCGATCTTTATGTTTATTGTTTCGATTGTTAATTTGAGAAATCATCTAGCGATTAAAACAATAATATCCATGGAGTCGCTTTAGAAATAAACGGATTCGCGAGGATACACGGTTGTATTGATCGAAACTAAGTTCATATGCTTGATTAATCGGATGCGTATGAAAGGGTTTAACGAAATCTAATCTTGACATTCTTTTCTTAAAACAAAACATCTTTGCCCTAATTTACTCTTTGCTACAAAACTTATGCTACAAAACAAGAACTCTTTGAAAACTCTTTACTCAGAACGTTAGACTATTGAACGACGAGCATCTAGATATCTGAGCAATCCCTGTGGATACGATAAAACACCCACCTAAAATAATTTTCAATAGTTCCTCAAGCGACCAGGTTAGTCAGGGTCTTGAGAAGTCAGTGATAGGTAGTCATTAAGGGTAAAATCTCCTTAAGCGACCTGGTAGGTCGGGATCTTAAGGAGTCAATGATCGTCAGGGTTTCTTAGGCGATCGGGTTGGTCAGGCTCTTGAGAAATCAGTGACATGTTGTCATTGCTTTGTAATTAGTTTTGATTATTGGATTAAGTCCTTATCTAAGGCAAATCATCCAGGTGGGTGAACTAGATGTAAACTAGCTAATGGTGAACCAGGATAATAATACTTGTGTTCATATGCTTATCTTTATCGTTGTTGTTTATTAGATTGGGTAAGAAAAAAATTTAAACCAAAAACCCAATTCAACCCCTCCCCCATTTCTTGTGTTTTCTGCACCTTCAAGATGTATTCCTTGTCTGGGCAAGATGTCGAGCTGGTCGGACATGACCATGATTGGAACGTACTTGTGTAAGCAAAGTATTGGTTCAATTTAATATGTGCATACAATGGATTTATAATTATGAGGCACGAGTTTGTCTTTAAGCGCCCATGCTTTCAATTGCCCCTGTAAGTATTCCATGCAAAACCAGCTAGACGCGACCATGGTTTAATCATATTCACATGGATAAGGCATAAATCCAATTAAGTATGGTTATGTTTTGAATTATACTTACAGACGAGGGACTTGAAACCGAATAGATGCTACCATGCTTTTTGAACAACGCTATACGTCACAGAGGATCATTCCCAGGCCAAAGGTAGAGGATCACCGCCCCTCTCCTAAGGGTGCTAGCTCGGTTCTGGTGAACATCTCCAGGATCCACCACTCACGTCCCTTGGATTGCCTAGATTTCAAGGGGGTGTGTCGGCTATGCGGGATTGCGTGTAGGTCTTTGATAAGGGGTATTTGTATGTTATATTTGGACGTGTAAAACATATCTGATACCACACCTAGGGGAATTGGTTGTTGTTGTCGGACATGCAAAGTGTAACACCCTAAACCCGAAACCCTTGATTTATGAAGATAAAACGTATAGTTTTAAACAACAACGGTGTTACATATTCACAACACGCATCTTTCTCATAAATTATAACAAAAAACATGTGGCGGAATA
The DNA here is from genome assembly GCA_022829125.1 of Lathyrus tuberosus. Taxonomy (NCBI): domain Eukaryota; kingdom Viridiplantae; phylum Streptophyta; class Magnoliopsida; order Fabales; family Fabaceae; genus Lathyrus; species Lathyrus tuberosus. Next base: position 5,436,698 of record JALAZF010000141.1, on the reverse strand, counting down.
AAACATTAAAACTTCAAAGAAAGTATTTATTGGTCTCAATAGAATTTACTAAATAAAATAACTCGAACATCACAAGAATGAGCTTGGAAAATACTGTCAGATGATAGCATGAGTTGATATCCGCCTTTATCCTTCAAATACGGTGACATCAAGGAATTAATTATTGATCATTCATGGGAAGTTAACAATAGGAAATCTTCTATATGATGGAGGGATTTTAGGATTTCCTTGGGATCTTGCGGTGAAGACTCAAACTAGTTTGGTAATTGTATTTTATGAAAGCTATGAAATGGCTCAACAATCGACTTCTAGAGGCACAAGTGGTTAGGATTAGGACCTTTGAGAGTGCAGTTCCCTGATCTGTTTGGTTTAGTACAGGGCTGCAGATAAAAAAACCAATGAATTAGGGAACTGGTTTAATGGGGTTTGGAATTGGGATGTGGACATTAATCCTGAAATGCTTCAGGACTCAACAAGGACTTATTGGGATGATCTTCAAAATAGTCAGCTTCATGTTTACCATATTCTTGATAGATCATATAAGTTTGTTTGGTGGCACGATTCTTCGGGTTTTTCTGTTAAATCTTTTTTTCCAGGATAGCCTCTCTATCTCGTATAGGCCCACAATCGGATCAAGACATCTCTTCTGCTTTGAATTGTGCTTGGAAATCAAATGTTCCGAGCAATATTCAAGTTTTTTTTTTTTTTGTGTGGAGGCTCCTTCTCAATATACTTCAAAGGAGAGATGAACTAGAAAAGGGAGGAGTAATTTCAGGAGTGCATAATCTTGTTTGCCATTTAGCTTAGGACCATAAAAACACACTCTTCTTTTTCATTTTTGCTCTCTGGGTGAGTATGTTTGGTTTCAAATTTTGGATTGGATGGGTCATTGCAGGTTGATCCCTTGTGCGACCAATTTAGATAATGTGTTGGCTTTTGAAACTTCTATGTAAGGAAGGATCAAGAAGCAAGTTCGGTTAGTGTTGTGGCTAGCAAAATAGTTGGTCCATTTAGCTAGTTATAAAACAAACTTTATTTAAGGGGCAACATAAAGGTATAAGAGAAATTGTTTATTTGGTGAAATCACTTCGTGGGACTGGTTTTAATCTAGATCTAAGGATAACCTGATTTGAATTGAGTACAATTCACTTTCTTATAAAAAAGGATAAATACACGATGTTATACACTCTCATTCATAGTAAAAAAAAAATAATTACAACCAAACCAACACTGCACTCAAAAAAAAAAAAAACTAGATTTATATATGGAAACCATTTATTTAGAGAGATTAAGTGAGAGAGATGTTGGTCAATAATTTTAGGCCATTGTTTTTCCTAAATCCACCAATTTCAGGAATAAAAAAAGAGAGAAATAGTGAAAAGATTGAGAGCAAGATATCTGGATTTTTAAAATTCAATTGTAGTTTGATGAAAAAAAATCACTGTATATTTGTTTTAATAAATGTTTCTTTTGACTAAATTGTTAATTCACATTCTCACGGTCAAAAAGATAAAGAAAAGAAAAAACAAATTCACAATTTTATTTAGTTATTTAATATCTTAAATGAATACTCCCTCCGTCTCACAATAGGTGTCCTCTTTTATTTTTTTATTTGTCTCAAATTATTAGTCCCTTTAGAATACCAATATAATATTTATTATTTATTTCCACTAACTTACCCTTATTTATTGTATTTTAATTCATTTAACTACTCCACTATCTATTATTAATAAGGTTATTTTAGTAAATGACACTCGTTTTATCATTGAAATCAACACAATTAATCATTATCTTAAAAAGTGTGAAAATCTCAAATAGGACACCTATTGTGAGACGGATGGAGTATTTAAGAACTTTTAAAAATAATAGTTCATACAAAAATAATATTATAATACAAAGTAATAAATAATATTAATTGTTTCAAAAATATACATGATTAATTATTTTTGTCATCATTAATTAAAACAACCTTCATAAATATTAAACAATAAATTATATATTAAAAAATACAAATATTAAAATATAATAATAAAAATATTTAAGAACATTTAATTGCATTAATGTATTTTTACTTTTCAGACATTCTTTTTACCTTCATTTTATTTTGTTTCAATAGTATATATAATGAACATGTAAGTTCTAAATCTCACAAGAAAAATAATAATAATATAAGGTGAAATCTTAGACAATGGAATTCCTTAACTGCAAACAAATTTATCTTTTCTGGATTTTGTTCATTGCTTTGGTTTTATTTTCAGGTAATAAATTCAAGTTTGTTTTATTTTTCCAGTTATATAATTTTTATAAAATTAGTTAATTTAAGTATATTCATTAAAAACTAACTCAATTAGAATAAACTTTTTTGGTTGTAGAATTATCAAGTGGTGAGGAAAATATTTTTGGATTAAAATGTCAACCTGGAGATTGTCCACCTATTCCTCAATGCAATCAAGACTGCCTTAGGAAGGGGTATAAAGGTGGTACGTGTTATGGATTTTTTCCGAAGATCATTCGTTGTTGCTGTCATGAAGGATGAGTTATTGTAGCCTTTAATACAAGTGAATAAATAAAATGCATGCTTTATGTATGTTTAGAATTCATAGTTTATAAGAATATATATTGTGTAAAATTAAATAAATACTTGAAGTTGAATATTATATGCAAGTTAAAATATAATAGTTCATTCATTTCTTGTTTCAAACTATGGTCTTAAGATAGCGGTGAGAAAGTAGAATGTAATATGAAAATGACAAGTAAAAATATAATACATTTATATGAGTGTTAGGTTACTACACTAGGATTACCAAACAAGATCTAAAGTTGCATAAGAAAATGAACACAATAAAATAAACTTTTCAGAATTTTTCTTAACCTTCACAACCAAGATACAACTGAATATAAAGCAAGAGTTTGATAAGCTAAAAGGGCCATGGGCCACTAAACTCAATAAAAGAAACACACAAACATTAAAATTACTAAAGGGGCCTCCCTAATTAAAAGTAACAGTCTTTAAGTAAAACAGATATTTTCTTTTCTCTAATGGGCCTTTGCCTAACAATACTCAATGGGTCCAAAAGAACCTTGTCCTCAAGGTTCAAGGAGGGGGAGGCGTCCTGAAAGATTGGAAGTGGGCTGGATTGCTTAACAATTGGGCCGGGTTGGCTTTTCATACGTGTGAGGTGAGGAAGATTTGAGGATGCGGACGTGGCACGCAAGGAGCTGGCTGCGGGTGCATTAGGGTTGCGAGTAATAAAAGGAGTTTTGAATTTAGTATTGGAAATAGGAAAAAGTGGGGAAGTGGAGTGCACACGGCTCAATGTCTGTGGGAAAGTGGGGTTAGGTGAATTTGGATTGCATTGGGATATGCTTGGTGAGAATACAGCTGTATCCAAGGCTTGATTTGTGGGAAAGAACGGTGTATCATGAGGGATGGGCCCACCACATGGGTTAGAGTGAGATAAAGTCTGAGAGATAGTTTTCAAAGGGTGGTCACGTGGGTGAATAGGAGAGACAAGGGTAGGGCCACGCGTGGAGTTACAAGGCTGAGGAATCCGATACTTTGCAACGGTACTTTCCTTTTCTTTAAAAGCACTTGGAGACTTCTGAGTTTCCTTTGCCCCTTTGTTACGTCCCACTTGTTTTTCATTTTTTTCTTCAGTCTCCATAGCAATAGAATTGCGCTTAACCTCTACACTAACATTTTCTGAAAGCTTTCCTTTTTGATTACCCTCAGTCTCCCTATTTTCTTCTTCCGCTAGTATATTTTCATCAAACTTCAACAAGTCTGTTGGAAGAGGGAGAACATTGTCTTGTGAACCAAAAAACGGTCTCAGGAGAGAGACATGCACAACCGGATGGATTTTTGAAGACAACGGTAGATCCAACAAATACGTGACTTCACCTATCTTCTTGATGACTGAAAAAGGTCCAAAGAAACGCTTCGATAATTTCTGAGATGCTCGTCTTTTGACGGTTTGTTGACGATAAGGCTTCAGCTTCAACAGAACGAGGTCTCCTGGCTTGAAGGTAAAATCCATCCTTTTTTTGTTAGCCTGTTTCTCCATCTGGATCCGACTCCTTTTTAAGTTTTCTTTTAATTTTGACAGGATCTGGTCTCGTTGTTCCATGAGAGTGTGCAGAGAGTCGATATCGTCCAGCTGGGACACATAAGAGTGAATGTTTGGGGAATCTCGTCCATAAAGAGCTTTGAAGGGCGACATCTGGATGGCCGTGTGAAACGAAGTGTTATACCATAACTCAGCTAGATGAAGGAACTTATACCACTGTTTCGGGTGGTCACTCACAAAACAGCGAAGGTATGTCTCAACCGATTTGTTAACCACTTCTGTTTGGCCATCGGTCTCAGGATGATAGGCTGTGCTGTATTTTAACGTAGTTCCTTGTGCTTTGAAAAAATGTTTCCAGAAATTGCTGAGAAAGAGAGGATCCCGGTCAGAAATAATAGTTTTGGGTGAGCCATGCAGACGAGCGACTTCCACAGAAAAACGTGAAGCAAGCTCTTTAGCTGTGAAGTGTGTTGGCATTGCAATAAAATGACAGTATTTCGTGAGTCGGTCACAAATAACCCAGATGACTGTATGTCCAAAAGAAGGAGGCAGATGGGTAATAAAATCCATTGTCAATTCTTCCCATACTTGATTCGGAATTGGTAACGGTTGCAATAACCCTTTTTTTTTTCTGTGTCTCGTACTTGTTGTGCTGACAGGTTTGACAATGTTTGACAAAGTGTTTGGTGTCGGTGGATATGCCTGGCCATGAGAAAGAGGATGACACGCGAGCCAAGGTTGCCTTGACCCCAGAATGACATGATGTGGGTGTGCTGTGAAACTTATGTAGAACGTTAGTGCGGAGGTCGTCTACTTTAGGTATGAACAATCTATTATTGTAGTATAACAACCCATTTGTAAATTTGTAGAGGTTCTTCTCTCTGTTATTCTGCTGTGTTTGCGTGACTAACTCGTGACCTGCTTTGTCTTGAGCATAGAAAGCACGCAGTTTGACCAAGAGATCTGGAATAGGTGATGAGAGGGTTAACAACAGAGATTCACCAGAGTGAAACTGTCTACTCAAAGCATCAGTGACTAAATTCGACTTGCTAGGTTTGTAAAAGATCTCAAAGTTAAAACCTTGTAATTTTGAAGCCCATTTCTGTTGTTCTGGCGTCTGAATTTTCTATAGTAATAAATTACGTAGGCTCTTCTGATCAGTGTAGATATGGAATTTTTGTCCAATGATATATTGACGTCATTTCTTGATTGCTTCTGTCACAGCAAACATCTCACGGACATATACCGATGCAGCTTGCATTCTTGGGCATAACTTCTTACTAAAGAAAGCGATTGGATGACCATCCTGGGACAGCACAACACCAACAGCAACTCCGGAGGCATCTGTTTCTATATTAAAATGCTTTGTAAAATCTGGCAATGCCAGGACCGGCATGTCGGTCATATGCTGTTGTAACTTTGTAAAGGCTTCGGTCGCTGCTGGACTCCAGCTGAATTTAGTGGAACGTAACAGATCGGTGAGTGGAGCGGTGAGTGTGGCATAATTGCGAACAAAATGACGATAGAATCCTGTGAGTCCCAAAAATCCGCATAGAGCCGAGAGTGAACGTGGTCGAGGCCAATCCAAAATGGCCTTGACTTTTTCTGGATCGGGTGCAACACCACCCACTGAAATCACATGACCCAGGTAATGAACTTCCTGCACTGCAAAAACACACTTGGACAATTTGACTGCATAAGAATTGGTTTTTAATAACTCAAAAATAACTTGCAAATGTGTTAGATGATCATGTAAAGTTGAACTATAAACCAATATGTCATCAAAAAAGACTAAAACGAATTTTCTCAAGTGGGGGCGTAGCAAATCATTCATGGCAGACTGAAATGTAGAAGGGGCGTTAGTGAGCCCAAAAGGCATAACAAGAAATTCGTAATGCCCATCAAAAGTCCGAAAAGTCGTTTTATGTGTATCTTCCGATGCAACTCAGATCTGGTGGTAACCTGAGCGTAGGTCTAACTTGGTAAAGAATTTAGCAGAGCCTAATTCATCCAAAAGTTCATCAATGGTTGGGATTGGGAATCTGTCTTTGATTGTAGCTGCATTTAGAGCACGGTAATCCACGCAAAATCTCCACGTTCCATCTTTCTTTTTAACAAGTAAAACTGGGGAGGAAAATGGGTTGTGACTAGGGACAATGACACGTTGCTGTAACATTTCTTGAATAATTGATGTCATAGCTTCCTTTTGTGAATGGGGGTAACGGTATGGTTTAATATTGATAGGTGGTGTGTTTTGTTCAAGAGGGATGTGGTGGTCATGGGGGCGTTTTGGGGGCAGTCCGGTTTGGGGCTTGAAAATTGTATGGTAACTTTGGATTAATTTATGAATTTCAGGATGAATGTTTTGAGGTAAGTCTTCGCTGGCTGGGGTTGAAAGGTGGTGGTGAGATAAGTGGTCTAGTGTTTGAAAGGTCAGTAAATGAAATGATGCAACAGAATTTGTGTGTATTAAGTGGCGGAGTTGGTGGAAGGTGGTGTGGGTTGGTTGAGATGAGGGATCTCCTTTTAAGGTGATGGATTCTGTTAGGTGTTGGAAAGTGAGTGAGGGGATTGAAAAATCAGCCTGAATTTGGCCTAATGTGCGTAACCAAGCCATGCCCAAAACCACATCTGCACCTTCAATTGGTAGTAAGTAAAAAGGAATCTGGAAGGGCTTATTTTGAACAATAAGTTGGACATTGTTGCAAACACCCTCACATTGTAAGTGGGATCCATTGCCAACCATAACTGAAAATTGCGGGGTAGGGGTAGCTTTGAGGTTAAGATGATGAGCAATACGGGGCTGTAAAATATTGTGAGTGCTACCCGTATCCACAAGAACCATGACCGGTAACCCGCCAATTGAGCCTTTGAACTTGAGTGTTTGGGGAGAGAATTGGCATGTTAGTGCTTGGGTCGATAGTTGAAAATAGGTGTCCGTAGTGTCTTGATTCACAATTTCATTGTCCATGCTGTCTTGGATTTGATTGGAATCTTCCACGATATCTTCTTCAGCCAAAAGAAGAAGGAATTTAGAAGTGGAGCACTTGTGACCCGGAATAAATTTCTCATCACAATTAAAACACAAGCCTTGGGCACGCCTTTCTTGAAGTTGCGCTTGAGAGAGGCGTCTGATGGGGTACTTGGGAGGGTTTACGGTTGGCTGAGGTTTTGGGGAAATTGTCGCTTGGGTAGGTACTTGGTTAATTTTTTGGGCTTGATTGTTGGGTATAGTGTTGCTATTTTTTTGGTAAAAATTAGTGAAGGGTTTGGAGGGTTTAGGTTTAGAATCCCTAAGTTTGGATTCTATCAATTTTGCAAGGCCAATAGCTTGTGAGATTGATGTAGGTTTGTGGATAGCCATCTCATTGCGAATTTCATTGGATAAACCAGAAAGAAAACAATTTAAAATTGCATCTTGTGGTAAACCAACAACTTGGGTGCCTAATTTCTCGAACTTGGTTTGATACTCAACAACTGAACCATCTTGTTTAAGTTTAAATAATTCAGCTTGATGATTTTCATAAGATGAAGGACCAAAACGCAATGCCAAATCTTTTGTAAAAGTGACCCAATCCGATAACAACAGACTTTGGTGCATCCACTTAAACCAACCCAAAGCATCATCTTTCATATAAAATGAAATTAAAGACATTCTGTTTTCATGAGGCATATTATAAAAACTAAAAAATTGTTCAGCTTGAAACAACCACTCAAGAGGGTTTGTACCATCAAACATGGGTAGGTCAAGTTTAGGGGTTCGCATAGAGGGTAAAGGGGGAATATGGGGAATTGGTGGGTAAAATGGGAAATTGTAAGTTGGATTTGCAGCATAAGCTGTGTGGGGGGAAAAGTGTGGTGGAAAGGCCATTTGGGGTGGTAGGGTTGTGGGACTTGGTATAAATGTGGAGGGAGGTGGGGGAAGGTTGTGGGAAAAAACTGTGGGTGTTCTAAGTGGGGTATTGGTGGGTGTAATGACATGAGGTGTGGGGGTTGAGGATAAGGAAACATTAGGGGGGTTGAGGACAATACCTGACAAACTTGCTGCCATTGAGCTTGCTGCCATGGAAGTAGTAGCAGACTGTTTTTCCTTTTGTTTAGTGAGGTTGTTGATGGCAGCCATGACTGCTTCAAACCTTGAATCTTCCAACATTTTATCATTTTCAAATCTGGTTTGGAGCCGTCCAATATGAGTCTCTAAATCTGCAGCTACTTTATCGAACCTTTCATCTAATTGTTCTTGAGTGAGAGCCATAACTTTATCAATTAGAAGTTGTGATGTGTGAACAACTTCCTCCATGATTTCTCTTGAGGAAGGGTTGGTGGGTTTTGGGGGAGCCATTGAATTCACTTGTAGAAAGCACCAATGTTAGGTTACTACACTAAGATTACCAAACAAGATCTAAAGTTGCATAAGAAAATGAACACAATAAAATAAACTTTTCAGAAATTTTCTTAACCTTCACAACCAAGATACAACTGAATATAAAGCTAGGGTTTGATAAGCTAAAAGGGCCATGGGCCACTAAACCCAATAAAAGAAACACACAAACATTAAAATTGCTAAAGGGGCCTCCCTAATTAAAAGTAACAGTCTTTAAGTAAAACGGATATTTTCTTTTCTCTAATGGGCCTTTGCCTAACAATGAGTATGATAGACTATTCTTTAATTCGAGGTAAATAGTGCGAAGGGTAATGAAGAAGAGATCATCAAATTTTTTTAATTAAATATGTTTAGTTTAAGTTTTAGAAGAGGGGAGAAGTGGTGGAGAGAGTAAAATCTCTTTAAAATATACATTTTGCATTCCTTTGAATTTGGGGATTTGGAGGGGAGAAACTATTTATATTTAAAAAATTATTATATTTATTAAAATATTCTTAGTTTAATTTAAGTATTTTAAAATTATTTATTTTCTTTTGTTTTACTGATTCTATTTTGTGTGATTTTTTTTCTATTGTATTCATCAATTTATTATAATTATTCATCACCTTCAAATTATTTTCGAAATTTTATATTTAATATAAATTATAATCACTACACTTTTTTTAATAATTTTTTTTATGTTTATTTATGTTTTTTTTCTTTCTAATTTTGTAATGTATATTATATTATATTTTTTTATATCAAATTTTAAACCATTCATTTTAATTTTTTAAATTTATTTTATTAAAAATTTAAATCATTAATATTTAATAATAATTTATTTTATATATTTGTTTTGTCAGATGATTCAACACGATTTAAAAGTTGTTATAAACACATAGTTTAATTTGTGTAGGAGAGTTATAATCTGAATCAAGTGTGCTCAATTTTTTTAACGTTATATGATAAGTTATACTTTTTTTTAATCACTCAATATTAGAAATTTTATTATCAAAAAAATATGTGTGAATTTGTTACCTTTTGAATATCATACCACTTATATACGATCATAAGGATAAAAATGTAAATCATTAATAAAATCTCTCTCCTCCCCTCGTGAACCAAACATATTTTTGATTAAAATCTCTCCCATCTCCTCTTTTGAACCAAACATTTTTGGAATTAAAAAAATCTCTCACCTCCCCTCCCATTAGAGGTGGCAAAATGGGTCATAGCTCGTACTTTTTCCACTTGGAAATTGTCAATTCCAGTTCATTCAATGGCAAGAGCTTCTACTTTTGCTACCTTTCCTCCCACTATTCTCCAAGATTTTCGTAGCCCTGTTTCCCTCTCTCTAACATTGGGTTCTTTCTCTGTAAACTTAGATAATGAAGGGAGAATCTGATTTTTCCTCTTTTCTTCTAGCTTTTATATTCCCTTGGAAAAAGTCTCTTTTCCACTTACTCATAGCCAATTATCCCTAGGGTCCTTAGGGTCCTTAATCTTAGAAACTCTTAATTTACTCCTCTAAGGTTCTCTACTTGATGAAAGACTATTTAATGTTACCCTTAAGCAAAGAGAGTCTAAATATTAAGATGTGTAAATCCACAAATACCAACTATTTTTAATAATTAAGAGATTATGTAATTATACGTTGTTATCCTTCCCCCCTTAAATGATTTTGCCCTTAAAATTTGAGCTTACCTAACCGAATAGCTGTAGGTATTTTTCAAAAACATTGGATTTTACCTCCCAAATGTATTCTTCGAAAGCATTCCTTCCCAAACTACTTTCGCTATAGGTATCGTTTTATTTCTCAATGTCTTCAGGTCGTGGTCCACAACACGGCTCGACATCTAGCTAAAAGTGAGGTTCGAGTTTAGTTGTATTAATTCATGGTGCAAGGTTTGGAATATATGAAAGACACACTTTTGAGTTGATACACCGGAAGATATTGTGTATAATGAACATAGAATGAGGAAAAACCATTTAGTAGGCCATTGGACCTACTTGACAAATGGCTTGAAACATTCATAGGAAACATGGACTCAACTTTATGACTCTCGTTACACGTCCAATGCCTATGGTCGAAGTTACTCTTAAGAACACATGCTCATCTTCCTCAAACTCTAGAAGACTCCTCCTATTGTCAGCACAACTCTTTTGTCGGCTTTGCGAAATTTTTATTTTTTCCCTAATCATTCTAAACTTATCAGCGCTCTCCCTAATCATTTATGATCCCATAATTCCTCTGTCACCAACTTCGGACCAACACAACAATGTCTTGAACCTCCTCCCATACAAGGCCTCGCAAAGGGCCATGTCAATACTTGAGTGATAACTATTATTGTAGGAGAACTCAACTAGGGGTAATATTTCTTCCAAACTCCCATACTCTTCTAAAAGGAAAGCTTTCAACATATTCTCCAGGGTTTTAATTTTCCTTCAGATTGCCCATCGGTTTAGGGGTGATAGGCGGTGCTTATGTGAAGTTAGGTCTCGTAGGTCTCGTGGAGCAATGCCCAAAAACAGGAGGTGAATTTTGGATCCTTATCTGAAACTATACTTGACGGAACTCCATGAAGTCTCACGATACTTTTGATGAATATTTTTTTCTAATTTAAGGGTATGATATGTGGATTTGATGGGGATGAAGTATGTTGACTTAGTTATCCTATCCACCACTACTTAGATGGAATCAAACTTAGATTGTGTTCTAGGTAATCTTACCATAAAGTCCATAGCTATATTATCCAATTTCCACTTCGAGACTTATGAAGGCTGCAATGAACCTGACGGCCTCTGATGCTCTACCTTCACCTTCTGGCACACCATGCATTTAGTCATATACAAGGAAATCTCCTTCTTCATTATGGTCCACCAATAATCTCTTTTAAGGTATTGATACATCTTAGTGGTCCCCGGGTGAATCGAAAGCTCAATTTTGTGAGCTTCGTCTAGGATCTCTTCCTTTATGTTCTTGATTTGAGTCATGTATTGTGAGTGATTTGAATCACACATAAGAAATCTCAATTATCGAGTTTTTTAAAATAGTTTGAGATTTCACTTCCCACATGACTTGAATCGATATCACATATGGTTCTTGTTTCACTAACTCAGTCAATTGACTTAAACCATCATGATTAAATCTCAAATATAACAATTGATTTATGCATGCTAAAAATGAATTATTTCAAAAACATGATTCAGAGAGGATGTGCAATTATGAAGGAGACTAAATAAACGAAAGTTAATGAAAATGAAAGCGATAAGACAAACAACAAAACCACCGTATTAGGGTACTCCCCCCTGAATGTGTTAGGAACATACAACTACACCATGAACACGACTAGAGCATCTGTCACACCAAAAGACACGGCCAAAAATTTGTAATGTCCATAATGTGTTCTAAAAGTTGTTTTTAGTGCATCTTCCGACTTTATTTGAATTTAGTGATATCCCTATCGTATCAATCTTAGAGAAAACACTGGCTTCTTCAAGTTGATCTAAGAGGTCATATATTCTAGGGACTAGATATTTATTCTTGATGGTAACTTTGTTCAACTGCTTATAGTCCATGCACAATCTCATGGTCCCATCCTTCTTCTTGACTGGGCTCCCCAAGGCGAGATGCTCGGTTTCACAAACCCTTTAGAAATTAATTCTTCTAACTAGTTATTAAGCTTTCTTAGTTCTGAGGCTGACATCGTATATATGAGTTGACTTCACGCGTGTTAGGAAACATGACATCCGTGGAAAGTGGGAGAGAAACGCTTCAACTCTTTGTATTGATGAAGACAAAATATTACAAAAATGATTGAAAAGTGTCCTACAACTTTATATACTAATATATCACTAGGAATAATATGTAACTAACCTATATTTCTAATACCCTCTCGCAAGCTGGAAGATATACACAACACTTCTAGCTTGGAATGGATAATAGAAATCAAGGTAAAGTAAAAAATACAATGATAAATGTCAGAATACATCAGCTACATCAAAGTCATAACAAATGACAAAATTTTTAGTAGTTGAGGTGAGTAGCTCTTAGAAGTCTTCAACCTACTCTTGGGCCTCATCAATCCCTTTCTAATGTCTCCGTAACATTCTCTCCAAAATAAAATCAAGAAGAAACTCCATTCTTGAGAGTAAAAGTCCAAAACCCAAATAAGGAAACAAAAGCTTAACCATCAAGCAGAAACCAAAAATCAAGGTTTAACCACTTAGAGTAAGCAACAATCAAACTCTTAACCTTCAAGTATAAGCCACAACTCAAAACTTAAACACTTGGAGGAAGTAAATGTTTAACCACCATAGGGGAGAAACTAACATCAACAAATACAATTAAGGAACAAAGCTTAATCAACAAGAGTACTCAATCATTCAAGACAAAAGCAACATATCAATTCTTAACTATTCATGAAGGATGCATCACCCTTAACCATCATGAACAGAAGCAATAACAAAGCCAAAATAAGTCTAAACATCACAAATCAACAAGGAAACATATCAAAATAAAATTATGGTGCACACGGAGGTAAAATCTGTTAGAACAAGATTTGGTTCTGCAAGAAATCTCTTTTTTGATAATAACAAAGTTGTATTTGTGTGAGAACTATTTTGGTACTTTAACGTGTGTTTTCTTAAGAATTGACAAGCAGGTGCTGACTCTGATAAAGATAGTTCTGACTCTGATAGAGATCATGTGAAACGTCACTCTAAAATTCTCAATGGTCGCTTCTGCGTCAAAGAAGCAAGATTGCTTCTGATTTACCGTGCTTCAGAAAGACTCTAAGAAGACACTATGTTGTTGCTGCAATATTCTCTTGGATTCTGGATCTGAATTTAACTTTGATACTTATCTTCTGAAGACTAAGTGTTGAAGACTCTGAAGACAAGGTTCTGATGAACAGCATTCTGAAGAATCTGAAGACTTAAGTTTTTGAAGACCAAGTTCTGAAGACTCTGATGACAAGGTTCTGCTGAACAAGTTCTGAAGACTCTGAAGACTTATGTTTCTGATAACCAAGGGTTCTGAAGAAGGAGTGCTGAAGACTCTGATGACAAGGTTCATCTGAACAAGTTCTGAAGACTTTGAAGACTCAAGACTCTGAAGACCCAATGATTCAATCTTCTGATCATGATTCAATCATATCAAAGGACAATTTCAATGTACGATTTTCATACCAGCATAGCGACATTATTTCAAGTCGCCAGTATTTTACTGATATTACTGATCTGCCCTTCAACGGATCTTTTTCTGGCTATATAAAGACTTGATCATTCAACGAATCGTGTGTAACACCAAGTGTTAAAAAGAGAAATATTCAAAACATTGATTCTTATGAAGAAAGAACTCAAGAAATAGAGAAATTCATGAGTGAACAGTAAAGCACCACAATAAAAAGAAGAAGATTGTTCTTACTATATAGATTCGCTCTAATTTAGATTGAGCTAGAAATTGTGTTTATATAAGCTTATGTAAGAAGCATTTCATTGTAAACATTTTATTTGATCAAACAGTTGTTTGAATTCCTTTAGGGACCAGTTGGGTCAGAATCCTTAAGAAGAGACGGTTAGTCTGTGTATTGTTAGTCACCAGGAGTTGCTAGTGCAGTTGTAATCAGTTTGGTTATAGTGGATTAAGTCCTTGTGTATAAGGCGAAATCACCTTGGCGGGTGGACTGGATTAACTTGATAGTTTTCAAGTGAACCAGGATATATCGTGTGTCTTTCTCTATTGTTAGTCTATTTATGATCTTTGTTTGAGTTTCACAAAAAGCTTTCATTTTGAAAACCCAATTCAACCCCCCCCCCCCCCTTTCTTGTGTTTTGCTCACACCTTCAATTGGCATCAGAACTTCGGTTATGATTGTGATAAATGTTTTATCAACACTTAACAGTGTTTAGTACCGATCCAGTATTTGTGTGAGATATCATGGCAGCTCCTGCTAATACTACCACTGAAGAGAAAGATCATTACAGTGTCAAACCACCAGTCTTTGATGGTGAAAAGTTTGACTACTGGAAAGACAGAATAAAAAGCTTCTTTCTTGGTTATGATGTAGATCTTTAGGATTTGGTAGTCGATGGCTACACTCACCCAGTTGTTGCTACAAGTGCTAAAATATCCAGAAGTGTTATGACCAACCAACAGAAGAAAGATTATAAGAATCATCATAAGGCGAGAACCATATTGCTAAATGTTATCTCTTATACTGAGTATGTGAAGATAACAAATAGAGATACTGCCAAATCTATCTTTGATTCTCTAAGAATGACTCATGAAGGTAATGCTCAAGTCAAGGAGACAAAGGCGTTAGCCCTAATCCAAAAATATGAGGCATTCAGAATGGAGGATGATGAGACAGTTGAGACCATGTTTTCAAGGTTTCAAATGCTAGTCGCAGGACTTAAAGTTCTGGACAAAGGTTACTCAACTGCTGATCATGTGAAAAAGATCATTAAAAGTCTTCCTAAGAAATGGAGACCTATGGTAACAGCTCTAAAGTTATCCAAGGATCTTAACAACATAAGTCTTAAAGAGCTTGTTAGTTCTTTAAGAAGTCATGAGATAGAGCTCGAAGAAGGTGAACCTCATAAGAGAAGAAAATATATCGCTCTTAAGTCTAAACCTGAAAAGGCAAAGGCTTATCAAGATGAGGAAGAATAAAAAGATTCTGGTGAAAAATCAGAAGATGAGATGTCGCTAATCTCCAAAAGAATCAACAAACTCTGAAAGCATAGGCAAGGAAACTTCAGAGGATCTAGAAGAAACAAAGGCCGCTCTGAGTCATCATCTGGAAAGGAAGTTATCTGCTACGAGTGTAATGAGCCAGGTCATTACAAGAACGAGTGTCTAACGATCAACAAAGACAAGAAGCCTAAGAAGAACTTCTCCAAAGCGAAGAAAGGACTAATGGTAACTTGGTATGACTCTGATTCTGAAGAAGAAGAATCTGATGAAGAACAAGCAAATGTTGCGCTGGTAGCAAGAATTGGTGATGAAGTTTTTGGGGAACCAGATTACAGAATATCATCAGAACCAGAATCAGACTCAGACTCTGACTCAGAGGTATTATCTAAACTCTCTCGTTGTGAATTAGAGTCATGTCTGCCGAAAATGCTAGAAAATTATCAAACTCTTCAGAGTAAATACAAAGATCTTAAAAGATCACATGTAATTGCTTCTGAGGAAAAAGATAAGCTTGGGCAGAATAATTCTTCTCTAAATGAAAAAAAAATTTGCTTAAAAATTTGTAAGTATGCCTTGAAAAGCAAAGTTGCTAAATTAGAAGAAGAATTAATCTCCAATGTCTCTGACACAAGCTGTATCAACAAGTATGATAGAGTATTCCAGTATTTTCTTGCTAAAAACATAGATAGAAGCAAAGTAGCTTCCATGATCTATGAAGTAAGCAGAAATGGTAAGAAAGGTTTGGGATGTACAGAATCATCTGATATTGACGAAAGTCAAAGTGCTAAACAAAACCTCTCTATGACCATTTTGTGCCTTCAGGCACTGAGATTGTTTGCTCTGAGCTTGCACAAAAACCCCCACCGACACATAAATCTGTTATTAAAGTTAAATATCATGCACAAATTCCACTTGATTATCCTGTTGCACAAAAGCCCAAAGTTGTGAAACACTCTGGGAAAGCTAACAAGAAAGGACCCAGAAAGTGGGTACCTAAGGACAAGATAATCTATGTTGCAGATATCCTTAGCAACTCAGTTGAAACACCAGTCATGGTAACTGGACAGTGGTTACTCACGACACATGACGAGAAGAAGGCATATGTTCAAAAGTCTGGAACTTAAGCCTGGAGGCTTCGTCGGTTTCGGAGGAATCCATACAGAAAAAATCATTGGCTCTGGAACCATTGGTAATGGTAACCTTCCTTCTATTACCGATGTTCTTTTAGTCGATGGTTTAATGCATAACTTGTTGTCAATCAGTCAACTTAGTGACAATGATTATGATAGCATCTTTAATCAAAAGTTTTGTAAGGATGTAAGTCAGAAAGATGGTTCAAACCTATTTGTCGGAAAGAGGAAAAATAACATTTATAAGATTAGACTTTCTGATCTTCGTGAACAGAATGTCAAATGCTTAATGTCTGTTAATGAAGAGCAATGGGTATGGCATAGATGTTTAAGCCATATTACAATGAGAAGGATTTCTCACCTAAATAAGCTTGAACTTGTCAGAGGCTTACCAAATTTAAGATATTCTTCAGATGCTCTTTGTGAAGCATGTCAAAAAGGAAATTTTTCTAAAACTTCCTTTAAAGCAAAGAATGTTGTGTCCACCTCTAGACCGTTAGAACTTCTGCACATTGACTTGTTTGGACCAGTGAAAACTGCTTTAATCAGTGGAAAAAAGTATGGATTAGTAATCGCTGATGATTATAGTCGTTGGACATGGGTAAAATTCTTGAAACATAAGGATGAGTCTCATTTTGTGTTCTCTACCTTTTGCTATCAAGTGCAAATAGAAAAGGATTGTAAAATAGTCAAAGTCAGAAGTGATCATGGCGGAGAATTTGAGAACAGATTCTTTGAGAACCTTTTTGATCCTCATGGCATTTCCCATGATTTCTCCTGTCCTAGAACTCCATAACAAAATGGAGTAGTGGAAAGGAAGAATAGGACTTTGCAAGAAATGGCTCGAACCATGGTCTAAGAAACTGACATGGCTAAGCACTTCTGGGCAGAGGCAGTAAATACAACATGTTACATTCAGAACAGGATTTCAATAAGACCTATTCTGGGTAAGACTCCTTATAAATTGTGGAAGAATAGAAAACCCAACATTTCATATTTTCATCCTTTTGGCTGTATTTGTTTTATGTTGAACACTAAAGAGAATCTTGGCAAGTTTGACTCCAAAGCTCAAAAGTGTTTACTGTTAGGATACTCTGAACGCTCTAAAGGCTACAGAATCTATAACACAGAAACACAAATTGTTAAGGAATCGATTCATGTCAGATTCAATGATAAGCTTGACCCCTAAAAAGTTAAAGCTAGTTGAAAAGTTGGTAGATCTGAAGATCACCTTATCGGAATCTAAAGAAGCAGAAGATTCAAGAGAAGCAGACAAAGATGCAGATTCTCCAGATTCAAATACAACCTTACCGGAAACTGAAAATAACCCATATCATCAGAAGAAGAATAGATTAAAGACTTCTCACTCTGAAGAATTGATTCTGGGAGATAAAGTTGATCCAGTTAGAACTCGTTCATCATTTAGACATTCTGAAGAAACTCTTCGGGGTTTGGTTTCTCTAATAGAACCAATAACAGTTGATGAAGCTCTTAAGGAGAATGAGTGGATTCTGGCCATGCAAGAAGAACTGAATCAATTCACCAGAAATGACGTCTGGGATCTTGTTCAGAAACCCAAAGGTGTCCACGTCATTGGAACTAAATGGGTATTCAGAAACAAGTTAGATGAGAAAGGTGAGGTCGTAAGAAACAAAACACGACTGGTTGCACAAAGTTATAGTCAACAAGAAGGGATAGACTATACAAAAACCTTTGCACCAGTTGCCATGTTAGAATCTATTCACATTTTAATCTCATTTGCTGTAAATCATGACATTACTGTATATCAGATGGATGTAAAGAATGCATTTTTAAATGGATATATTTCTGAAGAAGTGTATGTGCACCAACCTCCTGGTTTTGAGAGTTATGAAAACCCAGATTTTTTTTTCAAACTTAAAAAATCATTATATGGGCTCAAACAGGCTCCCAGAGCATGGTATGAAAGGCTAAGTCACATTCTTTTGGAAAATGACTTTACCAGAGGAAAGGTGGATACAACACTCTTTTGTAAAACCTTTAAAAATGACATTCTGATCGTTCAAATCTACGTTGATGATATTATATTTGGTTCTGCTAATATTTCCTTATGCAAGGAATTTCCAAAGTTAATGCAGGTTGAATTTGAAATGAGTCTGATGGGAGAACTCAGATTCTTTCTGGGAATTCAAATTGATCAAAGATCATAAGGAACATACATTCATCAGAGCAAGTATGCAAAAGAACTTCTGAAGAAATTCAACATGTCATAAAGTAAACCTGCCAAGACTCCTATGCATCCGACATGCATTATGGAGAAAGAAAAAGTAAGTAAAAAGGTTTGTCAGAAGCTCTATCGTGGTATGATAGGATCTCTTATGTATTTGACAGCTTCTCGTCCAGATATTCTGTTCAGGGTATGTCTTTGTGCTCGTTTCCAATCAGATCCAAAGGAAACTCACTTAACTGCTGTAAAGAGAACCCTAAGGTATCTTAAAGGAACAACTAACCATGGCTTGATGTATAAGAAAACATCAGAGTACAAGCTTTCTGGTTACTGTGATGCAGATTATGCTGGAGACAGATTGGAAAGAAAAAGTACTTCTGGAAACTGTCAGTTTCTGGGAAGTAACCTCGTCTCATCGGCAAGTAAGAGATAATCAACAATTGCTCTCTCTAATGCAGAAGCATAATACACATCAGCATCTCTGTGCAGTACTCAGATACTCTGGATGAAGAACCAACTTGAAGATTATCAGATAAACGAGTGTAACATTCCTATCTTCCGTGATAATACTTCTGCCATTTGTTTATCTAAGAATCCTATTCTATATTCTAGGGAAAAACATATTGAAATAAAACATCACTTTTTGCGTGACTATATTCAGAAGGGTACTTTTTAGTTAAAATTTGTGGAAACAGATCACCAGTGGGATGATATTTTCACAAAACCCCTTGCTGAAGATAGATTTGTATTCATTCTGGAAAACTTATTTATCAAACCTTGTCCAGAATGAGATGATAATATTTTAATGTGTCAGGCTACCAGAACGACTGATATAAGATTCTTATGATTAAGCAAAGTGTGTTAACTATTTGTTTATTGATTTTCTGATCCTTAATACTTCTACAAGTCAGAAATTGTTTAGATCAGAAATTAATACAGTCAGATACCTCATGGTATTCTAGACGTTGGAAACATCAAAATGTGCTCTCTTGAAAAACAAACGGCTATGATTATTTGTGACACGTGTCCAAAATCAAATCATATCTACTGTTGAAGAGACACCTCGAGCGTTGTGATTTCGTGAGACTAGGTTTCAAGTAATTATTACCTATTACTCCCACCTTGTCATTATTATTATTTTTGTTATAAATACGCATTCTCTCACTTCACACACAACGCTACTCTCTTTTCCCACACTTTTGTCTTAGAAACCCTAAAACCCATTGGCTCTCTAAAACCTCATTATCTTCTTACAATGGATTCACAACAAGAAAGTGTTTTTGAATTCTCTCAACAACATCAACAAGCAGAATCGACATCAATGGCCTCATCAACAACTGCTCAAACAACATCAACTTCTCTCCATCAGTCTCTCTCCACTTTTCAGAAATCCATTGTAGTTCACATAGTGGATCATCCTGCTCAAATTCATCTGGCTACTCCTTTCTCAGAACTTAATGTTTTAAGTGAATGGCTAGTAGACTTTGAAAATCTAAAGGAAAATAGAATAGACTTGACTGAGGATCTAAATGCTCAAGGGTGGAAAACCTATTTTAATCGTCTCTACGGTCCCATTTATGTAAATCTTATCAAGGAATTATGGAGATATGCCGATGTTGATGAACACTTCATTGTTTCATATGTTAAGGGAAACAAGTTCATCATTACTGAGAAATCCATAGCAACGCTACTAGGAATGGTAAACTATGGAGGAAAGAGAATCTACAAGATGATCCATAAATCAAAATTTCTATCTGATGTGGTTTACCCAGCAATTTTCACTCAATCATCCAGTGGAGAACCACCCTTCAAAACTATGGATTTATCAAAGGAACTTCGTGTCTGGCTGAAAATTATTTTGGGATGCATCTATCACAGACCAAATTCAAGTTCTTCTGATTTTCTTAACACTGATAGAAACTCATGCTTTACTATCTGATGAAAGGAGTGAAAATATGTCTTCCATCAGTTGTATTCAGATATCTCAGAGATTCTGTAATAGAAACAAGACATCAATCCAAGAAGTCTAAGAATTACATTCCTTTTAGCAGATTGATCTTAGATATTCTGGTTGAGAGTAGAATGATTGGTCACTTGTCAACTATGCCAGTCACAAATGAATTGGATGTCATCACTGGAACTCCTCTTAACAGCAAAAATATGAATAAAATGCAGATTATTGAGGAAATCAGAGTTGAACCAAGCATAGTTAAGATTCAGAAACTCTGAAGTAAAAAAGAATGGCATTAGATGGATATCCCCTGTTCACTAAACATGATAATCCAGAGGTTATAGAAGCATATATTCAGCTACGAGAGGAAGAAGGCTATGATATGTCTAAATTCAGTCTTGACGATCTGATGGATCAACCTCCTGATATGATGAAGAAGAAAATATATTCTTCCAACACAGCTCCTCAAATGAAACCGACAAAGAGGCGGAGGAAATATCCTGGTGAAGCCAGCACAAGGAACATCTCTCTCAAATCATATTCTGAACAACAAAGTAAGTCTGTTGAATCTCCATCTGTAACTGCATCTGTTTCTATTGACAGAAATTTGTCTTCATCTCTTCCCATTTCATCACCATCACTTACAACCCAACCATTATTATCCACCTCTCCACCAATATTCTCTACTGTTGTCACCACCTCTTCAACACCCATTTCTAAATCTCCTACTAAAGAAACTCCAGTCTCTACACAACTTTCACCACAGGCTCTTGAATTCACCTCAACCTAACCAACCTCCACCATTTTTATCCAACCAACTCTTGTCACATCTGTTCCACCATCTCCTATCATTCAAATCACTGAAGAAATTCTCACTAAACATCCACAAACAACCATCCCATCATCACAAACTCCAATTACTGCTCCACAACCTATTCCAGAATTAATAATTGATAATCCTGGATCTTCTCTAAACAATGATACCATCATTCTTGATGACTCTGTTGAAGACGATCAACCCTTAACTAAAAATCAAACCTCTGACCTTCCTCCTAACCTAGATGAAGCAATATTTGTTTTTAAGGACAATGTGGTTATGAAATTCAGGACACTTTCTGATGAATCAAATGCTAGTGAAGACTCTTCTGTTTTAGGTGCTTCATGGGATCAATTCAATCAGTGAATGTCTGAGGAATTTTAGAAAATTCAAAATCTTTCTATTCAGACAAAGGATTATCTTGTTCAACAAATTGAAAATAGGTTACAAGAGAAGAAGGGTGCTGAACCTAGGGAACTGGCAGAAAGGTTAGCCAAAGAAGAAACTGAAAGATTAGCTAACGAGGCTAAAGATCAGGCTGAAAGAGATGCTGCTAAAAACTCCTCTTCTGATCCAGTGTTGAAAACTCTGGCCACTCTTCAGAAGAAACATGAGTTATTCAGAGCAAGGATGGACAAGTAAGATGAATTCACAGTCAACATTCAGAATGCTCTTGCTCAGATTCTTCGGAGGCTCCCTCATCTTTCTAAACCTTAGGCACTTTTTAGGCTACCCCGTAGTTTGTCTTTGACTGTTTATGTATGGTTTGATGTACTTTTGGATTATCATTTTGATTACCCTTTTTTATTATGACAAAAAGAGGGAGTATTAATATGGAAAAGTTATTTTGATAAATATCTTGTCTCCAATCATAACTCTAACATTCTAACACTTTAAATGTCATATCCTTTTAGAATGTTTTTTTAGGAAAAATTATTATATTGGTAAAATGACTCTGATATCAATCAGGCTCTGATTTAGTTAATCAAGCTCTGTTATCAGAATGCATCACCACTATAATCAGGTTCTGATATTTTGGATCTATCTAAGATCTCTACAATCAGGCTCTATATCCCAAATCTTATAAGATTTTGTTAAGTCCTAGATTTAGGGAGAGCTTGATAAAGGGAAGTTTAATTTGAACTTATCTGAGTTAATTCTAATTATCTTCGTACAAAATTATGATATCAAAATACACTGTTTTATCATTATAAAAAAGGGGGAGATTGTTAGAATAAGATTTGGTTCTGCAAGATATCTCTTTGCTTATATTATAACAAAGTTGTATTTGTGTGAGAATAATTTTGGTACTCTAACGTGTATTTTCTTAAGAATTGACAAACAGGTGCTGACTCTGATAAAGATAGTTCTGACTCTGATCGAGATCACGTGAAACGTCACTCTAAAATTCTTAATGGTCGCTTCTGCATTAAAGAAGCAAGATTGCTTCTGATTTACTGTGCTTTAGAAAGACTCTAAGAAGACACTATGTTGCTGCTGCAATGTTCTCTTGGATTCTGGATCTGAATTTAACTTTAATACTTATGTTCTGAAGACTAAGTGTTGAAGACTCTGAAGACAAGGTTCTGATGAACAGCGTTCTGAAGACTCTGAAGACTTAAGTTTTTGAAGGCCAAGTTCTGAAGACTCTGATGAAGAGGTTCTGCTGAACAAGTTCTGAAGACTCTGAAGACTTATGTTTCTGATAACCCAGGGTTCTGAAGAAGGAGTGCTGAAGACTCTGATGACAAGGTTCTGCTGAACAAGTTCTGAAGACTTTGAAGACTCAAGACTCTGAAGACCCAATGATTCAATCTTCTGATTATGCTTTAATCATATCAACTCAGAAGCCTCTGATGAATAGAAGAAGATGAAACGTTTGTGTGGGAAAATAGTACATAGTACAGATCAAACACGTTCTTTTCTACTACCATTCCACTACCCTGATTTGGTGGTACAAAGGACAATTTCAGTGTAGGATTTTCATCCCAGCATAACGACATTATTTCAAGTCGCCAGTATTTTACTGATATTACTAATCTTCCCTTCAACGGATCTTTTTCTGGCTATATAAAGACTTGATCATTCAACAAATCATGTGTAACACCAAGTGTGAAAAAGAGAAATATTCAAAACATTGATTCATACGAAGAAAGAACTCAAGAAATAGAGAAATTCATGAGTGAACAGTAAAGCACCACTATAAAAAGAAGAAGATTGTTCTTACTGTATAGATTCACTCTAAGTTAGATTGAGCTAGAAATTGTGTTTATATCAGCTTATGTAAGAAGCATTTCATTGTAAACATTTTATTTGATCAAACAGTTGTTTGAATTCCTTAAGGGACCAGTTGGGTCAGAATCCTTAAGAAGAAACGGTTAGTCTGTGTATTGTTAGTCACCAGTAGTTGCTAGTGCAGTTGTAATCAGTTTGGTTATAGTGGATTAAGTCCTTGTGTATAAGGCGAAATCACCTTGGCGGGTGGACTGGATTAACTTGATAGTTTTCAAGTGAACCAGGATATATCGTGTGTCTTTCTCTATTATTAGTCTATTTGTGATCTTTGTTTGAGTTTCACAAAAAGCTTTCATTTTGAAAACCCAATTAAAACCCCCCATTTCTTGTGTTTTTCTCACACCTTCAGAATCTTCATGTTTAAATTTGATTTGCAGGGAACCAATAGTTGAATGGAAGTGTTGCAAGTGCTGCCAAAAAACCAGTGAGATCAATAAGATAGTAAGAATGTGTCTCAAGAAAAAATGGACAATGTACACGCCAATATCAACTTCACGGATGCTTTACCACATGTACAACCTAACCAAAAGAGAAAAGGATGATTGTGCTTTTTTCAAGCAAACAAATTACTATCACAAATTGGGTGAAAGAATCAAATTTACATGGAAAAGTCCATCACCAACCACTTAATATATCCACACCTAATGAGGCTTTGATTTAAATTTCAAGGCTAATATTCCATCAAGCTAAGTAAAGCCACTATAGTCTAAATAAAGAAATCATCCATATTTTGATGTATTCTAGAGTATGCTTCCAATTCCACTTAAAATATTTGTTTGTACAATGAGAATATTGTAATGAATAACTTGCCCAAGAAAAATGTATGCTACGAAGCAGAAAAATTCAGCACTCCAACAACTTGCAATTTCAATAAACCCCAACAAATTCAATTTAATAAATATGCCACTATCCAATATCTTTACAAATCTGGGAACGTATAGCGTGGTTGATAAACACACTTGTACAAAGTCTCTCATAACTAAATTAAAGGACCATTATAACTCCTCTAACTGAAGTTGATTCCTAAGATGATATGCAAGTTATATTATTGTTGTAATTGTGATTAGAGCAACAAACAACACAGTTGGAACAAAATTGGCTTGCCCAATATGCCTTCGGTTTTGATGATAACAAAGTTTTTAAAGAATAATCGAGTATACTAATGTTTGTTCAAGTATGTAGGACCATAGACAAAAATTTCATGTAGAATTGAAGTATTGGTTATAACTATGAACATTAAAAGAGAAGATTAAAGACCAAAACCTGATGGATCAAAAGCAGAAGACCAGACTCTGAAGAAGTTAAATTTTGAAGAGGTCAACTTTTGAAGGTCAGAGTCTGCAAGTGTCAGCCTCTAAAGACCATATTTTGAAGAAGCATGCTTCTGATGATCAGAACCTGAGCCAGTCAAAGCGTAAGAACCAAGGTGAGTTTGATAGGTCATTGTTCATCTCTAAAACTACTTTTTCACGTGAATAACTAAAGCTTTATTTCTTCATATAGTAAGCTGGGATACAGCAGCTAATTCCTTTTGTAGCAAATTTTTTTCAAACTAGCCTTCACCAACCTTGAATATTTGGTGAAAGATCCCAACATCTCTTTTGAAACTTTTCAAAGGACTCTATTGTGCTAGATCTTCAACTACTTTTTTCCTTCTCTATTTAAGGAGATGAAGACTTGAAGAAAAATACACCAATTAACACTCAAAGAGAAGTTACTCTGTCAACATAAAAAGCATAAGCTGACTTGGGTTTTCTTATCGTATATCTTAGAAATCCCTAAGTCTAAATAGAGTCTATTTGCATTGTATCTTTTAAAAACCCCGAATTGTATATCAAGTGTACTTTCCCAAACAATCATTTATCTGTTTGGAAGATTGTTAGAAGTCTCTTACTAAGTGTTTGAGCATTTCAAGTCTCTTGCTTATGTGCTTGAACATAAAAGTCTCTTGCTTGTGTGTTTGAGCATTGTGTTAGAACAAGATTTGTTCATGACATATATTCCTTGGGTTTTGCTGATAACAAAGTATTTAAAGAACAACGGTTATATTTGATGTGTATTTCTTGTATGCAGGTTCTAATACTCGTAAATATTTATATACATAATCTGATATACAAAGGCACACTTGAGAGAAGCTGAATTGCTAGCTTCCGATGGTGCAGAATCTAAAGAATACTTGCTATGTGATGTCAGGCGTAGACTCTGAAGCTGAAGGCCTCGGCATCAGACGAAGTAACATAATTGTCTCTACACTTGGTGAATGTAAATTCGCTTCTGGTATCATTCAGAGTTGGTGATAAAGTTAGAGTTGTCCGTACTGCATAAAGCAGGCTGCATTGTCAAATCAGTTTGTCAGTTGGAGTCTGAGTTCACAAGGCATAAGAAAGGATGACATGCTTTA
Organism: Lathyrus tuberosus; assembly: GCA_022829125.1. NCBI lineage: Eukaryota > Viridiplantae > Streptophyta > Magnoliopsida > Fabales > Fabaceae > Lathyrus > Lathyrus tuberosus. The sequence continues at coordinate 5,410,768 of JALAZF010000141.1, read as the reverse complement.
AGGATATCTACTCTCAATGACTCTATAGTACAGGATCTTTTTAAAGACTCAATGGTTAAACATGTTACACAATGGATCAAGATCTTTTGGTGTATCTATCTTCAACGAATCTTGTACTATGGAGTAAAGCAAAGACACTTAATCAAGTTATCTCTTCCAACGACTAGTCTACTGCAACTGCTATATAAGTGGTTGAAGGTTCAAACTGAATCTTTAACAGGGATTAACCAGATGAAGGAGTAACAAGATCAGTAATTATCAGCTCTATCATGTATGCAAATTTTCTGTTGTAGGTTGTAATTGTAAAAGCCTTAAGATTCCTTACATATTAAATATATTATAAATCTTAAGAGCTTTAGGTCTTTGTTATGGTGATTTCCCATACCTTATATATTAGTATCAAGTATACCCTGTTCTCTATTCTGTTGAACATGTTTAGCAGTTTAGATTAAGTCTCTCGCCAAGATGCTTGAGCCATGTAAGTCTCATGTTATGTGCTTGAGCAATGAAAGTCTTAATCAAGTAGATTGATTGAGAAGAATTCTTATATCATAGGGATTCAAGAAAGGAAATCTCTCACCAAGATGCTTGAGCCAAGTAAGTCTCATGATGTGTGCTTGAGCAATGAAAGTCTTAATCAAGTAGATTAACTAAGCAGGATGGCTCGGTTTGTGGAACCTTAAGCAGAAGTCTTGGGCCAGTGTGGCTTGAGCAGTATGAATTGGTTAGAGGAACCTAGATCGGAAGTCTTGGGCCAGTATGGCTTGGGCAAGAAGGCTCGGTTGGTAGAACCTGGAGCAGAAGTCTTAGGCTGCAGTCTGAGCAATGAAGTCTTGAGTCTGTAGGACTTGAGCAAGAAGTCTTGGACCTAGGTTTTGAGCAGTGGAAAAGAGTTATGCATAATGCATAAGCGATTGTAATCATGATTTGGTTATAGTTAAAATTTCTTGTGAAGCAAGGGGCTGAACTACTCTCAGTTGGGAGGAACATATATAAGTCTTTGTGTCTTTTGCTATTATTTATTTGCTTCTGTTAGCATCGGCTGCTAAGCATAATCAGAATCTGAACATAAGTTTAGATTCTAAACTCTGATCAGACGCAAATTAAGAAAACAGAAAACACAACTCAACCCCCCTTCTTGTGTACTTCTCTCACCTTCAATTGGTATCAGAGCATGGATTCTGCTTAACACTTAACAATGACGCAGATAATGATCTAATAAGAAAAACACATCTATTAAAGACTTTTCTTCAAGAAAGAATCAAGTACAATATGAAAAATATCATATTGTTTTTCCTACCATATTCAAAGGGTGATTCCACTAAATTTAAAAGATGGAAAAGCAAAATATATTTTTAACTTGTTGGTCTTGATAAAGGGTTTTGATGAAGGTCTATAGAATATCCTTGAGAAAGGTATTACTATAGAAGTTGATGGTGTAGAGATGATCAAGGTTTGAAAATCTCTATCACCCGCTCAGAAGAAGCTTATTGAATATCTTCCGAGGTAGTTGCATTCTGGTAGGTGCTTTATCTCACTTCTGAGTTTGTTAACATCATTGATATGTCTGATGCTCGGGCTATCCTTTAATCCTTGTGCTCATATTTGTGGGAGTCAGTTTTGAAGCTTGTCTAGTTACACTTCATCTAATCTTTCAAGAAAATTCTGAGAAAATTGGCTTAGATTCAAACCTGAGGTCACATTTATTCAAGAAGTTATACAACTTGAATTTATTGTGGTTTTTTGGTTTATACTGCAAATCTTCGAAGAAAAGAAATGAAATTAGATGATGAAAAGATATCTAATAGATTATCTTTCGTAAAGCATGTTGAAGGATACTTCCTATGGAATGTCTGATGATGAAGAATTAACCTTTATAATCACAAGACTTATTTAACTGGCTAAATAAAATGTGACATCTGATGATAGAAGAGTAACTTTAAAAGCTTCTGAAATATTAGTATTTCAATTGATTTCGCAAATCTGAAAGCAAGGAGAAACAATACCAAAACCTAATGTCAGAAGGTCTTCACTGCATATTCATTTGAAGCTGACATTAGTGCAGGATTCAGATGAAAGAGTAATCTGGATCTGCCAGTCATTAGTTCTTCTGAAGAAGCATCTGATTCCTAAAATAAAAATCAAGTATTTAAGAGAAAGAGATTATGCCAAATTTATCTTGCTTCAATATGTGATAATAAGGAGTATGTTCTTTAAGGTGATATCTTAAAAGACTCGATTGTTCCTTGATTGAGGATCATCATGGAATTTGTATTAAAGGACAAGCCTATAAGAAACCTTCAATTCTTCTTCGTATTCTGCACGAAATACATGATAGTGCTTTAATTTGTTTTATGATATTCTCTGATAGCTAACACCATTTGTTTCTTTGCTTATCCAAGATTTCAAAGTTTTAATCCAAGATAATGAAATCAATGATTCTGCTAAGAACAAGATCTTGTTCATATCATGACTTATCCTAGACTGATACTCTGGAATGAATCATGGTACTACTATCAAGATGTGGCATAAGGTAAAGGAAAGCCTGTTTGGACTTACATGTATGGTCTCACAGGAATATGAGTATCATCATTCAAATGTATTTGATGCAGATATCGAAGAAAGGAGCAGAGGCATCTTTCATGGTACTTATCAAAGGTTGTTTACAACATTTGATGGAAGAAGAGCCTACATCCTAAACTCAAGTACTAGAGGTACTGAGTTTGGTGGAAGAAGTGGAGTCAATAGTTTAACAGCCATTGAATCAGAATCCATTCAAAGCGGTATTCAGACTCTATGGTCAAGTTTGAATGCTGATACGAGTCTGACCGGGAAAAAAAGGTATGTATGTTTCTTTCTGGCTTATTTCTTGGTTCCATGAGATATTTATGTATATGTAGATACAAAGTCTCTGTATATTTCTAGAGAATATCTCTTTGATAAAAGAACCTTCAGAAATCTTTAAGAAGAAACTATGTTGTATCTATCTATACTAAGTATTTCATTAGTTTGATGATGGTCATATTTATGGAAACAATTTCCTCACTTATTATGAAGAGATTATTGTTTGTTAGTTGTCAAAGAAACCAATTCAATATTCTTTAATCACTCATGACTCTTGTTTCAAGAGGAAAATTTTGGTTCTTAATAGAATCTTGAAAATTGATTACTGACAGAAGATGTCTCTCTCTTTCTAAGTCTAGACCTACTAGACTATGATGGATGATAGCTTTTGAAAAATTATTAGACTCTGAGATTCATAAGAGGATTCTTTACTTCTAATAAAGTAGTTTAAGTAGAAGGTTTTGCAAAAGAACTTTTATATTGCTTAAATATTCATAAAGGTGAAAATCATCTAGTGGATTCAGGATATCTGCTGGATAAGAACCTTTAGGTAATGATGTCTTTCTTTTTATGTATTGTTATTATCTCTACCCCTTGTTTTATGAAACATCATTTTGTGTCCTTTTTAATGAAAAAATTCTTATTCCTTTAGAATCTTATTCAGTTCTTTTCTTTTCTTTTTATTTTCTCTTTGGTTGTGTTCTGATCAAGCCAAACTTGAGAGGAGTTCTCTAGTCAATTCTTCGTTGAATCAACTGGTTGTCATCAATGAAAAGTTTGTGGATTTTTATGAGTTTCTTAAGTTAGGTTTTAACTTTTGGACGATTGTGTCTGAACAAAGTTGGAATGAAGACTTTGAGATGCTTTGTGGTTTCACTTATCCAAGTCTTGTCAAAGAGTTTTGGATTAATGCCTCCATTGTTGAGCAGAATTCTAAGTGTGTTGTTCTTTGTAAAGTGACTGGTGTTTCTATAACAGTAACCTCTAAAGCGATTGCTAATGTGATCAATTGTGAGGAGATTGGAGAAATCTCAGGAACTCTTATTTGGGAACACTATCTTTCTACTTGGTGTATCTTAATAGATCCATCTAATACATCATTGGTCTCAAATTTTCATCTTGATGGAGTTGTTTGGAATCAGATTCTGAACACAAACTTGCTTCCTAAGGATAAGGATTTAGAACTCACGGATCCTATTGAAAAAGATATGCTACTACTTCTCAATTCAGACTTGCAGATTGATCTTCCTCAAGTTGTGTTTGACTATTTAAAGAGGACTCTTTCTTCCTTTCTCAAGGAAAAGATTTTCTTCATTCCTTATGGATGAGTTCTTTCGGAATTACTTGTCCGACAGGGAGTTATCATAAGTTCAGAGGCTGATTTGTGTAAAATCTGGAGAGATAAGTTTGAAGCTATCTATGAAAGATTCTGATGTTAGATTTCTACATAGTTATGCCTTGCAATTGTTAGAACCTTTGTATTAAGCAATCTTATTATTAATTCAAGTTTGTTCATGTTGTTGTGCAGTTTAACTATTATATATATATATTGTTGTTCAAAAGGATAAAAGAAATGGGATTAAGAACTCAAGTGTGCAACAATTATCTTTAATAAACTGGAAGATATTACAAATTATTAAGACTTTCTAGTCTGTTGGATTTCCCCTAAGGTATTTCCTAGGATCATCTGACGTGTCTATATTATCTAAATAATATTGCCATTCTTCCTTGGCAAACTCTAAAGCATCCTTTCTCAGATGATTTCTGTGTTTAGAACCAGAAGTTCTTCTTCTTCTGTGTGTCTTCACGAAGGATGCTGAAGAGGTGTGTGCTTCTGAAGTCATATGCTTGCTAGTAGATCCTTCAGCTGCTGCATTGCTTTTGTTTGCTAGAGTTGTGGCATTTAGTATGATTACCTTTTTGAAATCTCTCTTTGCAACCCAGATTTGTTTTTGTTTACACATCTTGGTGTTCTGAAGATTAAGTGATTATGAAAATGAGTCTGCTATGAGTTCTTATAGACTTGTTACATTCATTGTCTTGAGTATCCGTTATTTTAATATTCATTAAGTCATATCAATGTTTTAATAATGACTCTTGGAAATGTTTTCTAGCAATCTGACCTATTAAGATTCTTTTAACAATGGTAAGTACTATAGTTAACATGTTAACTGTTGCTTCTGGTTATTACTTCATTAATGTTCTATCTGAAAATCAAAGAGGTGGAATTAAGTGGTTGTTTGCATGCAATGTAAATAGAAATAAATTGGTTAAAACTTCTTCTTCATTAATCAGACTAAAGGATTACAAAAAAAAATTTACAAAAGGAAATGATTGAACTTAATATAGATCTCTATCTAAGTCATCCTTTTCCTTATATGAGTAGTAGTTGCCATAATCAACATCTAGTTCATCTTTATCCATGTCCTCCTCATCTTCTTCTTGGATAACCGGAGGTAAAACATCTTGTTGAACCGCTTCCTCGTTAACCTTTTCATGGACTTCTTCTGTGACCTCAAAACAGCTATTGATGGACCTGCTTCTGTAGGTCTTTGAGGTATTGCTGACGAAGCCATATCTAAAGTGTTCAAGGAAGAAGGCATAAGACCAGTAGCAGAAGCTTCTGGCTTCTGAAGGTTCTAGATATTCAGGCTTGTAGAGTTCTGTGTAACTTATGTTACAACAGAAATTGTGTTGCTTTTAGCTGACGATTTCATAATGTTTTGGTAGATGTTGATGAAAATGAAATAGATTTTAGTTACTTTTATAATGGCTTATGCTATCCTAATTGATGGAATAAAGATCCTTTATTTGATTCTTGAGACTGTTACGACCAATAATTGCATTGCACAATCCTTAATGACCCTTGTTACTTGATAGTTTTTCCTTCCTTGGAAATTGATCTTGTAATGATGGTCTGCTATGCATTTATGACTGTAATTTTTATCTTTTTCTCTTTATATTCTTTTTTATCTGACAAAAGGGGGAGAAATTATAGTAAGTATTTAATTAGAAACCGAACCCATTCAGTACCTATTCAGTTGTACATAATGGTAATTTATTATTTTGTTATTTAAATTTCTGTTATTATGGTTATCTTGCCTGGGAAAAACATTTTAACTTTCTTGTACATAGAACTAAGGAGGGCCTTACAAAACTCAACCTTAGCCTACCAGACTTAGAATGAGCTTACAAACCTCGTATTCTAATGTTGCCAAAGGAAGTTAAAATATTATTTTTGGTTTTCTTAAATATAAAACTAGGGGGAGCTTACAAACCTTAACCTTGGAACTATTTGACTCAGGGGGAGCTTACAAACCTCAAACTCTGATATTACTAGGAAAACTAAATTACTTTTTCTTGAAAGTAGTACTTAGTGTGGGTTTACAGAACTTAACTTTGGACTATTAAACTCAGGGGGCACTTACAAACCTCATACTCTGATGTTGCAAAGAAAAGTATAACTGCCCAACACTGTCTTTCAAATACTTGTGTAGTCATCATAAAAAAGGGGGAGATTGTTAGAACAAGATTTTTTCATGACATATATTCCTTGGGTTTTGATGATAACAAATTATTTAAAGAACAATGGTTATATTTGATGTGTGTTTCTTTTATGTAAGTTCTAATACTTGTAAATATTTATATACAGAATCTGATATACAAAGGCACACTTGAGAGAAGCTGAATTGCTAGCTTCTAGTGGTGAAGAATTTGAAGAACACTTGCTAAGTGATGTTTGGTGTAGACTCTGAAGCTGAAAGCCTCAGCATCAGAAGAAGCAACATAATTATCTCTACACTTGGTGAATGTAAATTGGCTTCTGGTATCATTCAGAGTTGGTGGTAAAGATGAAGTTGTCCGTACTACATAAAGCAGGTTGCATTGTCAAATCAGTTTGTCAGTTGGAGTCTGAGTTCACATGGCTCAAGAAAGGTTGACATGCTTTACGGATATTTACTCTCAATGGCTCTATAGTACATGATCTTTTTGAAGACTCAACGGTTAAACATGTTACTTAATGGATCAAGATCTTTTGGTGTATATATCTTCAATGGCTCTTGTACTATGGCTCTTGAGCAGAATTCTTGTATCATTGGGATTCAATCAAAGAGGTCTCTCACCAAGATGCTTGAGCCATGTAAGTCTCATATTATGTGCGCGAGCTATGAAAGTCTTAATTAAGTAGATTTATTGAGTAGGATGGCTCGGTTCATGGAACCTAGAGCAGAAGTCTTGGGCCTGTATGGCTTGAGTAGGATGGCTCGGTTAGAGGAACCTGGAGCAGAAGTCTTGGACCAGTATGGCTTGAGCAGGAAGTGTCATACCCCAAATTTTGACCACTAAGCTTTCCCATCATTGTGCCAATCATCATCACAATATGGGGATACTTTCATGTCTCATCAATCTCCTCAAAGATGATTGAGCATTCACTACAAACAAGAGTTAGGGTTTTGAGCCCTCTCGGAGCATTTAAACAAAGGATCAATCAAGAAATGACATGATCTTCAACTTGTATAACCTCTCAAACACACATAAAGGATCAAAAGGACTCCCACATCAAGAATCAAGCACAAGGTTGTAGCATTCCAAGTGGATTAAGCCTCCAGATCGTCAGTGTCACCAAATTAGGGTTTGGTCGAATGAGGCCTCCAGATGGAATTTTTCCTCTGGGCATGAGCCAATGCTTCAAAGCATAACTCAAGATACTAAAAGGGACCTCATGGACCCAATCATCAAGTCAATTTAGCCTCAGGGGATGCATTCACCAAAAGTTGGGAATTAGGGTTTCTTGACCTAATTCACCCCTAAGTTGACTTTTGGGACAAAACATGAGCCAAGACCTCAAGGTATTATTTAAGGGTCTCTAACACACTACATTGATCCATTTACAACAATGGATTAATCCAAGAAACTTGACTCACAAGTTTCAATTTCCTCAGGACCACAATTAGGGTTTCAAGGGAAAAAGTCAACTGTACCTTTGAATTTTGTCCAGGACATGCTCCCAAACCTTGGGACATGATTCAATACACCCTACAACTACTATGGAATATATCCATTAGGTTTTATTTAGGTCAAGGACTTGATTTCACAAAGGATCGTACAGTTTGGATTATGTCCGATAAAAAGTCAACTGTGCACAAAACCAAGTTTGACTTTTTGAAAATTTTCACAATTATGGTTCATTAACCCTAAAATGATGTTAATGTGTGATTGGAATCATCATTCATCAAGAAAAATCAAAGAAAGTGGGATAACTTGTAAAAGGGGTAACCATAGAAACTTAGAATTTTTCTAAGTTATGGAACAAAGTGGCTAGGGTACCAACTTCCAAGGATCATAACTTGAGATCCAAGCAACCATTTTGGATGGTCCAAAGATGAATTTGTAGATCTCATGGCTTACTTTAAACATGTCAACTACACCTCATTCTAATTCCTCATGGATTTCAAGTTATGGAGTGATCAAAATGGCTGAAAACACAAAAGTGACATTTTTCCAACACTTAGTGAAATTTTCACTAAGTCAGAATCTGCCTTATTTTTTCCTAAGAGTAGAGGCATTTTTCATTATAATTCAGGTTGACTCAAAACCAAAGTTGGATATCATGTTGAAATAGGATATATCAGCTTTCTAAAATGTCCAAGAACCCCATGAAATTCCATCTGAGCTAAGAGTTATGATAGCTGCAACATGCCTTGATGCAAACTGTCTTGCAAGGCATATTTGTGCATTGGTGCTCGAATTGCTCAAATTGTGCAACTCCAAGCATGGTTATCCATCTGCACACCTCAAGGGGGAATAACCAAGGGACAAGCACTGATCTATCAGCCTCCAAAGTCCCAAAATCTACCATAGCCATGCCAAACCTAAAAAGCCTAAAGGAGGCCAAGACTCCAATTTTGTTTTGGAGCATTCAATGGATGCTTAGAGGTGGCATGTATCAAAGCAAAGATGAGCACTTCAGTCAAGCCTTATCCTTGAATCAGGGAGCCATAGGCATGTGCTCTAATCTCAAGTCAATGGCTAGAGGAAACTTGAGATTCCATTTGATCCATATTGGCCAAAGGCCTGCTGCAGTTGCCATTCCCTATTCCTTGCAAAACAAAGTTGACACACTATAAATAGACCTCATTTCTGATCAGTTTGAGTACACCAAAGGCCTATAACACTTGCCTTTCTCAAAATCACCCTCTCACTTCCAAAAATGCCTTCTAATGCGAGCTCATATCGGGTTTTGAATTAGAAAGTGTTTCCACTAAACCAATCACACACACACACACACACCTCATAAACATCATATGTGAGCTGATCAAACACTAAAACAATATCTGGAACATCAATTTCATAAAATCACCATCCATTTGCTCAAGTTTTCAACAAAGTTGTAGCTGAGGTGCCACACTCTGTTCCAGTCCATTTCAAATCAATCCAAGCTTTCAAACACACTCCATATGGTGTAGGAAAGCTGCTCAGATCATCACAACTCATATGTAACACCTCCAACTCAAAAATCAAGTTGCTCTTGCTGCCACGACCTTTAAGTAAACCTAAACTTGGTCATCCCATGATTCATGCATATCTCCTCGCACAATAATTTTGCCATATGGTCATAATCATGTATGGAGTGTTTCCCCTCAATTAATTTCTTTGTATGAGTCGTGTATCAAATTTCTCAGCCTTCATGCAAAATTTATGGTTCTTGAGGTTTCTCTTTGATTTCTTATTCCATGCTTAAAATAAATGAAATTAAAGACCATAGACATGATCGTGAGATAAAAACGAGTAGATTGATATGTGGATTGTGTGATTTCATCAAGTATTCAGTGAGATTGATGAGAAAATGCAAATCTGGGCAAAATCAGAACACGCGCGTGTTCTTAGTGTGTTCTTGGCGCCTTTTTCAAATATTCAAATATTTGAATTTTGTAATTTTATTTAATTGATTCAAAAATTAATTTCTCTCTGAATTTTAATAATTTTGAGTTGATTCTTGTTTTAGTATTTCACAAAAATGTTAAAATATTTTATTTTACAAAAATTCCAAAAAATATTATTTATTTCATGTACTTGATATTTTTGCAAAGAATTAATTTTTATTTGTTTTTTAACATTTAAACTTTTTTTCCTTCTTGATTTTCCAAACTTGAATGGTTCTTAATCATTTTATGGATAAAAACATGATTTTTGAAACATTGATCCAAGATCACCACTCATTTTTCACATGTTTTCAATAATTTTTATTAATTTTTAAACAAAATTAATTCCATTTTAGAAAAAATTAGGGTTTTGATTAATTCCACCCTCATCTATCTTTCTCAAACACTCATGGGCCTCTTGATAGAGTGTAAGTCCCATCCCTTTTGTCGTAACCCGAAATTTGACCTCCCTCTTTTGGCCTTTTGCATAAGCATGCGCACTCGCATCGTTGGCATACGCATTCGTGCTTTTCTTTGTGTGTTTCTTGTTGTAGGACATTCAGGTTTTCCAAGCCCGATTAATTGAATCCTCGCAAGGTCATCACATCATCAAAACAAGCCCAAAATAAAGGTTTCCATGTTTATTTATCAAGACAAGAGATAGAAAATCGGAATCAGGACTTCAACATCATCCTTTTGCAAATTTGTGGAAATTTGACTGAAGTAACCGGCTAGCACATATGCTGTAACCGGTTACTCAGTCTATTTTTCACCAAAAAACGCAAGTTTTAAAGCATGTAACCGATTGGCACATATGCTGTAACCGGTTACTCAGTGGAAAATTTCGGTTTCTGCTGCATTTTGGGACAGCACCATGCACTCTTCTTGGTCATTGATTCCACAGTATTCTAGCAGTGTGTGGAACATTCTAGACTTCTTTAGACATTTCAAAGCTATTCAATTCAATCCAAGTGTATTTATTCTAATGCTTCACTCTAAATTAAGTGCACCATGTTCCTTGTTTTACAAGCATGCCAACCGTTAGATGATGGAAATTCACATTGGGATTGTTACCGAGTTGGTTCTAACTAACCGAGTTAACCACCTTGACTCAGTGAGTCAAGCCCAACAAACTCCAACCCTAACTCCAAACCCAAAGCTAAGTCCAAACCTCCCATACTCCAAACCTAAAGTCTATATAAACTCACCTTCACTAATTTTTCAAGGACCTTCAACCATTTTGCACAATTCACTCTCAATTCTCTCATTCTCCTCTGCATTTTTCTGCAACTTCTACATCTTCATCTCAATTCTCATCCCAAAACCTCACCAAAAGCTCTTATTCTTGAAGGATAATCACTTTTCACATTGAAAGTGATTAATTCTTGAGCTTAACCTCCATCATTTGGCATTCTTTGGTTGGATTTTTGGAATTACATCTTATTATACTTCAATCCAAGAGTTCTACAACTTTCAATTCGGTCCAAGTTCGATTTCGGTGCATTTTCGCGTTTTTGTTCGGTTTCGACGCGTTTCGTCTACAAATTAAGGATCCTTTGGTTTTCTTTGGTTTTCTGCATCAAAATCTCTTTGCAACACTTACCAAGCCAAATCTCCGGCTTGTAGGTTGGTGGATCTAACTAATTTTACCATTTCGCGCATTTTCGTATCGTTCGCAATGTAGTCGATAATTGTTGTGCGTGATTTGGTTTTGCATTTGTTTGATCCATGATCCTATTGTGTTAGTTGATTCTATCACTGTTTTTTTTGTTGTTTTCAAGTTCAATTTTCGTGCACAATTACAGTTTCTAGCATGTGGTGGTTGGCATAAGTGATTATGTGTTGAAAACTACTTTTGAAAAGTTGTTTTTGCGGTTATTTTTGCCACTGTCTCAGTGGTAACCGGTTAGCAGTTATGCTGTAATCGGTTACACAGTTCAATTTTCAAGAAATACGCTGATTTTCAAGTATGTAACCGGTTAGCAGATATGTTGTAACCGGTTACCACTGAACATAATGGCCAATTTTGAGTTTTTTCAAGCTTGTTTGATATCCTTTCTTCTTCTAACTTCCATGGATCAATGTACTTCATTTTTATGGATGTTTTAAGTGTCATTTAACTTCTGATTGAAGCATATTCTTGAACTTTTGTTGCACACTTTCAATTATTCAAATTGTTCATATTTTGGCATCATGTGAATGTAATCCTTCTTGCATTTTTCTTTGATCATAATAACATGATTTTGTGTTGCATTTTGTTGATCACTTGGTACTGTTTTGTACTCCCTTTCTTGGTTTTGCATTAAGTTCATTCTTCATGGATGAGCTTAATCTTGTACAATCAATAATTCGCACCTTTTGTCTTAATGATTTTTCATTCTCTTTGGAAAATTGTTGACATGGTTTTTCCCTTTGACTAATTGATCGAAACCATGTTTCGATTAGTAGATCTTCCCCTTTCCTCTCTTTAGACTTCCTTTAGAGCTTTCTCTCTCGTTCCCACGGAGTTGAAGATTCATACGACGACCAATACACAATGTTGGAGCGCTGTACAAACTGAAGCTGTTACGCTGTTCGCTTCACAACACGTTGGAGCACTGTACAATTTTTAGCTGTTATGCTGTCCGTTTCAGTTTCCACACTATATTTTGGGGTGCTAGAGAAGGAATGAGGATGGAGTTTTTCTACCCTCATTCTGGCTATTCCTTTGGAAAAGGTGTCTTGTCCTCTCCTCGAGAATAGTCACCTCTATCCTCCAGCTATAGTGTTTCTCATTCCCCAGTCGAGTCAATCCTTGATCACTCTTCTCCTTTTGCAATCTCTTTCGATCCTTGATCACTTTTCTCTCTTTGCATTCCCTTTCGATCCTTGATCACTCCTATCTTTTTCGACCTCTCTCTGGATCCATCATCATTCTTCTTGGTTACGATCCTTTGTTCTTTGGGTTAGCAATCTTCCTATGTTTTAATACCCTATCCTTTTCTTGCGGTCAATCATTGTTCTTTTGATTCCCCTGAAGAGTCGCTACTCTCTTTCTTCGGTTAAACACAGTATTTATGTTAAAACCGAATCCTTTGCGGAGTTCGCAACCTTCTTTTGGTTCTTCTCCCCTTGTTAATTAATCGTTGTCTGTCAGTTAAAACACCAATGTTTGCACTCCTTCTCAGTTAACCACAGTCCGTCTGTTAAAATACTGAACCCTTTTTCGGGTTAATCACCTATTCTTGGTTAATCACCCTTTTCTTCAATTAACCAAAACCTGTCTGTTAAAATACTAAACCCCTTTTTGAGTTAATCACCTCCTCTTGGTTAATCACTCATTTCTCTCGGTTAATCATAGTGTTCTGTTAAAAACTGAATCCCCTTCAGTTGGCAACCTTTCTTGGTTCGAATACTTGCACCCTTGGGTTAGTAACCTTCTTTTGGTTCAATACCCTTCTTCGTTGGTCAAGTGTTGTTTGTTTAGTCAATACCAACGCCCCTTGTGGGTTACGATCTTCGATCGGTCCTACACTCGTTCTTCTGGTTAACCACAGTTTTCTCTGTTAAAACCAATGCTTCTCTATCCCCCACAGAGTTGCAATCCTTGTTCCTTCGGTTAACCACTGTTCATCAGTTAATATACCGACGTCCCCTGCAGAGTCAAACAGCTTCTCTTGGTTCAACACGCTCTCTCTTGGTTTATCACAGTCTGTCTGTTGACACCAGCCTCTTTTCCCTGCCAGAGTCTTACTCTCTTTCTTCGGTTAACCACTGCCAGCCAGTTAATATACCGAATCTCTCTTTTCTCTTGGTTATGACACCATCCCTTTATTTGGATCCCCAGCGGAGCCCTTTCTATTCACTTTGCACTCCTTTCTTGGTTATGACACCATTTCTTTTGCATCCCCAGCGGATCTTTCTCTATCTCTTATTCTCTTGGTTTTGACACTGTTTCTCTTGTTTCTTTCACAGTCACTTTAGTCTCTTACTCCTCAGTGGAGTACTCTTTTTTTTCCTTTTGCTCTTCTTCCTTGGTTTCGACACCATTTCTTTTGAATCCCCCGCGGAATTTCCTTCTTTCTTTTGCTCTTGGTTTTAACACCACTTTCCTTTCCTTTTCCTTTTCTGTCTTAGTTCCTCGAACTACGGAAGCTCTGATTCTGCATTCTTTTGAATGTATGATACGTAGGCATGAGATCGGGATGATCTCGGCGAGCACACTTCCACCTTTCTTCCGTCTTCCTCCTTTCTTTCCTTTTCTTCGTCCCCTGGTTCTATGAACTACGACGCTCTTATTTCCTCATTGCACTATGAGGGTACGTAGGTACGAGGGCCACAATCCTCCGTGAGCACTTTCTTTCTTCCCCCTTCTCTTCTCTCTCTTCTTCTTTTAGCTAGAAGCCTTTAGATAGATAACCCATCCAAGCCTAGAAGCAAGCAAAATGGTTCCCGTCAAGTACGACGGATGCGTTAGGTGCTAGTACCTTCCTTTCGCATAACTGACCCCCCGTTCCCATTTCTCTTCCCCTTGGGTTTTATTGATATTTTCCCTGTCCTTTGGGACTGAATAAAGTTCGGTGGCGACTCTGTTGTATCTTTGAGTGTGCGATTCACTCAGGATGTAAACCAGCCATCTTCAGCTGGCGACTCTGCTGGGGACAGATTGACCTCTTGCTGGTCCATCCCTTGAGGGGTCTTGCCTAGTTTTGTTTGCCTTTCTTGCTTGCTTGGGTGTTTATCTTCTGCGCTTTACTAGTTTTATCTTTACGCTTTATTTGCTTTATGTTTATTTATTGTATTTCTTTATTGCTTTAAATATTTATATGCTGTATATTCTAGACATCTGCTATTTTCTTTGCTATCGTTGGTTGGGTTGCTACTTGAGAGATAAGCCCAATACACAGGCTTGAGTATACACCTAGGTTTATAGTGGAAAGTAGTGGGACCTACGTGCCATCTTGGTGCGTTTGGTGTTCACGAAATTCACATCCAGACGAGGTTTTCTTGGGAGATGCTCTGACGTGAGTGTCTTGTGCATTTCAGGGTGTTGATCTAGAGAGCTGTCGACTCTAGTGACCATTCCCGAGGACTCAGTTGCGGCAATCCTCCCAAGGAATGATAATGGCAGACCAGAAATGGAAAATCCATTACGCTTCTTGATCCGAGGACCCAAAGCTGGGAACTTGCCAAAGGGTGACCTTTTTTGGGGGAATCAGTGGACGACCTCTTTGTTTGGCGATAGTATTGTACCCCGAGGGATGAATGTACTATTGCTTCTCAAATCGAGAATCTGAAACTGAGAATCCCGCTTTCTAGGAACTACCTGTGAGGGGGATATTGGGTTTTTCTGCAGGAAACCAAGACTCTTCCAACCTTTGTTCTCTCACTGCGTCAGATCTCGCACCGACACAACACTACCTTTGCAGATGTTCAAATTTGACTATTCAGAATGTGCTGACTTGTTGATTCTGTTGTTGCATATCATCTCATCATGTCAAATTAGTCTTTTTGCATATGCATTAAAATTCCTTTATTTTTTGCATGAATTGCATTCATTCATGCCCGCATATGCATGTCCTTCATCTGGGAAACCTTTGTTCACTCTGACCATTTCCGGCTTGTAGCAAGACGACGAATCGACATCGGTATTTTACTCGCTCAAACAAATCCAGAATCATGGCTGACTTCAAAGCTGAGAACGCTGCTTACAAGGAAACTCTGGCTCAATTCCAAGGTCAGATGGATCAGTTTCAGACAAACATGGATGCCTATTCCAGTCCCGCCTCCAGTGGTGAGTGATGATCTTGAGAATCCTCAGGCCCAGACACATCAAAATTCCGGTTTGGCTGACACTGAAACTCCTGATGAAGAAGAGCATGTGTATAGGGGTCCTCCTATTCATGTTCCGGTTTCATCTCAAGATGGTTAAACTGCTGTTCAGAATGTTCATCCTGGGATATTCTATCCTGGGGCATCTTCCAAAGCTACTGTGATACCTCCTTCGAATTATCCATTTAGGGTTCAGATGGGTCAGAATGCTGGTTAGATGGTTAATCAGGTTTTGGTGTATCCTTCTCAATTTACGAATCCGCAAGTGCATGCTCCGGCCGCATCTCAGCTGCCAAATCCTCAGATTCTTGTCAGGCCCACTAGTCAGAGTAGACCTGCTAACTACAAGTTGTTGGAAGACCGTATCAGAGCTATTGAAGGGTTTTCTGCTTTTGGCATGGAGGCCAAGGACTTGTGTTTGGTTCTGAATGTTGTGCTGCCGTAGAAATTCAAAATACCAGATCTTCCAAAGTACAAAGGTTTGAGTTGCATGCGTAGTCACATCACTATGTACTGTAGGAAGATGGCATCCCATGTTGATAATGATGAATTGTTGATTCATTGTTTTCAAGATAGTTTGTCTGGTGCTTCGTTGGATTGGTACATGGGTTTAGAGCGCAGCAAAATCCATACTTGGAGGGATCTATCTGAAGCGTTCGTGAAACAATACAAGTATAACCTTGATCTGGCGCCAACTAGATTGCAATTGCATAATCAGTCGCAGCGCTCAGCTGAAACGTTCAAGGAGTATGCACAAAGATGGCGTGAGATGGCATCTCGTGTGTGACCTTCTCTCTCTGGAAATGAATTGGTTCACCTCTTTATGGGTACATTGCAAGGTTCCTACTACGAAAAAATGGTGGGTAGTTCTTCATCGAACTTAGCTGATGTTGTGACCATAGGTGAACGGATCGAGAACAGTTTGAAGACTGGAAAGATTCTTGGAATTGCTTCCCAGCAGCTGGCCAGAAAATCTCAGAACAGTCAATCAAAGAAAAATGAAGGTGAAGCCAACGCTGTGACAGCTCAAGTTTCTGCTCAGTACCAAGCTCCCATGGCTCCCATGCCGTATTATCCATATCCATACATTGCTGCTGCACAGTATAAACAATCTCCATGTCAATATCATTCGCAACAACCAGTTCAGAATGCTCAGAATCAGCAACAGACTCAACAAAACAACAAAAATCAGCAGAATCAGAATCGTCAGAACAACAACAATCAAGGAAACCGTAAGTTTCCAAATTTTGATAGAATTTCGGTGTCATACACAGAGTTGTTTCCTTACTTGGTTCACCAAGGGGCAATTGGCCCCAAACAGATTGCACCTGCGATTCCTCCACTTGGCCCGAAGCATAACCCAAATGCTTCTTGTACTTATCATGCCGGATACATAGGACATGCAACAGAGGACTGTTTTGTTTTCAAAACCAAGGTTCAGGAACTCATTGATAAGAAAGTTTTGACTTTTGCTGAGGAAGGACCTAACATTCAAAGTAATTCGTTGCCGAATCACGGTGGATCTGCAGTTAATATGATTGAGGATAGTCCGAAGGCTGAATTGATCATGGATGTTGACAAAGTAAAGACCCCGATGGCCGTGGTTTTCAAGAGATTGAGTGAACATGGGTTGTTGAAAGAGTTGCATGGTAAGTGTCAGATTTGTGACAATAATCCTAACCAGTGTCGAAGGCTGAGGGGTTGTGTTCAGATTCTGATGAACCGCGGCGATGTGCATTTTTCCAGATCTAAACCTATTGAGGAAGTTTCCACTATCGAGCCGTTCACCATCGTCTATAGGAAGGTTCCTGTGGAATCTCCTAAGCAGAAAAGGGTGTAACCCATCGTTGTTTATCCGCCGAAGCCGTTTCCGTATCAGAATTCTAAGGAGGTACCTTGGAAGTATGGGTCGACTGTGTTTTCTAGAGGTCAAGAGATAAGGTTCGCCGAATCCGAGATCGTGAATGTTACAACTGGTGGAGGTATGACTCGCAGTGGACGAGTGTTTGCTCCGAAGGTCACTACAAAGCCTGTTCAAGTTCAAACTGTTGTCTATCCCAAGGAAACGCCTGCATCTGCAACCCCTGCTGTTCAACAAGGGGCACATTTTACCGCAGTTCCAGTATCGACTATCCCGTCTAAGGATGTTTCAAAGAGCAAGGAGACCCTTGATGATCAAGAGTTCCTTAAGTTGATCAAGAAAAGTGACTTTAAAATTGCGGATCAGCTGGGTCAGACTCCCTCGAGGATCTCAATTTTGTCCTTACTCATGAGTTCGCTTGCGCACAGGTCAGCTTTGTTGAAAGTGTTGAACAGTGCCCATGTCTTACAAGATATATCCGTCGTCGAGTTTGACGATGTAGTGGCCAACATTACTGCAAGTCGGAATTTGGGCTTTAATGAATCAGAATTGCCTCTTAAAGGAAATGCCCACAATAAAGCACTGCACATATCTGTAACTTGCACAGACATCCTGTTATCTCGTGTTCTAGTGGATACCGGTTCTTCTCTCAATGTGATGCCTAAGGGCACATTGAGTCAATTACTGCTGGAAGGAAACGAGATGAGACCAAGTGCCTTAGTTGTCAGAGCCTTTGATGGTTCTCGAAGACAGGTCATTGGAGAGGTGGACTTACCCATCAATATTGGGCCACATTTGTTTACCATTACTTTCCAAGTGATGGATATCAATCTGGCATATAATTGCCTTTTGGGTCGTCCATGGATCCACGCGGAAGGGGCAGTTACATCCACTTTACATCAGAAGTTGAAGTTCATGTTTGAGGATTAGCTTATCATTGTTTGTGGTGAAAAGGATTTGATTGTAAGCGAGTTATCATCTTTTCGATACGTCGAGACCGAAGGAGGCATAACTGAGGTGCCGTTGCAGTGTCTCGAGTTCGAAGATGTCAGTTATGCTTTAACTAGTCAAAGTAGATCACCACAATTGACTTTAGCGTCTACTAAGAGTGCTAAGGAGACTATCCAGAAAGGCGCTTTGTCAGGCTGGAGGCACGTGATTGATGTGGTTGAGAAGCATAATCATTGTGGATTGGGTTATCATCTTGGTCGTCAATCTGGTTCCTCTGATCAGAAGCAATGCCACTTTGTCAAGTTCAATAGCGCGGGTTTCCAGCAAGGTGACATCGTGGCGGCTACAGATGATGCTGGTCCTAGTAATCAGATTTCAAGCTTTGTGCGCAAATGTCCGCCGGGTTTCAAGCTCAACAATTAGACATCTACCGTGATTCCTGTGGTTTTCCCATACAACATGTAATGCATTTTGCTTTCTCATTCCCTCGTCCTCGCCCGAGACGAGTGGATAGCTTGTAAAGGGCCTCGTGCTTTTGCAATATTATGTGATCAATAAATAAAAGTTTTTTGCATTCAAAATCATGCTCTATTTTCTTTATTTATTTTACTTTTTCACAAAATAAATGGTAAAAGTTTCTTTTCTTTTTCACTTTTTAAATAACTCATTCTAAACATATTCATAAACATGCAGAACTAATAAAAGCCTTGATAACAACATGGCAAACATCCATTGTAATTCTGGAATTCCAATTAACCAAGCCGAAGAAGATGGTGAGGAAGATTGTGAATTACCGACTGAACTGGCAAGGCTCCTTGAGCACGAGCATAGCGAGATTCAACCACACAAAGAGCCAGTGAAAGTTGTTAACCTTGGTACTGATGAGGTCAGAAGAGAAGTCAAGGTTGGTGCATCCCTCGCAGAGCATGTACATTCCGAGTTGGTCAATTTGTTGAAAGAATATGTTGATATCTTCGCCTGGTCCTATCAAGATATGCATGGGTTGGATACCAACATCGTTGAACATCACTTGCCACTTAAGCCCGGATGTCCTCCTATCAAGCAAAAGCTCAGGAAGACTAGACCCAACATGGCACTCAAAATCAAAGAAGAGGTAAAGAAGCAGCTTGACGCTGGGTTCCTCGTTACTTTCGAATATCCTGAATAGATTGCCAACATCGTCCGGGTTCCCAAGAAGGACGGAAAAGTCAGAATGTGTGTGGATTTTCGAGATCTCAACATGGCAAGCCCGAAGGATGATTTTCCTTTACCTCATATTGATGTCTTGGTAGACAACACGGTGCAGTTCTCTGTATTTGCCTTCATGGACGGGTTTTCAGGATATAATCAGATAAAAATGTCCCCGACTGATATGGAGAAGACTACTTTCATCACGCCATGGGGTACATATTGCTACAAATTCATGCCATTCGGTCTAAAGAATGCAGGGGCAACATACCAGCGTGCCATGACAACCCTCTTTCACGATATGATTCATAAAGAGATTGAGGTTTACGTGGACGATATGATTGCCAAGTCCAAAACTGAAGATGATCACTTGGTTCATCTGAAGAATCTTTTTGACAGACTCCGAAAGTTTAGACTGCGGTTGAATCCTGCGAAGTGCACCTTCGGAGTTCGATCTGGTAAACTGTTGGGCTTTATTGTGAGTCAGAAGGGCATTAAAGTTGATCCTGATAAGGTTCGAGCAATTCAGAACATGCCGCCTCCCAAAACAGAAAAAGAAGTCCGTGGCTTTCTAGGCAAACTTAATTACATCTCAAGATTCATTCCTCATTTGACGGCTACCTGTGAACCAATGTTCAGATTACTACGGAAAAATCAATCGGTCGAATGGAATAATGATTGTCAAGAAGCATTTGACAAAATAAAACAATACTTGCAAGAACCACCGATCTTAGTACCACCGGTTCCTGGTAGGCCTTTAATCATGTATCTCACTATTCTCGATGAATCAATGGGATGTGTATTGGGTCAACATGATGACACTGGTAGAAAAGAACATGCAATATACTATCTGAGCAAAAAGTTCACTGATTGTGAGACCAGATACTCACTCTTAGAGAAAACTTGTTGTACTCTAATCTGGGCTGCTCGACACCTACGACAATACATGATTTGTCATACTACTTTGTTGATATCCAAAATGGTTCTGATAAAGTATATATTTAAAAAGCATGTTGTCTCTGGAAGGATTGCTCGGTGGCAGATGCTGTTAACTGAGTATGATATCCAACATGTTACCCAGAAAGCAATAAAAGGGAACGTCTTGTCTGACTACCTTGCTCATCAACCCATAGAGGGTTATCAACAGATGAAGTTTGACTTTCCCAATGATGATGTTCTGTTTATCAGAGATTATGAGACTCCAGACCCTGATATAGGACCTGAACCAGGGGCGCGGTGGACGCTCGTGTTCGACGGTGCCTCTAATTCTAAAGGTCGTGGAATCAGTGCTATCCTCATCTCTCCAACAGGTTTTCACCTTCCCTTCACGGCCAGATTATGCTTTGCATGCACCAACAATATGGCTGAGTACGAAGCATGTATCTACGACATTGAAGCGGCAATTGACATGAGGATCAATATTATTGAGGTCTATGGAGATTCTGCCTTGGTCATTGGTCAAGTCAGAGGGAACTTTGTGACTCGGGATTCCAAGCTGGTTCCGTACCAACAACACATTGCGAAATTGATTCCTTATTTTGATGAGATCACTTTTCATCATATTCCCAGAGAGGAAAATCAACTAGCTGATGCTCTTGCTACTTTAGCATCCATGTTCAAGGTCAAGTGGAAGAATGAAGCTCCTCATATCCGCATTGATCACTTGAACGAACCAGCACACTTTTTAGAAATCGAGGATGAGTCTGATGACAATCCTTGGTTCTACTACATCAAAAGATATCTGGAAAAACAGGAATATCCCGAGGGTATCACTATCACTGACAAGAAGGCTCTTAGACGGCTCTGCACCAAATTCTTCTTAAGTGGTGGTATACTGTGCAAGAGTAATTATGATTTCGTGCTGCTCAGATGCGTGGATATACACGAAGCAAACACGATCGTAAGGCCCATACATGAGGGCTGCGAGGGTGTACATGCTAAAGGTCCTGCTATGGCCAAGAAGATCCTTCGGGCTGGGTATTACTGGTCGACAATGGAGGTAGATTATTACAACTTTGCCAAAAGATGTCACAAATGCCAAATCTACGGAGACAAGATCCATGTGCCTCCAACTCCATTAAATGTTTTGACTTCACCTTTGCCATTCTCCATGTGGGGTATAGATATGATTGGAATGATCGAGCCGAAGGCTTTCAACGGTCATCGATTCATTCTGGTTGCTATCGACTACTTCACCAAATGGGTTGAAGCTGCTTCTTATGTAAATGTTACACGACAAGTGGTTGCTAGATTCATTAAGAAAGAGATAATATGTCGTTATGGCATTCCTAGCAGCATTATCACTGACAATGCAAGCAACCTGAACAACAATATGATGAAGGAGTTGTGTCAAGAATTTAAGATTGAGCACCACAATTCTTCACCATATCGGCCCAAGATGAATGACGCCGTTGAAGCAGCAAACAAAAACATCAAGAGGATTGTCCAGAAAATGGTCAAGACTTACAAGGATTGGCATGAAATGCTTCCCTTTACACTGCATGGCTACCGAACTTCAGTTCGTACTTCCACTGGGGCAACTCCGTACTCACTCGTGTATGGTATGGAGGCGATTCTACCCATCGAAGTCGAAATTCCTTTGCTCAGAGTCATCATGGAGGCAGGTCTTGATGAAGCTGAATGGGTTCAATCCCGGTACGACCAGCTGAATCTCATCGAAGAGAAGCGCCTTACAACCGTTTGTCATGGTCAATTGTATCAGAGACGCCTCAAGCGAGCTTTTGACAAAAAAGTTCTTCCTTGAACATTCTGCGTAGGCGAACTCGTGCTCAAGAGATATTCACCTGTTCACTCGGATCCACGAGGCAAATGGACTCCCAATTACAAAGGACCCTTTGTTGTCAAGAAGGCCTTCTCAGGCGGAGCCCTGATCCTCACCAAAATGGATGGGGAGTGTCATACCCCAAATTTTGACCACTAAGATTTCCCATCATTGTGAGAATCATCATCACAGTATGGAGGAACCATCATGCTTCATCAGTCTCCCCAAAGATGGGTGAGCATCCACTACAATCAAAATTAGGGTTTCTAGCCCTCTCTGAGTGCTTAGGCAAAGGATCAATCAAGGAATGACATGATCTTCAACTTGTCTAACCTCTCAAACATCCACATTGGTCAAAAGGACTCCCACTTCAAGGATTAAGCACAAGGCTGCTCCCTTCTAGGTGGATCAAGTCTCAAGATCGCCAGTATCACCAAATTAGAGTTTTGGTCGACCAGGGCCTCCAGATGGAAATTTTTCATCTGGGCACAAGCCAAAGATCCAAAACACAACCTAATATACTCCATGGAACCTCATGGACCCATCCATCAAGTCAATTTTGCCTCAGGGGATGCATACATCAAAAATCAGGAATTAGGGTTTCTTGACCTAATTCACCCCTAAGTTGACTTTTGGGACAAATCATGAACCAAGACCTCAAGAGAGGATTTGAGGGACTCTAATGAACTATATTGATCCATATGGGACAATGGATTGATCTAGGAAGCTTGAGCAACAAGTCTCAATTTCATCTGCACCACAATTAGGGTTTCACGAGGAAAGTCAACTGTAACTTTGACTTTTGACCAGGACATGCTCCCAAACTCTAAGACATGATTCAATATACCCTATGACACCCATGGAACATGCCCATCAAGTTTGATTTAGGTCAAGGACATGATTTCATGAAGAATTGCACAGTTTGGAATTCATCTGATAAAAAGTCAACTGTGCACAAAAGTCAACTTTGACTTTTTGAGATTTTTCACCAAAATGGATTTTTAACCCTAAAATGATGTTAATGTATGATTTGAATCATCATTCATCAAGAAAAATCAAGAAAAGTGGGATAACTTGTAAAAGGGGTAACCATAAAAACTTAGAAAATTTTCTAAGTTAAAAATAAAGTGACAAGGGTACCAACTTTGGAGGATCATAACTCCTAAACCACAAAGCCATTTTTTCTCATCCAAAGATAGATTTGTAGCCCTCATTACCCTCTACAAAAACTTCAACTAGACCTAAGTCCAATTCATTAAGGATTTTGAGTTATAGAGTGATCAAAATGGCTGAAAAGTGAAAATGTCACTTTTTCCAACACTTAGTGAAATTTTCACTAAGTCAGAATCTGCCTTCACTTTTTGCCAAATGTAGGGGGATTTTTCACTTGGATTCAAAAGAGATAAAAAACAAATATGTTCAAACAGTTGTTATATCATGTAAGGGCTTTCCAAAATGGCCAAGAACATTGCCAAATTCCATTTGAGTCATGAGA
This sequence comes from Lathyrus tuberosus, assembly GCA_022829125.1. Taxonomy (NCBI): domain Eukaryota; kingdom Viridiplantae; phylum Streptophyta; class Magnoliopsida; order Fabales; family Fabaceae; genus Lathyrus; species Lathyrus tuberosus. The sequence continues at coordinate 5,386,913 of JALAZF010000141.1, read as the reverse complement.
TATGACATTGGAAAGTTGCCTTGCTGAAATCTGTCAAAGGCAAGGCAGAATTTGTAACTTTGCTCGATTTGCCAAAATCAGCCAAATTCAAATGCTCCTATCCACTTGGACACATCTGAGGATTGAATCTAAAGGGGACAATCACTGAGCCAAGCCTCCAAAGTCCATGGAACAAGAAATAGCATGTTGAACCTAGAATGGCCAAAATAGGGACAAGACTCCAAATTTGGATTGGAGCATTCAATGGAAGCATCAAGGTGGCATGGGCTGAGCCATTTTCATTTGAATTCAGTCAATACTTATCCAAGACCAAGGGAACCACAACCCTGTGCCCTAACCTCTAGTCAATGGCTAGAGGAGACTTGCATTTCCATTGGACAACATTGGCCAAACCTACTTACCAGTTGCCATTCACTATTCCTTGCAAAAAAAACTTGCTCTACTATAAATAAAGCTCAATTGTGATCAGTTTGAGTACACCAAAGCCATCTAACAGATGCTTTCCTCAAAATCTCTTTCTCTTGGCAAAAATGCCTTTCTTAGCAAGGTAGCTATCGGGTTTTGAGTTTGAGAGCTTTTCCAATCAAACCAATCACTCACACACCTCACATACATCATATAGAAGTGATCCAAACACTCACATAACATCTGGAACACTGATTTCACAAAATCACCAACCAATTGCTCAAGTTCTTGATAGTTTTGCAGTTGAGGTGCCATCTTCAACTCCAAACCATTTCAATCCATTCCAAGCACTCAGACACATCACTTGGCACCTAGGGAAGCTATCCACATCATTGGAACCTAGCTGTAACACCTCCAACACAAATCACGATCACCAGCTGCAAGTGGTAAGCATGAGCTCTTCTAACTCTATGATCCATGCAATTTTTGCTGCACAATAATTTGGCCATATGTTCATAATCATGCATGGAATATTTTCCCTCAATTAATTGCATTGTTTGAATCGTGTATCAAAAATCCTAGCCTTCATGCAGAAATTAGGGTTCTTGAGGATTTTTCATGATTTCTTGTTATATGTTTAATTTAAATGAAATTAATGGACATAGACATGATCGTGAGGTTGAGACGAGCATAATGATATGTGGATTGCATGTTATAATCAAGTTTTCAGTGAGATTGAGGAGAAAATGCAAATCAGCCAAACCCAGAACACGCGCGTGTTCTTGGTGTGTTCTTGGCGCCATTTTTGAATAATTCAAATATTTGAATTTTGTGATTTTATTTAATTGATTCAAAAATTAATTTCTCTCTGAGTTTTAATGATTTTGAGTTGATTCTTTTTTTAATAATTCACAAAAATGTAAAAATATTTTATTTTATCAAAAAATCCCAAAAATATTATTTATTTCATATAATTGATATTTTTGCAAAGAATTAATATTTTAATTGTTTTTGACATTTTAAATATTTTTTCTACATTGATTTTGCAACTTTTAATGCTTTCTAATTATTTTGTAGGTCAATACTTAATTTTTGAAGCATTAATCCAAAATCACAATTTATTTTTCATATGTTAAACAATTTTGATCATGTTTAATTGAATTTTTATTCAATTAAATGCATTTTTTAAAACAAATTAGGGTTTTTGGATTAATTCAACCCTCATAAATCATTTTTAAACCTTTTGGGCCTCTTGAGAGAGTGTAAGACCCAACCCACTTGTACAGAAATATTTTTGGCCTCATTCGTTGTATAAGTCCCTCTGTACATTTTCAAATAAACGGCACGATCATCGCCTTTTGAAAAATAATCCTGGGCCTCTCCTTGAGCTATAAGACCCATTCAAAAACATTTTGGGCCTCTAATAGAGTGTAAGGCCCAATCCCCTTTTAACTAAAACATTTTGGGCCTCACTTATTGTATAAGTCCCTCTGCGTTAAAAGAAAACCTCGGTGCGATCGCCATTTCAAACGAAAAAATAACTGGGCCTACCCTCATGTTATAAGCCCCACTCTTTTTCTTTAAACCTTTTGGGCCTCTTGAGAGAGTGTAAGACCCATCCTTTTGTACAGAAAACATTTTGGGCCTCAGTCACTTGTATAAGTCTCTCTGTACAAATTCAAACAGTGCGCTCACTAATAAAACCCTGGGCCTCTCCTTGAGCTGTAAGCCCCAAATCTTTCTTTTTCAAAGCACTTTCTCCTTTGATTTTGAATATACTATTGTTTTCAATCTTTCTTTGTTGAACAACTAACCAAACAGCATGGAAGCTCTACAATCGAGTAAGTGGTTATTGCTTTCATTTACCGCTTTCATATACATATAACTGTATTGTGGGGTTGTTTCGCTGTAAGTCTTCTTTCATCAACTCATATCAACTGTGTAATAATAGTATAGATATTTAGAGTTTCCCCGACAACTACGTCTAGCACTAGGTAAAGCCGTTTCGATCACTCTTAGAAATAGTCTAAACTAGATCCCCATAGGATTACCAGACACAGTCTTCCCTCCTCTTGGGGTTAAACAATATGGAGATATGAAAGGCAGCATTCCCTGTGAACCCTTTCATAGACTGTCACTCATAGAAGTTGTCAAAGAAACTCTATTCCCCAGAGATGATCACTTCTCCGTGAATTGCATCTCTTGAGTTTCTTCCAAATTCTCGAACTTTCCTGACTTTGATCCATTCTCGATGAATAGCATTGCCTTGAATTTCTTGGGGTTTGGGGACCCACAGGCTTCTTAAAAGCACTTGTCAAGAAACTCTACTCCCCAGAGATGATCTTTTCTCCGTGAATGGCATCTCTTGAGTTTCTTCCAAATTCTCGAACTTTCCTGACTTTGATCTATTCTAGGTGAATAGCATTGCCTTGAATTTTTCGGGATTTGGGGACCCATCGGCTTCTTAAAAGCAATCAGCATTCTCTTAGGCATCGTACAAGGACCCACAGGCTTCCTAAAAGCAACCCCGCCTCCTCTTGGGCTTAGTACAAGGACCCTACGGCTTCTTAGAAGTATTCACAGCCTCCTCTTAGGCTTCGTATAATGACCTCTTCCTCCGGGAATGATAGCCTCCTCTTGGGCTTCGTACAAGGACCCGTCGGCTTCTTAAAAGTTTCCAGCCTCCTCTTGGGCTTCGTACAAATTGTCCCGACGACCTCCTAGAGGTATAGGAACAGAACTTAGTAATCTTCATAGAACAGTCCTTTCATAGAGTCTACTACTGTTTCTCAAAGCATAGTACAAAAGATGAAACTCTAGACACGGACAGTCTAACTTCCTTGAGTCTCAAAGACATTCTCAAGTGGCCCCTTCGTTAAATAGGAAGGAAGCCCGCAGACTCGGACAGTCTCAATACCCTTTGGATTTCCCGTTTCCCCAAAGAGAAGGAAATAACCCTGATCCTCGAATCAAATCCCTGAGTACAGTGTTGCTCATATAAGAACTGATTTACTCTTTCAAAATCAGTATACTGGACCTGTCACTTAACTGAAAAGTCACCGTAGCCTCCTCTTGGGCTTTGTACAATGATTCTCCCTAGCGGAGTCAAACAACGTTTAACCTCTCTCTCGGGCTTTGTACGAGATAAAAAAAACTCTCTTGTTGAGTCAAATCGCCTCCATCTCGGGCTTTGTACGAGATACAAAAACTCTCTTGTTGAGTCAAATAGCCTCCATCTCGGGCTTTATACGAGATACCAAAAGATTCCCTCGTTGAGTCTAAACCTTTTAGCCTCTCTCTCGGGCTTTGTACGAGACACATATTAGCCTCCTCTTAGGCTTTGTATAAGAAAACAACTGGTTAATCCAATTAACCTTTTAGCATAAAAGCTGTGCCTCGTTCACAGTACACAAACATCAACAACTCCTTCCCTTTCATCTAATCGCTGTAAGCGGCAAGCCTCTGGATCATCTACATCCATGCCACTGTCCCTCTTTTAGTATGAGAAATTCCTAAGGAAAGATGGCATTGCTCTAAACTGAGTTAAAGTCTTCTCCTTTAGGTTGAAATCCCCTATAAAGGAAATTATGGCATTGCTAGGATCCGCGTATCCCGGTTAAAGTAATCCTCCCTTTATAGCCAGTCACCCAATAGTTGTGACATACAACCCCCTCTTTAGAGATGACAAATTCTCTCTAAAGTCAAACTCTTTTAGCTTCATATCTTGGGCTTCGAACAAGAGACAGATAAACCTTTTAGCTTCACATCTTGGGCTTTGAACAAGATACAAATCACTTTTCACTTCACGTCTTGGGCTTTGAACAAGACACCAAAAACACCCATTTCCTCCCATAGAATAGGACGAACTACGAACACTCTGATTTCCCTGTTTCGGTAAACGGGAATACGTAGGCATAAGATTGAAAGAAAAATCTTAGCGAGCACACTAAACAAAAAACCCAAATCCCATATCTCCATCAATCAAAAGCAGTAATTCAAAAAGCATCAGTCCTAACATCCTAATCCTTGTTCCCCGCCAGAAACCCTCTGTCTAGATAAAAAAGAAGAAGAAAACAGTATTGGCGAAAATACAAATAACCAGTACAAAGGCCCCCCCCACATTGATAGCATCCGTAGCCTAACAGATCGCTGTTTAAACTCGGTATGCAAAGCAGGGTTAATTGGAGACATCTATTTCCCTTCCTTCATCAGCTTTAATAAGATAAAAAATGAATCGACCTGTAGTTTTAAGCTCAACCGCAGAGAGCGACCAGCGCTTAAGAACCGCGTCCAAAATCGCTCGCTACAGGGAGGAGTTGCCATCACCCGTGAACTCCGATACAGTAAAAAAATACTATGCCTAAAAAAAATGGATAAAAATCCGCTAGATTGACATCTGCAAGGACAATCTAGGCAAAAATGGACGTCCCGATGGACTAAAAAAAGGAAATGTCCATGCAAAAGTTAGGGACAATGAAAAAACAATAACAGCCCGCTAAGTTGAAAACCCAAAAGGGCGACTTAGGCAAAAATAGGCATCCCGGTGGACGAAAAAAAAAGTGAAAACATGTCCAGGCAAAAATTAGGGATAAAGGCATTGACTGTGAACACTTGAGCCTCTCTTCCTCATGGCTAGACCTCAGACGGTGATAGAACATTCCAATCATCATCAATAGGTGCAAGGCATTTGAACCTAGACTTACAGTGGATGGTGGCCAATGTTGTAATCAATGCAAAGCATAATTTCCCTTTGCCATTTACACTTGTTTTTCAGCTTTATTGCAGAGTTCCTCATCAAGGATTTTGCATCCTTGTACACACTTTATGTACAAAATTTTACATTCAATAAAATGCATTCTTTTTCATCTCAAGTTTTTTTCATTCCAGTATTTTGTTTGCAAAATAAATAATTATTTGGGATCACATAATACTAAAAAACGTTGAGAACAATAAAAGCTAAATCAATCGAGAAAGCATTATGCATTGCATGTGTTACTGGTAACTCCTGCAGGATAATCAGTAATATCCATGGGTAAGCCTAACGCCTGGCTGGCAATGTGATGGTTCTGTGAAAAAGTTATTGTTTCCTTAACAGAGTCATCGTTCTCCCCAGCGAGCGCCATTACGATTTGTCAAAAAGCCTCTTTGTTTACATATCTTTTCTCCGACAGATTTATAATGTCTCTAGGCAGGTTGCCGAAGTGTTCCCAGCAAAGACGCTTTGCTCACTTTTCCCCAGCAAGGGTTGTGCCTCGTCTCCAATGATTTGGAAATATCTGTCACCAGCAGTAGTGGTCTCCTCAGCTGAGTCAACATGATTCGGAAACGTCTTTTCCCCGTGCAGAGCCAGTCTTGGTAGGAAGGATTGATTTAATTCTTTCATCCCTAACAGAGACGACCATGGTGATTTAGAAACCTGAGATGTTCTCAGTTTCTTTCCCCGGCGGGATCATCATCCTTTGTGAACTCTCTTCTCCAGCAGAGCTTATCTTTATCTGCAGGTCCTCTCCCCGGTCGAGGGTGTCGAAGTCGTTTTACTACGGTTTCTGCCTAACCGCCTCGCTATGCCTTATCTTGCGCCTTTACATTGCATGATATCAAGCATCATGTAGAAACGCATACATAGCATATGCATCGATCATACTCCCTCTCTTTTTTCCTGACTTATCTCCCAACAGATTTTCAGCCAAACCTTGCACTTATCTATTCTACCTTGCACCACTCTGTTTGTCGCTGTCGGCCAAATTCTCGAGCTACTCTTTTATTTAATCCCCTTTTACCTCAAATCATCGAAAAGCTAGCGCAATTCGTACATTCAGGTCCAAGAGGATTAAATAGGTGCAGCTGTCATAACCCGAAATTTAACCTCCCTCTTTTGGCCTTTTGCATAAGCATGCGCACTCGCATCGTTGGCATACACATTCACACTTTTCTTTGTGTGTTTCTTGTTGCAGGACATTCAGGTTTTCCAAGCCCGATTAATTGAATCCTCACAAGGTTATCACATCATCAAAACAAGCCCAAAATAAAGGTTTCCATGTTTATTTATCAAGACAAGAGATGGAAAATCGGAATCAGGACTTCAGCATCATCCTTTTGCAAATTTGTGGAAATTTGACTGAAGTAACCGGTTAGCACATATGCTGTAACCGGTTACTCAGTGTATTTTTCACCAAAAAACGCAAGTTTTCAAGCATGTAACCGGTTAGCACATATGCTGTAACCGGTTACTCAGTGGAAAATTTTAGTTTCTGCTGCATTTTGGGACAACACCATGCACTCTTCTTGGTCATTGATTCTACAATATTCTAGCAGTGTGTGGAACATTCTAGACTTCTCTAGACATTTCAAGGCTATTCAATTCAATCCAAGTGCATTTATTCTAATGCTTCACTCCAAATTAAGTGCACCACGTTCCTTGTTTTACAAGCATGCCAACCGTTGGATGATGGAAATTCACATTGGGATTGTTACCGAGTTGGTTCTAACTAACCGAGTTAACCGCCTTGACTCAGTGAGTCAAGCCCAACTAACTCCAACCCTAACTCCAAACCCAAAGCTAAGTCCAAACCTCCCATACTCCAAACCTAAAGTCTATATAAACTCACCTTCACTCATTTTTCAAGGACCTTCAACCATTTTTCACAATTCACTCTCAATTCTCTCATTCTCCTCTGCATTTTTCTGCAACTTCTACATCTTCATCTCAATTCTCATTCCAAAACCTCATCAAAAGCTCTTATTCTTGAAGGATAATCACTTTTCACATTGAAAGTGATTAATTCTTGAGCTTAACATCCATCATTTGGCATTCTTTGGTTGGATTTCTGGAATTACATCTTATTCTACTTCAATCCAAGAGTTCTACAACTTTCAATTTGGTGCAAGTTCGATTTCGGTGCATTTTCGTGTTTTTGATCGGTTTCGACGCGTTTCGTCTACAAATTAATGACCCTTTGGTTTTCTTTGGTTTTATGCATCAAAATCTCTTTGTAACACTTACCAAACCAAATCTCCGGCTTGTAGGTTGGTGGATCTAACTAATTTTACTGTTTCGTGCATTTTCGTATCGTTCACAATATAGTCGAAAATTGTTGTGCGTGATTTGGTTTTGTATTTGTTTGATCCATGATCCTATTGTGTTAGTTGATTTTATCACTGTTTATTTGTTGTTTTCAAGTTCAATTTTCGTGTACAATTTCAGTTTCTAGCATTTGGTGGTTGGCATAAGTGATTATGTGTTGAAAACTACTTTTGAAAAGCTGTTTTTGCTGTTATTTTTGCCACTGTCTCAGTGGTAACCGGTTAGCAGTTATGCTGTAACCGGTTACAAAGTTCAATTTTCAACAAATACGCTGATTTTCAAGTATGTAACCGGTTAGCAGATATGCTGTAACCGGTTACCACTAAACAGAATGGCCAATTTTGAGTTTTTTCAAGCTTATTTGATATCCTTTCTTCTTCTAACTTCCATGGATCAATGTGCTTCATTTTTAAGTGTCATTTAACTTCTGATTGAAGCATATTCTTGAACTTTTGTTGCACACTTTCGATTTTTCAAATTGTTCATATTTTGGCATCATGTGAATGTAATCCTTCTTGCATTTTTCTTTGATCACAATAACATGATTTTGTGTTGCATTTTGTTGATCACTTGGTACTGTTTTGTACTCCCTTTCTTGGTTTTGCATTAAGTTCACTCTTCAGGGAAGAGCTTAATCTTGTATAATCAATAATTCGAACCTTTTGCCTTAATGATTTTTCATTCTCTTTGGAAAATTGTTGGCATAGTTTTTCCCTTTGATTAATTGATCGAAACCAGGTTTCGATTAGTTGATCTTCCCCTTTCCTCTCTTTAGGCTTCCTTTAGAGCTTTCTCTCTCGTTCCCACGGAGTTGAAGATTCATACGACGACCAATACACAACATTGGAGTGCTGTACAAACTGAAGCTGTGACGCTGTTCGCTTCACAACACGTTGGAGCACTGTAGAATTTGGAGCTGTTATGCTGTCCGTTTCAGTTCCCACACTATATTTTGGGGTGCTAGAGAAGGAATGAGGATGGAGTTTTTCTACCCTCATTCTGGCTATTCCTTTGGAAAGGGTGTCTTGTCCTCTCCTCGAGAATAGTCACCTCTATCCTCCAGTTATAGTGTTTCTCATTCCCCAGTCGAGTCGATCCTTGATCACTCTTCTCCCTTTGCAATATCTTTCGATCCTTGATCACTTTTCTCTCTTTGCATTCCCTTTCGATCCTTGATCACTCCTATCTCTTTCGACCTCTCTCTGGATCCATCATCATTCTTCTTGGTTACGATCCTTTGTTCTTTGGTTTAGCAAGCTGCCTTTGTTTCAATACCCTATCCTTTTCTTGCGGTCAATCATTGTTCTTTTGATTCCCCTGAAGAGTCGCTACTCTCTTTCTTCGGTTAAACACAGTATTTCTGTTAAAACTGAATCCTTTGCGGAGTTCGCAACCTTCTTTTGGTTCTTCTCCCCTTGTTAATTAATCATTGTCTTTCAGTTAAAACACCAATGTTTGCACTCCTTCTTAGTTAACCACAGTTCGTCTGTTAAAATACTGAACCCTTTTTCGGGTTAATCACCTATTCTTGGTTAATCGCCCTTTTCTTCAGTTAACCACAGCCTGTCTGTTAAAATACTAAACCCATTTTTGAGTTAATCACCTCCTCTTGGTTAATCACTCATTTCTCTCGGTTAATCACAATGTTCTGTTAAAAATCGAATCCCCTGCAGTTGGCAACCTTTCTTGGTTCGAATACTTGCACCCTTGGGTTAGTAACCTTCTTTTGGTTCAATACCCTTCTTCGTTGGTCAAGTGCTGTTTATTCAGTCAATACCAACGCCCATTGTGGGTTACGACCTTCGATCGGTCCTACACCCGTTCTTCTGGTTAACCACAGTTTTCTCTGTTAAAACCAATGCTTCTCTATCCCCCACAGAGTTGCAATCCTTGTTCCTTCGGTTAACCACTGTTCATCAGTTAATATACCGATGTCCCCTACAGAGTCAAACACCTTCTCTTGGTTCAGCACTCTCTCTCTTGGTTTATCACAGTCCGTCTGTTGACACCAGCCTCTTTTCCCCGCCAGAGTCTTACTCTCTTTCTTTGATTAACCACTGCCAGCCAGTTAATATACCGAATCTCTCTTTTCTCTTAGTTATGACACCATCCCTTTATTTGGATCCCCAGCGGAGCCCTTTCTATTCACTTTGCACTCCTTTCTTGGTTATGACACCATTTCTTTTGCATCCCCAACGAATCTTTCTCTATCTCTTATTCTTTTGGTTTTGACACCGTTTCTCTTATTTCTTGCACAACCACGTTAGTCTCTTAATCCTCAGCGGAGTACTCTTTTTTTTCCTTTTGCTCTTCTTCCTTGGTTTCGACACCATTTCTTTTGAATCCCCCGCAAAATTTCCTTCTTTCTTTTACTCTTGGTTTTGACACCGCTTTCCTTTCCTTTTCCTTTTCCGTCTTAGTTCCCCGAACTACGGAAGCTCTGATTCTGCATTCTTTTGAATGTATGATACGTAGGCATGAGATTGGGATGATCTCGGCGAGCACACTTCCACCTTTCTTCCGTCTTCCTCCTTTCTTTCCTTTTCTTCGTCCCCTGGTTCCATGAACTATGATGCTCTGATTTCCTCATTGCACTATGAGGGTACATAGGCACGAGGGCCACAATACTCTGCGAGCACATTCTTTTCTTTCTTTCTTTCCCCCTTCTCTTCTCTCTCTTATTCTTTTAGCTAGAAGCCTTTAGATAGATAACCCATCCAAGCCTAGAAGCAAGCAAAATGGTTCCCGTCGAGTACGACGGATGCGTTAGGTGCTAGTACCTTCCTTTCGCATAACCGACCCCCCGTTCTGGTTTCTCTTCCCCTTGGGTTTTATCGATATTTTCCCTGTCCTTTCGGACTGAATAAAGTTCGGTGGCGACTCTGTTGTATCTTTGAGTGTGCGATTCACTCAGGATGTAAACCAGCCATCTTCAACTTTTTAAATAAACAATTTTTGGGCCTCACACATTGTATAAGTCCCTCTGTATATTTTCAAAAGTTCGGCGCGATCGTCGCCTTTTTAACATAATCCCTGGGCTTCTCCTTGAGCTATAAGACCCATCTTTATTCATTTTCAAACTTTTTGGGCCTTTAATAGAGTGTAAGACCCAATCCCTCTTTAAAACCAAAATAGTTTGGGCCTCAGTCATTGTATAAGACCCACGGTGTTTTCAAAACTCTCGGCGTGATCGCCAGTTTAAAATAAAACCACTTGGGCCTCTCCCTGAGTTATAAGCCCCATTATTTTTCTTAAAATTACTCATAGGCCTCTAATAGAGTGTAAGACCCAATCCTTTTTTAACCAAAACCTTTTTGGGCCTCAGACATTGTATAAGTCCCTCTGCGTTAAAAAAATCTCGGCGCGATCGCCATTTTCAAACAAGAAAATCATCTGGGCTAACCCTTGTGTTGTAAGTCCCATTTATTTTCTTTAAAAAATCTTTGTGCTTCTCCTTGAGTTCTAAGACCCAACCCTTGTTGTACGTAAACCTTTTTGGGTCTCAGTCGTTGTATAAGTCCCGGTACAATATTTGAAACAATGGTGCGATCACCGTCAAACTCTTTGGGCCTCTCCTTGAGTATAAGCCCCACAATCTTTTCAAAACAATTCCTTTTTGATTTAGATTCAAATATATGTATTGTTATTAAAACTTTGTTTAATTTCTTTGAACAACTAACAATACATCATGGAAGCTTGCTCGCCTGTAAGTTTTATCCGCTTTCATTTACTTGCTTTAATATAAATAACTGTATTGTGGGAAGCTGCACATGGTTAGTCTTCTTTAATTCTTTTAAACACACGTAAAATATATATATATATATATATATATATATATATATATATATATATATATATATATATATATATATATATATATAACTGTATTGTGGGAAGCTGCGCATGGTTAGTCTTCTTTCATACCCTTTTAAAATACTTGTCATATATCACCTGTATATATACTAGTATAGTTCTTTAGAGTTTTCCCCAACAACTAGGTATAGAACTAGGTAAAGCCCTGTTGGTCACTCTTAAATACAAATAAAGCTAGATCCCCCGTAGGATTTTCAGATGCAGCCTTCCATTCTCTTGGGGTTAAATAATATGGAACAAAGAGAAAGGCGGTATTCTCGGTGAACCTTTTCTCAGACTGTCACCCCTAGAAATTGTCAAAGAAATTTTACTCCCCGGAGTTGATCTATTCTCTATGAATAGCATCTCCTGAGTTTCTTCAAATCACAGAACTTTCACTAAATGATCTATTCTCTGTGAATAACATTTCTTGAACTTTTCTTTGTTTGGGACCCACATGCTTCCTAAAAGCATCCCCGCCTCCTCTTGGGCTTTGTATAAGGACCCTTCGACTTCTTAGAAGTTCTCATGCCTTCTCTTGGGCTTAATACAAGGACCCTGACGACCTCTTAAAGGTATAAGACAGAACTTAGTCATCCTTTGCTAGAGCAGTCTTTCCAGTGTTAGACCTCAGGCCACTTTAGGGCTGATTCGCATTCCTTAATGCCCGTGCCTTCTCTTGGGCATCATACAAAAGATAAAACTCTTCCACACCAGTAGACTTGGACAGTCTAATCCCCTTGAGTCTTAAAAACATTCTCAAGTTCCTTACAACTATAGGAAAAAACCCAAGGCATCCTGGATCGATCTCCAGCAGAAACCCAGCCTCTCTCATGAGAGTTCCCCGACCAGGGTCAACACTATCTTAAATCAGAACCTCAAGGTATCTGACATCTCAACTCTTCTGTAATCCTCAGCAAGAGTTGATTCCCCACTTGGACCTGCCTGGGGATCTCAATTAACCCCGGCAAAAGATAGCCTCCTCTCAGGCTTTGTATAAGGACCTTTCCTCAGCATAAAACTAGCCTTCTCTTAGGCTTTGTATAATGATCATTCCTTAGCGAAGTCAGCCTCCTCTTGGGCTTTGTACAAATGATTCTCCCTAGCGGAGCTAACCTTTCTAGACTCTCTTGTTGAGTCAATCACTTTTCAGACTCTCTTGTTGAGTCAATCACTTTCAGACTCTCTTGTTGAGTCAATCACCTTTTTAGACTCTCTTGTTGAGTCAATCACTTTTCAGACTCTCTTGTTGAGTCAATCACTTTTTAGACTCACTTGTTGAGTCAATCACTTGTTAGACTCTCTTGTTGAGTCAATCACCTTTTCGGACTCTCTTGTTGAGTCAACCTTTTTTAGCCTCAATCTTGGGCTTTGTACAAGACAGATAAAAATACTCTCTCAGTGAGTCGATCTTTGTCCAAACTTGGTATAAAGATTTCCCCTAGCAGGAGCTATCCTCCTCTCAAGCTGTGTAGAAGGATTTCTCCAGTTTGTTTAGCCACAATCCTGGGCTTCGTACAGGACAGATAAAAGCACTCTCTCATTGAGTCAAACCCTTTTAGCCTCAATCTTGGGCTTTGTACAAGACATAAATTTCCCTCTCTTGAGCTTGGGATAAATACCTTCCCTAGCAGAATCATTTCCTCCCAGTCTTCTTCTAGGATTTGAGGAATGATTTTCCCAAAAAAGAGTCAAACTCATTTCAGCCTCAATCTTGGGCTTTGTACAAGACACATAAAAATGTCCTCACCAGAGTCAGTTAAATTTCTCATTTCAGCCTCCTCTTAGGCTTTATATAATGATTTTCCCAGTAAGGTCAGCCTCAAATCTTGGGCTTTGTACAAGACACATACAAACCCTCCTCAGCGGAGTCAAAATCCCTTTTAGCCTCAATCTTGGGCGTTGTACAAGACAGATAGAACATTTCCCCTGGAAAAGTCAAAATTTTAGCCTCCTCTTAGGCTTTGTATAATGATATCCCCAAAGAGTCAATCTCTTTTTAGCCACAATCTTGGGCTTTGTACAAGACAGATAAAACACTCTCTTGTTGAGTCGGTCACTTCTAGCCTCCTCTTAGGCTTTGTATAAAGAAATCCCCTAGCCGAGTCAATTAACCATTTAGCACCAACCTTGTAATTTGATCAAGGCACACAAAAGTCAACAATCTCTCTTTAGAGATGACAAATTCCCTCTCAATACCCTTTTAGCTTCAATCTTGGGCTTTGTTCAAGACACAAATACCCTTTTAGCTTCAATCTTGGGCTTTGAACAAGACACCAAAACATCATTTTTCTCCCTTAGAATAGGAGGAACTACAATTGCTCTGATTTCCTTGTTTCGTTTAAACGGGAATACGTAGGAATAAGATTTCGAAATCTTAGCGAGCATACTAATCAAAGACCCTAGGTCCAGTACCTTCACACATCCATCAAAACTTAGGTCTAGTACCTTACCAAAAACAGCGGGAAAAACCCGAACATCAACAAAAACTCACTCACTCTCTCATATTTCCTAAGAAACTTTCCCAACCCATTAACAGATAAACACCATCAATTGCAAAGTGAGACCTAAAGCTAATATCCTGTGGATAACCACATATTGGATGGGTAATTGACAACTCCCCATTGTATAACCTGACCCAGGACCCCCCAATCTCTTTAAAGCGTTTGTTCCGTTAAACATTCATGTGCAAGGTTAGTTTTAGATAGCTTCCCTTTCCCTTCCATCTTCACGGGATAAATAAGAAATCAGAAAGTAGCACCTTTTCTCCTCGAGGAGGAAAACCCAAACTTCAGCGATAAAGTGGTCGCGTCACTGACAAAAATTGCTCGCTACAGTAAAATGGCGACTCTGCTGGGGACTCCTTGTATTTTTATCCTTGGGACATCGTCCCCATTTTCCACAGTAAAATGGCGACTCTGTTGGGGATTCATTTTTTCTGTTAGGATTATAGGCTATAGCTCATAAGAGGTCTAGGATGTTACTTTTAGGAATAAATATATATATCGCTTTTCCTAATAGATATCCGTGTTTATTTTTCTGCTAATGGGACTGCGGGTGATGCCGCATCTGGAAAGATTGAGTATACACCTAAGATAAGTGATGGCACTAGATAGGTAATCTTACAGGGAGTGACTCCCAAATAAGAGGCCCCGGTCGACCATCGAATCAGTGGAGAGACCCTTTGCGGATTCAATGCCTATACGACTTCGGTTGTTTAAAGCAGATTGTTCGATTGGGTTATCTGAGAAGCTGAGGATTTTAGTAGACTGAAACCATGTTACTATTTTGTAGTACGGAAGCTATCGGAAATAGTTGTCACACGATACTACCCTCATTTGAGATTACTCTAAGATACATCAGCTTGCTCGGGTGAACCAGCCTGCTGTTGTTATCCCAAGAGGGGTCAATGATTGTGAGGACAGGTACAAAAAATCACCAGTATAACCTTTGGGGATGGGTAGAGCCATGACTTCATGACACCGAACCTTTGACCCCATGTTTTTTCTATGTTTTTGTGTGCTGCATTCATGCATTCATTTCATTAAAAAACATTAATCAAAAAATTTTCTCTTCTACTCTCTCTTTTTTTTCAAATTAAACTAAGACAGTGATTGCAAATATCATAGAGAAAGGAGATTGCGTTATGGATTTCGGTAGAAGGAAGACTCACAACAAAACCTTCAAGGTTCCAAAACTAGAGGATTTGAGAGGTCTGGCAAGGATGATCACCAACCCTGATGCTTTTAGAGCTAAGTACAGAGGACTGCTGTCTCTGTTAAGGGTCCATGTAATTGAAGGAATACTGGCTATGCTCATTCAGTTTTATGATCCAGTCTATCACTGTTTCAAATTCCCGGATTATCAGCTAGCACCAACACTGGAGGAGTACTCTCACCTGATTGATTTACCCATCACTGACCAAGCTCCCTTTTCTGGACTGGAAGAAATTCCAAAGGATCAAACCATTTCAAGAGCAATTTATTTGGACGAGTCAGAAGTCAGGACTCATATGACCACTAAGGGTGGAATCCAAGGTTTATCATCCAAGTTTTTTATAACGAAAGTGTTAGTTCTTGGATTGGCTAGAATTTTGGTAAAACAAAGTTGTTCAATATTGATGTCACATGGGTAATGTCTTAACATTGAGTCTTAACATTGGTTAATGTTAAGTGTTTAAGATGTTGAAGTTTTGAAGTCTGATGTCACATGCGATGTCATGACATCAGATATGCAGATCAGTAAAACATCAGGTTTGAGATGTTTTTAGGGTTAAGCGTATTAGCTGGATTTTGGGAGAGCTGTTAGAGTTATTGGATGCGAATATCTTGGAGGAGATATTTTCTGTTGCAAACAAATTTGATGCAGATTTGTAGGAGTGTTTAAAGGCTGAAGATTTAAGAAGATTTTGGAGAGAAAATCTGTTTTGGAGATTCAGTTTTAAATAACAAATCAGGTCAGATATTGTAGTAGGTCCAAGACCAAATCAAATAGCTATATAAAGCGCATCAATCATGAAGAAAAAAAAACGAAGAAAGTGAGCTAAAGACTGAGAGTCATGTGTGTCTTCGTGTATGTGTTGTAAACCATTCTAGTGTGAATTGGTGTTGTTATTTTGAGTAGTTCTTGATCAAAGCTGTGAAGCAGAATCAAATTGTGTTTTTCAAAGTGTGTGACCTTTGAATTATATCACTGATGTGATTTAGGGATTGAGTAGTGTTCTCATACCTAAGTGGTCTCTTAGGTAGAAGGTTCATTAAGTAGTGATTAAGTTTAGGAGATGTCAACTGGGTTGTTGAGTCTGTAAATTAATTCTACTAATAGTGAAATTCATCCCTGGCTTGGTAGCCCCCAGAGTAAGTTGTTTAACTGAACTGGGTGAACAATTCTTTGGGTCTTTTCTGCTGTGTTATATAGTCCATTGCAGAGTGTGTTGTTGTGACATCACACGTAACATCACATATCTGGTACCAGAATTTCAATTGGTATCAGAGCAGGCATCCTGCTCTGCATCTGGGTGAGATCTAGGGCTGATACTTTCTGGTAAAGATGGACAAGGAAGTTGGTGGATTTGTGAATAGACCCCATATTCTGGATGGCTCTAATTATGATTATTGGAAGCCAAGGATGATTACCTTTTTGAAATCCTTGGACAGCAGGGCTTGGAAGGCTATCATAAAAGAATGGAAAGCACCTGTTGTTGTTGAGAAAGATGATGCTGGGAAAGAAAAAGAAGGCAGCTCAAAACTGAAACCTGAAGAAGAATGGACCAAGGAAGAAGATGAGCTTGCCCTTGGTAATTCCAAATCTGTAAATTCTATTTTCAATGGAGTTGATAAGAACATATTCAGGTTGATCAATACCTGTGAAGTTGCTAAGGAAGCTTGGAACATCTTAAAGACTACTCATGAAGGAACCTCAAAGGTTAAGATGTCAAGACTTCAACTTCTGACATCAAAGTTTGAAAGTCTAAAGATGAAGGAAGATGAAACTATTCATGACTTTCACATGAGTATTCTTGAGCTGTCTAATGCCTCTAGTGCTCTTGGAGAAAAGATGACTGAAGAATAGCTGCTGAGGAAAATCCTTAGGTCCCTTCCCAAGAGATATAATATGAAGGTGACTACAATTGAAGAAGCTCAAGACATCAGCAAAATGAGAGTTGATGAGCTAATTGGATCTCTTTAAACTTTTGAGTTAGGGTTAAATGAAGAGGAACCTGAAAAGAAGACCAAGAGTATAGCTTTGGTTTCCAGTTATGAAGAAGCCAAGAAAGGAAAAGAGGATGATTCTCAGGAGGAGCTGTCTCAGGCTATTGCTTTGCTGGGAAAACAGTTCAACAAAGTTATGAAGAGGATAAATAGGACTTATAATCCCAATGTCAAGAACATTACTTCTGACATCAACAGATCAGGAGAACAAGGCAAGAAGTCTAAAGATGAAGAAAAGTCCAGTAATGACAAAGGGATACAATGCTTTGAGTGTGAAGGGTATGGACATGTCAAGAAGGAATGTCCTAATTTTCTAAAGAAGCAGAAAGGGTTATCAGCATCTTGGTCTGACAGTGAGAGTGAATCTGAAGAAAATTTAGCTAATCTTGTTAGAGCTATGATTGGGGTTTATGAGTCAGATGATGATCCTTGTGATGATGAGGTTACTTATGATGAACTTGCTGTCACTTATAAAGATCTTTTCATAAGAAGTGAACAAGTGTGTCTTGAAGGAGAAAAGTTGAAGAAAACTATAGTTCAGTTAAAAGCTGAAAAGACTGAACTTGAATCTGAAGTCCGTATGCTTAACTATAAACTGGACTCTATGACCAAAACTATCAGAATGTTGAACAATGGTACTGATGCTCTAGACAACATTCTTAGTATTGGGAAGATGGCTGCAGACAAATGTGGTTTGGGATTCACCAATGATGCAGGTTCTAATGATGTTATCACCTCCAAACCAGTGATGTTAAAACAGATGTTAAAACATCATGACAGAACTCCATATAAGAAGAAATACAGGCACTAGAGATGTCACCATTGTGGATGTTTTGGACACATTAAGGCTTATTGTTATAAGCTACATGGATATCCACAGAAGGCTCATCAGGTTGTTCCCAGACAGAACTATCGCAGAGGAAGGCAGGTTACCAAGCCTAAGAAGCAATGGGTCCCTAAAGTTAAGGTTACCAGCTTGATAGCTCACACTTCTTTAAGGGTTTCTACCAAAGAAGATTGGTACTTTGACAGTGGGTGTTCAAGGCACATGACTGGAGTTAAGAATCTGTTGGTAGATGTGAAGCTTCATTCTTTAGGCCATGTTACATTTGGTGATGGGGTCAAAGGAGAGATCAAGGGGATTTGTAAACTGAATTGTTCCGGTGCTCCCAGACTGGATGATGTTCTTTTTGTTAAAGGACTGACTGCAAATTTGATTAGCATTAGTCAACTTTGTGATCAAGGATTCAAAGTAGACTTTACAAAGTCTGAATGCATTGTCAAAGATGATAAAGGAGAAGTCATTATGAAGGGAGTCAGGTCTAAGGACAATTGTTATCTTTGGGTGCCACAAGACTCAAATTCTTCCACTTGTGTTTTTGCTAAAGAAGATGATGTCAAAATCTGGCATCAGAAGCTGGGACATCTTCACCTAAAGGGAATGAAGAGAATCATCTCCTCAGAAGCAGTCAGAGGAATTCCTAAACTTAATATTGAGGAAGGAAAAGTTTGTGGAGACTATCAAAAAGGGAAGCAGACAAAGATGTCTCATCCGAAGCTTCAACATGACACCACCTCCAAGGTCTTGGAACTACTTCATATGGACTTAATGGGACCTATGCAGGTTGAAAGTCTGGGTGGAAAGAAATATGCGTATGTAGTTGTGGATGACTATTCAAGGTACACCTGGGTAAGCTTCATCAAAGACAAATCAGAGGTGTTTGATGTTTTTAAAGATCTTTGTCAAAGACTCCAAAGAGAAAAGGAGAGTAATGTTATCAGGATAAGGAGTGACCATGGAAGAGAGTTTGAGAATAGCAAGTTTGTAGAATTTTGCTCCGCTGAAGGTATAAGTCATGAGTTTTCATCTCCTATTACTCCTCAGCAAAATGGAGTAGTTGAGAGGAAGAACATAACTATCCAAGAGTCTGCTAGAGCTATGATCCATGCCAAGAAACTTCCCTATCATTTTTGGGCTGAAGCCATGAATACTGCCTGCTACATTCACAACAGGGTTACCCTGAGAAGAGGCACTTCATCCACTCTGTATGAACTATGGAAGGGAAGAAAACCTAATGTTAAATACTTTCATGTTTTTGGAAGTAGATGTTATATTCTGGCTGATAGAGAACAGAGAAGAAAATTGGATTCCAAAAGTGATGAAGGAATATTTTTGGGATACTCTACCAACAGCAGAGCATATAGGGTTTTCAACTCTAGAACCAAGGTGATGATGGAGTCCATCAATGTGGTGATTGATGACAATGATAAGCAGGAAGATGATGATGTCTTGGATGATGTTGGAACATCAGTTGGTGAAGTTGCACCATAAGCTGAAGACAGAAGTCCAACTCCTAGTGTTGCTGCTGCTGAGCCTGAATCTGAGCAACCTCATAAAGATCCCTCTATCAGAGTGCAGAAGGACCACCCAAAGGAGCTTATTATAGGTGATCCAAATTCTGGAGTGAGGACTAGGTCAAGAGAGGTTGTAGCAAGTTCATGTTTTATCTCCAAAATTGAGCCAAAGAATGTCAAGGAAGCATTGACTGATGAGTTTTGGATTAATGCCATGCATGAAGAGCTGGAACAATTCAAAAGGAATGAAGTGTGGGATCTTGTACCAAGGCCTGATGGAGTTAATGTGATTGGCACCAAGTGGATTTACAAGAATAAGTCCGATGAACAAGGAGTGGTCACCAGAAACAAGGCCATATTAGTTGCTCAGGGATACACTTAGGTTGAAGGAATTGATTATGACGAAACCTTTGCTCCTGTGGCAAGACTGGAATCTATCAGATTGCTCTTCGGGGTAGGGATGGCAATGGGGCGGGGCAGGGGCGGGTTTAACTATACCCGCACCCGCACCCGCCTCCATATAACACACCCGCCCCCGCCCCCAAATCCAACCGGGGGTAAAAATTTACCACCCAGACCCGCCCCCAGTAATGAACGGGTGCACCCGCACCCGCCCCGCCCCCACCCGCAAAAAAATAATTTCTTTTTAATTGCAATAAAAATTAATAATTTTAATTAAAAAATTGATTATTTTAATAAATTAATTAATTATTTAATTAAAATTTTAATTAGTAAATAAATATTAACTTGATAAATTTGATTATTTTAATTGCCATAGGGGTATTAATAATTTAATTAAAAATATAATCAATAAATGAATATTAAAATAAGTAAAATAAGGGAATTAAAATAAAATACATTATACGGGAGCGGGGCGGGGGCGGTTGCGGGTGGGTCTTAGTGTCTACCCGCCCCCGCACCCGCACCCGTAGTTAAGAACCGGGTTTCACCCGCACCCGCACCCGCACCCAATTAAATCGGGTTTTCCCAGTTAATTTCAGGGCGGGCCCGAGTGGGTGCGGGCGGGTCCGGGTTTGTTTGTCATCCCTACTTAGGGGTGGCTTGTAATTTCAAATTCAAGCTTTTTTAGATGGATGTTAAGAGTGCCTTCTTGAATGGTTACTTAAATGAAGAGGTGTATGTTGATCAACCAAAAGGATTTATTGATCCAACATTTCCTGGCCATGTGTACAAACTAAGGAAAGCTCTATATGGTTTGAAGCAAGCACCAAGAGCTTGGTATGAAAGCCTTACTGAATTCCTGGGTGTGAATGGCTACAAAAAAGGAGGGATTGACAAGACCTTGTTTGTTAAAGAGGAAGGAGGAAAACTGATGATAGCTCAAATCTATGTTGATGACATAGTATTTGGTGGGATGCCAGATGCAATGGTAAAAAATTTTGTGGAACAGATGCAGTCTGAGTTTGAAATGAGTCTTGTTGGTGAGCTAAACTATTTTCTTGGTCTACAAGTTAGACAAATGGAGGACTCCATATTCATTTCTCAGAGCAAGTATGCAAAGAACATAGTGAAGAAGTTTGGTTTAGAGAATGCAAATCACAAGAGGACACCTGCTCCTACTCATTTAAAGTTGTCCAAGGATGAACATGGTGTTAGTGTGGATCCAAGTGTATACAGAAGCATGATTGGAAGTCTATTGTATCTCACAGCTAGCAGACCTGATATTTCTTTTGCTGTTGGAGTTTGTGCCAGATATCAAGCTGAGCCTAAGGTTAGTCACTTGAAACAAGTGAAGAGGATCCTGAAATATGTTAATGGCACTAGTGACTATGGGATGTTGTATAGTCATGGATCTGGGACTGAGTTAAGGGGATATTGTGATGCTGACTGGGCTGGGAGTGCTGATGATAGGAAAAGCACTTCAGGAGGTTGTTTCTTCGTAGGGAATAATCTAATTTCTTGGTTTAGTAAGAAGCAGAACTGTGTGTCTCTTTCTACTGCTGAGGCCGAGTATATAGCAGCAGGGAGTAGTTGCTCTCAACTGGTGTGGATGAAGCAAATGCTGAGTGAATACAATGTCAAGCAAGATGTCATGACATTGTACTGTGATAATTTGAGTGCTATCAATATCTCTAAGAATCCTATTCAACATAGAAGAACTAAGCATATTGATATAAGGCATCATTTATAAGAGATTTGGTAGAGGATAAAGTAGTTGCCTTGGAACATGTTGTTACAGATAAACAGTTAGCTGATATCTTTACTAAAGCATTAGATACAAACCAATTTGAAAGTTTGAGAAGTAAATTGAGAATTTGCATTTATGAAGATTAAATGTGCTAGAGAGTGTATTAAGCAGTGGTGTTATTTATTAGATTTTGATTTTATTCAACTGCTGAAGGCATACATGTTTGAAGTACATCAATAGTTATAGATTATCCCAACCCCCTGCATCTAGAAAAGCTTTCCAGTCTTCATCCCAATCATCATCAGAAGCATGTTGTTGCACAGGAAGCTTCTTGTTGGGTTTCATGGTTGTCTCTGAGGTTCTTCCTGTCTTTGTGGTTCCTGAAGTAGCTTCAGCTGCAGTCATTGTTTTGCTCCTCTTCTTAGGTGGATCTAAAGTCTTGTCCTTTTGCTTGAGGTTCTTTGCTGCATCTTTGGTGTTTGACTGGCTCATTCTTGGTTGCTGTGTGGTGCTGCTAGAAGGAAGAAAGGCTTGTTTTTATAATGCAAACAAGGAGCATTGTTTGTATCACCTGACCAGTCAAGGTGTTGGAACTTGTTTTTTTTGGGGAAAGCTTGATGTTTGACTGTCATTTATTATGTCAGGACATTGTGTTTGGTGATTGTCCAATTGTGGCTAAAAAGGGGGAGAGTAGCCTAGCCTTTGTGTGTAGAGTGTGACCTATCTCAGTTCTGGTGTGGTGCAGATGTTGAGGGGGAGTGTGCTTGTTGTGCAGCTGTATGCTGGTTTTGAGGGGGAGTTTGCCCTTTGTTGATAGGTGGTGTGCAGTATTTTGAAGTGGGAGCTGTTTGTTTTTAACATTTTTATCCGCTGCTGAAGTCTCTGATGTTGCAGAGATTGTTTTAGCCAAAATTACCCAAAGGGGGAGATTGTTAGTTCTTGGATTGGCTAGAATTTTGGTAAAACAAAGTTGTTTAATGTTGATGTCACATGGGTAATGTCTTAACATTGGTTAATGTTAAGTGTTTAAGATGTTGAAGTTTTGAAGTCTGATGTCACATGCGATGTCATGACATCAGATATGCAGATCAGTAAAACATCAGGTTTGAGATGTTTTTAGGGTTAAGCGTATTAGTTGGATTTTGGGATAGCTGTTAGAGTTATTGGATGCGAATATCTTGGAGGAGATATTTTCTGTTGCAAACAGATTTGATGCAGATTTGTAGGAGTGTTTAAAGGCTGAAGATTTAAGAAGATTTTGGAGAGAAAATCTGTTTTGGAGATTCAGTTTTAAATAACAAATCAGGTCAGATATTGTAGTAGGTCCAATACCAAATCAAATAGCTATATAAAGCGCATCAATCCTAAAGAAAAAAAAACGAAGAAAGTGAGCTAAAGACTGAGAGTCGTGTGTGTCTTTGTGTATGTGTTGTAAACCATTCTAGTGTGAATTGGTGTTGTTATTTTGAGTTGTTCTTGATCAAAGCTGTGAAGCAGAATCAAGTTGTGTTTTTCAAAGTGTGTGACCTTTGAATTATATCACTGAAGTGATTTAGGGATTAAGTAGTGTTCTCATACCTAAGTGGTCTCTTAGGTAGAAGGTTAATTAAGTAGTGATTAAGTTTAGGAGATGTCAACTGGGTTGTTGAGTCTGTAAATTAATTCTACTGATTGTGAAATTCATCCCTGGCTTGGTAGCCCCCAGAGTAAGTTGTTTAACTAAACTGGGTGAACAATTCTTTGGGTCTTTTCTGTTGTGTTAAAGAGTCCATTGCAGAGTGTGTTGTTGTGACATCACACGTAACATCACATATCTGGTACCAGAATTTCAGAAAGCCTTGTACTTTGCCAGTATAGGGAACGTGAGTGCTTTTGAGAGCGTCTTTGTTTTGCCCACCTACGGGTTATTTTTGTTTCCAGACATCGATAACTTTGTAGATATCAATGCCATTAAGATTTTTCTTATTGGAAACCCTGTACCAACCTTGCTCGCAGATGCTTATCATTCTATACACTTAAGGAATTTGTACATCGGCGGAATGATCACATACTGTGTACCCCTGCTGTACAAATGGTTCATTTCCCACTTGCCCAAGTCTGCTGCATTTTGGGATCCTAAGAATACTTTACGTTGGTCGCAAAGAATCATGTCTCTTACCAACTCTTACATCGATTGGTACAATCGAATCTATGACGGGGTCAGAATCATTGACCGTTGTGGAAACTTCCCTAATGTACCCCTCATTGGAACTAAAGGAGGAATCAACTATCATCCAATTTTAGTTCATCGTCAATTCGGATACCCGATGAGGCATGTCCCGCGTAATGCTCATCTGGAAGGTCTTTTCTCCAAGGAAGGAGAAAATGACAGGGCACTAAAGAGAGAAATAATGCATGCATGGAAACATGTTCACAGGAAAGGAAGAGAGTCTCTAGGAAAACCGGAATGTTTCTCTGTAAAACATTATCTCCACTGGGTACAAACTAGAGCTCTCAAACTGAGGATGCCTTACCCTCGTTAGGAAGTTCTTCCGTTAAAGGAGCCTGTCCTTTATTTTATGTCAGATACGAAAAAACTTAAGGTTACTCTCAACAGAGTTCAAAGGAGAAGAAGTCTTGGAAGAACAAGTACTGTATTCTCAATGTGGAGTGTAAGAAAATACATCAACTGTTAAAAGAAAAAGATGTTCTGATCGAGATTTTAGAGCAACATGCTGTAGAGAATCAAGAAGACCAAAGGAATTTGCTCGCTCTTTTCACTTGGCAAAGGAATGACAACCCGACAACGGCTTGAGAGCCCCGGTTAAAGAAAAGGAAAGCACCAGAACCAGCGCCTAAGCCCTCCTCAGAGAGGACTCATGATCCATTAACTTAGACATTTCCTTTTACAGCACTATGTAAATTACTGTATTTCCATTCCGCAATCTTTGAATTAAATAAAACGGGGTTCCCCCCATTGTTTGATATTTACAATCCAATTGTCGAAGTTTCTTTTGATTAAACAAAAAAATATATAATAAATCATTGCATATCATTCATCATTCTCACATAACGTATTCTTCTTAACTACGAATCTCACGCTTGTGTCTCGATTCTAGAGTCAAACTGTCTCATTCATACAATAGTTGAGCCAGTCAACAAAAGAAAATGGATAATCTTGAGGAAGAGAACAAAGGGTTGAGAGAAGAACTCGATGCTCTGAAAGAATACTTGAAAAAGCTTCACAACGACATGCAAGCTCTGCCAGCAGCCCAGATGCAACAACAAAGGACTGTAATCTCAGAGATCACATCTACGCCCGTAGTGGAAAAGTATGATCCTCGATATACCATGCCTAAAGATCATCCCTGGGGCATGCCACTCAACTATATCCCAGAAGGATATATTCTTCCGATCACTGAGGATCCAGAAACTGCAGCAGGAACTGCTGGGCCTGAAGGTTACAAACTTCGAGAAAGCGAAGATTCTAGGGGCATGACAACAACTCCTGAAGGTTACAAACTTCGGGAGGCACCAAGAGTCACTGCCGTGATGACTTTACCACTGCCCGTGGTACACACTGTCCCAGAAGGACAGATTTCCCAGGTACTGTCTGTTGGAAACGAAAGTATGAACGACAAAATGAAGAAATTCCAAGAACAGTTCTTGGAGATGCAGAAGGAACTGCAAGCCATTCGTGGTCAGGATTTATTTGGAAAAGACGCCGCAGACCTTTGTTTGGTCCCCAATGTGAAAGTTCTGCACAAATTCAAGGTGCCCGAATTTGAAAAGTACAAGGGTAACTCTTGCCCTCAAAGTCATTTGGTGATGTACGCTCGGAGGATGTCAACTCAGACAGAGAACCAACAGCTACTGATCCACTATTTTCAAGATAGTTTAACCGGTGCCGCACTCAAATGGTACATGGGTTTAAACCGTACTAAGATCGTCACTTTCTGAGATCTTGGCGCTGCCTTCCTTCAACAATATAAGTATAACCTAGACATGGCACCGGACAGAGATCAACTCAGAGCCATGTCGCAGAAGGATAAGGAAACCTTTAAGGAATATGCTCAGAGATGGCGTGAAATTTCCGCTCAGATTTGTCCACCTCTTGAGGAAAAAGGGATGACAAAGATCTTCTTGAAAACCTTGAGCTCATTTTACTATGACAGAATGGTCTCCAGTGCGTTCAGTGACTTTACTGAGATGGTAGGCATGGGAGTTCGTCTTGAGGAAGCAGTCTGAGAAGGACATTTAGTAAAAGACGCTGGACCATCAAACAGTACCAAAAGATATGGTAGTGCTCTCCCTAAGAAAAAAGAGCAAGATATTGGCAATATTTCTCTCGGAAAACAAAGGCGACGGTACCAACCAGTAGCAGCTGTAACTCCTGCTATCAACCCTGTGCCTATTCATACGTATCAACCTCAGATTGTTCAAAGTCAACTGAATCAACAACAATACCAGCAAAGGACACAACAACCTCTTCAGTGGGCTCGTCCTCTATACAACAACAACAACAACCGTACAACGCGACCACCAGGGTTTGACCCTATACCAATGTTGTACTTAGAACTATTTTCGCTACTACTGGTCAAGGGGCACGTCCAAACCAGGTCTCCTCTTACAGTACCAGAAAATCTGCCTTTTTGGTTCAAAGCGGATCAAACTTGCCCTCACCATCAAGGAGGACCAGGGCATAACATAGAAAACTGTCTGAACTTCAAATCTGATGTACAAAAGCTTGTTAGGAGCGGGGTCTTATCCTTTAAGGATACAAATCCAAACATTCAGATGAACCCGCTGCCTCAACACGAGAAAGCTACGGTAAATTTAATAGAGGAAGAGTCTAACCACAACACGAGAACCACGAAATTCGTGTAATGAATGTCAACTTGGTGGCAATGCACTCAAGGCAAAGCCAACATCATAATCTGCCACAGCACGATTACGATTCTTGTCTGGTCAGCTCGGTAAACGATCAGGGATGCTCTTTTGTACAAGAGGCCCTCCAGCGTCAGATGGATCTTGGATGGATTCAGGATTACCGCGATTAAAATCAGTATCAAGTGAATATGATTCAAATCTTTAATATTCGCTTGATGAATACCAGCTTGGTGGAGTTACATGCTAAGCAAGTCCAGCTCGGTTTTCTGACTTCGTATAATTATCAGAACTGTACAGTATGCCGTGAGAGCAACCAAGGATGCGCTCTCGTTCAAAGAACTTTGCGACACTTGTTAAACCACTGGTGGCTTCCGATCTATTTAGACGAAGACACACAACAAGTTAGTATGATTAATGGGAACCCTACTAGGCATCAAAGTTAGGATGTTCGATCAATGGAAACAGATCTAGTAAGGTTACACTGCATACAAAGCGGATGTGGCCAGGTGCCACCACACAACTATGAATGCTGTAGAGTTTGCTCTGAAGATAATCAAGGATGTTACCTCGTGCGAGCAGCCCTTCAGAGTCAGTTGGACCACAAAGAGATTTGACCGTGTCCAGGTTCTAGGTCAACCAATTCGATGCCAAACTTTGTCGCTGATCAAATAAAAGATGTTGTCGTAATCTCTGATCATAAGAGGACCAAAGATGTTTGTACCATCATCCCTTTACTTGACGAATCGAAAGTTCCCAACCAGGAACTGATTGAAATTACTTACAATGGTCAGAAAAATCAGAAGTCTCCTATAGTTATCTATATGCCGGGACCATTACCGTATGAATCAACTAAGGCTATCCCTTACAAATACGGTGCAACAACAATTGAGAATGGAAAGGAAATTCCATTACCCTCCGTCGTGAATATTGCAGACATCAGTCGAGTAACACGGAGTGGTCGAATCTTCAACCGAGGAGTTGGAGAACCTACCAGAGAAAAGGAACCTCAAACAGAAGTTCCTGATCAACCAGTCGGTCAGTCTAGTAATCCCGACCTTTCAAAGAACAGTGATGAGATACTGAAGCTCATCCAGAAGAGTGAATACAACATTGTTAATCAGCTGTTGCAAAATCCTTCAAAAATCTCAGTGCTATCACTTTTACTCAGTTCTGAAGCTCACAGGGAGGCTCTACAGAAATTCCTAGAGCAGGCCTTTGTGGAACAAGATGTGTCAATAAGACAATTCGACAACATCATCTCCAACATCACTTCCTGCAACAACTTGGGGTTTAGTGATGAGGAATTTCCAGAAGAAGGCAAAAGTCACAACATGGTGCTAAATATTACAGTCAACTGCCAGGAAGATGCTCTAGCCAGCGTACTGGTTAACACCGAATCGACTCTGAATGTTAGCCGAAGTCCACTCTAATGCGACTGTCATTTAAAGGATCTCCGATGAGAGGCAGTGAGGTCATCGTCAAAGCATTTGACGGATCCCGGAAAATAGTTATCGGCAAAGTCGACCTTCCCATAACTATTGGTCCCCAGACTTTCCAAGTCACTTTCCAGGTCATGTACATCTGGGCAGCATGCAGCTGTTTGTTAGGAAGACCTCGGATACACGAGGCTCGGGCAGTCACTTCGACGTTTCACCAAAAGCTGAAGTTTGTCAAGAACGACCAACTCGTCACAGTCTACGGAGAGCAGGCCTTGATCGTGAGTAACTTATCATCGTCCACTTGTGTAGAACTGGAGGAGGTTATTGGAACCCAGTTCCAGGCACTTTCGGTGAGTCGCGACAACCAATTAGAAAGAGGAACGTCGATTTCCTCGAACAAAGATGCTCTCGAAGCTATCAAAAGTAACAATGCAAAAGGATGGGGATAGCTTGTCATTCCTATTGACAATAAGGAAAAGAAAGGTCTTGGTTTTTCTTCAAACTGTGCCCAGACTGCTATTAGTGATGAAAATTTTCGTCCCATTCAGAACTTCTTCCACAGTGGAGGTTTCCTTCCCCCAGTGTCTCAAGAAGTACATACCATCAACGAGGGAGATTCCTCTGATACAAATGAAGAGTGAAAGTTCTATTTTAACGAGGACGGTTATATGTCTCAGGGAGAGGTGCCTACGCCATTTTGCTATCCCACACAGAGTCTGAGATACATACCAAGATTAAACGTCAAAATGATATACGGAGATTGTGATCCGGAAGGATGTCGTGCTCCACCAAACTCATAAGAGGAGAACATTCTGATAAAAGACAACTTTGAGCACGACTATTATGGCCCAATGGATGGCCCGCCTATCTGGCAGCCGTACCCAGGAGACTCGGGGCAAAAGAATCAGCCAAACGATGCATATCAGCTGAGCATCATTGAAAAGAATACCTGCGTCCCCACCATGTCATGGGATCAACACTCAGGGTATTCAGAAAATAACCAGCACGAAGATGAATTTGCAAAGCTTGCCGGACTAGAGTTCATCAACTATGCCTTTCCTGAGGTCAACATCATCGAAAGGGATGACACCTCAAATTCCAAAGAAGTATGGGACACCTTAGGACAGCCAAGTGGCAAATTCGATTACCTGGTCAAGTACACCGCTCTTAAAAGCTCTCGTATTAGGCTCGAAGACATCCAGCCCACTGGATGGGGAGATCAACCTGAGAGTGCAAACACTGTGCAAGATACAGCTGAAGAATCTTCCTACGACAACTCTGCCTGGGAGACAAATTCCAACGATCCTGCTCCACCAGAAATCAGTGTTATTTCTGAAGACAAATCAAGAAGGAAAGTGCCATACTTTGTGATTCACCGAGGAGTTCGCCGCCAATGGGTTGCTGTCAACGTTTCGAAAGTTGTTCATAAGTCTAAGTAATTGCCGTCTTTATCTTAGCCTTTCACCCTGGCCAGGTGAAACAGATGTTTTGATAGGGCTCACTTTCTGTAAATATCCGTCTTCGCTTCACCCAAAGCGAAAGAGTTTTGTTTTATAGGGCTGTAGTTTCAAGAATCGACAAGATCTTAAATAAAATAAACGTCGTTATGTAATTTTCGCATTTATTGCCGTTTTCTCTTTTCGCTTTTTTAGAAAATGGTAATCCTAAAAAATAACTCAAATAATAAACACAAGCATTTTTCAGAAAATACACTGCACACACTCTTGCACTCTCTCTGTCTCTTCTAAAAACAAATCATCATGTCATGCAGATTGCTTGTTTTAAACCCCATTGAAACATACGATCCAATGCCTTCTCCCAACTTTGAATTCCCGGTATTTGAGGCTGAAGAAGAAGATGAAGACGAAATTCCAGAAGAGATCTCCCGATTACTCAGACAAGAGGAAAGGTCCATCAAACCTCACAAAGAGCCGTTAGAAACAATTAACTTGAGTTCAGAGGAGGAGAGAAAAGAGGTCAAGATTGGGGCACTACTCAGTCAAACTGTCAAAGAAAGTTTAACAAAGCTTCTCAAAGAGTTTCCCGATGTATTCGCTTGGTCCTATCAGGATATGCCATGGTTGGATACCAGCATTGTGGAACATCATCTACCTTTAAGATCAGAATACCCACTGGTAAAACAAAGACTAAGACGGACTCATCCAGACATGGCCATCAAAATCAAAGAGGAAGTGCGGAAACAGATCGACGCAGGTTTCCTTGCCACCTCAGAATATCCTTAATGGCTAGCTAACATAGTGCCAGTTCCGAAAAAGGACGGAAAAGTCAAAATATGTGTAGACTACAGGGATCTAAACAAAGCCAGTCTGAAGGATGACTTTCCCTTACCACACATAGATATGCTGGTAGACAGTATAGCAAAATTCAAAGTATTCTCCTTCATGGATGGATTCTCGGGCTATAATCAGATAAAAATGGCGCCGAAAGACATGGAGAAAACTTTGTTCATTACCACATGGGGTACCTTTTGTTACAAGGTAATTCTGTTCGGTTTGAAGAACGTTGGGGCAACCTATCAAAGGGCCATGACTACTCTGTTTCATGACATGATACACAAAGAAATCGAGGTATATGTCGATGATATGATTGCCAAATCCCAAACAGAGGAGGAGCATGTGACCCACATGTTAAAGCTATTCGAGCTGTTGAGAAAGTCAAACTCCGCTTGAATCCCAATAAGTGCACATTTGGTGTTCGCTCAGAGAAACTGCTAGGGTTCATCGTCAACCAGAAAGGAATTGAGGTTGATCCTGACAAAGTCAAGGCCATTCAAGAAATGCCTTCTCCAAAGATTGAAAAACAAGTCAGAGGATTCCTGGGACATTTGAACTACATTTCCAGATTTATATTCCTCATAACTGCAACATGCGCGCCAATCTTCAAATTACTCAAAAAGAATCAGGATTGCGTTTGAATAGAAGATTGTCAAACCGCCTTCGACAGTATCAAGGAATACCTGTTGACCCCACCGATTCTATCACCTCTAGTGGAAGGAAGACCACTGATCATATACCTAACAGTCTTGGAAGACTCAATGGGTTGTGTACTTGGCCAATAAGACGAAACAAAAAGGAAAGAGTCTGCCATTTACTATTTAAGCAAGAAATTCACCGACTGTGAGACTCGGTACACTATGCTTGAGAAAACTTGTTGTGCTTTGGCTTGGGCAGCCAAACGTCTTCGCCAGTACATGATTCGTCACACAACTTGGTTAATCTCTGAAATGGATCCAATCAAGTACGTCTTTGAAAAGCCTGCTCTCACGGGAAGGATTGACCGTTGGCAGATGTTGTTATCAGAATACGACATCGAGTACCATGCTCAGAAAGCCATCAAGGGAAGTATTTTAGCCGATCACTTGGCTCATCAACCGATTGACGATCAAGAGTCAGTCAGATTTGACTTCCCAAATAAAGATGTCATGTACTTGAAAATGAAAGATTACGATGAACCACCACCCAGTGAAGGGCCAGAACCAAGTTCCCAATGGGGACTAATCTTTGACGGAGCTGTCAATCATTATGGAAACGGAATTGTGGCAATCATCATTATTAGTTCTGTTATTGGCTGTAATTTTGGTAAAACAATGTGTTGGTTCAAGATGTCATGTCTGATGTCTTAACATGTGTTGCTAACATTCTGTTTGTGGTGTGTTACTTAGGGTTGCAGTTTTGTGCATGATGTCAAGACTGATGTCTTAACATCTGTTGACAGAACATTGTGTTCTGTCTGTTATGTTTTAGGGCTGCGCGTTTTTGTTATGTTTGAGAGATTGCAGGCAAAAATCTTGGAGAAGATCTGTTCTGATGCAATCATTTGTGGAGTATATATTGTTACTATTTTAGGGCGAAAAGATTTGAATATAAAATCAGTTTTAATTGTGAATCAAATCTGAGATTTTCAAGGAGTCCAAGCCCAAGAATAAGTTTCTATTTAAAGCAGCCTCAACCCTACTTGGAAGCGACGAAGACAAGAGATTGTGTACTGAGTGTCAAGTATTAGGGTTTGTGTTTTCGTCTGTATATTGTGAGCCATTCATTCATCTATTTTGATGTTTGAATTGGACTATTTTAGTTGAGTTGTATGTTGTCCACTCTAAGCTTTTAAGCATGAGTGTTTGTTCTTGATTGAAGCTTTTAAGCAAGATCAAGGTATTGTCATTGAAGTGTGTCTTCTACTTTGTTATTTTCTGTTTTCATCACTGCTGTGATTGAGGGGGAGTGGGAGGGTTCTCATACCTAAGAGTGTCTTAGGTAGAAGTGTCATTGGGTAGTGATTAAGTGAATAGATTGTCAACTTGTATGTTGATTGTAGAGTTTATGAATTAATACTACTGATAGTGAATTTCCTCCCTGGCTTGGTAGCCCCCAGACGTAGGTTGTTAGACCGAACCGGGTGAACAATTCTCCTTGTTTGTTTACTGCTTTTAAGTGTTGTTCTTTTATTGTCTTGTTCATATAGCAGATATTGATGTTGTGACATCTCACTCGGCATCACATATCTGATACCAGAATTTCAATTGGTATCAGAGCAGGTCATCCTGCTCTGTATCTGGGTGAGATCTAGGGCTGTTACTTTCTGGTGCAATGGATAAGGAGAGTGGTGGATTTGTGAATAGTCCCCCGATTCTAGATGGATCAAATTATGACTATTGGAAACCTCGCATGGTTGCTTTTCTGAAATCGTTAGACATCAGGGCTTGGAAGGCTGTTTTGACAGAATGGAAACATCCTGTCATTGTGGGAAAAGATGGTGTGTCAAAGCTGAAACCTGAGAAGGAGTGGACCAAGGAAGAAGATTAACTCGCTCTTGGGAATTCTAAGGCCTTGAATGCTTTATTTAATGGTATTGACAAGAATATTTTCAGGCTGGTCAACACATGTGAAGTGGCTAAGGAGGCTTGGGATATCCTGAAAACAACTCATGGAGGAACTTCCAAGGTCAAGATGTCAAGACTTCAGCTGCTTATAACAAAGTTTGAAAGTTTGAGGATGAAAGATGAAGAGACCATTCATGATTTTCACATGAATATACTTGAACTGTCAAATGCTTCTAGTGCCCTAGGAGAGAGGATTTCTGATGAGAAGCTGGTAAGAAAAATTCTCAGATCTCTTCCCAAGAGATTTGATATGAAGGTGACTGCTATAGAGGAAGCTCAAGACATCAGCCAGATGAGGGTAGATGAATTGATTGGTTCACTTCAGACATTTGAATTAGGGTTGAATGACAGATCTGAAAAGAAGGTCAAAAGCATAGCTTTGGTGTCTAGTACAGAAGATGATGAGAAAGAGTGTGGTCCTGAAACTTAGGAAGAGCTATCCAATGCCATTGTTCTGCTGGGAAGAAGGTTTAATAGGGTTTTGAAAAGAATGGACAGGAGTTATAAACCTAATCTCAAGAACATCACATCTGACACCAACAGGTCAGGTGATCAGATGAAGAAAACAAGAAATGAGGAGAAGCCTAATTATGACAAAGGAATTCAGTGTCATGGATGTGAGGGTTAGGGTCATATCAGAGCTGAATGCCCTACATATCTTAAGAAGCAGAAAAAGGGCTTATCTGTGTCCTGGTCTGATACAGAAAGTGAGGAAGATGAAGAGACTGCCAAGCAGGTTAGGGTATTGACTGGAAGGTGTACATCTGATGATGATTCTAGGGATGAAGAGAGCACATATGATGAGATTAATGATTCTTATAGAGACCTATGCATTAACAGTGAAGAAGCTTGTCAAGAAGGGGAGAGGCAGAAGAAGATCATTGCTCAACTCAAGACTGAAAAGATAGAGCATCTGGAAACCATTGCCAAGCTGGAAGATGAAGTATTTGTGCTAAACTCTAAACTTGAATCTATGTCCAAGTCTATCAGAATGCTGAATAGTGGAACCGATGTTCTAGAGAAGATTCTTGATGTTGGAAGAACTGCAGGAGATAAAAGTGGGTTGGGATTCAACAGTGGATCTGCTTCAAATGATATTATTCCTAGTTCCAAGCCAGTGATGTTGAAACAGATGTTGAAACATCCTGACAGGACTCCCTCTAGGAAGAAATTCAGGCGCTGGAGATGCCATCATTATGGGAGCTTTGGACACATAAAGGCCTTCTGTTATAAGTTGCATGGGTATCCTAAGAGTACTTCTAATTGTGCACCCGGACAGGTCATTCATAAAGGTAGTCAAGTCATCAAGCAAAAGAAGCAATGGGTCTCCAAAACTGATGTTGTCAGCTTGATAGCTCATACTTTTCTTAGAGTATCTGCTAAAGAAGACTGGTACTTTGATAGTGGTTGTTCAAGACACATGACAGGAGTGAAGAATTTGCTGGTGGATGTTAAACTTTATTCTTCTGGCCATGTGACCTTTGGTGATGGTGTCAAAGGAGAAATCAAGGGTGTGGGAAAGCTGAATTGTGAAGGTACAGCTAGACTTGATGATGTACTGCTAGTCAAGGGGTTGACAGCAAATTTGATCAGTATTAGTCAACTATGTGATCAAGGACTCATAGTTAATTTTACAAAAACTGAGTGTATTGTCACAAATGAGAAAGGTGATGTTATCATGAAGGGTGCTAGGTCTAAGGACAGCTATTACTTATGGGTGTCACAAGACTCAAGTCCCTCCACATGTGTTCTTGCTAAAAAAGATGAAGTTAAAGTCTGGCATCAAAAGTTGGGACATTTACATCTGAAGGGAATGAAGAGAATCATATCCACAGAAGCAGTAAGAGGAATCCCTAAGCTCAAAATTGAAGAGGGAAGAGTCTGTGGAGATTGTCAGATGGGGAAACAAACTAAGATGTCACATCCAAAGCTTCAACAATTCACTACTTCTAAAGTTTTGGAACTTCTTCATATGGACTTAATGGGGCCTATGCAGGTGGAAAGTCTAGGTGGGAAGAAATATGCTTATGTTGTTGTAGATGACTATTCCAGGTACACTTGGGTGAACTTCATCAAAGACAAAACAGAAGTGTTTGATGTGTTTAAAGATCTATGTCAAAGACTCCAAAGAGAAAAGGAGAGCAATGTCATAAGAATAAGGAGTGATCATAGGAGAGAGTTTGAAAATAGCAAGTTTGCTGAGTTTTGTTCTGCTGAAGGCATCAGTCATGAGTTTTCTTCTCCCATTACCCCTCAGCAAAATGGAGTAGTTGAAAGGAAGAACAAAACCATTCAAGAATCTGCTAGGGCAATGATTCATGCCAAAAAGCTTCCTTACCATTTCTGGGTTGAAGCTATGAATACTGCCTGTTACATTCACAACAAAGTGACTTTGAGAAGAGGTACTTCAGCTACCTTGTATGAACTATGGAAGGGAAGAAAACCAAGTGTGAAGTACTTTCATGTATTTGGTAGTAAGTGTTATATCCTGACAGATCGTGAACAAAGGAGAAAAATGAATCCAAAAAGTGATGAGGGAATCTTTCTGGGATACTCTGCAAACAGCAGAGCTTATAGGGTATTCAATTCCAGAACCAAAGTCATGATGGAATCTATAAATGTGGTTGTTGATGATAATGGAATAAAGGAAGAGGCTGATGTCCTAGATGATGTTGGAACATTTTTTGATGATGTATCAACAGAAGCTGAAGACAGAAGTGTAAATCCCAGTCTTGTTGCTGCTGAACCTGATCCTGAACAACCTAACAAGGAACCATCTATCAGAGTGCATAAGGACCATCCAAAAGAGCTTATCATAGGTAATCCTAACTCGGGAGTTACCACTAGGTCAAGAGAAGTTGTGTCAAATTCTTGCTTTGTATCCAAAATTGAGCCCAAAAATGTGAAAGAAGCCTTGAAAGATGAAATTTGGATTAATGCCATGCAAGAAGAGCTGGGACAATTCAAGAGGAATGAAGTGTGGGAGCTTGTACCAAGGCCTGATGGAATAAATGTGATTGGCACCAAGTGGATTTACAAGAATAAATCTGATGAACAAGGAGTGGTCACCAGAAATAAGGCTAGACTGGTTGCCCAAGGTTACACTCAGGTAGAAGGAATTGATTTTGATGAGACTTTTGCTCCTGTAGCCAGACTGGAATCTATCAGGTTGCTCTTAGGTGTGGCTTGTAATCTCAAGTTTAAGCTATTTCAGATGGATGTGAAGAGTGCTTTATTGAATGGGTACTTAAATGAAGAAGTTTATGTAGATCAACCAAAAGGGTTTATTGATCCAACATTTCCTAACCATGTCTACAAACTAAGGAAAGCTCTCTATGGTTTGAAGCAAGCACCAAGAGCTTGGTATGCCAGACTTACTGAATTCTTGGCTGTGAATGGTTACAGAAAAGGGGGAATTGACAAGACCTTGTTTATCAAAGAGGAAGGAGGAAAACTGATGATAACTCAAATATATGTTGATGACATAGTATTTGGTGGGATGTCAGATGCTATGGTTAAACATTTTGTGAAGCAGATACAATCTGAGTTTGAAATGAGTCTTGTTGGTGAGCTCAGTTATTTTCTGGGTCTACAAGTCAGACAAATAGAAGACTCAATATTTATCTCTCAGAGTAAGTATGCAAAGAACATTGTCAAGAAGTTTGGTCTGGAGAATGCTAATCACAAGAGGACTCCTGCTCCTACTCACCTCAAGCTGTCCAAGGATGAACGTGGTGTGAGTGTGGATCAAAGCCTATACAGAAGCATGATTGGCAGCTTACTGTATCTCACAGCCAGCAGACCTGATATCTCCTTTGCTATAGGTGTTTCTTCCAGATATCAATCTGAACCTAAGGTTAGCCACATGAATCAAGTGAAGATAATTCTGAAATATGTGAATGGTACTAGTGACTATGGTATACTATACAGTCATAGATCAGATACTGAACTGAGTGGATATTGTGATGCTGACTGGGCAGGGAGTGCTGATGATAGAAAAAATACTTCTGGAGGATGCTTCTTCTTAGGGAACAATCTTATCTCGTGGTTTAGTAAAAAGCAGAATTGTGATAATCTGAGTGCTATCAATATCACCAAGAACCTAATTCAACATAGCAGGACTAAGCATATTGATATCCGTCATCACTTTATAAGAGATCTGGTTGAAGACAAAGTGGTTGTTTTGGAACATGTTGCTACTGAAATGCAGTTAGCTGATATTTTTACAAAGGCCTTAGATGCAAATCAATTTGAAAATTTGAGAAGCAAACTAGGGATTTTCATATATGAGGATTAGTTTTTTTTTGTTGCAGGACGGTGGTTTGTGGTGCAGTTATCTTATGTGTGCGAGCTTATCTAGTTGGTGAAAGTGACAAAATAAGAATGTTTGGAAACAAACAAGAACATTTTTATTGCTGGAAGTACTCAACATTACATCTTTTTTAAATAGAAACTACAAGCAAAGAGGTTTATTGTTTGGATTTAGCTACTCATTCCAACCACCTGAGTTAATGAAATTAACCCAGTCTTCATCTGCTTCATCATCAGAAGCATGTAGTAGCACTAGAGGTTTCTTGATGGTCTTCAGTCTTGTTTCTGTCTTTCTGCTTGTTCTTATTGCTCCTGTAGAAGATCCTGCTGTTGTCAATTCCTTGGACTTCATCTCATTTGGTTTGGTGGTCTTATTTTTCTGGTCGTGCTTCAACTGACCCTTGTGTGCATCATCCTTTTTGTTGGTCTGACTCATGATTCTATCCTAGTTCAGTTGTTGTTAAGGACGACTTGGTTTTATAATACAATAGGAGGACATTGTTTGTATCGCCTGACCAATCAAAGTTTTTGGTTTTGGAACTTGTTACTTTGGGAAGCTAGTTGTTTGACCTTGACTCTTGGATGTCAGAACCTTGTGCTTGCTGCTGTTGGTAGGTTCAGAGTTTGTCCAATTGTGGCTAAAAAGGGGGAGAGATAAGCATAGTTGAGTGTGGTTGTGCTGTGGTTTTCTGAGTTTCTGGGAGAGTTTCTGCTAGTTATGTATGGTTCTTTGCTTGAAGGGGAGTTTAAATTTTGTTTGGTTTATTGCTGAATGTTTTTTTTGGTGTACGTCCGCTGCAGGTATCTCTGATGTGTGCTGTGTTGTTTTAGCCAAAATTAGCCAAAGGGGGAGATTGTTAGTTCTGGTATTGGCTTCAATTTTGGTAAAACAATGTGTTGGTTCAAGATGTCATGTCTGATGTCTTAACATGTGTTGCTAACATTCTGCTTGTGGTGTGTTACTTAGGGTTGCAGTTTTGTGCATGATGTCAAGACTGATGTCTTAACATCTGTTGACAGAACATTGTGTTCTGTCTGTTATGCTTTAGGGATGCGCGTTTTTGTTATGTTTAAGAGATTGCAGGCGAAAATCTTGGAGAAGATCTGTTCTGATGTAATCATTTGTGGAGTATATATTGTTACTGTTTTAGGGCGAAAAGATTTGAAGATAAAATCAGTTTTAATTGTGAATCAAATTTGAGATTTTCAAGGAGTTTAAGCCCAAGAATAAGTTTTTATTTAAAGCAGCCTCAACCCTACTTGGAAGCGATGAAGACAAGAGATTGTGTACTGAGTGTCAAGTATTAAGGTTTGTGTTTTCGTCTGTGTATTGTGAGCCATTCATTCATCTATTTTGATGTTTGAATTGGACTGTTTTAGTTGAGTTGTATGTTGTCCACTCTAAGCTTTTAAGCACGAGTGTTTGTTCTTGATTGAAGCTTTTAAGCAAGATCAAGGTATTGTCGTTGAAGTGTGTCTTCTACTTTGTTATTTTCTGTTTTCATCAATGCTGTGATTGAGGGGGAGTGAGAGGGTTCTCATACCTAAGAGTGTCTTAGGTAGAAGTGTCATTGGGTAGTGATTAAGTGAATAGATTATCAACTTGTATATTGATTGTAGAGTCTATGAATTAATACTACTGATAGTGAATTTCCTCCCTGGCTTGGTAGCCCCCAGACGTAGGTTGTTAGACCGAACTGGGTGAATAATTCTCGGTGTTTGTTTACTACTTTTAAGTGCTGTTCTTTTATTGTCTTGTTCATATAGCAGATATTGATGTTGTGACATCTCACTCGACATCACATATCTGATACCAGAATTTCAATCATAACGCCTCAGGGTACCCACATTCCTTTCACCGCCCGACTGACATTCAAGTGTACAAACAAAGAGGCCGAATACGAAGCTTGCATCATGGGTCTCGAAGAAGCGATCAACTTAAGTATCAAGAACTTGGATGTATATGGCGACTCAGCCCTTATTGTCAATCCGATCATAGGAGATTGGAACACATACCAATCAGGACTGATTCCTTACAAAGATTACGCGAGAAGGTTGTTACCATTCTTTAACAAAACCGAGTTTCATCACATCCCTCGTGAAGAAAATCACATGGCTGATGCATTAGCCACTCTCTCCTCCATGATTAGTGTAGGTCAATGGAACGACGTACCTAAGATTAACATAATGCGCCTTGAGCGGCCTGCTTATATCTTCACAATCAAAGCAGTCATAGACGACAAACCTTGGTATCACAATATCAAATGCTTCCTTCAGAAACAAGAGTACCCACCTGGGGTAGCCAGAAAAGACAGAAAGACTCTCAGAAGATTGGCGGACAGTTTCTTCCTGAGCGGTGATACACTCTATAAGAGAAACTTTGACATGGTCTTGCTCCGATGCGTAGACAGACCAAAAGCAAACATGCTGATAAAAGAAATTCACGAAGGATCCTTTGGTACTCATGCCAACGGACACACAATGGTGAGGAAAATTCTGAGAGCAGGGTACTACTGGTTGACCATTGATTACTTCACCAAGTGGGTCGAAGCAGCGTCATACGCTAATGTAACACGACAAGTGGTGGTCCGATTTATCAAAAACAATATCATTTGCCGTTATGGTGTTCCTAGCTAGATCATTATGGACAATGGATCCAACTTGAACAACAAGATGATGAAAGAGTTGTGCGATGAGTTCAAGATCGAACACCATAACTCATCTCCCTACCGACCTAAGATGAACGGAGCGGTAGAAGCGGCTAACAAGAACATCAAGAAGATTGTTCAGAAGATGTTCGTAACTTACAAAGACTGGCATGAAATGCTAACCTTTTCCCTTCACGGTTATCGCACATTTGTCCGCACTTCAACAGGGGCAACCCCTTTCTCTCTAGTATATGGCATGGAGGCAGTGCTCCCCATAGAAGTAGAGATCCCATCAATCCGGGTATTGATGGAACCTAAGCTAACAGAGGTTGAATGGTGTCAAAATCGACACGACAAACTAAACTTGATCGAAGAAAAGCGAATAACGACACTATGCCATGGTCAGTTGTATCAGCAAAGAATAAAGAAGGCGTTTGACAAAAAGGTCCGACCTCGCATCTTCAGGAAAGGAGACCTCATGCTCAAGAAGATACAATCTTTTCTCACTGATTCCCGAGGCAAATGGACTCCAAATTATGACGGCCCCTATGTGGTTAAGAAAGCCTTCTCAGGCGGCGCCTTGAGACTCACAACCATGGAAGGAGAAGAATTTGCCTACCCCACAAATGTTGATGCAGTCAAGAAATACTTCGCCTAAATAAAAAATAATAATAAAAAATGTCTCGGTGGATTGAAAACCCGAAAGGGCGGTCCATGCAAAAATTAGAGACATAATCAAAAATCATCCCGATGGATTGGAAATCTCAAAGTACAATCCAGGCAAAAGTTAAGGATTCATGGCAAGTAACTACGTCCAACAAAGGAGCATGTCCTCCAGCAGTAGTAATGCCATCCATCGGGAAAACTCCAGTCAAGGTCATCTTCGACGGAAGCTCAGGATGCCCAGAATTCAAAGTTGGTAGAAGGATAACGGTCGTTATGTTTCAATGTAGCCTTTTTCCCTTAAATTACCATTTTCTAAACTTTGTAAATACTCTATGGAATCACGCATTTGGCTGATTTCCATCTTATCTGTTGTACCCCAAATTTTACCTCTCAGATGTCATAGCATCTTGCATAGACATTTAGGATCAATCATATGTGCACTATTTAACTAACCTATATCTTGCAGTTTGTTTTTTTCTTATGTTTGGAATTAGGGTTTACACAAAGATATCCAAGACCTCCTAAGGTATTCTATAGCTTCATTCAATCATCACAAAGATTCACCATTAGATTGGTACCAAGATCTCAAGACTTTTGAATCAAGTCAAGTCAACAAAGGGTCATCAGACCTAACTGTGGAATTAAGGTTTCAATCTGAGGAATCACTGAAGATTTTTGCCCTGTCAAGTCAATATTTGCTTGATTGATAAACCATATGAGTTACCTACATTCAAGAGGTCTCACTCAATAATAATTCAAGGTCATCTGGCTCTCATCATGATTAGTTTGAGCCATAGTTTCACCCTGTCTCCAAATTAGGGTTTCTGTTAAGACAAGTGGATCATTCGCCCTGATTTTGATCAAGAGTTGCTCTCAAACCTTAATACTTGACTCCATATGATAAAAGACACCCCTAAAGGCCATCTATGAGCTTTAGATGTGAAGGAAGAAGCAAGATCATAAGAGTTTGCCCCAATGCATTCATAGTTGAAATTAGGGTTTTGACTGAAACCCTAATCCTTGGGATTCTGATCCAAATGAAACCTCCAAGGCCTCAATTCATCATAATATGCCTCATTGATGATTTGGGTTATGAGAAATTAAGTCTCAAGAGTTTTCTTGCTAAGGAAGCAAGGTTTAGTTCATGAAACTTTTCATATATAGAATTTTCCCCTCTTGTGCCAAATTGAAATGGTCATAACTTCCAAACCACACATCCAAGTTGAGTGACTCAAAGCTTAAATGGAATCTCTTTCCAATATCTTCAAAGTGTTAAATAAGACTTTTCTCCAAAAAATGCATGGTTTGTGAGTTATGAGACTTGGAAGCCAAACTGACCCAAGACTTGGTGAAATTTCAGCTTGTTTTTCCTTAATAAACAACCAACTTTAACCCAGTTTTTCATAAAGTTACAGGCATCAACTTAAAAATTGTTGAACATGAAAGTTGTAAGGGGCATTGAGGGCTTTCCAAAAAGTACTAGAACTCCTCAATCCATTGAGTGAGCTGGGAGTTTCGAATCCCCAAAGTTGGAGGTTCCATTCCTTAAAGTTCAAGAAACCAACTTTTGAGTTTTGACTCAAACACTTCCCTAATCATCAATTTTCCTTGTTTCTGAGCTTTAATGATACATTTAACCCTAACCTCAGCCTTGGCCACGAAATTCAACTTGTTTGGCATTAAAATAAGAGTTTATGCAAGTGGGAGGGAGAGAGAAACTTTCCAAAAAGCAAGGAAACATTTGTTTATTCCTTGAGCAATGGACCAATCACTTCCCAACAGTCTTTGCTCGGGTATTCAGAGATCCTTGGAAGATTTTTCTCTGCAAATGCTACTTCACACGAAATGGAAAGGGCATTGTTGGCATTTTTGGCAAAATGACCATGCCTTGAATCCTCACACTTCCCCTATATATAGCAGGCCTTGTTCTTGCATTTCACACCAA
This sequence comes from Lathyrus tuberosus, assembly GCA_022829125.1. Lineage (NCBI taxonomy): Eukaryota > Viridiplantae > Streptophyta > Magnoliopsida > Fabales > Fabaceae > Lathyrus > Lathyrus tuberosus. The sequence goes on along the minus strand of JALAZF010000141.1, from coordinate 5,344,579 downwards.
CACCTTTTACAAACACACTCTAAACACTTCTGAGATTGAAGTCTCGCAAAAGAAGAAGGAGGAGGAAGCTTTGCTTTGGAAGTTTGAGTTTGGTCCAGCAAGAAAGAAGCTTGATCATACCTTGAAGTTGCAGTGGACATATTCTACTTGGTAAGCATTTTCCTTACTCATTGTTCATACTCATAATGTTCATCATCATATCTATGTCATATATGTTCATATAGTGTGTGTCTTGTATCATCTATAATGTGTAAACCATGTGTATTGAAGCTTTACTTAAGTTTCTGTCCATGACCTGCAATCTTGAGATGAGATGGGATTAGTTATGGTTGGCTAAGGTAAGGTGGATATTGGCACTACTTTCTGTTATGGTAATTATACCACAATGTACTTATAATGATCATTCACTAACTTTTTGAATATGTGTGACTTTGTTGTTGTGTAAATCTGTCAAATATAGTAAGTGCTAACAAGTAGGTGTTTGTTTTAAGGTTGGGATGTTGTTATAAACTTAGCTCACTCCTTACTGATTTGAGACACTTGCATTCTCATGACTTATGAGTTTCATGGTTGAGCTGTTTATGTTGGTATGGTTTCAAGATTACAATAAACCTTGTTAACAATGAAACTTGGCTGTTTTTCACTAAAAATAACTTGTATCATTTGTTGTCATCACTGTTCTTTTTAGTCAGTTTGTATACAAGAACTCTTCCTATACCTTGTATCCAAGAGGTTTTGCTCTTTGAGTTTTGCTTTTAAATAAGAAATTTGTTCTTTACTCATTCTGTTACAAGAATGCTATTTTGAATTGGTTCATGTGTTTATCCATATCTTGATGTATATACAACTTTGACTTGTCATGATCTTGTGTTTTGAACTAAGTTGTTTTTTTAGCTTGAGGTTGATATATGAATTGTTAATGTCGCGGCCGGCTAAAAATTATCGAGTCGCCATCATATTTTTTAAGGGAAATAATGATAAACCTAAGGTCCTAATCCCAAGGGCAGAGATTCCTAAGGTTCGAGAGTCGGTTAGGTGAAGGGAAGGTGTTAGGCAACCCTCACTTCCATTGTACTCAATGGGATCCTCCTTAGATTTTAGGGTATGTTTGTTTGTTGTCTAAATTCCTATTTATTTACGAAATAAACCTAAGTTTTTTATTATTATACTCGCTAGGGTTTACAACCCTATGCTTACGTACCTTCAATTTGAAGGATCAGAGTAACCGTAGTTCACCTCCCCTATTCCTACCCCCTAATCTTATTCCCATTTCTAATCCTAAACCCAATCCACTATTTATACTCTTGGATAAAGAGTTCTATCCCTTAATCTGTTGTTTATACTCCTAGATAAGGAGTTATATCCCTTAATCTATTGTTTATACTCCTAGATAATGAGTTATATCCCTTAATCTATTATTTATACTCCTAGACAAGGAGTTCTATCCCTTAATCTATTATTTATACTCCTAGACAAGGAGTTCTATCCCTTAATCTATTATTTATACTCCTAGACAAGGAGTTCTATCCCTTAATCTATTATTTATACTTCTAGACAAGGAGTTATATCCCTTAATCTATTATTTATACTCCTAGATAAGGAGTTCTATCCCTTAATCTATTATTTATACTCCTAGACAAGGAGTTTTATCCCTTAAATTCCTTATCCATTGTTTATACTCTCTGATGGAGAGTTTTATCCCTTAAAAATCCCTTATCCATTGTTTATACTCTCGGAGGGAGAGTTCTATCCCAAAAAGAACTCCCTTTTTTATTTTTATATTTACCAACAAAAGGACAAAATTCCATAAATAAAAACCCAAAATACCATTTAGTGCTAAAGAAAATAAATCCCATATTATTCCAAAGTGATTTCTAAATTTTCAATAATCCAAAAAAACAATATTTTAATCCCCAATTAATATCTAACCTAATTAAATAATTAAATTAAGTTATTAATTTAATTATCCAAAACCCTAAAACCCTGTTTATAAATCCTAATTAAAAATTAACCTAATCAAACAATTAAATTAAGTAATTAATTTAATTATACAAAAAAACCATAAGATCCTATTTCTAAATCTTAATTAAAATCTAAATCCTACTTAAGTAATTAAATTAAGTTGTTAATTTAATTAATTAAAAACCCTAAACCCTATTCATAAACCCTAAATCAATTTTCCTAATTAAATAATTAAATTAAGTAATTAATTTAATTATTTAAAAACCCAAAACCCCATTCCTGAACCTTTATTAAAACTTAAAACCTAATTACATAATTAAGTGAAGTAATTAACTTAATTATGTAAAAATAAAGTTTGGGGGTGTATTTTCATTGGAGAAGTAATGGGTCCATAGTTGTGGGTGTGGATAGCAACGGGTCAAGCCCAATCTAAATTAAATTTAACATTTTTTATAAAATAGATAATAAATAGCAACAACAAATCTATGCTCAGTTTTCCCCTTTGAATCCCAAACAGTATTTGTAACATAGAAACAAACCCAAAATTCCTCATTTTCCCAAAAGAATTTTTCCTCTTCCGTCATCTTTGAACAACCCAGATCCCCCAACAATCGCTAAAAACAAAACTTGATCGAAACGAAAGTAATGGACGGCATCATGATGAAAAGACCGACAAAGGCAGTCTATCGTCGTGGCGGTCTGCTCGAGGATGAGCGGTGGTGCTTGCGGGGAGAGTCGACGCGCAAATCCCCGGCGGTTATGGGCGGAGGTGGTTCGCGGCGACGTGGTGTTTTTCGATGATGAAGGATCTATTTTTTCCTTCGATTGTGTTGTGTTCAGTTTCGCGGTGGTTGCCGGGACAGGTCAGGGTAAACTTAGAGGTGAGTTTCGACTTCAACTCCGATTCCATTTTGATTTTCGATGTATTTTTGTTTCAAACTCTCCTTGTTTTGATTCTTAACTTATTTGAAAATTGGCTTCAACTCTGTTTTGTTTCGAATTTCAGATCCGACTTTGATGTGATTCCCGATTTAGTTTCGATTTTGTTTTTTTTTTTGTCTGAGGTTGGCTATGATTTCAAACTGGTTTGGTTGTTTTGAATCTGTTTCGATTTGAATTCGGTTTGAGTTTTGATTCAATTTAGGTTTATTGATTTTGGACTTTCGATACTTTTAGTTTTCAATTAAGTTTCTGATTTCTTCCTGTTTTGGATTTTTGCAGGACGCAGTTTCGATTGAAAATTTCAATGTCACTATTCTTTTATGTTCAGAGATTTATTACAAACATTTTGTTAATGGTGATTTAATAAAGTTGAAGATGATGGGTTTCAAATAGAAATAAATTTCTTTGTATCAGAAAAAGAAATCAATTACCTTGTATCAAAGAGAAATAGATTACTTTGTAAAAAAAACAAATTATAGTTAGTGTTTCAATTAGACAATTAGGAGAGTACTTATAGAGAACATTAGTGTTTGGTTGTAAGGGCAACAACCAAAAATATGTCGACGTAAGAAGAAAAGCAGTGCAAAAAATGTTTAGATTTTTCTCTTAATATTGAATTAAAATACTTTTATCACTTAAGGTTAATTAATTGAATTCGACTTAACTATGTGAATCTAAGCCTAAATAATATCAAACAACAATAAGGCAAACTAAAGAATCAAATAGCACCAAAAGATTACACCACAACAAAAATTAAATTGATTCCTATCATGTCGAATAATTATGTGAGTAAGAAACACCGACCTACGGGGATGAGGGTATCCCCGGTAAAAAAGTAAGATTTTCCTTTCGAGCCCTTTTTTGCTTTCTCCTCCAATTCTAAACCTTGCCTTTTAGCCCGATCCTTTTCCTTTTCGATTTCTTTTTTTAGTTGAGGATGGAGGCTTTAGGTTTTATTTGTTGTTGTTCTTCGATGTGAAGAGCAACAACTAAGGGATAATATTTCTGTGAATTGTGGATTTTGTGCTTCCATTAAAATGTGGAAAACATAGTCTATTTATATATGAAAAATTAGGTCAGACATTGAATAAAATTTTTCAGTTTAGGAAGGTTTTAATCTGACCTGATTTTCCTCTATTTCTTGGAGCCCAAGCAAATGAATCTGGATGGATTCATGGCTTGGTGAATTTAAATAAACAAAAATAATATTTTAAATAAAAGAAATATCCTAATAATGTTAAAGGAAAAAAAAGATTTGATTTTTATTTATTTTTATGATTTTTTGAGATTTTTTCCCTAAAAAATTGATTTTAATGAAAAAATCATATTTTTAAAATTGCATTAAATACAAATACGAAAATTAAAAATTAAATATTAAAAAATGATATTTTTGTGATTTTTTTATAAAAAAAAGAATATAAAAAGTTAGTAGTAAAGAAAAAACAAATAAAACAATAAAAGTGAGGAAGGTGGGATTCGAACTCACAACCTCTCACACTTATAGCCCTTATACCCCTCTTTCTACCAATTGTGCCATTTTACTTATTTGAAATAAAGTGGCGCTAGAAATCATATAAAACGGGTCAAAATTTGGGGTACGACAGCTGCCCCTATTTAATCAGCTTCAAATTGAGATGATGATGACTGTGAGTCTTTATCTTCTCGAGGAGGAGATGATTAAATATAAAGAGGAACCCTAATTTTGACCGCGGAGTTGATAGGTTTAGAATCTGTGTGGACCAATCTCTGATGCTTCGTTAATATCTGTAACACCCCAAAATTTGCCTTGTTGTTTTTAGATAACTAGTTTATGTTTCTTTGCATTTCTTGCATTATCATCTTTACATTTTCATTAGGTCATATTCATATTCATAGTCATACCATTGCATTGGTTTTCTAAGACATGGGATCGAGGGGTTTTCTTGTTACCGGTATTTCTCTTATTCAGAGGTACAGAGGTTTTCTTATTCAGAGGAGGCATCAAAAGCATCGGGCCAGGATCTCATTTGTGTGAATCAGGGTGTACGTCTCGAGGAGAGTTAGAGTTCTTGTTCAAAGTTGAGCTTGTGGATAGTTTACCGGTTGAGATTCTTCAGTGGATCATGTGAGTGGCCAGATTGTTCAGTGGTAGCTGTGACCATTTTGTTGGAAGCTTGTGGGAAGTTGGCGATCGGTTTTGAATTCATTTGGTTATCCATTTTCTATCCATAATCCATATCCACACTCATTATTGTAATCCATCAACCATTTTCATTTTTAAACCGTTTCTAATTTCTAAATCCATTGTTCAAACCATATCCATTTTCCATCCACATAAATAATCCACAAATATCCATATCCAATTTCTAAACCCCTTTTTTTATCCAATAATCCATATCCATGACTTAACCTTTTTTATCCTTTTTTTTTATTATTTACCAAATTAATTATCCATTTATCCACTTTTCAAATCCATATTTTTCAATAACCCAAATATCCACATTTTTTAAACTCCATGTCCATTCTAATTCCATTTTGATTCAAAATCCTCTTTTGTTTTTCAATCCAATTAAACCATCTTTTCCTAAATTTCATTTTCTATATCCATGTTTTATTTAATCCATTTTTTGTATATCCATAATTTTTTCAATAGTCTATTTTATTCATCTTTTATTCTTACACAAAATTAGAGCATATTCATGTTCAGCATCACAGCCATTAACCATGATACTCACCACGTGACCCAAAGCAAATTCCTTCAGCCAAACTTCACAAAATCGTAAACCAGGGCCCACCATGCCGCCACACCAGATAAATTCACTCCCACAAACCCACGCTTTAGCCATCAAAATTGGTACAGTAGGTGGAATCATTCTTTGCCACGACAAGCCCAACAATTGGTCATATATCTCATGTACCATATTGCCATATTGGTGAAATATAATGCATAGACTTTGTTTGGTACACTAGCCCACGTTTCTCTCAGTAATCCCTCTATACACCACCATTTTTCTCATCGAGGACACACACTCACAATGGCAATATCCGTGTATTCTCACAAACTTCCTTTGGAAAAAATTCAAAGCGGGTTATGCCTTACATTATGGGCCCATTAAAATAGCTCTAATCCAGCCTATAAAGTCTAAAAAAAAACCCTAAGAGGGAGGAGAGTTTTTGCTCATTCACGAAGCTTGCTGAAAAAAGAAGCTTGGTTTGGTTTTGCTCTCAACTCATTGGTAGAGAAGATTGGTGAGCAGATCTACTGAAGTTTTCCTCAAAGTGCTTGCAAGAAATCAAGGTGCAGTGAACATAACTCCACTAGGTATTGGTTCTAAACCTTCCATTTTTGAATGTATGAAGTTGAGAAATTTTTTTGGCATGAGCTGAAGCCCTACTCACGTAGGCATTGTTTATACTTTGATCATAGTTTGAATCTGAGTGTTTTAGTATTGTTTGAATGTTTGAAATAATGTTGGTACCCATGTCTTTAAGTCCATTTTTCTCTATGCTTGAGTAATCTTTGCGGAAAATAAATGATACCATGTTGATCCTTGTTCTTCGTACTTCATTTCTGGGTTTTATTTTGCTTGATTTGGTTGATTATTAATGGAGAAAATTGATGGAGAATGTGTTGCTTTTATTCGGTCCATGGCTGAGTTTCACGATGCATGGAGATGTTTATGGTTTAGGTCATGAAGAAGATGATGATGTGTTATAATGTGAATGGTTGGGTTTATTTTTTTGTCTTTTTGTGACTTATTCATGGAGGTGTCCGATTGATAAAGGTTGACATGAGTTTTGTGTCACTTCTTTTTTATCTTTTTTTTGTTTTATTTTAAAAGCTGATGGTTTTTTTTTATTTCGTATGGGCCTAGTAATTTGATATTCACACCGCCCTTTTCGAGGCCCAACGCGCGCCATGAAGCAAATCCTGTGTAGCAGGAATTGCTAGTGCACCCCCTGGTTTTCACTTTCATTTATTTTATTTTCCTTTTTATTTCATTTTTAGTTTCAATTTTGTTTTAATTGTTAAACACATTATAAAAATCCAAAAAATACTTTTCTGAATATTTAATATCTTACTTTATTTTTCATATTTTTATTTTATTTTTATCATTTTATTTTAGATTTAATCTAAGGATGTTTTTCCAATGATATCCTTCATCTAGGATTAGGAACTTTCGTGAATTTTACTCATCATTTGAGACCAATCCTTTGGTTACTTGTGGGGGATCATATGAGGATGTTTCAATGCTGGTTTGAGGTTGGTTTGAGTTATTCTTAGTGACTTGCCACTCAAGTTTTATTGACCCTCGATCTTTGTTCAATTATGTGCACAGCTTGGATTGTGAATCACTTTTAGACAAGTTCCTTAACTCTTTTTGATCCAATCTTTTTGTACATGTTACTTGACTGAGTTAACTTCTGTTTGAGTATTTTTTGGGATTTTATTGATCCACTTTGCTATTTTTGGTTGAATTTTGTTTGTGATACAAGTTTGATTGAGGTATACTTTGGTACTTGATCTAGTTTGGATGCATTTACTTACTTGTGATGGAGTGATGTTTGAGATGTTTATATGGCATGATCATGTTCTATTTGATCTTGTTTGTGGCTTTGGAATTATCCTCATTTGCTCATTTTTCATTTTGTTCTTGATTTTACAAGTGGAAGTTGTTTTGGACTTGAACTTTGTGGTATGCTCAACCTAATCTTGTGATTGCTTCTTTGCGTGATCTCACTCATGTATGAAACCTTTTGTTTGACTTGTATGATATGCTAGAGGTTCTGACCCTCTTGGTTTAAGGTGCTCTATGTGACATGTTCTCACGCTTTGCTTCACACACTTCTTTGTTGGTTTGCATGAGTTTTGTGGATGTCTTTCTCAATTTTGGTACATGCTTTGAATGTGTTGCTTGATGATTAATCTTGTGTGACTTGAGCTTGATCTTGGCATGATATTAATGTGTATGCTACTGCACCTTGAGTTTATTGCTTGGTTTTCATCTCACTTTATCTTCATGATTTGAATTATGTGATGCATATCATTCCTTTTGCTTTGTAACTTCTTTGGTGCATCATATTGCATAATGTGAACCTCTTTTGCATATGTGAATTATTAATGATGATATGATGTGAGTTCTGGTCTTGTTTCATTTCCATCTTGTCTCTTTCATTTCACTTTGATATGAGATCCATGTGTGTTTAATTGTGCACTTAATTCAAGTTTACTTGCATCCTTTCTTGTGTGCTTTCACTTGTGTACTTGAAGTGTTTTGCATTGATCTTTGAAACATGTTGATTGACTTGAGTTGGACATTTATGATATGATGTACTTGCTGCCCCACCTTGTATCTTATCTTCTCCTTCTCTTTCTCCTCCTTCTCTTTCACTCTTTTCATCCCTCGAGTCTCGAGACTTGTTTAAGTCTTGGACTCTTTCCCGTTAGAGCTACCTAGTCCAACTTAATTTTTTATTAAGCTTAGAGTAGGATTAGCATTAGGTTAGGTAGTCATCTCTCCTAAACCTCACTAACCATAGGACCTCCATGCATGATAACATTAGGACTCTTAGTTCCCCCTTTAGAGTTTCCTTTGTGTCGTCTCTCTTCTCATCTCAGAACTTCTTCATGACACGTAATAAAAGTTAACGTGTATTGCGCTTGAGCCTTCTATGTGGGAAGTGGGGAGTGAGGGGCTTCCTCTCATTCTTCTAGGATACCTAGTGTACGTCCTGTTGGGGATGATGCGCGAAGTATTCGTTCCTATATTCAAGACTTGGGTTCAATGTAAGTTACGAAACAACTTAAAAGACACTTCTGTCTAAAAAACACCAAACCAATTCAAATCTTTTTATCCTTCGGGATTGTTGGGTTTCAAACTTCTTTTTTCAGAAAGAGCTCGTCGCTCACGTAAAAAACACTCACCCATCCGTGGTCGTACCCACGAACTACGTCAGCTCTGATTCCTCTCTCTCGTCCGATTGAGGATACATAGGCACAAGATAGCGATTGTCTTGGCGAGCAACCTTCCCCCACAGTTCCCGTCCGAACTACGTTGACTCTGACTTTCCCATTGCACTGAGGGAGTACGTAGGCCTAGGACAACGATACCGTCCTATCGAGTCACTTCTTTTTCTTTTCTTCTTCGTTTCTCCGTTCTTTCCGTTCTCATTTCTTTGCCGGTCCAGTAGCAGTGGAGTTCCAGACGATGACACCCTTTGATACCGACAACAAGCGTGGATCCCATCGAGTACGATGGACGTGTTGGGTGCTAACACCTTCCCTTCGCGTAACCGACTCCCGCACCCATTCTCTTGGTCGTGAGACCATGCTCTTTCCCTTCTTTTAGGTTTATGCAGTGTTTCCTTTCCCTCTCTTGGGATAAATACACTTTGCTGGCGACTCTGTGTCTTTTGCGCCACTCTCGCGTTTGTATCGTCGGATGCGAATCTTTCGGGAGCGACAGTATCCCATTATCCCTTATGTAATATCCCTGAGTACTGAAGTTAAGTAAGATTATGACAATCTTCCAATTCCGTAGTAATAAACCCTTATAGAACCCCTGATGAAATCCTCAATTTGATAGAACCCCTCTCACGCTTCTCGTGGAACCCCTAATAAACCTTGACGAGGTTGTAAAACCCAGTGGAACTCCTTAGATAATCCCAGACAATCCGTTTCGACCCTTTCGGGTGGATCTTGTCTTTGATTCCTATGATCATCTGATCATATTATTGGAATCACGTAGAACTTTAGTGATATCCTGTTCACTCTTGATCAAACCCCTGGATGGAACCCCTTTTAAAAATCCTGATCAAAACCCCTTGATAAACCCCTTAGAAAAAACTGGTAGAACCCCTTGATAAATCCCTTGGATAAAAATCCGATATAACCCCTTGATAAATCCCTTGGATAAAAATCCGATAGAACCCCTTTCCTTTTTTTAATAAACCTTCTGACGGAACCCCTTTAAATAAAAATCCCTTAACAGAATCCCCTGATAAAATCCCTTGGTGAAATCCCTTTGGCGATTATGAACCCTATGCATGTATACATGTTTGTGTATATGAGTGTATGCGTGCTCTTATGTATGATGCATTATTTGGGGTAACGCCTCTTTTATGATAAGCAATGTATGTCTTTATCTGAAGTAATACTTTCCATAACGTCCTGACTCCCTGACCCTTGAGACCTTGATAATTGTAGTAGGCCATGATATCCTTGATTCCTGTTTAACATGCCGTTAAAGAATCTCCCATGTTGGTTAGATAGTAAAGTATATTCCTGTCAGTGTATAGACCCTATATCCTGTTTTGGAAGAATATGATCCCTTTGATGATTCCAACAACCGAAGTAAAATCCATTTTCCCTTTTCAAAGCTTTTATTTATACCCGATATTTCAATGCATTATTTCGCAATTAATCGACACCTTGTAATCAAGTGGAATAATTTAGGAGGCAAAGAAATATATTTGAAAAACAAATTTTATTCAGAATTGGCCCGAAAATGGGCAATGATAAGTACAGAGGGTAATTCTCATGAGGAGATATTACCGTAAATCCAGAAAAATGTAAAATGGCAATAAGAGAACAAATTTATTTATGTTCCTATTAAATTTAACACCAGCTAATATCCCTAAGACTCCAAGATCACGACACTTTGCTTCTGAATATGACGGCTGGAATGATCGTTCCCTTCTAAATTCCTGTTACGGGGTGACTTGAGTGTTTTCAGTCATATGCCTTTTGGATATCCCTAACTTTTTCCTGGACCGCTCTTTTTAGAGTCTTAGTCCACCGGGATGATATACCATTTTTTTCGACTAAGCCGCCCTTTAGGGTCTTCGGCTTGTCGGGTATCATTTTTATCCAAGTCCCTAATTTTTGCCTGGATTGCTCTTTAGAGTTTTCAATCCACCAGGGCGCCCTAATTTTTTCCTAAGTTGCCCTTTAGGATTTCGACTTAACGGGCTTTTATCCTCTTTTTCTAGGCATAGCATTTTTTACCAAATCGGAGTTCACCGGTCGCGGTAAATCCGCTCCATCCACGGTTGTTAATATTAGTGCTCCGCTAGAGGAGGCACTTTTCACGACATATGGCCCTTCATAGGGTGGGGTTCATTTGACGTGGTGGTCTTTATGGATGGGTAATATTTTCCTTAACCCCAAGTCTCCCTCTTTGCGTAGGCGAGGACGAATTTCTTTGTCGAACGCTCTCTTAATTCTCTGTGGATATAACTGCCCACAAGCACACGTTTCCCTTATACGAGGTTTAGCTGATCGAGCCTAGTTTGCACCCATTCTGCCTTATCTAGTTTAGCTTCCTTTAAGATCCTAGACGATGAATTTTCACCCCAATTGATAGCCCCTCTTTGAAGCCCATATCCTTATTCAAATAGACGTTCCCATCGAGCTCCAGGTCCAGGTCCTTCATAGGAGTCCGAATTTTCACAATCCATTGGATCCTCAAGTATTGTTAAATACATTATGAGTGGTCTCCTTGGGACTGGTAGCACCAATATAGGTGGCTTTCATTTTGTCCTTTATTCCCTTTTGACTGACCATGGACCCTGATATTTTCCAGATCTGATTCCATAGGTACACCTTGTGGGCTTTAGTCGTAACTTAAATTTCCTTAGATGATCCAACAACTTTTGCAAGTTGGTTATGTGATCTTCTTCCTTTTGCGACTTGGTAATCGTATCCTCCATATGAACCTCTATCTCCTTATGCCCCATATTACCATAGTTCTTTGATAAGTTACTCCTACGGTCTTTAACCCAACAGGCGTTGCCTTGTGACAAAAAGTCGAATTTCTTCTTGACTTCTTCCCTGATCTGGAGGATCATATCTGATCTAGTCTTCCTTAGCTTTTGCTTGATTGGCGTGCATTCTAGTTTGAGTAGTGGCTTGTGCTTGCCGATGCTTGTATCAAGTCCTGGCGTATCTTGGTATGACCATGCAAACACGTCAGAGTATCCTCGTAATAGCTCGATCAGTCTTTCCTTTATATCCTTATCTAGAGAAGCATGACTTTGACCTCTTTCCTATCTTCCTCAGTTCCCAGATTGATCACATCCACTGGTTCCTAGTGAGGTTGTATTTCCTTGTCCTTTTGCCTCAGCAGTCTGGCTAACTCTTTGGGAAGCTCACACTCATCCTCATCACCCTCTTCCGCTTGGTTAATCGATAATCCGAAGTCATTCGAGATTATAGCGGTGTCATTAATAGGTTCATTTTTAAATTTGCACGAGGAAGATTTTTTATTATTATCCCTTTTTAGAATGAAGTGCTAGAAATGAAAATTTTGAAAGAAGGTATATCGCCATTTTGTACAAACAGAAAATGAAAGAAAAAAAAGAGATCTTGATTGAAAACAAAATGCAATTTTATTGATAGAAATAATCCAATGAAATAAAAGGTGGCCCCATAAAGCTTTGTCCACTTGCCTTGGGCATGGAAAGTGACTTATTATTATTTTAAGAAAATAGTAAATTACTTTGAAACATAAATCATCTCAGGAATCCCGATGGCTTTCCAATTGTCGAGGTTGGGCATTCCTTTTTCCCTCTTCCATTGCAGCCACTTGATTCTTATCCTGGAACCCAAAACTATGGAAATCGTCTTCTAATCCTTCATTAGCTGGTTTGTAACCCAGCCTGACCTAACCCTTCTCCTCAGGTGACTCCCATTGTTTGCCCCAGTTTGTTAGGTCTCTCTTATTAACCGGGAATTCATCTTCCATCCCTTCCATGGCGCTGACCGTTGCCCCAATGTGCCCCAGTAATGCATTATCTCCCAGAGTTGGTCCTTCAGGATCTACAACACCGACATCATGATTTTCGGAATACCTTTTATTGTTATGTTGATCGGAGGATGACTGCCCAATCTTTCCTGTCTTTAAACCGTTCTCAATCCTTTCTCCAATGATAACCAGGTCAGCAAATCCTGTTGAGACTGCCCCAATCATCCTCTTGTAGTATGTTCCTTGTAGGGTGTCCATAAACATATCCACAAGTTCACTTTCCAATAATAGAGGTTGCACGCGAGAAGCTAGTTCCCTCCATCTTTGGGCGTATTCTTTGAAGGACTCATTCCCTTTTTGAGACATGTTCTGCAAATGCATGCGGTTAGGAGCCATGTCCACTTTGTATTGGTATTGCTTCAGAAAGGCGCTTGTAAGGTCTTCCCAAGTCTTAATGTGAATCCTCTCCAATTGCATGTACCAGTCCAAGGATGCCCCACTAAGGCTGTCTTGGAAAGTATGCATCATCAGCTTCTTATTAGTAGCATGGGCGCCCATTTTTCGAGCAAACATCCTAAGGTGATTCTTAGGACAACTGACACCCTTGTATTTCTCGAAGTTCGGAGACTTAAACTTGGGACGTATGACCACATCGGGCACCAGACATATTTCCAAAGCATCCACTCCAAAAACATTGAGTCCCTCCACGACCTTTAACCTTTCCTCAAGTGCTTTGTACTTATCGTCAATCCCTCTCCTTTCTATAACAGCGGTTCCTTTATTTTTGAGGGCCACTTGCCTTGGATTTTCACCCTCGTATTGGATGTTCCAATCTGTGCAATTCTCACGTGGAATAGGTATGTGAGTAGTACGAGGTGCCCCATTGGAAACAGGTGGAGAGACGGTTCCCTCGAGAGGTTGGTCAACAGTTTTGTGCTTAGCAGTTTCAGTTTCCTCACGTTCCAGATCATGGACAAACCCTAGTAGGGGGTTATTGTCTTCAACATGGAGGGAAGGAGTAGGAACCTTCCTTTGAGGACTTGACCTGGTTCCTTTGACTATCAAACTCTGGACGGCAAGTGTCAGTTGATCAATCTGGCTTTTTATACCTTCCATGTTCTCCTTGACATTATCCATTTCTCCTCTTAGATTAACCATATCCTTCTCCATCTGATCCATAGCTTTCCTTTGGTACGCTCGAGTGCGAGGTCGGGAAGTCAGGTTGTTATGCTCAATGACTCTGAGACAAAGTTTGTAAAAGAAAATGAGTTTTTTTATTCCTTTTTCCTTATTTTGAATGCATGTTGGTGATGAATGTATGAATATGCATGATGTATGCTAAATAATTTTAAAAATTTATTTGGGGGGAATTCCAAAATCCATTGTAGTTAGGGATGAATAAAAAATTAGGAAAAAATAATTCCTTAGGACTAACCCAAAACAATAATCCCAAAATGGAAACTCCCGAACCCTAGAAGGTGTAAACTAAATAGATGTCCCCAATGTCTTCTTCAAATGAGCTTTGAACTCCTCCAAGTACCCTTTCTGTAGTGAGATGATGGATCTTCAAGGGGCACAGCTGAGTTTTTTAGGCTTGACCATTTTTCTTTTTCTTTTTTATTTTTATTTTTTTTGTTGTTTTTTTTTTCTTTTTTGCCATCATGCCCCTTGTAAGCTTTTTTCTCCTTGTAAATCCAAGTATAGTGTAAGAGCTAGTTGAAAATCCTTGAAGAGGAAGTCACATAGAGAAGGATCATAAAGTTGTGCAAAAACAATTATGGCCTCTACCTTTATAGGGATCCCTAAGAGATCGAGGATCCTTCCATACTTGTGTATAAACATCCTTTGAGCAGATTAAGTCTTGAAGGTCTTTGAGACTTTGTAAATCAGCACTTGGCACTCTGATGCGTAGGGTAGTCCTTTTTGTTTGAATCTATTTTTCCAACGTTCCTACAACACATCTTGAAATTCCCCACAAAAATGCATATATGCAAAAATGTTTTTTTTAATGCATGATGACATGGACATTTTTGTTTTTTTTTTTGTTTGGGTTAGGGTAAGGTGAGATGCAAGTATGACCCTAACTAGGTAGGCTCCCTATGATAGGTTAGATCTATGTTTCTTCTACCCAATCCCCTCACATGTAGGATATAAAGTTTGGACAACATAACGACCCTATAATGTACAAACTATACCCTTGTTTTACCATGAGAAGGAGCAAGCCTTCCTATGGTAATCCTTCGGGATAACTTTCATCTGGGTAGGACCCTAGTAACATCCCTTGAGGGTTGAATACATAGGGTCTCCATGAGTTGGCAAGGGGTGGGCTAAAAGTTATCAGAGTCTCGGACCACATCCAAATCATCCTCTATGTTAGGGGCTAGCCCTTCCATGAGGATACCTTTGGAAGGATCTATTCTGAGTGTGGCATCAATGAATTGTTGGGGATGTCACATCCCCCCCAAAAACATTTCCGTTCCACGTCCTAATATAGGGTTATACTCCAAGTTTGGGTTTTAGCTTCACACATCATATGCCCCCAATCCAATGCATGATGACAAAATAAAAATATAATGGACAAATATAATAAATAAAAACAAATTAAAATATAAAATAAATCATAATAAAAATAAAAAAATAAAAACAATAAACACCCAAAACAAACAAACAAAAACCCTAAAACCTAAGGTTAGGATGGACTCTCTTTAGGGAGGCTTCCCCAGCAGAGTCGTCAGTTGCCGCGTCCGGCTAAAAATTATCGAGTCGCCATCATATTTTTTAAGGGAAATAATGATAAACCTAAGATCCTAATCCCAAGGGCAGAGATTCCTAAGGTTCGGGAGTCGGTTAAGTGAGGGGAAGGTGTTAGGCACCCCTCACTTCCATTGTACTCAATGGGATCCTCCTTAAATTTTAGGGTATGTTTGTTTGTTGTCTAAATTCCTATTTATTTACAAAAGAAACCTAAGTTTTTTATTATTATACTCGCTAGGGTTTACAACCCTATGCCTACGTACCTTTAATTTGAAGGATCAGAGTAACCGTATTTCACCTCCCCTATTCCTACCCCTAATCATATTCCCATTTCTAATCCTAAACTCAATCCACTATTTATACTCTTGGATAAAGAGTTCTATCCCTTAATCTGTTGTTTATACTCCTAGATAAGGAGTTCTATCTCTTAATCTATTGTTTATACTCCTAGATAAGGAGTTATATCCCTTAATCTATTATTTATACTCCTAGACAAGGAGTTATATCCCTTAATCTATTATTTATACTCCTAGACAAGGAGTTCTATCCCTTAATCTATTATTTATACTCCTAGACAAGGAGTTCTATCCCTTAATCTATTAGTTATACTCCTAGACAAGGAGTTTTATCCCTTAATCTATTATTTATACTCCTAGATAAGGAGTTCTATCCCTTAATCTGTTATTTATACTCCTAGACAAGGAGTTCTATTCCTTAAATCCCTTATCCATTGTTTATACTTTCGGATGGAGAGTTCTATCCCTTAAAAATCCCTTATCCATTGTTTATACTCTCGGAGGGAGAATTCTATCCCAAAATCCCTTATACCTTGGCCGATATTTATACTCTTGGAACCTAAGAGTGCTATCCCTAAATCCCATCCCTTATTTAGGCTCTCTGACAAAGAGCTTTATCCATTGATTTTATATCCCAAAAAGAACTCCCTTTTTTATTTTTATATTTACCAACAAAAGGACAAAATTCCATAAATAAAAACCCAAAATACCATTTAGTGCTAAAGAAAATAAATCTCAAATTATTCCAAAGTGATTTCTAAATTTTCAATAATCCAAAAAAACAATATTTTAATCCCCAATTAATATCTAACCTAATTAAATAATTAAATTAAGTTATTAATTTAATTATCCAAAACCCTAAAACCCTGTTTATAAATCCTAATTAAAAATTAACCTAATTAAACAATTAAATTAAGTAATTAATTTAATTATACAAAAAAACCATAAGATCCTATTTCTAAATCTTAATTAAAATCTAAATCCTACTTAAGTAATTAAGTTAAGTTGTTAATTTAATTAATTAAAAACCCTAAACCCTATTCATAAACCCTAAATCAATTTTCCTAATTAAATAATTAATTTAATTATTAAAAAACCCAAAACCCCATTCCTGAATCTTGATTAAAATTTAAAACCTAATTACATAATTAAGTGAAGTAATTAACTTAATTATGTAAAAATAAAGTTCGGGGGTGTATTTTCATTGGAGAAGTAATAGGCCCATGGTTGGGGTGTGGATAGCAACGGGTCAAGCCCAATCTAAATTAAATCTAACATTTTTTATAAAATAGATAATAAATAGCAACAACAAATCTATGCTCAGTTATCCCCTTTGAATCCCAAACAGTATTTGTAACATAGAAACAAACCCAAAATTCCTCATTTTCCCAAAAGAATTTTTCCTCTTCCGTCATCTTTGAACAACCCAGATCCCCCAACAATCTCTAAAAACAAAACTTGATCGAAAAGAAAGTAATGGACGACATCATGATGAGAAGATCGACGAAGGCAGTCTAGCGTCGTGGCGGTCTGCTCGAGGGTGAGCGGTGGTGCTCGCGGGGAGAGTCGACGCGCAAATCGCCAGCGGTTATGGGCGGAGGTGGTTCGCGGCGACGTGGTGTTTTTTCCGATGATGGAGGATCTGTTTTTTCCTTCGATTGTGTTGTGTTCAGTTTTGCGCTGGTTGTCGGGACGGGTCGAGGTAAACTTAGAGGTGAGTTTCGACTTCAACTCCGATTCCGTTTTGATTTTCGATGTATTTTTGTTTCAAACTCTCCTTATTTTGATTCTTAACTTATTTGAAAATTGGCTTCAACTCTGTTTTGTTTCGAATTTCAGATCCGACTTTGATGTGATTCCCGATTTAGTTCCGATTCGTTTTTTTTATCTGAGGTTGGCTATGATTTCAAACTGGTTTGGTTGTTTCGAATCTGTTTCGATTTGAATTTGGTTTGAGATTTGATTCAATTTCGGTTTATTGATTTTGGACTTTCGATACTATTAGTTTTCAATTAAGTTTCTGATTTCTTCCTATTTTGGATTTTTGCAGGACGCAGTTTCGATTGAAAATTTCAATGTCACTATTCTTTTGTGTTCAGAGATTTATTACAGACATTTTGTTAATGGTGATTTAATAAGGTTGAAGATTATGGGTTTCAAATAGAAATAAATTTCTTTGTATCAGAAAATGAAATCAATTACCTTGTATCAAAGAGAAATAGATTACTTTGTAAACAAACAAATTATAGTTAGTGTTTCAATTAGACAATTCGGAGAGTACTTTTTAGCGAACATTAGTGTTTGGTTGTAAGGGCAACAACCAGAAATATGCCGACGTAAGAAGAAAAGCAGTGCAAAAAATGTTTAGATTTTTCTCTTAATATTGAATTAAAATACTTTTATCACTTAAGGTTAATTAATTGAATTCGACTTAGCTATGTGAATCTAAGCCTAAATAATATCAAACAACAATAAGGCAAACTAAGGAATCAAATAGCACCAAAAGATTACACTACAACAAAAATTAAATTGATTCCTATCATGTCGAATAATTATGTGAGTAAGAAACACCGACCTACAGGGATGAGGGTATCCCCGGTAAAAAAGTAAGAGTTTCCTTTCGAGCCCTTTTTTGCTTTCTCCTCCAATTCTAAACTTTGCCTTTTAGCCTGATCCTTTTCCTTTTGGATTTCTTTTTTTAGTTGAGGATGGAGGCTTTAGGTTTTATTTGTTGTTGTTCTTCGATGTGAAGAGCAACAACTGAGGGATAATATTTATGTGAATTGTGGATTTTGTGGCTCCATTAAAATGTGGAAAACAGAGTCTATTTATAGATGAAAAATTAAGTCAGACATAGAATAAAATTTTTCAGTTTAGGAAGGTTTTAATCTGACCTGATTTTCCTCTATTTCTTGGAGCCCAAGCAAATGAATCTGGATGGATTCATGGCTTGGTGAATTTAAATAAACAAAAATAATATTTTAAATAAAAGAAATATCATAATAATGTTAAAGGAAAAAAAGATTTGATTTTTATTTATTTTTATGATTTTTTGAGATTTTTTCCATAAAAAATTGATTTTAATGAAAAAATCATATTTTTAAAATTGCATTAAATACAAATACGAAAATTAAAAATTAAATATTAAAAAATGATATTTTTGTGATTTTTAAAAAAAAAAAAAAAAGAATATAAAAAGTTAGTAGTAAAGAAAAAAACTAATAAAACAATAAAAGTGAGGAAGGTGAGATTCGAACTCACAACCTCTCACACTTATAGCCCTTATACCCCTCTTTCTACCAATTGTGCCATTTTACTTATTCGAAATAAAGTGGCGCTAGAAGTCATATAAAACAGGTCAAAATTTGGGGTACGACAGCTAACTTACTAAAGTTATACAACTGGTTTGATTTGTGGTTTTAACATATTGTTTCAACCTGCTGATATGATTGGTTTATCCTTATGTGCTAAAACCTATGCTATGTGTTCAAGCTTGTATGGAAACTTTCAATATGCCATCTGCTTTACATTTAGGTTGAATTATTGTTACCTTGCTGTTCAGGTCATGTGTGTGAGTTTCATGAAACAAATCCTCTGGTCTAAGTAATAGAGCACACCCTCCATATCTGTTTATGTTAGAAGTAACTTAATGTTACTTTGTGATAACTGACATGCTTGTTTGTATGTACCTGTTGTTTGTTTGCCTTTTAAAAGTTGGTTGTGAACTCATTTTGACATAGTACCATATTCATACACTTTTTCACATCCTATTGTACACAAAAATGGCCACACCATGTTCACATTGCTGTCATCTTTGATTGATGATTAAGTTAACATATATGGATTCATGATGTGCATGTTCTTACTTTGTTGAACTTGTTTTGCCCATGTGCCTGTCTAAGTCTCATGAGGATGCATCTCTACATCTTTGCCTGACTAATTTCATGCCATACTTGATACATTCTTCAAGTATGTAAGCTTTTCATGTTCAAGTTAGAAATGTAAGGTAACTTTTGACATGCATATCTGCCCTGTACTCAATTTTGTTCAAGCTATTGCCTTGTTATGCTACCAAGTTATGTGTGCAAAGTTGTGGATGAACTGTCATGTTAAGCAAGGAAACAAGACATACATTCCCAATAAATTGCTTGTGTGTGAAGTAACATTATCCTGCCCTATTAAGATAATAGTTAGCTCAGGTTTTGATATTTTGATAAAACTTCATAGCTCATGTTGTTTTCTCATGCCATGCTGTACTAGTTGGTTCCAGGTCAAGTAACCCTAGACTGATGTGTCTGATGCTAACTTATTCACCACTATGCCCTTACCAGACTGCTTTTTGAAGTGCCATGCTTGGTCTGAACCAATTTCATAGGTTGACATCCCTTAAAACCAATGCATGAACTCTGCTAAGCCTCCAAAGTTGGCATGTTAGGATTTCTATGTCTTATGTTGTTTTGCCTTTTCTTTGATGTTCTACCACAATCATGCTTACTTCCACCATTTTGAGTTAGCTGATATTGCTGAGTCTCAATGCTCGAAATAACATGCTCTCTACCACTGCCATCATTATGTATTTCCATGTATGCATCTGCACTATATTGTTGTGTTCTTAGATAAGTTTAATACTTAGTCACTTTGAACTAAAGGATGTTTGGACCTAAAGGACTAGGATGAATCCTCATTATTGCTATGTTGTTCTTATCTCTGCACCATGTATTCACTCCTGTTACTTTGAAATCACACTATCACAAGAACATTAGTTTGTATGCTCCATGGATCTAAATGTTGTTTCACTTTAGTCTAATATCATTGATTAAGATTGACACCTTGATCCAAGATGATTTCATAGCCTGAATGGTTGGTATGTTGTTTGGTCTGGTTTTGTTTCAATTTTCAAGCAGGGGGTAATTCATCAAATGTAGAAGTGTTCGTTGTTGTTTTATAACATGTCATCATTTTGAATCACTTGTTCACTTGTTCAAGTTAAAGAATTTCTATATGATTTGAATGATTGGTAGCATGATTAAAAGCTCATTGTTTGGACCTATTTGTTTGAGGATTATGTATGTGTCTTGTGCCAAGCTTGCATTTTTGTACGCGCGTGAGAGCTTAAGTGTTTATGGAATAATGATAATGATCGGATGTAACAGCCACCCCAGTGGCAAGCACACACATACACACATCCATCCGATCCTTGGGACTGGGGTTCGAATCCCCCTCGCCCCAGTTATTTTAATTTTCCAAAACAACATTGCTTCACATATATTCTTGTTACTTCTATATTTGTTAGCACGCGCGCAATAGCATGGTTAGTAAGGCTTTTGGGTTGGATGCGTAGGGTCCTGGGTTCAATACCCATGGGGGACCTCTCTTACTATTTTTATAGCATGTTGCTTTGAATTTTCATGGTTTGCACTTCAACTTCAAATTTTCATAACTCAACCATTTTTCATCCTTTTTCATTCATTCTTTTTGCTAAATGTTCCTAAATGAATTTATTTTTTGAATATAAAAAGAGATTGATGCGGATATTTAATTTTGGGGAATTTATTCATGATGGAAGTGGAAAGTTCCTTGTTAGGGTTTTATTGCACTTTTTGGTTGATCTTGATTCTTTTATCATGTCACCTTTGCTTAATTGTTGACTAATGTATATTGGTTCTAACCTTGCATGATGTTATGAACCTTGTTCCACTTGAATGCTTTGTTATTCAATATCACATCTTCATATAAATATTCACATAAACTTCTTTGTTTCATAAAACTGTTATTCTCCTCCTCTCCTTCTAAAGGAATGTCTTTCTATTGACCTCAAAGACATAGATATCTCATAATATACCCTTGACCTCATAGTCATAGGTGTTCACGTCCCCCTTGACCTCATAGTCATAGGATCCCCTCTTGACCTCATAGGCATAGAGCCATCTCTTAAAACCTTTGACCTCATAGTCATAGGTAGGCTTGACCTCATAGTCATAACCATTCTCCCTTGGCCTCATATCCAATCATCTTACAACTTACAACAAGGTAGAGTTATTGAAATCTATATGAGACTCATCACTTTGAGTATTCACTTCCCCCATCATAACTTAGACTTAGAGAGTTTCTTAAACTCTATATGAGCTCATACTCATTCCCCTTGGAACTTTGGCCATAGTCAATGGTTCCTCAAAATTCACCCTTAGTTAGGTGAACTACGGTTGCTCTGATTCTTTAGTCAGATACGTAGGCACAAGATGCGATGTCTTGGAGAGTAAACTTAGTGTACATACCTTTAGGTCTTTACCTTTAGCATTTAGGTCTTTACCTTAACTTTAGCAGACTCCCTTAGCAAGCAAACATAACATAAACTTAAACAAGAGGTTCCTGTAGAGTACTACAGATATTAAGGGTGCTAATACCTTCCCTTAGTATAACCAAACCCCGAACCTAGATCCTCTTAGGGTTTTCTTTGATCTTTACCCTTTACTTTGGATAAATCAAAACTAGGTGGTAAATTCAAAGATGTGTGATGCAAGTTAATTAATAGCTTGTTATCCGATTCTCACCGCAACACTATCAATAAAATTTGAGCCCTAGTGCTTTTGTTTGCAATTCTTATTTATTTTAGCTTTACAGAATGACATTTTAACATGATTAACGATTCTTGAAATAAAACAAAAATGAATTTACTTGTCAATATTTTTCTGCTTTTAAAATAAAGATGGCAATTTCTTTTGATTGTTGAACATCGAAAGAACATCGATCGCTTCTCCGGAAGTAATCGAGCTTCAAAGTGCAGAATCAAAGTACTCTTTCTTAATCAGTACGCCTGAATGAAGGATCAGCTGTGTCAGATGCAAATATTCCGTCCGACATCCCCGACAGAGTTCTTGTCTCCTAAGTCTGGCCAACGTTTTTCCCCGCGGGAACTACTTTTTCCTAAGCAAGGCTGAATTGCTATCTTGAACCAATGATACTTCTCATTCCCTGCAGTGGTCGAGTATCTAGTCATGTTCATCTATTAGTCTGTATGTCATGCCAATTTCGTCAGCATATACATACATACATCATGCATTATTGATTCATACATCTTCATACTGCATCACTACCACGCTAGTCGGTCTTACCCCCTAGTAATAAAAGTCCTCTTGTCAATTGAGTTGTCAGTTCTTTCCTCGTCAGGAAGTGAATCATCTAAGCAATCTCTCTCCAGTAGAGATGGTCTTCGACCACTTTGATAACTTAAACCTCTGAAAAGCAAGAAAAATTTCGACAAACATCACTCTTCGCCATTGAAGATAATATCTTCGCTTTCCCATATTAAGGAAAATCCCCAGAGAAAGCCTCTTAAACAAAGATTCGGCAGTACAGCAGTTTTTCTCCAGAAAATTCGCTGACGAAAAGGTCATCAACACCTCAAAATTGGATTACATCACATGGCGTTTCTCTGAGAAGATCTCGAGAAAAAGTATGATGTAATATCCCCAAACAGAAAGCAGTCTCTCAAGAGACTCATTTTCCCCAGTAGAGTCAATAAATGGCGTCTCCAACAGAGAATTTTGTACACCTCTGCAGCTCAGACGAACGGGTTCCCCTAGCAAGTCTGACATCAAAACTTTTTCCCATCAAATGGCATCTCCCCAGGAATATTCGGCGAGAAGTTTGAGGAAAACCGCTACAGACCACGTCCCTTGTCAAGAAAGTTTATTGAAAAAAGAAACTAAGACCAGATCCTTGGTAGGAAACCAGGATCGAGGGGACGTTTATATCAGAAACTGAGACCAGTTCCTTGGTAGGAAACCAGGATCGAGGGGAAGTTTATTTCAGAAACTGAGACCAGTTCCTTGGCAGAAAACCAGGATCGAGGGGAAGTTTATTTCAGAAACTGAGACCAGTTCCATGGATGAAGACCAAGATTGAGGGGAAGTTTTTACCTTTTCTAAGCATCGTTTCTTAGCAAAATAAGATGGATGAGCAAGCTGCCATTCATAACCACCATCAAAATTTCGGGTATTCCGATATTTAATCCTCTTGCACCCCGAATGCCCGAATACCTTCGCCATTCACACCTTCGGGTCCAAGAAGATTAAATAGGGGCATCTGTCATACCCCAAATTTTGACCACTAAGCTTTCCCATCATTGTGCCAATCATCATCATAAGATGAGGATACTTTCATGTCTCATCAATCTCCTCAAAGATGATTGAGCATTCACTACAAACAAGAGTTAGGGTTTTGAGCCCTCTCAGAGCATTTAGACAAAGGATCAATCAAGAAAAGACATGATCTTCAACTTGTATAACCTCTCAAACACACATAAAGGATCAAAAGGACTCCCACATCAAGAATCAAGCACAAGGTTGCAGCATTCCAAGTGGATTAAGCCTCTAGATCGTCAGTGTCACCAAATTAGGGTTTGGTCGACTGAGGCCTCCAGATGGAATTTTACCTCTGGGCATGAGCCAATGCTTTAAAGCATAACTCAAGATACTACAAGGGACCTCATGGACCCAATCATCAAGTCAATTTAGCCTCAGGGGATGCATTCACCAAAAGTTGGGAATTAGGGTTTCTTGACCTAATTCACCCCTAAGTTGACTTTTGGGACAAAACATGAGCCAAGACCTCAAGGTATGATTTGAGGGTCTCTAAAAAACTACATAGATCCATTTGCAACAATGGATTGATCGAAGAAACTTGACTCACAAGTTTCAATTTCCTCAGGACCACAATTAGGGTTTCAAGGGAAAAAGTCAACTGTACCTTTGACTTTTGTCCAGGACATGCTCCCAAACCTTGGGAAATGATTCAATACACCCTACAACACCTATGGAATATATCCATTAGGTTTTATTTAGGTTAAGGACTTGATTTCATAAAGGATCGCACAATTTGGATTCCGTCCGATAAAAAGTCAATTGTGCACAAAACCAAGTTTGACTTTTTCAGATTTTTCACAATTATGGTTCATTGACCCTAAAATGATGTTAATGTGTGATTGGAATTATCATTCATCAATAAAAATCAAAGAAAGTGGGATAACTTGTAAAAGGGGTAACCATAGAAACTTAGAATTTTTCTAAGTTATGGAACAAAGTGGCTAGGGTACCAACTTCCAAGGATCATAACTTGAGATTCAAGCAACCATTTTGGATGGTCCAAAGATGGATTTGTAGCTCTCATGGCATACTTTAAAAGTGTCAACTACACCTCATTCCAATTCCTCATGGATTTCAAGTTATGGAGTGATCAAAATGCTTGAAAACACAAAAGTGACATTTTTCCAACACTTAGTGAAATTTTCACTAAGTCAGAATCTGCCTTATTTTTTTCCCAAAAGTAGAGGCATTTTTCATTATAATTCAGGTTGACTCAAAACCAAAGTTGGATATCATGTTGAAATAGGATATATCAGCTTTCCAAAATGTCCAAGAACCCCATTGAATTCCATCTGAGCTAAGAGTTATGACAGTTGCAACATGCCTTGATGCAAACTGTCTTGCAAGCCAGATTTGTGCATTGGTGCTCGAATTGCTCAAATTGTGCAACTCCAAGCATGGTTATCCATCTGCACATCTCAAGGGGGAACAACCAAGGGACAAGCACTGATCTATCAGCCTCCAAAGTCCCAAAATCTACCATAGCCATGCCAAACCTAAAAAGCCTAAAGGAGGCCAAGACTCCAATTTTGTTTTGGAGCATTCAATGGATGCTTAGACGTGGCATGTATCAGAGCAAAAATGAACACTTCAGTCAAGCCTTATCCTTGAATTAGGGAACCATAGGCCTGTGCTCTAATCTCAAGTCAATGGCCAGAGGAGACTTGAGATTCCATTTGATTCACATTGGCCAAAGGCCTGCTGCAGTTGTCATTCCCTATTCCTTGCAAAACAAACTTGACACACTACAAATAGACCTCATTTATAATCAGTTTGAGTACACCAAAGGCCTATAACACTTACCTTTCTCAAAATCACCCTCTCACTTCCAAAAATGCCTTCTAGTGCAAGATACTATCGGGTTTTGAATTAGAAAGTGTTTCCAACCAAACCAATCACACACACACACACCTCATAAACATCATATGTGAGCTGATCAAACACTAAAACAACATCTGGAACATCAATTTCACAAAATCACCATCCATTTGCTCAAGTTTTCAACAAAGTTGTAGCTGAGGTGCCACAATCTGTTCCAGTCCATTTTAAATAAATCCAAGCTTTTAAACACATTCCATATGGTGTAGGGAAGCTGTTCAGATCATCATAACTCATCTGTAACACCTCCAACTCAAAAATCAAGTTGCTCTTGCTGCCACGACCTTCAAGTAAGCCTAAACTTGGTCATCTCATGATTCATGCATATTTCCTCGCACAATAATTTTGCCATATGGTCATAATCATGTATGAAGTGTTTCCCCTCCATTAATTGCTTTGTATGAGTCGTGTATCAAATTTCTCAGTCTTCATGCCGAATTTAGGGTTCTTGAGGTTTCTCTTTGATTTCTTATTCCATGCTTAAAATAAATGAAATTAAAGACCATAGACATGATCGTGAGGTAAAAACGAGTAGATTGATATGTGGATTGTGTGATTTCATCAAGTATTCAGTGAGATTGATGAGAAAATGAAAATCTGGGCAAAATCAGAACACGCGCGTGTTCTTGGTGTGTTCTTGGCGCCTTTTTCAAATATTCAAATATTCGAATTTTGTGATTTTATTTAATTGATTCAAAAATTAATTTCTCTCTGAATTTTAATGATTTTGAGTTGATTCTTTTTTTAGAATTTCACAAAAATGTTAAAATATTTTATTTTACAAAAATTCCCAAAAATATTATTTATTTCATATACTTGATATTTTTTGCAAAGAATTAATTTTTATTTGTTTTTTAACATTTAAAATATTTTTTCCTTCTTGATTTTCCAAACTTGAATGGTTCTTAATCATTTTATGGATAAAAACATGATTTTTGAAACATTGATCCAAGATCACCACTCATTTTTCACATGTTTTGAATAATTTTTATTAATTTTTAAACAAAATTAATTCCATTTTAGACAAAATTAGGGTTTTGATTAATTCCACCCTCATCAATCTTTCTCAAACACTCATGGGCCTCTTGATAGAATGTAAGTCCCATCCCTTTGGAAATAAACAATTTTTGGGCCTCACACATTGTATAAGTCCCTATGTATATTTTTAAAAGTTCGGCACGATTGTCGCCTTTTTAACAGAATCCCTGGGCTTCTCCTTGAGCTATAAGACCCATCTTTATTTATTTTAAAACTTTTTGGGCCTCTAATAGAGTCTAAGACCCAATACCTCTTTAAAACCAAAATAGTTTGGGCCTCAGTCATTGTATAAGACCCACGGTGTTTTCAAAACTCTCGGCGCGGTCGCCAGTTTAAAATAAAACCACTTGGGCCTCTCCCTGAGTTGTAAGCCCCATTCTTTTTCTTAAAATTACTCAAGGGCCTTTAATAGAGTATAAGACCCAATCCTTTTTTAACCAAAACCTTTTTGGGCCTCAGACATTGTATAAGTCCCTTTGCGTTAAAAAAATCTCGGCGCGATCGCCGTTTTCAAACAAGAAAATCATTGGGCCAACCCTTGTGTTGTGAGTCCCATTTATTTTCTTTAAAAAATCTATGGGTTTCTCCTTGAGTAGTAAGACCCAACCCTTGTTGTACTTAAACCTTTTTGGGCCTCAGCCGTTGTATAAGTCCCGGTACAATATTTGAATCAACAGTACGATCACCATCAAACTCTTTGGGCATCTCCTTGAGTATAAGCCCCACAATCTTTTCAAAACAATTCCCTTTTGATTTAGATTTAAATATATGTATTATTATCAAAACTTTCTTTAATTTCTTTGAACAACTAACAATACAGCATGGAAGCTTGCTCACCTATAAGTTTTATCCGCTTTCATTTACTTGCTTTAATATAAATAACTGTATTATGGGAAGCTGCGCATAGTTAGTCTTCTTTCATTCTTTTAAACACACATCAAATATATATATATATATATATATATATATATATATATATATATATATATATATATATATATATATATATATATATATATATATATAATTGTATTGTGGGAAGCTGCGCATGGTTAGTCTTCTTTCATACCCTTTTAAAATACTTGTCATATATCAACTGTATATATACTAGTATAGTTATTTAGAGTTTTCCCCGACAACTAGGTCTAGAACTAGGTAAAGCCCTGTTGGTCACTCTTAAATACAAACAAAACTAGATCCCCCTTAGGATTTCCAGATACAGTCTTCCCTTTTCTTGGGGTTAAACAATATGGAACAAAGAGAAAGGCAGTATTCTCGGTGAACCTTTTCTCAGACTGTCACCCCTAGAAATTGTCAAAGAAATTCTACTCCCCGAAGTTGATCTATTCTCTGTGAATATCATCTCCCGAGTTTCTTCAAATCACAGAACTTTCACTAAATGATCTATTCTCTGTGAATAGCATTTCTTGAACTTTTCTTGGTTTGGGACCCATAGGCTTCCTAAAAGCATCCCCGCCTCCTCTTGGGCTTTGTACAAGGACCCTTTGGCTTCTTAGAAGTTCTCATGCCTTCTCTTGGGCTTAATACAAGGACCCTGATGACCTCTTAAAGGTATAAGACAGAACTTAGTCATCCTTTGCTAGAGTAGTCTTTCCAGTGTCAGACCTCAGGCCACCTTAGAGTTTTTTCTCATCCCTTAATGCCCGTGCCTCCTCTTGGGCATCATACAAAAGATAAAACTCTTCCACACCAGTAGACTTGGACAGTGTAATCCCCTTGAGTCTCAAAGAAATTCTCAAGTTCCTTACAACTATAGGAAAAAACCCCGGGCATCCAGGATCGATCTCCAGCAGAAACCCAACCTCTCTCATGAGAGTTCCCCGACCAGGGTCAACACTATCTTAAATTAGAACCTCAAGGTATCTGACATCTCAACTCTTCTATAATCCTCAGCAAGAGTTGATTCCCCACTTGGACCTGCCTGAGGATCTCAATTATCCCCGGTAAAATATAGCCTTTTCTTAGGCTTTGTATAAGGACCTTTCCTCAGCAGAAAACTAGCCTCCTCTTAGGCTTTGTATAATGATCCTTCCTTAGCGAAGCCAGCCTCCTCTTGGGCTTTGTACAAATGGTTCTCCCAAGCGGAGCTAACCTTTCCAGACTCTCTTGTTGAGTCAATGACTTTTTAGACTCTCTTATTGAGTCAATCACTTTTAGACTCTCTTATTAAGTCAATCACCTTTTCAGACTCTCTTGTTGAGTCAATCACTTTTCAGACTCTCTTATTGAGTCTATCACTTTTTAGACTCTCTTGTTAATCACTTGTTAGACTCTCTTGTTGAGTCAATCACCTTTTCGGACTCTCTTGTTGAGTCAACCTTTTTTAGCCTTAATCTTGGGCTTTGTACAAGACAGATAAAAATACTCTCTCGGTGAGTCGATATTTATCCAAACTTGGTATAAAGATTTCCCCTAGCAGGAGCAAGCCTTCTCTCAAGCTGTGTAGAAGGATTTCTCCAGCTTGTTTAGCCACAATCCTGGGCTTCGTACAGGACAGATAAAAGAACTATCTCATTGAGTCAAACCCTTTTAGCCTCAATCTTAGGCTTTGTACAATACATAAATTTCCCCCTCTTGAGCTTGGGATAGATACCTTCCCTAGCAGAATCATTTCCTCCCAATCTTCTTCTAGGCTTTGAGGAATGATTTTCCCCAAAAAGAGTCAAACTCATTTCAGCCTCAATCTTGGGCTTTGTACAAGACACATAAAAATGTCCTCACCAGAGTCAGTTAAATTTCTCATTTCAGCCTCTGTTCGCCTGCGCGAACAACCGCTGGCCTTCCGTCGTAGATTCGCTTGCGGGATCGGCCAGACGAATCCCAAAACTTGGAATTGGAAGCGTATGTTTAGACTGCGTTTCAGTTTATGTTTGTTTAAGTGTCACGCTTAAGTGACTTGGGTGACGCAAAAAGTGTCTTAACAGTAGCGAGTTGGATGCAAGAAAAACAAAGAAATACAAGGGAAAGCTGAGCGAGAAAAACAAGAGAAGTAAAGACTTTAAATTATATGCGGAAAATAAATTGCATTAAATAAGATTTGGACGCAAGCGTACATTTGTTTGCGGGAGTGAACTCGTTTCTCTCTAAGCTTGGTACTTTGAGTATTTTCCCCTTACAATCTGAAAAAATGCAACCCCTAAAATGAAAAGAGCAATGCCTTATATAGGCCTAAAAAATAACTGTTTGTCTGCCAAAACGTTTTTTGAAGCTGACACGTGGCACCCCACTCTCTTTTCAACTTCCCATAGTCTTGGAAATTTCAAACTTTTCCCGCCTAAACACTTGTTTCTTGAAGTCGACATCAGCTTGTCTCCTCATTCTCCCCCGACGTCAAGACTTATCGATGGTCCTCCGACACGCCTTTCTGCTAGTGTCGACTCGACACCTCATTGTACCTCTTTCTTGCACCGACCCGCTTTGGAAGTCTCCAGACACCACTGCCAGTCGAAATCCAGTGCCAACAAATTGCCCCCTCAAAAGGCCAGTTTTGACTGTGTATTGTGTCGATGGAGAAATTTGGCTTTTTGGTTTCTCGCAAGATTTTGACGACTTACCTTTTTTGCCAATCGTTTTGTCTTCTTTCTCAACACGTGGCAAGCACCGCCTGACATGATGATGACAATCTCCTCCCACAATTTCCAAGAAAAACGCCATGATGGCTAGTCTCATCCAAGTTATGGGCTTTGACACCAAACCCCACTTACTTTCAGAAGTTGAAAAGTTTTGATTTTTCATTTTCTGCATGCGCCCTATAAATAGTCCTCTTTAGAAACCCTTTCCACTTTTCGCAGCTCCTCTTTCACGAAAACCCTCATTTGCTCTAAACTCAGCTTTGTGATATTTTCCTTTCCTGACACTTTGCACCTTTTTGCGTTTCTTTCTTCCAATGTCTTCATCAAGAACAACTACCACTCGCATTCCTCAAACCACTGGCAACAACCCGGTTGCGTACGTACTTTCAGAAGCGGAAACACATCATCCTCTTCCTCAACCATTTTCAGCTGATGAGATGGTGGTAGCCAACTGGTGTCGTCAAATGGTTATTCCATTCGCAGTGGAAAACACGCTGTGTGGTTTCCATGGTCCTTTCCCAAACAACAAACCTAGTACTCAAGAACTCCAAAAGTTCTTCCCTTGTTTTGACCAAACGATCCCACCCGCCTTCGAGAAAGGGGGGTACCTTGGATCACAAATACATGGCACCAAAGTCTAGAGTTTTCAGGTCTATGCCAACTCCAGGCAACAAGGATTATCTCGCCTGGCTCGACAAGGTTGAAGGGAAACGTCAACAACAATGGAAGAATTATGGTATCTTCGACGCCATCCAGCTCTCCAGAACCTCCCCTAGGGTTAACCCTTGTTTGCTATTGGTGTCGATGTACTTTTGGGAAGGGTTGACAAACACATTCCACCTTCCTTGCGGCATGTTCACGCTGACACTTTTTGATGTGGTGGCCATTACTGGCCTTTCGCCACTGGGTGAAACTTTCGACCCGACTTGGGAGACAAAGAACGCCTTCGACTTCGAGCGTGCTAGTTTCCAAAACTACATCGAGGATCACCATGACAAAGACTCCCAAGAAGTCTCCGACAAAGAACATATTGCCTTCTTAACCCTCTGGTTATCGTACTACATGTTTTGCCCTGGCTCTTTGCAAATAGCCAAAAGCTTCATCAATTTGGCCATTCAGATTCATGAAGGCCGCCAAATATCTCTGGCCAAACTCCTGTTGGCTTCCCTTTATCATTATCTTGGCCTGTCGGCCATGAGACTAAAATTCCTTCACCAAACCACTAAAGCCTTAAACATCTCAGGGCCTATGTGGTTGTTGAAGCATTGGCTCAACGCCACCTTCGAGCACAAATTAGGATATCCAGCCTCTGCAAAGATGGAGCGTCTCAACAAAACGCGTTCTGTCGAGGGGCTGCGACTAGCTTTGATGACCACTCAAGAAGCTCCAAGACAAGCCCTCTTTATGAGGTATCTAAGTATGTTTGTGGAAACTTCCTCTTTCGTTCCTGACATGGCGCTATTTGTGGAGCGTAAGTTTGGGCCTGACTGGTTCAGAAACCCGTTCCCTGGAGTCTCACCTCAAGCTGCTGCGCTGTCGAATGCTGTATGGCGGGCGTTTCTTACTCCTACCATGATTTATTTCCGTATCAAAACAGGGAAAAATGGGTATGGTTTTATGAACTATTTTCCAAATTTGGTGGCCCGACAATTTGGCTTGAGCCAAATGTTGCCAAAACCCTTAGTGAGGCATCCTGATGACATAGTCCGGTCTGGTCGACGCCTAACTCACGTTGGTCACAAATCTTGTATGAGGTTTGTCAGAGCCTCTCAACACTTGGAGCTACCGGTTTTCTCCTTCCGGCCTTCCTTTTTACCCACTCAGGAATTTGAGGCTTGGTGGTTGGAGTACCAAACTCAAGCTTTCACTCCCAACCTCTTCCTGGAAAACGTGGTCGATGCCTTTACTTCTACAACTGGTATCCCTAAACCGTCGACCACAGTAGATGTCGACCCTGCAGATGAAATTTCGACAAAGGTAGATCCTAGACTCTTGATTTTATTTTTTCGTAAGTCTGGACTAAATAGTGGCAGTGTTGCTTTCAGGGGCGCAAACGTGAAACGACTACTGGGTCAACTTCCACCAGACCTGCCAAAAAACCTAGGGCCAACCTTGTACAGGTATGTTTATTTTCTTGTTCTGTGGTTTTGTCATCCCTTTGTTCTCATATTATTTCTGCACAGGTTTCTGAGAAAGCAACTTCCCCCGAAAGGACTGAATCGAACGAGAGTACTCATTCTCGAGTTTTCACTGCAACAGCTTCAGCGTCTCCTCCCTCTACCCCTTTGGTGAGGAAGAAAAAGGCTATAACGTGAAGGACACCTTCAAAAACCAACGTCTCGACAGCGGCCCCTGTCGTCCCGCAGAACCTTGAGGACGCTTTCGAACCAGTTCCTTCTGTCGCCCTCCCCAAGACAACGACTCCTGCACAGGTAATTCAACTTTATTTACGTCCCAGTTGACCTTGGGGGTGACGAAGCTCACTGGTGTTTTATTTTTTGGCAGGAAAATGTGGTCATTTCGACCACTGTTGGTGAGGGTGATACCGGATCGGCCGCAGACGCCCCTAATGCTAGTGTAACCATTACACCAAGTCCCCAAAAGATTGACGAATTTCATTCCCTCGTGCACGAGGAAAACCTGGCGAAGACACCTCCTGCTTCAACTGAAAACTTCGAGCCTGATGATACACTCCCTGGGGTCACTATCATTCCTTCGCCTACCGTGGACACTGTCACCGGAGAGAAACTCCAGATTCCTAAACACCAACCAGAGAAGGCCTCACCTACTGCTGAGGAATCTCCTACTCCAGAGGCACTCTCAGCAGACAAGGCCACAAATCCAGCTGCGACTCTAAGAGCGCTACACAAACTTCGACAGACAGCCGAAGAGATTTGATCCACCAGTTCGACCTCGATCCCCACTCCAGAAGTGGATGCTTCTCTCAATCTCAAACTTCAACAGCTGCGGTCTTACCTTTTTGAGGAACAGTTTCTGGCGGTCGTTGCTGAGGAATCTGACAAGGCTAATGATGTCTTCAACCTCCTGAGTGAACTCTCTGAGTTCCAGATTCCTGCCCCCATGGCCACCTATCTAATTGAGTTCGAAGCTTTCTTTACTCAAATGGCCAAGGATCTCTCGACGCATCATCAGGCCGACGCCCAAATTCGGTTTCGTCATGAAGACATGAAGCGCGAGTGCCATCTTAGCTCCGTCTGTGAACAGAAGCTTGGAGACTACGAAGCTAAGAAACAAGATCATTCCAACAAATGCCAAGCCTTCGATCAGCAGATATCTGAGTATCAAGCCCAGATCACAGAGCTGACGAAAAGAATAGCTGAGGTCGAACATAAAAAGGCCTCTTTGGACTCAGCTGAGCCCTTGCCCTCTCAAGAAACCATCGACCACGAAGTCGCTCAAGGCCTTGTACATGTCAAAGCGGCTATGAAGATTAAGGATGCTATCAGTCGTATGCAACGATGAAAGATTATTCTTGAGAGCAAAATAACTCATGAGAAGGTCTTCTTCGATGATTTTAAAGCTAGATTCCCTGAATTCCCTTAGGTTCTATTTTGATACAATGTAATGCACCATTTTGTAAGCCATTCTTGGCCTTAAATTTAATGAAAATTATTTTTTGATGCAAACCTCTTGCAGCATGGGTCTGTATTTTTTTAAATATTTCCCATTTACTCTTAATATTCGTTGGTCTGCCCCCAACTCCTGTACTTCGTATGCTTTGTTACTGAACACTCGCGTCACCTGAAATGGTCCCTCCCAGTTAGGCGACCATTTTCCCATCGTTTGATCTCATTGATCCATGGGCAACACCACTTTCTAAACATAGTCATTTGCGGCAAAGGTTTTCCCTTGGACTTTCTTATTGTATGCCCTGGCGACTCGAGCCTTCTGGCGTAGCAACATGTTTAAAGCTACCATTCTTTCCTCGTCTAAGTCTACAAGTTCGTCTAACATCATCTCCCAGTATTGCTCCGATGGAATCTCATATTGTCGTTGCACTCTGACGGATTGCAAGTGTACTTTTGCGGGTAACACAACGTCGTGTACGTAGGTTAGACGGAATGGAGTCGAGTTTATCGACGCTTTGGGTGATGTCCGACAAGCCCACAACACTTGACTCAGCGTCTTATGCCAGTTCTTTGGCTTGTTCACAACGTGCTTTTTAATTAAGAAAATTATTATCTTGTTGCCTGCTTCAACCTGACCATTCGCCTGGGCATAGTATGGCATTGAAGTAACCAACTTGAAACCCGTTTCTGCCGCAAACTCTTGCATCTTCTGTCCCACAAACACAGAACCCTGGTCTGTTGTGACTATCTCGGGTATCCCAAATCTATACAAGATATGATTTTGGATGAAGTTTATCACAGCCTCTTGTCCACTTTCACCAAAGGCACAACCTCTATCCATTTCGTGAAATAGTCTATTCCTACGAGGATAAATTTTTGCTGCTTTGACGAAGCTCGCCGAATCTCTCCTATTACGTCCAAAGCCCATCCCCGAAAAGGCCATGGTTTGACAATCACATGTAATTCGCTGGCAGGGACATGCTGGATGTTGGCGTGCTTTTGGCAATCCTGGCACCCTTTCGCGAAATCTATACAATCCTTAAGCATGCTGGGCCAGTAGAAACCTTGTCGACACAAAAGCCATTTCATTTTTTGGCCAACCTGGTGAGCCCCACAAGCTCCACTATGAATCCCCGAGATTGCCAGATATGCATCAGTGTCCCCCAAACACTTTAGCAACACCCCTTCTGGAGTTTTCTTCAGTAACTCGTTTCCCATTAGTACATAGCCCATGGCTCTATACTTGGTCCTTCGATCGGTGTTGCCCAGTGGGTTCTCCAGATACTCTATAATTGTCCTTTACCAGTCTGTTGGTGGCATATCGTTAACGAAAACCTAACCACTTTCTAAACCTTCGACCAAGCTCGTCGAGTCTTTGGGTATCGACCAGCTTGGTGGTGCGCATACATTCGACACCATCTTTTTTCTAGTTTCGACGAAGCCTTTCAACTTACCTTCCGACACTTTATACCCAGACGCAATTTGTGCCAGCTCGTTAGCTTTCTGGTTTTCCATCCTTGGCACATGCGAGATGCTGACAACTTTGAAATTTTCCAACCAACGCTTCGCCAGTGAAAAGTAACTTAAAAGATGTTCCCTTACGCATTTATACTCTCTTGTAATTTGTATAATCACCAATTCTGAATCTCCTTTTATCTCTAGCTCTTTGGCTCCCAAGTCTTTGAGTATCTTAAGACCAGTAATTAAAGCTTCGTATTCTGCCTCGTTATTTGAACATTCGCCATCGACTTTGCATTTAAAGGTAGTTGGAATTCCCTGCGGGGAGATTATTAGGACTCCAACACCTGCCCCATTTTTATGGCTCGACCCGTCAAAGTACATTTTCCATGGGGCGATGTCGATGCTATGTATCGACGTTTCGATCACAGCGTGGTCGACAATGAAGTCCGCCACTATTTGACCCTTCATCGCCCTTAAAGGGACGTATGTCAGGGAGAATTCAGTTAACGCTAGTGCCCATTTCCCAATTTGACTATGCAAAATAGGTTTGGACAGCATATGCTTAATAACAACAAAATGCGACGAAACATAAACATTAATTGGTTTGATATATTGCTTCAATTTCATACATGAGAAGTACAAACATAGGCACAACTTTTCAATCATAGTGTATCTAGTCTCAGCATCTATCAATATCCTACTAAGGTAATAGATGGGTCTTTCGACGCCACCATCATCCTCTTGTGCTAACATACTGCCTATGGTCGTGTCCGACGCTGCAATGTACAACTTCATGCTTTTATTTATACTAGGTGGTAGTAGGATTGGAGGCTTTGTAAGGTACTCTTTGATCACGTCGAAAGCCTCTTGTTGTTCTTGCCCCCAGCGGAATTCACTTTATTTCTTGGTCTTGAGCATTGGTGAAAACACTTTCGTCTTGCCACTTAGGTTTGAGATGAACCTCCTCAAGAAATTTATCTTCCCCAACAAAGACTGGAGCTGTTTCTTTGTTGTCGGAGGCTTGAGATCTAAGATTGCCTTTGTTTTGTTCTGGTTGATCTCGATGCCTCGCTTGTGGACTACGAAACCCAGGGAATCCCCTGCACGAACACCAAAGGCACATTTTAGTGGATTCATTTTTAATCCATATTTTCTCATCCGCTCAAATGAGCGTCGGAGGTGGTCGAGGTGACCATCCTCTGATGGCGATTTTATGACTATGTCATCAATGTATACCTGCATGAAATTCTCAATAAAATCATGGAATATAGCATTCATGGCCCTTTGGTAGGTTGCCCCAGCGTTTTTCAACCCAAAAGGCATCACCACCCATTCATATGTCCCCAAAGCTCCAGGGCATCGAAATGCGGTTTTGGGGACATCTTCTTCGGCTATATGAATTTGATTGTAACCAGAATAGCCGTCGAGCATGCTCAAATACTCAAATCCCGCAGCTGAGTCGACTAGCATCTCTGCCACGGGCATTGAATATTCGTGTTTAGGAGTAGTGTTGTTCAAATTCCTAAAGTCAATACATACTCGAAAGGTCCCATTTTTCTTAATAACAGGAACTATGTTTGCTATCCACTCTACATACCTCACAGGTCTGATGAACCGACTTTTGAGCAACCTTTTAATTTCTTGATTGATCTTCGACGTCAATTCTGGGGCGAAACGTCGAGGGGGTTGCTTTACTGGCCTCTTGCCTGGCTAGATTGGGAGGCGATGCTCGACTACGCTCCGACTCAAACCAGGCATTTCGCCATAGTCCCAGGAAAAACAGTCCTTGTATTCCTTCAACACTTTAACCAGTTTAGCTTTCATTGTTGGTCCTACCTTGGTACTCACGTAGGTGGGCCTTTTTGTCGTTCCATCCCCTAAGTCGACTTCCTCAAGCGGGTCTTGGGCTTGCATTCTCTATAGTTCATGATCTGGCTCCTTTTCAAACCCTAGAGGCTCATCATCGTAATTACCATCAAGCCTCTGATTTTCTTTGTCATGGTCGGCTCCCTTAGTTACTTGGAGAGTCTCGTCTTTTTCGAGTGCCGACATTTTTCTATTTTCAGCCAGATAGGCCGAAATCCGAGTCATACTTTCTGACTCAGCAGTCATCTTCACCAGTAGTAGACCACCCTGTTGGTGGCATTTCCATTGGCTCCATACCTTCGTCGGCAGCGTCCCAGATGAACCCATAGTCGGGGTCTAGGTTCAGGACACGCCCCGTGTCGACGGTGGTGTAAGATCCTGATCCGTCATCACAAGGAGCCACATTGGCTAAGTGCTGGTCAAAAGATTTCTTAGTACCCTTGGCTTCGTCGACTTTGTAATAGCTTTGGTCTGCTTCAATAACTTTCGACGATGTCATCCTTCCTCCAAATGATCAACCTCTGGTGCATAGTTGATGGTACTGCCCCAATTCCGTGGATCCACTCACGTCCCACCAACAGATTGAAGTTTGCCTTCGACTTAATGACCATGTAGAGCGTCAGCCTGTTGGTTGTACCTACTGCCAAATCCACTTGGACAACCCCCAGGATGTTACTGGTCTTTCCTTCATAGTTGGACAAGACCATGTTGTGCTGTCGGAGGTCAGCCTCCGTCTTTCCAATTCTCTTAAACAAATTGTGAGGCATTAGGTTCACAGTTGCTCCACCATCCACAAATACTTTGTTGACCGACACCCCATCAATCTTTGCCTTTATGAACAACGGCTTCAAATGATACATCATCCCAGGGGTAGGACGTTCAAACATAGTCGTTTGTTCCTCGACCACGCCATTGTTCATCACATAATAACATAGTGGCTTGTCATCTGCATTTTCCCCTGTGATGAAGTCTTCTTCAGTCTCAGAGATATCAGATACTACGTCATACTCAGCTGGTAGCACCGACACGATACCACAGTTTACCACGAAATCTTCGCCATAGGTGTCGTCGTACACGTCTTCATCAAAATCCCCTTTAGGTGATGGGTCATACTCTTCATCGGACTGAGGAGAGTATTTTGGCTCCTCTTCATCTGACTGAGGAGTATACTCTGGTTCTTTCTTATTTTCTACCAACGAAGTGCACTTTGAGCTCTGGGTCGACACCACTTCCTTCCCTCCTGAAGCATTCAAAGTTACTTCCATGGTCTGGTTCGTCGCCACCTTGCTCTTTTCTACCCACTTTCCTTTCGGGTACTGGCGTTTCTGTACAGATATTCCGACAGCCTTCGCCTTTGAAGTTGTAGCCTCTCTTTCAGCCTTCTTATTACGCTGATAGCGCCTCCACTGGGTCCTAGTCATAGGGTTCTTTCCTTTGTAGTTGGGGGACACCCTATATCCTGCTTGTTTGACCCTTTCATCAGCGACATTCGCCTCCTTCTCCAAATCAAGAGCTTTCCACTTTGTCCTTTTGCTTCCTTTCTGATTCACCGGGGCCATCCACCTTTCCTGTGGGGAGTCTGATGGGGGCACGAAATTTTTGGGCCTTGCCCCTTGGAACAACTTTCTGTACTCTTCATTTTGACGAGGGACCCCGCTCCTGTCCAACACAAACCTTGGGACAGGTGGCTTGCTATCTGACATCACTTCTTTCTTGCTTTCCTCGTACTTCTCAGCAGCTTTCTCATTGAACACGGCATTGCACCTGGGGCATAGCGCAGATTTGGAGCCGCTTATCCTGCACTTTTCTTGAAAATCTTCCAAACTTTCACCAGCCTAGGGGAACACTTCTTCGAGTTTGCCCTTTGCTTTCTTGTCGGAACCCTCAGTAGTTTTGACCATCATGCATTCCACCACTTCAGCCCTTGGTGGTTTGTTGAGGCCCTCAGTAGCTTCGACCATCAAACACTCGTACACTTCTGAATACAAAGCCTCTTCGACCTTTAGTGGGTCAGTGTCAACCTGCATCTTCGGCTTCTCGCCAAATTGGAGTCGACCCTCCTTCAAAGCCTTTTGCACCAAATCCCTGAAAAGAACACATTGAGCTGTTTTATGACCAAGGAAATTATGAAACTTACAAAATCCTCTCTTTTTCTTTTGTTCTAGAGGGGGGCCTTTCAAACCAGATGGAATAATAATTTGACCATCTTTAACTAGTAAATCAAATATTTCATCACATTTCGAAACGTCAAAAGTATAAGTTTTAGCGACGTATTTATCCGTCTTGTTAGTTTCGGTGGGATTTTTCCCATTCGATGGTTTCAACAACTTGCATGTATAGGGAGGTCCTGGCTTAAGCTAAGCCACGTGGATCTCACTTTTGTCGACGGATTCTTCTTCGTCGGAAGAGTATTCGTCAGCAGCCACATAAGCTACTTTTTCCTTTTACGATATCTGTTAGACTGAGCTTTTTCAGCTTTCAATATTTCGGCCTGGTGAACCCGGTCAGCTAATTACGCCATATCTCTAAGATATTGCATGCCCAACTTCTTCCTAATCGAATAGTCCATGCCGTCAGCGGCCATTTCGACTAACTCGTGTTCAGGGACTTGAGTAAAGCAGCGTGCTTTCAAAAGTCTAAACCTATTTAAGTACTGGTCTACCGACTCCGCGGCCTTGCGTTTGATGCTTGCCAATTCTTTTAAACTTATTTTTGACTGTCCCATATAGAATTGTTCGTGGAAAAGCCTCTCCAATTATGCCCATATATGAATGGACTGTG
Organism: Lathyrus tuberosus; assembly: GCA_022829125.1. Taxonomy (NCBI): domain Eukaryota; kingdom Viridiplantae; phylum Streptophyta; class Magnoliopsida; order Fabales; family Fabaceae; genus Lathyrus; species Lathyrus tuberosus. Next base: position 5,304,549 of record JALAZF010000141.1, on the reverse strand, counting down.
GGGGAAATGTGGTGAACCACGTGAACGCATTCTTTGTGAGGGAGCTTGGGAAATATTTCAATTTCAAATCCTCATTGTTTGCAATGTCGCCCACTTCGGTATCCCAAATCCTCATTGTTCGCCATGTCGCCCGCTTCGGTTTAATACCTAGCGACGTGTTCGTCGGTGGACTCTTCTGTTTCCCCAGCGAACTTGGTAAATTTTGGCACTTTCCATCCCCTAGGTAACTCTATTTGTAGGACAAAATCTGGTAAAGGGGATGTATAGGTTGGCCGTCGAAGGCCAGGGTTCGCCCCATTACGGACCATGATACGTTCGACCACAGCTTCCAAGTTATGTTCTCCAGCCAGGGCGTCCTGTCGAACCTATTGGACCACAAAATCCGGATCTTGGTGCCTATGGACAATTACATGTGGCCTTTGAACCCTCCTAGGAGTTTCTTCGAACTCATGGGGTTGTTCTATAGTCTCGTCGAAGACTTCGTCCTGACGAAGGGGCGTCACCGATCACAGTGGTGGGGTCTGTCAACCCTGAGCCCTAGGTGCGCCTAAGAAATCACCGATTCGTGGCATCTGAGTTGCCAGTTGCTGGTAACTCTAGGTTGATTCTTGTATCAATGGTCTTAATATTATACCCATCTGCTGAGTCAACATGTGAACCATCTCATGGTTACTCTCGTCCATTTGTTGCCTCATGACCGCGACGGAACTAGAGGTAAAAGTCGGTATGGATTGAGAGGACATGTTGAATCCTGGAGGTCAAACCATCGGGTTCGACAAGGGTCCTATCCCTTGATAAGTCGAAAATACTGGGGACGAATTCTCTCCAAACAAATGTCCGCTAGAATGCACACTTGACATGAACTCTGGTGGCATTCCATACGATCTAGGTATGGGCATGGTGATACTAGGCATATATTGCCCTGTAGTCCCAGCCATTGTCGGCCTTGGGTCGTTTCGACGCGGTGTTGTAATTGGTCCGCTAGGAGAGGTTGACACTGCAGATATGGTACCAGAGCCAACATCAGTTGTGTGTGTCCCTACCGCAGTTTCCGTCGGAGAAGGTTCTTCGTTTGGTCGTGGTGTTACCATCTTACCACTACGCAAAAACATATACTCAATTCACACGTGTCCCACTGGGCGTGCCACTTTGTTCGCCTGCGCGAACAACTGCTGGCCTTCCGTCGTAGGTTCGCTTGCGGGATCGGCCAGACGAATCCCAAAACTTGGAATTGGAAGTGTATATTTGTACTGCATTTCAGTTTATGTTTGTTTAAGTGTCACGCTTAAGTGACTTGGGTGACGCAAAAAGTGTCTTAACAGTTGCGAGTTGGATACAAGAAAAACAAAGAAATACAAGGGAAAGCTGAGCTGGAAAAACAAGAGAAGTAAAGACTTTAAATTATATGCGGAAAATAAATTGCATTAAATAAGATTTGGAGGCAAGTGTACATTTGTTTGCGGGAGTGAACTCGTTTCTCTCTAAGCTTGGTACTTTGAGTATTTTCCCCTTACAATCTGAAAAAATGCGACCCCTAAAATGAAAAAAGCAATGCCTTATATAGGCCTAAAAAATAACTGTTTGTCTGCCAAAACGTTTTCTGAAGCTGACATGTGGCACCCCACTCTCTTTTCAACTTCCCATAGTCTTGGAAATTTCAAACTTTTCCCGCCTAAACACTTGTTTCTTGAAGTCGACATCAGCTTGTCTCCTCATTCTCCCCCGACGTCAAGACTTATCGATGGTCCTCCGACACGCCTTTCTGCTGGTGTCGACTCGACACCTCATTGTACCTCTTTCTTGCGCCGACCCGCTTTGGAAGTCTCCAGACACCACTGCCAGTCGAAATCCAGTGCTAACAGCCTCCTCTTAGGCTTTATATAATGATTTTCGCAGTAAGGTCAGCCTCAAATCTTGGGCTTTGTACAAGACACATACAAACCCTCCTCAGCGGAGTCAAAATCCCTTTTAGCCTCAATATTGGGCGTTGTACAAGACAGATAGAACATTTCCCCTAGAAAAGTCAAACTTATAGCCTCCTCTTAGGCTTTGTATAATGATATCTCCAAAGAGTCAGTCTCTTTTTAGCCTCAATCTTGGGCTTTGTACAAGACAAATAAAACACTCTCTTGTTGAGTCGGTCACTTCTAGCCTCCTCTTAGGCTTTGTATAAAGAAATCCCCTAGCCGAGTCAATTAACCTTTTAGCATCAACCTTGTGCTTTGATCAAGGCACACAAAAGTCAATAATCTCTCTTTAGAGATGACAAATTCCCTCTCAATACCCTTTTAGCTTCAATCTTGGGCTTTGAACAAGACACAAATACCCTTTTAGCTTCAATCTTGGGCTTTGAACAAGACACGAAAACATCATTTTCCTCCCTTAGAATAGGAGGAACTATGATTGCTCTGATTTCCCTGTTTCGTTTAAACGGGAATACGTAGGCATAAGATTGCGAAATCTTAGCGAGCATACTAATCAAAGACCCTAGGTCCAGTACCTTCACACATCCATCATAACTTAGGTCCAGTACCTTACCAAAAATAGCGGGAAAAACCCGAACATCAATAAAAACTCACTCACTCTCTCATATTTCCCAAGAAACTTTCCCAACCCATTAACAGATAAACACCATTAATTGCAAAGCGAGACCTAAAGCTAATATCTTGTGGATAACCATATATAGGATGGGTAATTGACAACTCCCCATTGTATAACCTGACCCCAGACCCTCCAATCTCTTTAAAGCGTTTGTTCCGTTAAACATTCGCGTGCAAGGTAAGTTTTAGATAGCTTCCCTTTCCCTTCTAGCTTCACGGGATAAATAAGAAATCAGAAAGTAGCACCCTTTCTCCTCGAGGAGGAAAACCCAAACTTCAGCGATAAGGTGGTCGCGTCACCAACAAAAATCGCTCGCTACAGGAAGGCTCGGTTGGTAAAACCTGTGTCATACCCCAAATTTTGACCACTAAGATTTCCCGTCATTGTGCAAATCATCATCACAATATGGATGGACCATCATACCTCATTAGTCTCCCCAAAGAAGGGTGACCATCCACTACAATCAAACTTAGGGTTTCAAGCCCTCTCAGAGCTCTTAGACAAAGGATCAATCAAGAAATGACATGATCCTCAACTTGTATAAACCTCTCAAACATCCACAAAGTATCAAGAGGACTCCCACTTCAAGAATCAAGCACGATGTTGCTGCATTCCAGATGGATCAAGCCTTAAGATCGTCCGGGTCACCAAATTAGGGTTTTGGTCGACCAAGGCCTCTAGATGGAATTTTTCCTCTAGGCATGAGCCAATGCTTCAAAGCACAACCTAAGATGCTCCAAGGGACATCATGAACCCAATCATCAAGTCAATTTTGCCTCAGGGGATGCACACAATAAAAATCTGGAATTAGGGTTTCTTGACCTAATTCACCCCTAAGTTGACTTTTGGGACAAAGAATGAGATAAAATCTCAAGACATGATTTGAGGGTCCCTAATACACTACATTGATCCCTTTGCAACAATGGATTGATCCAAGAAGCTTGATTCACAAGTTTCAAGTTCATCAGGACCACAATTAGGGTTTCGCGAGAAAAGTCAACTATACCTTTGACTTTTGACCAGGACATGATCCCAAACCTTGGGACATGATTCAATACACCCTATAACACCTATGAAATCAATCCATCAAGTTTGATTTAGGTTAAGGACTTGATTTCATAGAGGATCGCACAGTTTGGAATTCATTTGATAAAAAGTCAACTGTGCCCAAAAGTTAAAGTTTGACTTTTTGATTTTTTGATCAATTATGGTTCTCTAACCCTAAAATGATGTTAATTTGTGATTGGAATCATCATTCATCAAGAAAAATAAAAAAAAGTGGGATAACTTGTAAAAGGGGTAACCATAAAAAACTTAGAAATTTTCTAAGTTATGGAACAAAGTGGCTAGGGTACCAACTTCCAAGGATCATAACTTGAGATCGAAGCAACCATTTGGGCTGATCCAAAGATGGATTTGTAGCTCTCATGGCATAATTTAAAAGTGTCAACTACACCTCATTCCAATTCATCATGGATTTTGAGTTATGGTTGGATCAAAATGGCTGAAAACATGAAAATGCCACTTTTTCCAACACTTAGTAAAATTTTCACTAAGTCAGAATCTGTTTCACTTTTTCCAAAATGTAAGGGCATTTTTCACTTGGATCCAAAAAGTGTCAAGACAAACTATGATCACACATATGTTGTATCATATGAGAGCTTTCGAAAATGGCCAAGTACCCCATGAAATTCCATTTGAGCTAAGAGTTATGACAGTGGCAATATGCCGTGCTGCAACTGTCATAACTAGGCAGATTTTTGCATTTTGCTCGATTTGAGCAATTGGTGCAAATGACAAACAAGTTTATCCATCTGAACACCTCAGGGAGAGACCAAAGAGGTACAAACACTAATCCATAAGCCTCCCAAGTCTTTGGAACTGAAAATAGCATGCCAAACCTAGAAATCCTAAAGAGGGGACAAAACTCCAATTTTGTTTTGGAGCATTCAATGGATGCACCAAGGTGGCATGAACTGAGCCATTTCTAATTGAATGAGTCAAGGATGATGTCCGAACTAGGGAACCAAAGGCATGTGCTCTAACCTCTAGTCAATGGCTAGAGGAGACTTGGATTCCTATTGATCAACATTTTCCAAACCTCTGCTGCAGTTGCCATTCACTATTACTTGCAAAACAAACTTGCTCTACTATAAATAGAGCTCATTTGTGCTCAGTTTAAGTACACCAAAGCACTACAACACTTGCTTTCCTCAAAATCTCTTTCTCTAGGCAAAAATGCCTTCTTTAGCAAGGTAACTCTGAGTTTTTGAGTTAGAGACCAATTCCATCACAGCTCATGATCCAAACACATCCAATATGTCATATCTAAGTTGTCCAAACTCTCACAAGTGACCTGTAACACCAAAATCACAAAGTCCCCTCTCAAAACCTCAAAATATGACTTTTTTGTATTTTTCAAGCCATGTCTTGATTCAGTCACTTTCAAAGCCAGATAAAGCCTCAAACACACTCCAAATATCATCCTTGAATTGTCCCAAATGGTTCCCCACATCTGGAACACCATTTGAGAGAGTTGCTATTTTAGTCACTTTTGCCCCTTTTGCAAGAAAGGACCAGTTTCCATTCCTGAGGTTTCCAGCTGATTCCAATCATCCTAAAAGCTTCTAAGGGATCATTTGAGAGTGTTCAAAGCATCAAAACATTTCTGGAACAAGGCCCTTGACAGATTGCCCAAAAAGCTCCTAAAGAGGTAAGCATCTCAACTTGAACTCCTTAAAATATGCATTGCTTTGAAGTCCACTGATCATGCACATCTCATACATGTTATATATGTTGTGTTTGAACTAATTCATCATGTGATTCATGCTTGTACCATGAGGTAGCACAAAAAATGCAAATGGAGGCCTATTTCAAAACCACTATCGAGTTTTAAAATGGGGTCCTCATCTGAAAAAAACCACCACCACCATTGGATACCTTGTGAAATTCTAGGCAGGATTGACCTAAATTTTGTCCCAATCCATGGAGAAATGAGAAAGTTACAAGCTTCACGTTTTTGGCCAAAACCTTGCCTTGTCTTGCCTTGGCCAGGCCTAAAAACCAAGTCACCCTCATATATCCATGGGGTGGTTTTGATACACGGATGTATCACCACCCTAGTGGTAGGAGGCGCGCATTGCACACAAGAGGTCTGGGGTTCGAATTCCCCTCGCCCCAGATCCTCTTTTTATCATTTTTTCCATTTTCTATTATTTTTCTTATTATTTTTAATGATTTGAAAAATTAATAACTCCCTCAATTTTAATTATTTTTTATTGGTTCTTTTTGCAAAAAATCACAAAAATGTTGAAATATTTTATTCCACAAAAAAATCAAATTTATATTATTTATTTAATATAGTTGGTATTTTTATGAATAAATTCATTTTTAATTATTTTTAAACATTTTAAAAGTGAATATTTATCTTGAAAAATCAAAACCAAATGAGTTTTAATTCATCTTGTGATTAAAACCTCATTTTTAAAACCTTAACCAAAAATCAAAAGTTGTTTATTCAAGCTTATTTGGTGTTCTATCATTTTTTACTGATTTTCTTTAAGAATTTACTTTTAAAAATGATGAAATTAGGGTTTTGATTTATTCCACCCTCATCAATCATTTTCAAACAATCTTTGGGCCTCTTGAGAGAGTTTAAGTCCCATCCTTTCATAAATGAAAACCTTTTTGGGCCTCAGTGTATTGTATAAGTCCCGATACCGTTAAAAAGTTCAGCACGATCGTCGCCCTTTTTGAACAAAAACCCTGGGCCTCTCCTTGAGCTATAAGCCACATCCCCTTGTACATAAAAACCTTTTTGGGCCTCACATATTATATAAGTCCCTCTGTACAATTTACAAAACAACTGTGCGATCATCGTTAAAACTTGGGCCTCTCCTTGAGCTGTAAGCCCCAACAATCTTTTCAAAGCACTTTCTCCTTTGATTTTGAATTAAAATATATGTTGTCATCAAAACTTTCTTTAGTTTCTTTGTTAAACAACTAATAAAACAGCATAGAAGCTCTACAACGGGTAAGTGTTTATCCGCTTTCATCTACCGGTTTCACATGTATATAAGTGTATTGTGGGGCTGCTTCACTGTAAGTCTTCTTTCACATCCTTTTATATACTTGTCACATATCCACTGTGTAATACTAGTATGGTTATTTAGAGTTTTTCCCGGCAACTACGTCTAGCACTAGGTAAAGCCATGTTGGTCACTCTTAAATAAAAACAAAACTAGATCCCCCGTAGGATTCCAGATACAATCTTCCCTCCTCTTGGGGTTAAATAATATGGAACAAAGAGAAAGGCAGTATTCTCGGTGAATCTTTTCTCAGACTGTCACCCCTAGAAATTGTCAAAGAAACTCTAACTCCCAAGAGATGATCTTTTATCCGTGAATGGCATCTCTTAAGTTTCTTCCAAATTCTCGAACTTTCCTGGAATGATCTCTTCTCTGTGAATTGCATTTCTTAAATTTCTCTTGGTTTGGAGATCCACAGGCTTCCTAAAAGCATCCTCGCCTCCTCTTGGGCATTGTACAAGGACCCTTCGGCTTCTTAGAAGTTCTCATGCCTTCTCTTGGGCTTAATACAAGGACCATGACTGTCATACCCCAAATTTTGACCACTAAGATTCCCCATCATTGTGCAAACCATCATCACAATATGGACGAACCATCATGCCTCATTAGTCTCCCCAAAGATGGGTGAGCATCCAATACAATCAAACTTAGGGTTTCAAGCCCTCTCAGAGTTCTTAGACAGAGGATCAATCAAGGAATGGCATGATCTTCAACTTGTCTAAAAGGATTAAGAGGACTCCCACTTCAAGGATTAAGCACAAGGTTGCTCCCTTCTAAGTGGATTAAGCCTCAAGATCGCCAGTGTCACCAAATTAGGGTTTGGTCGATCAGGGCCTCCAGATGGACATTTTCCTCTGGGCATGAGCCAATGCTTCAAAGCATAAAATACTCCATGGAACCTCATGGACCCAATCATCAAGTCAATATGGCCTCAGGGGATGCATTCACAAAAAAAAAATCAGGAATTAGGGTTTCTTGACCTAATTCACCCCTAAGTTGACTTTTGGGACAGATCATGAGCCAAGACCTCAAAGGATGATTTGAGGGTCTCTAATAAACCACATTGATCCATTTGCAACAATGGATTGATCCAAGAAGCTTGATCAACAAGTTTCAATTTCATCTGAACCACAATTAGGGTTTCGCGAGAAAAGTCAACTGTGCCTTTGACTTTTGACCAGGACATGCTCCCAAACCCTAGGACATGATTCAATACACCCTATAACACCTATGAAATCAATCCATCAAGTTTGATTTAGGTCAAGGACTTGATTTCGTAGAGGATCGCACAGTTTGGAATTCATCTGATAAAAAGTCAACTGTGCCCAAAAGTCAAACTTTGACTTTTTGAGATTTTACACAATTATGGTTCCTTAACCCTAAAATGATGTTAATGTGTGATTGGAGTCATCATTCATCAAGAAAAATCAAGAAAAGTGGGATAAATTGTAAAAGGGGTAACCTTAAAAAACTTAGAAATTTTTCTAAGTTATGGAACAAAGTGGCTAGGGTACCAACTTTGGAGGATCATAACTCCTAAACCACAAGGCCATTTTTCCCCATCCAAAGCTGGATTTGTAGCTCTCATTACCCTCTACAAAAGCTTCAACTACACCTCATTCCAATTCATCATGGATTTTGAGTTATGGAATTATCAAAATCACAAAAAGTGAAAATGTCACTTTTTTCCAACACTTAGTGAAATTTTCACTAAGTCAGAATCTGCCTTCACTTTTTTCCAAATGTAGGGGCATTTTTCACTTGGATCCAAAAAGTATCAAAACCAATTATGATCAAACAGTTGTTGTATCATATGAGGGATTTCCAAAATGGCCAAGAACTCCATCAAATTCCACTTGGGCCATGAGATATGACAATGGCAATATGCCTTGCTGAAAACTGCCAAAGCAAGGCATATTTTGGAGTTTTGCTCGATTTTCCCAAATTTTGCAAAGGGCAAGCAACTCTATCCATCTGAACACCTCAAGGGGGGACCAAGGAGGAACTAACTCTGATCCCAAGCCTCCCAAGTCTTTGGAACCAAAAATGGCATGCCAAACCTAGAATTACCTAAAAGAGGGACAAGACTCCAATTTTGGATTGGAGCATTCAATGGATGCACCAAGGTGACATGGACTGAGCCATTACCAACTAAATTTAGTCAAGACTTATCCAAGACCAAGGGAACCAGCAGCCTGTGCCCTAACCTCTAGTCAATGGCTAGAGGAGACTTGGATTCTCATTGCCCAACATTGGCCAAACCTATGCAGCAGTTGCCATTCACTATTCCTTGCAAAACAAACTTGCTCTACTATAAATAGAGCTTATTTGTGATCAGTTTGAGTACACCAAAGCCATCAAACAGATGCTTTCCTCAAAATCTCCTTCTTCACTCTAATTTTGCCTTCCAAAGCAAGTCACTATCAGGTTTTAAGTTTGAGAGCAATTCCAATCAAACAAATCACACACACACCTCATAAACATCATATAGAAGTGATCCAAACACTCACATAACATCTGGAACACCAAAATCACAAAATCACCAGCCAACTGTTCAAGCCTTTGACAAATTTGCAATTGAGGTGCCAAATCAAGTTCCAGCTCAAATCAATCCACTCCAAGCATCCAGACACACTCCATAGCACCTAGGGAAGCTGTCCATAACCTTGGAACCAAGCTGTAACACCTCTAACACAAAACACGATCACCAGCTGCAAGTGGCAAGCATGAGCTCTTCTAACTCTATGATCCATGTAATTTTTGCTGCACAATAATTTGGCCATATGTTGATAATCCTGCATGGAGTGTTTTCCCTCAATCAATTGCATTGTTTGAATCGTGTATGGAATTTCTGAACCTTCATGCAAATTTTAGGGTTCTTGAGGTTTCTCTTTGATTTCTTATTCCATGTTTAAAAGAAATGAAATTAAAGACCATAGACATGATTGTGAGGTTGAAACGAGTAGATTGATATGTAGATTGCATGATATAATCAAGTATTCAGTGAGATTTGATAGAAAACGCAAATCTGCAGAAACAGAGGAAGGGCGCGTGTTCTTACCATGTTCTTGGCGCCCTTTTTCAAATATTTGAATATTTGAATTTTGTGATTTTATTTAATTGATTCAAAAAGTAATTCCTCTCTGAGTTTTAATGATTTTGAGTTGATTCTTTTTTTAATAATTCACAAAAATGTTAAAATATTTTATTTTACCAAAAAATCCCAAAAATATTATTTATTTCATATAATTGATATTTTTGCAAAGAATTAATATTTTAATTGTTTTTGACATTTAAAATATTTTTTCCTTCTTGATTTTGCAAATTTTAATGACTTCTAATCATTTTGTAGGTCAAAACTTGATTTTTGAAACAATAATCCAAGATCACAATTTGTTTTCCACATGTTTAACAATTTTGGTCATTTTAATTGAATTTTTTATTCAATTAAAATATATTTTGAAAACAAATTAGGGTTTTTGATTAATTCAACCCTCATCAAACTTTTTCAAACACTTTGGGCCTCTAGTAAAGTGTAAGACCCAACTCTTTTAGAAAACCAAAATAATTTGGGCCTTAGTATATTGTATAAGTCCCGATACCGTCAAAAAATTCGGCGCGGTCGTCGCCTTTCTAACAAATCAAACCCTTGGGCCTACCCTCGTGTTATAAGCCCCATTCTTTTTCTTTAAACACCTTTGGGCCTCTATTAGAGTGTAAGACCCAAACCCTTTTAACCAAAACAATTTTGGGCCTCAGATATTGTATAAGTCCCTCTGCGTTAAAAGAAAATCTCGGCGCGATCGCCAGTTCAAAAACCATTTTTTTTGGGCCTCTCCTTGAGCTGTAAGCCCCACCACTTGTACAAAAATAAACCTTTGGGCCTCTTGAGAGAGTGTAAGACCCATCCCTTTGTACAGAAAATATTTTTGGGCCTCAGTCACTTGTATAAGTCCCTGTACAAATTCCACAGTGCAATCACTGATAAAACTTTGGGCCTCTCCTTGAGCTGTAAGCCCCAACAATCTTTTCAAAGCACTTTCTCCTTTGATTTTGAATATAATATTGTTATCAAAGCTTTCTTTGTTGAACAACTAACAAAACAGCATGGAAGCTCTACAACCGAGTAAGTGTTTACCCGCTTTCTTTATCCGCTTTCATATATATATAACTGTGTTGTGGGGATGCTCACTGTAAGTCTTCTTTCACAAACTTTTATATACTTGTCAAATATCAACTGTGTAATACTAGTATAGTTATTTAGAGTTTTCCCCAGCAACTACATCTAAGCACTAGGCAAAGCCCCGTTGATCGCTCTTAGATACAGTCAAAACTAGATTCCCATAGGATTACCAGACACAGTCTTCCCTCCTCTTGGGGTTAAACAATATGGAGACGTGAAAGGCATCATTCTCGGTGAACCCTTTCTCAGACTATCACCCTTAGAAGTTGTCAAAGAGACTCTACTCCCCAGAGATGATCTTTTCTCCGTGAATGGCATCTCTTGAGTTTCTTCCAAATTATCGGACTTTCCTGGCTTGATCTATTCTCTGTGAAAGGCATGTCTTGAGCTTCTCGGGGTTTGGTGACCCACAGGCTTCTTAAAAGCACCCTTAAAAATTGTCAAAGAAACTCTAACTCCCCAGAGATGATCTTTTCTCCGTGAATGGCATATCTTGAGTTTCTTCCAAATTCTCGGACTTTCCTGGCTTGATCTATTCTCTGTGAATGGCATGTCTTGAACTTCTCGGGGTTTAGGGACCCACAGGCTTCTTAAAAGTATCCCCGCCTCCTCTTGGGCGTTGTACAAGGACCCTTCAGCTTCTTATAAGTTCTCATGCCTTCTCTTGGGCTTAATACAAGGACCCTGACAACCTCTTAAAGGTATAAGACAGAACTTAATCATCCTTTGATAGAGCAGTCTTTCCATCGTCAAAACTACGGCCATTTAAGGGTTAATACTCATCCCTTAAAGCCCGTGCCTCCTCTTGGGCATTGTACAAAAGATGAAACTCTAGACTTGGATAGACTAAAAACCCCTTGAGTCTCAAAGGCATTCTCAAGTTCCTTTCACAAATCGAAAAACACGTTGATCGCTCCAAAAGTCGGCCTCTCTCATGAGAGTTCCTCACCCTTTGGCCTGCCTATGGATTTAATCCTCAGCAGTAACCTAGCCTTCTCTTGGGCATTATACAAAGATCATTCACTATCTGAGAATCGATTTCTCCAAAACACCAGTAGACTTGGACACTCTCAATACCCTTTGGATTTCCCATTTCCTTAAAGAACAGGAAATAACCCCGATCTTCTGATCAGTACCAAAGTACGACCTCACCTGGAATCAGTCTCTTTATAAGAACTGATTTTCTCTTTTATACAACATACTGGACCTGTCACTAAACTGGAACAGTCACCAACATAGATAGCCTCCTCTTGGGCTTTGTACAATGATTCTCCCCAGCGGAGCTAACCTTTTTAACGTCCATCTCAGGCTTCGTACAAGATACCAAATCACTCTCTTGTTGAGTATAAAAGGCTCTCTTGTTGAGTCAACCCCCTTTTAGCCTCTATCTCGGGCTTCGTACGAGATACAAATCACTCTCTTGTTGAGTATAAAAGACTCTCTTGTTGAGTCAAACATTTTTAGCCTTCATCTCGGGCTTTGTACGAGATACAAAAACACTCTCTTGTTGAGTATAAAAAGACTCTCTTGTTGAGTTGATCCTCCTTTAGCCTCTATCTCGGGCTTCGTACGAGATACAAATCACTCTCTTGGTGAGTATAAAAGACTCTCTTGTTGAGTCAAACCCTTTTAGCCTCCGTCTTGGGCTTCGTACAAAACACATTTAAAAAGACTCTCTTGTTGAGTCAACCCTTTTAGCCTCTATCTCGGGCTTCGTACGAGACACAGAAGCATCCTCTTGTTGGGTCAATAGTCTCCTCTTAGGCTTTGTATAAAGAAATCCACGTTTGATTCAATCAACCTTTTAGCATCAAATCATGCTTTGGTCACAACATACAAACATCAACAACTCCTTTTCCCTCGTCTAATTGCTGTAAGCGGCAAGCCTCTGGATTATTGACATCCACGCCACTGTCCCTCTTTTAGCATGAAAAATTCCTAAGGAAATATAGCATTGCTCTAAACTGAGTTAAAGTCTTCTCCTTCAGGTTGAAAATCCCCTATAAAGGAAATTATGGCATTGCTGGATTAGCATATCCCAGTTAAAGTAATTCTCCTTTATAATCAGTCACCCAACAGTTGTGCCAAACAGACCAAATATTCCCCTTTAGAGATGACAAATTCTCTCTAAAGTCAACAACCTTTTAGTTTCACATCTTGGGCTTCAAACAAGATACAAATAAACCTTTCAGCTTCACATCTTGGGCTTTGAACAAGATACAAACCACCTTTAGCTTCATGTCTTGAGCTTTGAACAAGACACCAAAACACTATTTCCTCCCATAGAATAGGAGGAACTATGATCGCTTTGATTTCCCTGTTTCATTAAACGGGAATACGTAGGCATAAGATTGAAAAATCTTAGCGAGCGCACTAATCAAAAACCCAAAATCCCGTACCTTCATACATCAATCGAAAAACATCAGTTCTAACATCCTACCAATAGTCTAAACCCTGTGTTCTTAACAAAATAACCTAAGAGAGGCCCACAATCTTTGTAGCATCTGTAAACCAACTGTTATCTGTTCAAACTTAGTTTGTAAGCAGGGTTAATTGGAGACATCTATTTCCCTTACTTCGTCAGCTTCAATAGGATAAAAAATGAATCGAACTATAGTACCCCCAAAGTGATAGTGCTTTGCAACCACACTAAAACTCGCGCTACAGAAAAATGGCGACTCTGCTGGGGACATATTTTATTCATTGTATTATCTGTTCCCATCTCTTAGGCAGAGACCTTGAGTTCACATTCATATCACAGAAATGACTGCTCTGCCGGGGTGTCATTGTCTGTATAGGATCATAAGACTAGAGGTCTAGGATGATTAAGACAAATATATATACTGCTTTTCCTAATTGATATCTGTGTTTATTTTTCTGCTAATGGGAATGCGTGTGATGCCGCATGTGGAAAGATTGAGTAAACACCTAAGATAGGTGATGGCAATGCAGGTAATCTTACTGGGAGTGAATTCCAGTTAAGAGCCCCCGATCGACCATCAAACTCAGTGGAGACTCCCTTTGCAGATACATTGCCTATACGACTTCGGTTGTTGAAAGTAGTGTGGTCGACTGGGTTATCTGAGAAGCTGAGGTTTTTAGCAGACGTAAGCCATTTTGTAGTGCGAAGCTATCGGAAATAGTTATCACGCAATACTACCCTCATCTGAGATCACTCCAGGATACATCAGCTCGCTGGCGATCCGCTTGCTGTTGTTATCCCATAGGGGTCAATGATTTTGCGGACAGGTACAAAAAATCACCAGTATAAACCTTTGGGGGGTAGAGCCTTGACTTCATGACACCGACCCTTTAACCCCATGTATTTTCTATGTTTTTGTGTGTTGCATTCATACATTCATCTAAAAAACATTAAAACAAAGAAAATCTTCTCTTCTAGTCTCTCTTTTTCAAATTAAACTGAGACAATGATTGGAAATATCAGAGAAAGGAGATTGTGCTAATGGATTTCGGTAGAAGGAAAATTCATAAGTACACCTTCAAGGTTCCAAAGTTAGAGGATTTGAGAGGTTTGGCGAGAATGATCACCAACCATGAGGCTTTCAGAGCCAAGTATGGAGGTCTGCTGTCCTTATTAAGGGTCCACGTAATTGAAGGAATCCTGTCCACGTTAATCCAATTCTACGATCTGGTCTATTATTGTTTCACATTCCCGGATTATCAACTAGCACCAACACTAGAGGAGTACTCTCACTTGACTGATTTACATATCAATGATAAAGCTCCATTTTCTGGACTGGAAGAAATTCCAAAGGATCAGACTATTGCACGAGCAATTTATTTGGACGAGTCGGAAGTCAGGACTCACATGACCACTAAGGGTGGCATCCAAGGTTTGCCAGCCCAGTTCTTGACAAAGAAAGCCCTGTACTTTGCCAGTATAGGGAACGTGGCCGCTTTTGAGAGCATCTTTGTTTTGCTCACCTACGGGTTATTTTTGTTTCCCAACATCGATAACTTTGTAGATATCAACACCATTAAGATTTTCCTGATTGGAAACCCTGTACCGACCTTACTCGCAGATGCGTATCATTCGGTACACTTAAGGAATTTATACAGTGGAGGGATGATCACGTGCTGTGTACCCCTGCTATACAAATGGTTCACTTCCCATTTGCCCAAATGTGCTGCTTTTTGGGATCAAAAGAATACTTTACGTTGGTCGCAGAGAGTCATGTCTCTTACCAACTCGGACATCGATTGGTACAATCGAATCTACGACGGGATCAGAATCATTGACCGTTGTGGAAATTTCCCAAATGTACCCCTTACAGGAACTAAGGGGGGAATCAACTATCATCCGGTGTTAGTTCGTCGTCAATTTGGATACCCGATGAGGCATGTCCCGCGCAGTGCCCATTTGGAAGGTCTTTTCTTCAAGGAAGGAGAAAATGACAGGGCACTAAAAACGGAAATAGTGCACGCTTGGAAACACATTCATAGGAAAGGACGAGAGTCTCTAGGAAAACCAGACTATGTCTCGATGGAGCCTTATCTCCATTGGGTACAAACTAGAGCTCTCAAGCTGAGGATGCCTTACCCTCGTCAGGAAGTTCTTCCACTAAGGGACTCTGCCCTTTATTTTATGTCTGAGACGGAAAAACTTCAAGTTACTCTCAGCAAAGTTCAGCAGGAGAAGAGGTCTTGGAGGAACAAGTATTGTATTCTCAATGTGGAGTGTAAGAAAATACAGCAATTATTAAAAGAAAAAGATGCTCTGATTGAGATTTTAGAGCAACATGCTGTAGAAAATCAGGATGACCAAAGGAATTTGCTAGCTCCTTTCACTTGGAAAAGAAATGACAACCCAACAACGGCCCAAGAGCCCCGGTCAAAGAAGAGGAAAGCACCCGAACCAGCACTTGAGCCCTCTTCAGAGAGGACTCATGATCCATTAGTTTAGATTTCCTTTTCCAGCAGTTTGTAATCTACTGTATTTCCATTTCCGCAATCCTTTGAATTCAATAAAACGGGGTTCTCCCCATTGTTTGATATTTACAATCCAATTGTCAAAGTTTACTTTGAATAAACAAAAATAATTAATAATTATTGCGTTCATCATAAATGTATTCTTCTTGCCTACGAATCTCACGTTTGTGTCTCGATTCTAGAGTCAAACTGTCTCATTCGTACAATACTCGGGCCAATCGTTAGAAAAAGATGAATGATCTCGAGGAAGAGGACAGAGAATTGAGAGAAGAGATTGACACTTTAAAGAGGATCTGAGAAAGCTTCATAACGACATGCAAGCTCTAGTAGAAGCTCAGATGCAACAACAAAGGACTGTGATCTCGGAGATCACATCAACGCCCATAGTGGAGAAATCTGATCCTAGGTACAAGATGCTGAAAGATCGCCCCTGGAGAATGCCACTTAACTATATCCCAGAAGGATATGTTTCACTGATCAATGAGGATCAAGGAACTGTAGCAGGAGCCGTTGGGCCTGAAGGTTACAAACTTCGTGAAAGCGAAGATGCCAGGGGCATGGCAGCAACTCCTGAAGGTTACAAACTTCGGGAGGCACCGAGAGTCTCGGCCATAATGACTATACCACCACCTGTGGTACACACTGTCCTGGAAGGACAGATTCCACAGATACCTTCTGGTGGAAACGACAGCATGATCGACAGAATGAATGAATTCCAGGAACAATTCCTGGAGATGCATAAATAATTGCAAGCCCTTCGCGGTCAGGATTTATTTGGAAAGGACGCCGCAGACCTTTGCTTGGTCCCCAATGTGAAAGTCCCACATAAGTTTCAAGTGCCCGACTTTAAAAAATACAAGGGTAATTCTTGCCCTCAGAGTCATCTGGTGATGTACGCTCAGCGAATGTCCGCTCAAACAGAGAACCATGAGCTACTGATTCACTACTTTCAAGATAGTTTAACCGGTGCTGCATTAAAATGGTACATGAGTTTAAACCACGGTACGATCGGCACATTCAAAGATCTTGGTGCTGCTTTCGTTCAACAATATAAATACAATTTGGACATGGCACCCGACAGAGATCAACTCAGATCGATGTCACAAAAGGACAAGGAAACCTTTAAGGAGTACGCTCAGAGATGGCGTGAAATTTCCTCCCAGATTTGTCCACCTCTTGAGGAAAAAGAGATGACAAAGATCTTCTTAAAGACCTTAAGCTCATTTTACTACGACAGAATGGTCGCCAGTGCGCCCAGTAACTTCACCGAGATGGTGGGCATGGGAGTTCGTCTTGAGGAGGTCGTCCGAGAAGGACGTTTAGTTAAAGACGCTGGATCATCAGGTAGTACAAAATGATACGGTAGTGCTCTCCCTAAGGGCGACGATATCAACCAGTAGTAGCTGTAACTCCTGCTATCAACCCTGAGCCAACCGATTCAACAGCAATATCAGCAAAGGACACAACAGCCTCTTCAGCATGCTCGTCCTCTGTACAACAACAATCATGCAACGCGACCACCAGGGTTCGACCCTATACCTGTGTAGTACGTAGAACTATTTCCGTTACTACTGGTCAAGGGGCATGTCCAGACTAAGTCTCCTCTTACGGTGCCGGAAAATCCGCCTTTTTGGTTCAAAGCGGGTCAGACTTGTCCTTACCATCAAGGAGGACCAGGGCATAACATAGAAAACTGTCTCAGTTTCAAATCTGACGTACAAAAGCTTGTTAGGAGTGGGGTTTTATCTTTCAAAGATACGAATTTGAATGTTCTCACAAACCCGCTGCCTCAACATGAGAAAGCTGCAGTCAATTTGATTGAGGGAGAGTCTAACAACACCTATCAAATTCATGATGTACTCTTGTTAAGGGCCAATTTGGTCAAGATGCATTGTAGACATGGTGGATATGGCCATGTGCCACCTCATAATTATCACCAGTGTGATATCTGCTCTAAAAATAATCAGGGATGTTTTGTGGTGCAATCAGCTCTACAGGAACCATTAGATCTCGGGTGGATCCAAGAGCATCGAGTTCGTGGAGTCAACATGACCTATACGAATTCCAACATCATTCAGAACCATGACGTCCGTGCAATGAATGTCAACTTGGTGGCAATGCACTCAAGGCAAAGCCAATATCATAATCTGCCACTGCACGATTACAATTCCTGTCTGACTTGCTCGATAAACAAACAGGGATGCTCTTTTGTACATGAGGCCCTCCAGCGTCAGATAGATCTTGGATGGATCCAGGACTACCATGATAGAAATCCCTATCAGATCAACATGATTCAAATCTTTGATATTCGTCTGATGAATACCAGCTTGGTGAAGTTACATGCCAGGCAGGTCCAACTCGGTTTTCTCACTTCACATGATTATTAAAACTGTAAAGGATGTTGTGAGAGTAACCAAGGGTGCGCTCTCGTTCAGAGAACTTTACAACACTTGTTAAACCACTGGTGGCTTCCAATCTATATGGATGAAGACACGCAACAAATCTGTGTGGTTGACGGGAACCCTACTCGGCATCAAAGTCAGGATGTCCGATCTACGGAAACAGATCTAGTGAGGTTACATTGTATTCAAAGCGGGCATGGCCAAGTGCCACCACACAACTATGAAAGTTGTAGAGTCTGCACGGAGAATAACCAAGGATCCTACCTCGTGTGAGCAGCTCTCCAAGGTCAGTTGGATAGCAAAGAGATTCACCCAAACCTAGCTTCAGGGTCCATTGACTGGACGCCGGACTACTTCACTGATCAAATCAGAGACGTGGTTGTAATCTTTGACCCTGAGAGGAACAAGGATGTTTGTACCATCATCCCTCTACTTGACGAATCAAAAGTTCTTAGCAAGGAACTGATTGAAGTTACTTACGACAGTCAGAAAAATCAGAAGGCTCCTGTAGTTATCTATCTTCCAGGACCATTACCATATGAATCAGCTAAGGCGATCCCTTACAAATACGGTACAACGATAATTGAAAACGGAAAGGAAATTCCATTACCCTCCGTCGTGAATATTGCAGACATCAGTCGAGTAACACAGAGTGGTCGAATCTTTAACCGAAGAGTTGGAGAACCTAACAAAGAAAAGGAACTTCAGACAGAAGCTCCCGATCCACCAGTCGGTCAATCCAGTAAATCCGACCTTTCGAAAAACAATGATGAGATGTTGAAGCTCATCCAAAGGAGTGAATACAACATTGTTGACCAACTATTACAAACTCCTTCAAAGATCTCGGTGTTATCACTTTTACTCAGTTCCGAAGCCCACATAGAGGCTCTACAGAAAGTGATAGAGCAGGCCTTTGTGGAACAGGATGTGTCAATACGACAGTTCGACAGCATCATCTCTAACATCACTTCCTGCAACAACTTAGGATTCAGTGATGAGGATTTGCCAGAGGGGGGCAAAAGCCACAACATGGCGCTCAATATCACAGTTAACTACCAGGACGATGTTTTAGCCAGCGTACTGGTAGACACAGGATCGGCCATCAACGTTATGCCGAAGTCCACTTTAATACGACTATCATTCAAAGGATCCCCGATGAGGGGCAGTGAGGTTATCGTCAAGGCATTTGACGGGTCTCGGAAATCAGTTATCGGCGAAGTCGACCTTCCCATAACTATCGATCCTCACACTTTCCTAATCACTTTCCAGGTCATGGACGTCCGGGCAACATACAATTATTTATTAGGAAGACCTTGGATACATCAGGCTGGGGCGGTCACTTCAACCCTCCACAAAAAGCTAAAGTTCGTCCAGAACATTTATCTCGTCATAGTCTGTGGAGAACAAAGCCTTGCTCGTGAGTAACTTATCATCATCTACTTATGTAGAACCCGAGGAGGCTGTTGGAACTCAGTTCCAAGCACTTTCGGTGAGCAATGAGAATCAATCAGAGAAAGGAACCTCTATTTTCTCATATAAGGACGCCCTCGAGGCAGTTGAAAGTAACAATACGAAAGGATGGGGACAGCTTGTCATTCCTACTAATAATAAAACAAAGAAGGGTCTTGGTTTTTCTGCAACCTGTACCCAGACAGCTGCTAACGGTGAAAGTCTTCATCCCATTCAGGATTTCTTCCACAGTGGAGGTTTCCTTTACCCAGTGCCTCAAACAGTCCATACTATCAACAAGGAGGATCCCTCCGATATAGATGAGGAATGGAAGTCTTATCTTAACAAGGACGGTTATATGTCTCAGGAAGAGGTGCCTGTGTCATTCTGCCATCCTACACAGAGTCCGAAATTTATACCCAGGTCGGACGTCAAAGTGATATATGGAGATTGCGATCCGGAAGGATGTCGTGCTCCACCAAACTCATTAGAGGAGGACACTCTGATGAAGAACAACTTTGACCACGACTATTATGGCCCGATGGATGGCCTGCCTATCTGGCAGCAGTACCCAAGAAACTCGGGGTAAGAAAATCAGCTGAACAATGAAAATCAGCTGAGCATCATTGAACAGAATACCTGTGTCCCCACCATGTCATGGGATCAACACTCAGGTCATTAAGAAAATATCTCGTACGACGATGAATTGGCAAAGGTTGTCGGACTAGAATTCATCAACTATGCTTTTCCTGAGGTTAACGTCATCGAGAGGGATGACTCCTCCAGTTCCAAAGAAGTGTGGCACACCTTGGGACAACCAAGTGGAAAATTTGACTTCATGGTCAAGTACACCGCTCCCGAAAGCTCTCGTATCAGGCTCGAAGACATCCAGCCAACTGGATAGGGAGATATACCTGAGAGCACAAATACTTTGCAAAATACAACAGAGGAATCCTCCTACGACAACTCTGCCTGGGAGACAGATTCCAATGATCCTGCTCCGCCAGAAATCAGTGTCATTTCTGAAGAAAAATCAAGGAAAGTACCAGACTTTGTGATTCACCGAGGAGTTCGCCGCCAATGGGTTGTTGTCGATGTTCCGAAGATTGTTCACAAGTCAAAGTAATTGACGTCTTTAACCTTTCACCCTGCCCAGGTGAAACAGATGTTTTGATAAGGCTCACTTTCTGTAAATTTCCCTCTCCGCTTCGCCCAAAGCGACAAAGTTTTGTTTTATAGGGCTGTAGTTTCAAGAATCGACTTGTTCATTAATAAAATAACATCCTTATGTAATTTCCGCATTAATTACTGTTTTCTCTTTTCGTTTTTCAGAAAATGGTAATCCTAAAAAATAACTCGATAATAAAAACAAGCAGTAAAAGAAATACATTGCACACACTTGCATTTTCTCTACCTCTTTTAAACACAAATCATCACGTCATGCTGATTGCTTGTTTTAAACCCCGTCGAAACATACGATCCGATGCCTTCTCCCAACTTTGAGTTCCCGATATTTGGGGCTGAAGAAGTAGTTGACGACGAAATTCCAGAAGAGATCTCCCAATTACTTCGACAAGAGGAAAGGTCCATTGAACCTCACAAAGAGCCGTTGGAAACGGTCAACTTGGGTTCAGAAGAAGAGAGAAAAGAAGTCAAGATTGGGGCACTACTCAGTCCTACTATCAAAGAAAGTTTTACAAAGCTTCTCAGAGAATTTCCCGATGTGTTTGCTTGGTCCTATCAGGACATGCCAGGGTTGGATACCAGCATCGTGGAACATTATCTACCATTAATATCGGAATATCCGCCAGTAAAATAGAGGTTGAGACGGACTCGCCCGGACATGGCCATCAAAATCAAAGAGGAGGTACAGAAACAGATTGACGCGGGTTTCCTCGCTATGTCAGAATATACTCAATGGTTAGCCAACATCGTACCAGTTCCGAAAATGGACGGAAAGGTTAGAATGTGTGTGGATTACAGAGATCTAAACAAGGCTAGTCCAAAGGACGACTTTCCCTTACCACACATTGACATGCTGGTAGACAGTACAACAAAGTTCAAAGTTTTCTCCTTCATGGATGGATTCTCGGGCTATAACCCTATCAAAATGGCGCCGAAAGACATGGAGAAAACTTCATTCATTACCCCCTGGGGTACCTTCTGTTACAAGGTAATGTCGTTCGGTTTGAAGAACGCCGGGGAAACCTATCAGAGGGCCATGAATACTCTGTTTCATGACATGATACATAAAGAAATCGAAGTGTATGTCGATGATATGATTGCAAAATATAAAACAGAGGAGGAGCATGTGACACACCTATCAAAACTATTCGAGTGGTTGAGAAAGTACAAACTCCGCTTGAATCCTAACAAGTGCATCTTCGGTGTCCGTTCAGGGAAACTCTTAGGGTTCATCGTCAACCAGAAAGGAATTGAGGTTGATCCCGACAAGGTCAAGGCCATTCAAGAAACGCCTTCTCCGAAAACTGAAAAACAAGTCAGAGGATTCCCGGGACATTTGAACTACATCTCCAGATTCATATTCCTCATGACCGTGACATGTGCGCCGATTTTCAAATTACTCAAAAAGAACCAGGACTGCGTTTGGACAGAAGACTGTCAAACCGCTTTCAACAGTATTAAGGAATATCTGTTGAATCCACCGATTCTATCACCTCCAATGGAAGGAAGACCAATGATCATCTACCTCACTGTCCTAGAGGACTCCATGGGTTGTGTACTTGGCCAACAAGACGAAACCAAAAAGAAAGAGTCTGCCATCTACTATTTGAGCAAGAAATTCACCGACTGCGAGACTCGATATGCTATGCTTGAGAAAACTTGTTGCGCTTTGGCTTGGGCAGCCAAACGTCTTTGCCAGTACATGATTCGTCACACTACTTGGTTGGTCTTCGAAATGGATCCAATTAAGTATGTATTTGAAAAACCTGCTCTCACGGGAAGGATTTCCCGTTGGCAGATGTTGCTGTCAGAATACGACATCGAATACCACGCTCAAAAAGCTGTTAAAGGGAGTATTTTAGCCGATCATTTGGCTCATCAACCGATTGACGACCAGGAATCAATCGGGTTTGACTTCTCGGAAGAAGATGTCATGTATTTGAAAATGAAAGATTGCGATGAACAACTACCCAGTGAAGGGCCAGAACCAGGTTCCCAATGGGGACTAATTTTTGACGGAGCTGTCAATCATTACGGAAACGAAATTGGGGCAATCATCATAACACCTCAGGGTACCCACATTCCTTTCACTGCCAGACTTACGTTCAAGTGCACAAACAATGAGGCCGAATACGAAGCTTGAATCATGGGTCTCGAGGAAGCGATTGATTTGAGGATCAAGAACTTGGATGTATATGTCGACTCAGCTTTGGTCGTCAATCAGATCAAAGGATATTGGAACACATACCAATCAGGATTTATTCCTTACAAAGACTATGCAAGAAGGTTGTTACCCTTCTTCAACAGAATCGAGTTTCATCACATCCCTCGTGATGAGAATCACATGGCTGATGCATTAGCCACCCTCTCTTCCATGATTAGTGTAGGTCAATGGAATGACCTACCTAAGATTGACATAATGTGCCTTGAACGGCCCGCTTACATCTTCACGATTGAAGCAGTCATAGACGACAAACCTTGGTATCACGATATCAAATGCTTCCTCCAGAAATAAGAGTACCCACCTGGGGCACTAAGGAAAGACAGAAAAACCCTCAGAAGGATGGTTGGCAGTTTCTTTCTAAGCGGTGATACACTCTATAAGCGAAATTTCGCCATGGTCTTGCTCTGATGCGTAGACAGACCAGAAGAAAACATGCTGATAAAAGAAATTCACGAAGGATCCTTTGGCACTCATGCCAACGGACACACAATGGCCAGAAAGATTCTTAGGGCCGGGTACTATTGGTTGACCATGGAATCTGACTGACTGCTACAAGTACATGAGGAGGTGTCACAAGTGTCAGATATACTCCGACAAAATCCATGTACCGCCAACGCATCTCAAAGTTCTTTCTTCCCCATGGCCTTTTTCCATATGGGGAATCGACATGATTGGCATGATTGAACCCAAAGCTTCAAACGGACATCGGTTCATCCTGGTAGCCATTGATTACTTCACCAGGTGGGTTGAAGCAACGTCATACGCTAATGTAACCCGACAAGTGGTGGTCCGATTTATCAAAAACAATATCATTTACCGTTATGGTGTTCCGAGCCAGATCATTACGGATAATGGATCTAACTTGAACAATAAGATGATGAAAGATTTGTGTGATGAGTTCAAAATCAAACACCATAACTCATCTCCCTACCAACCTAAGATGAACGGAGCAGTAGAAGCGGCTAACAAGAACATCAAATTGATCGTTCAAAAGATGGTTGTAACCTACAAAGATTGGCACGAGATGCTGCCCTTTGCTCTTTACGGTTATCGCACATCTGCTCGCACTTCAACAGGGGCAACCCCTTTCTCTCTAGTTTATGGCATGGAGGCAGTTCTCCCCATAGAGGTAGAGATCCCATCAATCCGGGTATTGATGGAAGCTAAGCTTACAGAAGATGAATGGTGCCAAAGTCGACACGACGAACTAAATCTGATTGAGGAAAAGAGAATCGCGGCACTATGCCATGGTCAGTTGTATCAGCAAAGAATGAAGAAGGCGTTCGACAAAAAGGTACAACCTCGCATCTTCAGGAAAGGAGACTTTGTGCTCAAAAAGATACAATCATTTCTCACTGATTCTCGGGGCAAATGGACTCCAAACTATGACGGCCCCTATGTGGTCAAGAAAGCTTTCTTAGGCGGCGCCTTGAGACTTGCAACCATGGACGGAGAGGAATTTGCCTACCCCACCAATGTTGATGTAGTCAAGAAATACTTCGCCTAAACAAAGAAAAACGTCTCGGTGGATTGAAAACCCAAAAGGGCGGTCCAGGAAAAAATTAGAGACATAATCAAAAATCATCCTGGTGGATTGGAAACATCACAGTACAATCCAGGCAAAAATTAGGGATAATATCAAGTAACTACGTCCAACAGGGGCAAATTCCCTAGCGGCAGTCCTGCCATCCATCAAAAAACTCCAGTCGCGGTCATCTTCGACGGAAGCTCAGGATGTCCAAAATTCAAAGTTGGTAGAAGGATAACGGTCGTTATGTTTCAATGTAGCCCTTTTCCCTTAAATTGCCATTTTCAAACTTTGTAAATACTCTATAGAATCACGCGTTTAGCTGGTTTCTATCCTATCAATACAATTTGAGTCCTTGTGCTTTTGTTTGCAATTCTTATTTGTTTTAGCTTTATAGAACGACATTTTAACATGATCAACGATTCTTGAAACGAAACAAAATTAATTTACTTGTTAAAATTTTTCTGCTTTAAAATAAAGATGGCAATTTCTTTTGACTGTTGAACATCGAAAGAACATCGATCGCTTCTCCCGAAGTAAGCGAGCTTCAAAGTGCAAAATCAAAGTACTCCTTCTAAACCAGTGCGCCTGAAGGAAGGATCGACTATGTCAGGTGCGAATACTCCATCTGACATCCCCGGCAGAGTTCTTACCTCCTAAGCCTGACCAACGGTTGAACCCCGCAGGGACTACTTCTTCTAACCAATGCAGAATTGCTATCTTGAACCAACGATACTTTTTGTCCCCTGCAGTGGCCGAGTATCCAGTCATGTTCATCCACTAGTCTGTATGTCATGTCAGTTCTGTTAGCATACACATACATACATCATGCATTATTGATTTACATTCGCATTCATATTGCATCACTATCACTCTAGTCGGTCTTGTCCCCTAGGGATAAAAGTCTTCATAATCGAGTTGTCAGTTCTTTCCTCGTCGGGAAATGTTGCGTCTGCACTACCTCTCTCCTCCAGTTTATTTCTGGGATGAAGTCGGCCCTTGACCACTTTGATAACTTGAACCTCTAAAAAACCAGAGAACCCTCAGCCAACATCATTCTTTGCCATTGAAGATGATGTCTTCGCTTTCCGGATTAAGGAAAATCCCCAGAGAAAGCCTCACAACTAAAGACTTTCAACAACACATTGATTTTGCTCTCCGGAGAGTCGATGTTAATGAAGTCATCAGCACCTCAAAATTGGATCGCATCATATGGCATTTCTCCGAGAAGATCTCGAAGAAAAGTATGATGTAATATCCCCAAGCGAAAGCAGTTTCTCAAGAGACCTGCTTTCCCCAGAAGAGTCGACAAATGGCGTCTCCAACAGTGAAGTTTGTACACCTCTATAATTCAGACAGATGGGTTCCCCAGCAAGTCTGACATCAAAATTTTTTCCATCAAATAGCATCTCCCCAGGAAAATTCGGCGAGAAGTTTGAGGAAACCAGGATCGAGGGGAAGTTTAAATCAGAAACTAAGACCAGTTCCTTGGTAGGAAACCAGGATCGAGGGGAAGTTTAAATCAGAAACTAAGACCAGTTCCTTGGTAAGAAACCAGGATCGAGGGGAAGTTTATTTTAGAAACTAAGACCAGTTCCTTGGTAGGAAACCAGGATCGAGGGGAAGTTTACCTTTTCTAAGCATCATTGCTTAGCAAAAGAAGAAGGATGTGTGAACCACCATTCTTAACCACCATCAAAATTTCGGGCATTCCGATATTTAATCCTCTTGCACCCCGATTGCCCGAATACCTTCGTCATTCACACCTTCGGGTCCAAGAAGATTAAATAGGGGCATCTGTCATACCCCAAATTTTGACCACTAAGATTCCCCATCATTGTGCAAACCATCATCACAATATGTACGAACCATCATGCCTCATTAGTCTCCCCAAAGATGGGTGAGCATCCACTACAATCAAACTTAGGGTTTCAAGCCCTCTCAGAGTTTTTAGACAGAGGATCAATCAAGGAATGACATGATCTTCAACTTTTCTAAAAGGATTAAGAGGACTCCTACTTCAAGGATTAAGCACAAGGCTACTCCCTTCTAAGTGGATTAAGCCTCAAGATCGCCAGTGTCACCAAATTAGGGTTTGGTCGACCAGGGCCTCCAGATGGAAATTTTCCTCTGGGCATGAGCCAATGATTCAAAGCATAAAATACTCCATGGAACCTCATGGACCCAATCATCAAGTCAATATGGCCTCAAGGGATGCATTCATAAAAAAAAATCAGGAATTAGGGTTTCTTGACCTAATTCACCCCTAAGTTGAATTTTGGGACAGATCATGAGCCAAGACCTCAAAGGAGGATTTGAGGGTCTCTAATAAACCACATTGATCCATTTGCAACAATGGATTGATCCAAGAAGCTTGATCAACAAGTTTCAATTTTATCTGAACCACAATTAGGGTTTCGCGAGAAAAGTCAACTGTGCCTTTGACTTTTGACCAGGACATGCTCCCAAACCCTAGGACATGATTCAATACACCCTATAACACCTATGAAATCAATCCATCAAGTTTGATTTAGGTCAAGGACTTGATTTCATAGAGGATCGCACAGTTTGGAATTCATCTGATAAAAAGTCAACTGCCCAAAAGTCAAACTTTGACTTTTTGATATTTTTCACAATTATGGTTCCTTAACCATAAAATGATGTTAATGTGTGATTGGAGTCATCATTCATCAAGAAAAATCAAGAAAAGTGGGATAAATTGTAAAAGGGGTAACCTTAAAAAACTTAGAAATTTTTCTAAGTTATGGAACAAAGTGGCTAGGGTACCAACTTTGGAGGATCATAACTCATAAACCACAAGGCCATTTTTCCCCATCCAAAACTGGATTTGTAGCTCTAATTACCCTCTACAAAAGCTTCAACTACACCTCATTCCAATTCATCATGGATTTTGAATTATGGAATGATCAAAATCACAAAAAGTGAAAATGTCACTTTTTTCCAACACTTAGTGAAATTTTCACTAAGCCAGAATCTGCCTTCACTTTTTTCCAAATGTAGGGGCATTTTTCACTTGGATCCAAAAAGTATCAAAAGCAATTATGATCAAACAGTTGTTGTATCATATGAGGGCTTTCCAAAATGGCCAAGAACTCCATCAAATTCCACTTGGGCCATGAGATATGACAATGGCAATATGCCTTGCTGAAAACTGCCAAAGCAAGGCAGATATTGGAGTTTTGCTCGATTTGCCCAAATTTTGCAAAGGGCAAGCAACTCTATCCATCTGAACACCTCAAGGGGGGACCAAGGAGGAACCAACTCTGATCTCAGGCCCCCAAGTCTTTGGAACCAAAAATAGCATGCCAAACCTAGAATTGCCTAAAAGAGGGACAAGACTCCAATTTTGGATTGGAGCATTCAATGCATACACCAAGGTGGCATGGACTGAGCCATTGCCAACTGAATTCAGTCAAGACTTATCCAAGACCAAGGGAACCAGTAGCCTGTGCCCTAACCTCTAGTCAATGGCTAGAGGAGACTTGGATTCTCATTGCTCAACATTGGCCAAACCTATGCAGCAGTAGCCATTCACTACTCCTTGCAAAACAAACTTGCTCTAATATAAATAGAGCTCATTTGTGATCAGTTTGAGTACACCAAAGCCATCAAACAGATGCTTTCCCCAAAATCTCCTTCTTCACTCCAATTTTGCCTTCCAAAACAAGTCACTATCGGGTTTTGAGTTTGAGAGAAATTACAATCAAACCAATCACACACACACACCTCATAAACATCATATAGAAGCGATCCAAACACTCACATAACATCTGGAACACCAAAATCACAAAATCACCAGCCAACTGCTCAAGCCTTTGACAGATTTACAGTTGAGGTGCCAAATCAAGTTCCAGCTCAAATCAATCCACTCCAAGCATCCAGACACACTCCATAGCACCTAGGGAAGCTGTCCATAACCTTGGAACCAAGTTGTAACACCTCTAACACAAAACACGATCACCGGCTGCAAGTGGTAAGCATGAGCTCTTCTAACTCTATGATCCATGCAATTTTTGCTGCACAATAATTTGGCCATATGTTGATAATCATGCATGGAGTGTTTTCCCTCAATCAATTGCATTGTTTGAATCGTGTATGGAATTTCTGAACCTTCATGCAAATTTTAGGGTTCTTGAGGTTTCTCTTTGATTTCTTATTCCATGTTTAAATTAAATAAAATTAAAGACCATAGACATCATGAGGTTGAAACGAGTAGATTGATATGTAGATTGCATGATATAATCAAGTATTCAGTGAGATTGGATAGAAAACGCAAATCTGCTGAAACAGAGGAAGGGCGCGTGTTCTTGCCATGTTCTTGGCGCCTTTTTTCAAATATTTGAATATTTGAATTTTGTGATTTTATTTAATTGATTCAAAAATTAATTTCTCTCTGAGTTTTAATGATTTTGAGTTGATTCTTTTTTTAATAATTCACAAAAATGTTAAAATATTTTATTTTACCAAAAAACCCAAATATATTATTTATTTCTTATAATTGATATTTTTGCAAAGAATTAATATTTTAATTGTTTTTGACATTTAAAATATTTTTTCCTTCTTGATTTTGCAAATTTTAATGACTTCTAATCATTTTGTAGGTCAAAACTTGATTTTTGAAACAATAATCCAATATCACAATTTGTTTTCCACATGTTTAACAATTTTGGTCATTTTAATTGAATTTTTTAAACAATTAAAATACATTTTGAAAACAAATTAGGATTTTTGATTAATTCAACCCTCATCAAACTTTTTCAAACACATTGGTCCTCTAGTAGAGTGTAAGACACAACCCTTTTAGAAAACCAAAATAATTTAGGCCTCAGTGTATTGCATAAGTCCCGATACCGTCAAAAAATTCGGCGCGGTCGTCGCCTTTCTAACAAATCAAACCCTTGGGCCTACCCTCGTGTTATAAGCCCCATTCTTTTTATTTAAACACCTTTGGGCCTCTATTAGAGTGTAAGACCCAAACCCTTTTAACCAAAACTATTTTGGGCCTCAGATATTGTATAAGTCCCTTTGCGTTAGAAGAAAATCTCGGCGCGATCGCCAGTTCAAAAACCTTTTTTTTGGGCCTCTCCTTGAGCTGTAAGCCCCACCACTTGTACAAAAATAAACATTTGGGCCTCTTGAGAGAGTGTAAGACCCATCCCTTTGTAAAGAAAACCTTTTTAGGCCTCAGACACTTGTATAAGTCCCTGTACAAATTCCACAGTGCAATCACTGATAAAACTTTAGGTCTCTCCTTAAGCTGTAAGCCCCAACAATCTTTTCAAAGCACTTTCTCCTTTGCTTTTGAATATAATACTGTTATCAAAGCTTTCTTTGTTGAAAAACAAACAAAACAGCATGGAAGCTCTACAACCGAGTAAGTGTTTACCCGCTTTCTTTATCCGCTTTCATATATATATAACTGTGTTGTGGGGCTGCTCACTGTATGTCTTCTTTCACAAACTTTTATATACTTGTCAAATATCAACTGTGTAATACTAGTATAGTTATTTAGAGTTTTCCCCGGCAACTACGTCTAAGCACTAGGCAAAGCCCCGTTGATCGCTCTTAGATACAGTCAAAACTAGATCCCCAAAGGATTACCAGACACAGTCTTCCCTTCTCTTGGGGTTAAACAATATGGAGACGTGAAAGGCAGCATTCTCAGTGAACCCTTTCTCAGACTGTCACCCTTAGAAGTTGTCAAAGAGACTCTACTCCCCAGAGATGATCTTTTCTCCGTGAATGGCATCTCTTCAGTTTCTTCCAAATTCTCAGACTTTCCTGGCTTGATCTATTCTCTATGAATGGCATATCTTGAACTTCTCGGGGATTAGGGACCCACAGGCTTCTTAAAAGTACCCTTAAAAATGGTCAAAGAAACTCTAACTCCCCAGAGATGATCTTTTCTCCGTGAATGGCATCTCTTGAGTTTCTTCCAAATTCTCGGACTTTCCTGGCTTTATCTATTCTCTGTGAATGACATGTCTTGAACTTCTCGGGGTTTGGGGACCCATAGGCTTCTTAAAAGTATCCCCGCCTCCTCTTGGGCGTTGTACAAGGACCCTTCGGCTTCTTAGAAGTTCTCATGCCTTCTCTTGGTCTTAATACAAGGACCCTGACAACCTCTTAAAGGTATAAGATAGAACTTAATCATCCTTTGCTAGAGCAGTCTTTCCAGCGTCAAAACTCCGGCCATTTAAGGGTTGATACTCATCCCTTAAAGCCCGTGCCTCCTCTTGGGCATTGTACAAAAGTTGAAACTCTAGAATTGGACAGTCTAAAAACCCCTTGAGTCTCAAAGGCATTCTCAAGTTCCTTTCACAAATCGAAAAAAACGCTGATCGCTCCAAAAGTCGGCCTCTCTCATGAGAGTTCCTCACCCTTTGGCCTGCCTATGGATTTAATCCTCAGTAGTAACTCAGCCTTCTCTTGGGCATTATACAAAGATCATTCACTATCTGAGAATCGATTTCTCCAAAACACCAGTAGACTTGGACAGTCTCAATACCCTTTGGATTTCTCATTTCCTTAAAGAACAGGAAATAACCCCGATCTTCTGATCAGTACCAAAGTACAACCTCACCTAGAATCAGTCTCTTTATAAGAACTGATTTTCTCTTTTATAAAACATATTGGACCTGTCACTAAACTGAAACAGTCACCAGCATAGATAGCCTCCTCTTGGGCTTTGTACAATGATTCTCCCCAACGGAGCTAACCTTTTTAGCCTCCATCTCAGGCTTTGTACGAGATACCAAATCACTCTCTTGTTGAGTATAAAAGGCTCTCTTGTTGATTTAACCCCCTTTTAGCCTCTATCTCGGGCTTCGTACGAGATACAAATCACTCTCTTGTTAAGTATAAAAGACTTTCTTGTCGAGTCAAACATTTTTAGCCTTCATCTCGGGGTTTGTACGAGATACAAAAACACTCTCTTGTTGAGTATAAAAAGACTCTCTTGTTGAGTCGATCCTCCTTTAGCCTCTATCTCGGGCTTTGTACGAGATACAAATTACTCTCTTGGTGAGTATAAAAGACTCTCTTGTTAAGTCAAACCCTTTTAGCCTCCGTCTTGGGCTTCGTACAAAAAACATATAAAAAGACTCTCTTGTTGAGTCAACCCTTTTAGCCTCTATCTCGGGCTTCGTACGAGACACAAAAGCATCGTCTTGTTGGGTCAATAGCCTCCTCTTAGGCTTTGTATAAAGAAATCCACGTTTGATTCAATCAACCTTTTAGCATCCAATCATGCTTTGGTCACAGCATACAAACATCAACAACTCCTTTTCCCTCGTCTAATTGCTGTAAGCGGCAAGCCTCTGGATTATTTACATCCATGCCACTGTCCCTCTTTTAGCATGAGAAATTCATAAGGAAATATGGCATTGCTCTAAACTGAGTTAAAGTCTTCTCCTTCAGGTTGAAAATCCCCTATAAAGGAAATTATGGCATTGCTGGATTCGCATATCCTAGTTAAAGTAATTCTCCTTTATAATCAGTCACCTAACAGTTGTGCCAAACAGACCAAATATTCCTCTTTATAGATGACAAATTCTCTCTAAAGTCAACACCCTTTTAGTTTCACATCTTGGGCTTCGAACAAGATACAAATAAACCCTTCAGCTTCACATCTTGGGCTTTGAACAAGATACAAACCACCTTTAGCTTCATGTCTTGGGCTTTGAACAAGACACCAAAACACCATTTCCTCCCATAGAATAGGAGGAACTATGATCGCTCTGATTTCCCTGTTTCATTAAACGGGGAATACATAGGCATAAGATTGAAAAATCTTAGCGAGCACACTAATCAAAAACCCAAAATCCCGTACCTTCATACATCAATCGAAAAGCATTAGTCCTAACATCCTACCAATAGTCTAAACCCTGTGTTCTTAACAAAATAACCTAAGAGGGACCCACAATCTTTGTAGCATCTGTAAACCAACAGTTATCTGTTCAAACTCAGATTGCAAGCAGGGTTAATTGGAGACATCTATTTCCCTTCCTTCATCACCTTCAATAGGATAAAAAATGAATCAAACTGTAGTACCCCCAAAGCGATAGTGCTTCGCAACCACACATAAAACTCGCGCTACACTGATGACCTCTTAAAGGTATAAGACATAATTTAGTCATCCTTTGCTAGAGCAGTCTTTCCAGTGTCAAAACTCCGGCCATTTTAGGGTTGATACTCATCCATTAATACACGTGCTTCCTCTTGGGCATTGTACAAAAGATAAAACTCTAGACTTGGACAGTCTAAACCTCTTGAGTCTCAAAGACATTCTCAAGTTCCTTTCAAACATAGCAAAAAACACCGATCACCCTGGATCAATCTCGAGCATAAACCCGATCTCTCTCATGAGAGTTCCTCACACTTGGAAACGCTTCAAGATTTCAATAATCCTCAGCAGTAAGTTAGCCTCCTCTTGGGCTTTGTACAAATAATTCTCCCCAGCGGAGCTAACCTTTTAAGACTCTCTTGTTGAGTCAATCACCTTTAGCCTCCGTCTTGGGCTTTGTACGTGACATAAAAACACTCTCTTGTTGAGTATAAAAGACTCTCTTGTTGAGTTAATCTCCTTTTAACCTCAATCTCGGGCTTCGTACGAGACATCAAATCACGCTCTTGTTGAGTATAAAAGACTCTCTTGTTGAGTCAATCAATCTTCAGACTCTCTTGTTGAGTCAATCACCTACTCAACACTCTCTTGTTGAGTCAATCTTTTTAGCCTCTGTCTTGGGCTTTTTACAGGACAGATAAAAGTACTCTCTTGTTGAGTCAAACCGTTTCAGCCTCCATCTTGGGCTTTATACAAGATACATTCTCCCCAACGGAGTCAAAATCCCTTTTAGCCTCAAACTTGGGCTTTGTACAAGACAAAAAGAACATTTTCCCTGGAAAAGTCAAACTTCTAGCCTCCTCTTAAGCTTTGAATAAAGAAATCCCCAGTTGAGTCAATCAACCTTTTAGCATCAAATTTGTGCTTTGCTCACAGCATGCAAACATCAACAATTCCTCTTTAGAGATGACAAGTTCTCTCTCAGTCAAACCCTTTAGCTTCACATCTTGGGCTTTGAACAAGATACAAATCACCTTTTGCTTCATATCTTGGGCTTTGAACAAGACACCAAAACACATTTTTCCTCCCATAGAATAGGAGGAACTACGATCGCTCTGATTTCCCTGTTTTGGGAATACGTAGGCATAAGATTGCAAAATCTTAGCGAGCATACTAATCAAAAACCTAAAATCACGTACCTTCATACATCCATCAAAAGCATCAGACTTAAACACCTTACCACAAACCTAGCAAATAGTCTAGACACTGTTTTTAAGCAAATAACCTAAGACAGACCCCCCTTTTGATAGCATCTGTAAACCAGCAGTTTTGACTGTTTAACCTCAGTTTGCAAGCAGGGTTAATTGGAGACATCTATTTCCCTTCCTTAATCAGCTTCACAGGATTAAAAATGAATCGAAATGTAGTACCAAAGCAATAGTTATTCGAAACCACAAAAATTGCGCTACAGAAGAATGGCGACCATAGTGGGAGGTATTTATCTCTTGCAGTCTTACGGTAAGAGAAGACCTTTTACAGGCTTAGGTAGAAGGCCTTAAATTCACCAAATGCCACGGAAATGGCGACTCTGCTGGGGAGTCATTGTCTGTATAGGATCATAAAACTAGAGGTCTAGGATGTTAGGACAAATATATATACTGCTTTTCCTAATTGATATCCGTGTTAATTTTTCTGCTAATGGGAATATGGGTGATGCCGCATCTGGAAAGATTGAGTATACACCTAAGATAAGTGATGGCATTATACGGATAATCTTACGGGGAGTGAATCCCAAATAAGAGGTCTCGGTCGACCATCAAATCAGTGGAGATACCCTTTGCGGATTCAATGCCTATACGACTTCGGTTGTTGAAAGCAGATTGTTCCATTGGGTTATCTGAGAAGCCGAGGATTTTAGTAAACTAGAACCATTTTGTAGTGCGGAGGCTATCGGAAATAGTTGTCACGCGATACTACCCTCATTTGAGACTACTCTAATATACTACAGCTCGCTGGCGATCCGCTTGCTATTGTCATCTCAAGAAGGCTCAGTGATTTTGAGGACATGTACAAAAAATCACCAGTATAAACCTTTGGGGATGGGTAGACCCTTGACTTCATGACACCGACCCTTTGACCCCATGTTTTTTCTATGTTTTTGTGTGCTGCATTCATGTATTCATTAAAAAACATTAAAAAACAAACAAAAATCTTCTCTTCTAGTCTCTCTTTTTCAAATTAAACTAAGACAATAATTGCAAATGTCAGATAAAGAGATTACGCTAATGGATTTCGGTAGAAGGAAAACTCACAAGTATATCTTCAAGGTTCCAAAACTAGAGGATTTAAGAGGACTTACGAGGATGATAACCAACCCTGAGGCTTTCAGAGCTAAGTATGGAGGACTGTTGTTGCTGTTAAGGGTCTATGTAATCGAAGGAATCTTGTCCACACTAATCCAGTTCTACTATCCGGTTTATCACTATTTCATATTCCCGGATTTTCAACTAGCACCACTACTGGAGGAG
This sequence comes from Lathyrus tuberosus, assembly GCA_022829125.1. Classification (NCBI taxonomy): domain Eukaryota; kingdom Viridiplantae; phylum Streptophyta; class Magnoliopsida; order Fabales; family Fabaceae; genus Lathyrus; species Lathyrus tuberosus. Next base: position 5,269,325 of record JALAZF010000141.1, on the reverse strand, counting down.
TACTCTCACCTGACTGATTTGCACATTACTGACCAAGCTCCCTTTTCTGGACTGGAAGAGATTCCAAAGGATCGAACCATTGCAAGAGCAATCTATTTGGACGAGTCAGAAGTCAGGACTCACATGATCATTAAGGGTGGTAGCTAGGGTTTTCCAGCCTAGTTCTTAATCAAGAAAGCTCTGTACTTTGCTAGTATAGGGAACGTGGCCGCTTTCAAAAGCATCTTTGTTTTCCTTACCTACGGGTTATTTTTGTTTCCCAACATTGATAATTTCGTTGATATCAACGCCATTAAGATTTTTCTGATTGGAAATCATGTACCGACCTTGCTCGCTGATGCTTATCATTCTGTACACTTTAGGAATTTGTACAGCGGATGGATGATCACATGCTGTGTACCCCTGCTGTACAAATGGTTCACTTCCCATTTGCCAAAGTCTGCTGCATTTTGGGATTAAAATAATACTTTACGTTGGTCGCAGAGAATCATGTCTCTCACCAACTCTGACATCGATTGGTACAATCGAATCTATGACGGGATCAGGATCATTGACCATTGTGGAAATTTCCCAAATGTACCCCTCATAGGAACTAAAGGAGGAATCAATTATCATCCCGTTTTAGTTCGTCGTCAGTTTGGATACCGATGAGGCATGTCCTGCAAAATGCTCATCTGGAAGGTCTTTTCTTCAAGGAAGGAGAAAATGACAGGGCATTAAAGACAGAAATAGTGCATGCCTGGAAACACGTTCATAGGAAAGGAAGAGAGTCTCTAGGAAAACCAGACAATGTCTCGGTGGAACCTTATCTCCACTGGGTACAAACTAGGGATCTCAAGCTGAGGATGCCTTACCCTCGTCAGGAAATTCTTCCGTTAAGGGACCATATCCTTTGTTTTATGTCTGATACGGAAAAACTTCAGGTGACTCTCAACAGAGTTCAACAGGAGAAGTAGTCTTGGAACAACAAGTACCGTATTCTCAATGTGGAGTGTAAGAAAATACAACAACTGTTAAAAGAAAAAATGCTCTGATTGAGATTTTAGAGCAACATGCTGTAGAAAACCAAGATGACCAAAGGAATTTGCTCGCTCCATTCACTTGACAAAGGAATGACAACCCGACAACGACTCAAGAGCCCCGGTCAAAGAAAAGGAAAATACCAGAACCAGCACCTGAGCTCTCCTCAGAGAGGACTCGGGATCCATTACCTTACACATTTCCTTTTACAGCACTATGTAAATTACTGTATTTCCATTCTGCAATCTTTGAATTCAATAAAACGGGGTTTCCCCACTGTTTGATATTTGCAATCCAATTGTTGAAGTCTATTTTGATTAAACAAAAATTTTAATTAATATAATCATTCATCATTCTCACGTAACGCATTCTTCTTACCTATGAATTGCACGTTTGCGTCTCGATTCTAGAGTCAAACTGTCTCATTCGTACAATACTCGGGCCAATCGACAGAAAAAGATGGATGATCTCGGGGAAGAGAACAGAGTTAAGGGAAGAGATTGACACTCTGAAAGAGGATCTGAGAAAGCTTCATAACGACATGCAAGCTCTAGCAGAAGCTCAGATAAAACAACAAAGGACTGTGATCTCAGAGATCACATCAACTCCCATAGTGGATAAGTATGATCCTAGGTATAAAATGCCGAAAGATCGTCCTTGGGGCATGCCACTCAACTATATCCCGGAAGGATATATTCTGCCGATTACTGAAGATCCGGAAACTGCGGCAGGAACCGCTGGGCCTGAAGGTTACAAACTTTGGGAAAGCAAAGATGCCTGGGGCATGACAACAACTCCTGAAGGTTACAAACTTTGGGAGAGGGAGGGACCTAGAGTCACTGCCATGATGACTATACCACCACCTGTGGTACACACTGTCCCGGAAGGACAGATTCCACAGATACCTTCTGGTGGAAACGAAAGTATGTTCCACAGAATGAATGAATTCTAGGAACAGTTCCTGGAAATACATAAAGAACTGCATGCCATTCGCTGTCAGGATCTATTTGGAAAGTATGCCGCAGACCTTTGTTTGGTCCCCAATGTGAAAGTTCCGCACAAGTTCAAAGTGCCCGAATTTGAAAAGTACAAGGGCAACTCTTGCCCCCAAAGCCATTTAGTGATGTACGCCCGGCGAATGTCAACTCAGACAAAGAACCAGGAGCTACTGATTCACTATTTTCAGGATAGTTTAACCGGTGCCACACTCAAATGGTACATGGGTTTAAACCGCACTAAGATCGGCACTTTCAGAGATCTTGACGCTGCCTTCGTTCAACAATACAAGTATAACCTGGACATGGCACCGGATAGAGACCAACTCAGATCGATGTCACAAAAGGACAGGGAAACGTTTAAGGAATATGCTCAAAGATGGCGTGAAATTGGCGCTCAGATTTGTCCACATCTTGAGGAAAAAGAGATGACAAAGATCTTCTTGAAAACCTTCAGCTCATTTTACTACGACAGAATGGTCGCCAGTGCGCCCAGTGACTTCACCGAGATGGTAAGCATGAGAGCTCGTCTTGAGGAAGCAATTCGAGAGGGACGTTTAGTTAAAGATGTTGGATCATCAAGTAATGTAAAATGATACAGTAGTGCTCTCCCTAAGAAAAAATAGCAAGATATTGGCAATATCTCTCTCGGAAAGCAAAGGCGACGGTACTAACCAGTAGCAGCTGTAACTCCTGCTATCAACTCTGTGCCTATTCCTACGTATCAACCTCAGGTTGCTCAGAGCCAACCAAATCAACAATAATTTCAGCGAAGGACACAACAGCCTCTTCAGCAGGATCGTCCTCCATATAACAACAACCGTACAACTCGACCTCCAGGGTTTGATCCTATACTAATGTTGTACGCAGAATTGTTTCAACTCTTACTGGTCAAGGGGCATGTCCAAACCAGGTCTCCTCTTACAGTACCCGAGAATGTGCCTTTTTGGTTCAAAGCGGATCAGACTTGCCCTTATCATCAAGGAGGACCAGGGCATAACATAGAAAATTGTCTCAGTTTCAAATCCGATGTGCAAAAGCTTGTTAGGAGCGGGGTCTTATCTTTCAAAGATACGAATCCGAATGTTCTCACGAACCCGCTGGCTCAACACGAGAAAGCTGCGGTAAATTTGATAGAGGAAGAGTCTAACAACAGCTATCAAATTCATGATGTACTCTTATTGAGGGCCAACTTGGTTAAGATGCATTGTAGACAGAGTGGATACGGCCATGTGCCACCTCATAACTATCACCAGTGTGATATCTACTCCAAAAACAATCAAGGATGTTCTGTGGTGCAATCAGCTCTACAGGAACAGTTGGATCTCGGGTGGATCCAAGAGCATCGAGTTCGTGGAGTTAACATGACTTATATAAGTTCCAACATCATTCAAAACCACAACATTCGTGCGATGAATGTCAACTTGGTGGCAATGCACTCAAGGCAAAGCCAACATCCTAATCTGCCACGGCATGATTACAATTCCTGTCTGATTTGCTCGGTAAACAAACAGGGATGCTCTTTTGTATAAGAGGCCCTCCAGTATCAGATGGATCTTGGATGGATTCAGGATTACCGCGATAGAAATCAGTATCAAGTAAATATGATTCAAATCTTTGATATTCGCTTGATGAATGCCAGCTTGGTGGAGTTACACGCTACACAAGTCCAGCTCGGTTTCCTGACTTCGCATAATTATCATAACTGTAAAGTGTGTCGTGAGAGTAACCAAGGGTGCGCTCTCGTGCAAAGAACTTTGCAACACTTGTTAAACCACTGTGTAGCGAGTGATTTTTGGATGTGGTTGTGAAGCACGATCGCTCTGGTACTACAGCTCGATTCATTTTTTATCCTATTAAAGCTAATGAAGGAAGGGAAATAGATGTCTCCAATTAACCCTGCTTGCATACTGAGATTAAACAGTCAAAACTGTTGGTTTACAGATGCTACAAAGATTCAGGGTTTCTCCTAGGTTATTTCGTTGACAAGGGGTGCTTTAGGCTATCGGTTAGGATGTTAGGACGAATGTATGAGAGTATGGGATTTTGGGGTTTTGTTTAGTGTGCTCGCTAAGATTTTTTCTTTCAATCTTATGCCTACGTATTCCCGTTTACCGAAACAGGGAAATCAGAGCGATCGTAGTTCCTCCTATTCTATGGGAGGAAATGGTTATTTTGGTGTCTTGTTCAAAGCCCAAGACGTGAAGCTAGAGGGTCTATTTGTATCTTGTTCAAAGCCCAAGATGTGAAGCTGAAGGTAGTTGGTATCTTGTTCAAAGCCCAAGATGTGAAGCTGAAAGTGTTGACCTTAGAGAGAATTTGTCATCTCTAAAGGGGTCTGTTTGTCACAACTGTTGGGTGACTGACTGTAAAGGAGGATTACTTTAACCAGGATTTGTGAATCCGGCAATGCCATAATTTCCTTTATAGGGGATTTTAACCTGAAGGAGAAGACTTTAACTTAGTTTAGAGCAATGTCATCTTTCCTTAGGAATTTCTCATACTAAAAGAGGGACATTGGTATGGATGTAGGTGATCCAGAGGCTTGCCGCTTACAACGATTAGATGAAGGGGAAGGAGTTGTTGATGTTTGTGTACTGTGAACGAGCCACATCTTTGATGCTAAATGGTTGATTGGATCAACCAGTGGTTTTCTTATACAAAGCCTAAGAGGAGGCTAATATGTGTCTCGTACAAAGCCCGAGAGAGAGGCTAAAAGGTTTTGACTCGACGATGGAGTCTTTTGGTATCTCGTACGAAGCCAGAGATGAAGGCTACTTGACTTAACAAGAGAGTTTTTTGTATCTCGTACGAAGCCCGAGATGGAGGCTAAAATTTGTTTGGCTCAATAAGAGCCTTTTTGTATCTCGTATAAAGCCCGAGATGGAGGCGAAAGGGTGATTGACTCAACGAGGAAGTCTCTTATGTGTCTCGTACAAAGCCCGAGAGAGAGGCTAAATGTTGTTTGACTCCGCTGGGGAGAATCATTGTATAAAGCCCAAGAGAGAGGCTAACTTCACTAGAGAAGGATCATTATACAAAGCCTAAGAGGAGGCTGTTGTAACTGTTTCAGTTGAGTGACAGGTCCAGTATACTGATTTTGAAAGAGAAAATCAGTTCTTATATGAGCAACACTGTACTCAAGGATTTGATTCGAGGATCCGGGCTATTCCTGTTCTTTAAGGAAGTGGGAAATCTGAAGGGTATTGAGACTGTCCGAGTCCACGGGTTTTCTTCCTATTTAACGAAGAGGTCACTTGAGAATGTCTGGAAAACTCAAGGAGATTAGACTGTCCATGTCTAGAGTTTCATCTTTTGTACTATGCTTTGAGAAACGGTAGTAGACTCTTTGAAAGGACTGTTCTATGCAGATGATTAGGTTCTGTTCCTATACCTCTAGGAGGTCGTCGGGACAATTTGTACGAAGCCCAAGAGGAGGCTGGGAGTTTTTAAGAAGCCGATCGGTCCTTGTACGAAGCCCAAGAGGAGGCTACCATTCCCGGAGGAAGAAATCATTTATACGAAGCCTAAGAGGAGGCTGTGAATACTTATAAGAAGCCGAGAGGTCCTTGTACTAAGCCCAAGAGGAGGCGGGGATGCTTTTAGGAAGCCTGTGGGTCCTTGTACGATGCCCAAGAGGAGGCCGATGCTTTTAAGAAGCCCGTGGATCCCCAAACCCCGAGAAATTCAAGACAGGCTATCCACGAGGAATAGATCAAGCCAGGAAAGTTCGAGAATTTGGAAGAAACTCAAAGATACCATTCAGGGAGAATACATTCATCTCTGGGAGTAGAGTTTCTTGACAATTCCTAATGAGGACAGCCGAAGAGAAGACTGTATCTGGTGATCCTATTGGGGATCTAGTTGTCTATTTCTACGAATAAACGAAACTGCGTCACCTAGTTCTAGACGTAGTTGTCGGGGAAACTCTAAATATCTATACTATTATTACACAGTTGATATGAGTTTATGAAAGAAGACTTACAGCGAAACAGCCCCACAATACAGTTATATGTATATGAAAGCGGTAAATGAAAGCAATAACCACTTACTCGGTTGTAGAGCTTCCATGCTGTTTGGTTAGTTGTTCAACAAAGAAAGATTGAAAACAACAGTATCTTCAAAATCAAAGGAGAAAGTGCTTTGAAAAAGAAAGATTTGGGGCTTACAGCTCAAGGAGAGGCCCAGGGTTTTACCAGTGAGCGCACTGTTGTTTTGTACAGAGGGACTTATACAAGTGACTGAGGCCCAAAAAGTTTTTTGTACAAGGGAGTTGGGTCTTACACTCTAATAGAGGCCCAAAGAGGTTTAAAGAAAAAGAGTGGGGCTTATAACACGAGGGTAGGCCCAGTTTGACTTTTCGTTTAAAAATGGCGATCGCGCCGAGGTTTTCTTTTAACGTAGAGGGGCTTATACAATATCTGGTGATCGTGATTTATGTTGGAGGTGTTACAACTAGGTTCCAATGATCTGGATAGCTTCCCTAGGTGCCATGGAGTGTGTATGAATGCTTGGAATATATTGAAATGGTTTGGAGTTGAAGATGGTACCTCAACTGCAAAACTGTCAAGAACTTGAGCAATTGGCTGGTGATTTTGTGAAATCTGTGTTCCAGATGTTATGTGAGTGTTTGGATCACTTCTATATGATGTATGTGAGGTGTGTGAGTGATTGGTTTGATTGGAAAAGCTCCCAAACTCAAAACCCGATAGTGACTTGCCTTAGAAGGTAAAATTGGAGTGAAAGAAGAGATTTTGAGGAAAGCATATGTTTGATGGCTTTGGTGTACTCAAACTGATCACAATTGAGCTCTATTTATAGTAGAGCAAGTTTGTTTTGGGATCAATAGTGAATGGCAACTGCAGCAGAGGTTTGGCCAATGTTGTCCAATGGAATCTCAAGTCTCCTCTAGCCATTGACTAAATTCAGTTGAGAATGGCTCAGTCCATGCCACCTTAATGCTTCCATTGAATGCTCCAATCCAAAATTGGAGTCTTGTCCCTACTTTGGCAATTCTAGGTTCAACATGCTATTTCTTGTTCCAAAGACTTTGGAGGCTTGGCTCAGTGATTGTCCCCTTTAGATTCAATCCTCAGAGGTGTCCAAGTGGATAGGAGCATTTGGATTTGGCTGATTTTGGCAAATCGAGCAAAAATCCAAAATTTGCCTTGCCTTGACAGATTTCAACAAGGCAACTTGCCAATGTTATATCTCATGACTCAAATTGAATTTGGTAATGTTCTTGGTCATTTTGGAAAGCCCTTACATGATACAACAACTGTTTGAACATGTTTGGTTTTGATCTCTTTTGAATCCAAGTGAAAAATCCCCCTACATTTGGCAAAAAGTAGGGTAAAATCTGACTTAGTGAAATTTTCACTAAGTGTTGGAACAAAGTGACTTTTCTTGATTTTGATCACTCCATAACTCAAAATCCATGAGGAATTTGGACATAGGTCAGTATGAAGCTTTTGTAGAGAGAAATGAGATCTACAAATCAAGCTTTTAATGGGGAACAATGGCCTTGTGGTTTAGGAGTTATGGTCCTTCAAAGTTGGCACATTAGTGTCACTTTTTCCATAACTTAGAAATTTTTCTAAGTTTTTATGGTTACCCCTTTTACAAGTTATCCCACTTTCTTTGATTTTTCTTGATGAATGATGATTCAAATCATACATTAACATCATTTTAGGGTTAAAAATCCATTTTGGTGAAAAATCTCAAAAAGTCAAAGTTGACTTTTGTGCACAGTTGACTTTTTATCAGATGAATTCCAAAATATGCAATTCTTCATGAAATTATGTCCTTGACCTAAATCAAAATTGATGGACATGTTCCATGGGTGTCATAGGGTATATTGAATCATGTTTTAGGGTTTGGGAGCATGTCCTGGTCAAAAGTCAAAGTTACAGTTGACTTTCCTCGCGAAACCCTAATTGTGGTGCAGATGAAATTGAGACTTGTTGCTCAAGCTTCTTGGATTAATCCATTGTTCCAAATGGATCAATATGGTATATTAGAGACCCTCAAATCCTCCTTTGAGGTCTTGGTTTATGATTTGTCCCAAAAGTCTACTTAGGGGTGAATTAGGTCAAGAAACCCTAATTCTTGATTTTTGATGAATGCATCCCCTGAGGCAAAATTGACTTGATGATTGGGTCCATGAGGTCCCATGAAGTATATTAGGTTATGTTTTGGATCATTGGCTTGTGCCTAGATGAAAATTTTCCATCTGGAGGCCCTGGTCGACCAAAACCCTAATTTGGTGACACTGTCGATCTTGAGACTTAATCCACCTAGAAGGGAGCATCCTTGTGCTTAATCCTTGAAGTGGGAGTCCTTTTGATCCATTGTGGACATGTTAGAGGCTAGACAAGTTGAAGATCATGTCATTCCTTGATTGATCCTTTGTCTAAGGCTCTGAGAGGGCTTAAAACCCTAATTTTGACTGTAGTGAATGCTCAACAACCCTTGAGGCATTTGATGAGGCATGATGGTTCATCCATATTGTGATGATGATTTGCACAATGATGGGAAATCTTAGTGGTAAAAATTTGGGGTATGACAGATGCCCCTATTTAATCTTCTTGGACACGAAGGTGTGAATGACGAAGGTATTCAGGCATTCGGGGTGCAAGAGGATTAAATATCGGAATACCCGAAATTTTGACGGCGTCTATGAATGGTAATTCACGCATTCATCTTCTTTCGCTAAGCAATGATGCTTAGAAAAGGTAAACTTCCCCTCGATCCTGGTCTTCAGCCAAGGAACTGGTCTTAGTTTCTGATTTAAACTTCCCCTCGATCCTGGTTTCCTACCAAGGAACTGGTCTTAGTTTCTGATGTAAACTTCCCCTCGATCCTGGTTTCCTACCAAGGAACTGGTCTTAGTTTCTGATGTAAAGTTCCCCTCGATCCTGTTTTCCTACCAAGGAACTGGTCTTAGTTTCTTTCGTCAATAAACTTTATTGATAAGGGACGCTATTCGTAGCGGCTTTCCTTCAAACTTCTCGCTGAATTTTCCTGGGGAGATGCCATTTGAGTGGAAAAAGTTTTGATGTCAGACTTGCTGGGGAACCCAGTCATCTGAGTTGTAGAGGTGCACAAACTTCTTTGTTTGGAGATGCCATTTGTCGAATCTACTGGGCAAAACGAGTCTCTTGAGAGACTGCTTTCGTTCGGGGTCTTTACATCATACTTTTCTCGGAGATCTTCTCGGAGAAATGCCATATGATGTGATCCAAATTTGAGGTGCCGATGACCTTTTCATCAGTGGGTTTTTCGGAGAAAAACTGCCGTACTGCCGAATCTCCGATTTAGGAGGCTTTCTCTCGGGATTTTCTTTAATCTGGGAAAACAAGGATATCATCTTCAATGGCGAAGAGTGATGTTAACTGAGGGCTCTCTGGTCTTTCAGAGGTTCAAGCTATCAAAGTGGTCGAGGACCCAACTTCAATCCAGAAATAAACTAGAGGAGAGAGATTGTTCAGACGTAACACTTCCTGGCGAGGAAAAGGCTGACAACTCGATTGAGAGGACTTTTTATCACCAGGGGATAAGACCGACTAGAGTGATAGTGATGCAATATGAATGCAAATGTAAATCAATAATGCATGATGTATGTATGTTTATGCTGACAAAACTGACGCGACATACAGACTAAAAGATGAACATGACTGGATACTCGGCCATCGCGGGGCGAAGAAGTACCGTTGGTTCAAGATAACAATTCTACCTTGCTTAGGAGAAATAGTCCTTGCGGGGAACTATGTTGGTCGGGCTTAGGAGATAAGAACTCGGACGATGCGTGTCAGACGAAACAAGGTCTCTAACACAGTTGATCCCTTCATTCAGGCGTACTGGGTTAGAAGGAGTACTTTGATTCTGCACTTTGAAGTTCGCTTACTTCTGGAGAAGCGATTGATGTTCTTTTGATGTTTAACAGTCAGAAGAAATTGCCATCTTTATTTTAAAGCAGAAAAAGTTTTAACAAGTAAATTCATTTTTGTTTTATTTCAATAATCGTTAATCATGTTAACAACGTCGTTCTGTAAAGCTAAAACAAATAAGAATTACAAACAAAAGCACAAGGGCTCAAATTTTATTGATAAAATGGAGATCAGCCAAACGCGTGATTCCATTGAGTATTTACAAAGTTAGAAAATGGTAATTTATAGGGAAAAGGGCTACGTTGAAACATAACGACCACTATCCTTCTACCAACTTTGAATTCGGGGCATCCTGAGCTTCTGTCGAAGATTACCTTGACTGGAGTTTTCCTCCAATGGATGGTGTAACTGCTGCTGAGGGACTTGCCTCGGTTGAACATAGTTACTTGCCATTATCCCTAACTTTTACTTGGATTGTACTGTGATGTTTCCAATCCACCGGGATGATTTTTTTTATTTTGTCTCTAACTTTTGCCTGGACAGCCCTTTCGGGTTTTCAATCCACCGAGACGTTTTTTTTTTAGTTTAGGCGAAGTATTTCTTGACTACATCAACATTTGTGAGGTAGGCAAATTCCTCTCCATCCATGGTTGTAAGTCTCAAGGCACCTCCTGAGAAAGCTTTCGTGACCACATAGGGGCCGTCATAGTTCGGAGTCCATTTACCCTGAGAATCAGTGAGAAATGATTGTATCTTCTTGAGCACAAGGTCTCCTTTCCTGAAGACGCGAGGTCGGACCTTTTTGTCGAACGCCTTCTTCATTCTCTGCTGATACAACTGACCGTGGCATAGTGCCGTTATCCGTTTCTCTTCGATCAGATTCAGTTCGTCGTGTCGACTTTGACACCATTCAGCTTCTGAAAGCTTAGCTTCCATTAATACTCGGATTGACGGGATCTCTACTTCTATGGGGAGCACTGCTTCTATGCCATACACTAGAGAGAAAGGCGTTGCCCCTGTTGAAGTGCGGACAGATGTGCGATAACCGTGAAGAGCAAAGGGTAGCATCTCGTGCCAGTCTTTGTAGGTTACAACCATCTTTTGAACGATCTTCTTGATGTTCTTATTGGTCGCTTCTACCGCTCCGTTCATCTTGGGTCGGTAGGGAGATGAGTTATGATGTTCAATCTTGAACTCTGTGCACAACTCCTTCATCATCTTGTTGTTCAAGTTAGATTCATTGTCAGTAATGATCTCGCTTGGAACACCATAACGGCAGATGATATAGTTTTTTATAAATCAGACCACCACTTGTCAGGTTACATTGGCGAATGACGCTGCTTCGACCCACTTGGTGAAATAGTCAATGGCTACCAGGATGAACCGATGTCCGTTTGAAGCCTTAGGTTCGATCAAGCCAATCATGTCGATTCCCCATATGGAAAAGGGCCACGGGGAAGAAAGAACTTTGAGATGTGATGATGGTACATGAATTTTGTCGGAGTATATCTGACACTTGTGACACCTCCTCATGTACTTGTAGCAGTCAGATCCCATGGTCAACCAGTAGTACCCTACTCTTAGAATTTTTCTCGCCATTGTGTGTCCGTTGGCATGAGTGCCAAAGGATCTTTCATGAATTTCTTTCATCAGCATTTCTGCTTCTGGTCTGTCTACGCATCAGAGCAAGACCATGTCAAAATTTCTCTTATAGAGAGTGTCACCGCTCAGGAAGAAGTTTCCAGCCAATCTTCTGAGGGTTTTCCTGTCTTTTCTTAGTGCCCTAGGTGGGTACTCTTGTTTCTGAAGGAAGCATTTGATATCGTGATACCAAGGTCTGTCGTGTAGGACTGCTTCAATCGTGAAGATGTAAGCGGGCCGTTCAAGGCGCATTATGTCGATCTTAGTTAAGTCGTTCCATTGACCTACACTAATCATGGAAGAGAGAGTGGCTAATGCATCAGCCATGTGATTCTCCTCAAGAGGGATATGATGAAACTCAACTCTGTTGAAGAAAGGTAGCAACCTTCTTGCGTAGTCTTTGTAAGGAATCAATCCTGATTGGTATGTGTTCCAATCTCCTTTTATCTGATTGATAACCAAGGGTGAATCGTCGTATACGTCCAAGTTTTTGATCCTTAAATCAATTGCTTCTTCGAGACCCATAATACAAGCTTCGTATTCGGCCTCGTTGTTCATACATTTGAATGTAAGTCGAGCAGTGAAAGGAATATGGGTACCCTGAGGGTAACAATTATTGCCCCAATTCCGTTTCCGTAATGATTAACTGCTCCGTCAAAGATAAATCCCCATTGGGAACCTGGTTCTGGCCCTTCACTGGGTAACGGTTCATTGCAATCTTTCATTTTTAGATACATGACATCTTCGTCTGGGAAGTCAAACCCGATTGATTCTTGATTATCAATCGGTTGATGAGGCAAATGATCGGCTAAAATACTTCCCTTAACGGCTTTTTGAGCGTGGTACTCTATGTCCTATTCTGATAACAGCATCTGCCAACGGGTAATCCTTCCCGTGAGAGCATGTTTTTTGAAGACATACTTGATTGGATCCATTTCGGAGATTAACCAAGTAGTATGACGAATCATGTATTGGCGAAGATGTTTGGCTGCCCAAGCCAAAGAGCAGCAAGTTTTCTCGAGCATCGTCTACCGAGTTTCGCAGTCGGTGAATTTCTTGCTCAAATAGTAAATGGCAGACTCTTTTCTTTTGGTTTCATCTTGTTGGCCAAGTACACATCCCATTGAGTCCTCTAGGACTGTGAAGTAGATGATCAGTGGTCTTCCTTCCACTGGAGGTGATAGAATCGGAGGATGCAACAGATATTCCTTAATACTGTCGAAGGCGGTTTGGCAATCTTCAGACCAAACGCAATCCTGGTTCTTTTTGAGTAATTTGAAAATCAGTGCACATGTGGCGGTCATGAGGAATATGAATCTGGAAATGTAGTTCAAACATCCCAGGAATCCTCTGACTTGTTTCTCAGTTTTCGGAGAAGGCATTTCTTGAATGGCCTTGACCTTGTCAGGATCAACCTCAATTCCTTTCTGGCTGACGATGAACCCTAGTAATTTCCCTGAACGAACACCGAAGGTGCACTTGTTGGGATTCAAGCGGAGTTTGTACTTTCACAAACGCTCGAATAGTTTTGACAGGTGGGTCACATGCTCCTCTTCTGTCTTAGATTTTGCAATCATATCATCGACATATACCTCGATCTCTTTGTGTATCATGTCATGAAAAAGAGTTGCCATGGCCCTTTGATATATTGCCCCGACGTTCTTTAAACCGAATGGCATCACCTTGTAACAAAAGGTACCCCATGGGGTAATGAACGAAGTTTTCTCCATGTCTTTCGGCGCCATTTTGATCTGATTATAGCCCAAGAATCCATCCATGAAGGAGAAGACTTTGAACTTTGTTGTACTGTCTACCAGCATGTCAATGTGTGGTAAAGGAAAGTCGTCCTTTGGACTAGCCTTATTCAGATCTCGGTAGTCGACACACATTCTGACCTTTCCGTCCTTTTTCAGAACGGGTACGATATTGGCTAACCATTGAGGATATTCAGATGTAGTGAGGAAACCCACCTCAATCTGTTTCTGTACCTCCTCTTTGATTTTGATGGCCATGTCCGGGTAAGTGCGTTTCAACCTCTGCTTTACTAGCGGACATTCCGATCTTAACGGTAAGTGATGTTCCACGATGCTGGTATCCAACCTTGGCATGTCCTGATAGGACCAAGCGAATACATCGGGGAATTCTTTGAGAAGCTTTATCAAACTCTCTTTCGCAGTTGGACTAAGAAGTGCCCCAATCCTGATTTCTTTTCTCTCTTTTTCTGAACCCAAGTTTACCGTTTCCAACGGCTCTTTGTGAGGTTCAATGGACCTTTCCATTTGTTTGAGTAGTCGGGAGATCTCTTCTAGAATTTCGTTGTCAACTTCTTCTTCAGCCCCAAATACCGAGAACTCAAAGTTGGGAGAAGGCATCGGATCGTATGTTTCAACGGGGTTTAAAACAAGCAATCTGCATAACGTGATGATTCGCATTTAGAAGAGATAGAGAAAAATGCAAGTGTGTGCAGTGTTTTATTTTTATTACTGCTTGTTTTTATTATTGAATTGTTTTTTAGGATTACCATTTTCTGAAAAACGAAAAGAGAAAACAGCAATTAATGCAGAAATTACAGAACGACGTTATTTTATTAATGAACAAGTCGATCCTTGAAACTACAGCCCTATAAAACAAAACTCTATTGCTTTGGGCGAAGCGAAGAGGGATATTTACAGAAAGCGAGCCCTATGAAAACATTCGTTTCACCTGGGGAGGGTGAAAGGTTAAAAGATGGCAATTACTTTGACTGATGAACGACCTTCAGAACCTCGACGGCAACCCATTGGCGGCGAACTCCTCGGTGAATCACAAAGTCTGGCACCTTCCTTGATTTGTCTTCAAAAATGACGCTGATTTCTGGTGGAGCAGGATCATTGGAATCTGTCTCCCAGGCAGAATTGTCGTAGGAGAATTCCTCAGTTGTATTTTGCATAGTATTTGTGCTCTCAGCTGCATCTCCCCATCCAGTAGGCTGGATATCTTCGAGCCTGATACGAGAGCTTTCGGGAGCGGTGTACCTGACCATATAGTCGTATTTTCCACTCGGTTGTCCCAAGGTGTTCCAAACTTCTTTGGAACTGGAGAAGTCATCTCTCTCGATGACGTTGACCTCGGGAAAAGCATAGTTGATGAATTCAAGTCCTGCAAACGTTGCGAATTCATCTTTATGTTGAGTAGTTTCTGAATGACCTGAGTGTTGATCCCATGACATGGTGGGGACACAGGTATTCTGTTCAATGATGATCAGCTGATTTTCATTGTTCGGCTGACTTTCTTGCCCCAAATCTCCTGGATAAGGTTGCCACATTGGCAGACCATCCATTGGGCCATAGTAGTTGTAGTCAAAGTTGTCTTTCATCATAGTGTCTTCCTCTAATGAATTTGGCGGAGCACGACATCCCTCAGAATCACAATCTCCGTATATCATTTTGACGTCTGACCTTGGTATAAATCTCGGATTCTGTGCGGGATAGGAAAATGGCGTAGGCACCTCTTCCTGAGACATATAACCGTCCTCGTTAAGGTAGGACTTCCATTCTTCATCTGTGTCAGAGGGATCTTCCTCATTGATAGCATGTACTGCTTGAGACATTAGGTGAAGAAAACCTCCACTGTGGAAGAAGTTTTGAAGGGGATGAAGACTTTCATCGTTGGCAGCTGTCTGGGTACAGGTTGCAGAAAAACCAAGACTCTTCTTTGTTGTATTGCCAGTAGGAATGACAAGCTGTCCCCATCCGATCGTATCGGTACTCTCGGCCGCTTTGATAGCATCGTTGTATGAAGAAATAGAAGTTCCTTCTTTGAACTGATTGTTCTTGCTCACCGTCAGTGCTTGGAACTGAGTTCCAATAACCTCCTCGGGTTCTATACCAGCAGATGATGACAAGTTACTCACCAGCAAGGCCTGCTCCCCGCAGACTGTGATGAGTTGGCCGTTCTGGATGAACTTTAGCTTTTGGTGGAGGGTGGAAGTAACCGCCCCAGCCTGATGTATCCAAGGTCTTCCTAATAAACAACTGTACGTTGCCCGAATGTCCATGACCTGGAAAGTGACTTGGACAGTGTGAGGACCGATAGTTATGGGAAGATCAACTTCGCCGATAACTATTTTTCTGGATCCGTCGAACGCTTTGACGACGACCTCGCTAATTCTCATCGGAGGGCCTTTGAATGATAATTGCATCAAAGTGGACTTCGGCATAACATTTAGGGCTGACCCTGTGTCTACCAGTACGCTGGCTAAAGCATCGTCCTGGCAGTTAACTGTGATATTGAGCACCATGTTATGATGACGACCCTCTTCAGGTAATTCCTCGTCACTAAATCCCAAATTGTTGCAGGAAGTGATGTTAGAGACAATACTATCGAACTGTCTAATTGTTACATCCTGTTCCACAAAGGCTCACTCCAAGACTTTCTGTAGAGCCTCCCTGTGCGCTTCTGAACTGAGTAACAGTGATAATACCGAGATCTTTGAAGGAGTTTCTAACAGTTGATCAACAATGTTGTATTCACTCCTTTGGATGAGCTTCAGCATCTCATCATTATTTTTCAAAAGGTCGGGATTACTGGATTGACCGACTGGTAGATCAGGAGTTTCCGTCTGAAGTTCCTTTTCTTTGTTAGCTTCCCCAACCCCTCGGTTGAAGATTCTACCACTCCGTGTTACTCGACTGATGTCTGCAATGTTCACAACGGAGGGTAATGGAATTTCCTTTCCATTTTCAATTATCGTTGCACCGTATTCGTAAGGGATTTCCTTAGCTGATTCATACGGTAATGGTCCCGGCAGATAGATGACCACGGGAGTCCTCTGATTTTTCTGACCATCATAAGTAATCTCGATCCGTTCCCGGTTGGGAACTTTAGATTCGTCAAGTAGAGGGATAATGGCAAAAACATCCCTGGTCCTGTGATGACCAGAGATCGTGACAACATCCTCAACTTGATCGGCAAGGTAGTTCGGCGTCCATTTGATGGGTCCGGAACCTGGATATGGACGAATTTCTCCACGATCCACCTGACCCTGAAGAGCTGCTCTCACAAGGTAACGCCCTTGGTTACTTTCCGAACAGATGCTACAACGGTCATAATTGTGTGGTGGCACCTGGGCACGCCCACTTTGAATACAATGTAACCTCACTAGGTTAGCTTCCACAGATCGGACATCCAGACTCTGACGCCGAGTAGGATTCCTGTTGCTGATACTAATTTGCTGAGTATCTTCATCCATATAAATTGGCATCAACCAGTGATTTAACAAGTGCTGAAGTGCCTCCTAGACAAGGGTACAACCTCGATTGTTTTCGCAACCCACTTTACAGCTTTGATAGTCATGTGATATTAAGAATCTGAGTCGGACCTGCTCAGCATGTAACTCTACCAGGTTGGTATTCATCACGCGAATATCGAAGATCTGAACCATATTGATCTGATAGGGATTCCTATCATGGTAGTCTTGGATCCATCCAAGATCCATCTGATGCTGGAGGGCCTCCTGTATGAAAGAGCATCCATGTTTGTTTACCGAGCAAGTCAGACAGGAACTGTAATCGTGCCGTGGCAGATTATGATACTGGCTTTTCCTTGAGTGCATCGCCACCAGGTTGGCATTCATCGCACGGATGTCGTGGTTTTGAATGATGTTAGAATTCGTATAGACCATGTTAACTCCACGAACTCGGTGCTCCTGGATCCATCCGAGATCCATCTGTTCCTGTAGAGCTGATTGCACTACCGAACATCCTTGATTGTTTTTAGAGCAGACATCACATTGATGATAATTATGAGGTGGCACATGGCCATATCCACTCTGTCTACAATGCATCTTGACCAGATTGGTCTTTAACAAGAATACATCGTGAATTTGATAGACATTGTTAGACTCTCCTTCTATCAAATTGACTGCATCCTTCTCATGTTGAGGCAGCGGGTTCGTGAGAACATTAGGATTTGTATCCTTGAAGGATAAGACCCCGCTCCTAACAAGTTTTTGCACGTCGGACTTGAAATTGAGACAAGCCTCTAAGTTATGCCCTGATCCTCCTTGGTGGTAAGGGCAAGTTTGATCCACCTTAAACCAGAAAGGCAGATTTTCCGGTACTGTAAGAGGGGGCTTAGACTGGATGTGCCCCTTGGCCAGTAGTAATGGAAACAGCTCTGCGTACGACACGGGTATAGGATCAAATCCTGATGGTCGTGTTGTACGGTTGTTGTTATATGGAGGACGAGCCTGCTGAAGAGGCTGTTGTGTCCTTTGCTGATCAGGTTGGCTCTGCGCAACCTGAGGTTGATACGTAGGCGCGGTGTTGATAGCAGGAGTTACAGCTGCTACTGGTTGGTACCGTCGCCTTTGCTTTTCGAGAGAGATATTCCCAATATCTTGCTCTTTTTTCTTAGGGAGAGCACTACCGTATTTTTTAATACCACTCGTCGATCCAGCGTCTTTTACCAAACGTCCTTCTCGGACGGCTTCCTCAAGACGTACGCCCATGCCCACCATCTCGGTGAAATCACTGGGTGCACTGGCAACCATTCGGTCATAGTAAAATGAGCTTAAGGTTTTTAAGAAGATCTTTGTCATCTCTTTTTCCTCAAGAGGTGGACAAATTTGAGCGGCAATCTCACGCCACCTTTGAGCATACTCCTTAAAGGTTTCCTTGTCCTTTTGCGACATCGATCTGAGTTGATCTCTGTCAGGTGCCATGTCCAAATTGTATTTGTATTGTTGGGCGAAGGCAATGCCAAGATCTCTGAATGTGCTGATCGTGGCACGGTTTAAACCCATGTACCATTTGCATGCGGCACCGGTTAAACTATCCTAGAAGTAGTGAATCAGTAGGTCCTGATTCTCTGTCTGAGCTGACATCCGCCGAGCGTACATCACCAGATGGCTTTGAGGGCAAGAGTTACCCTTGTACTTTTCAAAGTCGGGCACTTGAAATTTGTGCGGAACTTTCACATTGGGGACCAAGTACAGGTCTGCGGCGTCCTTTCCAAATAAATCCTGACCGCGAATGGCTTGCAGCTCCTTCTGCATTTCCAGAAACTGCTCCTAGAATTCATCCATTCTGTCGAACATAGTTTCCCTTTTACCAGAAGGTATCGGTGGAATCTGTCCTTTCGGGATAGTGTGCACCACAGGGGGTGGTATCGTGACTACGGCAGTGAGTCTTGGCGTTTCCCGAAGTTTGTAACCTTCAGGAGTCTTCAATATGCCTCTGGCATCTTCGCTTTCCCGAAGTTTGTAACCTTCAGGCCCAGCGGCTTCTGTTATGATTCCCTGATCTTCAGTGATCGGCGAAACATATCCTTCCGGGATATAGTTTGAAGGCATGCCCCAGGGACGATCTTTCGGCATCTGATACCTAGGATCAAACTTCTCCACTATGGGCGCTGAGGTGATCTCTAAGATCACAGTCCTTTATAGCTGAGCTTCTTCCATGGCTTGCATGTGTCGCTCCCAAAAGATTCGCATCCAACGGTACAAACGTGAGAGTGGCGTGGAAAACAGAGTCGCCAGCAATGTGTATTTATCCCAAGAGAGGGAAAGGAAACACTGCATAAACCTGAAGGAAGGGAAAGAGCATGGTCTTGCGACCAAGAGAACAGGGTTCGAGAGTCGGTTATGCGTGAGGAAGGTATTAGCACCCCCACGCATCCATCGTACCCGATGGGATCCACGCTTGCTTGTCTCGATCAAAGGGTGTCGTCAACTGGAGCCTCGCTGCTGCTGGAAAGGAAAATGGACCGCTAGCCGGAGAACCGGAAAAGGAAGGGAGAGAGAAAGAGAGACAAATATAGGGAAAATAAAAGAAGTGCTCGAATGGGCCCTAGCCCACTGCCTACGTATCTCATCGGGAGCATGAGAATCAAAGCGACGTAGTTCCCCTCACTAGGGGTGGATTGTGTTTTTTTAGTGGAACGACTAACGTTCTAGCTCGGGTGTTACAGCTCTTTGTGTGGAGACTTAGGTGTTACCGTCTTGCGAGAGAACGAGTAGGAGCACGTTCATACGTAGAGAGTGAGTGAGATGAGAAAAGAATTCCCGAAGGAAAGACGTTATTGTTTGTTTGGAGTTTTTTAGCAAGAAGTGTTTTTTACAGTTATTTGTAACTTGCATTGAACCAAAGTCTTAAATACAGGAACGAATACTTTGCGCATCGTCCCCAACAGGATGTACACTAGGTATCCTAGAAGAATGAGAGGAAGCCGCTCATTCCCCACTTCCCAAATAGAAGGCTCAAGCGCAATACACGTTAACCTTTATTAAATGTTTTCAAGAAGTTTTGAGATGAGAAGAGAGACGACACAAAGGAAACTCTAAAGGGAAACTAAGAGTCCTAATGTTATCATGCATGGATGTCCTATGGTCAGTGAGGCTTAGGAGAAAGGACTACCTAACACCTAATGCTAATCCTACTCCAAGCTTAATCAAAAATTAAGTTGGACTAGGTAGCTCTAAAGGGAGAGAATCCAAGACTTGAACAAGTCTTGAGATTCATGGGATGAGAAAGAGTGAAAGAGAAGAAAAGAGAAAGAAGAAGAAAGAAGATACAATAAATGGAAGCAAGCACATCATATCATAAATGTCCAACTCAAATCAACAAACATGTTTCAAAGATCAATGCAAAACAATTCAAGTAAGCATGCAAAGATAATCATGAAAGAATGCAAGCATACTTGTATGAAATGCACAATTAAGCCTACATGGACTTCATATCAAAAGGAAATGAGAAAGATAAGATGAAGATGAAGACAAGTCAGAACCAAGATCATATTATCATCAACAATTCATGTGTACAAAAGTGATTCAAAACATGAAGCATTAAGATCCAAAGAGGTTCACAAAAGGAAAGGTAATGATATTCATCATACAATTCAAACCAAATGCATTCAAGCATGCTCAAGTGAAATGAAAACCAAATATAGAACTCAAGAGGCAGTAGCATATGCATCAATATCATATCAAAACCAAACTTAAGTCACACAAGTCCAAACATCAATCAACACCTTCAAAACATGCACCAAAGTAAACTACAAAAAGAGGACAAAGTTCCAACACTTAAGCATACTCAAACATGATCCACAAATTGCAAAATTAAATCTCAAAGGACCTTAACTAGGGGTAAACAACATATCAAAAGCTCATTCAAAGAATCACAAAGGAACCCAATCAATTAAGCATGGCAAATCAACTTGTGTAAAGAGATGTCAAGAGATGATCATACATAAGTCACTTAAGCACAAATAAGCAAACATGTATCATATGAAATTCAAAAATTGTGAAATTTAAACTCAAATGATCTAGGTCAGAAGACAATCACATGCTAAAAGATCTCACAAAAATTCACAAGTTAAGCAATTCAAACAATTAAGCAAAGATCAAGTAAGCACCATGATTCAATATGGAAAAGAGGGGGACCAAAATGCAATATGAAAAAGTTTTAAAAATGAAAAAAAAAAATTTATGCACTTAAATGTGTTGGTGAAACAATGCAAAAAGAATGAGTTCAAGATCATGTATAGATGATGAGAAATAAATTCTACAAGTAGAAGTGTGCACATGTGAGACAATTCAAAAAGAAAATCAATTAAACAATTAATTAAGACACCAAAAATAAAATAAAATAAAATAAGAAAATAAAATTTTCCAAAATTTTATAAAACTTAAAAGATGCTTCATGATTTTTTTTATGATTTTTGGATGCATTAAAATTATTTTAGAAAATAAAATGCAAACACTACATGAAAATAAAAATAAAACAAATGAAATAAGAAAAGGGGGTGCAACAAGCAGATTAATCACATTGGAAATCACATTGGGTCAAAGCGAGGGGTGCAAATAGTAAGCCCAGATCATAAAGCCCATCAGCGAAATCAAACAAACAAAACAAAAACTCAGCCAACACTCAGGACTCATACAAGCCACATGATCAATCCAACGTCTGGCATTCAGTCAACCACAAAACAAAGTAAACAAGATGCAAGGCTAGGATCACGCGCACACCACAACAACCATAGGAAAGCACACAACAGAATAAAATGGCAAACAAACAAGGCACGTGAGAAGCACGAGGAATTTTAATGTGCTGGCACCACATAAACCCTCATATTAAATCAACGCATAGGATCAAATCAAACAAACCAAAAGGTAAACATGATGAACGGTTTTGATCTGGTGGCATATGGTAATAAGCGTGAACCATCACACACACAAACAATAAAATAAAAACAAAATTAAAAGGACGTGTCATGCTAAGATCTGTTAGATCACCAAAATGAAGGGCTGAGATTGCGTCTTCCTCCTCCATCCTCTTCGCCGGACTGAACAAGACCAGTCGCCGGAGCTAGGGCTCCGGTCACCCTCTCCGGTGAGCTGCAGCGTGAAAATCTCTAGAAAATGCTCATGAGTATACCATTTTGATCAGAAAAACAAGAGGATCACAAATATCATGCTCATTTCAGCAAACACTCAACATACAATGCAAATCGAGCAAAAGAAAATTTAGATCCAAAACTTTAAACTCAAAATACACACAATCTACACGTCCAAAATTCAAACAAAACACATCATCATGCTCAGTGAACCTCATAGATCATTATGCACACTTAAAATCCAAGTTCTAAGAGCATGAAAAATTCACCAACCTGAACCTTGTAGAACTTGAAATCCTCCAAGAAATCCCTCCAAAAACTGTAGATCTACTCCTTGGAACCTCTAGTTGCAAAATAAAAGCAACTAGAGCTTGAAATCGCGCTAGATATTGAAGTTTGAACTTGAATCCTCTTGAATGGAACTTGGTGAAAACCTCAGTATGAGCTCCAACCAGTGATTGATTCTTGCTCTATTCTCTTCACTGATCAAGAATGTGAAGAGAAATCTCAAAGAAACTCCAAGGAGAGTGAGTTTCGAAGAGAGGAAGTGTGAGAGCAAAAAATCAAAACTGAGCAAATGAGAGTCTCTGACCAAGCTTTGAGGGTATGAGTAAGCTTATATACTCTTCATTAGTCCACTGATTGTGATTAGCAAGTGGTTAATCCTTGGTTAATGAGATTTGGATGAATTTGCAAAAATGCATTTTGAGTTGTATCCACTAAACCACACGTGCCAAGTCCTTGTAATCAGCATGATTCACCTCCAATTTACTTATTGATCACCTCTGAATTGAATTTGGGCCTTGCAATGACTTGGTTCATAAGATTTGAATCCATTTGCAATTTTGTATAATGTGAAAATAATGAGAAATATGGCATGAAATAACTTGATTCAAAAGCCAAACTTGTGCCAAATGAAGTGTACTTGAGTGTGATAATCTGACTTGAGTCATTAGAAGCCCTTACAACTCATTTTGAACCAAAATGCCAAAGGTGGAAAAAGTGATACATGTGAGAACCCTTAAAAACACCTTGCCATCTTTTGACCATAACTTGAGTTCTACAAATGGTATGGAAACCATCTAGTACTTTTTGGAAATGGGAGAGAAAGATCTTCAACTTTCATGTTGGAGGAAAATTCATTTGGAGCTTCCTTGATGATGAAAAGTCAAGTTGAATGTGGTGAAAAAACTGCCAAAAATGGAAAGTTCTCATTATAGGTCATTTTCCAAATTTAGTAACTTTTGCACAAACTCTTGATTCTTGATGAATGGCATGAATCTTGATAATTGAAGACCATATGAGGATGTGAGACCTTGAAAACCATGAAAAGAACCTCAAAATTCCACAATTGACTTTCTCCTTTACAGTTGACTTTTGCTTTACAGTTGACTTTTGCTTTACAGTTGACTTTTGCTTACTTCACAAGCAATTGATCCACTGAACATTCCTCACCATAAACCATCAACCAAACTCTCATCTTATGGATACATGTGAGCATATAGACCTCATAGCATCATGCTTGAACACACAAAGCTCTCCAAGAAGTCCTTTTAATTCACAAACCCTAATTGGTCTCTCTGGTTAGGAGGGAGAGATCCACTTGCAATCTTTTTCCATGCTTGATCTTGTGATTATGTGATGAACTCCTCAATCCACCTTGAGGCTTGAAACTCCTATGAGGCTTGTGAGAAACCCTTGGCCTTTATTCTCTTGCTTTGGATGATCCACACCTTTGAAAACCACTTAATCCCATGCCCTATGCTGAATGCCATGCTATGCAATCTATGACCTACTATGGCATGCAAAAAGAGTAAAGCATAGACCAATTTATTGAGAAAACAAAGAAGGTAAATTTTGAGGTATTACAGCATGTCGTTACGAAGCTTTCTCATAGCGTCGATCTCTTCTTTCAACTCTCTATTTTCTTCCTCAAGATCATCCATCTTTTTCTGGAAATACAGTAGATTACAAAGTGCAGAAACAGAAACCTAAGCTAAAGGGTCCCGAGAGAACTCGGGTGCTGATTCTGGTATCTTCCTTTTCTTTAATCGGGGCTCTTGGGTCGTTGTCGGGTTGTCATTCCTCTGCTAGGTGAAAGGAGCGAGCAAATTCCTTTGGTCATCTTGATTCTCTACAGCATGTTGCTCCAAAATTTCAATCAGAGCATCCTTTTCTTTTAGTAATTGTTGTATTTTGATGCACTCTATGTCGAGGGTGCGGTACTTGTTCTTCCAAGACCTTCTCTCCTTTTGAACTTTGTTGAGAGTAACCTGAAGATTTTCAGTTTCCGTCATGAAATACATGACAGATTCCCTCGGCGGAAGAATTCCGTAACGAGGATAAGGCATTTTTAGCTTGAGAGCTCTAGTTTGTACCCAATGGAGATAAGGCTCCACCGAGACACGGTCCGGTTTTCCTAGAGACGCTTGTCCTTTCTTATGAACGTGTTTCCAAGCGTGCACTATTTCCATCTTTAGTGCTCTGTCGTTTTCTCCTTCCTTAAAGAAAAGACCTTTCAGATGAACACCCTGTGGGACGTGTCTCATCGGGTATCCAAACTGACGGCGAACTAACACCGGGTGATAGTTGATTCCTCCTTTAGTTCCTATGAGGGGTATGTTGGGGAAGTTTCCACAACGATCAATGATTCTGATTCCATCATAGATCCTATTACACCAATCTATATCAGAGTTGGTAAGAGACATGATCTTCTGCGACCAACGTAAGGCACTCTTGCAATCCCAAAAAGCAGCAGACTTGGGCAAGTGGGAGATAAACCATTTGTAAAGCAAAGGTACACAGCATGTGATCTCCCCTCCGCTGTACAAATTTCCCAAATGTACAGAATGATACGCATCTGCGAGCAAAGTCGGCACAGGGTTTCCAATGAGAAAAACCTTAATGGAGTTGATATCGACGAAGTTATTGATGTTGGGAAACAAAAATAACCCGTAGGTGAGAAAAACAAAAACGCTTTCAAAAGCAGTCACGTTTCCTATACTGGCAAAATACAGGGCCTTCTTTGTCAAGAACTGGGCTGGAAAACCTTGGATGCCACCCTTAGTGGTCATGTGAGTCCTGACCTCAGCCTCGTCCAAATGAATTGCTCTTGCAATGGTCTGATTCTTTGGAATTTCTTCCAGTCCAGAAAATGGAGCTCGATCAGTGATATGTAGATCAATCAGATGAGAATACTCCTCCAGCGTTGGTGCGAGCTGGTAATCCGGGAATGTGAAACAGTGATAAACTGGATCATAAAACTGAATGAGTGCATCCATGATTCCCTCAATCACATAGACTCTTAACAGTGGTAGCAGACCTCCGTGTTTGGCTCTGAAAGCCTCTTGGTTTGTGATCATCCCTACTAACCTTCTCAAATCCTCTAGCTTTGGAACCTTGAAGGTATACATATGGGTTCTCCTTCTACCAAAATCCATTAGTGCAATCCTTTTCTCTGATATTTGTAATCACAGTTTAGTTTAATTTGAAAAACAGAGAGACTAGAAGAGAAATTTTTTTCTTGTTTTAATGTTTTTTAAATGGATGCATGAATGCAGCACACCAAAACATAGGAAAAACATGGGGTCAAAGGGTCGTTGTCATGAAGTCAAGGCTCTACCCATCCCCAAAGGTTTATACTAGGGTGATTTTTGTACCTGTACTCATTATCATCAGCTCCTCCCAGGAAAGCAAAACAATAAGCGGATCGTCAGCGAGTTGTAGAGCAATCTTAGAGTAAGTGCCATTCACCGAGAATAGATCACCAACCTCAAATAAGGGTAGTATCGCGTAACAACTATTCCCGATAGTTTCCGCACTACAAAAGGGTTTGGCTCCTCAGCTTCTCAGACATCACAATCGGCCCATTGTCTAAGTGAGATAATGGGTTGCATTGGTCAGCCTCCACTGAGGTTGGTGGTCGACCTCGTCGCCATCACTTATCTTAAGTGTATACTCAATCTTTCCACATGCGGCATCACACGCATTCCCATTAGCAGAAAAATAAATACGTATAGCAATTAGGAAAAGTAGTATATATATTTGTCCTAATCATCCTAGACCTTTAAAACTATGAATCCTAAGTTCTAGACAGAAAATGGGTTCCCCGGCGGAATTACCATCATGTGGTTTCATTCCAAATTAACGGCGTTTTGACCTAAGATCCTAATGACGTCAAGGTTTCTACCTAGGGGACAAAAAAGAGAACAAGATCCCTAAAGAGACCTGCCTCTTCCCCAGCAGAGTCGCCATTTTTCTGTTGCGAGTGATTTTTGGATGTGGTTGCGAAGCACGATCGCTCTGGTACTACAGCTCGATTCATTTTTTATCCTATTAAAGCTGATGAAGGAAGGGAAATAGATGTCTCCAATTAACCCTGCTTGCATACTGAGATTAAACAGTCAAAATTGTTGGTTTACAGATGCTACAAAGATTCGGGGTTTCTCCTAGGTTATTTTGTTGACAAGGGGTGCTTTAGGCTATCGGTTAGGATGTTAGGACGAATGTATGAGAGTATGGGATTTTGGGTTTTTGTTTAGTGTGCTCGCTAATATTTTTTCTTTCAATCTTATGCCTACGTATTCCCGTTTAACGAAACAGGGAAATCAGAGCGATCATAGTTCCTCCTATTCTATGGGAGGAAATGGTTGTTTTGGTGTCTTGTTCAAAGCCCAAGAGGTGAAGCTAGAGGGTCTATTTTTATCTTGTTCAAAGTCCAAAATGTGAAGCTGAAGGTAGTTGGTATCTTATTCAAAGCCCAAGATGTGAAGCTGAAAGTGTTGACCTTAGAGAGAATTTGTCATCTCTAAAGGGGTCTGTTTGTAACAATTGTTGGGTGACTGACTGTAAAGGAGGATTACTTTAACCGGGATTTGTGAATCCGGCAATGCCATAATTTCCTTTATAGGGGATTTTAACCTGAAGGAGAAGACTTTAACTCAGTTTAGAGCAATTCCATATTTCCTTAGGAATTTCTCATACTAAAAGAGGGGCATTGGCATGGATGTAGATGATCCAGAGGCTTGCCGCTTACAGCGATTAGATGAAGGGGAAGAAGTTATTGATGTTTGTGTACTGTGAACGAGGCACAGCTTTGATGCTAAAAGGTTGATTGGATCAACCAGTGGTTTTCTTATACAAAGCCTAAGAGGAGGTTAATATGTGTCTCGTACAAAGCCCGAGAGAGAGGCTAAAAGGTTTTGACTCGACGATGGAGTCTTTTGGTATCTCTTACGAAGCCCGAGATGAAGGCTACTTGACTTAACAAGAGAGTTTTTTGTATCTCGTACGAAGCCCGAGATGGAGGCTAAAATTTGTTTGGCTCAATAAGAACCTTTTTGTATCTCGTATAAAGTCCGAGATGGAGGCGAAAGGGTGATTGACTCAACGAGGAAGTCTCTTATGTGTCTCGTACAAAGCCCGAGAGAGAGGCTAAACGTTGTTTGACTCCGCTGGGGAGAATCATTGTATAAATCCCAAGAGAGGCTAACTTCACTGGAGAATGATCATTATACAAAGCCTAAGAGGAGGCTATTGTAACTATTTCAGTTGAGTGACAGGTCCAGTATACTGATTTTGAAAGAGAAAATCAGTTCTTATATGAGCAACACTGTACTCAAGGATTTGATTTGAGGATCCGGGCTATTCCTGTTCTTTAAGGAAGTGGGAAATCCAAAGGGTATTGAGACTGTCCGAGTCCACGGATTTTCTTCCTATTTAACGAAGAGGTCACTTAAGAATGTCTGGAAAACTCAAGGAGATTAGACTGTCCATGTCTAGAGTTTCATCTTTTGTATTATGCTTTGAGAAACGGTAGTAGACTCTTTGAAAGGACTATTCTATGCAGATGATTAAGTTCTGTTCCTATACCTCTAGGAGGTCGTCGGGACAATTTGTACGAAGCCCAAGAGGAGGCTGGGAACTTTTAAGAAGCCGATCGGTCCTTGTACGAAGCCCAAGAGGAGGCTACCATTCCCAGAGGAAGAAATCATTTATACGAAGCCTAAGAGGAGGCTGTGAATACTTCTAAGAAGCCGAGAGGTCCTTGTACTAAGCCCAAGATGAGGCGGGGATGCTTTTAGGAAGCCTGTGGGTCCTTGTACGATGCCCAAGAGGAGGCCGATGCTTTTAAGAAGCCCGTGGGTCCCCAAACCCCGAGAAATTCAAGACAGGCTATCCACGAGGAATAGATCAAGCCAGGAAAGTCCGAGAATTTAGAAGAAAATAAAAAATGCCATTCACGGAGAATACATTCATCTCTGGGAGTAGAGTTTCTTGACAATTCCTAATGAGGACGGTCGAAGAGAAGACTGTATCTGGTGATCCTATTGGGGATCTAGTTGTCTATTTCTATGAATAAATGAAACGGCGTCACCTAGTTCTAGACGTAGTTGCCGAGGAAACTCGAAATATCTATACTATTATTACACAGTTGATATGAGTTTATGAAAGAAGACTTACAGCGAAACAGCCCCACAATACAGTTATATGTATATGAAAGCGCTAAATGAAAGCAATAACCACTTACTCGGTTGTAGAGCTTCCATGCTGTTTGGTTAGTTGTTCAACAAAGAAAGATTGAAAACAACAGTATATTCAAAATCAAAGGAGAAAGTGCTTTGAAAAAGAAAGATTTGGGGCTTACAGCTCAAGGAGAGGCCCAGGGTTTTACCAGTGAGCGCACTGTTGTTTTGTGCAGAGGGACTTATACAAGTGACTGAGGCCCAAAAAGTTTTCTGTACAAGGGAGTTGGGTCTTACACTCTAATAGAGGCCCAAAGAGGTTTAAAGAAAAAGAGTGGGGCTTATAACACGAGGGTAGGGCCAGTTTGACTTTTCGTTTAAAAATGGCGATCGTTCCGAGGTTTTCTTTTAACGCAGAGGGGCTTATCCAATAACTGAGGCCCAAAGTGTTTTGGTTAAAAGGAGATTGGGTATTACACTCTATTAGAGGCCCGAAAGTTTTGAATAGGTCTTATAGCTCAAGGAGAGGCCCAATTGGTTTTTTTAAAAGGCGACGATTGTGTCGTTTATTTGAAAATGTACAGAGGGACTTATACAACGAATGAGGCCCAAAAAGTTTTATGTACAAGAGGGTTAGGTCTTACACTCTAATAGAGGCCCAAAGAGTTTTAAGAAAATAAATGGGTCTTACTACTCGAGGGTAGGCTCAGGTTTGTTTTGAAAAGGCGACGATCGCGCCGTTTGTTTTGTACGGTATCGGGACTTATACAATGTACTGAGGCCCAAAAATGATTTGGTCAAAAAAGGATTGGGTCTTACACTCTATTAGAGGCTCAAAGTGTTTTGAAAATGATTTATGAGGGTTGAATTAATCCAAAAACCCTAATTTATTTTCAAAAATGTGTTTTAATTTAATAAAAATTCAATTAAAATGATCAAAATTGTTTAACATAGGAAAAACAAATTGTGATCTTGTATTAATGCTTCAAAAATTAAGTATTGACCTACAAAATAATTAGAAGGCATTAAAAGTTGCAAAATCAAGGTGGAAAAAATATTTTAAATGTTAAAAAAAATTAAAACATTAATTCTTTGCAAAAATATCAATTATACAAAATAAATAATATTTTTGGGATTTTTTGGGAAAATAAAATATTTTAACATTTTTGTGAATTATTAAAAAAAGAATCAACTCAAAATCATTAAAACTCAGAGAGAAAGTAATTTTTGAATCAATTAAATAAAATCAAAAAATTCAAATATTTGAATTTTCAAAAAATGGCGCCAAGAATAGCTAAAGAACACGCGCGTGTTCTGGGTTTGGCTAATTTGCATTTTCTCTCTAATCTCACTGAATACTTGATTATATCATGCAATCCACGTACCAATCAACTCGTTTCAACCACACGATCATGTCTATGGTATTAAATTTCATTTAAATTAAACATATAACAAGAAATCATGAAAAATCCTCAAAAACCCTAATTTCTGCATGAAGGCTAGGATTTTTGATACACGATTTAAACAATGCAATTAATTGAGGGAAAACATTCCATGCATGATTATGAACATATGGCCAAATTATTGTGTAGCAAAAATTGCATGGATCATAGAGTTAGAAGAGTTCATGCTTACCCCTTGCAGCTGGTGATCGTGATTTGTGTTGGAGGTGTTACAGCTAGGTTCCAATGATCTGGATAGCTTCCCTAGGTGCCATGGAGTGTGTATGAATGCTTGGAATGGATTGAAATGGTTTGGAGTTGAAGATGGTACCTCAACTGCAAAACTGTCAAGAACTTGAGCAATTGGCTGGTGATTTTGTGAAATCTGTGTTTCAGATGTTATGTGAGTGTTTGGATCACTTCTATATGATGTATGTGAGGTGTGTGAGTGATTGGTTTGATTGGAAAAGCTCCCAAACTCAAAACCCGATAGTGACTTGCCTTAGAAGGAAAAATTGGAGTGAAAGAAGAGATTTTGAGGAAAGCATCTGTTTAATGGCTTTGGTGTGCTTTGATCACAAAAGTAGAGCAAGTTTGTTTTGGGATCAATAGTGAATGGCAACTGCAACAGAGGTTTGGCCAATGTTGTCTAATGGAATCTCAAGTCTCCTATAGCCATTGACTAGAGGTTAGGGCACAGGCTGCTGGTCCCCTTGGTCTTGGATAAGTCTTGACTGAATTCAGTTGAGAATGGCTCGGTCCATGCCACCTTGATGCTTCCATTGAATGCTCCAATCCAAAATTGGAGTCTTGTCCCTATTTTGGCAATTCTAGGTTCAACATGCTATTTCTTGTTCCAAAGACTTTGGAGGCTTGGCTCAGTGATTGTCCCCTTTAGATTCAATCCTCAGAGGTGTCCAAATGGATAGGAGCATTTGGATTTGGCTGATTTTGGCAAATCGAGCAAAAATGCAAAATCTGCCTTGCCTTGACAAATTTCAACAAGGCAACTTGCCAATGTTATATCTCATGACTCAAATTGAATTTGGTAATGTTCTTGGTCATTTTGGAAAGCCCTTACATGATACAACAACTGTTTGAACATGTTTGGTTTTGATCTCTTTTGAATCCAAGTGAAAAATCCCCCTACATTTGGCAAAAAGTAGGGTAAAATCTGACTTAGTGAAATTTTCACTAAGTGTTGGAACAAAGTGACTTTTCTTGATTTTGATCACTCCATAACTCAAAATCCATGAGGAATTTGGACATAGGTCAGTATGAAGCTTTTGTAGAGAGAAATGAGATCTACAAATCAAGCTTTTAATGGGGAACAATGGCCATGTGGTTTAGGAGTTATGGTCCTCCAAAGTTGGCACATTAGTGTCACTTTTTCCATAACTTAGAAATTTTTTCTAAGTTTTTATGGTTACCCCTTTTACAAGTTATCCCACTTTCTTTGATTTTTCTTGATGAATGATGATTCAAATCATACATTAACATCATTTTAGGGTTAAAAATCCATTTTGGTGAAAAATCTCAAAAAGTCAAAGTTGACTTTTGTGCACAGTTGACTTTTTATCAGATGAATTCCAAACTGTGCATTTCTTCATGAAATCATGTCCTTGGCCTAAATCAAACTTGATGGACATGTTCCATGGGTGTCATAGGGTATATTGAATCATGTTTTAGGGTTTGGGAGCATGTCCTGGTCAAAAGTCAAAGTTACAATTGACTTTCCTCGCGAAACCCTAATTGTGGTGTAGATGAAATTGAGACTTGTTGCTCAAGCTTCTTGGATTAATCCATTGTTCCAAATGGATCAATATGGTATAGAGACCCTCAAATCCTCCTTTAGGTCTTGGTTCATGATTTGTCCCAAAAGTCTACTTAGGGGGGAATTAGGTCAAGAAACCCTAATTCCTGATTTTTTATGAATGCATCCCCTGAGGCAAAATTGACTTGATGATTGGGTCCATGAGGTCCCATGAAGTATATTAGGTTATGTTTTGGATCATTGGCTTGTGCCTAGATGAAAAATTTCCATCTGGAGGCCCTGGTCGACCAAAACCCTAATTTGGTGACACTGTCGATCTTGAGACTTAATCCACCTAGAAGGGAGCAGCCTTGTGCTTAATCCTTGAAGTGGGAGTCCTTTTGATCCATTGTGGACATGTTAGAGGCTAGACAAGTTGAAGATCATGTCATTCCTTGATTGATCCTTTGTCTAAGGCTCTGAGAGGGCTTAAAACCCTAATTTTGATTGTAGTGAATGCTCAACAACCCTTGAGGCATTTGATGAGGCATGGTGGTTTATCCATATTGTGGTGATGATTTGCACAATGATGGGAAATCTTAGTGGTCAAAATTTGGGGTATGACACACTGGTGGCTTCCGATCTATATGGATAAAGACACGCAACAAATCAGTGTGACAAACGGGAACCCTACTATGCATCAAAGCCAGGATGTTCGATCTATGGAAATAGACCTGGTAAGGTTACACTGCATTCAAAGCGGACGTGGCCAGGTACCACCACACAACTACAAGCGTTGTAGAGTCTGCTCGGAAAATAATCAAGGATGCTACCTCGTGCGAGCAGCTCTTCAAAGTCAGTTGGACCGCAAAGAGATTCGACCGTGTCCAAGTTTTGGATCAATTAACTGGACGCGAGACTACTTCGCTGATCAGATCAAAGATTTTGTTGTAATCTCTGATCCTAAGATGACCAAGGATGCTTGTACCATCATCCCTCTACTTGACGAATCAAAAGTTCTTAACCAGGAACTGATTGAAGTTACTTACGATAGTCAGAGAAATCAGAAGGCTCTTGTAGTTATATATCTGCCGGGACCAGTACAGTATGAATCAACTAAGGTTATCCCTTACAAATACGGTACAACAACAACTAAGAATGGAAAGGAAATTCCATTAGCCTCCGTCGTGAATATTGCAGACATTGTCGCTCCCAAAAAGATTCGCATCCAACGGTACAAACGCGAGAGTGGCGCGGAAAACACAGAGTCGCCAGCAATGTGTATTTATCCCAAGAGAGGGAAAGGAAACACTGCATAAACCTGAAGAAGGGAAGGAAAGATCATGGTCTCACGACCAAGAGAAACGGGTACGGGAGTCGGTTACGCGAAGGGAAGGTGTTAGCACCCAACACGTCCATCGTACTCGACGGGATCCATGCTTGTTGTCTGCATCAAAGGGTGTCGTCGTCTGGAACTCCACTGCTACTGGATCGGCAAAGAAACGAGAACGGAAAGAAAGGAGAAACGAAGAAGAAAAGAAAAAGAAGTGACTCGATAGGACGGTATCGTTGTCCTAGGCCTACGCACTCCCTCAGTGCAATGGGAAAGTCAGAGTCAACGTAGTTCGGACGGGAACTGTGGGGGAAGGTTGCTCGCCAAGACAATCACTGTCTTGTGCCTACGTATCCTCAATCGGACGAGAGAGAGGAATCAGAGCTGACGTAGTTCGTGGGTACGACCACGGATGGGTAAGTGTTTTTTACGTGAGCGACGAGCTCTTTTCTGAAAATGAAATTTGAAACCCAACAATCCCGAAGGATAAAAAGATTAGAATTGGTTTTGTGTTTTTTAGACATAAGTGTCTTTTAAGTTGTTTCGTAACTTGCATCGAACCCAAGTCTTGAATATAGGAATGAATACTTTGCGCATCGTCCCCAACAGGACGTACACTAGGTATCCTAGAAGAATGAGAGGAAGCCCCTCAATCCCCACTTCCCACATAGAAGGCTCAAGTGCAATACACGTTAACTTTTATTACGTGTCTTGAAGAAGTTTCGAGATGAGAAGAGAGACGACACAAAGGAAACTCTAAAGGGGAACTAAGAGTCCTAATGTTATCATGCTTGGATGTCCTATGGTTAGTGAGGTTTAGGAGAGACGACTACCTAAAACCTAATGCTAATCCTACTCCAAGCTTAATCAAAAATTAAGTTGGACTAGGTAGCTCTAACGGGAGAGAATCCAAGACTTAAACAAGTCTTGAGACTCAAGGGATGAAAAGAGTGAAAGAGAATAAGAAGAAGAGAAGGAAAAGAGTGAGATACAATAAATGGCAGCAAGCACATCATATCATAAATGTCCAACTCATATCATCAAACAAGTCTCAAAGATCAATGCAAAACCATTCAAGTAAGCATACAAAGATAAACATGAAAGGATGCAAGCATACTTGAATGAAATGCACAATTAAGCACACATGGACTTCATATCAAAATGAAATGAGAAAGACAAGATGAAGATGAAAGAAGATCAGAACCGAGATCATATTATCATCAATAATCCACATATGCAAGAGAAGATTAAAACATGGACCAATATGCACTAAAGAAAGTCCACAAAAGTAAGCTCAAAGTTCCAACACTTAGGCAACACCAAACAAGATCCACAAAGTGTAAAATTAAGTCCTAAAGGACCTCAACTAGGGGTGGACATCATATTAAAAACTCATGCAAAAATTCACAAGCTAAATCCTTCAAACAAATATGCAAAGTCACATAGGAATTATGAACTAATATACAAAAGAGAGGGACCAAAATGCAATATGAAAAGAGTTTTAAAAATATGAGAAAAATGTTTTTATGCACTTCAATATATTGATGAAACAATGCAAAAAGAACGGGTTCAAAATGTCTTATGTGCTATGAGAAATAAAATCATCAAGTTAAGTGTGCACAAACACCAATCAGCATTTCACAGCGTACAATCCAGCATGAAAAACAGGTGTAAAAAGGTCAAACAGCATACATGTACACATGGACAGCACATATGACAGCACATTATGCAAAGCTCAGATGTGAAATCAGGACAGCAAGCACCATATTTGAATACGATTCAATCAAGGCAAAGCAAACATGCATCAAACAACATACATCGTTCAATTAATCATGATCATAAACAAACCACACACCACGTTGAATAACCTTGCAAGCATCATAGAAGAATGCCACATATAGCACATGATCAAATGAAACAAGTATGCACATCATGGAATCAAAAGAAAATGAACATGCACATAATTATCCAACAATCATCATCATCAATTAGCAATTAACAAGCTTAAAGTGTGTTCATTACGTGATCATCAAAACAATTAATCAACAACGCAAGCATGAGTATTCATCGATGGAAATCAAAAGTCGCGTGTCGGAAAAAACCGTGTTCATATAAAATGATGTGAACAAAATGAAGTGAGAATGGAGCAAAGTCAGAACTTAAATCATACCATGATCATCCAATCCAAACATGCAAGACAACTTCACATTAACATACATCAAGACTAGTTGAACATACACCATAATCATTTTCAAAGGAAAACAAATGTTCAAGCAAGGTAAAAAAAAAAAAACATACATGATCCAACTTGTGCGCACCACAACATCATACTCACATGTATCACATCACATTCATTTCCAAGAGATCACACAAGTTCAACAAGTCATCAATCACACATGAACCAATATGCCTCAAGAACATGCTTCAAGAACGCAAACAAATCAACATTCGGAGAATCATGCATCAAAGATTCACATGCATCCAGCAACTAGAGGTTAAACAGCCCTAGAAAATTACACAAATATGCATCACACAAAGCCATGAAGGTTAGGGGTGGAATAAGTATCAATACACGCTTCCAAACAAACCAAAAACACAAAAGTTGCAGGTGCAAATCGATTGCAGCAGGGTGCAAATCGATTGCACAGTTACAGAAAGCAATTCTTAGTGAAAAAGCACAGGTGCAATCGATTGGACTAGGATGCAAATCGACTGAACAGTCTCAGACCTGCAAAAATCACTTCTCATAATCACTTTTCAAGCACCAATCACCTACTCAAACATCCGAATGATCATGTAATCAAACATACACGAAAATCCACATCAAATATCAGTAATCAAGCACACATTTCAACAATCAAACAACAAGATCATGAATCCAATCAAGCAAACGGATCAAATCACATTGAAAACCATGGATCTACATTGTATAAGTTGAAATTAAGCTAAATCAAGCATAGATCTAAGAAAAACCAACCTACAAAGCTGAGATTTTCTTTGGTAATTGTTGCACACAAAAATTGATGAATCAAAGTGAGAAATCCAGAGATCTATGAAGATTTAGCAAAAACACTTGAAGATCCAAGCAATAATCCACAAATAAGCAAAAGTTCTCCCAGAAGTGATTCCAAAATCTTGAACCTAGATCCAAATAAGTTGCTACTGCAGAATTGAATCAAGAATGAGGATGTGATGGAGGTTTAGCTCAAGAATTCACAAATTCCAATGAAGAATTTGTGAATCTATGAATATGGAGCTTTGGTGAGAGGTTGGAGATAAAGATGGAGAATGAAAAAAGTGAGAGAGAATTGAGAGAGAATTCTGAAAGAGAAGTGTAGAAAAATCAAAAAAATGAAATGTAATTGTGTGTGGTTTGGATCAAATTGGTTTAAATATGACTTAGGTTTGGAATGAAAGTGAGGTTTTGAGTGAGTGGAATTGGAAGTGAAAAATAACTTGGAAAGGGAATGTGGAATTAGAGTGGAAATTGGATGGAAATGAAATCAAATTCTGCAGCTCTCTAGATCCTTCTACTGATATAGCATTGATCCCAAGTGAATGTGGTGCATTGGAAATTGGCATAGTGCTGAAAAATGAAGGTTTTAGGCAAATCTGTCACAGTGCAATCGATTGCACAGCAGTGCAAATCGATTGGACACCCTTGAAAAGGCAAAAATGTGAAAACTGAAGGGGTGCAATCGATTGCACACTTGTGCAAATCGATTGGACCAAGGCAAAATGGTGAAAATTGCTTCAATGCAACTTGTTTTGAGTCCTGCTTCATATCTAATCCTTAGCCACTGATAATACCCTTGAATGACACCTGAAACATGATAAAGAACCTGTCTGGAACAAGATCCAATCAACCCTGCTTTATGACCTTGATTCTGAAATTATTAACCCATCTGCTGATAAAATAAATGACTGATGCCTCTGATGATTGTGCAAACTTGGTAAGGGACTTTGACGAACCTTAACACCACAAGATTGAGTACATTTCTCTTGCTTCGGCCTTGAGACACATCCTCCTCTTGAGGGATAACAAAGATACCTTGATCCCATGCTAGGAACCATGCTATGCACAAATGTTAATGCAAGAAATGCAAAGAAACATAAGCCAGAAAAAGGTAGGGCAAATTTTGAGGTGCTACAGACATCAGTCGAGTAACGCGGAGTGGTCGAATCTTCAACTGAGGAGTTGGAGAACCTAACAAAGAAAAGGAACCTCAAACGGAAGTTCCCAATCCACCAGTCGGTCAATCCAATAATCCTGACCTTTCAAAGAACGAGGATGAGATGCTGAAGCTCATCCAAAGGAGTGAATACAACATTGTTGATCAGCTGTTACAAAATCCTTCAAAAATCTCAGTGTTATCACTTTTACTCAGTTTCGAAGCTCATAGAGAAGCTCTACAGAAAGTCTTAGAGCAATCCTTTGTGGAACAGGATGTAACAATAAGGCAATTCGACGGCATCATCTCCAACATCACTTCCTGCAACAACTTGGGGTTTAGCGATGAGGAATTGCCAGAAGAAGGCAAAAGCCACAACATGGCACTTAATATTACAGTCAACTACCAGGACGATGCTTTATCCAGCGTACTGGTAGACACCGGATCGGCTCTCAACGTTATGCCAAAGTCCACTCTAATGCGAATATCATTCAAAGGATCTCTGATGAGGGGCAGTAAGGTTGTCTTCAAAGCATTTAACG
This sequence comes from Lathyrus tuberosus, assembly GCA_022829125.1. Lineage (NCBI taxonomy): Eukaryota > Viridiplantae > Streptophyta > Magnoliopsida > Fabales > Fabaceae > Lathyrus > Lathyrus tuberosus. Next base: position 5,231,700 of record JALAZF010000141.1, on the reverse strand, counting down.
GATCCCGAAAAATAATTTTCGGCAAAGTCGACCTTCCCATAACTATCGGTCCTCACACTTTCCAAGTCACCTTCCAGGTCATGGGCATCCGAGCAACATACAGTTGATTGTTGGGAAGACCTTGGATACACCAGGCTGGGGCAGTCACTTCGACACTTCACCAGAAGCTGAAGTTCATCAAGAATGACCAACTCGTCATGGTCTGTGGAGAACAAGCCTTGATCGTGAGTAACCTTTCATTGTCCACTTGTGTAGAACCAGAAGAGGTTGTTGTAACCCAGTTTCAGGCACTTACAGTGAGTAATGACAATTAATCAGAAAGAGGAACGTCGATTTCCTCGTACAAAGATGCTCTCTAGGTGATCAAAAGTAACAATGTAAAGGGATGGGGACAGCTTGTCATTCCTACTGACAATAAGACAAAGAAGGGTCTTGGTTTTTCTGCAACTGTACCCAAACTGCCGCTAACGATGAAAGTCTTCATCCCATTCAGAACTTCTTCCATAGTGGAGGTTTCCTTCACCCAGTATCTCAAGAAGTACATACCATCAACGAGGGAGATTCCTCCGACACAGATGAAGAGTGGAAGTCCTATCTTAACGAGGACGGTTATATGTCTCAAGAAGAGGTGCCTACGCCATTTTGCTATCCTGCACAGAGTACGAGATGTATACGAAAGTCATTTGTCGAAATGATATATGGAGATTGTGATCCGTAAGGATGTCGTGCTCCACCAAACTCATTAGAGGAAGACACTCTGATGAAGGACAACTTTGACCATGACTATTATGGCCCGATGGATGGTCTGCCTAGCTGGCAGCCGTACCCAGGAGACTTGGGGCAAGAAAATCAGTCGAACAATGAAAATCAGCTGAGCATCATTGGAAAAAATACCTGCATCCCCACCACGTCATGGGATCAACACTCAGGTCATTCAGAAAATACCCAGTGCGACGATGCATTTGCAAAGTTTGCAGGACTAAAATTCATTAACTATGCTTTTCTCAAGGTCAACGTCATCAAGATAGATGACTCCTCCAGTTCCAAAGAAGTGTGGGACACCTTAGGACAACCGAGTGGCAAGTACGACTTCTTGGTCAAGTACACTGCTCCTGAAAGCTCTCGTATCAGGCTCAAGGACATCCAGCCAACTAGATGGGGGATTTACCTGAGAGCACAAACACTTGCAAAATACAACTGAGGAATCCTCCTACGACAACTCTGCCTGGGAGACAGATTCCAATGATCCTGCTCCACCAGAAATCAGCTTTATTTCTGAAGACAAATCAAGGAAGGTACCAGACTTTGTGATTCACCAAGGATTTCACCGCCAATGGGTTGCTGACGATGTTCTGAAGATCGTTCGTAAGTCAAAGTAATGGCCATCTTTGTTTTAACCTTTCACCCTGCCCAGGTGAAACGGATGTTTTGATAGGCTCACTTTCTGTAAATATCCCTCTTCGCTTCACCCAAAGCGACAGAGTTTTGTTTTATAGGGCTGTAGTTTCAAGAATCGATAAGTTCATAAATAAAATAACGTCATTCTGTTATTTCAGCATTTATTGTTGTTTTCTCTTTTCACTTTTTCAGAAAATGGTAATCCTAAAAAACAAAACGAATAATAAAAACAAGCAGTAAAAAAAATACACTGCACACACTCTTGCATTTCTCTCTATCTCTTCTAAAAAATAATCATCACGTCATACAGATTGCTTTTTTTAAACCCCATTGAAACATACAATCTGATGCCTTCTCCCAATTTTGAATTCTCGGTATTTGAGGCTGAAGAAGAAGATGACGGAGAAATTCCAGAGGAGATCTCCCGATTACTCAGACAAGAGGAAAGGTCCGTTAAACCTCACAAAGAGCCGTTGGAAATGGTCAACTTGGGTTGAAAGGAAGAAAGAAAGGAAGTCAGGATTGGGGCACTGCTCAGTCCAACTGTCAAAGAAAGTTTGATAGAGCTTCTCAAAGAGTTTCCCGATGTATTCGCTTGGTCCTATCAGGATATGCCAGGGTTGGATACCAGCATCGTGGAACATCATCTACATTTAAGATCAGAATGTCCGCCAGTAAAATAAAGACTAAGACGGACTCATCCAGACATGGCTATCAAAATCAAAGAGGAAGTACAAAAATAGATTGACGCGGGTTTCCTCACTACATCAGAATATCCTCAATGGTTAGCCAACATAGTACCAGTTCTGAAAAAGGATGGAAAGGTCAGAATTTGTGTAGACTACAGGGATTTGAACAAGGCCAGTCCAAAGGATGACTTTTCCTTACCACACATTGACATGCTGGTAGACAGTACAGCAAAGTTCAAAGTATTCTCCTTCATGGATGGATTCTCGGGCTATAATCAAATCAAAATGGCGCCGGAAGACATGGAGAAAACTTCATTCATCACCCTATGGGGCAGCTTTTGTTACAAGGTAATGTCGTTCGGTTTGAAGAACGTCGGGGCAACCTATCAAAGGGCCATGACTACTCTGTTTCATGACATGATACACAAAGAAATCGAAGTGTATGTCAATCATATGATCGCCAAATCTAAAACAGAAGAGGAGCATATGACCCACCTGTCAAAGTTATTCGAGCGTCTGAGAAAATATAAACTCCGCTTGAATCCCAATAAGTGTACATTCGGTGTTCGCTCAGGGAAACTGCTAGGGTTCATCGTCATCCAAAAAGGAATTGAGGTTGATCCTGACAAGGTCAAGGTCATTCAAGAAATGCCTTCTCCAAAGACTGAAAAACAAGTTAGGGGATTCCTGGGACGTTTGAACTACATTTCCATATCCATATTCCTCATGATCGTGACATGCGCGCCGATCTTCAAATTACTCAAAAAGAATCAGGATTGCGTTTAGACAAAAGATTGCCAGACCACCTTCGACAGTATCAAAGATTATCTGTTGAACCCACCGATTCTATCACCTCCAGTGGAGGGAAGACTACTGATCATCTACCTAACAGTCTTGGAAGACTCGATGGGTTGTGTACTTGGCCAACAAGACGAAATGAAAAGAAAAGAGTTTGCCATCTACTATTTGAGCAAGAAGTTTACATACTGTGAAACTCGGTATACTATGCTCAAGAAAACTTGTTGTGCTCTGGCTTGGGAAGCCAAACGTCTCTTCCAGTACATGATTTACCACACTACTTGGTTAATCTTAGAAATGGATCCGATCAAGTACGTCTTCGAAAAGCCTGCTCTCACGGGAAGGATTGCCTGTTGGCAGATGTTGTTATCAGAATATGACATCGAGTACCATGCTCAGAAAGCCATCAAAGGAAGTGTTTTAGCTGATCATTTGGTTCATTAACCGATGGACGATCAAGAATCAGTCAGATTTGACTTCCCAGACGAAGATGTCATGTATTTAAAAATGAAAGATTGCGATGAACCACTACCCAGTGAAGGGCCAGAACCAGGTTCCCAATGGGGACTAATCTTTGACAGAGCTGTCAATCATTATGGAAATGGAATTGAGGCAATCATCATAACACCTCAGGGTACCCACATTCCTTTCACTGCCAGATTAACATTCAAGTGTACAAACAACGAGGCCGAATACGAAGCTTGTATCATGGGTCTCGAAGAAGCGATCGACTTAAGAATTAAGAACTTGAATGTATATGGCGACTCAGCCCTAGTTATCAATCAGATCAAAGGAGATTGGAAAACATACCAATCAGGACTGATTCGTTACAAAGACTACGCGAGAAGGTTGTTACCATTCTTCAACAGAATCGAGTTTCATCATATCCCTCGTGAAGAGAATCACATGGCTTATGCATTAGCCACTCTCTCTTCCGTGATTAGTGTAGGTCAATGGAACGACTTACCTAAGATTGACATAATGTGCCTAGAACGGGCCGCCTACATCTTCGCGGTCGAAGCAGTCACAGACGATAAACCTTGGTATCACGATATCAAATGCTTCCTTCAGAAATAAGAGTATCCACCTGGGGCATCCAGAAAGGACCGAAAGACCCTCAGAAGGCTAGCAAGTAGCTTCTTCCTGAGCGGTGATACACTCTATAAGAGAAACTTTGACATGGTCTTGCTCCGATATGTAGACAGACCAGAACCAAACATGCTGATAAAAGAAATTCACGAGGGATCCTTTGGCACTCATGCCAACGGACACACAATGGCGAGAAAATTTCTGAGAGCAGGGTACTACTGGTTGACCATGGAATCCGACTGCTACAAGTACATAAGGAGATGTCACAAGTGTTAAATATACTCAGACAAAATCCATGTACCGCAAACACATCTCCAAGTTCTTTCTTCCCCATGGCCTTTTTCCATATGGGGAATCGACATGATTGGTATGATTGAGCCCAAGGCTTCGAACAGACATCGATTCATCCTGGTAGCCATTGACTACTTCACCAAGTGGGTCGAAGCAGTGTCATACACCAATGTAACCCGACAAGTAGTGGTCTGATTCGTCAAAAACAATATCATCTGCTGTTATGGTGTTCCGAGCCAGATCATTATCGATAATGGATCCAACTTGAACAACAAGATGATGAAAGAGTTGTAGGCCGAGTTCAAGATCGAACACCATAACTCATCTCCCTACCGACCCAAGATGAATGGAGCGGTAGAAGCGGCTAACAAGAACATCAAGAAGATTGTTCAGAAGATGGTTGTAACCTACAAAGACTGGCACGAGATGCTACCCTTTGCGCTTCATGGTTATCGCACATATGTCCGCACTTCAACAGGGGCCACCCCTTTCTCTCTAGTACATGGCATGGAAGCAGTGCTCCCCATAGAAGTAGAGATCCCATCAATCTGGGTATTGATGGAAGCTAAGCTAACAGAGGATGAATGGTGTCAAAGTCGACACGATGAACTGAATCTGATAGAAGAAATGCGAATAACGGCTCTATGCCATGGTCAATTATATCAGCAAAGAATAAAGAAGGAGTTTGACAAAAAGGTCCAACCTCGTGTCTTCAAAAAATGAGACCTTGTGCTCAAGAAGATACAATCATTTCTCGCTGATTCTTGTGGTAAATGGACTCCAAATTATAACGGCCCCTACGTGGTCAAGAAAGCCTTCTCAGGCGGTGCCTTGAGACTCGCAACCATGGGCGGAGAGGAATTTTCCTACCCCAAAAATGTTGACGTAGTCAAGAAATACTTCACCTAAATAAAATTAAAAAAAAACGTCTCGGTGGATTGAAAACCCGAAAGGGCGGTCCAGGCAAAAATTAGAGACATAATCAAAAATCATCACAATGGATTGGAAATCTCAAAGTACAATCCAGGAAAAAATTAGGGATTAATGGCAAGTAACTACGTCCAGCAAAGGGGCAAATTCCCCAGCAGCAGTAATGCCATCCATCAGGAAAACTTCAGTCAAGGTTACCTTCGATAGAAGCCCAGAATGTCCAGAATTCAAAGTTGGTGGAAGGATGGTGGTCGTTCTGTTTCAATGCAGCCCTTTTCCGGTAAATTACCATTTTCTAACTTTGTAAATCACGCGTTTAGCTGATTTCTATCCTATCAATAAAATTTGAGCCCTAGTGCTTTTGTTTGCAATTCTCATTTGTTTTAGCTTTACATAATGACGTTTTAATGTGATTAACGATTCTTGAAATAAAACAAAAATGAATTTACTTGTTAAAATTTTTCTACTTTTTAAAATGAAGATGGCAATTTCTTTTGACTGTTGAACATCGAAAGAACGTCGATCGCTTCTCCAGAAGTAATCGAACTTCAAAGTGCAGAATCAAAGTACTCCTTCTAAACCAGTGCACCTGAATGAAGGATCAGCTGTGTCAGATGCGAATGTTCCGTCCGCCATCCCCGACAGAGTTCTTATCTCCTAAGCCTGACCAACGGTTTTCCCCGCATGGATTATCTCTCCTAAGCAAGGCAGAATTGCTATTTTGAACCCAGTGGTACTTCTTCGTCCCCAGCAGTGGCCGAGTATCCAGTCGTGTTCATCCACTAGTCTGTATGTCGCATCAGTTTTGTCAGTATAAATGTACATACATCATGCATTATTGATTTACTTCCATATTCATATTGCATCACTATCACCCTGGTCAGTCTTATCCCCAAGTGATAAAAATCCTCTCAATCAAATTGTCATTTCTTTCCTCATCAGAAAATGTCGCGTCTGAACAACCTCTTCCAGTTTATTTCTGGATGGGAACTGGTCCCTTGACCACTTTGATAACTTGAACCTCTGAAAGACAAGAAGACCTTTGACAAACGTCAATCTTCGCCATTGAAGATGATATCTTCGCTTTCCCGAATTAAGGAAAATCCTTAGAGAAAGCCTTTTAATCAAAGATTCAGAAATACAACAGTTTTCTCCAGAGAATTCGCTGACGAAAAGGTCATCGGCACATCAAAATTAGAGTACATCACATGGCGTTTCTCCGAGAAGATCTCAAGGAAAAGTATGGTGTAATATCCCTAAGCAAACAGCAGTCTCTCAAGAGACTTTCTTTCCCCAATAGAGTCAGCAAATGGCATCTCCAACAGAGAAGTTTGTACACCTCTACAACTCAGACCAATGGGTTTCCCCAGCAGGTCTGACATCAAAAGTTTTTCGCATCAAATGGCATCTCCCCAGGAAAATTCGGCGAGAAGTTTGAAGAAAACCGCTACGAACAGCATCCCTTGTCAAGAAAGTTTACTGACAAAAGAAACTGAGACCAGTTCCTTGGTAGGAAACCAGGATCGAGGGGAAATTTACATCAGAAACTGAGTCTTGTTCCTTGGTAGGAAACCAGGATCGAGGGGAAGTTTATTTCAGCAACTGAGACCAGTTCCTTGGTAGTAAACCAGGATCGAGGGGAAGTTTACATCAGAAACTGAGACCAGTTCCTTGGTAGGAAACCAGGATCGAGGGGAAGTTTATTTCAGCAACTGAGACCAGTTCCTTGGTAGGAAACCAGGATCGAGGGGAAGTTTATTTCAGCAACTGAGACCAGTTCCTTGGTAGGAAACTAGGATCGAGGGGAAGTTCATTTTAGAAACTTAGACCAGTTCCTTGGTAGGAAACCAGGATCAAGGGGAAGTTTACCTTTTTTAAGCATCATTGCTTAGCGATAGAAGATGGATAAGCAAGCTGTCGTTCATAACCACCATCAAAATTTTGGGTATTTCGATATTTAATCCTCTTGCACCCCGAATACCTTCGCCATTCACACCTTCGGATCCAAGAAGATTAAATAGGGGCATCTGTCATGCCCCAAATTTTGACCACTAAGATTTCCCATCATTGTGAAAATCATCATCACAATATGGATGGACCATCAAACCTCATTAGTCTCCCCAAAGATGGGTGAGTATCCACTACAATCAAACTTAGGGTTTCAAGCCCTCTTAGAGCTCTTAGACAAAGGATCAATCAAGAAATGACATGATCCTCAACTTGTCTAAACCTCTCAAACATCCACAAAAGATCAAGAGGACTCCCACTTCAAGAATCAAGCACGATGTTGCACCATTCCAGGTGGATCAAGCCTTAAGATCGCCCGGGTCACCAAATTAGGGTTTTGGTCGACCAAGGCCTCCAGATGGAATTTTTCCTCTGGGCATGAGCCAATGCTTCAAAGCATAACCTAAGATGCTCCAAGGGACATCATGAACCCAATCATCAAGCCAATTTTGCCTCAGGGGATACACACAATAAAAATCAGGAATTAGGGTTTCTTGACCTAATTCACCCCTAAGTTGACTTTTGGGACAAAGCATGAGCTAAAACCTCAAGACATGATTTAAGGGTCCCTAATACACTACATTGATCCCTTTGCAACAATGGATTAATCCAAGAAGCTTGATTCACAAGTTTCAAGTTCATCAGGACCACAATTAGGGTTTCGCGAGAAAAGTCAACTGTACCTTTGACTTTTGACCAGGACATGCTCCCAAACCTTGGGAAATGATTCAATACACCCTATAATACCTATGAAATCAATCCATCAAGTTTGATTTAGGTCAAGGACTTGATTTCATAGAGGATCGCACAGTTTGGAATTCATTTGATAAAAAGTCAACTATGCCAAAAAGTCAAAGTTTGACTTTTTGATTTTTTTGATCAATTATGGTTCCCTAACCCTAAAATGATGTTAATGTGTGATTGGAATCATCATTCATCAAGAAAAATCAAGAAAAGTGGGATAACTTGTAAAAGGGGTAACCATAAAAAACTTAGAAATTTTCTAAGTTATGTAACAAAGTGGCTAGGGTACCAACTTCCAAGGATCATAACTTGAGATTCAAGCAACCATTTGGGCTGATCCAAAGATGGATTTGTAGCTCTCATGGCATACTTTAAAAGTGTCAACTACACCTCATTCCAATTCATCATGGATTTTGAGTTATGGTTGGATCAAAATGGCTGAAAACATGAAATGTCACTTTTTCCAACACTTAGTGAAATTTTCACTAAGTCAGAACCTGTTTCACTTTTTCCAAAATGTAAGGGCATTTTTCACTTGGATCCAAACACTGTCAAGACAAACTTTGATCACACATATGTTGTATCATATGAGAGCTTTCCAAAATGGCCAAGAACCCCATGAAATTCCATTTGAGCTAAGAGTTATGACAGTGGCAATATGCCTTGCTGCAACTATCATAACTAGGCATATTTGTGCATTTTACTCGATTTGAGGAATTGGTGCAAATGACAAACAAGTTTATCCATCTCAACACCTCAGGGAGAGACCAAGGAGGGACAAACACTGATCCATAAGCCTCCCAAGTCTTTGGAACTAAAAATAGCATGCCAAACCTAAAAAACCCTAAAGAGGGGACAAGACTCCAATTTTGTTTTGGAGCATTCAATGGATGCACCAAGGTGGCATGAACTGAGCCATTTCCAACTGAATGAGTCAAGGATGATCTCTGAACTAGGGAACCAATGGCCTGTGCTGTAACCTCTAGTCAATGGCTAGAGGAGACTTGGATTCCTATTGATCAACATTTTCCAAACCTCTGTTGCAGTTGCCATTCACTATTACTTGTAAAATAAACTTGCTCTACTATAAATAGAGCTCATTTGTGCTCAGTTTAAGTACACCAAAGCACTACAACACTTGCTTTCCTCAAAATCTCTTTCTCTAGGCAAAAATGCCTTCTTTAGCAAGGTAACTCTGAATTTTTGAGTTAGAGAGCAATTCCATCACAGCTCATGATCCAAACACATCCAATATGTCATATCTAAGCTGTCCAAACTCTCACAAGTGACCTGTAACACCAAAATCACAAAGTCCTTTCTCAAAACCTCAAAATATGACTTTTTTGCATTTTTCAAGTCATGTCTTGATTCAGTCACTTTCAAAACCAGATAAAGCCTCAAACACACTCCAAATATCATCCTTGAACTGTCCCAAATGGTTCCCCACATCTGGAACACCAGTTGAGAGAGTTGCTATTTTGGTCACTTTTGCCCCTTTTGCCCCTTTTGCAAGAAAGGGCCAGTTTCCATTCCTGAGGTTTCCAACTGATTGCAATTATCCTAAAAGCTTCTAAGAGATCATTTGAGAGTGTTCAAAGCATCAAAACATTTCTGGAACAAGGCCCTTGACAGATTGCCCAAAAAGCTCCTAGAGAGGTAAGCATCTCAACTTAAACTCCTTAAAATATGCATTGCTTTGAAGTCCACTGATCATGCACATCTCATACATGTTATATATGTTGTGTTTGAACCAATTCATCATGTGATTCATGCCTGTACCATGAGGTAGCACAGAAAATGCAAATGGAGGCATATTTCAAAACCACTATCGGGTTTTAAAATGGGGACCTCATCTAAAAAAACCACCACCACCATTGGATTTCTTGTAAAATTCTAGGTAGGATAGACCTAAATTTTGTCCCAATCCATGGAGAAATGAGAAAGTTACAAGCTTCACGTTTTTGGCCAAAATCTTGCCTTGTCTTGCCTTGGCTAGGCCTAAAAACCAAGTCACCCTCATATATCCATGAGGAGGTTTTGATACACGGATGTATCACCACCCCAGTGGTAGGAGGCGCGCACTGCACACAAGAGGTCTGGGGTTCGAATCCCCCTCGCCTCATATCCTCTTTTTATCATTTTTTCCATTTTCTATTATTTTTCTTATTATTTTTAATGATTTGAAAAATTAATAACTCCCTCAATTTTAATTATTTTTAATTGGTTCTTTTTGCAAAAAATCCCAAAAATGTTGAAATATTTTATTCTACCAAAAAATCAAATTTATATTATTTATTTAATATAGTTGGTATTTTTATGAATAAATTCATTTTTAATTGTTTTTAAACATTTTAAAAGTGAATATTTATCTTGAAAAATCAAAACCAAATGAGTTTTAATTCATCTTGTGATTAAAACCTCATTTTTCAAACCGTAACTAAAAATCACGAGTTGTTTATTCAAGCTTATTTGGTGTTCTATCATTTTTTATTGATTTTCTTTAAGAATTTACTTTTAAAAATTATGATATTAGGGTTTTGATTGATTCCACCCTCATCAATCATTTTCAAACAATCTTTGGACCTCTTGAGAGAGTGTAACTCCCATCTTTCATAAATGAAAACCTTTTTGGGCCTCAGTGTATTGTATAAGTCCCGATACCGTCAAAACGTTCGGCACGATCGTCGCCCTTTTTGAACAAAAACCCTGGGCCTCTCCTTGAGCTATAAGCCCCATCCCCTTGTACATAAAAACCTTTTTAGGCGTCACATATTGTATAAGTCCCTCTGTATAATTTACAAAACAACGGTGCGATCATCGTTAAAACTTGGGCCTCTCCTTGAGCTGTAAGCCCCAACAATCTTTTCAAAGCACTTTCTCCTTTGATTTTGAATTAAAATATATGTTATCATCAAAACTTTGTTTAATTTCTTTGTTGAACAACTAATAAAACAGCATGGAAGCTCTACAACCGGTAAGTGTTTATCCGCTTTCATCTACCACTTTCACATGTATATAACTGTATTGTGGGGCTGCTTCACTGTAAGTCTTCTTTCACATCCTTTTATATACTTGTCACATATCCACTGTGTAATACTAGTATTGTTATTTAGAATTTTCCCCGGCAACTACGTCTAGCACTAGGTAAAGCCGTGTTGGTCACTCTTAAATATAAACAAAACTAGATCCCCCGTAGGATTCGAGATACAGTCTTCCCTCCTCTTGGGGTTAAACAATATGGAACAAAGAGAAAGGCGGTATTCTTGGTGAACCTTTTCTCATACTGTCACCCCTAGAAATTGTCAAAGAAACTCTAACTCTCTAGAGATGATCTTTTCTCCGTGAATGGCATCTCTTGAGTTTCTTCCAAATTCTTGAACTTTCCTGGAATGATCTCTTCTCTGTGAATTGCATTTCTTGAATTTCTCTTGGTTTGGAGACCCACAGGCTTCTTAAAAGCATCCCCGCCTCCTCTTGGGCATTGTACAAGGACCCTTCGGCTTCTTAGAAGTTATCATGCCTTCTCTTGGGCTTAATACAAGGACCCTGACGACCTCTTAAAGGTATAAGACAGAACTTAGTCATCATTTGCTAGAGCAGTCTTTCCAGCGTCAAAACTCCGGCCATTTTAGGGTTCATACTCATCCCTTAATACTCGTGCCTCCTCTTGGGAATTGTACAAAAGATAAAACTCTAGACTTGGACAGTCTAAACCTCTTGAGTCTCAAAGTCATTCTCAAGTTCCTTTCAAACATAGGAAAAAACACCAATCACCCTGTATCAATCTCCAGCATAAACCCGGTCTCTCTCATGAGAGTTCCCCACACTTGGACACGCTTCAGGATCTCAATAATCCTCAGCAGTAAGTCAGCCTCCTCTTGGGCTTTATACAAATGATTCTCCCCAGTGGAGCTAACCTTTTCAGACTCTCTTGTTGAGTCAATCACCTTTAGCCTCCGTCTTGGGCTTTGTATAAGACATATAAAACACTCTCTTGTTGAGTATAAAATACTCTCTTGTTGAGTCAATCCCTTTTTAGCCTCAATCTCGGGCTTCGTACGAGATAGAAAAACACTCTCTTGTTGAGTATAAAAGACTCTCTTGTTTAGTCAACCACTTTTAGCCTTCGTCTTGGGCTTTGTACGAGACATATAAAAAACACTCTCTTGTTGAGTATAAAAGACTCTCTTGTTGAGTCAATCTCCTTTTAGCCTCAATCTCGGGCTTCGTACGAGACAGAAAATCACTCTCTTGTTGATTATAAAAAACTCTCTTGTTAAGTCAATCAATCTTCAGACTCTCTTGTTGAGTCAATCACTTGCTCAAGACTCTCTTATTGAGTCAAAAATTTTAGCCTTTGTCTTGGGCTTTCTACAGGATAGATAAAACTACTCTCTTATTGAGTCAAAACATTTCAGCCTCCATCTTGGGCTTTATACAAGATACATTCTCCCCAACGGAGTCAAAATCCCTTTTAGCCTCAATCTTGGGCTTTGTACAAGACAAAAAGAACATTTTCCCCAGAAAAGTCAAACTTCTAGCCTCCTCTTAAGCTTTGAATAAAGAAATCCCCAGTTGAGTCAATCAACCTTTTAGCATCAAATTTGTGCTTTGCTCACAGCATGCAAACATCAACAATTCCTCTTAAGAGATGACAAGTTCTCTCTCAGTCAACCCCTTTAGCTTCACTTCTTGGGCTTTAAACAAGATACAAATCACCTTTAGCTTCATATCTTGGGCTTTGAACAAGACACCAAAATACCTTTTTCCTCCCATAGAATAGGAGGAACTACGATCGCTCTGATTTCCCTGTTTTGGGAATACGTAGGCATAAGATTGCAAAATCTTAGCGAGCATACTAATCAAAAACCTAAAATCCCGTACCTTCATACATCCATCAAAAGCATCAGACCTAAACACCTTACCAGAAACCTAGTAAATAGTCTAGACACTGTTTTTAAGCAAATAGCCTAAGACAGACCCCTCTTTTGATAGCATCTGTAAACCAACAGTTTTGACTGTTTAACCTCAGTTTGCAAGCAGGGTTAATTAGAGACATCTATTTCCCTTTCTTAATCAGCTTCACAAGATAAAAATTGAATCGAACTGTAGTACCAAAGCGATAGTGATTCGAAACCACAAAAATCGCGCTACAACCTGGAGCAGAAGTCTATAGCTGCGGTCTGAGCAAGGAAGTATTGGGTCTGTAGGACTTGAGAAAGAAGTCTTGGACCTAGGGTCTGAGCAGTGTAAAATACTTATAAATCATGCATAAGAATTGTAATTATGATTTGGTTATAATGAAAATATATTGTGAAGCAAGGGGACTGGACTACTCTCAATTGGGAGGAAATCTTTGTGTCTTCTGCTATTATTTATTTGCTTCTGTTAACATCCGCTACTAAGTATAATCAGAATCTAAACACTAGTTTAGATTCTAAACTCTGATCAGAAGCAAATTAAGAAAACAGAAAACATAATTCCACCCCCCTTCCTTTGTACTTTTCTCACCTTCATATTTGAAGTCTCTTACTTTAGTGTTTGTGCAAAGGAAGTCTCTTGCTTGTGTGCTTGAGCATATAGGTTTCTTGCTTGTATGCTTGAGCATTGGAAGTCTCTTACTTTAGTGTTTGAGCAAAGGAAGTCTCTTGCTTGTGTGCTTGAGCATATAAGTTTCTTACTATAGTGTTTGAGCAAAGGAAGTCCCTTGCTTGTGTGCTTGAGCAAATTGTAATCTTGTGTGATTATAGTGAAAATATCTTGTAAGTACAAGGGGACTGGATTACTCTCATGTTGTGAGAGGAACCATGATAATTTTGTGTGTTATTATTCTTTCATGCATTTCATATCCACTTCCTACCTCTGACTAAATCAGATGATATAACTTGGGTTTAGAATTAGACCAAGAGTTTAAAAAGAAAGAAAAATTCAACACAATCCAACCCCTTTTTTGTGTTTTTCTCACCTTCAGTTGGCATCAGACCACGGTCTATGCTTAACACTTAATAGTTGTGCATAAAAGATCCTGAGTAAATCATATTAAATCATGTCTGGAGTTTTTGAATTTGATAGTTGTACTCCTAATCCACAACGTTAAGGGCCAAAATTTGTATATAATTGATAGTATTTTGTGGCCCTTTCAATTTATTTCATGGAGAAGTAGTGATAAAATCATAGTTTTAGTGTAAATAAGTAAATTTAAGCTTATTCTTGTAAATAGCTTGTTGTATGATCAAATTGGTGAACTTTTGTAGGTTTTAGCACTTGAATGGATGCTTGGAGCCTATGGAGGAAGAAATGCAAGAGAAGTCGATATTTTGACAAACTTTTTGAGCCAGCTCGTGGTTAGCCTAACTTGCAGCGCGGTTTTACACTTAGCCCAGTTTCCAGCGCAGTTTTTATCAGAGGCAGTAGCTAAGGGTGCCAAACCACGCTTAGCCCGATCCATCACGCTAAGCGCACTTTTTGGGATTTTTCCAGATACGTTACTGACCGCACTAAGAGAGCTCTGCATGGGCTTAGCACGGTGGCACTTGATGGCACTTGTATAAAAGGCAGCTTTATAGATATTTTCACACACAACCCCATTTTTCAAATTTAGTTAAGAAGCTCTAGAACTCCAAAAAGGGTAAAAAAAAAATCAAAGCTTTGGAGCATCAATCCTCAATCTTTCAACTTTGATGCTAGTAGTGCTTTCTTTCATACTTATTGCTCAAGCTACCATGGTGATAGGTAGCTAAACTCTTTTGTATCAAGGTAGATGTAGTTTTCCTTAAGCTTGTGTGTATTTTCTTTAATCTTTTGTAAGTGAGCAAGTTGATGATCAATGTATGATGAATATCTTTGCTCTTAATGATATATATTTGATTTGAATCACTATTGAAATGTATTTTTCAAACCTTGGCCTAAGTTATTCATCTATCAATGAACAAACTTTAGACATAGATTTGTGAGTTGATATTCACTTTGTGTCGATCTTTAAGTTTATTGTATTGATTTTTAGCACGAGACATCATCTAGTGATTAATACGATAATACTCACGAAATCGCTTTAGACATAAACGGTATTGAGAGGATACGTGATTATATTGATTGGAAATAAATCCACATGCTTGATTGATAGAATACATGCAAGTAAGGTTGATGAAATATATTCTTGATATGTCTTTTTAAACAAACATCTTTCGAACTTTAATCTTTGCTACAAAACACTTATGATATTTATGATACCAAACAAAACTCTTTTGAAACCCTTACTTAAAACTCTTTAAACTGTAGAACGGCAGTGATATCACGATAATCCCTGTGGAGATGATAAAATTATTATCCACCTATTATACATTCAACAAAATGGCATTGTTGTCGGGGATTGTTGATTGATATTGCAAGCATTGTGATAGTTTATCCTATTTTAAGTTTTGTATTGTTCTCTCTTACCCCAATTTATATTCCTTGTGCTTGTTAATTTGTTTGGCTAGTGTTTCAGATATCTGTTAATGCGAGGAAGTGTACCCGTAGACCAACTTCTATTTGATCCTGAGATTGATAGAACTGTACGGAGACTTAATATCAAAACTAGAAGATGAAGGCAACTAGATAAAGAAAGAAGGGAGCTCGAAGGAACTTCTTCAAGTAATCCACCAACTACCCCCATTGTTACGCCAATCATGGCAGAACCACCTCCACCTCCTCAAAGAGGTCCCTGCACTAATAGTCCGCGATATAATGCTCAGTTTGCTTGCAATGCAAACAATGGAAGGCACTCGAAGTTGAAAATGGGAATTCTTCAACTCTTATATTCAAATCCCTTTACCGGGCTAGATCACGAAGATCCGTTCACTCAGCTTACAAAGTTCTATGAGATTGCGGGAGCAACGGGAGCCCCAGAAGCTGAAGAGGAACAATTATTCAAGAGGTTATTCCTTCACTCCTAAATAGGGAAAGCGAATGAGTGGTATCTTGATCAATACACTCAAGTAATGACTGACTGGAATTTATTGGAAGAAAAGTTTCTTGAAAGATTCTTTCCTCACAATAGATTCATGGAGGCAAAGACGACAATTTCTGTGTTCGCTTAGGGTGGTAATGAATCTCTCAATGAAGCGTGGGAGAGGTTAAAATCTATGTTGGGGAAGTGTAAAGGCCATGGGTTTGATGATCTTACCCAAATTCACATATTCCGTAATGGACTTCAACCGGTTTACAAAACTCTTTTAGATACTACTTCGGGTGGTTCTTTGATGGCAAAGAGTGCAGAGGAAGCAATTGCGTTCATTGATTGAATGGCCCTCAATGACCATCAAGGTTAACATAACTGTGGTACATCACAAAGGAAGTCGGGAATGATCAAATTGGGTACTAATGACGTTATTCTTGTACAAAACAAGTTTCTATCCCAACAAGTGGAATTGTTGACACAAAAAATTTCAAAACTTCCACAACAAATAAAGGAGATGCAAGAAGTTCCCAACAAAAATCAACAAGGTGCGAGTTGTGAGTTATGCATATGAGACCATGCTACCAGGTATTGTCCTCCGGTGGGAGAGGAAGTGAATTATATGGGGAACCAAAATCAAAACCAAGGCTACCAACCGAGACAACCTCCTTATCAAGAAAACCAAGGTTACCAACCAAGAGGTAATAACCAAGGTTATCAACAAGGATGAAGGCAAGATGCTAAAATTTCCAATCGTCAAAATGAATATCAAAACTACACTCAACCTCCACAACCTCAATGTGGAACCTCAAAAATGGAAGACACGCTCACTCAATTTATGCAAATGTTGATGTCCAATCAAAAGAATATTAATGCAACTATAAAGAATCTTGAGACTCAAGTCGTGCAATTGTCTAAACAATTAGCCAACCAACACAAAGGGAATTTTCCGGTGAATACACAAGTGAATCCAAAAGAGCATTGTAAATATATTCTTACTCGAAGTGGAAGAATAATTAATATGGGTATTAGTGAGGAAGTTGTGGAAGAGGAAGTCTTAGTTGAAAAAGAAAAAGAGATTGATGAAAGTGAAGTAGAAACAATGTAGAGAGGGACTTAGCTGAAAATGAGAAAAGGGAGATGGAAGAAGTAGAAAAGAAATTGAGAGAAGAGAAAAAGAAAAAGAATAAAAAGAGGAAGGAACAAGTGAGCAATATCCAAATTCAAAATCTACCTTATCCACATGGTCTTACCGAAAAGGATAATGTGAGGCATTATGCTAGGTTTTTGGATATTTTTTGTCAATTGCAAATCAATATTCCATTCTTCAAGGCATTAGAGTAAATGCCTACGTATGCTAAATTCATGAAGGATATTTTCACAAAAAATGGTACACGGATCAAGAAACAATATCGGTGACAATTGGAAATGTTTATGTTGGTAATGGGTTGATTGATTTGGGCTCAAGTATTAATTTGATACCTTTATCCATTGTGAAAAGGTTGGGACACATGGAATTGAGGGCAACAAGAATGACTTTGAAATTAGTCGATAAATCTACTACTCGTCATCACTGTGTACCAGAGGATGTTCTAGTGAAATTTGATAAATTTTTGTTCCCTATTGACTTTGTAGTAATTGATATGGAGGAAGACGATGATGCTCTTTTAATTCTTAGTCGACCTTTCATGAAGACTGCGAGAATGGCCATAGATATGGATAATGGGCTCATGAAAGTAAGAGTGCAAGATGAAGAGGTTTGCTTTAATCTATTTGAAGCCATGAAGCATTCTAAAGACAAGAATGATTGTTTTCGACTTGATGCAACAGATGAGGTGATATAAGAGGTAAAAAGTCAAGTGCATGTTTCTCCCCCATTAGAAAAATTTCTTACTAATGTTATCCAAAGTCTCAATGAGAACGAAGAAAAAAAATTGAGAAGTGTTTGTGAGAACTTGAGGAATTAGAAGATATTCCTCCACTGGAAGAACGAGTAGAAATTTTGAACAAAGAAAAAAATGAAGAAACCAGACTTGAGTTAAAGTTGTTTCTGCCTCACTTAAAATATGTATTTCTTGATGAAGGAGGACACAAACCAATTATCATAAACAATGCGCTAACTAAGAATGCGGAAGAAAAGTTGATTGTTGTGTTGAAACAGAATCAAAGTGCTATGGGTTGGACTCTTTCTGACTTGAAAGGAATAAGTCCACCCTATTGTATGCATAGGATACTAATGGAGGATACTTCAAACTGGTAGCTCAGCCTCGACGCCGCTTGAATCCTACCATGAAAGAAGTGGTTAGGAAAGAGGTGGTGAAGATGTTGGATGCTGGGATGATATATCATATCTCCAATAGTCCTTGGGTTAGTCCGGTGCAAGTGGTGCCGAAGAAATTTGGAATGACGGTCATTCAAAATGAGAAGAATGAGTTAATACCGACTAGAACCATGACCGGTGGAGGATGTGCACTCATTACCGTAGGCTAAATCAAGCAATGTAGAAAGATCACTTTTCTCTACCGTTCATGGACCAAATGCTTGAAAGATTATCCGGTCAAAATTTTTATTGCTTTCTAGATAGTTATTTGGGTTACAACCAAATAATTGTTAACCTGGAAGATCATGAGAAAACCGCTTTTACATGCCCATTCGGAATCTTTGCCTATATAAGGATGCCCTTTGGTTTATGTAATGCACCGGCTACTTTTTAGCGGTATATGGAAACGATCATTTCTGACTTGATTGGGAAGTCCATTGAAGTTTTTATGGATGATTTTTGGGTTTTTGGACCATCATTTGATCTTTGTTTAAAGAATTTAGATGTTATGTTGGGAAGGTGTATGGAAATAAATTTGGTGCTTAAATGGGAGAAATGTAACTTTATGGTTACGGAGAGAATTGTGCTTGGTCACAAAGCTTCCTCAAAGGGCCTAGAAGTTGATCAAGCCAAAGTGGACGTCATCGAGAAGTTGGCACCCCCTTTGAATGTGAAAGGAATAAGAAGTTTTCTTGGTCATGTGGGATTCTATCAAAGGTTCATAAAAGACTTTGCCAAAATTATAAAGCCTTTGAGAAACTTGCTCAACAAATATAAGTCTTTCGAATTCGATAATTCTTGCTTGATTGGTTTTAATTATTTTAAAGAAAGTTTGACTACTGCACCCATAATCATCACGCCCAATTGGAAACTAGATTTTGAACTAATGTGTGACGTGAGTAATTATACCGTTGGTGCGGTACTTAGTCAAAGGAGGACACAATTTTTTCATGCAATACACTATGAAAGTAAGGTTTTGAATAAATCTCAAATAAATTATGCCACAACTGAAAAGGAGCTTCTTGCAATAGTGTATGCGTTGGAAAAATTTTGGTCCTACCTCATTGGGTCAAAAGTGGTTATCTACACGGACCATACGACGATAAAGTATTTGCTAACCAACCCTGATTCTAAGCAAAGACTTATTCGATGGGTCCTTTTGTTACAATAATTTGATCTTGAAATTCGTGATAAAAAGGGTTCCGAGAATTTGGTAGCAGATCACATGTCCTGTCTTGTCAATGTAGAGGTGACCAAACATGAAATTGAGGTTAAGAAAGAATTCCCAGATGAAAAGTTGTTGATGGTTCAAGTTAGACCGTGGTTTGCCGACTTTGCAAATCACAAAGCCACCGGATTGATACCGGAAGGTCTAACTTGGAATCAGAAAAATAAATTTTTGTCGGATGCCAAGTATTTTGTGTGGGATAAACCTTATTTATTTAAAATTGGTGTTGACAATATTTTGAGGAGGTGGGTTACGATGGAAGAGTCAAAAAACATTCTTTGGCATTGTCACAACTCACCTTATGGTGGCCACTTTAATGGGTTAAGAACGACAACAAAAGTCCTTCAATTGGGCTTTTATTGGCTTTCTTTGTTTAAAGATGTGCATTTGTGATAATTGCCAAAGGAGTGGAGGAATTACAAAAATAAATGAGATGCCTTTGCAAAACATGTTAGAAGTGGAAGTATTTGATTGTTGGGGAATCGACTTTGTTGACCCATTTCCACCCATATTTTCTTGTGAATACATTTTGCTGGTTGTGGACTATATGTCCAAATGGGTGGAAGCAATAGCCTGTGCAAAAGCTGACGGGAAAATCGTGATCAAAATTCTGAAGAAAAACATTTTTCACGTTTCGCTACTCCGAGAGTGTTGATAAGTGATGAAGGATCCCACTTTTTCAACTCTCATTTAGAAAAAGTTTTGGAGCATTATGGTGTGAAACACAAAGTTACAACACCATACCATCCACAAGCTAATGGTCAGGCGGAGGTATCGAATCGTGAGATTAAAAGAATTCTTGAAAAAACTGTTTCTTCTTCTAGAAAAGATTGGTCCAACAAGCTTGATGATGCAGTATGGGCTTATTGAACCGCATTCAAGGCTCCGATTGGTCTCACACATTTTAAAATGATCTATGGGAAAGCCTATTACTTGCCGATAGAGTTGGAGCATAAAGCTTTTTAGGCTTTAAAATTCTTGAATTTTGATCCAACGTTGAGTGGAGAAAAAAAGAAGGTGCAACTTCATGAGATATAGAGGATTTGCGACTTCAAGCTTATGACTCCAATAAGCTCTACAAGGAAAAGATAAAAAATTACCATGATTGGAAGATTCTCAACAAAGATGTCAAAGAGAGCAATTGGTTTTATTGTTCAATTCAAGATTAAAATAGTTTCCGGGTAAGTTAAAGTCCAAGTGGTCTGGTCCTTTCCGGATTAAGGAAGTCAAGCATTACGATGCAATTGTTCTTGAAGATCCCTTGACAAATAAAAGTTGGACAGTTAATGGTCAAAGACTCAAAATATACCTTGGTGGCGATGTTGATCAAAGTGCAGCAACAGTTCCTTTTGCGGATCCTTGAGTCGCATCGGACCGTCGAGCTCACACGACATTAAACAAAGCGCTAGTTGGGAGGCACCCTAACATTGTAAGTATTTTCTGTTTTTTGTAGTTTAGAATTTAATCGGGTGGTGAAAAGTCGGCTGAACCTCAATTTGTGGCCAAAAGTCATTGGCCTTGTTCCACTGATAGCACTAAGCGCAGCCTGAACCCACTTAGCGCGGTGACTTTAAAATGACCAAATCAGTGATGATACGTGTGTTTTTATTGGTGGGCCTAGGGGTAAAATCAGATTTTAAAGGGTTATTTCCATTTAATCTCATTTTCCCCCTCATTTCTCTTCGCATTTTCAATTTCTCTCACACACTTCTCACTTTCAAGCACTCTCATTCTCACATTTTATCAACATTTCCAAGAGAAAGGAGACAATTTTTTAGCTTTCCCAACATTCTCATCCCTTCAAGTACAGGTTTGCTCTAATTGTTTTTTTTTCTTTCTTCTTGTCACAACGCGAAAAACAACCGGTGGAAAAAAAGAGTCGCCACCGAAAGTTATTTATCCCGACGGGGGAAAGGAAATGATCGAAGAAACCTCAAAAAGGGAAAGGACATGGTCATCGCAACCAAATCCTGGGTTCAGGAGTCAATTACAAGAAAGAAAGGTATTAACACCCTGTAATACCCCAAAATTTGCTCTCCCCTTTGTCATCATAGCATGGCATTATCATTTATCATATCATATCCACCTCATTAACATTACATTGCATTTAACATAGAAAAATGAAGCATGGCATCCTTCTCACCATCAGGGCATGTGATCAGGTGGGGATGGACAATCAAGAGATCATTCAAAGCACAAAAAGGTCAATCAAGTTGGCTCTAGGCAAGCCAAGAGGTCTCTCATGTCTCATACTATCCCAATTGATCCTCCACAACCTCAAGAAGGTGAGATTCAATAGGAGATTGAAGCATTACATCCTACTCTATGCAAGAAGTCCAAAAATTGAAGGAAAATCCTCAAAAGAGATAGCTCATTGATTCAAAATCATTCTCAAGTGGCATTTCTCCTCATCCTTTAAGAGGATACACAACATACTCTGAGGAATTTGGATTTGGAAGATGTGCAATTTCCTCCTAACCAGAGGGGGTCAAAATTAGGGTTTCCAATTAAATCAGGATATCTCTGATTTTTTGGACAAAGCTTGTTGTCATGATATTCTACATATTCTTAAGTGTATGTGTATGGAGAATTGCCCCTCAATTGGTTTTGGAGGTGTTTCAATTGGAAGAAAGATCAAAAATCAGGAAATTTGGGGCCAAGTCAAATAATCAGGGGAAAAAGTCAACTCTTGACTTTTTGAGGCCAAATTCATGAAATTCATGGTACATATGTCCAATGTACAAAATTTGATCAAGAAACTCCAAAGGAATCATGAAAAAATCAAGATGTGGAAAGTTGCCATTTTTGGATGAAGAAGGGTTACTAAAAATAGCAAGTTTTGGCCATTTTGCATCAGAATTGGAACCAAGGCCATTCAAATTTGGAGCACCAAATGAAAATTCCACTCTGCTTCAATGAAAGGCCTTGCTTTAAGCTTCAAATCCATGGGTAGAACATTTCCATTGGATAAAAAATGAGGGAGATATGATTGACCAAAGTTAGAGCAAAGTAGGTTCAAAACTAGGTCATGACCAAGATTTTCAAGGCACGCGCGCAGTCATTTTCACAAACACATGGTGGGCCAAATGTATTGATCAATTACTCATGGTTAGAGGCCTCAAATGAAAAATCTTTCAACATGAAAGTTGTTCCTCTATGTGAGATCTTCAAAAGTGGTGTTTATGATTTTTTCATTTGATCAAAGGTTGAGAAGTTATGATGGGTCCAATTTACTATGATCATGCTGAAAACCTAAGTGCCATGTTGCTTTGTCAAACGACCATATGCCACGCCCTTATATCAGTTCCAAATTTGTGTGTTCCAATCCCTTTTTCAACCTATTCCAAGCCTCAATTCAATTCATTTCTCATACCAAAGTTGTTCTATTATGATTCTTCTTTCCAATGACTTCAAAAACACATCAAACCACCCATTGAGTAGAGAGAAAAACATCACCAAACCTCCCTATGTTTCACTGATGCATTGATGGCTTTGCTGCATAACTTGGTTCAGACATCCATCAAACAATTCTTTCCCTTATTTGAGCACACCATGAACATCACATACACTGCTATAGCACGTGCCTTGCATGAAATTGGAAAAAGCAAACTTGCTAAGCAAGTTTCTGATATAACAGCCATGCCCTCACCTTTTCAATTCCACCATAACTGTCATGAACCACCACCACCTTATCATTGCCAATCTAACTCGCCCCCTAACTAACTTGACTCAGTTAGTTAGGGTGGACTCACTTTAACCACCTTAACTCAATTAATCACTCACTAAACCATGGTTAGCTCATAGTATAAAACAAAATCTCACTTCACATTTTCATTTCAGCTTCATTTTTCTCATTCTTCACACTGAATCTCTCTCACATTCTCTCCACTTTTCTTCTGCTTGCACACGGGTTTAACCATTTGTTTCTACATTTCATCTCCATCTTCATCATTATTCTTCTTTGGAGATCAAGAACAAGAGTGCATAGGTTCAGTTAAAGAAGCTCAGCATCAAATTCCAATTGATTTTCTGCACGAATTCGAGCTCTCAAGCCTTTATTTGGCCAAGTGAAACTCAAGGAAGAGGCATCTATTTCTGGTATTCTTGAGCTTTCCAAGTTTCATCATCTTCAGGTTTGAACTCTTGAAATTATATTGCACGATCTCTGGTTATTTTTACTTGTTTTTGGTGTTTTATGCTTGATAGAAGCTCTGCTCCAACCGGCTAGTTGATAGGCCTTTTACAGGCTTAGTTGCAAATCTTAGGGCTTGATTTGATCTCCTCTGTTCGTGCTATGTGTATGTGTTTTGTGATTTTTATGAGCATATCCATGATGTACATAAGCTTAGCTTTCGATTGGTATACATTTTGTGTATTTTGGTGAGGTTTGAAGGTTGCAGACGGTGGTGATTGGCCGGAGAAGGTGACCGGAGGTCTCTCTCCGGCCGGCAGCTTTGATTGCTAGGGTTTTGTTACGTTTTAATCTCGGCCGTCCATTTTCTATGATCGTGTGGCTTGTATGATGCCAGCACATAAAAAATCATGTGCACCTCACGTGTTTCTTTTCTGATTTCATTTAAACTATGTGTGATGTGGTACATGATAGTAAGGGTGCTCATGCGCGTGTGTGTGTTGATTCCAACTACTTTGACCATGAATTGGCTTTGACTTGATCCATTGGCTAAGAATGAGTCAATTTTTGTTGACTGAAGTGCATGGTTGTTAGTGTGTTCTGCGCGCTTAGTGGACTTAGCCAGAATGCTATTCGCACCTCCCTGTTTTAAGGCCCAAATGATTTTGAACTGTCCAATTGCTATGTTCATACCCCCCTGCATTTTGCATTTATTTTTCATTTTTATTTCTTTCTACACGTTTGATTTCTAATTTTTAAAAATACCAAAACATATTGGAAAATTCTACAAAAATTCATGTGTATTCTTAAAACATTTAGGGAATTTTTCATGATTTTATTTTCTGATTTTATGACCTTTTTGCCCCTGTTCCATAATCTTCTTTGAATTTCCACTTAGATGCATTCTAAGCATGATACATGAATTTGTTTAATTTTGTTCTTGCTCATTACCAACTATTTTGACATGATTCTTTTTGCATTGATTCACTAATACATTGAAGCATGTTAGATGATTTTTGTTTGATTTTTTAGGTCACTTTATTACATGTCTTGATGCCTATATTTGTACCACTTTGCATGATGTTTCAAGTTGACCTAATTGCTTTGTTTGAAGTCATTTTGCTTTGAATTTTGATATGCTATTTTGATATGTGATTCATCTCTGATTAGTGAACTCCAATACCATGTTTTCATAATTTTCATGAGGCCATTTGATTTTTGTTTGATGTATTTCATTTAAAGCATTATAACATGTCATATCATTGTAATCTTTGGTGCATGTTTTCTTTGGTGTATACTTGCATGATCATTTGCATATTTGGTGAACCATTCACTTGACATTATAGGTCATTGGTACATATTATATGCCATCCTTGCATGTTGACTTTCATTTAAACCTTGTGCACCTTTAACATGTTGTGTTTGTACTTGTGTTCTCTTTTGAACTTCCATTTCAATTCTATTTCTTCCATCACTTCTTAAATGTTTTGATGTTTACCTCATAAATACTTTTGAGATGTTGATAAACCATTTTCCATTTAGTTTCAATTCTGGTTGTTGATTTACATGTTCCATTTATGCATGTCCTCTTCATTTCTTTCCATCTTTCATCTACCCCTTCTTCTTGTAACATGTTTAAATGCTAATGGGTGATGATGGTTGCTTATTCACTTGCACTTGTATGATGATATTCACTTGTTGTCCATATGATGCCCATTCTGGTTGTGGTTCTAGGATTTGTTTTCTCATTTAATTCTTTTGAGTTTTATGATGCATTACATGTTCTTTTACTTCTTATACTTCTTATACATGTTTACTAACCATGTAGGGGCTTCGGTAAGTTTCAATTGAGTGTGGATAAGGAATCCACATTCAAATTTCTTTCCTTACTCTTTTACAATTCCATTTTGTGTTTTGTTAAGCACTTATGTGCTTTCTTTTAATAACTCACCACTTTCCCCTTGTGAATTACAATTCATCTTCTACTTTAGAAGTGAATTGTTTAATTCATTCTTTCTTTAGACTTTAGGTTGAAACCTCACAAACTTTAGGATCACTCCCTTAACTAATCAATTAGGATTGAGTCTTAGTCCATATAGATTTTTACCTTTACCCTCTCTTGAGTCTTTCATCTTCTCATCTCAAAGAAAATTCAAAACATATAATAAAGGTAGGCATTTATTGCATTT
Source organism: Lathyrus tuberosus (assembly GCA_022829125.1). Taxonomy (NCBI): domain Eukaryota; kingdom Viridiplantae; phylum Streptophyta; class Magnoliopsida; order Fabales; family Fabaceae; genus Lathyrus; species Lathyrus tuberosus. The sequence continues at coordinate 5,205,949 of JALAZF010000141.1, read as the reverse complement.
AGGCCTTTCATATAAAGAAAAGATTATAAGGGGTCTTCTCTTGTAATCTTAGAATGTGTAGCATATAGCCCATCTTGGGTCAATGTGTTAAACATTTAATCTTGTATGAGGGACTTAAATGCAATACTTGTTGAAGGTGCAAATAATAAAAAACACTTCTTCACTTCATAATCAACAAAAACACTTAATAAACACAAGTATGCTAGTATGTTTGAACCTTGATAATTGGAACTAAGTGTGAGGGTCTTCTTCACCCTTAGTGTGCTTTCTTACCCGTTCCATCTTGGAATGTGAGAAGGTACACATTCCAAGGACTAAGATTTGGATACACTATCATATGCAAACAAATAACAAAACACTTCTTTCTAAAAGACAAAAACAAACAATAACGTCTTTCCTTCGGGAATTCTTTTCTCACCTCATTCACTCTTAGCGTACGAACGCGCTTCTACTCGTTCTCTTGCAAGATGGTAATGCACTCGGACCAGCGAGCCTGCAACACCTGAGCTAGGACGTAAGCCGTTCTCTAAAAAACACAAACAATCCATCCCTAGTGAGGGGAACTACGTCGCTCTGATTCTCATGCTCCCGATGAGATACGTAGGCAGTGGGGTAGGGCCCATGCGAGCACTTCTTTTATTTTCCCTACATTTGTTTCTCGTTCCTTTCTCCTTTCTTTCTTTCAGTTCCTTTTCCGGTATCCTTTCTTTACACCCTTTGATCGAAACAAGCAAGCGTGGATCCCATCGGGTACGATGGACGCGTGGGGGTGCTAATACCTTCCTCTCGCGTAACCGACTCCCGAACCCATTTCTCTTGGTCGCGAGACCATGCTCTTTCCTTCTCTTCAGGTTTATGCGGTGTTTCCTTTCCCTCTCTTGGGATAAATACACATTGCTGGCGACTCTGTTTCGGTGCCACTTTCGCGTTTGTACTTGGATGAAAATCCCGGGAGCGACAGCTGGCGACTCTGCTGGGGATAGAACCCAGAATCTCTGGTTTCCTTAGCGAGTCAATCCTAGCGCTTGTCTGCTTTTCTTTCATTGGGTGTTTACTGTTGTGCTATATGTTGTTGTTTATTTATTTTACTGTATTTACCGCATTTTAGCATTACATATCATATATTATATTGTGTTGCACTGCTTTGTCTGTTGGCGGGATGGGTGTTCTGAGAGATAAGCCCACTACCAAGGCTTGAGTACATACATAGGTATTAGAGTGGATAGTCATGACGCTTGCGTGGTGGTGACCACGTATTGTTGTTCATGAGACCCACAACCAGACGAGGTTCTATCAGGAGCTTTCTGCTACTGCATGTTATGCAGGCCAGTGGTTATTCTCTTGAGGAACTGTCGACTCTGGTGACCATTCCCGAGGACTCAGTTGCGGCACTCCTCCCGAGGTGTGACAGTGGCAGACCACATTTCGTGGCAAACCCATTGCACATTCTCGATCCGAGGACCCAATGCTGGGAACTTGCTATAGGACATCCCTTTTTGAAAGAGAATCAGCGGAGGCACTCCTCGATTGGCGATAGTACTGTACCCTGAGGGATGAATGTACTATTGCTTCTCGACCTCAGTGCCAGAAGCTGAGGACCTTTCGTTTTGGAGAATCAGTTGAGGCCTCCTCGATTGATGATGATGCCAAACCAGAAATGGTGAACGTATCATCATTTCTCGACCTGAGAGCCCGGGATACTGAACATCCTAGTACCCACATGTGAGAAGGGCGGGTTGTTTACAGGTTTGCAGGTAACCATGACCTCCTACATACCCGTTTTTTCTATCATCAGTGCACAAAAAGGAAGTTTCATCCTATTGTATTCAGATGGTTCTTATCTATGGTTCTATATTAGTCTCAGAGCTACACTGACACCGTTCACAGTTCAGCACAGACACCTGATTACCTGATCACATTGCCCTTTGCATTGCATTATCATATTTTAACATACATGTTTATTCATTTCCAGGTGCATATATTACCCTTGATTCCAGTCATCAGGTCCCTGCAAAGATGAACACTAAAGAGAGGAAGAATATCATCAGCTATAAGTTCCTTACGCCTACTTTAGGCCCTATTGTTATGCTGAAGGGAATGGCGAGCCCTGCAGTACGAGAAGCTTTTGAAGAGAAATATGGGTGGATTTTATCTATGGTCCGTAATATCAGTGATTATGAAGCCAGAGGTCTCCATACGTTGATGCAGTTCTATGATCCGCCTCTGAGGTGTTTTGTATTTCCAGACTATGTGTTGGTTCCTACCTTGGAGGAGTATTCCAACATGTTGGGGATTGCTATCAAGGAGGAGCCCCCTTTCTTTGGATCAGTGGGGGATCTTGACTTTGGAAAGGTGGCTGGTGCTCTTTATTTGAGCAAATCAGAGTTAAGTGACAATGTCTCCAACAAAGGAAAGATTCGTGGTTACAAGCTGGAATATCTGATTAAGAAGGCCCAGGAAGCAGCTAAAGGCGAGAATTGGCTTGTTTTTAATGCTTTGCTAGCCCTTTGTATATACGGCATAGTGTTGTTTCCCAACGAGCCGGATTTTATTGATACGGACGCTATACGAATATTCATGATGAAGAACCCGGTGCCAACGCTATTGGGAGATCTTCACTACTCGTTGTACAACCGAAACGAAAAGAAAAGAGGAGGGATAATTCGTTGTTGTGCACCCTTGTTCTATAAGTGGTTTGCGGGCCGTTTACCACAATCAGGGGCTTTTGCGGATTCCAAAGATTCTCTAGAGTGGAAACAGCGTTTAATGGGATTGGTGGCCAAGGACATCGTATGGGTAGATCATGGGCTGATTGGCAAGAATATTATCCACAGCTGTGGTAAGTTCCCTAACGTTCCACTGATAGGAAGAATGGGTGGGATTAACTACAATCCTTCTTTGGCCATTCGACAATTTGGGTATGCCCTGACAGGTCCGCCTATTAAGAGAGATGTGGAGGAGTCCCTCTATTTTCATACATCAGATGGTTGGGAAGCAGCACAGAAAGCTTCTGAAAGCTGGGGTAGCATACTGAAAAAGGGGAAAGTTACTCTAGGCAAGCCTAACAACCGGGTTTATCCAGCATATGAAGAGTGGGTGAAGAAAAGAGTTGAAGATTTTCTCTTGCCTTTTGGTAAGGCACCCCTTTTGTATCCGGAGAATGAGAAAGCAAGAAGCACTGCTACTGTGGAAGAAGTTGACAAGTTGCAAGCCTTGGTGAAACAGCTCCAAGGAGAGAATTCCGAGTTGAGTAGCCGTCTTCAGAATGCTCTACATGCCAACAAAGAGCTGGAGCGGAAAGCCCAAGATGCTGAACAAATCCTAACTGTAAAAGAAAAAGACTTTGCTGGAAGAGCCCAACATTTCCGGAAGATTAGTAAAGGTGCTGACGATGCTACTCAAGCCCACAAGCAAACCAAACAGGCGTTAGCACAGACCAAAGAGAAGTTATCTAAGTTTCAGCAAGCTTGGGATGAGGTCAGGCTCGAGAATGCTGAATTACAGGAACAGTTGCAGATTAAGGACGAAGAGCTTGAAAAGGCGCATGAGCAGAGGAGAAAGTATCGGGAAAGCCTCGGTAAGAGTCAAGAACAGCTAGAAGAAGCTAGAGGTGAGCTGAGGAATACCAAGAAAGAGCTTGAAGAAGTCATGATAGAAAGGGAGATACTCAAGACGCAAGCTGGCATAAAGAGACACAAAGGAGTGTGTGATGACGAGGCTCTGATGCTGCATATGGGTTCTTTAACTGAAGCTCTTGAGAAAAGGGATGTCTTGATCAAAGAAATGATTGAAAAGCCGAATCACCAGCGTACCCGTATACTTTTTGAGGAGATCAAATACTCAAGTGATAAGCTGAAGGGTGTGGAATTGTCAGACTGATGTTCTTTTCCTTATATTTTGTTATTAATGGTTACCATCAGGCTTGTTGATGGATCCATTTTTCCTTGTATTGCAGTTGCGGATGAGCCTTTCTTAAATGTACTTGAATACTTTGTTGAATGAGTATGAGCAGTTTTATTCAGAATTATTCCTTATCAGATAGCTGCACACAAGCACATGACCACGACACGTCTCTTTATATCACAATTTCTGGTCTTCAGATTTCTGTGGTTTGGATTGGAATCAGGGTGTAAAGCACTTTGGAAATGATAAACATAACATTGCATGGCATTGCATATCATTCTGCATTTATGTTGCTTGCTTTTCAGGTATTCGTTGCAGGGTCTCTAACCTTTATTTGGTTTCAGGCAGTATAGCTGAGAATCATATTCACCGATATTCGACGCGAAGAAATCAAGTAAGAATCATGGATCAAATGCAGAAGGATTTGGCTGGGGTGAGGGCCCAATTGGGGCATTTTATGGGGGACATTCAGGCGCTGTCCCGAGGTCAGGAACTACTGAGGGAGGAAGTCAACCAGATGAAGATTCAAATGGGCCTGGTCATGGAAATCTTGAATAAGGTGTTAAAAAAGGAAAATGATCATGTGCCCGCTTCCACCACAGAGGTCTCTACTCCTCCCATCTCTTTGGGATATGCTTTAGATCATGAATTGCTTCGTGAATCCCCTCTGAAAGCTAAAGGTTCAGAGCTCTCTCATCAGCAGTCGCTTCCTAATTTTCAAGAGGATCCTAAGTCAGAGGGGCCTAAGAGGAAGTTCGATCCCATTCCGATTTCGTACGCGCAATTGCTTTCTTACTTGCTCGAGCTCAAGCTGGTTGAGTGTGTTAGTTTGGGACCGTTGCCCACGAAAATTCCTCTGGGACCTAATGCTAAGGCTAGATGTGAGTTCCATTCTGGGGCACCTGGTCACAATGTTGAGAATTGTACCAGGTTCAAGCATAAAGTCCAGGAGCTAATTGATTCAGGGGCAATCAAGTTCGCATCAGTTGGTGCTGGTAAACCAAGTGATGTCACTCCCATTGTTGCAAGGGAACTGAGGACTCTCTCCTTTTCCAAAGGGTCTACCTCGCGTCAGGGATCTCTTCCACAACCCTGTGTTGCAGAAGACCTATGTCAGCAACCCTTGTTTGTGCCTCAGCCGAATGCAGAAAGGAAAGTGCAGGGCCAGGCTGGGTGCCCGAACCAGCAGCAGCAAGATTATCAGCAACGGAGGCTACTCAGACCAAGGAAGCCCAAGAGGACATTTGATCCTATTCCTATTCCGTACAGTCAGTTGTTGGCTCGTTTGCTCAAAAGTTCGCAAATCCAGCTGAGAAGGGCCATGCCCGTGCCATACCCCATTCCTCCGGACTATGACATGAGTGTTAGCTGTGAGTTCCATTCAGGAACGTTTGGGCACACACTTGATAACTGTAATGTGTTCCAGCATAAGGTGCAGGATTTGATTGACTCAAAGGTTATCACCCCAGACGGTACCCCCACAAGGTGAAGCTTCTGTACCATGGTGAGTGCTCAAAGTTACAAGAACATCACCAAAAGTGGTCAGTCTAGACGGAGCCAAGCCTCCTCAATAACGACAATCTTTACTTTCCTTGCTGCATTTTCATATGTAGTCTTTATTTGTTCGTTCAGACATTGTGCGCATGTTAAAATTTGTTTGTATTTGGTATGAGGATTTTAATGCAATGAATATGTTTTCTTGAAGAATTTCATTTGTGTTTACTCATTTAATGCTAATGTGTACTGCAATACCATTTTTCTTGCTCAAACTCTATGAGGGAGAATGATGGTCTGAAAACGCAAAAATCTCTAACGGTGTGCTTTGGAATAAGAACCCTGTTGAGGATGTACAGGCATTGTTTCAACTCCTCAAACACTGGAGATATAAGGGAGATAGACCCTCGTTAACCCCTTTGAGCCTTGAAGTAGGAGTTTCTTTCATACGAAAAAACCCTCACATTTAACCCAGGGGCAGGGTAGGCGTCAGTTAATTTGACCAAGCATTCAAATTTCAAAAGGAGTGTGCATCTGAGGACCCATTACCTTCTATTCCACCGTCAAGAGGGCAAGAGATGTGAAACCACAATGGTTATCCATCAACAATCCAAGAGTGAGGCAGTCACGACCTTTCCAATCAAGTCAAGACAAGCCAGTGTCACACGATTTGTTCAAGAAAAAAGGAAAAAGAATAAAAAATGAAAAAATGAAAAAAGCCCGCTAAGTTGAAACTTGAAAACAAGCAACTTAGGCAAAAGTTAGGGCATCCCGCTGGACTCTGAAATTAAAGATTCAAAAGAATCAGTCCAGGCAAAAATTAGGGATCAAAAAGAAAAAGAATGTGAAAGCGGAAAACAAAAGGATTACAAAAGAAAATCCTCGAGCAAGGACAAAGTCGTGTGACTATGGACAAAAGACAAAGGGGTGACTGTCAATCCAAAGCCGCATTAGGTGTCAAACCATCAGTATCATGGTTTCCTTAAAGATCACAAAATCTTTTTGAGAGGCGAACGCTTGGGCAAATTAACTGAACGTAGGACTGGAGAACATCATGAAGAGTGGGTGGGCACCAATAAACTTTGAGCCATAAATCCTTTTTTCTCAAAACCGTGAACCAGGCCCCGTTACAACCCTCAAAAGTCCTAATTGAAACAGGGTTATTTCAAAGGCATACTACCAAGAGATAGCGTTCCTGACTCCTATCAGTTGTGCTAAAAGATCTTTGTTGGTGTTGCATGTGCATTGCATTATTTCTTTCAAAAATTAATGTCGTATCCTAACCCGTGATTCGCTCACAAAAGGGTTTGCTACATCTTTTTAGTAAAACTTCGAGATTAACATGTTGTGTTGCATTAGAATTTTCATTCTCAGAATAAAACATTTTCTGCTTGCATACATTTGTTTGACATCAAAAGAAGTTTACATATGGAAATTCAGTCCAGAAGCTTAATCTTGTCGAGTTGAGGATCCTGAAACTCCCGAAGGGCAGCCATATCCAATGGTACTTCCTCAGGAAACTTTGTTGGGCAGGGGCTTTCCCAACAAGTTGTGCTAAGACGTAGTCGATCTGGGGCAATCACGTCGAACCATCTCTTTAAGGTGTAGCTCATCTGAGCCAATCACGTCGAGAAATCTCTTCAAAGTTCAGCCAAACTGGGGCAATTACTGCGAGATTCAAATCCCTACAAATGCAAGCATTTTTTGTTGTCCTTCGAAGATCAGTAGTCAGGGGCAAAACCACTTCAAGGTTCATACTGGGGCAAGCTATACCAAGAGCACGAGAAGTTAGCCCATCCAAACGACTAATCAGCCTATCCAGAGTTCAGAATACTGGGACAGAATATCCCACGGTGGTATAAGATTGTTCATGAATCTTTTCAAGGCGAATTCCTCTGTAGTCCATACGGTCTGGGGAAGTTACGTCGAGATCCAACGAATCTCTACAAGAGTTTGAAGACACTGAAGCATTGAGCTTGCCAAGTCTTCTGTAAAATCCTCATGCGATGACTTCTTCTAAGTAATCCATGCGGTCTGGGGCAGTTACGGCGAGATCCAACGAATCTCTACGAGAGTTTGAAGACATTGAAGCGTTTTGGATGTCAAGTCTTCTGTAAAATCCTCTTGGGACAATTTCTTCCGGTGGACCATGTTGGTTTGGGACAAGTGAAGAAAAACAGTTGGTCACGCATATGCAGTCAATCAGCCAAAAGGAGTGAAACTAAGGGGCATTCCAACCCAAGGCATTTTTGGTCCCCGTCTTCAGTAGGCTTCATTAATAATGTTCTCCAGCAAGAGATTGCATGCAAACCTTTCTCCCCAACAAGTGGTGGTTCAGAGTTAGATTTTCTCAGTTGCAGAAGTCATATCTCGCACGGGGTATACGTGCATATCCTTTGCTTGTAGGTAGCAGCCTCATACTAGGCTCAAAGGTAAAATGGAAGCCTTTGCGAGATCACGGGATCATGTCTTCTAGACAAGTAATCACTTATTTCCATGCAGAAGACTGGGGCAATCATGTTCGAGAAAGGTGATCACCCTTTTGTCACAACGTTCACTGATTAAGTCCATCATTCGATCGACGATTGTTCATCGGGTCGATCTCAGTGAATTAAGTTCAACTGGGTACCGTTGTATCTTATTAAGTCGATTCTCTCATTCAGTACTTCCAACAACTACAAGCTTTTCTGTGTCGATAACGGTCACAGGTTCCCCAAAAGGGTGGTCTCGTCGACACCGAAACTGATGGTCATTATCCCCAGCGAAGCACAAGAGTTGGAAGAGGCTAGATCTTCTGTAAAATCCTCTTATGACATCCGCTTCGGGGACAAATTGTTGGTTTTCTTAAGCATGGGGCATGTTGTTTCCCCAGCATGAAGTGTTGATCATCCCCAGTAGAAACTGATGGTCATTATCCCCAGCGAAGTCGCAGGAGTTTGAAGAAGCTAAATCTTCTGTAAGATCCTCTTATGACATCCTCTTCGGGGACAAATTGTTTGGTTCCCCAGCATGAAGTGTTGATTATCCCCAGTAGAGTTTGAGGACAGTTGGTCTTCTGTAAAATCCTCTCAAAAGGTATTCCCCAGCATGAAGTGTTGATTATCCCCAGTAGAGTTTGAGGACAGTTGGTCTTCTGTAAAATCCTCTCAAAAGGTATTCCTCAGCACGAGATGCTTTAAAGCAGTTTTCTCTAGTAGAGTTTGTTATAAACTCGTCATCCCCAACGGAATTGTCTAAAGGAAAGCTCGCCTAACATGGGGCAGTGTAGTACTTATCCTAAGCTCGACAGTCACATTCTTCAGTAGACTACTGTGGATTTGCTTTGGGTTTCCCCAACAGATCTCTAAGGACTCTTTCTAGCAAGTTGCAGTGGAATGTTCTAACCAGGATTTGCATATCCCTGGCAGAGTAGCCCTGATACTCAGCAAGATCGTATCTCTGGTCATGGTATCCCCACAGAGGTCAGCATCGAATCTTGTCAGCAACTTCCAGCTGAGTTGTTGTTCTCTCCGCAGAGGTTTATCAGATCGACAGAATCTATTCCTCAACAAGGATGGTACAGCCTTTCCCCAGCCGGGTCAGAAGGTTGATAATCCCTATAAAGGATCTTGGGTTGAATAAATCCCCAAGCAGAGTTTTAATGGCTCATTTCCCCAGCAGGACGTCATTTAAAAATTCTCATCCCCAGCGGAATCGCTGTGACCAGAATTCATTCCCCAAACAGATGGAATAATTCCTGGCTGAGTCGTCATTCCCTCATATCTTAAAGTCCCATTTATTTTTGGCAAGCTTGACAATTCGAAGCAGACGGATTGCTCATCCATTCGCCAGCAGAGATATTATCCTTTTAGGAGTCTCCGAGATTAAATCATTGATTGTGGTTCCTCAGCAGAGTCGGCAGAGATGTCTGGCGCAGAGGCAGAGAGTAATTCGATTTTAAAATTCTAAAAGTCCAACAGTGGATTGGCAAAAGTCCGTCTTCGGGTGGCAAAAGTCCAACAGTGGATTGGCAAAAGTCCGTCTTCGGGTGGCAAAAGTCCAACAGTGGATTGGCAAAAGTCCGTCTTCGGGTGGCAAAAGTCCAACAGTGGATTGGCAAAAGTCCGTCTTCGGGTGGCAAAAGTCCAACAGTGGATTGGCAAAAGTCCATCTTCGGGTGGCAAAGCAGCTAAAAGTCCAACAGTGGATTGGCAAAAGTCCGTCTTCGGGTGGCAAAAGTCCAACAGTGGATTGGCGAAAGGTCCATCTAAGGGTGGCATATTCCAAAAGTCCAACAGTGGATTGGCGAAAGGTCCATCTAAGGGTGGCATATTCTAAAAGTCCATCTTCGGGTGGCAAAGCAGCTAAAAGTCCAATAGTGGATTGGCAAAAGTCCGTCTTCGGGTGGCAAAAGTCCAACAGTGGATTGGCGAAAGGTCCATCTAAGGGTGGCATATTCCAAAAGTCCAACAGTGGATTGGCGAAAGGTCCATCTAAGGGTGGCATATTCTAAAAGTCCGTCTTCGGGTGGCAGAAGTCCAACAGTGGATTGGCAAAAGTCCATCTTCGGGTGGCACGAAGCTGCAAAGTCCACCAGTAGCGTGGCAGGCCAGTAGTCGTCTGGAATTGCATAAAAGACATTATCAAAGTCCACCAGTAGTGTGGCAGGCCAGTAGTCGTCTGGAATTGCATAAAAGACATTATCAAAGTCCACCAGTAGTGTGGCAGGCCAGTAGTCGTCTGGAATTGCATAAAAGACATTATTAAAGTCCACCAGTAGTGTGGCAAGCCAGTAGTCGTCTGGCGTCGTTCAAAAAGACATTTCCAAAGTCCACCAGTAGCGTGGCAGGCCAGTAGTCGTCTGGAATTGCATAAAAGACATTATCAAAGTCCACCAGTAGTGTGGCAGGCCAGTAGTCGTCTGTAATTGCATAAAAGACATTATTAAAGTCCACCAGTAGTGTGGCAAGCCAGTAGTCGTCTGGCGTCGTTCAAAAGACGTTATCAAAGTCCACCAGTAGTGTGGCAGGCCAGTAGTCGTCTGGAGTTGCATAAAAGACATTATTAAAGTCCACCAGCAGCGTGGCAGGCCAGTAGTCGTCTGGCGTCGTTCAAAAGACAGATCTCTCCGACGTTTCATCGAGGATTCAATCCAGCAGTCTCGTTGGGTTTATATCCTTTTTCTTCTTCACCCAGAGCAAATTTTTTGTTATATTTGGTATTCAATCACTATATACCTTGAAAGTCCGAAAGCAATTGCTTTCAGGCATTCAGGTCTACAGCGCTTGAATAGGGGCAGCTGTAATACCCCAAAATTTGCTCTCCCCTTTGTCATCATAGCATGGCATTATCATTTATCATATCATATCCACCTCATTAACATTACATTGCATTTAACATAGAAAAATGAAGCATGGCATCCTTCTCACCATCAGGGCATGTGATCAGGTGGGGATGGACAATCAAGAGATCATTCAAAGCACAAAAAGGTCAATCAAGTTGGCTCTAGGCAAGCCAAGAGGTCTCTCATGTCTCATACTATCCCAATTGATCCTCCACAACCTCAAGAAGGTGAGATTCAATAGGAGATTGAAGCATTACATCCTACTCTATGCAAGAAGTCCAAAAATTGAAGGAAAATCCTCAAAAGAGATAGCTCATTGATTCAAAATCATTCTCAAGTGGCATTTCTCCTCATCCTTTAAGAGGATACACAACATACTCTGAGGAATTTGGATTTGGAAGATGTGCAATTTCCTCCTAACCAGAGGGGGTCAAAATTAGGGTTTCCAATTAAATCAGGATATCTCTGATTTTTTGGACAAAGCTTGTTGTCATGATATTCTACATATTCTTAAGTGTATGTGTATGGAGAATTGCCCCTCAATTGGTTTTGGAGGTGTTTCAATTGGAAGAAAGATCAAAACTCAGGAAATTTGGGGCCAAGTCAAATAATCAGGGGAAAAAGTCAACTCTTGACTTTTTGAGGCCAAATTCATGAAATTCATGGTACATATGTCCAATGTACAAAATTTGATCAAGAAACTCCAAAGGAATCATGAAAAAATCAAGATGTGGAAAGTTGCCATTTTTGGATGAAGAAGGGTTACTAAAAATAGCAAGTTTTGGCCATTTTGCATCAGAATTGGAACCAATGCCATTCAAATTTGGAGCACCAAATGAAAATTCCACTCTGCTTCAATGAAAGGCCTTGCTTTAAGCTTCAAATCCATGGGTAGAACATTTCCATTGGATAAAAAATGAGGGAGATATGATTGACCAAAGTTAGAGCAAAGTAGGTTCAAAACTAGGTCATGACCAAGATTTTCAAGGCACGCGCGCAATCATTTTCACAAACACATGGTGGGCCAAATGTATTGATCAATTACTCATGGTTAGAGGCCTCAAATGAAAAATCTTTCAACATGAAAGTTGTTCCTCTATGTGAGATCTTCAAAAGTGGTGTTTATGATTTTTTCATTTGATCAAAGGTTGAGAAGTTATGATGGGTCCAATTTACTATGATCATGCTGAAAACCTAAGTGCCATGTTGCTTTGTCAAACGACCATATGCCACGCCCTTATATCAGTTCCAAATTTGTGTGTTCCAATCCCTTTTTCAACCTATTCCAAGCCTCAATTCAATTCATTTCTCATACCAAAGTTGTTCTATTATGATTCTTCTTTCCAATGACTTCAAAAACACATCAAACCACCCATTGAGTAGAGAGAAAAACATCACCAAACCTCCCTATGTTTCACTGATGCATTGATGGCTTTGCTGCATAACTTGGTTCAGACATCCATCAAACAATTCTTTCCCTTATTTGAGCACACCATGAACATCACATACACTGCTATAGCACGTGCCTTGCATGAAATTGGAAAAAGCAAACTTGCTAAGCAAGTTTCTGATATAACAGCCATGCCCTCACCTTTTCAATTCCACCATAACTGTCATGAACCACCACCACCTTATCATTGCCAATCTAACTCGCCCCCTAACTAACTTGACTCAGTTAGTTAGGGTGGACTCACTTTAACCACCTTAACTCAATTAATCACTCACTAAACCATGGTTAGCTCATAGTATAAAACAAAATCTCACTTCACATTTTCATTTCAGCTTCATTTTTCTCATTCTTCACACTGAATCTCTCTCACATTCTCTCCACTTTTCTTCTGCTTGCACACGGGTTTAACCATTTGTTTCTACATTTCATCTCCATCTTCATCATTATTCTGCTTTGGAGATCAAGAACAAGAGTGCATAGGTTCAGTTAAAGAAGCTCAGCATCAAATTCCAATTGATTTTCTGCACGAATTCGAGCTCTCAAGCCTTTATTTGGCCAAGTGAAACTCAAGGAAGAGGCATCTATTTCTGGTATTCTTGAGCTTTCCAAGTTTCATCATCTTCAGGTTTGAACTCTTGAAATTATATTGCACGATCTCTGGTTATTTTTACTTGTTTTTGGTGTTTTATGCTTGATAGAAGCTCTGCTCCAACCAGCTAGTTGATAGGCCTTTTACAGGCTTAGTTGCAAATCTTAGGGCTTGATTTGATCTCCTCTGTTCGTGCTATGTGTATGTGTTTTGTGATTTTTATGAGCATATCCATGATGTACATAAGCTTAGCTTTCGATTGGTATACATTTTGTGTATTTTGGTGAGGTTTGAAGGTTGCAGACGGTGGTGATTGGCCGGAGAAGGTGACCGGAGGTCTCTCTCCGGCCGGCAGCTTTGATTGCTAGGGTTTTGTTACGTTTTAATCTCGGCCGTCCATTTTCTATGATCGTGTGGCTTGTATGATGCCAGCACATAAAAAATCATGTGCACCTCACGTGTTTCTTTTCTGATTTCATTTAAACTATGTGTGATGTGGTACATGATAGTAAGGGTGCTCATGCGCGTGTGTGTGTTGATTCCAACTACTTTGACCATGAATTGACTTTGACTTGATCCATTGGCTAAGAATGAGTCAATTTTTGTTGACTGAAGTGCATGGTTGTTAGTGTGTTCTGCGCGCTTAGTGGACTTAGCCAGAATGCTATTCGCACCTCCCTGTTTTAAGGCCCAAATGATTTTGAACTATCCAATTGCTATGTTCATACCCCCCTGCATTTTGCATTTATTTTTCATTTTTATTTCTTTCTACACGTTTGATTTCTAATTTTTAAAAATACCAAAACATATTGGAAAATTCTACAAAAATTCATGTGTATTCTTAAAACATTTAGGGAATTTTTCATGATTTTATTTTCTGATTTTATGACCTTTTTGCCCCTGTTCCATAATCTTCTTTGAATTTCCACTTAGATGCATTCTAAGCATGATACATGAATTTGTTTAATTTTGTTCTTGCTCATTACCAACTATTTTGACATGATTCTTTTTGCATTGATTCACTAATACATTGAAGCATGTTAGATGATTTTTGTTTGATTTTTTAGGTCACTTTATTACATGTCTTGATGCCTATATTTGTACCACTTTGCATGATGTTTCAAGTTGACCTAATTGCTTTGTTTGAAGTCATTTTGCTTTGAATTTTGATATGCTATTTTGATATGTGATTCATCTCTGATTAGTGAACTCCAATACCATGTTTTCATAATTTTCATGAGGCCATTTGATTTTTGTTTGATGTATTTCATTTAAAGCATTATAACATGTCATATCATTGTAATCTTTGGTGCATGTTTTCTTTGGTGTATACTTGCATGATCATTTGCATATTTGGTGAACCATTCACTTGACATTATAGGTCATTGGTACATATTATATGCCATCCTTGCATGTTGACTTTCATTTAAACCTTGTGCACCTTTAACATGTTGTGTTTGTACTTGTGTTCTCTTTTGAACTTCCATTTCAATTCTATTTCTTCCATCACTTCTTAAATGTTTTGATGTTTACCTCATAAATACTTTTGAGATGTTGATAAACCATTTTCCATTTAGTTTCAATTCTGGTTGTTGATTTACATGTTCCATTTATGCATGTCCTCTTCATTTCTTTCCATCTTTCATCTACCCCTTCTTCTTGTAACATGTTTAAATGCTAATGGGTGATGATGGTTGCTTATTCACTTGCACTTGTATGATGATATTCACTTGTTGTCCATATGATGCCCATTCTGGTTGTGGTTCTAGGATTTGTTTTCTCATTTAATTCTTTTGAGTTTTATGATGCATTACATGTTCTTTTACTTCTTATACTTCTTATACATGTTTACTAACCATGTAGGGGCTTCGGTAAGTTTCAATTGAGTGTGGATAAGGAATCCACATTCAAATTTCTTTCCTTACTCTTTTACAATTCCATTTTGTGTTTTGTTAAGCACTTATGTGCTTTCTTTTAATAACTCACCACTTTCCCCTTGTGAATTACAATTCATCTTCTACTTTAGAAGTGAATTGTTTAATTCATTCTTTCTTTAGACTTTAGGTTGAAACCTCACAAACTTTAGGATCACTCCCTTAACTAATCAATTAGGATTGAGTCTTAGTCCATATAGATTTTTACCTTTACCCTCTCTTGAGTCTTTCATCTTCTCATCTCAAAGAAAATTCAAAACATATAATAAAGGTAGGCATTTATTGCATTTAGGCCTTTCATATAAAGAAAAGATTATAAGGGGTCTTCTCTTGTAATCTTAGAATGTGTAGCATATAGCCCATCTTGGGTCAATGTGTTAAACATTTGATCTTGTATGAGGGACTTAAATGCAATACTTGTTGAAGGTGCAAATAATAAAAAACACTTCTTCACTTCATAATCAACAAAAACACTTAATAAACACAAGTATGCTAGTATGTTTGAACCTTGATAATTGGAACTAAGTGTGAGGGTCTTCTTCACCCTTAGTGTGCTTTCTTACCCGTTCCATCTTGGAATGTGAGAAGGTACACATTCCAAGGACTAAGATTTGGATACACTATCATATGCAAACAAATAACAAAACACTTCTTTCTAAAAGACAAAAACAAACAATAACGTCTTTCCTTCGGGAATTCTTTTCTCACCTCATTCACTCTTAGCGTACGAACGCGCTTCTACTCGTTCTCTTGCAAGATGGTAATGCACTCGGACCAGCGAGCCTGCAACACCTGAGCTAGGACGTAAGCCGTTCTCTAAAAAACACAAACAATCCATCCCTAGTGAGGGGAACTACGTCGCTCTGATTCTCATGCTCCCGATGAGATACGTAGGCAGTGGGGTAGGGCCCATGCGAGCACTTCTTTTATTTTCCCTACATTTGTTTCTCGTTCCTTTCTCCTTTCTTTCTTTCAGTTCCTTTTCCGGTATCCTTTCTTTACGCCCTTTGATCGAAACAAGCAAGCGTGGATCCCATCGGGTACGATGGACGCGTGGGGGTGCTAATACCTTCCTCTCGCGTAACCGACTCCCGAACCCATTTCTCTTGGTCGCGAGACCATGCTCTTTCCTTCTCTTCAGGTTTATGCGGTGTTTCCTTTCCCTCTCTTGGGATAAATACACATTGCTGGCGACTCTGTTTCGGTGCCACTTTCGCGTTTGTACTTGGATGAAAATCCCGGGAGCGACATACCCCCTCGCATCTGTTGTACTCAATGGGATCCACGCTTGTTGTTCTAATTGAAGGGTGTGTTTATCTAAAGCCTACTTGCTAACGGAAATGAAAAAGGGAAGAAATGAAAGGAGACTTGATAGGACTTCACCGTCCTAGGCCTACGTATTCCCTCGTGCAATGGGAAATTTAGAGCCAACGTAGTTCGGAGGACTACAGGTGGATGGGGGAAGGTTGCTCGCCAAGAATTCGCCGTCTTATGCCTACGTATCGTCATTCGGACTAAAATGAGGAAATCAGAGCATCTGTAGTTCGTGGATACGACCACAGATTGGTTAAGTGTTTTTTATGAGCGATACTAAGCTCGCGTTTCAGCAGTTAGGGCCGATGTCTGTTTGCGGTAGAACGGAAATAACATGCTCTTTTTGAAAAAATATTTGACAAACAATCCCGAAGGATAAAATGGTTTGCCGCTTGTTTGTGAGTTTTTGACAGAAGTGGATTAACTTTATTCGGGATGCACATTGCACTAAAGTCTATGACATAGGATCGAATACTTTGCGCTAACGATCCAAACGTCTCGCGCACAGAGTACCCTAAGATGAGGTTAGAAATTCATCCGCTCATCTTTTCCCATGTGCTTAAGGATCGTGGCACACAATGCACATCATATTTATTAAGTATTTTGACTTTTTTTAGAAAGAGGAGAGAGACTCAAAGGGCAAAAGAAAAACTAAAGGGAACTCACCTAAATGTTGTCATGCAATATGGCCCTATAGTTGAGGATACGAGGGAAGTCTACCTAATGTTATCATACAAATGATGGACCTAAAGTTGAGGTCAAGAAGGAACTACCCTAATGTTGTCATGCAAAGGATTGA
Source organism: Lathyrus tuberosus (assembly GCA_022829125.1). Classification (NCBI taxonomy): domain Eukaryota; kingdom Viridiplantae; phylum Streptophyta; class Magnoliopsida; order Fabales; family Fabaceae; genus Lathyrus; species Lathyrus tuberosus. The sequence continues at coordinate 5,189,143 of JALAZF010000141.1, read as the reverse complement.
GAGCCTAATGTCTATCCAACTTTGAACCTAATCAAAAATTAAGTTCAAACTAGGAGTCCTAAGGGAGCATGTGATCAAACACAAGTAAACATTATACAACCCAATCTCAAACAACAAATATGAATTAAAAACCCAAAGAAGAAGAAAAGAGATGAAGATAAGAAGGGTGTCAAAGCCACACAAAGTATAAAGAATCCAACATCAATGCACAAGTGTCACACATCAAAGAAGGGTCAAAGTAAGCTCATCAAATGAAAGAAGACATCATAGATAGATCAAGCACACAATAAACCACACACATTCTCAAACTTTATACACCATGATCAAAGTTTTCTCACTTTCAAGTTCAAGAGAATAGGTGAAGACAATCAAGGAAGTGCACAAGCAAACTTATCTTAGAATCATAATTAAACACCATTAATCATCATACCAAATCAAAATGAGTTCAACAAGATAAGAATCAAGTAAAGTCATAACTCATATCACATTATGATCAATTCAATTCAAATATGAAAGAAGAAGCACATCACCATCTAACATGAACCACAACAAAGACTATGCATTTGTAAATCATTATCTCATGAAAACAAGTCATATATGGTTCAAACAAATGAAATTAGGTCAAGGAATCAAGATGGGCAGCAACATGAACATGAATATAAATTCAAACATCACTCATGAATAGCAAGAAGATACATCAATGATCAAGTTCAAAACATGCATCAAAACTTGGTAAGCATGAACCCTAATCATCTATAAAAGGAAAACATGTGTTCAAACAAAGTGCAAAAGGTCAAATGATCAAGTAATTCACATCATAACATGAAGGCCAGAAGCATACTCAATTGATTCAACTCAAAATCAATTCCAAGATGTCAAGCAAATTCAAGAAGGATCATGTTCAAATCATACACAAGAAGCTAGACAATCAACCACTCAAATTATCCATAAGAGAAATAGATGATCATGTGAGGAAAGTAAGGCAAAGTGATCATACAATGAACACCTAAACATGAGGGTCAGAACCTTAAACATGTCAATCAAAGAATACAAGAGTCATCAAGCATCAATTGGACCATACAAGAGACAATCTCAAGAAACTAGGTCTAGAATGTCAAAGAATCATGATCAAACATCATCAATCTTGAAAGTTCAACCAAAAAATAGAAAGGTGGCCAAACAAATGTGGATTCAAAGCTCCTATTCAATTCAAGACAGCATGTAATCACGTCAAATAAGTATCTCAAACCTCACTCATACATATGTGAACAAAAAGATTCAAAACTAGGTCAAACATCATGCACCCTCACCTCAAAACCATGTCACATTTAGGCATCAATCAAAAATAAAAAAATGACCTAATAAAATCACATGAGAGTCTCTAACACATGATATACCTATTAATAACAAATGAGAAAAATATCTCAAGGATAAATGCACAAATGCACCATCAAATCAATCCAAAGATTCAAGACATTCCACTAATCGAGCATGCATCGAGGGCTAAACAAAACCACATGAGAAACAACCAAGAAATGATCATCCAAGCACCAAAGTCACACTCAAACAATCATCAATCATTTTTCAAAACAAGGTTAAGATATTAGGTCAAAAATACAATCAAATGGCATCACGAGCATAAACCCTAACTCAAGGGTAGAAAATTAAAAGCAACTCACAAATTAATTCAAATAAAATATAAAAATTAAAGAAAATTAAAATAAAAAATGTGGAAATTTACTCAAGATATTAAAGTATCAGACCAATGTTTTCATCAACTTTTAAAATGATTTTATAAATAAAAAATAAAATGGAAATGAAAATGAAACAAAAGGAAAAATAAAAGGAAGAAATAAGCAAAGGGGGTGCATCAGAAAACCCAGAATGAATTGAAGCTAGTTCAATGCACGTTTTGGGCCACAAAAGAGGGGGTGAGAATATCAAAAAGGCAAAGCCCAAACCAATTGCTCAAATCAGAAACCAAACATAACACACGTGGCTTGCAATGTTACCTCATTAATTGAGGTGGCAGCCATGCAGCTCCACATAGCAAGCCACACAAGCATGGTTAGCCAGTCAACAACCAAATACAGTCAGACGCCGAAGCTAGGGCTCCGGCCACCCTCGTCGGGGACGACTGTAAAACCTTCCAAAACGAACAAACCAATACAGTAACTTGAAGGGAAAAAAACACGAGGAACTCAAATCCGGCTCAAAAATAACTTTAAAGCATGCTATCACCATGAAACAAGGGCACGAAAATTCAACACATCATCTGTAACTTCCATAAACAGAAACAACTCATACAAAGACATGGCCTCCATAATTGGAGGACTTCAACTTCATCAATACAAACCCTAAACAATTCCTAAAATGGAAGAAAAGAGATATAAAGGTTACCTAACGGAGGAGCTCTGTTGGCCTTCAAACACGAGTTAAACTTCAAGGAATCTTCAGAGAACAATCCCTTATGCCTCCAAGATGATGAATCTGGTCACAAATTGTAGAGAACTTGAAGAAATTTGGAGTTTCGAAGAGAAGAAACCTTGAGAGAGAATGAGCTCTTTCTGATCTGAATCTCAGCTTAAATGAAGTGTGTGTTGATTTTTAGGGTTTTGGGGGCTTATATATCAAGTATGGCACGTGAGAAGAAGGTGGAAAGTTTGTTGTGGTGATTTTTTTTCAAAATTCCAAAAATTGAAGGAAAGAGAGTGCACATGGGTTTGGCATTTGGTGAGGTGGTTATGTGTGATTTTTAGAGCATAAAATGAAGCATGAGGTGGGTGTGAAGAGTAGCACGTATGAGGAAAGAATGAGGCAGGTTGTTGTACAATTCCAAAGTTTTAAATATGGCAATATGGGTGCATGAAATCCCCATGGAAAGTACATGATTTGTTGGCTCATTTATAGTAAAAAAATGATGTATGCGTGTGAAATGTACCATGTTGCAAGAAGCAAACCATTTTGTGTCCAAAATATCCACTCCATGTACAATGGGATCATAACCATGCATGATACTTGGCTTGATCATATCTTGATGAAAGATGACTCAAATGGAGAGATTTTGGACCCAAATGGAGGATTGGAACAGAAGGAACAAATTTCATGTTTGGTGTATCTTGAGAAAGAGCTTGGAACTATGTGAAACAAAGTCTTGAAGTTGTGTCCACAACATGCCCAAAAAACGTGAAAATATTTCTAAGTCATGAAGTGGTTTTGACATCCATGAACCACTAACTTTGCAACATCTTAACTTGGGCTCTAGTCATCCAATTGAAGAGTTATTGGCATCATTGGAAAGCTTGGAAGATTCTTAACAACTTTTATGTTGGAGGAAAATTGAATTGGAGCTTGGATCATGATGGAAATTGCCCTTGAAGTTAGCTTCATGAAATTGATCAAAGACTTGCTAAATTTGACAATTTGAAAACCCTAACTTTGGGACACCATAACTTGAGTTCTACACATCCAATTAAAGATTTCTTGTAATCAAAAGAAAGCTTGGAGAATGAGGAACAACTTTCATGTTGGAGGAAAAGTGAGATGAAGCTTGGATCATCAAGAAAATGGCCCTTGAAAACATGCCCTCCAAGCTGAATTTTCATACTTAGAAAAAAATTCTAAGTGTTAAAACCACAAATCTTGATTTTTCTCAACTTTAAGCCACCATAACTTTTGATCTATGAATCTTTTGGACTTGCTTCCTTATACAAACATATAGCTCATGATGTCCTCTTTAATTTGATTACAAGTTTTCCTCATTTGGATCAAGGATGAGAAAGTTATGGATTGCAAGATGGCTAGAAACTAGGGTTTCCATACTTAGTGAGATTTCACTAAAACCCTTATTTTGTCAATTCTCCTAATTTTATGATTCTCCTTGATTCTTTTTTATCCAACCACATTAGGACACTTGAGATGACTTGAAATGCCCATGGTTGACCTCAAAACTCAAGAGTTTGACTTTGTGAGGCCATAGTTGACTTTCTTGATCAGATGAAACCCTAACCCTTTTTCCATTAACTGAGGCTTACACAATGACTTGTGAAGAGGCATGATACATGTATGAACCCCTTGAGATGTATATTGAGCTATAGAACTAATATTTGCTCCAAGAAGATAGTGACAGGTGCCCTTTGGGCAAAACCCTAACTCATGAACACAGGATAGGAGAGTATGATCAATGCTTGAAAACTCTAATCCAGATGATTGTGTGAGGTTGTTGAGAAATGTCTTGATGATGAAAGGACTTTGTAACTCAATGATGACATGATTTTGAGATTATCTCCTTATTCCTTGCTTTGAAAACCATCTTCTCCTCTTGAGAAACGCCAAAGATACCTTTATCCCATGTTTAGAACCAATGATATGCACAAATGAAGATGCAAATGAAATGAAGCATAAGCCAAAAAATTAAAGAAAGAAAGGGAAAATTTTGGGGTGTCACACTTCTCTGCAATAGAGATTAACATATGGTTAGGGTTTAGTTTGGACTTTTAGAAACTGATTTCTAGGATTGGATGATTATGTAATTGCATGCCTGATTTGTGCTGTGAAAAAAATTCTTGCTTGTGGTGGTTTGAAAGTTTAGGGTTTTTGAAAGTTTGATTGACTAAGTTCTGAAAAGTTATTGTGTTGTTATTGGTTGTTGCATGTTATTGTGTTGTTGATGATGCTATTGCAAGTGGGAAATGCTACATTGTTGTGTGAGATTAAAGCTGGTTGCAGAGGAATTTTTCCCTGTTATCACAATCGTGCTTAGCCCAGTCTGACCGCGCTAAGCGCGCTTCCCTAGGCTCAGTTTTTCAATTTTGATTATTTCATGCTTTACTGCTTGTTGTGAACAATCAATTGGTTGCATATGGATTTATAATAATTTTTTAAATTGCTTTTGATGAATTTTGGTGCTATTTCGTCTGATTCTTTTGTAGATGGCACCAAAGTGACAAAGATACACCGTTGGCTCATCTTCACAGCAGAGGTAGACGACTGCTGCTTATGACGCAACTAGATTCTTTGGCCTGGAACAAGAAGCCTGATACTTGGAGTTGACGCGCAGAAGTATATGGTCTAAGAGAATTTTCCGTATCAACCCACAGGGAAGTCATCAGGGTTGTCTTTCGTTAATTGAGAATAGGAATTGGCACACATTGCTCACCCCCCCCCCCCCCACTAGGCTGAATTATGAGATTGCAAGAGAACTCTATGTTAATGCGATTCCAATTGAGGGGATCTGCTACTCTTACACCACTTTTGTGTGGGGGATGGAGGTTTCGTTTATGCGGGATGCCATTAACACATACTTGGGCAACCCGCTTACTTTGGCTGAAGGTGAGCAATGTGTATATTATCAAAGAGTGGCAAGAAATAATTGGAATTTATAGCGCGTGAATGATGTTTTGGTGCATCTGGGTAGATCATTTGTGTTGAACGCATCCGGCAAGCCATTGAAGTTGAAGATGGGGGATATGAAAACCCCTGCGCAGGTAATGATGACTCTGGTCCTTCACAACATAAGGCCCATAAGTCATACTTCTACTATTCCAATTGAGACTACTTGCCTGATTTATTATATGTTGGATGAGAGGAAAATTAATGTAGCAAGGATCATTTCTAATGAGATCTGCGTTATCTCCTCTAGTGGTCACCGGCTAGGTACCAAGACGCCAACTATTCTTGCTCTCCCAAGACTCATCATGGGGTTGTGCACTCAGGCGAGTGTTCTGATACCTGACATGGTTCATAAGACCATCGACGGTGTTGTGAACGATGCTTACATTGAGAGCCATTGTATGCCCATAGTGGATGCACCCAGAGATCCGTAACCAGCAGCTTCACTGTAGCCAGCAGCCCCTCCGGTTCGACAGGAGTATGATGAGAGGGTTGCATGTATGTATACTTGGGACATGCACCTTGCTGATCAGAGAGCTTTCAAATTTCTTCACTCTTCTTTATGCAGGTTGCATTTTCAGATCAGAGAGCCACATATAGATCATGCATTTCCCATTGGTGAGGAGTTTGATGAGTACGTCGATTGGCTTGAGGACAGGCCATTTCATTTTAGGAGGGCAAAGGCACCTCGGGCAGATACGGCCTAGGATGCTGCTGATGATGATGATCATAGTGGTGATACAATTTAGGAGGAGGCCACTAGTGAGGAGGAGTGATGGTTTGAGTATTCTTAGTTTTATTTAGCTTTTATGTTTTTATGTTGTACCATGCTAGTTGTTTTTGTTTCAAAACTTTTGTCCACTTTAGATTTCTTTTGTGCCATCCTTTTTAGGATGGGGATTTGAAAACTCATGTTGGTGCACCATGTTTTAGGTGTTTATGTTTAATACTATGTGGTTTATGTTTAATATTAAGTTGTTACTTCTTTATTTTGTGTAGTTGGTTAGTTACTAGTTTTGAAGAATTTTTTGTGTGTTGTTTGTTCCTAAGTTTCAAAAACTTGAAGGAACCTTGTGAACATGTTAAGATTGACTGAATCAACATACAATTGAGTGGTAATGATATGCTTAAATAGAGGCAATTGCAAGGTACATGTTTATCACTTTCTAAACTTAGCATGAATATGAAACTTGTGATTTGTGCACACCATCATACCATTAATTCTTTTGAAATGCATGTTCAAATGTGGATCACTTAGAACATAAAGTTGTGTGAGGAAGCTTCCATTATTTACCACATGTGGGAGACCAATATCTTTGTTTTAACTCGTTCTTATTATGTTTAATCATGCACGTGTGTTGATTTGTGTGAAAGTAAGAAAAGGATCAAGGCAATTTTTAAAAAATGAGTAAAACCACTTGAACAAAAAGAATATTCAATCTACCTTGTGAGCAAGTGAGCATTTGTTAACCCCTTTGAGATTTTCTATTAAGATCCTTGTTGATGAGTGAATTGTGTAAATATTATTCATAATAATAATTTCATCATTAAATTTTGGAATGGGTCTTTATTTTTGTTTGAGAAACCTTTGAACCTCAACCATAAAGTGTGGTTGCTTTTGTGTTTCCTTGCCTTAGTTGTGTGAGAGCATTCTTGTTACCATATTGGGTTGTATTCAAAGTTAGGGAGAAAGAGGTAGGTTGATGCATTGTCAAAAAGAAAGTGGTAGAAAAAAAAGCAATGAAAATAAGAGTTTGAAAAACAAAGCAAAAAAGGGCATGAAATAAGCCAACAATTGAACTCAAGGTTGGAATAATGAAAAAGAAAAGAAAACAAGAGGGTGAAGCTCTTGGATTGTGTAAGAATATGAGGAGTTAATGCTCTCATAGGATTAGGCATTTTAATTTCAATGACTTTGATAAATGTCCCTTCCTTGTAACCCAAGTCAAATTACAACCTTCGAAAGTCCTTATGATTCTTGCTTTTGTACTGATTAATGTGTGTGTTTGATGAATGCATAATTTGATCCGGATGTTTGCAGGATTGTTTGGCGAGAAAAAAAAACCTCATGTATTTTTCATCAAAAGATGAATGTGTGCTTAGGTGTTATTTATGTTTTATGTTTGTATTACTTTCGAATTTTGATTTGTGTTGTGCACTTAAAAATTGTTTCATACTCATTGTTTGTTTAGAGTAGTGGTAAGTTTTATCTTGCTTTTGCTTTTAAGTTTGAACCATGAAATTGTTGTTGTCCTAAAATCTTGTTGGTTCCGATTTCTTGCTTGTTGATTTGGGGTTTTCTTTGTATTTGTAAAACTTTTGTATAGGGACAAACAAAATCCTAAGTTAGGGAGAGTTGTTAAGGCCAAATTGTGTATATAATTGATAGTATTTTGTGGCCATTTTCAATTAATTTCACGGTGAAGTAGTGATAAAATCATAGTTTTAGTGTATATAAGTAAATTTAAGCTTATTCTTGTAAATAGCTTATTTGATGACCAAAATGGTGAGTTTTTGTCGGTTTTTGCACTTGAATGGATGCTTGGAGCCTATGGAAGAAGAAATGCAATAGGAGTCGAGATTTTGACGAACATTTCGAGCCAGCTCGCGTTTAGCCCAACTTGCAGTGCGCTTTCGCGCTTAACCTGATTTACAATGCAGTTTTTGATCAGAGGCAGTAGCTAAGGGTGCCAAACCGTGTTTATCCCGGTCCATTGCGCTAAGCGCGCTTTCTGGGATTTTGCTAGATACGTTACTGACCGCGCTAAGAGGGCTTTGCATGGGCTTAGCGCGGTGGTACTTGATGGCACTTACATAAAAGGCAACTTTATAGATAATTTCACACACAGTCCCATTTTTCAAATTTGGTTAAGATATTTTAGGTCAATAAGCTCTAGAACTCCAAAAAGGGTCAAAAATCAAAGCTTTGGAGCATCAATCCTCGATCTTTCGACTTTGATGCTAGTAGAGCTTTCTTTATTACTTATTGCTCAAGCTACCATGGTGATGGGTAGCTAAACTCTTTTGTATCAAGGGTATATGTAGTCTTCCTCAAGCTTGTATGTATTTTCTTTAATCTTTTGTAAGTGAACAAGTTGATGATCAATGTATGATGAATATCTTTGCTCTTAATGATATATATTTGATTTGAATCACTGTTGAAAAGCTTTTTTCAAACCTTGACCTAAGTTATTCATCTATCAATGAACAAACTCTAGACATAGATTTGTGAGTTGATATTCACTTTGTGTCGATCTTTTAGTTTATTATATTGATTGTTAGCATGAGACATCATCTAGTGATTAATATGATAATACTCACGAAATCGTTTTAGACATAAACGGTATTGAGAGGATACGTGATTATATTGATCGGAAACAATCTCACATGCTTAATTGATAGAATACATGCAAGTCATATTGATGAAATATATTCTTGATATGTCTTTTTAAACAAACATCTTTCAAACTTTAATCTTTGCTATAAAACACTTGTGATATTTATGATACCAAACAAAACTCTTTTAAAACACTTACTTAAAACTCTTTAAACTGTAGAACAAAAGTGATATCACGATAATCCCTGTGGAGACGCTAAAATTATTACCCACCTATTATACGTTCAACACATGTGCTACTATAAGTCATGATTATAGCAATTTAAAAAAGAACAATTATACATCTAGACCTCCAACTTTTAATGGAAACTCTACTAAGTTTGAATGGTGGAAGAGCAAGATGTATACTCATATCATAGGTCTTGAGGATGAGTTGTAGGATATTATAGAATATGACATTAATAATCCAATCCCTGGAGATGGAATGGTGTCTAATAGAAAAACTCTCACACCAGCTCAGAAAAATACCAATAGAAAACATCATAAAGTTAGAGGCATCTTGGTTTATGCTCTACCTCATTCAAAGAACATCTAAATTATTGATAAATCTACTTCTAAGGCCATTTTTGAATCCTTATATGCCACTTATGAAGGGAATCAACAGGTTAAGGAAGTTAATGCTAACCTTCTGGTTTAATAATTTGCGCTATTCATAATGAAAGAGGATGAAGACATTGAAACAATGCTTTCTAGATTTTAAATTCTTGTGTTTGGACTTCAGGTTCTGAATAAGAGCTACACTTATCTGATCATGTCAAGAAGATTCTTAGGATTCTTCCTACTAATACAAACCTAAAGTGAAAGCTATTAAGGAGGCTAAAGACTTAAACACATTAAGTCTTGGAAGTATTATCAGCAATCTTCAGAGCCATGAGATAGAGCTCAATGGAGATGAACCTGTCAGAAAGTCAAAGCCTCCGGCCTTGAAGTATGTTGCTAAAACTACCAAGGCTCCTCAATTCTGGGAGTCTGAAGAAACTTCTCATGTAGAAGTTTTTGAAGATGACTCAAATGACGATGAAATGAATTTCATCATTAAAAGGTTTCAGTATCTGGCCAAGAATAAAAAGAGATTCTTTGGCAGAAGCAGTGGCTTCAGAGGATCTAGTTCTAGAGAAAAGAAGGATGATCAGAAATGATGTTTCAAGTGCAAGAAACTTGATCACTTCTGTTATACCCTAAATTTTGACCACTAAGATTTCCCATCATTGTGCCAATCATCATCACAAGATGGGGATACTTTCATGTCTCATCAATCTCCGCAAGGAATTGTTAAGCATTCACTACAATCAAGGATTAGGGTTTCAAGCCCTCTTAGGGCACTTAGACAAGAGATCAATCAAGAAATGACATTATCTTCAACTTGTATAGCCTCTCAAACACCCAAAATGGATCAGGAGGACTCCCACATCAAGAATCAAGCACAAGGTTGCGGCATTCCAAGTGGATTAAGCCTCCAGATCGTCAGTGTCACCAAATTAGGGTTTGGTCGACTGAGGCCTCCAGATGGAATTTTTCCTCTAGGCATGAGCCAATGCTTCAAAGAACAACCCAAGATACTACAAGGGACCTCATGGACCCAATCATCAAGTCAATTTTACCTCAGGGGATGCATCTACAAAAAATCAGGAATTAGGGCTTCCTGGCCTAATTCACCCTTAAGTTGACTTTTGGGACAAAACATGAGCCAAGACCTCAAGGCACGATTTAAGGGTCTCTAACACACTACATTGATCCATTTGCAATAATGGATTGATCCAAGAAGCTTGACTCACAAGTTTCATTTTCATCAGGACCACAATTAGGGTTTCGAGGGAAAAGTCAACTGTACCTTTGACTTTTGTCCAGGACATGCTCTCAAACCTTGGGACATGATTCAATACACCCTACAACACCTATGGAATATATCCATTAGGCTTGATTTAGGTCAAGGACTTGATTTCACAAAGGATCGCACAGTTTGGATTTCGTCCGATAAAAAGTCAACTGTGCACAAATCCAAGTTTGACTTTTTGAGATTTTTCACAATTATGGTTCATTGACCCTAAAATGATGTTAATGTGTGATTGGAATCATCATTCATCAAGAAAAATCAAAGAAAGTGGGATAACTTGTAAAAGGGGTAACCATAAAAACTTAGAATTTTTCTAAGTTATGGAACAAAGTGGCTAGGGTACCAACTTCCAAGGACCATAACTTGAGATCCAAGCAACCATTTTAGATAGTCCAAATCTAGATTTTTAGATCTCATGGCATAATTTAAAAGTGTCAACTATAGCTCATTCCAATTCCTCATGGATTTTTAGTTATGGAGTGATCAAAATGGCTGAAAACACAAAAGTGACATTTTTCCAACACTTAGTGAAATTTTCACTAAGTCAGAATCTGCCTTATTTTTTCCCAAATGTAGAGGCATTTTTTATTATAATTCAGGTTGACTCAAAATCAAAGTAGGACATCATGTTAAAATAGGATCCCAAGAACTCCATCAAATTCCATCTGAGCTAGGAGTTATGACAGCTGCAACATGCCTTGCTGCAAACTGTCTTGGCAAGGCAGATTTGTGCATTAGTGCTCGAATTGCCCAAATTGTGCAACTTTAAGCATGGTTATCCATCTGCACACCTCAAAGGGGGAACAACCAAGGGACAAGCACTGATCCATAAGCCTCCCAAGTCTTTGGAACTACATATAGGTTTGGCACCCCTAAAAGCTAAAGATGCCTCAAGACTCCAAATTTGTTTTGGAGCATTCAATGGATGCTTAGAGGTGGCATGTATCAGAACAAAGATGAACACTTCAGTCAAGCCTTATCCTTGAATCAGAGAACCATAGGCTTGTGCTCTAATCTCAAGTCAATGGCTAGAGGAGACTTGAGATTCCATTTGATCCACATTGGCCAAAGGCCTGCTGCAGTTGGCATTCCCTATTCCTTGCAAAACAAACTTGACACATTATAAATAGACCTCATTTCTGATCAATTTGAGTACACCAAAGGCCTATAACACTTGCCTTTCTCAAAATCACACTTTCACTTCCCAATTTATCTTCTAAAGCAAGTCACTGTCGGGTTTTGAGTTTGAGAGCAATTCCAACCAAACCAATCACACACACACACACCTCATAAACATCATATAGAAGTGATCCAAACACTTAAACAACATCTGGAACATAAGATTCTCAAAATCACCAGCCATCTGCACAAGCTTTTAACAGATTTGCAGTTGAGGTGCCAAATCAAGTTCCAGCTCAATTCAATCCACTCCAAGCATTCAGACACACTCCATAGCACCTAGGGAAGCTGTCCACATCATTGGAACCAAGCTGTAACACCTTCAACCTAGAACTCGATCACCAGCTGCAAGAGGTAAGCCTCAACTTGGTCATCTCATAATTCATGCATATTTCCTCGCACAACAATTTTCCCATATGTTCATAATCATGTATAGAGTGTTTCCCCTCCATTAATTGCTTTGTATGAGTCGTGTATCAAATTTCTCAGCCTTCACGCAGAAATTAGGGTTCTTGAGGTTTCTCTTTGATTTCTTATTCCATGCTTAAAATAAATGAAATTAAAGACCATAGACATGACCGTGAGGTGAAAACGAGTAGATTGATATGTGGGTTGTGTGATTTCATCAAGTATTCAGTGAGATTGATGAGAAAACGCAAATCTGGGGAAAACATAGCACGCGGGCAAAACCAAGATGTTCTTGACGTCCTTTTTCAAACTTTCAAATATTTGAATTTTTGTGATTTTATTTAATTGATTCAAAAATTAAATTCTCTCTGAATTTTAATGATTTTGAGTTGATTCTTTTTTTAATAATTCACAAAAATATTAAAATATTTTATTTTACAAAAATTTCCCAAAAATATTATTTATTTCATATACTTGATATTTTTGCAAAGAATTAATTTTTATTTGTTTTTTAACATTTAAAATTTTTTTTCCTTCTTGATTTTCCAAACTTAAATGGTTTCCAATCATTTTGTGGATAAAAACATGATTTTTGAAACATTGATCCAAGATCACCACTCATTTTTCACATGTTTTCAATAATTTTTATTAATTTTTAAACAAAATTAATTCCATTTTAAATAAAATTAGGGTTTTGATTAATCCCACCCTCATCAATCTATTTTCAAACTTTTGTGCCTCTAATAGAGTGTAAGTCCCAACCCTTTTGTAGATAAACAATTTTGGGCCTCACATATTGTATAAGTCCCTCTGTATATTTTCAAAAGTTCGGCGCGATCGTCACCTTTTTAACAAAATCAACTGGGCTTCTCCTTGAGCCATAAGACCCATCTTTATTCATTTTCAAACTTTTTGGGCCTCTTGATAGAGTGTAAGTCCCACCTCTTTATAAATAAAATAATTTGGGCCTCAGGGTATTGTATAAGTCCCGATACGGTTTCAGAAACTTCGAGGAGATCGTTGTTTTCAAACAATAATCATCTGGGCCTACCCTCCTGTTGTAAGTCTCATTCCTTTTCTTTGAATAACCATTTTGGGACTCTAATAGAGTGTAAGACCCAACCCCATTTTAACTAAAACCATTTGGGCCTACCCTTGTGTTGTAAGTCCCATTTCTTTTCTTTTAAAACACCTTTTGGGCCTCTCCTTGAGTTGTAAGACTCAACCCTGTTGTAAAGAAACCTTTTTTTGGGCCTAAGTCGTTGTATAAGTCCTGGTACGATATTCAAAACAATGGTGCAATCACTGTTAAAACCTTGGGCCTCTCTTTGAGTATAAGCCCCAATAATCTTTTCAAAACAATTCCCTTTTGATTTAGATTCAATATACAGTTGTTATCAAAACTTTCTTTAATTTCTTTGAACAACTAACCATATAGCATGGAAGCTTGCTCACCTGTAAGTTTTATCCGCTTTCATTTACTTGCTCAAATATATATATAACTATATTGTGGGAAGCTGCGTATGGTTAGTCTTCTTTCATTCTTTTAAATACACGTCAAATATATATATATAACTATATTGTGGGAAGCTGCGCATGGTTAGTCTTCTTTCATACCCTTTTAAATACTTGTCATATATATCAACTGTATATATACTAGTATAATTATTTAGCGTTTTCCCCGACAACTAGGTCTAGAACTAGGTAAAGCCCTGTTGGTCGCTCTTAAATACAAACAAAACTAGATCCCCATAGGATTTCTAGATACAGTCTTGCCTTCTCTTGGGCTTAAACAATATGGAACAAAGAGAAAGGCAGTATTCTTCGTGAACCTTTTCTCAGACTGTCACCCCTAGAAATTGTCAAAGAAATTCTACTCCACAGAGTTTATCTATTCTCGGTGAATAGCATCTCTTAAGTTTCTTCAAACCTCAGAACTTTCACTAAATGATCTATTCACGGTGAATAGCATTTCTTGAACTTTTCTTGGTTTGAGACCCATGGGCTTCCTACAAGCATCCCCTTCTCCTCTTGGGCTTTGTACAAGGACCCTCCGGCTTCTTAGAAGTTCTCATGCCTTCTCTTGGGCTTAATACAAGGACCCTGGCGACCTCTTAAAGGCATAAGACAGAACTTAGTCATCCTTTGCTAGAGCAGTCTTTCCAGTGTCAAATATCGGATTTTTAGGGTCGATCCTCATCCCTTAATACCCGTGCCTCCTCTTGGGCATCATACAAAATATATAACTCTTCCACCCCAGTAGACTTGGACAGTCTGATCTCCTTGAGTCTCAAAGACATTCTCAAGTTCCTTACGAATATAGGGAGAAACCCCTGGCTCACTGAATCAATCTCCAACAGAAACCCAACCTCTCCCTTGAGAGTTCCCCAACCAGGGTCAGCTTATCCCAAATCAGAACCTCAAGGTCTCTGATATCTCAACTCTTTTGTAATCCTCAGCAAGAGTTGATTCCTTATTTGGACCTGCCTCGGGATCTTAACAATCCCCGACAAAAGTTAGCCTCCTCATAGGCTTTGTATAATGATCTTTTCTCAGCATAGCTAGCCTCCTCTTGGGCTTTGTACAAATGATTCTCCCCAGCGGAGCTAACCTTTTCAGACTCTCTTGTTGAGTCAATCACTTTTCAGACTTTCTTGTTGAGTCAATCACTTTCCAGACTCTCTTGTTGAGTCAATCACTTTTCAGACTCTCTTGTTGAGTCAATCAAACCCTTATACTCTCTTGTTGAGTCAATCACCTTTTAGCACTCTCTTGTTGAGTCCATCTTTGTCTAGCCTCATCTCAAGCTTGGTATAAAGATTTCCCCTAGCAGGAGTTAGCCTCCTCTCAAGCTGTGTAAAATGATTTCTCCAGTTTGTTTAGCCACAATCCTGGGCTTGATACATGATAGATAAAAGCACTCTCTTGTTGATTCAAACCCTTTTAGCCTCAATCTTGGGCTTTGTACAAGACATAAATCTGCCTCTCTTGAGCTTGGGACATATATCTTCCCTAGTAGAGTCATTTCCTCCCAGTCTTCCTCTAGGCTTTGAGGAATGATCTTCCCCAAGAAGAGTCAAACTCATTTTAGCTTCAATCTTGGGATTTGTACAAGACACATAAAAATATCCTCACCAGAGTCAAACTCATTTCAGCCTCAATCTTGGGCTTTGTACAAGACAGATAACACTCTCCCACAGAGTCGAACTTTTAGCCTCCTCTTAGGCTTTGTATAATGATATCCCCAAAGAGTCAGTCTCTTTTTTGCCTCAATCTTGGGCCTCTTACAAGACACATAAACACTCTCTTGTTGAGTCAGCCAGTTTCAGCCTCCTCTTAGGCTTTGTATAAGGACTTCCCTAGTGGAGTCAATCAACCTCTTAGCTTCAACCTTGGGCTTTGATCAAGGCACAAAAAAATCAACAATCCCCTCAGATGAAGTCCAATCCTCTTTAGAGATGACAAGTTCTCTCTCAGTCAAACTTTTAGCTTTAATCTTGGGCTTTGAACAAGACACAAATAACCTTTTAGCTTCAATCTGGGGCTTTGAACAAGACACCAAAACATCTTTTTCCTCCCTTGGAATAGGGGGAACTACGATTGCTCTGATTTCCCTGTTTCATTTAAACAGGAATACGTAGGCATAAGATTGTGAAATCTTAGCGAGCATACCAAACAAAAACTCTAGGTCCAGTACCTTCATACCAATCAAAACTTAGGTCCAAAAACAAAAACTCACTTACTCACTCATATTTCCCAAGAAACTTTCCCAACCCATTAACAGCTAAACACTATCAATTACGAAGCGAGACCTAAAGCTAATATCCTGTGGATAACCACATATAGGATGGGTAATTGACAACTCCCCATTGTATAACCTGACCCGGACCCCCAATCTCTTTTAAGCGTTTGTTCAATTAAACATTCGCGTGCAAGGTTAGTTTTAGATAGCTTCCCTTTCCCTTTCAGCTTCATGGGATAAATAAGAAATCAGAAAGTAGCACCCATTCCTCGTTGCGGTGAGGAAAACCCCAGTGATAAGGTGGTCGCATCACCGACAAAAATCGCTCGCCACAGTAAAATGGCGACTTTGCTGGGGAGTCATTGTAAGATCTAGTCATCATCGTCCCCATTTTCCACAGTAAAATGGCGACTCTGCTGGGACTCATTTTGTTTGTATAGGCTTATAGACTAGCTCTTAAGAGGTCTAGGATGTTAGTTTTAGGATAAATATATATATATCGCTTTTCCTAATTGATATCCGTGTTTATTTTTCTGCTAATGAGACTGCGGGTGATGTCGCATCTGGAAAGTTTGAGTGACACCTAAGATAAGTGATGGCACTAGACGGGTAATCTTACAGGGAGTGACTCCCAAATAAGAGATCTCGATCGACCATCGAATCAGTGGAGAGACCCTTTACGGATTCAATGCCTATACGACTTCGGTTGTTGAAAATAGATTGTTCGATTGTGGTATTCTATGAAACTGAGGATTTAGTAGACTAAGACCATGTTACTATTTTGTAGTACATAAGCTATCGAAAATAGTTGTCACGCGATACTACCCTCATTTGAGATTACTCTAAGATACATCAGCTCGCTCGGGTGAACCATCCTGCTATAGTTATCCCAAGAGGGGTCAATGATTGCGAGGACAGGTACAAAAATCACCAGTACAACCTTTGGGGATGGGTAGAGCCATGACTTCATGACACCGAACCTTTGATCCCATGTTTTTTTTATGTTTTTGTGTGCTGCATTCATGCATTCATTTCATTAAAAAACTTTAAACAAAGAAAATTTTTCTCTTCTAGTCTCTCTTTTTCAAATTAAACTAAGACAATAATTGCAAATGTCAGAGAAAAAAGATTGCGTTATGGATTTCGGTAGAAGGAAGACTCACAAGTACACCTTCAAGGTTCCAAAACTAAAGGATTTGAGAGGTCTGGCAAGGATGATCACCAACCCTAATGCTTTCAGAGCTAAGTATGGAGGACTGCTGTCTCTGTTAAGGGTCCATGTAATTGAGGGAATCCTGTCTACGCTCATTCAGTTTTACGATCCGGTCTATCACTGTTTCACATTCCCGGATTACCAACTAGCACCAACACTGGAGGAGTACTCTCACCTGACTGATTTACCCATCACTTACCAAGCTCCCTTTTCTGGACTGGAAGAAATTCCAAAGGATCAAACCATTGCAAGAGCAATCTATTTGGACGAGTCAGAAGTCAGGACTCACATGACCACTAAGGGTGGAATCTAGGGTTTGCCGACCAAGTTTTTGATAAAGAAGGCTCTAAACTTTGCTAGTATAGGGAACGTGACTGCTTTTGAGGCGTCTTTGTGCTGCTCACCTACGGGTTATTTCTGTTTGCCGACATTGATGACTTCATTGACATCAATGCCATTAAGGTTTTTCTGATTGGAAACCATGTACCGACCTTGCTCGCAGATGCTTATCATTCTGACCACTTAAGGAATTTGTACAGCGGAGGAATGATCACCTGCTGTGTACCCCTGCTGTACAAATGGTTCATTTCCCACTTGCCCAAGTCTGCTGCTTTTTGGGATCATAAGAGTACTTTACGTTGGTCGCAGAGAATCATGTCTCTTACTAACTCTGACATCGATTGGTATAATCGGATCTATGACGGGATAAGAATCATTGACCGTTGTGGAAACTTCCCTAATGTACCCCTCATAGGAACTAAAGGAGGAGTCGACTATCATCCAATTTTAGTTCGTCGTCAATTCGGATACCCGATGAGGCATGTCCCGCGTAATGCTCATCTGGAATGTCTTTTCTTCAAGGAAGGAGAAAATGACAGAGCACTAAAGATAGAAATAGTGCATGCTTGGAAACATATTCACAGCTGTTGAACCCTAATTTTTACCCCTAAGATTTCTCACATTTCATTTGCATTTCATTACCACAAACAAGATCACAATCTTTGTTTCTCCTGAGCATCTGTCCATTATTCTTACTTGTTTCTGTTTACTAACCTCTAACCAAAAATACCAAAAATTTGTTGTTGTTTCTTTCTCTGTGTGTTTTGCAGATTTGTCAAAGACAATGAAGTGATTTCAAGTCACATGTGGATGCTCGTTCATAATCCAGTTCAGATGGATGTTTGACCTGATCTTGGTCAAATTATCAAGCAATTTGTTTCAAGTACAAGTTATCTGTTTTAGTGGGCTATTTCTCAAGCAGTGACTGTCAAGTTGTTGTATGGTGATATTCAGAAAGTCAAGTTCATCATGATCAGAGTTCCTTAGTCTAAGTCCAAATGGGGTTCATCTGTGGATTTATTTTCCCAGAGATTGATTCAGACATTTGAAGTGATCTAGAACTATTTTATCAAAGATTCGGGGGATGTTTAATTCAAATGTTTTATTTCAGTGGCAAAATTGTTCAGTGGTAGCTGTGTGCATTTTATCAGAGGCTTGTGGAAAAAGTTTGGGATTGGTTTTGGATTCATTTGGTTATCCATTTTCTAAACCATATTCTTATCCATATTTTGATCCATTATCCACTTATTAACTAGCATTCTAAACCATTTATATTCATTATATCCATTTCATGAACCATTTCCAATATTCATTTTTTGCCAATTTCCAATTATCCAATTTCATTATCCAATATCCAATTAAACCATTTCTTTCTCTAAACCAATTCATTTTTCAATTTCCTAAATCCACATTTTTTATCCATTTCTTAAATCTATTTCCATTTAAATCCCAAAAATCCATTTATGATCCATTTATAACCCATTTTTATCCAATATCCATTTCCAATCATCCACCTCCATAAAAATTTCTATTTCTATTTCTAACCAATTTTTAATCCATTATCCATTCCAATACAAAATTATCCATTTTTTAATTTCAAATTTCCAAATCCATTTTTATCATAACCATTTTCTTTCTAAAAAAACTAATACAAAGCCCATTCATAAAAAATTCTACAAAAAAATTCTACTCTTGAATACAAACCGCACATTCCAAGCCACTTTAAAACATGGCCCACCTTCTTTCCAAGATTTTTCCACCATACTGCTACCTTCAGCCACCACAAACAAGTGTTCGCGTTACACAAGTTATCCCATGCCCACGATGCCACATGACAAGCCTCACATAAACAAAAAAAATAAGATGATTCCAAACTTTTATAAAACGAGCTCAAGCAGCCGCAAAACACACCAGCCAACACCACACGATCAAGCCATCCAAGCTACTACAATTCACATCAAAAACAGGCTCACATGATGCAATTAAAACGCAAAAGCCATCAACACAAAACGCTGCAACAAAACGCAAGAAAACGACGCCAGAAAATCAAAACTGCAGCACATCATACACATTTCAAAACGCTATGAAACAAGTGTAAAACGACACTTCTCAAATTCAAAACTCACCTCCACCTCTGATATAAATAAGAGCTTCGTCTCACTTCCAAATGAAGCTTTGATAGCCACAAAAATTCTGCAGAAAAATCTCCCATAACCATTTCCTATTCCTTCCTTCAATTCACTCTTCCAAATAAAAAATTCTACAAAAATTTCAAACCAATTTTTCTTCGATTCACCTTCAAAATCACCATAAACTTTCAATTCAAAGCATCATCAATTCATTTGAAAATCTGCAAAAAGAAATCAAAACTAATTCAATAACAAAGCAACGCCATAAGCCGCATCAACAACAACGCATCTCACAATTTCGTTTCAATTCGCACATTAACATCTTCTACAACGGCATCACACGTCCAGAAAAAAGAGAAGAAGAAGAATCAAAGTTTTACTCACCGAATTTGAAGGTAATCAGAGTTCTCGTCGAATATTTCACGATTCCGATTCGAGAAATCAAAGCACCGTCGTATGAAATTGAAAGCGTATTCGGAATCTCCTTCATGTTTCGATTGCAACCGTGTAATTTTTGAATCTCGTCGTGCTGTTTGGAAGAGCTTAAAAAATACCAGCTATGGAGGAACAGTGTCGTGCGTCTTTTTGAAGAAGAAGATGATGAATTTGTGTTTCTGATTCTCTTTTTCCCTTTTGTTTACATTTTTTAACTACATTTATTTTATTTTTTTTTTAAGAATTTGGGCCTGGCCCGTGAGAATTGTTTAATTACTATCACCACATCAAGTGTTTCTATTGTACCTCCCTCTCACTTTGTATTTTTCTTTTTCTTTCATTTTATTTTAGTTTTTTTATAAAAATTCTTCTTAATCTTTTCTTTATCTTAAATTTTTTATTTACTATTTTTCTTGTTTTTTTAGATTTTTTATTTACTACTTGAATTTTGTTTTTGAAAACATTTCTTGAAAAAAAAATCATTAAAAATAGTTTTGATTTTTATTTCTCATTATTGTTGGTTGTTGGTGGATCATAAATGTTAGATCCACTTCTCTTCATCTTAATTCTTTTTCTTTTTAATCGATGAAAGTCTAAGAGATCTTGGAATTCCTTTGTTGAATTTCGATCAAGACTAGATCGTTACCATTTTTTTCTTTTCGTGCGGTATTGCTTTCGGATGACGATTAACATATCGTTCATCTAGCATGCATTAGCACAAAGAGCTATTGACCGGCCTCATTTGTAGCGTAATTACTCCGTAAATTACTCGGCGATTGCTTAACATAGCGCCATATTTGTCCCGTATCAAAAAACCATCAAGAATGATTGATTATTTGTCTTTTGGTTCAAAACTTATGTAACTTATTGTTAGGAGGCTTTGGTCTTATCAATCCTCTAATGAGTTCTCATTAATCTTGACCTAAGTGCAATTATTTAATTATTGTTGATCACTAACTCTAACAACTAATCACTAACTTACTAACATTACTATTGTACTAATCATTTACAATTCCTTCTCGCTCCTTATCTCTTTACTTTTATGCTTCATTTTTATCATTTCATATCATGTTTATGCTTCCGTAATTTTTCCTTTGTCCGTTGGACACTTGTTTATGCTTATGCCTTTTTCTCTTTGTCCACTTGGACCAAAAACATTAATAAAGGATAAAACCTCTAAAAAAAATTGTGCTTCTAATCTCGGACTATGGTTACTATCCTATGCAATGGACATGGAGTTTTGCACCTAGACCTTGGACTTCAATGCTATTCTTGAATCCTTGGACTTAGAACTTGGACATCCAATGCAATTCTTGGAACCTTGGACTTAGAATTAGGACCTTTCTCCTTTTGCTTTGGAATTATGGTTCGAAGACTTTGGAGCTTACTTGTGTGGTTTGGCTATTCTTATCCTTAGCTTTTACTTTATGTTTTAGGATAGTCACTTTTTCTCCTTCCCATTCTTCAATTTTCAAAACTCTCTCTCTTTTTCAAAACATTCTTGATTTCAAACTATCACATCTTTCATAATCAAACCTTGACTTTGTCAAGTGATTTTACTCTTTTCTTTTCATTTCTTAACAAATGCTAAACTACATAAGCATATTGACACCTTTTTCAAAATACTTTAAAAAACACCAAACTCATCAAACTCTTTTTTTTGTGCCCTCATGCACTTTGTCCTTTAACTTTTTCATAAGTTTAGACATGATTAAGTTCTTTAAGAGGAATTATTCGCTTGGAAATGATGACTTGTCTTTACATTTAAAAACAACCAAAACAAGCAAATTTTTATTCTTTGTACCACGAACTATGGGGTTTTGATCCTACATTGCACATCGTGGGTACGTAGGCATGAGGCGATAAGTCTCTTCAAACACAAAAATTTTAAAAAACAATTTCTCTTCTCATCTCCTCAATCACTTTTCAAGCAAACTTTTTCAGACCAAAAGCGGTAGATACTTCAAAGGGCTCCTATAGAGTACTATAGACGTTTTAGGTGCTAACACCTTCCCATTGCGTAACCAACCCCCCTTACCCGGACTCTCTTCACTTGTTCTTGTTTAGAGCTTGTGTAGGTTTTGTTCACTCTTTTTCCTTTCCTTTTAGGATAAAATAAAAGTGCGGTGGTGACTCTTGCTTTTCGAGTTAAATTAATCAATAGCTTACACTCACGATTTTGCCGCTACATAAAAGTGGCGACTCTGCTGGGGACATCCTCCCTTGAGGGGTTTAGCCTACTTTGATTTATTTACTTCCTTTTGCCTGATTTGCTTGTTACTTGATTATTCTGTTTGGGAGTTCCTCTCTGTGTGCAAGATCGGTCCTATACCCGGACCAGAGTGTACTTTGAGATAGGAGGATGGTATAGTCAAAGGAGCTTTGAGGGAGTCGAATCCTGAAAAAGCAGAACTTGAGAATCCATCCACTCGGTGGTTGCCTCTTTGGAATTACTGATGTCGATCGAGCGATCGTGAAGACATTAATTTTTCCATAGAAGCCTATAACACTGAGAACCGTAGTTACCCTTAACCCATCTTAGCCTTTTTAGGATCGTGGCGCGGAACCTATGAAGATGCAAATCTGACTTAGCTGTTACGCGATGCCACACTCATGTTAGATTCTCTTGAGGATAACTACCAACCTCCGAGCAAATCGGTGCGCTGGTGTGTCTGATAGTGGATTATGGACCCTGGGCACTCTGTTAGAACCACTGTTTTGTGCAGGTACAATGAAGACAAAACCTTAGTACACACCTTTTGTGGGATTGGTTCTTACCCTTGGCTTCATGCTCGTGACTCGGACCTTTGAACCTGTGTGCTTTGAGTGATCTTGTTTGTGATTGTTACATTCATGCACTCTTGCATCCATGAGCATACATATGCATTCTTCCTAGTTGTCCAGAAACTCATTTCAACTGTCTCCTTCTCTAGTTATCTGTTCATCGTCAAGCTGTTTCCTCAACACAACTACGGAACTAGAGCTGCTGTCAGATTGAGAATGGAAAACCAAGAACAACACAATGCCGAAGTCAGAATGGAAATTGTTGAGTTGAAGGCCGGTATGACCAAGCTCACAGAAATGCTGCAAGTTCTGATTGCTAGAGGTGAACCACCCCAGAAGACTGTGATTGTTGAAACTTCACCTGCTGCTGTTGACCCTCCACTGACTCAGAAACCAGCTTCTACTTGGCCAGAATTTGGGTTACCTCCGAATTACTCGCCGTCCTTTGCAACTACTCCTGTGTTTGTCTCGCTAGTATCTTCAGCTCCATTGTTCATTGAACCTCAGCCTGTTGTGCATCCTGTTGCTCAAGCTATTCCTGAGAATCCTTTCGACTACCATGCTGCTGGTCCATAATCTGAAAGTCAGGGAGAACCTGGATACATTGAAGAAGTCAGCGAGTAATGGCAAACTCTAGACAAAAGGATAAGAGTCGTGGAAGGAAGTGATGTCTTTAGTGCTGCTACAATGGACATGTGCTTGGTTTCCGACTTGGTTATTCCTCCAAAATTCAAGACTTCTGATTTTGAGAAATACAAGGGGCACACCTATCCCAGAACCCACTTGGTGATGTACTGCCGCAAGATGGTTGCCCATGCCAAAAATGACAAACTGCTCATTCATTGTTTCCAAGACAGCTTGAGTGGGGCTTCAATGAAATGGTATATGGGACTTGATAAGAACCGTATCCAAAGCTGGAAGGACTTGGGTGATGCTTTCTTAAAGCAATACAAGTACAATCTGGACATGGCACCTGATCGCCGTCAATTGCAAAAAATGTCTCAAAAAGAAAAAGAATCCTTTAAGGAGTACGCTCAGCGCTGGAGAGAGCTAGCTGCTCAAGTGGAGCCACCCTTGGTAGAAAAAGAATTGACTGGATTGTTCATGGACACTCTTCAGCCACTCTTTTGGAAAAGATGATAGGCAGTGTATCATCTGGTTTTGCTGACCTAGTCACTATTGGAGAAAGACTAGAAGAAGGTATCAAGAAAGGAAAGATTACCAATGCTGAAGCCTTTAGTGGTGCTAAAAAGTATGCTAGGAACTTTCAAAAGAAGAAGGATGGTGACACCCATGCTGTTTCAGTTGAAAGGAAACCTCGTCACAGACAACAATATGTAGCTGCAGTTGCTCTTGTTGTCAATGCTCAGCCAGTTCAAACTCCTCGTCATCCTGTTAGACAGAATCAAAATCGCAATAGGGTTAACTTTGATCTTATCCCGATGTCCTACACTGAGCTGTATCCATGTCTTGTTCAGAAAGGTTTGATTACAACGAGGGATCTACCTCCTCCTCCAAATCCTCTCCCAGCCGGCTATAGGGCTGATCTTCACTGTGAGTTCCATCGAGGTGGGGCAGGCCATAACTTGGAAGGTTGCTATGCATTAAAAGCTAGACTACAAGAATTGGTGAACTCAAAGATTCTGTCCTTTGCTGATGATAATCCCAATGTTGTCAACAATCCTTTGCCAGAGCATGCCAAGTGAAGTTTGAGTTAGTTCCGACGGATCATCTCCTAAAGCCAGTGTTTCAGACAGGACAGCTCATCCTTGTTGCTGATTAGTCACTAGGCCTTCCTTTGATTGTATTGTTTGTTTTCTTTCGAACTTTATATGTTCTTTCATGGTAATTTTAATGAAATGAGCATTGCAATGTTTTAATTCAATTCATTTATATCCACTGTGTGCATCTTTACGTTTTCTTTTTCAAAACAAAAATATTTCTCCTGTTTATTTACTTTATCAAACTTTTGTTTATGCAAAGATTGGAGGGAGGATGATGAAAACGAAATACCTAAAATTGATGAACTGTATGCTTTCAATTGAAACTTGGCTGATGATGTACAGGCATTGTTTCAACTCCCAAACACTGGAGAAATAAGGAAGTTAATCCTTTGTCAACCCCTTCGAGCCTAAAAGTTGAAGTTTTTTTCTGTACGGAAAAACCCGCAATCTTAACTTGGGGATGGGTAGTTCTCAGTTAATTTGAGTGTGTATTTAAATACAATAGAATCATTGCAATCACAAGCTTTCCTTCGCATACATCAAAGAAGTGTCGAAGATGTCTTTCAAATCAAAAGCCAATGATGGTTCACCGTAATCATTAAGCTAGGCAGTCACTATCTTTCACAAAAAATAATGAATAAAAAATCAAATAAAAGCCCGCTAAGTCAAAACCTATGAAGGAGACTTAGGCAAAAATTGGGGCATCCCGCTGACTGTAAGCTTAAATGACACAGTTCAGGCAAAAGTTAGGGATAACAAAAGAAAATCAAAAGGTTACCAAAATCCTCAAAAGGACAAAACGAGTTGACTAAGGTCCTCATCAAAAACAACAAATGTTGTAAGAAATAGTGACTGCCATCTCAAAAATCTCTTGAGCCATCATCATAACAATGTTGCAATTCCAAAATCACTTGAAACCTGAATGCATAGTTTAAATTAACTGAGCATAGGACTGAAGATCATCATGAAGAATGGGTTGGGTACAAATAAACTTTGAGCCTATATCCTTTGTTTCAAAAAACCGTGAACCAGACCACGTTACAACCTTCAAAAGACCTAATTGAAGCCAGGTTTCTTTTGAAAGCATACTACAGCAAGGTTGCGTAAATTGACTCCTATGTTTGTTGCCAATCATTTGCTTGGTTGTCTTACCTTTGCTTTCTCTTTCATTTTCAAGTGTCTAAACCGCAGTGTTTTGACAATTGATTCATTTTGCTTTACATCAACAATATCATTCAAAAAATGATTTTTTTGATTTCAAAAATTGCATGAGCTTTGCATTAAAATTACCATGTTTGTTTGAATGATCTTATTTGCAGGAAAACTTTCCTCATCAAGAATTTTCAAACAGTTGAGAAACTTGGTCAGTGATCCTATCAAGGGCACATTACTTCCAGATCCTGTTGTGAATTAACTCAAGATTTGTTGCTCAATACAAGTTATTCTCAGAATTGGTGAACCAGAAAATCTCTTTCAAGACCCATACTGAGTTTAGCCTTCTCAACATTTGTTTCAAGAACTGAAGCCATGATCAGTTCATCCCCAATAATAGTCAATCTGAAGCCATAATCAGTTTGTTTTCAAGTAATCATTCCAAGAATTAAAGCCATGATCAGTTCATTCTTCCCCTGCAGTAGTCAAACTGAAGCCATGATTATTTTATCCTCATCAGTCTATCAATCTTTGGCAATCTTCTTCAAGAATCCTCAAGATGTCTTTCCTCAAAAGACCATCAGCCTAATACAATTTACAAGTGTGACAGAGATGTGTTCAACATCTTCTCTCCAAGCAGAATGGGTAGTGTTCCCTGTGTTGAGGAATCAGAGTTCCATTCTTCCCTCACAAAAGAGTCTATCTCGGTTGTCCCTATCATCTGTATTGCATACATAAATCATTCGTATATCATACCTAGAAAGATTTTCATAGCTCAAAGTATGCTTCACGCTCATATGCATTTTTCTAAGGTCCTGTTGTTGTCAACATCTTACCTTGTGACCGAAGTCCAACTTACTTGGCACCTACCAAAACAGTTACCTGTCTTTTCATTCAGTGCTATTCCTGGATGTTGTTGTTTCCTTGTGCATCCAGTGCTATTCCTGGATATCCTGTTTGTATTCTTTCTTTCCAGTGCTATTCCTGGATATTGTCGTTTCCCTGTGCATCTTGTCCTGTTGTTAGATGTCTGTTTTCTTTCACTCCAGTGTCATTCCTGGATGTCTGTCTCTTTTGATCTCCAG
Source organism: Lathyrus tuberosus (assembly GCA_022829125.1). Classification (NCBI taxonomy): domain Eukaryota; kingdom Viridiplantae; phylum Streptophyta; class Magnoliopsida; order Fabales; family Fabaceae; genus Lathyrus; species Lathyrus tuberosus. The sequence continues at coordinate 5,162,331 of JALAZF010000141.1, read as the reverse complement.
TGCCATTCCTGGATATCTGGTTCCTCTTGTTTCTCCCAGTGCTATTCCTGGAAGTTTTGCCTCTCTTCTACAATCCCCAACAGATTTTCTTGGATATCTTTCAGTGCCATTCCTGAAAGTTTTTATCTATTCATTCAGTGTCATTCCTGAATGAGATTTTACCTTTACTTTCAGTGCCATTCCTGAAAGCTTTTATCTGTTCATTCAGTGCCATTCCTGGATGAGTTTTCTCCTTTGCATTCAGTGCCATTCTTGGATGTCTTTCTCACTATCATTCAATGCTATTCTTGAATGTAGTGATTTACCTTTACCTTTCAGTGCCATTCCTGAAAGTCCCTGCTCACTTTATTCAATGCCAGTCTTGGATATTGTGAACTCTTTTTTATCCAATGCCATTCTTGGATACTTCTGGTGTATTTATCCAAAACTTTTCTCACTTCATCCAATGCCATTCTTGGATGTTGAGATTCTTTTGTTCAATGCCATTCTTGGACGCTTTTTCCCCAGCTAAGTCCAATGTTATTCTTGGATATCTCTGATTGTTTAACCTTGCCATCCAATGCCATTCTTGGATGTCCCCGGTGAAGTTGTTCAAGTGGAATTTTGTTTATATCCAATGCTATTCTTGGATGTTTCTGATGTTTGTTGTTTCCCCCATTCAATGCTATGCTTGAATGTTATGTTTCCTTTTATCCAATGCCATTCTTGGACATCTTCTGACATACCTTTTGTCTCGTTCGTAGTTTCGATCCAATGCTATTCTTGGATGTCACTACATGTCTTCCCAGGGTCTTGTCCCTCTCTTTCTAACTATTGATGGATATTTCTTGTCACCTTGACGGATCTCCAGAAATAGCTTGTGTTCCCCGACGTGTCTTTTTGCGTTATCTCACTCAATTTACCATATCTTTTATTTCAAGTTTCCCTGCAGTCTGTTTCATCCTTTGTATTCATATCATCTTGTGACATCTTATGGCTAAAAATTTGGTTTTCTGTATTTAAGTATCTTCAATTTTGTCGAGACGAAGTTTTTAACCTTCATATCTCCTGATAGAAGAAACTTAAATAGGGGCAGCTGTTTAACCCTAATTTTTAAACCTAAGATTTCTCACATTTCATTTGTATTTCATTGCCACAAACAAGATCACAATCTTTGTTTCTCATGAGCATCTGTACATTATTCTTACTTGTTTCTATTTACTAACCTCTAACCAAAAATACCAAAAATTTGCTGCAGTTTCTTTCTCTGTGTGTTTTGCAGACTTGTCAAAGACAATGAAGTGATTTCAAGTCACATGTGGCTACTCGTTCATAATCCAGTTCAGATGGATGTTTGACCTGATCTTGGTCAAATTATCAAGCAATTTGTTTCAAGTACAAGTTATCTGTTTCAGTGGGCTATTTCTCAAGCAGTGACTGTCAAGTTGTTGTGTGGTGATATTCAGAAAGTCAAGTTCATCATGATCAGAGTTCATCAGTCTAAGTCCAAATGGGGTTCATCTGTGGATTTATTTTCCCAGAGATTGATTCAGGCATTTGAAGTGATCTAGAACTATTTTATCAGAGATTCAGGGGATGTTTAATTCAGATGCTTTATTTCAGTGGCAAAATTGTTCAGTGGTAGCTGTGTGCATTTTATCAGAGGCTTGTGGAAAAAGTTTGGGATTGGTTTTGGATTCAATTTGGTTATCCATTTCCTAAACCATATTCTTATCCATCTTTTGATCCATTATCCACTTATTAACTACCATTCTAAACCATTTCTATTCATTATATCCATTTCATGAACCATTTCCAATATTCATTTTTTACCAATTTCCAATTATCCAATTTCATTATCCAATATCCAATTAAACCATTTCTTTCTCTAAACCAATTCATTTTTCAATTTCCTAAATCCACATTTTTTATCCATTTCTTAAATCTATTTCCATTTAAATCCCAAAAATCCATTTATGATCCATTTATAACCCATTTTTATCCAATATCCATTTCCAATCATCCACCTCCATAAAAATTTCTATTTATATTTCTAACCAATTTTTAATCCATTATCCATTCCAATACAAAATTATCCATTTTTTAATTTCAAATTTCCAAATCCATTTTTATCATAACCATTTTCTTTATAAAAAAACTAATACAAAGCCCATTCATAAAAAATTCTACAAAAAAATTCTACTCTTGAATACAAACCACACATTCCAAGCCACTTTAAAACATGGCCCACCTTCTTTCCAAGATTTTTCCACCATGCTGCTACCTTCAGCCACCACAAACAAGCGTTCGCGTTACACAAGTTATCCCATGCCCACGATGCCACATGACAAGCCTCACATAAACAAAAAAATAAGATGATTCCAAAATTTTATAAAACGAGCTCAAGCAACCGCAAAACCACCAGCCAACACCACACGATCAAGCCATCCAAACTACTACAATTCACATAAAAAAACAGGCTCACATGATGCAATGAAAACGCACAAGCCATCAACACAAAACGCTGCAACAAAACGCAAGAAAACGACGCCAGAAAATCAAAACTGCAGCACATCATATACATTTCAAAACGCTGTGAAACAAGTGTAAAACGACACTTCTCAAATTCAATACTCACCTCCACCTCTGCTATAAATAAGAGCTTCGTCTCACTTCCAAATCAAGCTTTGATAGCCACAAAAATTCTGCAAAAAATTCTCCCATAACCATTTCCTATTCCTTCCTTCAATTCACTCTTCCAAATAAAAAATTCTACAAAAATTTTAAACCAATTTTTCTTCGATTCACCTTCAAAATCACCATAAACTTTCACTTCAAAGCTTCATCAATTCATTTGAAAATCTGCAAAAAGAAATCATAACCAATTCAATAACAAAGCAGCGCCATAAGCCGCATCAACAACAATGCATCTCACAATTTCGTTTCAATTCGCACATCAACATCTTCAACAACGACATCACACGTCCAGAAAAAAGAGAAGAAGAAGAATCGAAGTTTTACTCACTGAATTCGAAGGTAATCAGAGTTCTCATCGAATACTTCACGATTCCGATTTGAGAAATTAAAGCACCGTCGTACGAAATTGAAAGCATATTCGGAATCTCCTTCATGTTTCGATTGCAACCGTGTAATTTTTGAATCCCGTCGCGCCGTTTGGAAGAGCTCAAAAAATACCAGCTATGGAGGAACAGTGTCGTGCGTCTTTTTGAAGAAGAAGATGATGAATTTGTGTTTCTGATTCTCTCTTTCCCTTTTTTTACATTTTTTAACTACATTTATTTTTTTTTACTTTTTTTTTCTTTAAGAATTTGGGCCTGGCCCGTGAGAATTGTTTAATTACTATCACCACATCAAGTGTTTCTATTGTACCTCCCTCTCACTTTGTATTTTTCTTTTTCTTTCATTTTATTTTAGTTTTTTTATAAAAATTCTTCTTAATCTTTTCTTTATCTTAAATTTTTGATTTACTATTTTTCTTGTTTTTTTAGATTTTTTATTTACTACTTGAATTTTGTTTTTGAAAACATTTCTTGAAAAAAAAATCATTAAAAATAGTTTTGATTTTTATTTCTCATTATTGTTGGTTATTGGTGGATCATAAATGTTAGATCCACTTCTCTTCATCTTAATTCTTTTTCTTTTTTATCGATGAAAGTCTAAGAGATCTTGGAATTCCTTTGTTGAATTTCTATCAAGACTAGATCGTTACCATTTTTTTCTTTTCGTGCGGTATTGCTTTCGGATGACGATTAACATATCGTTCATCTAGCATGCATTAGCACAAAGTGCTATTGACCAGCCTCATTTGTAGGGTAATTACTCCGTAAAATACTTGGCGATTGCTTAACATAGCGTAATATTTGTCCCGTATTGGAAAACCATCAAGAATGATTGATTATTTGTCTTTTGGTTCAAAACTTATGAAACTTGTTGTTAGGAGGCTTTGGTCTTATCAATCCTCTAATGAGTTCTCATTAATCTTGACCTAAGTGCAATTATTCAATTATTATTGATCACTAACTCTAACAACTAATCACTAACTTACTAACATTACTATTGTACTAATCATTTACAATTCCTTCTCGCTCCTTATCTCTTTACTTTTATGCTTCATTTTTATCATTTCATATCATGTTTATGCTACCGTAATTTTTCCTTTGTCCGTTGGACACATGTTTATGCTTATGCCTTTTTCTCTTTGTCCACTTGGACCAAAAACATTAATAAAGGCTAAAACCTCTAAAAAAAAACTTGTGCTTCTAATCTCGGACTATGGTTACTATCCTATGCAATGGACATGGAGTTTTGCACCTAGACCTTGGACTTCAATGCTATTCTTGAATCCTTGGACTTAGAACTTGGACATCCAATGCAATTCTTGGAACCTTGGATTTAGAATTAGGACCTTTCTCCTTTTGCTTTGGAATTATGGTTCGAAGACTTTGGAGCTTACTTGTGTGGTTAGGCTATTCTTATCCTTAGCTTTTACTTTATGCTTTAGGATAGTCACTTCTTCTCTTTCCCATTCTTCAATTTTCAAAACTCTCTCTCTTTTTCAAAACATTCTTGATTTCAAACTATCACATCTTTCATAATCAAACCTTGACTTTGTCAAGTGATTTTACTCTTTTCTTTTCATTTCTTAACAAATGCTAAACTACATAAGAATATTGACACCTTTTTCAAAATACTTTAAAAAACACCAAACTCATCAAACTCTTTTTTTTGTGCCCTCGTGCACTTTGTCATTTAACTTTTTCATAAGTTTAGACATGATTAAGTTCTTTAAGCGGAATTATTCGCTTGGAAATGACGACTTGTCTTTACATTTAAAAACAACCAAAATAAGCAAACTTTTATTCTTTGTACCACGAACTACGGGGTTTTAATCCTACATTGCACATCGTGGGTACGTAGGCATGAGGTGATAAGTCTCTTCAAACACAAAAATCTTAAAAAACAATTTCTCTTCTCATCTCCTCAATCACTTTTCAAGCAAACTTTTTCAGACCAAAAGCGGTAGATATTTCAAAGGGCTCCTATAGAGTACTATAGACGTTTTAGGTGCTAACACCTTCTCATTGCATAACCAACCCCCCTTACCCGGACTCTCTTCACTTGTTCTTGTTTAGAGCTTGTGTAGGTTTTGTTCGCTCTTTTTCCTTTCCTTTTAGGATAAAATAAAAGTGCGGTGGCGACTCTTGCTTTTCGAGTTAAGTTAATCAATAGCTTACACTCACAATTTTGCCGCTACAACAGGAAAGGAAGAGAGTCTATAGGAAAACCGGATTGTGTCTCGGTGGAACCTTATCTCCACTGGGTACAAACTAGAGCTCTCAAGCTGAGGATGCCTTACCCTCGTCAGGAAGTTCTTCCGTTAAAGGAGTCTGTCCTTTATTTTATGTCTGATACAGAAAAACTTCAGGTTACTCTCAATATAGTTCAACAGGAGAAGAAGTCTTGGAAGAACAAGTACCGTATTCTCAATGTGGAGTGTAAGAAAATACAACAATTATTAAAAGAAAAAGATGCTCTGATCGAGATTTTAGAGCAACATACTGTAGAAAATCAAGAAGACTAAAAGAATTTGCTCGGTCCTTTCACTTGGCAAAGGAATGAAAACCCGACAACGGCTCGAGAGCCCCGGTCAAAGAAAAGAAAAGTACCAGAACCAGCACCTGAGCTCCCCTCAGAGAGGACTCAGGATCCATAAGATTAGACTTTTCCTTTTACAGCACTTTGTAAATTACTGTATTTCCATTTCCGCAATCTTTGAATTCAATAAAACAGGGTTTCCATTGTTTGATATTTGCAATCCAATTGTTGAAGTTTATTTTGATTAAACAAAAAATAATAATTAATATAATCATTGCATATCATTCATCATTCTCACATAACGCATTCTTCTTACCTACGAATCTCACGTTTGTATCTCAATTCTAGAGTCAAACTGTCTCATTCGTATAATACTCGGGCCAGTCAACAAAAGAAAATGGATAATCTCGAGGAAGAGAATAGAGAGTTGAGAGAAGAACTCGACGCTCTGAAAAAAGACTTGAGAAAGCTTCACAATGACATGCAAGCTCTGGCAGCAGCCCAGATGCAACAACAAAGGACTGTGATCTCCGAGATCACATCGACGCCTATATTGGAGAAGTATGATCCTCGGTATAACATGCCTAAATATCGTCCCGGGGGCATGCCTATTAACTATATCCCAGAAGGATATATTTCGCCGATCACGGAAGATCCGGAAACCACAGCAGGAATCGCTGGGCCTGAAGGTTACAAACTTTGGGAAAGCGAAGATGCAAGGGGCATGACAGCAACTCCTAAAGGTTACAAACTTTGGGAGAGGGAAGCACCAAGAGTCACTGCCGTAATGACTATACCACCACCCGTGGTACACACTGTCCCGGAGAGACAGATTCCGCAGATACCTTCTGTTGGGAATGAAAGTATGTACGACAGAATGAATGAGTTCCAGGAACAATTCCTGGAGATGCAGAAGGAACTGCAAGCCATTCGCAGTCAGGATCTATTCGGAAAGAACGCCGCAGAACCTTTGTTTGGTCCAAAATGTGAAAGTTCCGCACAAATTCAAGGTGCCAGAATTTGAAAAGTACAAGGGTAATTCTTGCCATCAAAGTCATTTAGTTATGTATGCTCGAAGAATGTCAACACAGACAGAGAACCAACAGCTGTTGATCCACTATTTCCAAGACAGTTTAATCGGTGCCACACTAAAATGGTACATGGGTTTAAACCACACCAAGATTGTCACTTTCAGAGATCTTGGCGCTGCCTTTAATCAACAATATAAGTATAACCTGGACATGGCACCAGACAGAGATCAACTCAGAGCCATGTCAAAGAAGGATAAGGAAACCTTTAAGGAATATGCTCAGAGATGGCGTGAAATTTCTGCTCAGATTTGTCCACCTCTTGAGGAAAAAGAGATGACAAAGATCTTCTTGAAAACCTTGAGTTCATTTTACTACGGCAGAATGGTCGCCAGTGCGCCCAGTGACTTCACTGAGATGGTGGGCATGGGAGTTCGTCTTGAGGAAGCAGTCCGAGAATGACATTTAGTTAAGGATGCTGGACCATCAAACACTACCAAAAGATACGGTAGTGCTCTCCCTAAGAAAAAAGAGCAAGATATTGGTAATATCTCTCTCAGAAAGCAAAGGCGACGATACCAACCGGCAGCAGCTGTAACTCCTGCTATTGACCCTGCGCCTGTTCCTATGTATCAACCTCCGGTTTCTAGGAGCCAACCGATTCAACATTAATATCAGCAAAGGACACAACAGCCTCTTCAGCAGGCTCGCCCTCAGTACAACAACAACCGTACAACGCGACCACCAGGGTTTGACCCTATACCAATGTTGTACGCAGAACTGTTTCCATTACTACTGGTTAAGGGGAACGTCCAAACCAGGTCTCCTCTTACAGTACCGAAAAATATGCCTTTTTGGTTCAAAGCGGATCAAACTTGCCCTCACCATCAAGGAGGACCATGGCATAACATAGAAAACTGTCTCAACTTCAAATCTGATGTGCAGAAGCTTGTTAGGAGCGGGGTATTATCCTTCAAGGATACAAATCTAAATGTTTAGATGAACCCGTTGCCTCAACACGAGAAGGCTGCAGTAAATTTGGTAGAGGAAGAGTCTAAGCACAGCTATCAAATTCACAATATACTCTTATTGGGAACCAACCTGGTCAAGATGCATTGCAAACAGAGCGGATACGAGCATGTACCGTCTCATAACTATCACCAGTGTGATATCTGCTCTAAAAACGATCAAGGATGTTTTGTAGTGCGATCCGCTCTACAAGAACAGATGGATCTCAGATGGATCCAAGACCACTGAATTTGTGAGGTCAACATGACTTATACAAATTCCAACATTATTCAGAACCACAACATTCTGGCAATGAATGTCAACTTGGTAGAAATGCACTCAAGGCAAAGCCAACATCATAATCTTCCACGGCACAATTACGATTCTTGTCCTATCTGCTCAAAGAATGATTAGGGATGCTTTTTTGTACAAGAGGCCCTCCAGCGTCAGATGGATCTTGGATGGATTCAGGATTACCGCGGCAGAAGTCATTATCAAGTGAATATGATTCAAATCTTTGATATTCGCTTGATGAATACCAGCTTGGTGGAGTTACATGCTACACAAGTCCATCTCGGGTTTCTGACTTTGCATAATTATCAGAACTGTACAGTATGCCGTGAGAGCGACCAAGGATGTGCTCTCGTTCAAAGAACTTTGCAACATTTGTTGAACCACTGGTGGCTTCCGATCTATCAAGATGAAGACACACAACAAGTCAGTATGATTAATGGGAACCCTACTAGGCATCAAAATCAGGATATTCAATCAATGGAAACATATCTAGTGAGGTTACACTGCATACAAAGCAGATGTGGTCGGGTGCCACCACACAACTACGAGTGCTATAGAGTTATCTCAGAGAATAATCAAGGATGCTACCTCGTGCGAGCATCCCTTCAAGGTCAGTTGGACCACAAAGAGATTCAACCATGGTCAAGCTCTGGTTCAATGTCAGACTATCATCCTAATCAAGGTAAAGATGTGGTCTCAATCCATAAATGAGAAGTGGCCAAAGAAGTGTGTGCCATAATCCCTCTACTCCATGAATCAAGAATTCCTCTTGATGGTGGAAGGATTCTCATGCTCGAACCAATCGAGGCCAACTACGATGGTTAGAAAAATCAAAAGGCTCCTATAGTTATCTATCTGCCTAAACTGCTACCATATGAATCAACTAAGGATATCCCTTACAAATACGGTGCAACAACAATTGAGAATGGAAAGGAAATTCCATTACCCTCCGTCGTGAATATTGCAGACATCAGTCGAGTAACACGGAGCGGTCGAATCTTCAATCGAGGAGTTGGAGAACCCATCAGAGAAAAGGAAACTCAGACATAAGTTCCTGATCAACCAGTCGGTCAATCCAGTGATCCCGACCTTTAAAAGAACAACGATGAGATGCTGAAGCTCATCCAGAAGAGTGAATACAACATTATTGATCAGTTGTTGCAAACTCCTTCAAAAATCTTTGTACTATCTCTTTTACTCAATTCCGAAGCTCACAGGGAAGCTCTACAGAAAGTCTTAGAGTAGGCCTTTGTGGAACAAGATGTGTCAATAAGACAATTTGACAGCATCATCTCCAACATCACTTCCTGCAACAACTTGGGATTCAGTGATGAGGAACTGCCGAAAGAGGGCCCAAATCATAATATGGCACTCAATATTACAGTCAACTACCAGGACGATACTTTAGCCAACGTACTGGTAGACACCGGATTAGCTCTAAACGTGATGCCGAAGTCCACTCTAATGCGACTATCATTCAAAGGATCTCCGATGAGAAGCAGTGAGGTCATTGTCAAAGCATTTGACGGATCTCGAAAAACGGTTATCGGCGAAGTCGATCTTTCCATAACTATCGGTCCTCACACATTCCTAGTCACTTTCCAGGTCATGGACATCCGGGCAGCATACAACTGTTTGTTAGGAAGACCTTGGATACACGAGGCTGGGGCAATCACTTCAACACTTCACCAAAAGCTGAAGTTTGTTAAGAACGACCAACTAGTCGCAGTCTGCATAGAGCAAGCCTTGATCGTGAGTGACTTATCATCGTCCACTTACGTGGAACCAGAGGAGGTTATCTGAACCCAGTTCCAGGCACTTTTGGTGAGTCACGACAACCAACCAGAAGGAGGAACGTCGATTTCCTCGTACAAAGATGCTCTCGAAGCGATCAAAAGTAACAATACCAAATGATGGGGACAACTTGTCATTCCTACTGACAATAAGAAAAAGAAAGGTCTTGGTTTTTCTTCAAACTGTGCCCGGACAACTACTAACAATGAAAGTCTTCATCCCATTCAGAACTTCTTCCACAGTGGAGGATTCCTTCACCCAGTGTCTCAAGAAGTACATACCATCAACGAGGGTGATTCCTCCGATACAGATGAAGAGTGGAAGTCCTATCTTAACGAGGATGGTTATATGTCTCAGGAAGAGGTGCCTACGCCATTTTGCTTTCCCGCACAGAGTCCAAGATATATACCGAGATCGGATGTTAAAATGATATACGGAGATTGTGATCCAGAAGGGTGTCGTGCTCCACCCAACTCATTAGAGGAAGACACTCTGATGAAAGACAACTTTGACCACGACTATTATGGCCCAATGGATGGTTTGCCTATCTGGCAGTCGTACCCAGGAGACTCGGGGCAAGAGAGTCAGCCCAACAATGCTTATCAGTTGAGCATCATTGAAAAGAATACTTGTGTCCCCACAAAATCATGGGATCATTACTCAGGGCATTTAGAAAATATCCAGTACAACGATGAATTCGCAACAATTGTAGGACAAGAGTTCCTTAACTATGCTTTTCCCGAGGTCAGCGTCATCGAGAGAGATGACTCCTCCAGTTCCAAAGAAGTGTGGGAAACCCTGGGACAACCGAGTAGCAAATACGACTTCATGGTCAAGTACACCGCTCCCGAAAGCTCTTGTATCAGGTTCAAAGACATCCAGCCAACTGGATGGGGAGATATACCTGAGAATACAGACACTGTGCAAGATACAACTGAAGAATCCTCCTATAACACTCTGCCTGGGAGACAGATTCCAACGATCATGCTCCACCAGAAATCAGCGTTATTTATGAAGACAAGTCAAGAAAGAAAGTACCAGACTTTGTGATTCACCGAGGAGTTCGCCGCCAATGGGTTGCTGTCAACGTTCCGGAAGTTGTTCATAAGTCAAAGTAATTGCCGTCTTTATCTTAACCTTTCACCTTGCCCAGGTGAAATGAATGTTTTTATAGGGCTCACTTTCTGTAAATGTCTCTCTTCGCTTCACCCAAAGCGACTAAGTTTTGTTTTATAGGGCTGTAGTTTCAAGAATCGACAAGATCATAAATAAAATAACGTCGTTCTGTAATTTCCGCATTTATTGTTGTTTTCTCTTTTCGCTTTTTTCAAAATATGGTAATCCTAAAAAACAACTCAAATAATAAAAACAAGCAGTAAAAAAAAATACACTGCACACATTCTTGCATTTCTCTCTATCCCTTCTAAAACAAAATCATCACGTCATGCAGATTGCTTGTTTTAAACCCCATTGTAACATACGATCCAATGCCTTCTCCCAACTTTGAATTCCCGGTATTTGAGGCTGAAGAAGAAAATGACGAAGAAATTCTAGAAGAGATCTCCCGATTACTCAGACAAGAGGAATGGTCCATTAAACCTTACAAAGAACCGTTGGAAACGGTCAACTTGGGTTCAGAAGAAGAGGGAAAAGAGGTCAAGATTGAGGCACTGCTCAGTCCAACTGTCAAAAAAAATTTGATTAAGCTTCTCAAAGAGTTTTCCAATGTATTCGCTTGGTCCTATCAGGATATGCCAGGGTTGGATACCAACATCGTGGAACATCATCTACCGTTAAGATCGGAATGTCCGCCAGTAAAACAAAGGTTGAGACGGACTCATCCAGACATGGCCATCAAAATCAAAGAGGAAGTATAGAAACAGATTGACGCAGGTTTCCTCGCCATATCAGAATATCCTCAATGGTTAGCCAACATAGTACCAGTTCCGAAAAAGGACTGAAAGGTCAGAATGTGTGTAGACTACAGGGATCTGAACAAAGCCAGTCCGAAGGATGACTTTCCCTTACCACACATAGACATGCTGGTAGACAGTACTACAAAATTCAAAGTCTTCTCCTTCATGGATGGATTCTCGGGCTATAATCAGATAAATATGGCGCCGAAAGACATGGAGAAAACTTCATTCATCACCCTATGAGGCACTTTTTGTTACAAGGTAATGCCATTCGGTTTAAAGAACGTCGGGGAAACCTATCAAAGGGTCATGACTACTCTGTTTCATGACATGATACACAAGGAAATCGAGGTATATGTCGATGATATGATCGCCAAATCTAAAATAGAAGAGGAGCATGTGACCCATCTGTCAAAACTATTCGAGTGACTGAGAAATTACAAGCTCCACTTGAATTCCAATAAGTGCACATTTGGTGTTCAATCAGGGAAACTTTTAGGGTTCATCGTCAGCCAGAAAGGAATTGAGGTTGATCCTGACAAGGTCAAGGCCATTCAAGAAATGCCTTCTCCAAAGACTGAAAAATAAGTCAGGGGATTCCTGGGACATTTGAACTACATTTCCAGATTCATATTCCTCATGACCGCGACATGTGCGCCAATTTTCAAATTACTCAAAAAGAATCAGGACTGCGTTTGGACAGAAGACTGCCAAACTGCCTTCGACAGTATCAAGGAATACTTGTTGAATCCACCGATTCTATCACCTCCAGTGGAAGGAAGACCACTGATCATCTACCTAAAAATCCTGGAAGACTCGATGGGTTGTGTACTTGGCCAACAAGACAAAACTAAAAGGAAAGAGTCTGCCATTTACTATTTGAGCAAGAAATTCACCGATTGCGAGACTCAGTACACTATGCTTGAGAAAACCTGCTGTGTTTTGGCTTGGGCAGCCAAACGTCTCCGCCAGTACATGATTCGTCACACTACTTGGTTAATCTCCGAAATGGATCCGATCAAGTATGTCTTTGAAAAACCTGCTCTCACGGGAAGGATTGCCCGTTGGCAGATGTTGTTATCAGAATACGACATTGAGTACCATGCTCAGAAAGTCATCAAAGGAAGTATTTTAGCCGATTATTTGGCTCATCAACTGATTGACGATCAAGAATCAATCGGGTTTGACTTCCCAGACAAAGATTTCATGTATTTGAAAATGAAAGACTGCGATGAACCGCTACCCAGTGAAGGGCTAGAACCAGGTTCCCAATGGGGACTAATCTTTGACGGAGCTGTCAATCATTATGGAAACGGAATTGGGGCAATCATCATAACACCTCAGGGTACCCACATTCCTTTCACCGCCCGATTAACGTTGAAGTGTACCAACAACAAGGCCGAATACGAAGCTTGTATCATGGTCTCGAAGAAGCGATCGACTTAAGGATCAACCAGAAGAAAGAGTAACAAGATCAACAATTATCAACTCAATGTATATGCATATTTTTCAGATGTAGGTTGTAATTGTAAAAGCCTTAAGATTTCTTACACATTGTATATCTTAGAAATATTAAGAGCTTTAGGTCTTTGTTATGGTGATTTCACGTACCTCTGATACTTGTATCATGTACACCTTGTTCTCTATTTTGGTGAGCTTGTTCAGCAGTTTAGATAAAAGTCTTGTGTCATTGAAATACAAGCAAGGAAGTCTCGAGCCAAGATGCTTGAGCCACGTAAGTCTCTTGCTATGTGCTTAAGCCGTGAAAGTCTTAATCAAGTGGATTGATTGAGCAGAAGTCTTATATCATTGGGATACAACCAAGGAAGTCTTGAGCCAAGATGCTTGAGCCAGGTAAGTCTCTAGCTATGTGCTTAAGCAGTGAAAGTCTTAATCAAGAAGATTGATTGAGCATGAAAGTCTTGAGCCAGTGTGGCTTGAGCAGGATAGCTCGGTTCATGAAATTTTGAGTAGTAAGTCTTGATCAGGGAGGTGCAAGCGGAGGCTCGTTTCATGGGACCTTGAGCAGAAGTCTTGGGCCTGAGAGGCTTGAGTAGGAATGCTTAGTACTTGGAATTTGAGCAGTAAGTCTTGACCTGAGGGGTACAAGCAGAGAGGCTCGTTTCATGGGACTTGGAGCAGAAGTCTTGGACTGAGGACCTGAGTAAGGAAGTCTTGGGTTCGTGGAACCTAAGCAGAAAGTCTTGAGTGAGGAGCTTAAGTAGAAGTCTTGGGCCTTGTGTCTGAGCATTTGTAAAGTCTTATGTAGAATGCATAAGCGATTGTAATCATGATTTGATTATAGTGAAAATCTCTTGTGAAACAATGGGACTAAACTACTCTCAGTTAGGGGAGGAACCAGTATAAATCTTTGTGTCTTATGCTATTATTTATTTGGTTCTTTTAACATTCCGCTACTAAGAATTAACCAGAATCTGAACACCAGTTTAGATTCTAAACATTGATCAGATGCAAAATAAGAAAATGGAAAACACAATTCAACCCCCCCCCCCCCCCATTTTGTGTACTTTTCTCACCTTCACAATGAGCAATGCTTTAGGTGTCAAAGGTTTGACCATTTTGCAAAAGAGTGCAATAGGAATAAGAAGGAACCTCAAGGAGATGAAGCTAAGGTTGCAAGAAAATAGTTTGATGAAAAGAATGCTCTCTTGGTCATGATCACTAAAAGAGAATGCAACAGCAATAGACTGCGGGACAACAACAACAACAATTCAAGGAATGAGACAAATTTGAGTTGTAATCAGTTACATGATATGGTTAACCAGTTACATGCAGAATAAAACGCCACAATGAGTATGAAAGGAGTTTAATGTAGCGAGGAAGGATTGGTTTATTAAAATCAATCGTGCCATGAAGAACAAAGTGAAGTTCACAAATGACACCACTCTAGTGGCCGATAGGATCGATGATGTTTTGATCATAAGAAGAGATGGTTGACATTCCTTGATCATAAGATGTCTTGTAAATTCAAGGAATTAAATATAACCTTATAATCATTGGCCAATTGCTTGAGAAGGGTTACAAGATTCACATGGAAAATAAGGGGTTGTGCGTTGTGGATACAAATGAAGTTTTTGTCCTTAAAGCACCTATGGCTGCCAATAAAACCTTCAAGGTTGAGCTAAAGGTTATGGAGCATAAATGTCTCGCTACAGCGGCAAGTCAAGAAGAATGGATATGGCACTATCGTCTTGGGCATCTCAATTTCCGAGATCTTAAAGACTTGCAAAAGAATGGAAAGGTAACGGGGCTACCATTGATCAACATACCATATGAAATTTGTGAAGAATGTGTGCAAGAAAAGCAACATAAGGGTAAATTGAGCAAGGATTCAGATCGTAGAACTAATAATTACCTTGAGGTGGTGTATTCGGACGTGTATGGACCGATGCAAGTAGATTCTATTGGAGGCAATAAATATTTGTCACATTCATCGATGATCATAGTAGAAAGCTATGGACATACCCAATAAAGAGAAAGGATGAGGTATTTGAAGTGCTTCAGAAGTTCAAGTGCATGGTTGAGAGGCAAAGTGGTCATAAACTCAAAGTGCTCAAAACAAATGGTGGAGGCGAATATGTCTCAAATGACTTTGAGAGGTTTTGTGATCAAGAAGGGATTGTACATGAGGTATTACTACATTATACACCATAGCAAAACAGTGTTTCTAAAAGGAAGAATCAATCAATCATGAACATGGTAAGATGAATGTTAAAGTGGGAGAACTTGCAGAAAGAGTTATGGGAAGAAACGTATCAACAACTTCCTATTTGTTGAATAGTTGTCCTACAAAGAAGCTTGAGAATGTAACACCGAAGGAAGCATGGTCAGGATTCAAACTGAATCTGAACCATTTGAGAGTTTTTGGTTTCGTAGCAAATCGACATATTTTGGGATAACTTAGAAAGAAGCTGAATGATAAGGGAGAAGTGGTGATACTTGTAGGGTATCACTCTACCGGTGGTTACAAGCTATTTGATGCAGTAAATAGGAGGGTTTAGATAAGCCAAGATGTCATTGTTGACAAAATCAAGGAGCTGTAACAGCCTGTAATCGGTTATGTAAAAGTTGTACCCGGTTAGAGCTTTGAAAATTCTGATTCTACAGAAACAGAAAGAGCAGAAACTCCTGTTGCAGAAGCCCGAATTCAAGAAAATGTTAGAAGATTAACAAGGCAAAGAGGTTTGCCTCAAAGAATCTAAAATTGTGAGCTGTTCCAAGTCAACGAAGTCAATGATGATAGTGATTTCGTTTATTTTACACTTATGGCTGAATCTGAACCCATTAAAATAGAAGAGGCTTTAAGTGATCCAAAGTGCATATGTGCTATGAAGGATGAGCTGGAATCTATTGAGAAGAACAATACTTGGGAGTTGATTAATTTAATGGACGGAAAGAAGCTAATTGGTGTGAAATGGGGTGTTCAAAGTGAAGGCAAATCCTAAAGGAAAAATAATCAAGCATAAGGCTTGAGTGGTTGCTAAGGTTTTTTTTTCCAAATAGAAGGCATAGACTTTGAAGAGTTATTTGCACCGGTTGCTAGGATTGAAACCATTAGGCTTGTTGTTGGTATTGCAAATAATAACAATTGACCCATCTATCAAATGGACGTCAACTCTGCATTTTTGAACGGAGCGCTTGAAGAGGAGGTATATTTAGAATAACCCCTTGGTTTTGTAGTGAGAAACCAAGAGTTGAAGTTCTACAAGTTGAAGAGAGTGTTATATGGTTTGAGGCAAGCTCCAAGAACTTAGAACAAAAGAATAGATGGTTTCTAAAGGAGGTTAGCTTTAAGAAATGTGTATTCGAGGATGGAATGCATGTGAAGTCGGATACAAGTGAATGAGTGATTATCCTTTGTGTATATGTAGACGACTTGTTAATAACGGGAAACAACGGAAAGTGAATTTCTAAGTTTAAGCATGAACTTATGAAAGGGTTTGAGATGATCGACCTAGGTCTCATGACATTCTTCCTTGGCATTGAGTTCCACAAGTCCAAAAAGGGACTTCTCATGGACCAAAGAAGATATGCGTTTGAGATATTGAAGAAGTTTGAAAAGGAGCATTGTAATGCTGCCATTACTCTTCCTGAACCAAGGTTGTAGTTGTCTAAGAATGAGGATGATCAAGATGTTGATCCCACTCAATATAAGAGGTTGATTGAATTCTTGCGTTACTTGTGCAATACACGATCACACTTGACGTTTAGTTCCAGTATTGTGAGGATATTCATGGGGAGACCAAAGGTGTCTTACTTGGCAGCAGTCAAGAGGATCCTAAGATATGTCAAAGATTCTGTTGGCAACAAAATTCTTTTCCCTGTAGCGGATACGGGCAGAAAATGAAATTTGCTCGGTTTTACCAATTCTAATTGGTGCAAGGATAAAGATGATCGAAAGTCTACAGCTGGATACATCTTTATGTTTGGTGCAACACTAATATCATGGTGTTCGAAGAAGGAACCAGTAGTTGCATTCTTGTCTTGTGAGGTCGAGTACATTGCCGCTTTATTATGTGTGTGCCAAGCCGTGTGGCTTATGAATCTATTAGAAGAGATGGGGCAGCAGTGATGGTGAGGTTGTTACACTCTTGGTTGACCAAGTTTTCGTGATTAATCTTGCTAAGAACCTAGTTGGATATGGGAGGAGCAAGCATATTGAGACGAGGTTTCACTACTTGAGAGAACTTGTTAGTAAAGAAAGGTTACGATTAGGATATTGCAGAAGTGAAAACTAAGTAGCTGATTTGTTGACTAAGAGAGTCATAAATAATGTGTTCAAGAGGTTGAAGATGAACAAGAGCATGGAAGACTCGGAGCACTTGAAATAAGGTGGTGTGTTAAAAGTGATATAGGCAATTCAAGTGTTGTAACTATTTAACATGAGGGTGTAACTAGTTATAGCAAAGCCATAAGCATTTGTGATTGAAGATTTCAAAGTTGTAACCGGTTAAGCTTAGTCGTTAATCAGTTACCACTGAATGTAGTTTAATTCACTTGTTAGCTGTAACCGGTTATGGGTTTTGCACTTTTTCTTTTATGTAATTGTTTGTTTTGGATCCCAAACATATTGTAACACTTGAATAAATGTGTTGGATGCATTCTCATTCAAGGTTAATGCAATTATCATTCTCTCCCATCTCTCTCTCTCTCTCTCTCTCTTCACATTCCAATTTTCTCCACCATTATTCATCAATCTTATAGTTCAAAGTTCCAATATAACCTATATTTCTAATAAAGCGCCTCACACAAGAACTGACATGCCTCACGCATGGGGCAGAATCCTATGTTTTTCTTCAACTTCTTCCAAAAAATTTTAAGATATATATATATATATATATATATATATAACAGTTAAATTAGACTCAATCGAAACAAATATATAATCTTTCTCTCAACAACTTGAAGAATAGAAAAGATACCCAAAGTTCTCCCCCTTCACAAACAGTTTTGTAATGTCTCCATCAATATTACATTTAATCTAACCCTCTATTTTGAAATAATCATATGAAACGAGGACTTAACTTTTTGACTCTGATTTCCCGTCTAATGCATATGGTTGAAGTTACCTTTAAGAACACATGCTCACCTTCCTCAAACTCCAGAAGTCTCCTCCTATTGTCAACACAACTCTTTTGCCGGCTTTGCAAAATTTTCATTCTTTACCTAATCATTTCAATCTTATCAATGTTTTCCCTAATCATTTACAGTCCCATAATTCCCCTGTCACCAACTTCGAACCAACATAGCAATGTCTTACACCTTCTCCATACAATGCCTCGTAAGGGGCCATGTCGATAATAGAGTGATAACTATTATTGTAGAAGAACTCAACTAGGGGTAGTATTTCTTCCTAACTCACACACTCTTCTAAAATGAAGGCTTTTAACATATCCTCTAGGGTTTTGATTGTCGTTTCAGATTTCCCATTAGTTTATGGGTGGTAAGTGATGCTTACGTGAAGTTGGGTCTCGTAGGCCTGGTGGAACAATGCCCAAAATGGGAGGTGAATTTTGGATCCCTATTTGAAACTATACTTGACGAAACTCCATGAAGTCTCACGATATCTCTGATGAATATTTTTGCTAGCTCAAGGGTATGATATGTGGATTTAATAGGGAGGAAGTGTGCTGACTTAGCTTTCCTATCCAGCACTACTCAGATGGAATTGAACCCGAATTATGTTCTAGGTAACCTTACTATAAAGTCCATACCTACATTATCCAATTTCCACTCTGATACTTCTAAAGGCTGTAACGAACCTGACGACCTATGATGTTCTACCTTCACCTTCTGGCACACCATGCACTTAGCTACATACAAGGCAATCTACCTCTTCATCATGGACCACCAATAACCTCTCTTAAGGTCTTGATACATCTTGGTAGTCCTCGGGTGAATCTAAAGCTCACTTGTTTGAGCTTCATCTAGGATCTCTTCCTTTATATTCTTTTTGTCGGGAACACATAACCTACCCCGAAAGAGGATTAACCCATTAGATGCTACTGAAAATTCTCATTGCGTTATCCTAATCTTCTTCCTTAAGTCACATGATACTCCCAGCGACAAAAGTATAACCCTTTCCTCTAAGGGCAAAACCTTAAATTTAAGGTTTACCAAGCTCTCTAGTAAATTCATTTCATTAACTATCATGCGAGACACTTGAAGGGATTTCCTACTCAAGGCATCAACCACAACATTCATCTTTATTGGGTGGTACTTCAATTAAAAGTCATAATCACTCAAGAATTCCATCCACCTTTGTTGCCTCATATTCAACATCCTTTAATCAAATAGCTATTGTAAGCTCTTGTGGTCACTACAAATTCCAAACTTGATACCATACAAGTAATGTCTCCATATTTCAGGGCAAACACTATGGATTATAAATCTAAGTCATGGGCGAGGTAATTTTTCTTATGAGGCCTAAGTTTCCTGGACGCATAGGCAATCACCTTACAATTTTGCACTAACGCACACCCTAAGCCCTTCAAAAAACGTGACAGAAAACTTCAAAACTTAGGGTAGGACCAGGAATTACCAGGACCTGGGCCTGAGTCAATCGAGTTTTAAGTTCTAAGAAAAATTTTTCACACTCCTCGGTCCATATAAGGGACAATCTTTACGTGTAATCCAGGTTAGAGGTAAGGCAATTTGAGATAGCTTCCTAATTAACATCTGGTAGTTCCCGACCAACCCTAAAAAACTCTTAACTTCCGTGACGGCTAAAGGCCGCTTGTAGTTCTCGACAACTTCTACCTTGGTTAGGTCAAACACCACTCATCCCTAAGAGGTTACACAAGTAAGAATTTTACTTCTTGCATCCATAACTCTCACTTACTCAAATTAGCGAACAATCTCTCTCTCTCTCTCTAGACATGTAAGGTTGTTCTAAGGTGTTCTACATGCTCTTTGGGGGTCTGAGAATAGATGAGGATATCATCAATGAAAACCACAATAAATTGGTCCAAATAAGGTTGGAAGATCCTATTCATATAATCCATGAACACAGATGAAGCATTTGTTACACCAAAAGACATGACCAAAAATTCGTAATGGCCGTAATAGCCAAAAATTTGTAATTACCAAAATATATCTTCCGACTTTATTCGAAATTGATGATATCCCAATCTCATATTAATCTTAGAGAAAACACTGACTATTCCAAGTTGATCTAAGAGCTCATCTATTTTAGGGAGTATATATTTATTCTTGATGGTAACTTTGTTCAACTGCCTATAATCAATGCACAATCTCATGCTCCCATTATTCTTCTTGACAGGGGCTCCCCAAGGCGAGATGCTCGGTCTCACAAACCCCTTAGCGATCAATTCCTCTAATTGATTTTTAAGCTCTCTAAGTTTCGAGAGTGACATTCTATATGGGGTGACTTCCTGCACTCCGTGTTTGTTTGATGGATTAAAACTATAATCCTGGAAATATCATTCTTAGGAATATTATTGTCGGGAACTTTATTCCCAACAATGTGTTTGGCAAATAAATAAAGTTTTCAGGAATATTTTTAAGTTTTATTTTAATTAAATTATAAAAATTAAAAATTAAAAATGAATATGTTAAAATAACATGAGAGTGGGAAGTAATGAATGGTTATTTTATATTCTCATGAGAATGTAAGATTTTCTCATCCTTTGACATGAAAATAAAAATGAAGAAATTCATGACAAAAACATATTTTTGAGAATAAAAAGTACCCATGTATAAATTATCAAAACTTAAAACAAACAAGGGAATATGTGAATTTCAATGTCACATTTCCGAAAATAATATTTGTATTTATGAAACAAACACCCCCTCACATAAGAATTGACATGCTTCACGCATGAGGTAGAATCCAAAGTTTTTCTTTAACTTTTCACAAAATTTTATGACATATACAATGGTTAAATCAAACTCAACTAAAACAAATATAGAATCTTACCCAAAGTTCTCCCTTAAGACCCCTTCACAAACAGTCTTATAATGTCTCCATCAATATTACATTTAATCCAACCCTCTATTTGGCTTATTCCAAATAATCTTCACTATACTAAAATTCACCTCCATACGAAGGAAGACACTTTAAATGTCACCAACCTAAATAATCACCTAATTACCCCTATTTATGATGCACACAACCATTTATTACATCTTATCTTTGTTGGGGGACCTAATTCCTGTTTGCAGATTATAGGTCAACAATCGGTATTGTAGTTGATAAAGCCTTTGACAGCTGAAACACACACAGATGTACGGTTACATATTGTTGTAGTGTCACATGCAGCAAAGATTTTCCTTCTCATAAATGCTTCTTCCACATATCCAATTCAATTGATTTGTACACTATTTATTACTATACCACTAGTGTATCTTAATGTCTTGGTATGTTTGTTCTTTCTAGTTTCTTGTGTATGCTTTCACATTTCCTTTCTAATGTTAATGCATTTATTTTGTTATGCAGACTGATATTAAATAATAAGAATAATTAAACGCTTATTAAAAATAAAATGTTATGTTATCGCAAATATTAAGAAACTAAATTTTGGTGGCACTTGATCCATATGGATATTAAAATAATTATCCCATAATAAATATTAAGAAACTATTGGAACATAGTGTCGATAGTTTTGAGGTTTGTGCAAAGCCTCATTTAAAAAATAAACAAATAAATAAATATTATACATTAATAATGCCACTATTCTTTTTATAATTGATAAAATTAATCATCTTAAAAATTAGTTTTAAAAAACACAACATTAATGAATTTTTGAACTCTATCTAAAAAATTCACTATTTTCGGCGTTAAGAAATTAAAAGTGTCAAAAATAAATGTTGTAAAAATATATTGATTGCAGAAATACACATTCTCATATTTGACCATTTTAATAAAGTAATTCTAAGAATTGTCTGTCCCATAATAAAAACTCAAATTCTCAATCTCACCAATGAAAAAACCTTAATCAAGGCTATATCTGCATATTTCTCTCGTATTCATTTGAATAAAAAATATTTGCTGATCTAAGTATCAATCTCCCCTCTTGTGATTCAGTCAATAAATTCACGAACATCTCCTAACAAAATTATATTGATATTTGAAATATAAATTTTCCTTAAAATAAAGAACGTGTTCTCTAAATTATCAAACAAGGACAAATCTCACCAATAATAAATAAAAGAATCATAAATAATGTTTCCTCAGTTCTTTTTTAAATGTCATTTTTTGATATTTTACCTATATAAAACAAAATTAATCAATAATGTTACTTTTCATATAACAATTCTCCTTTTTATCTATAATATCTTAATTATTTATCATATTCATTTTACTTGTTTTTTCTTTGTAATAATTATTTAGGAGTAATTTAAAAAAAAGGTACACTTAATACTACATTGAACTTTATAAGTGATAATTAAAAAAATATAAAAAAATATTACCTCCATTCTTTTTTATAAGCGACAAATCATTTTTTAGGTTCATTGAATAATCAATGTATCTAGTCTATAAACTGATCAAATACATTTATTATTGAATAAACCTAAAAAATAATTTATCTCTTATATAAAGGAACAAAAGTAATAACACTTAAAAAAATACGAGTACGATTATTTTACCGATGAAATATATTAACTGACCTAGTCCATATTTTAAGAATAATAATGAGAAAATCTTAAACATTTGCTAATTACAAATATTCAAAAACTACTTTTTTATCTCTATTATGGTGTAATCATGTCAAACTTTATCTAAATTGTGAATATTTTTATTACCACCAAGATAAAAATAGTTTGAAAATTACCAGCTCCCCTCATGTCATGTCACATTTCACAAATAAAATACAAACAACATTAAACAAAAAAAAAATATTAATTATTAAATGCCAAACTTTAGTGTATTTTTTAAAGTGTTTTGTTGAGCACAGTGCAAAGAAAAAGTAAAAGAGACTAAATCTGTGGTGTGGTGTGGTTGGTTTCTGCTACTCCAACCATTTCATTTCTGTATCACAACAACAACAACAAGGTAACTCAAATCACTCTTCAATCTTCTCTTTTCCCACAATTTTTCACCGCTTCACATTCCCACTAAATTTCACCATTCTCTTCAATTTCTCTTCATTCGTCAACAAGGTTTTTATTATTTTTATTTTTTCAAATTAACTAATTTTTTGTTGTCATTAATATTAATTAGCCGTTTATATTTCGAATGAAACATTTGTTAGGTTTTTTATTGTTTGTTCTTTTGGTAAAGATTTGTTTTTGTTTGTTGCATTAGTGTTTTAGTATGAGTTTGTTATTCAAGGGCTTGTTTGGTGATGTGTAATGTGGTTTTTTTTTTTTTTTGTGCGTGTTTGTAGGTTTTGAGTTTTGAAGGGTTGTGATTTTGATTTGAGAAATTGCGAAGATGAATGATGGTAGACAAATGGGGGTGCATTACATGGATGGTGGTGGATTTCCTTATGCTGTTAATGAAAACTTTGTGGATTTCTTTCAAGGGATTAATCATGTTCCTGTCAATTATGCCTTTCCTGGCTCAATGCCTGATCAGGTTTTTTTTTCTTGCTGGATGTTTGTAGTTTTGGTTACTAGGTTTAGTTAGTTTTTGTTATACATGAATTTGAATCTAAAAATGTGTGTTGTTGTTTGAGTTCATTGAGTGTTTATCGAAGAATATGGGAATAAAATCGGAAATTTGCAACGTTGTTATCTTAGTACTGACATTTCAGATTGAAGGTGTGTGTGATACCTACACCAACACGTGGTTACGTTTAATAATTATATTTTGTGAAGTTATTACTGGTGTCGATGTGTTAGTGTAGTGTCTATGTTTTTATCTGTGCTTCAGAGCTTATTATAACTGTTGCTGCTACTACTTTCCAATAGTTTCGTAATAGAACTAGAGTCTTACTAATGATGGTTGAGTCTAGCAAAAGGGGCAAGTTCTTTCGAAATATTGTGAACAATGGTTTGCATCTCTGTTGGGAGCAGTGTTGTCAATGGCAGAATATGGCGGAAGGCCAAAAACCCGACAATAAACACATTATTGCAGACATCCCTTCTCTATGGGGGTTGTCAAAAAAATCTGCCAGGCCAGGCCATTACGGCATGGTGCAACAATCGTCATTCAACCACACTTGCTAGGAAAATTGCCTTTGTTAGGAGGAGAGTTAGGGTTCACCCCAAAAAAGGAGCTCATAATGTTTGACGCAGGAGCTTGTAAGGTCTACTTTTTTGTTCTCGAGTTCTTTAATCCGAATAGGATGATCAAGTACAAAACTAATGTGAAAATGGTGAACTGATAATTACTTTTCTTTGAGTTGAATTGCAACAGTGGATGGTTAATGTCATGCCAGAATAAACTACATGACAATGGTGAATTGATAGTTTTCTATTTGCTATGTGGTTTTATAGTATGATACCGTTCTAGAATCAAACATGATCATAACTATGTAATTATATGGTCTGTCCAGGATAATGTCTACTGGTCAATGAACATGAGTCCCTATAAGTTTGGAATGTCTGGCCCTGGAAGTACATCTTATTATAGTTCTTATGAGGTAAATGATCATTTGCCAAGAATGGAGAATAACAGGGTCGAGTGGGAATACCCTTCTGAAGTGATCTCTGAGGAACCGGCTTCATCAGATTCTCCGCCTAGAAGAGATGGAGTTAGCATGCAGACTATCCCTGAAGAGTGTTAGTAGAAACTTTATTTTATTTTACTATCAGCATAAGCCTTAGATTATATCAATGGTTTTTACGATTTTGCTTTTGTATCCTAATAGGCATTATGAACTACTTTATGACCTGTTTAGATTGATTCGTTTGAGTTTATCTACTGACATAAACACCTGCGAGGCTATTCGAGAGAGTTTATGGAAACAAATAATGACATGGCTATAAGCTGTTTTCAAATTATTTTCTTAAGCTCTCCAGAATAGCTTATGAAAACAGCTTATAACTTATATGAAACAGTTTCACTTTATTTCATCTTTTGCTATAGAAATAAGCTTATACATAAGCACCTATATTTTAAAGCGTTTAACTATGCTGTATGTCCAAACAGGGATGCTAGCAGCGTATTAGTGTCTGTTGGATAAAGCTCTTTATGATTGCTATCATTGTTTTTGCTGTTGTTGGGTTTAAGTGTTGAGATGAAATTGTTATCTTAAACTGCAACTATTTGGAAAAACAGGAAAATGATATGATAGCAACTTTATCTTTAGTTTCTTTTGAAGACAGTCCAAATCATGCTAACTTTTTAAGTGATGCTTTTTATACTTTTCTCCCCTTTAGTTGAATTAAATGCTACTTTATAAGAAGTGAATTTATTTAGCAAAGCAATGATAATCAAAATATAATGTAATAATTCTTCTTAATTTCTTCTGCAGGTAGTCCCAATCATCAAGAGTCCAGTAGTAGCCAGGTAGGCAACCTTGTTATTAACAAGGCCTAAATTTTTAAACCTTAGCTAAAGCATTTTTGGTTTAATATTCAATCATTTGTTCCTGGTAGGAACATTGGGTCCCCAATTCTTGAATTTGTGGGGGACACTGTTTCAATGATAGTTAGCCAAAAATGACATATTTTCATCATAAATGTTAATCTAGTCACACTACATCTTTTTGGTTACAATAACCTTTTATGTGTAAATGTTCATTAAATTGAGTAGTTGAGCAGACTTGACAAATAGTCCCACAGTTTCAATTTCGGAAATTAATCACACGTGAGTTGTGGCTTCATGACTTGCAAATGTGTGTATAAGTGGTGGACAATCCTCATTTTACAAGCCAGTTTTGTGAGGGTTGAGTTAGGCACAATCCAAGTTTTAAGAATATCATAAATGATACTTTCTGTTTTTGGCTAACATGTTTTATGTATTTTTGTTACAAAGTTATTTACATTTGCAGGATTCTAGAATAACTTTTCTATAAAAAAACAGTTTTTTTTTCATATTATGATTGAATCAATTTAGTATCTAACAGAGAAATGCAGAAATAGTACAAGGAAACGGGTAAAAAAATACTGACTGTATTAAGAAAAAGGCTAGAGTTCAAATGGGATCTAGCAAAATCAGTACAATAAAATGCAGGAACAGTGAAAATAGAAGAAAGCTGATAGAGGCACTTTGAGAGGCCTTATCTCTCCTAGGAATCAGATCCACTCAAAAATCTTCGTACCCACAAATGATTGGGACTCAATCATTTATGGAATTATTCCTAGATCCTATTACCACTCAGTTGCTGCCAGCTGTCCCTTCCCCATGTGCTTCTGCTAACAGAATTTATGGAATTATTCCTAGATCCTATTACCACTCAGCTGCTGCCAGCTGTCCCTTCCCCATGTGCTTCTGCTAACAAAATTTGTCCTATTCTCTCTCTTTCTCTTTCCTACGTTTCCTCACGTATTGCCTCCCATACCTACCAATTCCCCTCCCTTCAAAAACTTCCTTGACCTCAAGGAAGAAAACTGGAAATTCCTCTTTCAACTTTTCAGCCAACTCCCACGAATTCTCGAATTCTGGAAGATCTTTCCATTTCACCAAAACCTCCCAATCTCCTTGATCATTCCTCCTGTAATCCATTCCTTTCTCAGGCACAGGTTCCAAATACCAATCCTCATTCATACAGTCTGGCAAAGGTTGGATTTCTGCAGAGGCACTAATAGCTTTTTTTAGCAAGGAAACATGGAATACCGGATGTACTCTAGCATCAGCAGGCAGCTTAAGCTTGTAAGCCACCTCTCCCACCCTTTTAATTACCTCATAAGGTCCATAAAATCTAGGACTCAGCTTCTGGTTCAGCCTTTTAGCTAAACTCTTCATTTTGTAAGGCTGGATTTTTAAGAAAACCTTATCTCCCACTTCATAGACCACCTCCCTCCTACGCTTGTTTGCTTGATTTCTCATCATATCTTGTGCTTTGAGTAACTGCTCTTGCAGTTCCTTGATCATCAAGTTTCTCTCCATTGTCAATTTACTGATTTCATCAACTGCAGATCCAGGGGTGTCCCCTCTAATTAACACTGGAGGAGCCCTTCCATATAGTGCCTCAAATGGAGTGGTCTTTAGTGAGGCATGGTAGTTGGTGTTATACCAATATTCTGCCCATGCTAACCACTTAGGCCATTGCTTAGGTTTGAGCCCTGTAACACACCTCAGATATGTCTCTAAGCACCTGTTGACTACCTCTGTTTGGCCATCGGATTGAGGATGGTAGGCACTGCTATATTTCAACTTAGTCCCAGCCAACTTAAATAGCTCCATCCAGAAATGGCTAAGAAACACTTTGTCTCTGTCCGAAACTATGGAGCTAGGGAATCCGTGCAATCTAACCACTTCTTGAAGGAAAACTTCAGCAACACTCTTGGCTGTATAAGGATGGCTAATTGGAAAGAAATGAGCATACTTAGAGAGTCTATCTACCACTACCATAACAGTGTCTACTCCTTGTACCTTAGGTAAACCCCCTATAAAATCCATAGAAATATCACTCCATACTTGTGTGGGAATAGGCAAGGGCTGTAGTAATCCTCCAGGTGTCAAGGTTTGATACTTATTCCTTTGACACACTTCACAAGCCTGCACATACTCTTGAATCCTCTTTCTCATACCCTCCCAATATACCACACTACTAATCCTTTTGTACGTCCTGAGATAACCAGAATGCCCTCCTACTGCTGTATCATGGAATTCATTCAGAATCCAACTAATTCTAGGGGATCCCTTAGGCACCACTATTCTTCCTTCATAATACAACCTTCCTCCCTTAAGTTGAAACCCCTTCTGACTAAGAGGATCTGCTAAAACAGCCTGCACTATTCCCTTCAGCTTCTCATCCTGTTGTACCTCCTCTTCTAATCCATTCCAAGCTTCACTTTGGACAGTAGTTATGTGAGAATACTGCATCTGTCGGGAAAGGGAATCTGCTGCACTATTTTCCCTTCCAGGCTTATACTTCACCTCAAAATCATACCCTATCAGTTTCGATAGCCACTTCTGCTGTTCTTCCCCCATCACCCTCTGTTCTGTTATAAATTTTAAGCTTTTCTGGTCAGTATGCACCTTGAAATGCTTGCCTAATAAATAGGGTCTCCATTTCTGAATAGCTATGACCATAGCCATGAGCTCTCTTTCATAAACTGACTTTTGTTGGGCTTGAGCTGTTAGAGTTTGGCTCATGTATGACACAGGTCTGCCCTCCTGCATTAACACTGCTCCAATGCCTTTGCCCGAAGCATCAGTCTCCACTACAAACTCTTTTTCAAAATCAGGCATAATCAGAACGGGTAGAGTGGTCATTGCTATCTTTAGTTCATCAAAAGCCACTTGTGCCTCTGTACTCCAGAGGAAACTGTCTTTCTTCAGCAGCTGAGTAAGGGGCCATGCTATTTTTCCATAATTCCTCACAAACTTCCTATAGTAGCCAGTTAGACCTAAGAATCCTCTTAGTCCTTTTATATTTTTTGGAACAGGCCACTTGATCATATCTTCTATCTTTCTGGGATCTGCTGCTACTCCTTTGGCAGATATTAAATGGCCAAGATACTCTACCTCTTCTTGACCAAAAGAACATTTCTTCCTGTTAGCAAATAGCTGGTTATCCTTCAACACTTGCAATATGACAGTTAAATGCTCTCTGTGTGCTTCTTTACTCTTACTATATATGAGGATATCATCAAAAAAAACCAAGCAAAATTTCCTTAGAAATGGCCTGAGAACTTCATTCATGAGGGCTTGGAAAGTAGAGGGAGCATTTGTCAAGCCAAAAGGCATGACAAGATATTCATAGTGCCCCTCATGTGTTCTGAAAGCTGTCTTGGCTATATCTTCATCCCTCATCCTAATCTGGTGATAACCAGATTTTAAATCTAGTTTGGAAAAGATGACTGCTCCTCCCAATTCATCTAATAACTCCTCAATGATGGGAATGGGAAATTTATTCGGTATGGTCACCTTGTTCAGAGCCCTATAATCTGTGCAGAATCTCCACCCTCCATCTTTTTTCTTTACTAACAGCACTGGGCTTGAAAAAGGACTGGTACTGTGCCTTATGATACCAGCCTGGAGCATTTCTTCTACAATTTTCTCTATTTCATTTTTTTGATAAAAAGGATACCTATAAGGCCTCAAGTTTGGAATGGCAGCATTATGTTTTAGCAGAATAGCATGGTCATGTTCTCTCCTGGGTGGCAGCCCTTTGGGTAAATGAAACACATCCTCAAATTTCCCCAAAGTCTCATCCCATTCTATTAACTCAGCATTCTTTTCTGCTGCAACCGTTTTCACCGTCTGCACATAGAATCCCATCCCTTCATCCTTCAAAGCTCTCATCACTGCTTTCATAGAAACTTGTTGATTGCTTAATGTAGGATCTCCTTGAATACTATACTTCTGTCCACCCCACTCCCACATAAGGCATAAATTTCCAAAGTTAGCCTCTATATTGCCCAAACTAGCTAACCAGTCCATACCTAGCACCATATCAGTCCCTCCTAACTCCATCAAGAAGAAATTCTGGCTGAATTCCACTCCTTGCAACCAGAACTTCAACTTTTCACACACCCCCTGAAATTTCACCTTCTCTCCATTCCCCACCTCAATTACATATGGTGGTGTTTCCACCAACTGTAATCCCAACATTTCCACTAGCCTAGCATCAATGAAATTGCTAGTTGCCCCAGAATCAATTAGTGTCAACAGTTCTCTTTCCTTGACTGTAGCCCAGACCTTGAATGATTTATTAGAGGTTAATCCTTCTTGACTCTGCAGGGAGAGTTGCAAAGTCTTGCATTCCTCCCCTCCTTCCACCAAGTCTTCTGTTTGCCCCCCTTTTCCGCCTGTTACCTCTTCCTCCTCACTGCTTTCCTCACATAATTTAAAACTCATATGCTTGAATTGGCATATGTGCTCCCTATTCCATTTATCCCCACACTTGAAACACAGCCCTTTCTTACTCCTTTCTTCTAATTCTGCAGGATTTAATCTCCTCCCTCTGAACTTCTCATTACCTCCTCCATTACCTTTCTCTCCCTCCCTCCTAGCTCCTCCTACCTCTGCAGGATCCCTGATCTTAAAAGATCCTCCTCTATCTCTCCATGAACTACCCTTCTTGTGGACCACCTCATTTTTTTCTTCAATTAACAGGGCCCTATCCATCAAATCTGCTAAACTTTGACTCTCATGGAGTTTTAGTTCAGCTTGAATCTCCTCTTTCAGTCCATTCATGAAAATGGAGTCCAACATAATTCGTTCTTCCCTTCTTAAAGGAGCTACTAGCATTTCGAATTTCTCCATATACTCCACCACCGATCCTTTTTGTCTTAAGCTCAACAAAGGCCCCATCGGGTTATGCAGCAGACCCGGTTGAAACCTCCTCATCACAGCTACCTTGAACTCCTCCCATGTCCTCAGTGGGGATTGCTCCTCCCACCACTGGTACCAATTCAAAGCCTTGTCCTCCATAGCCAACACTACCGCGTCTAGTTTGTCGCGCATCCTTACACCACTCAAACGGAAGTATCTCTCGACCCGCACGAGCCAACCATACGCGTCCTCTCCCTTGAAAATGGGAATCTCCAGCTTACTTCTTCTTCCCATGGTTCGCCCTCCTTCGCCACCCCCGTAACGGCGATTTCTGGGTCGAGATTCGTGCGAACGGTTACTCCTTATGCTCCCGTCATCTTCATCGTCGTCGGATCCTCTGTGGTGACCCGGACGCTCCTGAATGAGCTGGCGAATCTGCTCCACTGTCACCTGAGGTCTGGACTGTTGCTCCGTTACGATCTGTCGTATCTGTTCTATCGTCCCTTCAAACTGATTCATCCTCTGTTCTATCATTTCCACGCGATTTTCCATGATACCACGCGTAAAAACCATCCACAGAGTAAGCGAAACCAAGGCTCTAGATACCAAATTGATTGAATCAATTTAGTATCTAACAGAGAAATGCAGAAATAGTACAAGGAAACGGGTAAAAAAATACTGACTGTATTAAGAAAAAGGCTAGAGTTCAAATGGGATCTAGCAAAATCAGTACAATAAAATGCAGGAACAGTGAAAATAGAAGAAAGCTGATAGAGGCACTTTGAGAGGCCTTATCTCTCCTAGGAATCAGATCCACTCAAAAATCTTCGTACCCACAAATGATTGGGACTCAATCATTTATGGAATTATTCCTAGATCCTATTACCACTCAGTTGCTGCCAGCTGTCCCTTCCCCATGTGCTTCTGCTAACAGAATTTATGGAATTATTCCTAGATCCTATTACCACTCAGCTGCTGCCAGCTGTCCCTTCCCCATGTGCTTCTGCTAACAAAATTTGTCCTATTCTCTCTCTTTCTCTTTCCTACGTTTCCTCACGTATTGCCTCCCATATCTACCATATTATAACAACAAACTTCATGTTTCACTCAAGTATTTTGCTGGTCAAAGCTGTTCTCGAGTACATGCTTATTTTTTGAACAAACTTAGCATTGAGAGTTTTACTAATTCAGAAATGCAAATATAGAAATCATTTGGAAGAAAAAAAATAGAACAAATTTTTATTGATGGCTGAATGTCAATGAGAACAGTAGAGATGTCTCAATCAGAACTGGTTTCCTAATGCTATAATTTAGAAAGCATGATTCTCGTGGTTCTACTTATATTTTTGTGTTCCTCTTGATCTCATTATATTTGGTCAAGATACATAATTCACAGATTTATTTTAAAGTTTAATACTTAAATCTAATTTGATATATCATATCAAATTACTTTTTTTTTGCATAATCTCTTTTATAATGGGAACTATCTTATTTGAATGAATGCTTTAAAAATGGTGTTTGGACTTCGGATCTCACTGCATTTTAATTGCTTAATTTCAACAAGTTCACCCTTAACTTCTATATGCTGTTTTCAAACTGTAACTTGGTGATCAGAAAGTTACAAAATTTATCCCGAGGTTTCTAATCATTGTGTTGCGTATGCGTTGCTGCAGGTCATATGGCAAGACAACATTGATCCTGACAATATGACTTATGAGGTGTGTTAAAATCTATTATGTATGTGTAGTACCGTAGTTTTAAAATTCGTTTTCGTTCTTTCAAATCATGGATTCTTATAATAGTTATGGTTTACTAAACATTAGATGCAATTTATTCATGCTAAATTATGTAGTACCAACACTTTAGATTGAAGGCTTGTCTGAGTCTGATATGTGTCGGTGTCGAACCCCAACATGACACTGACACGTGTAGTTACATTCAATAATTTCTATGTTCTCATATTTTAACTAGTGTCTATGTGTTAGTGTATAGTGTCAGTTTTGTGTCGTGTCTGTGCTTCTTAGATACTGAAAGCATTCAAGGGCATTTAAGATTCGGCTTCGCAACGAAGTGATTCTTTGAGAAATTTGCTAATTTGTTATTGAAGTTAAATTTGAACTTAATGCTGATTTGTGTTTTGATATTTTTCACCCATTAGGAAATAAATTTAGAAATCAGAATATGAACTGCCACTGATATCTTTTTTAAGTGGCAGGAACTACTTGACCTGGGGGAAGCGGTTGGAACTCAAAGCCGAGGTCTTTCCCAAGAACTAATTGATACGCTTCCAACCTCCAAGTACAAATTCGGTAGCTTATTCAAAAGAAAAAATTCTGGAAAAAGGTAATATATTTTTTTCCAACCTTTTTCATGAATAGATGATGATGTTTGTGGATAATTAATATGAAGTGAAATAGTGAATGAAAGCTTGAAGCGATGTTACATTATATAGAAAGATGGGGTGAGTGTGCAAGAACAAAACTTAATCAGTGATCACCAAAGTTAATATAATGAAAATTATTGGAAACAGGTGTGTAATTTGCCAGATGACATACAGAAGAGGTGACCAGCAAATAAAATTACCATGCAGTCATGTTTATCACGGCGAATGCATTACCAAATGGCTTAGCATTAACAAGGTAATTAATTAAACACATTCTGAAATCCACATTCAATCCATGTTTCTATACAGTTTGCACCTTTTTCGGTCTCGTATATGTCATCACATTGACCTTGTTCTTTTCAGAAATGTCCTGTTTGCAACACTGAGGTTTTTGGCGAGGATTCAACACAGTAGCATCGGCATGGCGATAAGGAGCTCTCTTGCTCTTCTAATTTTTGCTCCCTATCCATCTCTCTATCTATCTCTATCTCTCTCCTTTAAGTTTTAATTGCTTACACGTAGGTAGGTGTAGTATGAAAAACTGTTGACAGTTCTCACATGATACATGTTTTATTTGATAGAAACAAGTTAACAACCTAACAGTGGTTAATGTGTGATATTCTCTTAGCTTTGTGTCTAATCCCTTTGTGGTTGACAAAGATCATAGATATGGTGTTAGAATTTGGGAATGAAAAATCTTATGAGCATGCATGCATGCATATGATGGATTGAAAACAGAAATGTGTACGGAACTATCCTATGACATCAACAGTCAAACATAGGCATCTCTCAACTCCATGATGCTGCTTGTTGGTCATGTTTAATATGTACTTATTATTCTCCCATGTTGGATGCCTTCTTTGTTCATCGAGAAAAATAGATCAAAATTGATTCTTAATCTTAATTAAGTTTAAGTTTGTTGTTTCAAATCTTGAGAGATTGTAAATCATGTTGAAGGAGACAAATCCCATCTTCAATTACAATTAAAAATGAACTAGTTAAATTGAATTTTGTCTTAATTGGAGTCTGCCTAGCTGCCAACATTGTATTGGAGTTTGCCCCTAGCGCCAATTGCGCGGCATTTGTGTTGGCTTCATTGCAGCCACTATTGTGTTTAGTGCGTTAATATGATGCTAATATGATGTCAGTAACTAAGAAGAACAGACTATAACGCGAGAAAAAGTTAAATGTCTTTAATTTTTCATTGATCATTATTATTTTAATGCATGTTTAATCTGAAATTTGTTAAAAAAATGTATAATATATTGGAAGAAAAGGGTTTTCCAAAAAAGATAAGAGAAGAAAAAGAAGAGAGAAAAGAGAAAAATTATAAACTGAATTTGTGAAAACTTGAATCTTTATTGAGGGAAGTTGTTATTTACAATGTACCATGTCCTTTATATAGGCAATTAAAGTCCGGGTTCAAAACTTATAAAGTGTAAAATATAAAAGGCTTAAATGCATTTTTGGTCCCTTTAAGTTAGCGAGTTTTTGAGTTTAATTCTTGTAATTTTTTTTTGTCTGAGTATATATATCTCACTTTTTGCGTGTGTTTTAGTCCCTAAAGCTAAAATCCGCAAGAAAATCTGAAGAAAAATCCACAGGAAACGTGCGGATTTTCCTATGAATTTTGGGTTTAGATAAATTACAAGGATCAAACTCAAAAACTCGCTAACTGAGAGAGACTAACAGATTATTTAAGCCAATATAAAACTACAAGTTACACTTTGACATAAAGACATACAACTGACTCATACTATTTTTACTAACTACTTCAACACAGTTGAATGCTACCTTTCTACAAAACTATGAATTACAACTAACACCACTTAATTCATGTTTTCGAGACTTTTCATTCCAATGTTTTTCTTAAACTCATTGCGCCTGACTTTCTTCAAGGATTTGGTGAGTATATCATCTAGTTGACATTCTGTTTTGCAATGCTCAAGTTCAAACTTTCCTTTGTTAACTTGATCACTAAGAAAATGACACCTCCTGTCTATGTGTTTACTTCGACCATGGCACACCGAATGATTCGCCAGGTCAGCTGACTTATTGTCGACAAACAACTTCATTTTCCCAGGTTCCATTATCTTGAGTTCTTCGAGCAACATCTCTATCCATGCTGCTTGACATGTTGTATATGATGCAACCACGTACTCAGCTTCACAAGATGACAAAGCCACATTGATTTGATTCCTTAAGCTCCATGAGATTGGAGCGCATTCGATCATGAATATATAGCCTGCAGTACTCTTATTCTCGTCTTGATCTCCACTAAAATTTGAATTAGTGTAGGCATATACCTTTGCATCTGTGTTGGTCTTCTTTTGTCTTGGCATCAGCACACCATGATCAATCGTACGTTTGATGTATCTCAATACTCTCTTGACTGTAGTGAGATGACATTCTTGGGTGCTCAACAGTCTGACACTTTGGCAGATATCTGACCTGGTATTGCAAAAATACCTCAAGGATCCAATGATTTGTTTTTACAATGCCACACCTTCGAACTCATCATTTGTATCCTTTTTCAACTTTGCTCCAGTTCATAATGTCGGGGCAGCTGCATTACAATTGCTCATCTTGAACCTTTACAAGATATCTTGGGCTTACTTCTTCTGGTGCAGGAACATTTATTCATTTGTGTCTTTGAACTCTATCCCTAAGAAATATGAAAAAATTTCTAGGTCGGACATTTCAAACTCCTACATCAGCTTCAACTTGACTATTCTTATCTCTGTTTCATCTGCACATGTAATCAACAAGGCATCTATATATAAGCACAAGATGATTTGACTGGCCCTGCTTGCATCATTGATATACACTCTATGTTCAGAGACACACTTTTTGAAACCCGCTTCGATCAGGAAGCTATTTATTCTCTTATTCCAAGCTCTTGAGGATTGCTTCAAAACATAAAGAGCCTTCCTCAATCTGTATACCTTCGATTGATGCCCTTTGAATTCTAATCTTGGTGGTTGACTGACATAAACTTCTTCTTCTAAAGGTTCGTTAAGAAATGTTTACTTTACATCTAGTTGAAATATCTTCCATCCTTTGTATGCTGCCACCGACATAACAATTCTAATGGTTTCCAGCCCCGCCACAAGTGCATACACTTTCTCGAAATCAATACTAGTTTTTTTGCAGAATTGGAAATTTCATCGTTTGGCCTTCGTTTCAGCTTGTAAACCCACTTCACATAAATTGGTTTCTTGATTGACTATTCGTAAGAATCCCAGGTCTTGTTCTTCTAAATTTTCGTAAGTTCTTCTTTCATGGCTGGTAACCAATTTGAATCATTCATGGCTTGATCCAAATTGATTGGTTCATCTTTAGCCATCATCATAATAGCTTCTTCTATTAAGTCACCATTTGTATCAACTACTTGATCTGGAAATCTCTCATACCCAACTAGCCTTGTCGACTAAACTCTTTCTCTAGTCGATCTCCTAACATTCTTCTCAAGTGGTTCTTTGTTTCGGTCGGGACTTCAATTTGTTGGTTTTCATCAAACAGAGTTCTGACTGTTTCGTGCTTTTGTCGAACAGAACCTTGACTCCAATCACACGCTTTGCTTTCATCCATACATCTCGACTGATCACAAGTTTATCATCATTTGGAGAATATAATCTGTATGCACCATTCGAATGATAACCCATGAGCACCATAGCCTGACTTCGATAATCTAGTTTCTTCCACAATTGTTCAGGTACGTGCCTGAAAAACATTGATCCAAACACTCTAAGATTACTAACATTCAGCTTCACACTTGTCCAAGCCTCATAAGGAGTCCTGTCGACTATCTTCTTGGTTGAACATCTGTTTAGAATGTATACTACTGTCGAAGCTGCTTCACCCCAAAATATCTTTGGCATATATTTAGCTTTCAACATGCTCCTAGTCATGTTTAGTATACTTCAAATCTTCCTCTCAGCTATGCCATTATGCTGAGGTGTATACGGTGCAATGACCTCATGCTCTATACCTTTCTTATTGCAAAATCTATCAAACTCTAGAGAGGTGTACTCACCACCCCCATTAGTTCTCAATTTCTTCAACTTGCATCCATTTTGCTTCTCGAAATGCAATTTGAAATTGTTGAACTCTGTGAATACCTCACTCTTCTTTTCAATAAGGTAAATTCACATATATCTGGTGAATTCATCTATGAAAGTTAGGAAATAACAGTTACTTCCATTCAACCATACTTCAAAAGGTCCACACGTATCAAAGTGAATGAGCTCAAGCTTTTCTTTCGACCTCATGGGCAAGTTATGTTTGAATGTTTTCCTAGCCTACTTTTCTTTGCAACATTCCTCACATACCTGACTTGGTTCCTTCATCTGAGGTAAGCCATACACTATCTTCTTCTGGTTGAGCATATCTAAACTTCGGAAGTTTATATGTCCATACCTGTGATGCCATAGTCAAATCTTGTCTTATTCTGTAGTCGAAGCAAGACACTTGTTGTTGGCTCATAAATTCGACGCCTGTATTAAGCTGGAGGAATTGATTGATCGTAAAATTCTTGGAATAGGTCCAAAGGAGTGTTCGACTGGAACTTCAAGAGGAAATTAAGTCGAAGATGCTTGCATAAAGGATATACTGGGGACTTAGAAATATTTCCAAGAATTTGGAAATCACCTTCGACCGAGGTTACTGATGGTGTCCGACGCTAAGGAATTCAAATTCAAATGAAGGAGGGAGTAGTTATTCTTGTTCGCTCCTGAAAAAGACAAATGACGTATATCCAAGGGAAAGAAGCATGCAGCGCGACACTTGTCATGTGTTGATTGTTTTAGGAAGTTAACAGCAATTGGTTTTAGTATTATAAATAGGAGTTCTAGCAATAGGATTCGAGGTTGTGTTCACTTTGTACAAGTTACTCCAAAGTTACTCAAAGTATCCGCGTGTAGAGAAAAGAGTCTTGTGAGAATGTACGTGATGTAAACACCATTTATCTTTTCAATGCAATTTACTTCAATCTTTCATTTAAGAAGTTATCCTTTATTTAACGCAAGTTATGTTTCTGCACTTTGTCTCATTTTCATACTTTCGACATTTACTGTATACTTCGACCCTTTCCTTTACATTTTCAGCCTTTTAACTTAACATTTTTAAACGTCTTTTACATTAGATTTTCAACAAATCTTGCTTCATGAACACTGTCGAAGTGTTTAGTTCTTTAGAATTTTCTTTAAACCAATTGTTAGCACATGTCCTAGGATCAATCTGATCGATCCTGTGAGTCACCAAAGTTAGATTTGGAAGATCAGCGGTTGTTTACCAATTTTCACGGTAAACAAATTGGCACGCCCAGTGAGACAGTGCTAAATTCTATAGAGATTTTTCTAATTTTGAAAATCTGTATTTATTAGTCTTTTCTTTGAGAAAACTTCGTTGCATGTTATTGAGAAGTGGAAAAGTAGCCACTACAAACGAAGAGAGACCAAGGAGAAGATATACTAGGAAAATGGCGACGAACACTAGTCAGCCAAACAATCTAAACCCTCGAGGGAGTGGTTCTAATCCTTAATCAAGTAATTCAAATACTCAGCCTAGTGACACTAACCCTCAAAATGTGTCTAGGAACGATGTGGTACCACCCATAGTCCCTTCGACAGGAGGGCCAATACCACCCCCTGTTATGTCTGAACCAGTGCCATCAATGACAGGTTCAGGGTCGAAATATATAAGGGCTTACACTCAACCCGTTTTGGAATACATTGGGCCACAGGCATCTAATCCCCAAACTCCACCAGGAGGAACTTCGATGTTTAGGCAGTTTCCCCCTCCAAGATTTTCACAACCATTACCAAGGAATCCACCTTATGGAATGCCAACGTCAATAATGTAAAACCTCCAAAATGCACCCCAGTATTCTCAGAAAATGTAATGTCTTCGCCATTACAAGGGTCAGGATCTGGGATAAATGTGGGTCGAAATAGCCAAATTGTAGGTGTGGGGTATTCCACTCAAGGCCCTAATTTAACCAATACCTCTATAGCATGTTTAAGACAGCAGATGGATGAGAGTAACCTACAAATGGTACAAACCTTTTCCCAAACTATGGGGGAGATTTTCCAGCCTTTGATCCAGAACACTACCTAAACCAACCAACAATTAGCAGCACAATTGGCACGCATGGCAGAATTTATGGGTGTACCAGCCCCTGTACGAGGTTCAACTGTTGTGGAGAACATTCCACGGCGGAACCTAGGGGACATGCCTGAGGCGAATCTAGAAAACCAGGGGATAGTCGAACCTCGTACAGTCGAACCTCCCAGAGTTGAGCCGCCTAGGAACCAAGTGCCAATTCCTGTAGAGAGGGAACAAGAGGTAGTTATAGTAAATAGAAACCAAGATGCTGACCATGTTGTACAACAGGTTCGACATAACAACATAGCAGCAGATAACAACCTAGCAGCCATGGTCGAAAGGATAATGGCTCGAAATGGGGTAAATTTTGGTTTTACTAGGCCAAACTATACATCACCAATAGTAGATTACATTCTCCAGTCAGAATTACCTCCTCGGACAAAGGTCCCAAAGTTTACCAAATTCTCAGGAGATACCACTGAATCGGCTGTCGAACACATAGCCCTGTATATGATCGAGGCTGGAGAAATTGCAAATGACGAAAGTCTTAGGATAAAATATTTTCCAAGTTCTCTCACCAAAAATGCTTTTACTTGGTTTACAACCCTACCTACTAACTCAATCTGTAATTGGACCCAGTTGGAACGTTTATTCCATGAACAATTCTACATGGGACAAACCAAGATTAGTTTGAAGGAATTGGCTAGCATAAAACAAAAGTTTGCTGACGATTACCTAAATAGGTTTCGATTACTTAAGGCTAGATGTTTTACTCAAGTGCTAGAACATGAAATGGTCGAAATGGCCGCTGGCGGCCTTGATTACTCTATTAGAAAGAAGTTGGATACCCAGTATCTGAGAGATATGGCCCAACTGGCTGATAGGGTTCGACAGTTAGAACATCTGAAAGACGAAAAGGCTAAGTTTAATAAGAGTAAAAAGGTAGCCTATGTTGAATATAATGAGGATGTCGAAGGTTTACATGAGGAACCATTGTATTTCGATGAAC
Organism: Lathyrus tuberosus; assembly: GCA_022829125.1. Taxonomy (NCBI): domain Eukaryota; kingdom Viridiplantae; phylum Streptophyta; class Magnoliopsida; order Fabales; family Fabaceae; genus Lathyrus; species Lathyrus tuberosus. Next base: position 5,122,382 of record JALAZF010000141.1, on the reverse strand, counting down.
ATGAGATAGATGTTGCTGAATTAAAACAAGGTCCTCCGTATGCTTGTAAAATGTTAGCTCCTTCGAATGGAAAAATTTTGTTCGAATATGAAAATAATGATAAGTTTACAAAGAAAACATATACTTTCGATATCACTAAATGTGACGAAATTTTTGATTTGTTAGTTAAAGATGGACAAATGATAGTGCCTCCTGGCGCTAAAATGCCACCTTTAGAACAAAGAAAAAAGAGAGGATTTTGTAAGTACCATAATTTTCTGGGTCATAAAACTTCTCAGCGTTTTCTTTTCAGGGATCTAGTGCAAAACGCTATTCAGGAGGGAAGGCTGAAGTTTGGAGAAAAGAGCAAAGGTCAAATGAAAATTGACTCCGACCCGTTGTAAACAGTGGATGCCCATTATACTGAGCCCACAGAGGTACATATGGTTGAAGTTGTTGATGACTTCGACTGTTCAATCAACATGGTGGAAATTACTGAAGATTTCGCCAATGATGCTGTTTTAGCCAAGGTTACTGAAGACCTTGACATTAATACCATGGAGGAACTCATGAGCAAGGTCGTTGATGGCTTCGACAAAGCTACTTATGGCCTAGACGACGGGATCACTGAAGATTCCAACATGATGTTGGTTACCAAAGAAACTGCTGAGAGTTTCATTAAGATGGACAAGGCTGCTGAAGGCCTTGATGTAGACTTCTGTAATCTGAATCTTAGGGCTGATGTCGACATGGACATAAATATGGTCGAGATTACACAACATAAGACCATGGAGGTTGATGAAACAAGCTGCCAAGAAGAGCGTAACAAAGTGGCGTATCCAAGACAGGAAGAGACCATCATTGAATTCCTTCACCATTGCCAAAAGAAGGGATCGGGTGTCATGCTATGCCCCAGATGCAATACAATCTTCGACCAGAAAGCTGCCCATAATCTGGAGGGGGTTAGGAAGGCTAAAGAAAGAAGGGAGCAAAGAACATCTCAGGGTCAAAGGAGTTTCGATCCTAGAAGGTCTTCTTCAAAGCAAGTGGGTGGAAAAACACAGTTCCCAGGGGCCAGACCCAACACCTTCAAACCAACAAGTAATGCGCCAGTAGGAAGCTGGATGAAACCTGTCGAAGGAAAGGAAAAAGGTCAAAAAAATGGCAGAAGTTTGATGTGAACAAGGGCTCTTCAATAGAGTATCGAAAAGAGTTTCAGACTTCCAATAGGTCGGCTTATGACTCTGAAAACTATAAAGGGAAGAACCTGATGTCGCGATCTCAATGGAGGAGAGAGCAACGTAGAAGGAAGGCTCTCAGGGAGGCTCAGTCGAAGGACCAAGGAGAATTCAGTACTAATGTCCCTACTGATAATAACGGAGGGAATCAAATAAAGATTGCTGAGAAAGTGCCCATGGGGCAAAAATTGTTTTCCTCTCCGGAATACAAACATGAAAAGACTGTCGAAGATGGTGAAGAAATGACAGACAACTTCGACTCTGAGTCTGATGCTTCTCTCGACATCATAGTCAATGTAGTGTCTGTAATGCCAAGGGAGTTCGACCAAATTACAGAGGTCGAAGATCTAGATGCTTGCATTGAAGCAGAGATGGCGGCACACAAGCCTGTGTGCTACTATATTATGAATAATGGGTGCGTTGAAGAGCAAAACGCCTTCTTCGAGCAACCCACAGAGGCGATGAAGGGTCACCTAAAGCCTCTCTACATCACTGGGAAGGTGGAGAATGTACCAGTAAACAAGATATTAGTGGACTGTGGCGCAACAGTAAATCTGATGCCACATTTCTTATTGAACAAGATTGGCAAGTATGACACTGATACTAAGCCACATAATATGGTTCTATCAAACTACGAAGGAAAAGTTGGCTCTACACTGGGTGTGATACAAGTAGACTTGACAGTTGGGACAATCACTAGGCCTACTGTCTTCATGGTAGTGGAAACTAAAGCCAACTACAATCTGCTCTTAGGACGAGAGTGGATACATGGCATTGGTGCAGTGCCATCTTCGATGCATCAACGAATCACCATCTGGAGGCCAGATGGCATAGTCGAGAACATTGAAGCTGATCAGGGGTATTTTAAGGCACCAATAAATCATGTCGACAGAAGACAGTTCGACAAGCACCTGGCTCATATTGCCCCTTGTGGCCCAGCAGATTTTGAGTTTGTCCCAGCTGATGAAACATTTTGCTCATTGTACTTACATCCCGTAGATGGTTTCCGTTGGGATAAGGAGGTGCCAGGGGAAACGCTTCCATACCTTGACGAGCCTGCAGTAGACCCCACAGGGTGGGGGAGTGAATTCAGTGACAATGACTGAGTTCGAAGCATTGAGAAGAATTTCGGCCTATATGGCAGAAACCAAATTACAAGCGGCTTTGGAAGCTGCTAATGAATACATGGCTGGCGAAGCCAATTATGGATTCCACCAAGAAGGTCCTGGTAAGGACTTCGACCCAGAGCCACCTGATAAGGTTCAGGATGTAGAACAAGGCCAGAGGCTTGATGCCATCTATGATGATGAGTCTTTGGGGTTTGAAAAGGATCCGCTGGCAAATAATATTAAGATGCTAGCGCAGGATCCGTTGGAAGAAATCGACCTAGGAGAAGGGGTAACTAGAAGGCCAACATATGTCAGTGCCAATCTTGACCCACAACTTAAGGTCGAAGTTACCCAGTTGCTGCAGGAGTTTAAAGACTGTTTCACCCGGGACTACGATGAGATGCCTGGTTTGAGTAGAGAGTTGGTCGAACATAAGTTGCTGATCAAACCTGGGAAGAAGCCAGTCAAACAGAATCCGAGAGGGTTTGCCCCAAAAATTATCTCAAAAATAAAGGAGGAAGTTGAAAGAATGCTTCGATGCAAATTCATCCGCACTGCCAGGTATGTCGAATGGTTAGCTAACATTGTACCAGTTATTAAAAAGAATGGTTCTTTAAGAGTTTGCATAGACTTTAGAGATCTAAATTCTGCAACTCCAAAGGATGAATATTCCATGCCTGTGGCAGAAATACTAGTCGATTCCTTCGCGGGACATGAGTATCTTAGTATGTTGGATGGATACTCTGGTTATAACCAAATATTCATTGCTGAAGAGGATGTCCCCAAGACAACTTTTCGTTGTCCTGGAGCCTTAGGCACCTACGAGTGGGTAATAATGTCTTTTGGCCTAAAAAATGTTGGGGCAACATATCAACGAGCAATGAACTCAATCTTCCATGATTATATAGAGACTTTCATGCAAATATATATTGATGATATTGTGGTTAAGTCTATTTCAGGGAAGCGTCACTTAGACCTTCTTCGACAGTCCTTTGAAAGGATGAGAAGACATGGTCTTAAAATGAATCCTCTTAAATGTGCGTTTTGTGTGCAGGCAGGGGATTTTCTAGGCTTTGTGGTCCACAAAAAGGGGATCGAGATTAACCAGAATAAGACCAAAGCCATCATGGAGGCGAAAGCGCCATCAACAAAAAAGGAGTTGCAATCACTGGTGGGCAAGATTAATTTCTTGAGAAGGTTCATATCGAACCTAAGCGGAAAAACGCAGGCCTTTTCACCATTACTTCGATCCAACAAAGATGGGTTTGACTGAGGGCAAGATCAGCAGGAAGCCTTCGACAAGATCAAGGAATACCTGAGTTATCCTCCGATTCTTTCACCATCTTGTAGGAATAGGAGTATGAGATTGTACATAGCTGCGTCAGACAAAACCTTAGGGAGCATGTTGGCTCAAGAGGATGAGAATGGCGTCGAAAGGGCCATTTATTACCTTAGTAGAGTTTTAAGTGATGTAGAAACTAGGTATAGCATGATCGAAAAATTATGCTTATGCTTGTATTTTTCTTGTACAAAATTAAAGCAATATATAAAGCTAGTTGATGTGTATGTTTCGTCTCATTTTGATGTTATTAAACATATGTTGTCTAAACCTATCTTGCATAGTCGAATTGGTAAATGGGCATTAACATTGACTGAGTATTCTTTAACATATAAGCCTTTAAAGGCAGTTAAAGGATAAGTGGTAGCAGACTTTATAGTCGACCACTCCATAAACGAAAGCACGTTGAATTATGTCGAATTGGAACCTTGGAAGTTATACTTCGATGGCTCTAGCCACAAAGATGGAATAGGCGTAGGTGTGCTAATTATTTATCCTGATAAAATTCCAACAAAATTCAAGTACAGGGTCGAAGGACTTTGTTCCAACAACGAGGCTGAGTATGAAGCCTTAATAGCTGGACTTGAAATTTTGTTAGAATTGGGGACAACTCGAGTCGAAATAATGGGAGACTCATAGTTGGTCATAAAAAAAATTACAAAGGAGTACAAATGTGTTAAGGAAATCTTATCATGTACTTCGTAATAGCCAACAGACTACTAAAGAAATTTGAAGTGGTAAGCATTCGACACATACCTCGACTAGAGAATCAAGTGGCCAACGAATTGGCCCAGATTGCTTCTGGGTATAGGGTTTCGAAGGAAAATTTACAAGAGGCAATCGAAGCAAGAGGTAAAGTCATGTCTGTTGGATTATGCCCATCAGATCTAGAAGTGACGAAGATTGGATACGCTGATGAAGAAAATTTTGAGATTTTTGCAATAGACAGCTTGACAGATAAACACTAGAGGAAGCCTATAGTCGAATACTTGCAGAATTCAACAGCGTACACAGAGCGAAAGGTCATGTATCAAGCTCTAAGTTATGTTCTTCTAGGTAATGAGTTATTTAAAAAGACCCCTGAGGGAGTCTTACTTAAATGCCTTAGTGAATCAGAGGTGTATCTTGCCCTTTCGACTGCCCATAATGGGGCATGTGGGGCACATCAGGTAGGCCATAAGATGAAGTGGCTATTGTTTCGACAAGGCATGTATTGGCCTACTATGCTAAAAGATTGCATTGAATTCGCTAAGGGCTTCCAGGAATGCCAAGTTCATGTTGGCATACAGCACATCCCTGCAAGTGAGCTGCATTCTATAGTTAAACAATGGACTTCTAGAGGTTGGGCTTCAGATTTAATTGGAGAGATTCGACCAGCATCCTCCAAGAATCAGAGATACATTTTGGTAGGGATTTACTACTTTACAAAGTGGATCGAAGCGATACCTTTACCAAATGTGGATCAAGAAGATGTGATTGAATTCATTCAAAAATACATCATTTATAGGTTTGGAATCCCAGAAACAATCACAACAGATCAAGGATCGACCTTTACTGGTCGAAAGATGTAGGAGTTTGCTAAAGAGATGGGTTTCAAACTCTTAACCTCTACACCTTATTATGCTCAGGCTAATGGTCAGGTCGAAGCAGCTAATAAAGTGGTGATTGGGTTGACCAAAAAACATGTGGGAAAGAAGCCTAGGAATTGGCATAAGACATTGGACCAGATCCTCTGGGCATGTCGAACCTCTCCCAAAGAGGCGACTAATACTACTCCATTTCGACTGACTTTTGGTCATGATGCAGTATTACCTGTTGAAATCTATCTTCAGTCGACAAGGATTCAGAGACATCATGAAATTCCTTCTGAGTTTTATTGGAATATGATGCTCGATGAATTAGTAGATTTGGACGAATAAAGATTTAAAGCTTTAGAACTTTTGAAGAGACAAAAGAAAAGAGTAGAGAAGCCTTACAATAAAAAGGTTAAGATTAAGACCTTTTCGCCTTGAGATTTAGTGTGGAAGGTAATCCTGCCTATGGATCGAAAGGTCAGAGCCTTGGGAAAATGGTCCCCAAAATGGGAAGGCCCATTTCAAATTACGCAAGTATTTTCTAATGGAGCCTATGAAGTGGAAGAATTAGACGAAGATAAAAGAATCTTGAAAGTAAATGGCAAGTATTTGAAAAAATATAAACCAGCGCTTCAATAAATTAGAATTGCTAAAGAGTAATTCAACGTAAAAAGGCAAGCCAACAATGGTATTCATGAATGCCAAAATGGCTTAAAAGTCATTACATATAAAAGCTTCAAAGGGCTATGGAGCATTATACTAAAAAGGAAAAATTACAAAGAAATTAACAAGCTAAAAAGGGAGATTCCCTTTCATCTTCAAGTACTTCGACTTCTGGAGTTCAAGACGCCTTTCACACAAGGCCTTGTCAGAGTTTAGATGTTCAACTTCTTTCTCCAGTTGTCGAGCTTCCTCAGCGAAGATTATTGCATTGTCAAGCTCTTTCGACACGACAGAGTCATCGAAGGCGGATAATTCAGCGTTGCGCTTTTTGGCATTTGAGATTTTGGTTCGAAGCTTCTTGATCTTTCGCTCCCAGGAGGCAATGTTTTATTCATTAGAGGTGATTTCCTGCTTGTTCCTTTCTTTGGTTTCCTCCAGTTCAGCTGCTCTATTTTCAGAGTCAGTGGCAGCAGCCCAAGTGGTAGCCTCGCTTCCAGATTTGGTTGAAATTGCCTTCTCAATTTGAGGCAGGTGCTTGAGGTCACCATAGACTTGGTCAATCATAGGGCCAAGCTCTAAAATGATGTTGGCAGATTCTGGAGAAATAGCATGGATGTCGACTTGTTGGAGGAGATTTTTCAGGGAGATGTGAGTGACTTGATCCATCTGTAAGAGTGTGAAAAGGTCACCTTTAAAGATCTTCTCTTTGATCTTCAGCAGGATATTGTCCTCAGGCTTGCTTGAAGGCTGGTCTCCAGAGGCAGTCGAAGCACTAGGAGTTTTGTCAGAGGAGCTTCCTCGACTGCCAAGAAGGATCTTTATGTATTGTCGAGGGTTGCTGACTTTCAAGGCATCGAGTTCCTTTTCAGAAAGGCCTGCTCCATACATAGTGGAGGTTACCTTGCCTTCAGCAGCAGCTGTAACGCCCCGGTTTTGTGTGCGTTTTATTTAATCGAGTCGTTTGATTATTTTATTATTATATTATTTTATTTTCGAATTTTATGTGAAAATATGTTATTTTTAGTCGTGATTATATTTTATCGGGTTTTGGGAACGTTTGCGAGATATTTGGGTGTAGGGGTATTTTGGGCATTTTGATTTATTGGGTTAAGTTAAGAAAAGAAAGAAAAGAGAGAAAAACATAGTAAGAGAAAAAGAAGATAAAAGAAGAAAAGAAAAGGAGAAGAGAAGAAAAGAGAGAAAAACTTGAGAAAGAAGAAATCAATCAACCGACTTTTCTACACGCGATTTAATCGGGTAAGGGTGTGAAACTCGATTATGCTATGTTTGTGTATGATTATGTATGTGTTTGCTTGGATGTTTCTTATTTTCCATAGCTTTTACTTCTAGGTTGAAATGAGAATTTTGATGAGAAATCGATGGTTTCACGGTTGGAAATCGGTGTAAATGTGGTAGAATACTTGTTATCATGATTAGACTATGTTTTGATTGTTATATGTTGGTTAGAAAATGTTTTGGTGGAGAAAATATCAATTTTTTGATGAACTGGTGCGCTGCTGGGTTTTGCTGAAAATGCAGGTTCGCACTGCGAATGGCTAGCGAGTGGGTAGCGAGCGTTCGCTGAGTGTTCGCACTGCGAATGGAGTGGCGAAGGACTCGCTAGTTTCTGACTTGATTCGCTGGGTGACTCGCAATGCGAATGGGGCAGCGAGCATTCGCTGGGATGTTCGCACTGCGAACGAGGGGAATTTCCTAGGCTATTTTTGGTTCGCTGGTACGCTCGCACTGCGAATGAAGTAGCGAAGGACTCGCTAGGAGCTTCGCACTGCGAATGTAGCAGTTTTTCCCAATTTGTTTTCTTTGTAACTTTTGATCGGTGATTCGGTTTGAGGCATGGTTTGATGCGTTAGAAAGCTTGTAGAATGTACTTTATTATGATGATGGTTTTGAGAATTGTTGACCGATTAAATTATGTTGGGGATTAGAAAATGTGTTGTTTTGTTGTCGACTTTTGCCATTTAATTGTGTGAACTTGATGTGTATGTGCAATATGTTGTTGGGGTGGATAGGATATGACTTGTGTACTGTGAGTGAATGAAATTGTATGAAATACCCATTGTGATGATGGTTGGTGGCTTTACGGCAAGAAAATGCGATCTATGGTAATTGTTGATATATGCATGATTATGGATGTGTATGTGTGTGCATATTAAATGTCATGAGTCATTGTATGCCAAGCATTATGATATGCATTGTTGTGACGTCCTGAGTGACAGTTTGGTTCCAGAGGGAATCTTCTATAACATTGTGCGCCTTAAACATAAGAGGACTTAAAGCGATTTGATATATCGTGTGCCTTAAAAATATAGAAGACCTAAAGCGATGGTTATAGACGATCGTGTGCCCATGTGGGGACCTAAAGCGATCAGATTGTGTGCCCATGTGGGGACCTAAAGCAATCCATAAACGTCGTGTGCCCATGTGGGGACCTAAAGCGACGGGTGAACATCGTAAGCCCGACGGGGTGTTACTTGAGTGACCCTCAGTAACGAGCGATGGTTCCAATAGTTCCTGAGTGAACTGGTGATGAGACATGAGACATTGGAAGTCGGTACCGCATGGCATGTGCATAGAGTCGTTGTGTCGGTCTCTGTGCATTTGCATAATCATGGATTAATTGTGTATGTTCAATTGTGAATGTGATTATTGAGATGGAATATGTATAATTGCGTTGATGATGAGTGCATTGTGTATGATTGATGTGCATTGGTGACGAATACCTGATACTTGCATTGTGTTGTGTTATATTCGATTGTGGTGTATTGGTGGTGAGAACATTGTACTTGTGCATAAATGTGTTAATATATAATTGTATGCAACTGTATTATGATTGTTTTTCTCACCCTTCTGCTGTTTTATAATGCTCTATGAGGCATTGCAGATTAGAGTTGCTGGAGGTCTTTTTGTGAAGCTTTGCGTCTTCATTCTTTTGTTGGTCGGCTCTGATATGTGACACCGGGTAGTTAGGGAAGCCGTTTGTGATTATTTGTGTATATATATATATTTTGGCTTGTACATGTATGACTTGTTGTATGACAAACTTTTCAAGTGATATATATATATATATATATATATATATATATATATATATATATATATATATATATATATATATATATATATATATATATGATATTCAGTTTTAGATTTTCTGCTTTTATTCTAAATTCTGAAAGGTGGGTGTAAGGAACTGAGTTCCTCTGTTGATTGCTACCCCACTGTTGCATATCTTTATGAGCAGGTGTTGTATGTTTGTTTCGAATTGATGTGATTTCCCCCTGTCTATGCCGTGTTTTTAATTATACTCTGATGAAATTTTGAATTTTCTTTTACCGCTTTAATAGCTTGGGGGTATAGGTTGGGGGTGTCACATTAAGTGGTATCAGAGCTAGTCCGTGTCAGTTTGAGCCAGTCTGTGTCTGTTGTGTCAGTCCTTGTTGGTCCTTGTGGTTCGGTGAGCTGTTTGTTTAACCATAGTTTCTGTTATTGGAAATGAACAGAATATGGCTGGAAGGAACGATGCTGCTTTAGCTGCTGCTATGCAGGCTATGGCTCGTGCTGTGCAGGGTGCACCGAATGCTGGAGTGAATGATGAGTTTAGAAAGAATAGACCGCCTATCTTCAAAGGGAGACATAATCCTGATGGAGCGCAGATTTGGTTGAAAGAGATTGAAAGGATTTTTAGAGTAATGGATTGTGATGAGGGCAGTAAGGTGAGACTGGGAACTCACATGTTACAGGAAGAAGCAGATGACTGGTGGGTTAGTACACGTCCTGTGTTAGAAGCTGGTGATGAAGAAGTAACTTGGGAATTGTTTAGCCAGGAGTTTCTGAGGAAGTATTTTCCCGAGGATGTTAGGGGAAAGAAGGAAATTGAGTTTTTGGAGCTAAAGCAAGGTAATATGTCTGTAACTGATTATACAGCTAAGTTTGTGGAACTTGTGCAGTTTTATCCTCATTATGCTGTAGCGACCGCAGAATTCTCTAAGTGTGTGAAGTATGAAAGTGGGTTGCGTCCTGAGATAAAACAGGCGATTGGTTATCAGAGGATAAGAAGGTTTTATGATTTGGTGGAATGTTGTAGAATTTATGAAGAGGATAGTAAGGCTCGATCCACTCATTACAAAAGTGTAAGTGACAGGAAAGGGAAGCAGCAGTTTCGTAGTGGTCCGTATGTAACACCGGCTGATAAAGGTAAACAAAGGGGTACTTTTGATCGAAGGTCAGGTGGAGGCAGTATGTCTAATTCTCCGAGGTGTTTTAGATGTGGTGAATTGGGACACCGTCAGTCCGAATGTAAGAAGAATTTGGATAAGTGTTCTAATTGTGGAGGTGTAGGGCATGTCGCCGCTGATTGTAAAAGGAAGAATGCGGTGAAATATTACAATTATGGGGAACCTGGTCACATTAGCACGAAGTGTCCGAATCCGAAGAAAGCTCCAACTGGTGGGAAGGTATTTTCCTTGGCCGAAACTCAGACTTCAAGTGCAGATCATCTAATAAGAGGTACTTGCTTTATTAATAGTACGCCTTTAGTTGCTATTATTGATACTGGAGCGACTCATTCGTTTATTTCGTCTGAGTGCGCGAAGCGTTTGAATCTTGTGTTGTCTTTGATGGATGGTAAGATGGTTATTGACACTCCAGCAATGGGGTCAGTAACTACTTCTTTGGTTTGTTTGAGTTGTCCTTTGACCATTTATGGTAAAGACTTTGAGATGGATTTAGTGTGTTTGCCGTTGGAAGGTTTGGATGTGGTTTTGGGAATGAATTGGTTGCAATTTAATAGGGTTCATATTGATTGTTATCATAAGCTAGTAAGGTTTCCTTCTCTAGAGGAAGACGAAGACTCGAGTTTCTTATCTACCAAAGAGTTGAAGAAACTTTTGGTGGACGAAGCTCAGTTGTTTGGGTTGTTTGCATCTTTGACTGTGGATAGTCGAATGTCACTTGATGTGTTTCCTGTTGTGTGTGAATTTCCGGAAGTGTTTCCTGAGGATATTTCAGATGTGCCGCCAGAGAGAGAGGTGGAGTTTTCTATAGATCTAGTTCCTGGTACTAGACCTGTTTCTATGGCACCTTATAGAATGTCGGCATCTGAGTTGGTAGAGTTGAAGAAGCAGTTGAAAGAGTTGTTGGAGAAGAGGTTTGTAAGGCCAAGTGTTTCTCCTTGGGGTGCTCCAGTTTTATTGGTGAAAAAGAAAGATGGAAGTATGCGGTTGTGTATCGATTATCGTCAGTTGAATAAGGTGACGATTAAGAATAAGTATCCTCTTCCGAGAATTGATGATCTGATGGATCAGTTAGTTGGTGCTTGTGTGTTTAGTAAGATTGATTTGAGATCGGGGTATCATCAGATAAGGGTGAAGGAGGAAGATATTCAGAAGACGGCTTTTAGGACACGATACGGTCATTATGAATATTCGGCGATGACGTTCGGGGTTTCTAACGCGCCAGGTGTGTTTATGGAATACATGAATCGTATTTTCCACGAGCATTTGGATCGATTTGTTGTTGTGTTTATTGATGACATATTGATTTATTCTAAGTCTCGTGAGGAGCATGTAGAACATTTGCGTAGTGTTTTACAGGTTTTGAAAGAAAGGAAGCATTTTGCAAAATTGTCCAAGTGTGAATTTTGGTTGTCGGAAGTGAGTTTTCTTGGACACGTGATTTCAGGTAATGGTATTTCTGTGGATCCATCTAAAGTAGAAGCAGTTCTACAATGGGAGGTTCCGAGATCTGTTACTGAATTTGTAGCTTTTTGGGTTTGGCCGGTTATTATCGACGGTTCATTGAAGGGTTTTCTAAGCTAGCATTACCTTTGACCCAGTTGACTTGCAAAGGTCAAGGTTCATTTGGGATATTCGGTGTGAGGAAGGTTTTAATGAGCTGAAGAGAAGATTAACGACAGCTCTGATTTTGATTTTACCGGATCCTAATGAACCATTTGTGGTGTATTGTGATGCGTCTTTGATTGGTCTAGGTGGTGTTCTGATGCAGGAAGGTAAGGTTGTGGCTTATGCTTCGAGGCAATTGAGAGTGCATGAGAAAAATTATCCTACTCATGATCTTGAGTTAGTGGCTGTGGTTTTTGTGTTGAAGATTTGGAGGCATTATCTCTACGGTGCAAGGTTTGAAGTCTTTAGTGATCATAAGAGTTTGAAATATTTGTTTGATAAGAAGGAATTGAATATGAGGCAACGTAGGTGGTTGGAATTCTTGAAGGACTATGACTTTGGCTTGAATTACCATCCTGGTAAAGCTAATGTAATAGCCGATGCATTGAGTCGGAAATCGTTGCATATGTCGGCTTTGATGGTTAAGGAGTGGGAACTTTTGGAATCATTTAGAAATTTGAGTTTAGTATGTGAAGTGTCGTCGGATAGCGTAAGGCTTGGAATGTTGAAAGTTACTAATGATTTTCTGATGTCGGTTAGTGAGAAATAGAAGCTGGATGTGAAATTTGTAGAGTTGATGTTGGTTGGCGGAACAGATGCGCATAGTGATTTTCAAGTGGACGTTAATGGTGTTTTGAGATTCCGAGGTAGAATTTGTATTCCTGATGATGCGGAGTTGAAAAGGATGATTTTAGAGGAAGGACACCAGAGTAATCTGAGTATACATCCGGGAGCGAATAAGATGTACCAAGATTTGAAGAAGATTTTCTGGTGGTCTGGATTGAAAAGAGATGTGGCTCAGTTTGTGTATGCTTGTTTGACTTGTCAGAAATCGAAGGTGGAACATCTGAGGCCTAGTGGTTTGTTGCAACCGTTGGATATTCCTGAATGGAAGTGGGATAGCATTTCGATGGATTTTGTAACGGGGTTACCAAATACGCAGAGAGGGCATAATGCTATTTGGGTGGTTGTTGATAGGCTGACTAAATCGGCTCATTTTATTTGGGTGGAACATCAGTGTGATTGTAAAGTTGCATGGAGTTCCATTTAGTATTGTTTCTGATCGAGATCCAAGGTTTACATCGAGATTTTGGGAGAGTTTACAGAAGGCTTTGGGTTCTAAATTAAGGTTGAGTTCGGCTTATCATCCGCAGACGGATGGTCAGACGAAGAGGACGATTCAGTCATTGGAAGATTTGTTGAGGGCTTGTGTTTTGGAACAAGGTGGTGTGTGGGATAGTTATCTTGCATTGATTGAATTCACGTATAATAACAGTTTTCATTCCAGTATTGGTATGGCGCCGTTTGAAGCATTGTATGGACGAAGGTGTCGAACGCCGTTGTGTTGGCACGAATCTGGTGAGAGAATGGTGGTAGGGCCGGAATTGGTACAACAGACTACGGAGAAAGTGAAGTTTATTCGAGAGAAAATGAAGGCTTCTCAGAGTAGGCAGAAGAGTTATCATGATCGGAGACGGAAGGATCTTGAGTTTCAAGAAGGCGATCATGTATTTTTGAGGGTTACGCCGGTAACGGGTGTTGGTCGTGCATTGAAATCAAAGAAACTTACTTCTCGATTTATTGGTCCTTACCAGATACCCGCGAGAGTGGGTGCTGTGGGGTATAGGGTGGCGTTGCCGCCGAATCTGTCGAATTTACATGATGTGTTCCATGTTTCACAGTTGCGGAAGTATGTTCCAGATCCGTCGCATGTGATTCCGTTGGATGAGGTTGAGGTAAGGGAGAACCTTACAGTTGAGGCATTACCGGTTAGTATTTTGGATCGCGAAGTGAAGCGGTTGAGAGGCAAGGATATTGCACTTGTGAAGGTAGCGTGGGGAGGCGCTGCTGAGGGCAATTTGACTTGGGAGTTGGAGAGTCGGATGCGGGAGTCGTATCCAGAGTTGTTCGTCTCAGGTATATTTTCGAGGACGAAAATTTCTAAGTGGGGGAGAGTTGTAACGCCCCAGTTTTGTGTGCGTTTTATTTAATCGAGTCGTTTGATTATTTTATTATTATATTATTTTATTTTCGACTTTTATGTGAAAATATGTTATTTTTAGTCGTGATTATATTTTATCGGGTTTTGGGAACGTTTGCGAGATATTTGGGTGTAGGGGTATTTTGGGCATTTTGATTTATTGGGTTAAGTTAAGAAAAGAAAGAAAAGAGAGAAAAACATAGTAAGAGAAAAAGAAGAGAAAAGAAGAAAAGAAAAGGAGAAGAGAAGAAAAGAGAGAAAAACTTGAGAAAGAAGAAATCAATCAACCGACTTTTCTACACGCGATTTAATCGGGTAAGGGTGTGAAACTCGATTATGCTATGTTTGTGTATGATTATGTATGTGTTTGCTTGGATGTTTCTTGTTTTCCATAGCTTTTACTTCTAGGTTGAAATGAGAATTTTGATGAGAAATCGATGGTTTCACGGTTGGAAATCGGTGTAAATGTGGTAGAATACTTGTTATCATTATTAGACTATGTTTTGATTGTTATATGCTGGTTAGAAAATGTTTTGGTGGAGAAAATATCAATTTTTGGATGAACTGGTGCGCTGCTGGGTTTTGCTGAAAACGCAGGTTCGCACTGTGAATGGCTAGCGAGTGGGTAGCGAGCGTTCGCTGAGTGTTCGCACTGCGAATGGAGTGGCGAAGGACTCGCTAGTTTCTGACTTGATTCGCTGGGTGACTCGCAATGCGAATGGGGCAGCGAGCATTCGCTGGGATGTTCGCACTGCGAACGAGGGGAATTTCCTAGGCTATTTTTGGTTCGCTGGTACGCTCACACTGCGAATGAAATAGCGAAGGACTCGCTAGGAGCTTCGCACTGCGAATGTAGCAGTTTTTCCCAATTTGTTTTCTTTGTAACTTTTGATCGGTGATTCGGTTTGAGGCGTGGTTTGATGCGTTAGAAAGCTTGTAGAATGTACTTTATTATGATGATGGTTTTGAGAATTATTGACCGATTAAATTATGTCGGGGATTAGAAAATGTGTTGTTTTGTTGTCGACTTTTGCCGTTTAATTGTATGAACTTGATGTGTATGTGAAATATGCTGTTGGGGTGGATAGGATATGACTTGTGTACTGTGAGTGAATGAAATTGCATGAAATACCCATTGTGATGATGGTTGGTGGCTTTACGGCAAGAAAATGCGATGTATGGTGTCATACCCTAATTTTTTACCATAAGATTCCACCATCCTTGTACATCATCTCGCATAGCATCTTCAGGTCATCGGTCTTTGTGCGTGCTTATTGTGACTAATCAGCTTATGCAGGTGCGTTGATTTCAAGTGTGGATGGTATTTGTTCTCATAGTCAAGTGTCCAGATGTGACTAATAGATTCTGATTCAAGTGATCCTAGGGTTTCCTACTGGGTCGTTTTTATCGAAGACTTCTCAAAAGTTCAGTGCATACTCCTAAAAAGAATTAAGGTGTTGAGTGCGGTCATGTGAAGACTAGTTAAGGTTTTGAGGCAAGATGAATTCCAAGTTGTATCCAAGGTTTCCTCAAAGCATCGTGCTTATCTTTTAAAGGTTTACTTGGAATTTTCGGCAAGTCAAAATATGTTATGTTGATTAAGCTATGGACTAAACTTTCATCAGAATGAATTAATAAAATGGAAGGGTCATAGTTCATTGCTTGTGGTTAACTTAGAGTACATGTCACAATTGATGAGTCCAAGATTATTCAAGCCATTATTAATCAAGTTGCAAGTTCATGAAGATTCACATCAAAACTCAAGATTTCAAGATTCAAGATTTACAAAGTTCAAAAATGAATAAATTGATTACAAAGTTCCAATTGAAAATTCATTTTAAATAGGCCAAAAGAAAGATCCGGTTTTAGTTCCAAATGACATAAGATCCCACATCTCGGTTGAATGGAGTAGAAACTAGAAAATAGTTGTTGCTAAGCATGAACAAATTACTATTAGTTGGAGACATGTGAAACCGTTTGCCAATTGTGTTTCTAATGATCATAAGTCAGTCTTGGCATATGTGCTTATAATGCCTCAAGAAGTGTTTGATTTGGATAATTCAACTAAAGTACCGAATTCTAATTCAAGAGAACAGAGTTGTACAGATTGTTGATGTAATTTACAGTGTCGGTATTCCAATCATGAAATAGCTCCAGGTGGAAGTCACAAAATGAATCCGGAAGTCGCAAAAGGAATCCACCTGTACTAGTCCTCACAAATTAATCCATTTTCCACTTGACAATTCATCATCAATTTATTCCAAAATTAATAGAGTTTGATTCATACAAGTTTTCATGTGATTCACACAAGTTATCATTGACATTATGAATAATAAAAGATAATGCTACAAGGGACCTCCTAACAGTTTCAGTAACATTCTAGTTAAAAAGAAATAAAATAACATGAAGGATGCTTATTGAGATAGTGCTTGAACGTGACCCCCCTATAGCGCCACAGGACATGTTATTATGAAGAAGTGCCTTCATTTGATGAGGTGCATATACAGGTTCTTTCGCATTTCGGGAGGAGTTGTAAGATTGGACGTCCCATTCCTTAATTAACCTGTTCGTGAATTCTAGCCATGAAGATTGCACTCTGAATGGAAGTCAGCATACGGTAATTGAAAACTGTACCTGACAAATAAAGTGAAAAATTCATCAAGAATAAATTCTTTCCAAAGACAATCAGACACACTTAATCACAAATCATAAACACCAATTCAAGTTCGTTCTAAGACAATGTTGAGACATGTTGGATTGAAAAAGGGAAGAAATAAAAAATGTTGAAACATGTCAGAACGAAAGCGGAATGCATTCATAAGAAAATCAGACTTTTCAAACAAACACCAAACATGTTTAGGACAGTATTCAAGGAGAAATTAAGTTTGTTCCAAACCAATTCATTTCCTTCCAAGACAGGTTCAAGCATATTCTCACAAAAACGGGAAGAAATTTATTGTTCATCAGATTTGATTCTCAGAGTGGTATATATAAAGGGGAAGCGCAACACACACAAAGGGGGAGTAGCTTACACAACTGAAAAGATTCACACGCTCATACACAAGAGCAAATACACAGCAGAATACCAAAAACCCACACGCAAAAGTTGCAGTACCACACGATCACAGTGTCCACATAGAGGAAGAATATCACACACATATCAGAAACAACACGCAGAAGCAACTCGCACCAGTGACGACACTTACAATTTCACACCAGAAAAATCATCATGAACACCATAAGAAAAAGCTACAGATCAATAAAAACCTGATCCAATATTAATTCGAATTCTCAGCAAAAAGTTGGAGCAAGCGAAAGAGGAAGAAGAAGTGACTCAGAATCGCCGCATCGCCATGAAACTCCTCATCCAATCGTCGCGCCCCACCCCATAATCGTGCATCGCCTCCGTCCCCGTTGCCGAATCACCACGCCGAACCATTCCGAAGTCGTTCTGATGTCGTAACCGAGAAAGGGGCTTCGCACGAGAGTTGAAACAGCGCGACGACAAAGTCACCACCACACAATCGTTGTTGACGCCGTATCGCCACCGCGGAGCCTTCGTTCATGCTGGGAGGAAGATGAGTAAACAAGGAAGCTGAGAGATGGAAACGGCGGATGAAAAGAGGTATGCTGATACTTTCTTTTTTTTTGCTCTTTAATGTTATTGTTTTTGGGTTTGGGTCAGGGAAATTAGGATCGTACCCGGCCCATTTTCAATCCTTTTATTTATTTTTATTTACTTTTATTTATTTAGCTATTTTCTTAGAAATAGGTCTTAAAACCTACATATTTATTTCTTATAAAAATAAAATAAAAAACATTTTCTTTTGTTTATTTATTTTTTAGAATTTGGTTTTTTTTTTTAAATAACTTAAGACTTAATTGTTAGAAAATAATTAAACTTTTAATTTTGATCAATTGGGTTTAATTGATTATTTAGAGTTCTTAACATCTTAATGGATTAATTAAATTTCTAATTAACCTTAATTAAAATTTTAATTAATTAATTCTGGAGCCAATTTTAATTACTTGTCCGTCAATGTTATTGTGCTAAATGTTCATTGTGATTCACATGCTCCTTTAGAATATCTTGATCCTTGATCAATTTAAATCATATAGACATTAGGATAACATGTTCCCTTTTAATCCATTCCAAAGGAAAAAGGTTCTCCCCGCTGACTCCATGTCATATTTAGGATCCATAGCCTAGTTTCACCTCTTTATAACTCAACTTTAACTTTAGAGTCACCGCACTCTATGTAGTGTCTTGCCATAGACGCTACCTCCCCCCTGGAACCTTGACCACAGTCAAGAGTTCCTCACCCTCATTGAGGGGAACTACGAATACTTTGATTCCACTCCCGTCAGGATACGTAGGCACAAGATGCGATGTCTTGGCGAGTATACTTAGCACATACCCTTAGCAAGCAAGTAATAGATAACATAAATACTAACAAGAGGTTCCCGTAGAGTACTACGGACGTTTAGGATGCTAATACCTTCCCTAGGCGTAACCAACCCCCGAACCTTAGATCTCTTAGGTTTTTCGATCTTTAAACCTTTCCTTTGGATAAAATAAAGACCAGTGGTGAATTAAAAATTGTGATTCAAGTTAATCTAATAGCTTGGTATCCAATTCTCACCACGACAGAAATGGCGACTTCACTGGGGATTTTTCGAGGGTTTCCCCTAACTTGTTTATATTTATGTTATTTATTTGCTTATTTGCCTATATATCTTTATATATATATATATATACCTGTTTTGCTTGGTTTTTCTGTGTGCAGGGTACTATTTATGTGGTGAGACAAAGTCCTACACCCGGACTAGAGTGAAATTAAGATAGGAAAACGGTGAGACTTCAATGATACTTTGAGGGAGTCGATTCCTGAAAAAGTAAATTGAGACTTCACCACTCAGTCTAGGCCCTCTCGAATAAAATATTTTTCCAACGAGTTCATTCATGAAGACGATATGGTTTCGATCTAAAGGCCCTCGGGACTGGGGACCGTAGTTACCTTTAACCCAACTTGGCCTATTAGGATGTAGTGCGGGGACTATGCGGGAGTCTATTTCTGCAATAGTCGCTACGCGATACTACACTCAGACGAGATTCTCTTGAGAATATTATTGACTAC
The DNA here is from genome assembly GCA_022829125.1 of Lathyrus tuberosus. Classification (NCBI taxonomy): domain Eukaryota; kingdom Viridiplantae; phylum Streptophyta; class Magnoliopsida; order Fabales; family Fabaceae; genus Lathyrus; species Lathyrus tuberosus. The sequence goes on along the minus strand of JALAZF010000141.1, from coordinate 5,103,440 downwards.
CAAGTGATTTGGGAAATCGATAATATCCGAAAGATGGATTGTAGACTATGGGAACTTTGTAGAACCCGTTCGGCAGGTACATTTGAAACCATAGTACACACCTATTGGGAAGGGTAGACCATGGCTCCATGCTCGTGATCTTCAAGCCTAGGCCTTTGTTTGCCTGTATATGTGTATACCTATGTCTATGCATTCATTCATGCATTCATGAATAACCATTCAGTTTCAAGAAACTCAATTGTTCTTTCCCTTGCAAAATCAATAAAAAATCATGGATTATAAAATGAACCCTTTTTTTTTCGAAATGTTTGCAACCTACTTTTGAGTTCCTTGAAACCATTGCATCGCATTGCATATCATTTGCATCTTTGCATTGCATCCATTTGTCCAGAAGCTCATTTCCAGCAATCTTTATCTTCAGTGTCACCTGTGAGTCGTCAAGCTGATTCCTCGACACAGATATCAAACTAGAGCTAACTACAGACGCATGATATCAGAACAAGAAGCACATAACGCCGAGAATCCTCTCTGTGATTACAATGCTTCCAGATCACAACAAGTGAAGCTTCAGTCGACTTCAGCGAAAAGCCGGTGTTCCAGACAGGACAGCTCATATTTGTTTCTGATTAGTCACTAGACCTTGTTTCTTATTGTTTGCATTTTTCTTATTTGTATTGGCCGTTTGCTTTCGATTTATGTTTGTACTTTCATAATTAATAAAATGAGCATTGCAACTTTTGGATTCAATTTCATTTGCTTTGTTATTCACATCTTTACGCTTTATCTTTAAAAAAAAAACACAAAAAAAACAAAACAAATGATCTCTTTTCCACTTTCTTTTCGATTATGCAAAGATTGGAGTGAGGATGATGAAAACGTAATACTCATAATTGTTGTCGGTATGCTTTCAAATCAAAACTTTGCTGAGGATGTAAGGCATTGTTTCAATTCCTAAACACTGGAGAAATAAGGAAGATAAACCCTCGTCAACCCCCTTGAGCCTCGAAGTAGGAGTTTCTTTTCTTTACAAATAAAAACCCGCAATCTTAACCTGGGGCAGGGTAGTTCTCAGTTAACTGGATTGTGCATTCAAATACAAGAGTTTCATGCAAGACATCTTTCAACAAAAAGGTTGCATTCTCAATTTTTCCTTCGCACGCAACAAGCAAGTGTCGAAGATGTCTTTCAAGTCAAAAGTCGATGATGGTTCACCGTAATCATTAAGCCAAGCAATCACTTTCTTTCAAAAAAAAAAAAAGATAAAAAAATCAAAAAAGGAAAAAGCCCGCTAAGTCGAAACTTGTGAAGGAGACTTAGGCAGACAAAAAAATAGGGGCATCCCGCTGACTGTAAGATTCACAAAAAACAGTTCAGGCAAAAGTTAGGGTTAATAAAAATGAGACCAGGAAAGTCCTCAATGAAAAAACAACCAAGAGTTATAAGGAAGTAGTGACTGTCACCTCAAAAGTCCCTTAACTTCTGAACCATCATCACTATCATCAATGTAATCCCTAACCTATGGGAACCTGAGTGCAAAGTCTGAGTTAACTGAGCGTAGGACTAAAGATCATCACGAAGATTGGGTGGGTACAAATAAACTTTGAGCCTTTATCCTTTGTTTCTTAAACCGTGAACCAGGCCACGTTATAACCCTCAAAAGACCTAATTGAAGCAAGGTTATTTTGAAAGCATACTACAACAAGGTTGCGTAAACTGACTCCTAAAGATCTTTGCAGATCATTTTTTTGGCATCACACCTTTTTGCTTTATCTTTCACTTTTAAACGTCATGAACCACCGTGTTCTGACCAGTGACCCTATTGTTTTACCTCTTTCCAAAAATGATTTTGATTTCAAAAGTTGCATGAACTTTGCATTTACTATGTTTGTATAAACACTTTTGTTTGCAATCTGGCTTCCGCTTAAGGAATTTTCAAACATTTGAGAAACTTGTTCAGTGATCCAATCAGGGGCAAGTTCCTTCCAGATCCTATTGAGAATCAGTTCAAGATTTGTTCAGTGCAAGTCCTTCTCAGAATTGGTTTATACAGAAGACTTTTTCAAGACTCATACTGGGGCAAGCTTTCCAAGCGTACGACAATTCAGTCATTTACAGAATCATTCTAGCTGAAGCAATTATCAGTTCATCTACAACAGTTAGCTAATCTGGGGCAGTTTACTTGAAGATTCCCCATGCAGCTTTCCTTCCTTCCTACAAGGATTATCAAATTGATACTATTTACCAGTGTGGCAGAGATTGTGCTCAGTAGTAGCATCTTTAGTCCTTAAGCGGAATGGCAGTGATCTCCGTGTTGAGGAATCAGTCTTCCAGTCTTGTCTTATCCACAAAAGAGTCGAGTCATGTCATCGACGTCTGCATTACATCTTCATTTGATCATATATCATGGCATAATTCATATATATATGCATAGCAAAAGTGTCATCCTTATTTTGCACTCATTTGCATTCTCCATAGGTCGTGTTGTTATTCACGTCTTACCTTGTGGTCAAAGTCTAAATTACTTGGCACCTCCCAAACATACATTGTCGCGTCTATCCAATGCTTTCTTGGATACGGTGATCCATTTTATCCAATGCTTTCTTGGGTATCTCCTTGTTCATATTCGTTCAATGCTTTCTTGGACGTTGTGATTTCTTTCTATCTAATACTTTCTTGGGTATCTCCTTGTTCATATTCGTTCAATGCTTTCCTGGACGTTGTGGTTTTCTTTACATCCAATGCCTTCTTGGATTTCACCTTTTGTCTCATTAGCGTCTGATGCCTTCTCAGATTTTGAGTCATACCTTTCATTCAAAGCTATTATTGGATGTCTGGTTTCTTTGCATTCAATGCCATTCTTGAATGTAGTCTCTGTTCACTTTGTCTAAAGCCATTATTAGATGTTGTGATTATACCTTTCATTCAAAGCCATTATTGGATGACTGGTCCCTTTACATCCAATGCCTTCTTGGATCTCACCTTGTTACCTCATAGTCATCTAAAGCCATTATTAGATATTGTGATTACACCTTTCATTCAAAGCCATTATTGGATGTCTGGTTTCTTTACCATCTGATGCTTTTCTGGATGAGACCCTCTTTCTGATGTTCTTCCAGATTGAGTCTTTTGTTCTGATGTTCTTCCAGAACTTATCTGATGTTTTTCCAGATATTTCGCTTTGTTATTCTGATGCTTTTCCGGAATTTCATTGCCTTTTACCATCTGATGTTATTCTGGATGTGTCCCTCTTTCTGATGTTCTTCCAGATCGAGCCTTTGTTCACATTCATCTAAAGCCATTATTAGATATTGTGATTATACCTTTCACTCAAAACCATTATTGGATGATTGGTTTCTTTGCATTCAATGCCATTCTTGAATGTAGTTTTTGTTCACTTTGTCTAAAGCCATTATTAGATATCGTGATTACACCTTTCATTCAAAGCCATTATTGGATGTCTGGTTTCTTTACCATCTGATGTTCTTCCGGATGGGTCCCTCTTTTTGATGTTCTTCCAGATCGAGTCTTTGTTCACATTCATCTAAAGCCATTATTAGATATTGTGATTATACCTTTCACTCAAAACCATTATTGGATGATTGGTTTCTTTGCATTCAATGCCATTCTTGAATGTAGTTTTTGTTCACAATCATCTAAAGCCATTATTAGATATTGTGATTGTACCTTTCATTCAAAGCCATTATTGGATGTCTGGTTTCTTTACCTTGTTCATTTTCATCTGAATCCATTATTAGATATTGTGAGTGTACCTTTCGTTCAAAGCCATTATTGGATGACTGGTTTCTTTGTGTCTGACGCCTTCTTAGATATTGTGAGTTTACCTTTCATCCAAAGCCATTATTGGATGTTTGGGTGCTTTTTTCATCCAATACCATTTTTGGATGATGTTTTCTAGATAGTTTGCTTTGTTTCAATTCATTTCTGACACAACTGTAACACCTTTTACCCTGTGGCACCATTTCCCATAGGATCCTTGTCTTGCATTCATTTCATATCATTTCATATCATATCATGTGCATCTTGTGGTATCTTAGGGCCAAAAATTGTGCATGTTTGTATTTAAGCCTCTCCTATCTCGTCGAGACGAAGATTTCAATCTTCATATCTCTGGATAGAAGAAACTTAAATAGGGGCATCTGTCATACACTAATTTTTTACCATAAGATTCCACCATCCTTGTACATCATCTCGTATAGCATCTTCAGGTCATCGGTCTTTGTGCGTGCTTATTGTGACTAATCAGCTTATGCAGGTGCATTGATTTCAAGTGTGGATGGTATTTGTTCTCATAGTCAAGTGTCCAGATGTGACTAATAGATTATGATTCAAGTGATCCTAGGGTTTCCTACTGGGTCGTTTTTATCGAAGACTTCTCAAAAGTTCAGTGCATACTCCTAAAAAGAATTAAGGTGTTGAGTGCGGTCATGTGAAGACTAGTTAAGGTTTTGTGGCAAGATGAATTCCAAGTTGTATCCAAGGTTTCCTCAAAGCATGGTGCTTATCTTTTAAAGGTTTACTTGGAATTTTCGGCAAGTCAAAATATGTTATGTTGATTAAGCTATGGACTAAACTTTCATCAGAATGAATTAATAAAATGGAAGGGTCATAGTTCATTGCTTGTGGTTAACTTAGAGTACATGTCACAATTGATGAGTCCAAGATTATTCAAGCCATTATTAATCAAGTTGCAAGTTCATGAAGATTCACATCAAAACTCAAGATTTCAAGATTCAAGATTTACAAAGTTCAAAAATGAATAAATTGATTACAAAGTTCCAATTGAAAATTCATTTTAAATAGACCAAAAGAAAGATCCGATTTTAGTTCCAAATGACATAAGATCCCACATCTCGATTGAATGGAGTAGAAACTAGAAAATAGTTGTTGCTAAGCATGAACAAATTACTATTAGTTAGAGACATGTGAAACCGTTTGCCAATTGTGTTTCTAATGATCATAAGTCAGTCTTGGCATATGTGCTTATAGTGCCTCAAGAAGTGTTTGATTTGGATAATTCAACTAAAGTACCGAATTCTAATTCAAGAGAACAGAGTTGTACAGATTGTTGATGTAATTTACAGTGTCGGTATTCCAATCATGAAATAGCTCCAGGTGGAAGTCACAAAAAGAATCCGGAAGTCGAAAAAGGAATCCACCTGTACTAGTCCTCACAAATTAATCCATTTTCCACTTGACAATTCATCATCAATTTATTCCAAAATTAATAGAGTTTGATTCATACAAGTTTTCATGTGATTCACACAAGTTATCATGGACATTCTGAACAATAAAAGATAATGCTACAAGGGACCTCCTAACAGTTTCAGTAACATTCTAGTTAAAAAGAAATAAAATAACATGAAGGATGCTTATTGAGACAGTGCTTGAACGTGACCCCCCTATAGCGCCACAGGACATGTTCTTATGAAGAAGTGCCTTCATTTGATGAGGTGCATATACAGGTTCTTTCGCATTTCGGGAGGAGTTGTAAGATTGGACGTCCCATTCCTTAATTAACCTGTTCGTGAATTCTAGCCATGAAGATTGCACTCTGAATGGAAGTCAGCATACGGTAATTGAAAAGTGTACCTGACAAATAAAGTGAAAAATTCATCAAGAATAAATTCTTTCCAAAGACAATCAGACACACTTAATCACAAATCATAAACACCAATTCAAGTTCGTTCTAAGACAATGTTGAGACATGTTGGATCGAAAAAGGGAAGAAATCGAAAATGTTGAAACATGTCAGAACGAAAGCGGAATGCATTCATAAGAAAATCAGACTTTTCAAACAAACACCAAACATGTTTAGGACAGTATTCAAGGAGAAATTAAGTTTGTTCCAAACCAATTCATTTCCTTCCAAGACAGGTTCAAGCATATTCTCACAAAAACGGGAAGAAATTTATTGTTCATCAGATTTGATTCTCAGAGTGGTATATATAAAGGGGAAGCGCAACACACACAAAGGGGGAGTAGCTTACACAACTGAAAATATTCACACGCTCATACACAAGAGCAAATACACAGCAGAATACCAAAAACCCACATGCAAAAGTTGCAGTACCACACGATCACAGTGTCCACATAGAGGAAGAATATCACACACATATCAGAAACAACATGCAGAAGCAACTCGCACCAGTGACGACACTTATAATTTCACACCAAAAAAATCATCATGAACACCATAAGAAAAAGCTACAGATCAATAAAAACCTGATCCAATATTGATTCGAATTCTCAGCAAAAAGTTGGAGCAAGCGAAAGAGGAAGAAGAAGTGACTCAGAATCGCCGCATCGCCATGAAACTCCTCATCCAATCGTCGCGCCCCACCCCATAATCGTGCATCGCCTCCGTCCCCGTTGCCGAATCACCACGCCGAACCATTCCGAAGTCGTTCTGATGTCGTAACCGAGAAAGGGGCTTCGAACGAGAGTTGAAACAGCGCGACGACAAAGTCACCACCACACAATCGTTGTTGACGCCGTATCGCCACCGCGGAGCCTTCGTTCATGCTGGGAGGAAGATGAGGAAACAAGGAAGCTGAGAGATGGAAACGGCGGATGAAAAGAGGTATGCTGATACTTTCTTTTTTTTTGCTCTTTAATGTTATTGTTTTTGGGTTTGGGTCAGGGAAATTAGGATCGTACCCGGCCCATTTTCAATCCTTTTATTTTATTTTATTTACTTTTATTTATTTAGCTATTTTCTTAGAAATAGGTCTTAAAACCTACATATTTATTTCTTATAAAAATAAAATAAAAAACATTTTCTTTTGTTTATTTATTTTTTAGAATTTGGTTTTTTTTTTAAATAACTTAAGACTTAATTGTTAGAAAATAATTAAACTTTTAATTTTGATCAATTGGGTTTAATTGATTATTTAGAGTTCTTAACATCTTAATGGATTAATTAAATTTCTAATTAACCTTAATTAAAATTTTAATTAATTAATTCTGGAGCCAATTTTGATTACTTGTCCGTCAATGTTATTGTGCTAAATGTTCATTGTGATTCACATGCTCCTTTAGAATATCTTGATCCTTGATCAATTTAAATCATATAGACATTAGGATAACATGTTTCCTTTTAATCCATTCCAAAGGAAAAAGGTTCTCCCCGCTGACTCCATGTCATATTTAGGATCCATAGCCTAGTTTCACCTCTTTATAACTCAACTTTAACTTTAGAGTCACCGCACTCTATGTAGTGTCTTGCCATAGACGCTACCTCCCCCCTGGAACCTTGACCACAGTCAAGAGTTCCTCACCCTCATTGAGGGGAACTACGAATACTTTGATTCCACTCCCGTCAGGATACGTAGGCACAAGATGCGATGTCTTGGCGAGTATACTTAGCACATACCCTTAGCAAGCAAGTAATAGATAACATAAATACTCACAAGAGGTTCCCGTAGAGTACTACAGACGTTTAGGATGCTAATACATTCCCTAGGCGTAACCAACCCCCGAACCTTAGATCTCTTAGGTTTTTCGATCTTTAAACCTTTCCTTTGGATAAAATAAAGACCGGTGGTGAATTAAAAATTGTGATTCAAGTTAATCCAATAGCTTGGTATCCAATTCTCACCACGACATATGGTAATTGTTGATATATGCATGATTATGGATGTGTATGTGTGTGCATATTAAATGTCATGAGTCATTGTATGCCAAGCATCATGATATGCATTGTTGTGACGTCCTGAGTGACGGTTTGGTTCCAGAGGGAATCTGCTATAACATCGTGCACCTTAAACATAAGAGGACTTAAAGCGATTTGATATATCGTGTGCCTTAAAAATATAGAGGACCTAAAGCGATGGTTATAGACGATCGTGTGCCCATGTGGGGACCTAAAGCGATCGGATTGTGTGCTCATGTGGGGACCTAAAGCAATCCATAAACGTGTGCCCATGTGGGGACCTAAAGCGACAGGTGAACATCGTAGGCCCGACGGGGTGTTACTTGAGCGACCCTCAGTAACGAGCGATGGTTCCAATAGTTCCTAAGTGAACTGGTGATGAGACATGAGACATTGGAAGTCGGTACCGCATGGCATGTGCATAGAGTCGTTGTGTCGGTCTCTGTGCATTTGTATAATCATGGATTAATTGTGTATGTTCAATTGTGAATGTGATTATTGAGATGGAATATGTATAATTGCGTTGATGATGAGTGCATTGTGTATGATTGATGTGCATTGGTGACGAATACCTGATACTTGCACTGTGTTGTGTTATATTCGATTGTGGTGTATTGGTGGTGAGAACATTGTAGTTGTGCATAAATGTGTTAATATATAATTGTATGCAACTGTATTATGATTGTTTTTCTCACCCTTCTGCTGTTTTATAATGCTCTATGAGGCATTGCAGATTAGAGTTGCTGGAGGTCTTTTTGTGAAGCTTTGTGTCTTCATTCTTTTGTTGGTCGGCTCTGATATGTGACACCGGGTAGTTAGGGAGGCCGTTTGTGATTTTTTGTGTATATATATATATATATATATATATATATATATATATATATATTGGCTTGTGCATGTATGACTTATTGTATGACAAACTTTTCAAGTGATATATATATATGATATTCAGTTTTAGATTTTTCGCTTTTATTCTAAATTCTGAAAGGTGGGTGTAAGGAACTGAGTTCCTCTGTTGATTGCTACCCCACTGTTGCATATCTTTATGAGCAGGTGTTGTATGTTTGTTTCGAATTGATGTGATTTCCCCCTGTCTATTCCGTGTTTTTAATTATACTCTGATGAAATTTTGAATTTTCTTTTACCGCTTTAATAGCTTGGGGGTATAGGTTGGGGGTGTCACAGCAGCAGCAGTTGCTGGGGTAGTAGTGGCTTCGACAGGGGTCGGCTATGTAGTGGGTCCTTTGTCACCCTTCTTCTCCTCACTTTTGTCCTCTTCTTCATCTTCATCCATTTTATCATCAGCATTGTTATCACTGTGGCCATCAAGTTCAGACTGGTGCATTGTCTCATTATCATCTTCTTCCATCTCCTCCTCCCCTTTTGGATCAGCATTGTCAGCCCCAACGGTCTCGTCCACTGGTGAGCCATCTTCATCGACCAAGGTTGTATTTTCATCCATGGCGACGGTCCCTGGATTCTATTGACCGTCATATTCCTCATGGTCGGAGCCATCTGTTTGAGACTGCTGGGTTGTAGTCTTTGTGGGCGAAGGGTGAGCTGTTTCAAAGCCAGGTTTGTTAATTTCACCTAGTGAACTCATTCCAGAGCCCAAATCAGAAGTGGGATGGTATGTAGGCTCACCTTGGCTATTCAGAATAGTGGCTGGAGAAGGAGGATTATCCACTGGTGGCTTCGAGCCACTTGCATCAGCCTGAATCAAATCGAAGAAAAATTAGATCAAAAGGAAACAAGGTACATAAGTGGGTACTTCAAAAAGTGAATTGATAAGTTACCTTGACACCTTTAGCATCAGGGTTAGAGTTATTACTTTTAGCATGATCTGGGGTTGGTTTAGAGGCAGCCTTAGAAGAGGCTTCCGCAGCACCACTGGTAGTGGTTATCTTTTTGGAGACCTTAGCCGTTTTAGGCTCAGATTGGCCACCAGCAACATTTGTCTCTTGGCTGGGTTTCTTCCTCTTCTTTGTCTTCAAGTCTTCAGGAGGGGATTGGTCATCATCCTTCGAATCGAAGATAATTTGGGCGGTGCCCCTCTTTGTCTTCCTCTGAGGTGCCAGAGTTGATTTGCGGGAAGCCTGGAATAATGAGAAGCGTTAAGGGGAAGAAAGACTAATCAACGAAAAGAAAAGGTGCGTGACGTACCTTACTTCCTTCACCCTTTGCTTCGACCAGCTGCTGAGGTGTGTTATTTTTGGGTACAGCTACAAAACAAACCAAGTTACCACAAGTCAGTAATGATAAAGGTCAAATGAAAGAACATAAAACCGAAGAATCCAAACCTTCATGTATTTCGGATTCGATGCTAACATCTTCGATACCGATATGAAGGCATCCTTTGAAACTGTCTAGCGTATGCTTAGTCGGAACCACCCGGTGAGCCTTGGGTTTTGACTGCTGACGAAGGATCTTTATAAAATCCCCACAGATGAACCAATCTGGAAATGGAGGGGCAAGAGCCACTCCAAAATCAGCAGATGGCAGTCGAGGAGTCTTTGCAGGGAATAGTTCGAAAGCCACTGCATAGCATTTCTCAGGAGGAACGTATGAAGGGATTTTCAAATTCTCCATTTTCTTTAAAAAAATTTCCTTCAGTGTAACTGCGGCGTCGTAGACGGTTCGACTAATGTCATCTGGTTGATAAACAGTTTCAAAGTACTTATGAAAGGCTTGGATCTCTTTGATGTGGGTAGACTTAGTTTTCTTGATCTTCTCCTGCAAATCAACAAAAGCTTGGTCAATAAATTGGGAGAAGCTAGAAACATCAAGGAATTCTTCATTGTAATGTTTCGACCACCAGTCGTAGAACTCTTGAGTGCAGAGGTGAGAAGGCTCGAACTAGACATGAGTGAGGAGTGATCTGTGAGCATGTCGAGCTTGGTGAGTCAAACTCTCTAGGGAGTCATAGATGGTGTGGGGAAGGATCACATGGACCTTCTTCTCATACAGACATTTGGGCAAAGTTTGGACCAGGCCAAATTGTCGAGAGACAAGATTTGGTTGGTAGGCCATCAAAGTTGTTTGGCCCCTTAGAAGGTTGAGTCGGTGAACTATGAGTCGAGGGATTAGAAAGCCCTCCCAAACAATGAATGCAGGAGGGAAGGCCCTAGTGAACCATTCAGGACCATACTTTCTTTCCGCAAATGGGGCCATTCTTAGTGTAAATTCATATCGCTTGGCAAACATCTTGATGAAGCCAGAGAAGGACGCCCTAAGTGTCTGCCCTTCTTCACTAGGGGTTATCTTCACCAGCCGGGTCCATTCGACTCGCCGCTCCTTGATTTCTGTAGCTTCTTCGTCGACAGTCCCTTTGTTAAGGATACTAGTTTCAAATGTGGCATTAAGCCAAAGCTGGAGTAGCCAAAAGGGTCCTGATAGCAGGAGGTTCCCATTGCTTTCTTGGTCTTTCAGGCGACCAGCACCTTCACTTAAAGACTCATACAGACTGGCCAATATCATTTCACTTAGGAAAATGTCTCGATTAAGGTGCAATTGATTGGCCAGAGTTAGATATTTCCTGGCCACTTGCAAAGATTTGGTGCCAATACACAACGAGAAAGCCACATAGCCAGAAATGCTATGTGCTCTTGATCTTCGACTGTGTCAGTTTGTTTGTTGTGGTAATGGTTCATCAAATGGGTGTAAGTGTGCTTGGTGGTGGAGAACCCTATGGTGTCTTGAGCATCTACCTCAGGGTCGTAAACTAGTATGTGTGGTTTTAGACCTGTGATAGCAGCGATGTCGAAGAGGGTGGGTGTCATCATCCCACAAGGGAGATGGAATGTATAATGGGTACTATCCCAAAAATACAAAGAGGAAGCTAACAGAGTCGGACAGTAGGCAGGACCTGTCTTCGACATCATAATCAGGTCATAAATCCCTATTTCCTTCCAAGTTTCTGCTTTAACTTTCTCTACTTTGGTCAACCAGTTCAAATAGAGATCAACATCTTTAAAATATGGGGTTGCTCTAAACAACCTAGACCCGTCATTCAAGTACTTCAAATATAGGTTTCTTAAGGCTATATTGTCATGGGGTTCAGATGTTACCCAAGCTTTGTCTTTCTGCCCTAAGGGTTTGGTTTTACGGTATGAAGGAAAGAAATCACTAATGGCTGCATAATCTGTGCCTAAAAAGACAAAGGACCAGATAAAGATAATGGTTTTCCAGAAACGGTGACGAGAATCAATACCTGAGTTTCGTAGATATGTCTTTTTTCTTCCTTGAGAGGCTCAGGGATGAACGACTGATTCTTCACCACTTTAGGTCCATTCAATGTAGTGAAGGGAGGAAATAGTGGCATGTTCTTTGGCCCTTTGGACTTCTGGCTTTTCTTTGGGTCTTGAGTGATAGTGTTTGAGGATGCCATTGTTGAAAACTTGAAGAAATGGGTTTAGCAAAGGTGAAGAGTTGAAAATTTTTGAGAGAGAAGAAAGTGTGTAGTGAATACCAAACCTTGACACTCATAACACCAAACCTCCTTCATGTCAACTTTCTTCCCTGAATACTTGTTGTCCATGTCTTTATTGGTCGAATCAGAGTGATTCTTTGAATTCTTGCTTGACTTCTCATTGTTAGCAAGATTCTTTCTCTGTTTCACTTTCTCTTTTCTATACTTCTTGATGGATCTTGCTTTCAGTGCTTGTTCAGGAACCTTCTCCCTTTCCAAGTTTCTCTATTTCAGCCTCATCTCATGATCCTCTAATGAAGCTTGGAGTTCTTCTAACTTCATCTCAGCTAGGTTCTTGGACTCTTTAATTGACACTACAATGTAATCGAAATTCTCAGTCAAATATCTCAACACTTTCTCAATCTTCTACAAATCGTTGATTGATTCACCACACGCCTTAATCTGGTTTGTTAACAACACCACACATGAAAGGTATTCCGAGACTGATTCATCTTCCTTCACCTGATTCATCTTGAATTTCTTTATTAACGTCTGAAACTTCACCCTTTTCAGTTTTTCATCTCAGCCGTACAAGTTCTTCAACTTGTCCCACGCTTCTTTGGCCGTTTCTTTTTCAATTATCTTATCGAACACGTTAGTATCCACACACTAGTGAATCAAGAACATGAAATTTTCATCTTTATTCTTGTGATCCTTGTGCGCATCTTTCTGAACATCATATGTATTTGCTTCCATTTTCGGTGCTCCATCATTCATGATTTCAGACACATCTTGAAATCTAAAGATGACCTTCATCTGCACAACCCACCGTTCGTAGTTCTCACATTTGAAAACCAGTATATTTGCTGGAAATTGCGTTAATGTTGTTGTTCCCTTTGCCATTACAATTTCTCTCTAAATTGCAACCAGGCTCCTTGATAACAATTTGTTAGAATAATGCGTGTTATCCGCAAGTATACGGATTACATCAGAGTAATATAAAATATTTATCGTTCCCACAGAGACCAATGTCAATCTATCGATTACTATTGTTACGGTGTTTATCTAAGGCTAATGAATATCAGAGTAAAAGTTTTCTATAGAACGAAATTAGAAATAAATCAGATAAATACTATACTGGAATGTAATTCACATCAATCAAACAATACTCCTATCATCTAAATAGTAACACTTACGGGGCAATGTTTTCTTCTTTGAAAAAGAGTTCATTAAAAAGGATCCGCCGCGTTAGCATGATCGGAACCAGACCTAACCTTTAATCTATACCAGCCGCTCACGCTGCACCGGTCGCTCCTTGTGTTAAAGTGATAAAGTCCTTTTTTATTTAATTACCTCTAAGACTTAGTTAAAAAGTGCTTTCGACAGAAAATATTTTATACCAAAGGGTTTCCGGCATATGCTCGGCCAACCGGATCCTAAATCTATAAACGCGTCTGAAAATAGTTTAAAACCTCTTTCTAATAATATAAAACTTTCCTAGTTAATCAATAAAGTGCTTCCGATGTATTTATTGATTAAAAACTAACAAACCCTTTTCTAAAATGCCGGACGACTTTCGATCTTACCCGATCTAGTCACAGTCATTACGCAAATAAAAACACGGTCTCATTTACGTAATGACCGATCAATTGAAGTTCAGAAGAGTTTAATTAAAATAAAAAACAGCCCCTAAAGTATTTCTAAAGAGATGATATGTGGAGTACCGTCGGAACGACGATCCTCACATCCTAGCACAAGGGATTTAGCTGGACATGGTAACTAAAAACATAACAATAAATTGGTTTGCAAAGTAAAGCATTTGTAAGATAAAAACGTGCAAAGTGTGAGAGTATACTTTGAGAGAATGAATACAAGTGTCACGCTTGAGTTCAGTTCCGAAAGATAAACAGATCACACAGAAACTTAAAATAACAAAGTAAGGGAAGAGACAGAAAATAAATGAATGTAAAGCAGTGCAGGAAAATAAACGAATATAAAAACCATGCGGAATATAATAAAATGCAATTTATAAAAGAAACCTGCTCCAAAGCGGAGACTGAATCTGGTACAGAGCTGGAAAGTAAATTGCGGGAAAGTAAATAACTTTGAATGTAAATAACTTCTAACTATGGTTGCTCCAATCTAACTAACAACGATAGTGCAATAACCCCTCGATGTGACGGATTATTGCTTTACAAAATGAACTTTATGCCTAAGGTTGGAAACTAGGATTGGATATCCAAAAAATGAAAATACAAGTCCTTATATAGAAAACTCAAAGTTGTAACTGCCTCTAATCATAATGAAAAAATGTTTTTAAACTAATTTCTTCGAGTGTAACTGCTTCAGACGTTTCTGATCGTTTCCTCGTTACAACAGTCGGCGCCCGCCGACCCCTGCTCCGCGTCTGCCGAGTGCTTCTGAGGAGTGAAACGTCTTATGTGACTGTTGGTATGTAAGTGAAACCCATAACACAGCTGACGTCCTCTATGGCGTTCGCTGGGTGAAACGGCTAGTGTATAGATTACACAGGAAATCTCCATTTTAGCTCCGTTTTGCGTCGTTTTCTCACTGTAAGCTCGAATCAGACAATATATCTGAAAGTAAAACAAAATACCATAATAATAAAGGGAAATAATAAATAAACCACTAAAAACATGTGAAATCAGAGTTAAATATACAGTGTAATTTGGGGTTATCAAATTCTCCCACACTTAAACATTTGCTTGTCCTCAAACAAACTCTCATAAACTGAAAAAAGAAAAATAGCAAACATGCAAGTATCTAATCTGGGCTAAGAACTTAAGTTTGATCAATGATACATTAGTAGGTACTAACTCATGAACCAAGGGTATCGTAATGACACTTTCCGCGATTTGCGGGCATAAGTTTCTCTCCTATACAAACCAATCCAAACCATGATGTTATACTTAGGCCTATCTTACTCATTCCTTTCTTACCCATTTTCATTCAAGCGCAGTCACATTAAGCCCGTTGTCTTTCACTCGCATGGTGAACATAACCTGTGGTAATCCTGATCCTTTTATATCAATGACTTGATACTTTTTGCAATTTTTTTTTCTTTTTGGATATATAATTTTTCTAAAAAAATAATTTTTTTTCTAAAGATACTTTAGTATCTTCTTGGATTTTTCTTTTTCTTTTCTTTTTTTCTTTTTTGTTTTTGCAGGATCTTACCTATTTGCATCGGTTTGTCACTTAGCGGTGGCTAAGATGGTGCTGAATGCTAGGATAAACTACTTAAGGGTGAGTGATGAAGGGTGAGATTTTAAGGCCACCGTATAATAAAAACCTGGATAGGCTCCTATAATTAAGAAACTTACGGTGTAAAAATGATATCGATTTTTCAAAAAGTTTTCCCAAGCCTTTGCAAATGATCTTACTTGTCCTAATAGCCCAAATTTTCAAAATAAATGTTGTTTTCTTTTGTTAAATTTTTTTTTGTTAAGGCTCAAGAATTGGAAGAATAGATAACCTACACAAAATGACTCGTCAAGCACATTTTAAAACAAACTAAACTATACTAGAAAGAAATAAAATGGAAAAAATAAAGACAACTAAAAACAGTAAATATCTCCTCCCACACTTAAACCGAACATTGTCCTCAATGCTTCGATAAAAGTGAGAAAGGGATAGGTGAAACCTGGTATTCAATCATATCGGCCACTGGGGCCATATCCACGATGCTCTGGACGTCTGGGACGACGGCTCCTACTGCGGTGTCGGGTGGTAGGTGACAGCTCCATCTGCTCAATCCTCTCTATTAGAGAGGCATTTTGATCTCTAAGTGCTTGGAAACTCTCAAGAGTGGATTGCTGTGACTCCCGCAAAAAATCCATCATCTCCTGCTGTTGTTTGTACATGGCATAGAATAGGCTATCACGCTCTTCTTCTCTGGCTTGCTGTGCTCGCCACATTTCTTCGGTGATATAAAATCCGGAAGAAGTACCTGCAGGATGGTTAGTAACAGGTGGGGTGTATGTAGGTGATACAGGAATGAGGGATTGCTCCATACGGTCATATTCATCATCAGTCACGTTTCCTTCATCCTCAGGGACGTTTGGCAATAATGGACCTAAAATAGGAGCGGCCCTCAAATCGTACAGCAAGTTTTCTCTTTTGCGCACATCAGTGCGTCTTGAGCAAGGTAAAGCGACACTCAGGATGACAGCATTGCGAACCATGAGGATATATCCTCCTTCCGGCCTCGTTTTGCATAAACGCATATCTCTTAGAAACTTTAAATCAATGGTGCGAGGAGAAAGTGGTTCCAATGTGGCCAACTCAGCGTCCAGGTGGAGGGCTCGTGCAATGAAGGTAATCAAGCCTCCAAATGATACGGTGTTGCCATTTTTCTCAATTGCTCGCATATGTGATATCATAAATGGTACAGGATTTAATTTTTTTCTAAGTAAAGCAGCCTGCAAAAATATTAATTCCTTGGAATTCATCTTGTTAAAATTTTCACGAGCAAAAATAGTGTCATCTAATAGAAGGCGGAATACCTGTATGGTTGGGTTGTGAATGTCGGAAGCCAAATTTCCGTCAAAGGAGTAGGTGGTCTGACCTGAGATGTCTCTCCACAGTTGGAAAGCCTCAGTCGACCAATTTGTGTCTATGGGTGCCTCACAAACTGCACCATTCCCGAAATGGAATCCTAATAACTCAGCAAGTGCATCAGTGGTGTAAATGTATTCAACATTGAACATCCTAAACCTCATTGTGCCTACAGTGCTAGCAGTGTTTTCTCTGACAGTGTACTCCAAAGAACTCAAAAATTCGCGAGTTAGCCTTTCATAGGAAGGCTCCTTGCGAATAAAAATACTCTCTAACTTCAAATTTTCTAACAGATAAAATACGCTAAATCTTATACCAAGGTTATACAGACAAATATCATTAATATACCTCGTTGCAAAAATGTTGCGTGTCCGTAGTCTCTCCCATTTTTCCCATTGCTTGACTCCGTCATCTCCATCTCGAAAAATGATGTTTTCTTGGTTCTCCTCTGCCATTGTTGAATTGAAATGAAGGTTTGGTGATGGAAAATGGGTAAGTTGGGTTTTTGTAGATTTGGGTGAAATCTATGGTTTTTATAGGGATAGTGTGTAATGGAAGGTGTCATGGTAGTGGGGAAGTTATGAAATAAGGGATTTTAATGGTTTAATGGGGTTTTATGGTGATTAAAATCGGAATTTTTGGAGGTAGAAGATGAAGAGAATGGCAAAAATGGGGGTTTTCTTATTCTGGTATGTTTAAATCCCAGAACGCCTCCGCGTCCGCCAAGCAGGGGTCCGCGTCCGCGGACTGTGAAAATTGGGCTGGCACGGGTTTGGGCTCTAGTTGGTTCATGAATTTCTCCTTGGGGTGTTTATAGCATATTGGTACATGTAAGAAACATAGAGAATATTTTGTTTATTTATTATTTTATATATTTGTAAAATGTGAATGTAGGATTTAAATAACAATTATATTATTAACTCTAAAAATTAAAAAAATGAATGAAATAATTTTTTTTAAATATTACCAATAGATTGTAATGATGTAGATATTTATTATAACTTGAAATAATATAACACTCACATAAAGCATATGGTTGCAATGAGTCTAGTAATAATAATGATGGAAAATAAAATCTACTAATAGTCTGATAATAACGATAATAAAGATAAAACTGCGGTAAAGGTAAAAATAAACGATTATAACAAGCATGTGGTAAGTCTCCCCCACACAAAGTGTGAGCTATGACCAAGAGCTCCTGAATATTTTCTAGGAAGACTGACGGCGGACACCCTAAGTCATGTGAGGACAAGGTGCCTGTGCTTCTGCAAGCTGGCGTCTGAGATCGCAAATTTCCTGCTCTAAAAGATCATACTATGAAGCATTTATTGCGTCTGAGATCTGTATCTGTAAGGTAAGCTCGACGCATTCTTCGCGAAGAGAAATGATCTCCTTACGCATAGCGTGAAACTCTGAATATATGTCTCTGCGTTGCAGATTAACATTAGAGGAATAAACAGTAGTCCTTTCAGGATAGGGTGTAGGGTGGTACTCAGGCACATGTGGGTTCCTAGGTCGGATGGGTGTCTCGTCTTGGCCTTCCAAAGCGTATGACCAGTTAGCTCTGTCATGGACACTTGTCCGGGTATGGTTTGGCAAACCAAAGTAGTGAATGACTTCGTTGTCTATTAGGAGCTTAAAGTTATCTGCACTAAAGAATGCTCTCCTGATAAGACCACGGTCAAGGCAATGAGTAATGTCAATTAAGGTGTAGCCACAATGGGAGGTAAGATGAGTTAGCTTGTTGGCTAGACCTAGGGCATAAGCTATGTGTGTAATAGTACCGCCTACATGGATGGGTCCTCTGGAAGATGCAACATTCAAATATAGGTTATACATCAGAAAATTACCACTGGCTAATGGGCGTGACTCAGCAGTACAAAAGAGCATCAGAATCTCTTCTTCGGTAACCTGGTTCTCGGTTTCACTTCTACCAAAGAAAGTCTCGGCCAGGATCATTTGGAAATAACGACAAGCTGGATTATGGATTTTGTTTGCTAATTGGGTGGAAGGACCAGGTCCTCCTCCACCGGTGATTTTTCTCCAGAATCCATCAAGCTCATCTTGCATAACGTTGGCTTTATGCATAAAATGGATTGCATCCATGCCATACTGAAAACCAAGTAATCTAGCAAAATCTCTGTGATTCAGTGCATACTCATTCCCAAATAGTCTGAATCTTATGCTTCCACTGTTGTAACCTCTTTCACTGTAAGGGTCATAAATGAGTGAACTGAGGAACTCTAAGGTTAAATGCTTATAGGTTACATTCATTGCTTCAGAATACTCATCCCACTGGAGCTGGTGACAAAGGTACCTCACACTAGCCTCAATACCTAAGGCTGTTAGACAGTTTGGGTCAGGGTACCTAGTGGGTAGGATTGGTCTCTCAGAAAGGACTACATATTTCTTCCTCTATTCGTCATCTCTGAACACAATGTGCATGTCATTATAGCTCTGCACCCTGAAAAGAAAGTTAGTGTGGAATATCTGAGATGATGTGATCTGTAACCTGTAAACATAGACATTTCATAAGTCAGTCCAGTTAGTCAAATAATATAAATAATAAATCGTTTTCTTATTCTTCTGAAATAAATTATATGCATAAAATAAAAAATAATGAAAAGAAAGTCGTGGGTTGCCTCCCACGCAGCGCTTGTTTAACGTTGTTAGCTGGACGATTGAAAAACTTACGTTCTGGATGTTGCTATAGGTGGGTCTATCAGAGTGTGACCAGAGTAGTAAGTAGGGATGTCACCTCCATAGTAGGGTTTCAATCTTTGTCCATTCACTAGAAAGGGCTAGTGTATAGTTTACACAGGAAATCTCCATAGCTGGCGTCCTCTATGGCGTTCGCTAGGTGAAACGGCTAGTGTATAGTTTACACAGGAAATCTCTATTTTAGCTACATTTTGCGTCGTTTTCTCACTGTAAGCTCGAATCAGGCAATATATCTGAAAGTAAAACAAAATACCATAATAATAAAGGGAAATAACAAATAAACCACTAAAAACATGTGAAATCAGAGTCAAATATACAGTGTAATTTGGGGTTATCATAGAACAAAAGGGTTTTCAAGAAAGATGAGAGAAGAAGAAGTAAAAGAGTGAAACGAGAAAAACTATAAACTGAATTTGTGAAAAGCAGAATCCTTACCGAGTGAATTTGTTGTTATTTACATCATACCATGCCCTTTATATAGGCAAATAAAGCACAAACAAGAAACTTACAAATTTAAAAATATAAAACTACAAGTTACACTTCAACATAAAAATTATATCCTATATTCGACTCTGTCGAATACAGATGACTCTTACTACTTCGACACAGTCGAATGCTAGCTTTATACAAAACTAAGAATTGCAACTAACATAAGATGCATTGAAATAGATAAAAAAGTATTTTGTTTTGAAACATTTGTTTGAAATTGGTCACATGTGTCATATGCGTGTTATGAATGTCGGACACCAACTCAAAGAGTGTTGAAGCAATGAAATAAAACCATATTTTGGATATATTTGTCAGAGTTTTCCAACACATGTTATAGAACGCCAGACACAAACACAAACACAAACACATGTTAAACAATGTGACATGGTTTCTCTTAGTAATATCTGCGGCTTTAGAGATAAGTAGTGCTTATGAAGTTTCAACAATATTCTCTCTTAAATTGGTTTTGTAGGATTTATTGTTTGATTTAACTCATTCTAAGATAGTATAAGAATTTGTCTTAGATTTCTTGTTGGAAATCATGCAGCATTGTACTTTAGTTTAGGCCCATTTGAGCTTGGTTGTAAGAGGATTTCTTAATGCACCATATATGTTACTTACGCACCACGCGAAAATATTAAAACACCCCTCAGATTCTGGAGATGCATCTCTGGACGCATCCAATACACACACAATGTAGGCCATTTTAAGTGACACCCTATTATTTGGTTTTTTAATACCGGAGATGCATCTCCGATATTTGTCCGTAGATGCATTTCTGTAACGTATGCAAAGCACTGACAATGGAAGAAACCAAAAACTTGTAATTTGACAAAATAAAATTAACATTCATAACATAAAATAAACATTACATAGGTGATTTCAACATAAAATGCAACATTACACTTCAATATCCAGGTGGAAGCTTCAATATCTTCATAATATCTTCGACCGATCTTGAAATTACCGCTTCCAACTTGAGCGGAACTTTTGTTTTGAAACAAAAATATGTATTCCAAACAGCCTTTACATTTGCATCTCTCTTAAGCTCAAAGCTGTTGAACTCAATCTTCCATCCGTTGTCAATCGACGATGAACGGTACTCGAGCTTCACAATTTTTCGATTGTCTCCGTAAGGTATGAGATTATCGACTCCGGAGATATATCTTCGATTCTGCACCCCATTATCTTGTTCTAGAGATACATCTCTGAAACCTCTTCTAAACCATGCAGAAAACATAACCTTTGAAAACATAACTTATTTGAAGACTTTGTTTATAAAATGAACAAATGTTATTGTAAAGATAAAAAAATGTATTAAAACATTAAAAAATTGAATATGTTATACTTCATTAATATTGAGACAGAATTACATACAGTTATTTGTCCGACTAAATAGAAAATTAAAACGAATCAAAACATATGTCGTTAACTAAATCTATGAGTGACACCCCCTTTGACTTTTGAGCATTTGATTCTCTTTCAATGTTCCTCAATTTCTCGAACTCTTGCATTCTTTCCACAAAATGGTCCGGCCAAGTCTTGGATTTTGTTGTTGAATGAGTCGTCCACTCCGGTGATGTAAGTGGTATATGGCTTCCCGGTTTCAAGTAAACTTGAACAAAATGTTGTGATTTTGAAAGCCACCCAATACACATAATACAATCATTTGGATTTTGAGGTGGGGCGGTACGCGGTGGGAAAAAGGTTTCTTAAAAATTGTATCGTGTAAGATCAACACATACTCTATCATACACACATGCTATGAGGTGATCCATTTCATGGAAGCGCATACATTTTGCTTGTGGTGCCGGTCCACTAAGGCAAGGAACAAGAGACTCATAAACTTCATCGAAGCGTTCTTTCTTTCCGTACAACTGTGTGTATGATTCTTTATGATTCCCCACTCTTGGATAAATTGATGGCAGACAAGTGTATGATTATCTTATCCTTTACTGAGTAAAGCTGAAATAACTCGATAACTGCAATTGCCGTCTCCCTAAACATTGACGATCCGCTCGATGTATTTGTGCATAAAAATCGACATCTCGTCAATGAATGGAATCTTTGGCAGAGGCGACGAAAGAGGTGGTTTGCTAATGCGAGCTCCTTTTACAACATTTTTTTTTTAGATTTTGGAGTTGGTGAGTCGGGAAAAAATTTGTCAACATGTTCAAAATATGAAGGAGACCGTGTCGTCGAATTGTCATTCAGTGTAGGCTTTAGTTTCTTCGGAGCACCTTTTGTTTTCACCGGTTGAAAGTGTGGTTTCAAGTTGGTGGTTTCCTGATAAGCAGTCTTCCTCAATTGTTCTTTGATCTGGAGTTTCATGTTGTCATCGACTTTCAAAACCTCTCTTGTATCACTTCACATTTGGTTAAGATAGAGATATTTGATTTACCATCTTTCATGACATCATCATCATCGAACCAAAGCCTCTTCCATCTTCGGAATCTACATGTTTTATTCCTACCGCGGGTTTAATCCGACTTCTCATATTCTTTGTTAAGTGATACCTACAAAGTAATGCGTAAGAAGTAAGAAATACCTTTGCAACCTAATTCATCAAGACAGAATTGCGGCTGATAACAATCACTTTAGGCATCTCTTCTGGTCCTTTAACATTTCCCAACACACCTCTAAGGACCAAGTAACACTCTCATTTTTTGTTCGCTTTCTAGAAATGCAAACTCGACAAAATAGGCCTTCTTAGTAGAGGTAACCCAAACCATCTCCAATAATAGAAGTCTATACTTGTTGGTCTTGCACTTTGAATCAAGTATGTGCACAATAGGAAACATGTTGAACAACTTAATGGAATTCGAATGAGTCCAAAATATATCTGTAACGATCACTCCATCCTCGCACATTCGGTACCTAGACACATAACTGTTATCATCTAACAGTTTCAAGAGCTGTTGCATTTCAATTTTATCCCCCTAATGCCTTGTTAGTTTGGTACCGAGTATTGTACACTTGCTTGATATTAGAGATATTTTCGGTCTTTTCCGTTTCAAAGTTGCACGTATATTTTTTGGTTGAACCAAATTCAATGTCATGTCAGCAGCACGTTCCTTCTCTTCCGCCATGAGCCGACACACAATTGGATGACCGATTAACTTTTCACATAAATCATGGTTATGCAAACCATATATGACATTAAATCTCCAGTTTTTGTTTGCCAACATATAACCACACACCTCAAAAGGACACTCACGTTTTCTTGAACCGATGTCGTCTCGTTTAAAATTCCGGAGAGCGGTCTATATTTCCCGCTTCTTTCACATTCATTGTCACAAAAACACATCTTCTATCCGAACCATTTTCGGACCTTTCGATAACCACACCAAATCCCAGTTTGGAGGCCTCCGTACGAATCCATTGAAGCATATAACACGAGATTCAAACTCTTGCTCATTTTTTTATTGGTTGCTCACATCTACCGCCTTCACAACAACACTTTCAATAGTGAGAAACACAATTTGTTTGGGAAAAACATCAGGGTACACCATATCTAATAACAAAAATTACCACAGAACAATAAATAAGTGCTAATGCTGTAAATAGAGCTGAAAAAATGAACACAGACAGTTACCGAAAATGCATTTTCAGATGAGTTCATACTCGTTCCGTAAATGTATCTCTGGAATAAACATCTGTTTTTCAGAATGAAAACAAGCTTAATGTGATCAATGATGCTTAAAATAAATGATCTTTACCTGAAATTCCAATTTCTTTTGCTCCCTTTGATGTGATGAAACACAAGATTGGAGATTTGGAGTAAAAATGTGGATTGAAAATAGAAAGGTTTTTGGTGAGGATTTTGAGTGAAAAACAAGTATGGATGTGTGATCATACAACTCTGCGTTTTATCAAATTATTTCGGAGATCCATCTCCGCAAATATCTAACATGTAAAGGTGACAATAAATTTCAAAATTCCGCCTCAAATTTCCGAAGATGCATCTCCGGAGTAACTACTGGACATATTAAATTTCATTATATTTGTTGAAAATACTCAAAGATGTATTTTCAGAATTATTTTTAGTATTTATTTAGAGCAACACTCATTTAATGCACTATAGCATTGGTGTATAGTTTGTCCAAAGATATATTTTTTAAATTTAAAATATATTTTAATATTTTAATATAAGATATAAGATGTATTAAAAATTACAACCGATTGTAATTGAGTGTGTTGAAAATCACATTATAATAACATTATGTTAGGGTCAATTTAAATATTAAGATTAAGAAGCCAAAGTTTTGCAATCCAAATCAATTCTTGACACGAGATTAAAGAAGTGTGACAATATTTGCTTTTGTCAAGTAGATCCAAAGAACTATTTTCTTCATACTAAAGTAAAACTTATTATATCCTCTAAAGATAAGGTTGTTTTATATAGACTAAAAATCGTTCATTATTTTGGTTTTTGCCACTCTTAATCTTACTATACAACATCCTCTCAAAGACGAAGACTGCTTTTTTTTTTTTTTTGAGAAGCAAAAATATCATTAAAATAAAAACTAGCACAAGAAATGCTAGTAAAACAAGATACAAAAACAAACTACAATTGGTAAGACCAACCCCAAGCCCATATCAGTTCCATATCCTGCTAGCATGCTGCAGACAGCAACCAAACAACAGCCTAACCCTCCCGCTCCTAACCCCACATAATCATAAAACAACACCAATCCCGAACACGAAGACTGCTTTTTGATTATATGGAAAAGACAAAGAATGCTTTATTAGAATAGATAAGATATGTATTCTCGATTGCTCAATTAAAAAATAAAAAGACAAATATAAAAGGTAAGTTGGTGTTGATGTCGAGTCTTTTCAGTGTGTTAACCAATGGTTGTTTAAAGTTGTGTTAGGGCCAATCTGTGGGTCAGTTTGTCGCTTGTAAGATCAAATTCTGTGTTCTGTAGCCGCAATTCGCAACCTCCAAGGAAAATAGATACCGCCAACACTTCTCTCGATATCGGAATTTTACAGTTCTAGAACAACAATAGATAAAACAAACTTAAATGTCCCAAGTCATACTCCATCGGTTACTTTTTTAAGTGTCAGTTTTAAGTAAAAATTTTGTTTTTTTTTAATTGTTATTTTTAAAATTCAAAATAATATTAATTGTCGATTTATCAAAATTACTTTTAATTATTTATTGAAGAAAGAGAAAATTAAATTAAATAATTAATAATTAATAATATTATAAATAAAAATATAATCATTATTTGAAAAATAATAAAAATTATTAACTTTTTTAATATGTATAAAAAAAGACAATTAAAAAGTAACAAATAGAGTATTAGATTAAGAATTTGTTTATGTAAGATCTAAAAAAGAATTTTTAGCTTGTCAATCAATATTAATGAAAAATTTATGTTTGGTATTTGTCTTTTAGTTTTTAGTTTGTAGTTTTTTTTATTAACTTTTAATTTTTTTTTTAAATATTTGATATAGCTTTTGAGCTTGTGACTTTTAACTTGAGATTTTCTTTTTATTTATATCTTTATTATTTAACAAAATCTATTCTTACCCTCCAATATATATATATATATATATATATATATATATATATATATATATATATATATGAGAATATCATCTTTATATGAGAATGATGAGAATAAAAATAAATCATTAAATTAAATTATATGGCTGAAATTAACACATAACTTAATAAGCCATGAAGAGACTTTGTAATTATGAAAAATTGAGAAAATGAGAGTAGCATGTAAGTAGCACATGACTCACTTAAATTATGCTTTATGCTTTAGTGAACCAAATACATTAACAATTGAATGAATCTAAACAATGAATTTTCTCTTATAATAAGGATCGAGGGTACTATTTTTTTTTTGTAAATGGGAAGGGCAAAAGCCCAAGAACAAAAGGCAGCAAAAGAAACAGAGAGATCCTCATTAAGTAGAGGAAAAAGCCACCTAGGACTAGTATCGAAAATCTTATTGTTATCATTACAACCATGCTTGGCCAACATATCCGCAACACGATTTGTTTCTCGATAGACATGCTCAATCTTAGGATCGTCGAAATTCTTACCAAGTTGCTGAATTTGTTGCAAGAGATTATAACCAAATTGAGGCCCCTGATTAGCCTCTTGAAGCATCTCCACCACCTTTTTGTTGTCTATGTAAACCTGAATTTTCTTAACACCAATAAGCAGAGCCATAAGGAGTCCGGTTAGAACACCCCAAAGTTCAGCATTCACATCATTGCTCATTCTTATATGTTTCCTAAAACCTTTTTGCCAATTACCATTGCGATCACGTATTAACCCACCATACCCCGTCGTTCCATCATGCCTAACAACCCCATCCGTATTTAGACACATCCATCCTGCCTCAGAAGGCCACCATTGGACCTGAGAAGCGAAAGTGGTGGTAGGAACCAAGCGATGCTTCAACCTACTGTACCTTGTATAATGATGCATCAGAATAATAGTATTTTGAACTATGTTGTCATGCAGCTCCGAACTACGACGATGAATCCTTTGATTCCATTGCTGCCATAAGTTATGACATGCAACCGCCCAAATCGCGCTCCAATTTCTATGTCGAGAATTATAAGAATTTTGAATATTGTTTTTAAGCCAGGACTGAAGGTCAGAGTGAAAAAATTCCAGCTTATGGGAATTACTAACTAGATTGGACCAAACTTGTCTCGCAATGCCACAATCCCTCAAGGCATGGAGAGTTGTTTCGTCCTGCAACCGACACACATCACAGCTAGCACTCAGCAATTATAAATGATTTAGGTACTTATTTGTGATTAGGCCATTGTGAAAAAGTTTCCAAATAAAACAACGAACGCGCTCCGGAACTTGAAGCTGCCATATGCCTTTCCAATCAGTCACAGTATTAGTTTTGCTTCTGCTGTTAGTAGGGGCAAGAACCTGATACATATAAGCTATCGAAAAGGCCCCATTCACCGTCCTACTCCAGATACACATATCAACCAACTTAAAATTCTGGTTAGGAGGTGGAATAACTTTGATTTTCTCTAAGGAACCAATGTGGACTGGATGTTCCAATTCCATTCCCCATGCTGATTCACCATAGTATCCATAGTGCCTTGCAAATCCACTTTGCAGTTCTGATTTTGCAGCTTGTATTTTAGCTTCATACCTGGTTCTATCCAAGCATCCTCCCATCATTTAACCCCATTGCCATTCCGCAACTCCCAAAAAGTTAACCTCTCCATTTGAGTCCACAGCATGATCAACTGCTTCCAAAGGCTAGTATCCGTCGGTTTGGCCCTTAATTCATCCAACTG
The DNA here is from genome assembly GCA_022829125.1 of Lathyrus tuberosus. Taxonomy (NCBI): domain Eukaryota; kingdom Viridiplantae; phylum Streptophyta; class Magnoliopsida; order Fabales; family Fabaceae; genus Lathyrus; species Lathyrus tuberosus. Next base: position 5,076,273 of record JALAZF010000141.1, on the reverse strand, counting down.
TTGTCGATGCATAATATACTTACTTCTTATAACCTCACACCACAACGTTTGTTTGATAAAATAGAAGCAGTACTTTCCACAAGAATTCTATATTGATCTTGTTCTTATTGTTGTTCTTAAAATGAAATACAATCTTGGTCTTTATATAGACCCAAAAGTTCTACTATTCAAACAAACAATAAAAGCTAATAATAGCCCACTATCTTTTGGTATTCCACTAACTATAGATTTCTCCACTAACTAAATAATTAAAGACCCACTAACAGAACATTAAGTTTATTCAACAAAACTCCCCTGTAAACTTAAATGTTTCTACCGTCCACCAAGCCTATCATTTTCTTTCCTCTGTCAAAAAGCTCTTTCGACAATGGCTTTGTGAGGATATCTGCTGCTTGGTCTTTGCTCGCCACATGCTTCAATTCGACACTTCCTTCTTTCACGTGTTCTCGAATGAAGTGAAATCGAACATCAATGTGTTTGCTTCTTTCATGATTCACTGGATTCTTTGCTAGCTCAATTGCTGATTTGTTGTCCACGTGTATCACGGTTTCACCTTCCTGTTTTAACTCCATTTTACTCAACAATCTTCTCAGCCATATTGCATGACAAACGCACCAAGATGCTGCCACATATTCAGCTTCACACGTCGAAAGTGTTACTATTGGTTGCTTTTTGGAAAGCCAAGTAAAAGCAGTATTTCCCATAAAGAACACATATCCTGAAGTGCTTTTTCGATCATCAATATCACCGCACCAATCGCTGTCGGAATAACCAATCAACCTATAATCTTCTGCTTTTGAATAAAACATTCCAAGCGACACAGTTCCTTGGATGTATCGAAGGATTCTTTTTAGTGCCTTCCAATGAGAATAGACTGGTTCCTCCATGAATCGACTTACAATTCCGACACTTAGCGAAATGTCTGGCCTTGTGCATGTGAGATAACGAAGACTTCCTATCAAGCTTCGAAATTTACTCACTTCGACACGATCTTCCCCATCAAATTTCGACAGCTTGGCACCTGGTTCCATTGGTGTCGAAACCGGATTACAACCTTCCATCTTATATTTCTTCAAGACTTCTTTTGCATATTTTTCTTGTGAAATAAAAATCCCTGTTTCTTCTTGTCGAACCTCCAGACCAAGAAAAAATCTCATCAGACCTAAGTCTGTCATCTCAAATTCTCGTGTCATTGTGCCCTTGAACTCTTATATCATCTGATCATTACTACCCATAAAGATGAGATCATCAACATAAAGAGCAACAAGTAACATATTACCTCCAATCTTCTTTATATAAAGGGCAAGCTCATAAGGACATTGCTTGAACCCATTTTCCTTAAAATATGTGTCGATACGTGTATTCCATGCCCGTGGTGCTTGCTTCAGTCCATAAAGTGCTTTCTTCAATTTCATCACCTTCTTCTCTTCTCCATCTTTCATATACCCTGGTGGCTGTTCGACATAAACTTCTTCTTCGAGCACACCATTCAAAAATGCTGACTTCACATCCATCTGGAATATTGGCCATTTGAATTGAGCAGCTTGTGAAATAAGTAGTCGAATTGTTTCCATTCTTGCAACGGGAGCAAATATTTCGTCATAGTCTATTCCTGCATTCTGCTTATATCCCTTTGCAACAAGTCTCGCCTTGTATCGTTCCACTTCGCCTTCGACATTCATCTTTTTCTTGAATACCCACTTCACACCAATGGGTTGACTATCTTTTGGTAATTCGACCAGCTCTCATGTGTCGTTGTGTTTAATCGCCTTGATTTCTTCATCCATGGCAGTTTTCCACTTCTTGTCTCGCAGCGCCTCTTCAAAATTAATATTTTCAGCATCTGCCAAAAGACATACAAGATGTACTTCACTTGTCGAATCATACAAATCTTGTAGACTTCGCATTCTGGGTTGTAGAGGTTCATCTTCATTTTCAGAATCTTCAAGATCTGTCAAAATGCTTGTTGGTACAGTGACTGATCCAGCTTCGACAATAACCTCTGTCGAACTGTTCCAGTCCCACTTGCTCGCTTCGTTTATTCGAACATCCCTACTCACTATCACCTTCTTGTTTATGGGATCGAATAACCTATACCCTTTCGTCTTCTCATCATAGCCAATGAATATGTACTTCTGACTTTTATCTTCAAGCTTCGTTCTTCGTTGATCTGGTACGTGTGCATAAGCCACATTACCAAATACTTTGAGATGAGAAACTGTTGGCTTCTGTCCACTCCATACTTCTTGTGGTGTTTGATCTTCTAACTTTGAATGTGGACATCGATTCTGAACATAAATGGCACATTGTACAGCTTCTGCCCAGAATTCCTTCGACATGTTCTTGCTCTTAAGCATTGATCGAACCATGTCGAGAACTGTTCGATTCTTCCTTTCAGCTACACCATTTTGTTGCGGTGAATATGGTGCAGTTAGAAATCTCCTTATGCCCTGCTCTTCACAATACTTCATAAAAGCTGTCGAAGTATACTCACCACCTCTGTCAGATCGAACAGCTTTGATGTGTCTGTCAGTTGCCTTCTCCACCATCACTTTGAACTTTTTGAACACCTCGAATGCTTCAGATTTTTCTCTCAGGAAATAAACCCAGGTCTTTCGTGAGAAATCGTCGATAAAAGAAATGAAGTACCATTTGCCACTGAAAGATTCTGGAGTGATTGGCCCACAAATATCAGTATGAATCAATTCGAGAATATCTTTAGCTTGATATTCTGCCTTCTTTTGAAATGAGGTTCTTGTTTGTTTGCTAAGCACACAATCTTCACAAAACTTTCCTTCATAGTCCATATCTGGTAGCCCGTGTACCATGTTCCTCTTCGCTAACCTTCTTAGACCAGCATGATGTAAATGACCAAAGCATTGATGCCACAACGACGCTTTGTCTTCGACATTGATTTGCAAACATTTTCCTTGAACACTCCTCAAGTTCAGCTTGTACATTCGATTTCTCCCCTTTTCGACTTGAGCAATCAGATGCCCTAACTTGTCCTTCAAGTGTAACATTCGATCTTTCATGAATATCGAGTAACCTTTTTTTGTGAGTTGTCCCAGACTCAAAATATTTGTCTTGAGATCTGGTACATAATAAACATCTTGGATTGACCCAATCAAGTCATCCTTCTACAAATAACAAATCGTACCTTTGCCTTCGACCCTCACTTTCGATGCATCTCCGAAAGACACATGACCATCTTCAATCTTTTGCATTTCTTTAAACAGGTGTTTGTGACCACACATATGATTACTTGCTCCAGAGTCGAGATACCACATAGTGTCATTCTCCCCGTCTTCTTCCTTCTGAGTCATCAACAGAAAACCATCATTCGCTTCGACTTCCAAAGCTAGATTGGTTGTTTCTTCTACTTTCTTTTCGACTCGACAATCTTTTGCAAGATGTCCCACTTTACCACAGTTATAACATTTGAAGGAGTTGCAATCCTTCGCATAATGACCCTGCTTGTTACATTTGTAACATTCGACATTGGAGTAGTTGGACCGACCAGCTCTTTGACCACGTCCTCTACCACGCCAATTTTGCTGGCTCGACTGTCCTCTGTCGAAGTTGCTGCTTCGACCACCTCGACCACTGTCACGACCTTCATGGCCACGTCCTCTTCCTCGACAGTTTTGAGAATAAAGTACCTTTTCGTCTTTGACTGACTCCTTCATTTGATTTGCTTCTTCGACTGCTTCCTCCTTCTTCTTCATCTTTCGTTGTTCGTGTGCCTCGAGAGAACCAGCGAGCTCTTCGACTGAGAGCGTCGAAAGGTCCTTCGACTCTTCTATTGCACATACAATATTCTCAAACTTATCAGTTAAAGATCTCAGAATCTTCTCAACAACTCATGCATCAGTCACTGCTTCTCCATTTCTAGTGAGTTGGTTCACCACCGTTTGTACACGCGTGATGTAGTCAGATAAGTTTCTGACTCCTTCATCTGCATCCTCTCCAATTCTCCACGAAGAGTTTGGAGTCGAACTTGCTTCACTCTGTCTGCTCCTCTGAACACTTTTTCTAACGTGTCCCAAGCCTCCTTCGACGTAGTCGAACCGACAATTTTCTCAAAGCCTGATTCGTCAACTGCTCGGAACAGCATATACAATGTCGTCTTATTCTTCGAACGCGTCTCTTTCAACGCCTTCTGTTGAGCCGCCGTATACTCCGTGGTGTCTGTTGGTTCTGCAAAACCATCCCTGGTCACCTCCCACGCATCTAGAGATCCAAGAAGAGCTTTCATTTGGATACTCCAGTTCTCATAATTTGCCTTCGTTAAACGCGGCAACGGCATTTGACTCATCGTATTTGCCATTAGCTCTGATGCCAATTTGATAAAAATAGAAGTAGTACTTTGCACAAGAATTCTATATTGATCTTGTTCTTGTTGTTGTTCTTAAAATGAAATACAATCTTGGTCTTTATATAGACCCAAAAGTTCTACTATTCAAACAAACAATAAAAGCTAATAATAGCCCACTATCTTTTGGTATTCCACTAACTCTAGATTTCTCCACTAACTAAATAATTAAAGACCCACTAACAGAACATTAAGTTTATTCAACATTGTTTTCCACTCATCAGCTGTCAACCAAGTTTTGCGAGGCAAGTTTGATTCATATGTTCATGTTCCCGAATCCCCAAACCGCCTTGGTTCTTGGGCAAAGCTATCTCACTTCACCGAATGGTGTGCATATGATGTTTATCACGACTATCTCCCCATATAAACGCCATTTACATTTGCTGAATCTCTCGAAGACACGCCTTAAGGATAGTGGTTGTCATCATACTGTAAGTTGGGAGCGCTTCCACCACTGCTTTGGCTAACGTGACCCAGCCCGCAAAGGATAATTGGTTTCTTTTCCAATTAGAAAGCCTAGCCTGAACTTTCGCAAGAAAATATCCATAATCTTTACATTGTGGACTCCGCCCAGTTAGCGGCACTCCAAGATACATCCCCAACTATTCAGTTTCACACAAACCAATCTTGCTGAGAATAAGCCGTCTAATATTCTTGCTGGTGTTTCTAGAAAATGTGATATTGGATTTCTCCATACTCGCCCGTTGGCCTGACATCTGATAGAACAACTGAAGAATATTAAGCACAATATCAATTTGATTTTCCGTAGCCGCTCCAAACAGAATAAGATCATCCGCAAACATAAGATGGGAAATGTTAGGACCTCCTTTTCCAAGCTTCAACCAATCCCATTGGTTGGCGTCAACAGCATCCAGAATTAGACGTGAAAGCATGTCAATGCAAAACACGAAAAGATAAGGCGACAAGGGGTCTCCTTGGCGAAGAACTTTTTTAGCTTCAAAATATTCACCTTTCGCTCCTTTCCATTGAACATACATTTTGTTAGTAGAGATGGCTTCCATGATATGTATTTGTACCATCTCAGAAATACAAGCTTCACGTAAAATACGATCCATAAAATACCAGCTTATATTATCATAAGCTTTCACCAAGTCAATCTTGATGGCTAAGTAACCTTTTTTTTTCCTTTCGTACTTTGCATGCTATGCAGAACCTCTTGCGCCACCATGATGTTTTCATGAATATTTCACTTCGGTATAAAACCTGTTTTATTAAGAGTGATCAAGCTGTCCATAAGAGATTTCATCTTGTTGACAATAATTTTTTAGAAAAGCTTATAAACAGCGTTGCACAGAGCAATCAGACGAAATTGAGTAACCTTTTGAGGGCTATCAATTTTCGAGATCAGACATAGATCAGTGAAATTAATCTCCGCAATACTAACTTCTTTGAGCCACAAATTCTTGATGAAACTACATAAGCTATTCCCGATTATACTCCAAGTGTTTTGATAGAAACCCGTCGGGAATCCATCTGGCCCAGGGGATTTCCAGGGCGCCATACTAAAAGAGCTTGATGAATTTCCATCATCTGCAAATCCGCCTCGAGAAGCTTCCTATGATAAAGGGTCAAGGCCGGAAATGTGTGCTTCGTATTGAGCCATGCAGAAACCTCAATGTCTGCCGTGTAAAGATTTTGGAAACATGTTTTGAACAAGTTTTTTTATTCTCTCCTCATCCTCAACCCATCTGCCAACATCATCTTTAATCATGTTAACCACCTTCTTACGACCCTGCTGAACCGCTTTAGTATGATAAAATGTTGTGTTTCTATTGCCATCAACCATCCATTGAACTTTGGCACGTTGGAACCAAATTAATTCTTACTGATATAACAGCTAATCAAGATTAATTTGCAAATTCTTTTCCAACTTACGCAGTCCTGCATGATCACCTCCGCTTTGGGCAGTTTTTTGGATACCTATAATGCGCCCCATTAATCTATTCTTCTCCTTGTTGATGCTCTTAAGATTGTGCAACTTCCACTAAATAGTCTGTTCTTTGAAAGCCATCAAATTTACACTAAGGATAGTAATGTTAGTCTAGATCTTCTTAATCAAACTATCAAAGGACTTGTCAACCAACCAGGCACTCTCAAATCTGAAATCACGATGCCGCCTTCGAAGCTCTTTATCCTGGAGGCGAATAAGGATAGGATGATGGTACTATTTAATTTATAAGAAATTTAAATATATAAAAATTAATTTTTATTAGTTAATATTATAAATAAAAGTTTATTTTTTATTTATTGAATAATTGATGTATCTTATTTATTAAGTACATCAACTATTCAATAAATCTAAAATTAAATTTTTATTTATAATAATGATTTTAATAAAATCTCGCTATTTAAATTTTTGTGTATATATTGTTAAGAAATATTAACGTAACAAATTTTAAGATTTTTTTGATACTAAAGAAAGAAAGAAAAAACAATTAAAAAAAAACTAATACTCTTAAGTATGTAATATGATATATGAATGTATGTACTTAATATATAATATTATTGAAGGTGTATATATATATAACGGGTGGCTTGGAGCAAGTATAAAAAATAACAAACTATTCAAATAATTAGTGGACCCTAACTATCGACCGTTAAAGCAGTTATGTAATTCACTACTCCTCTCAAGTTGGAGCGTAATCAACTGAGATTTTCAACTTGGAAAGAATAAGAGAAAAAGGATAGCGATCAAGAGACTTAGTTAAAATGTTTGGAAGTTGTGTAGAGCTTAGGATTGGTAGAAGTTTAAATAGCTTAGCAATGAGTTTTTCTCATACGACATGGCAATCAATCTCGATATATTTTGTTCGTTTATGAAAGATGGCATTCGCTGTAATGTGATGTGCAGATTGGTTATCACAATATAACACTGCAGGAGAGATGAAGTCAACGTTAAGGTCTTGTAATAGATAAGTTAACCAATGTAATTCACAAACTGTGGATGTGAGAGCTCGATATTTAGCCTCTGAGGAAGATCGAGAAATAATTTTCTACTTTTTAGATTTCCATGAGATGAGAAAATCTTTGAGGAAGATGCATAACCCTGTAATGGAGCACCTCGTGTCACTGCATAAGGCTCAATCTGAGTCGCTGAAAGCTTTGAGCTGAAGCGTAAAGCCTCAAGAGAATAACAATCCTTGTGAATGTGACTACTTGATGTATCTCAAGAACCTATATGCGGCTTGGAGATGAAGTAATGTGGGAAAAGACATAAATTGACTGAGTTGTTGAATGCTGAAGATTAAGTCAAGTCGTGTGGTACATATGTATATGAGACGAATAATGAGACTGTGATATGTTGTAGCATCAGTGGGAGGCGAGTAATCAATAGTTGTGTATTTGTGTGATTTTGTCATGGGAGTAAGGGAGGGTTTTGTTACAGAGAAGACTCGTTTCATGGAGCAATTCGAGTGCATAAAAGGAGAATACACGACTTCAAGGCCCATAAAGAAATGAAAGTTACCAAGATCCTTGATTTTGAAATTTGTGTCAAGGATGGTCTTGAGTGTTTGAATACCATAAATATCATTTCCATAAATTATTAAATCATGACTTCAAGGCCCAGAAAGAAACGCAAGTTACCAAGAGCCTTGATTTTGAAATTTATGTCAAGGATGGTCTTGAGTGTTTGAATACCATAAATATCATTTCCATAAATTATTAAATCATCGACATAAATAAGAAGGATGGTGGATTTACAACCATGGAAATAAGTGAAAAGAGAATGATTGGATGTAAATTGCTTGTAATACAAGAAAACAAGCAATGAGGAAAGTTTTGAAAACCATTGTTTGTTGGCCTTTTTTAATCCTTAAAGAGACTTTTTATGTTTGCATACAAGATTAGGATTGGAGGTAATTAAGCCTGGAGGTGGTGTCATGTAAACCTCTTCCTCTAGATCTCCATGGAGAAAAGCGTTGTTGACGTCAAGTTAAATTAGGTGTCAGTTTTGAGAGGCATCAATGGCTAAGAGGAGCTTGAGAGTTGTCATCTTAGCAACTGGTGAAAATGTGTCCATGTAATCGATTCCCCCAGTTTGTGTGTAACCCTTTGCGACTAGTCAGGCTTTGTGTCATTCTATGGAACCATCAACATTTTGCTTGATCTTATACACCAATATACATCCAATGGGCTTCTTATTTAGAGGTAAAAGGGCCATGATCCAAGTTTGATTGTGTTGTAGGGCCTTTAGCTCGATGAGCATAATCTGATTCCAACAATCATGTCGAGAAGCTTGTTTGAATGTAGTTAGTTCAGTTTAAGAGGTGACATAATGAATGTAGTGATTGGAGTCAGGTGGAAGATGATGAGTGTTAGTATAATGTTGAATAGGTTACATAGTGATATGTGCAAGATTGTGTTGATAAGAAGTAAAGTTATTGGACATAAAGACTTTAAGACATTTTAGGATAGAGGATGAGAGTTTGTTGTCAGGAGGTTAATTAGGTGAAGATTGGGTGTTAGACTGTATATGTGTGGTGGGGATTTGAGATGGCTGTGTAGAAATAGCTGGTTTTGTAGGTGAAGTATGAGGCATGACGTATTCAGATATATCTAAAAAGGAAGGCCATAGTCTAGAATTTTGGAAGTGGTGGAAGAGTCATTAGTGGAAGGTAAGTTGAAAGGGAAAACATGCTCATAAAATGGAACTTGTTTGGTTAAAGATATTTCTCAGGTAGATAAATTCATGACAATGAATCCCTTAATAGCTTATTTGTAACAAAAGAATATGCTTTTGGAAGCTCGAGGATCCAATTTTTGGCGCCTTTGCATTATAGTTGAAGCATGCACAAGACATCCAAAGACCTTGATGGTTTCATACTCATGAGGATTACCATTTAAAAGTTCATAGGGAGATTTGGTACTGGTGACAGGAGAAGGAAGTCTATTGATAAGGAATACTGCATGATTGACAACAAAATTTCAGAAAATCTTCGGGAGATTCGATTGAAACATGATAGCTCTGGCCATATTCAGAATGTGTCTATCTTTTCTTTCTGCTACAACATTTTGTTGTGGTGTTTTGATGCACTTTATTTGATGTAGGATGCCCATGTGTTTGAAGTAGTTGTGCATAAAAAATCTTTGCCATTGTCGGATCTGATTTGTTTAACATGCTTGTTGAATTGGTTGTAAACCAAAGTGATAAGTTACATAATTAAGGGCCTAGCCTCATTTTTGGATTTCATTAGAAAAATCGAAGCGTGTCTTGTAAAGTCATCTATAATAGTTAGAAAGTAAGAGTGACCATGGATTTAAAGTAAGAGTGAACATAAGGAACAATTTGTTGAATTATTTTTAATACATTGTGTGAAAGGTGGCCATGCCTATGGTGCGAAAGCCTAAATTTGCTAGAAACATTATGATTAAAATTAGTAAGAGATGCATCAGTTTGATATGGAAATGGAATGTGGGAATCTTAATTTAGTATGTACAAGTGATTATATACTTTAGCAAGATCAATCATCCTCGATGAAGGTTGTTCCTGAATGGTGCAAGAACAATGATAAAAAAAACAAGATTGTATTTATTGTGGGATAATTGAGAAGCAGAAATAAGATTGCATGTAAATTCAGGAACATATAAAAAATGGTGAAGTGTTAAGTGTTTATTCAATGTAACAATTCCAGATATTTTGGAGAAAATGTAAAAACCATTAGGTAATTTGATTGTGATGGGGTTAATGGAATAATATGAATAAAAAAGATTGAGAGAAGATCATATGTGATCTGTTATACATGTGTCAATGATCCAACTGTTGTTGAATGAACTTACAATAGTATGGATTAAAGAGTGATGCAAACCCGATGAAGAGGCGTGAATGATATGAGAGTCAGAAGATTTAGAGTCTTCAGATTGGCTAAAAAGAGCTACTAGTTTGTTGTACATAGCTGAGTTGATTTCCAGTTTGTAATCTTGGTAGTTAGCATCTGAGATAAATAATCTTAATGCTCATGGGTGGTATCAACATTGTTGGTGAAACCTACTTTGTCTTTGAAGAGAAAACCTGGTGGAAAACCATGTTTGAAATAGCAGGTATCAATAATGTGTCCAGTTTTACCACAAAATGAGAATACTTTTGAATTGTTTGAATTTCTGCTTAGGAAAAGAGGTTTGCCGCGACTTTTTCTTTGCTTAGGTTGAAATTTTTTATTGTATGAATGATTATGTGTTTGATCCATGAGAATGCTAGATTTATTAGAAGGAGGAGTGAAGGTTAATTTATGTTTTTGTTGCAAGATTGAAGACAAAACCTTAGAAATATCAGGGAGAGGCTCAATAATGAGGATTTGTGATTTAATATTGTTGAAATTGTCATTCAAACCTTTCGGAAAACATATAACGTATTCCATGTTGCGTTGTTTCTTGATGGTTGGGTGTGCACCACAAGTGCATATGGGAAGAACTCTTAGGGTTTCTAGATCCTCCCAAAGAGTCTTTAACTCATTGAAATACAACGTCACTGATTTCTCACCTTGACCCACGAAGTGGATTTATTGAAGAAGATCAGATAACCGAAAATGATCATTCTTAGAGAAGAGATTATGGAGATCCATCCAGAGTTGAGTAGCATTTTACACATAAATGGTGCTTTGAGCGATATCCAGAGCAAAAGATGCTGAGATCCATGCAAAAATGATATTATTGCATCGTTCCCAAGTGTCGAAGAACACGTCATTATCCGGTTGAGATGTGATTTTACCATTGATGAATTTAATCTTGTTCTTGCTCAAGAGTGAATGTTTCATGGGCCGACTCCAAGATTCATAGTTGTTCCCGATAATGGTGGTGTAAGAAGAATGGTTCCTGGATTCTCAGCGGGATGGATGTAATAAGGACTTAATTGATCAGTAGTTGGGTTCTTAAATAAAGAATTTGTGTTGTTTCGTGTTGTATCATTGTTGGCTTTTAATGAATCTTCATGATTGAAGATGTGAATAAAGTTCAAGAATGAAGGGAAGGAAATGGGTGGAAGAAAGAAGAAGAAAAAAGTGAATGTGAAAATTGCTAACACTATTGATACCATAATAGGATATGTGAATGTATGCATAATTGAGCTTAACATAGAATATTATTGAAGGTAAGTATATATACAAGAGGTGGCTTGAAGAGTAAGTAACAGAAAAATCATGAACTACCCTAATAATTAGTGAACCCTAACTGTCAAATGTTAAAGCAGTTATACAGTTCAATAATATGAATTGTTTTGGTTACTCATGGAATTTTTCATCCTTTTATAAGACAAATTTTAAATATCGTTTCAACATCAGAAACTCAACTTTCTTCTTAGGAGAAACAATCTTATTTCTCATGAAACTGTAGTAAAATCCTGCAGCCTTCTTATTTTCATCCAAGTCGTCATTTTGAAGGTTCAAGAAACACAAGAAAGGGGGGGGGGGTTTGAATTGGGTTTCTAGTATGATAGTTTTTGGCGACCCAAAACAAAAACTTATAATAATGAAAACAAAGATAAAGTACTTAAAGATTTTTATTCTGGTTCACTGTTAACTAGGCTACCTCCAGTCTACCCACTTGAGTGATTTCTCATTAGAAAAGGACTTAATCCAATAATAAAATGGATTACAAAAGAAATGACATCTTGTCACTGATTTCTTAAGAATTCTAACCCAACTGATCCCCTAAGAAATCTAATGGTCACTGAATCCTTAAGATCCTGACCAACCTGTCTGCTTAAGGAGATTTAATCCTTAATGACTACCTGTCACTGACTTCTCAAGAGCCTGACCAACCTAGTCGCTTAATAATATTTAATCCTCAATGACTACCTTTTCTTTCAATTCTATCACCCGCAAAATCAACATCACAATAACCTACTAACTTGTAATCTTTTGATTTCTTATATAACAAACCAAGGCTAGTAGTACCTTTCAGAAATCTAAAGATTCTCTTAACAACAGTTAAATGAGATTCTCTAGGATCTGATTGTAATCTAGCATATAAGCATGCACTGAACGAAGTATCATACCTAGAAGTAGTTAAGTAAATGAGATAACCAATCATACCTCTATATACCTTTTGGTCTACCTGTTTACTTTCATCTTTCTCCATAAATGAAAGTGGGATATATTGAAGTTATAACAATTTTACATTCAGCCATATCAAACTTCTTCTGTAGTTCTTTTGTATATTATTTCTGGTGAATGTATGATCCTTATGAACCTTGATTAATTTGTATTCTTGAAATAATTTTGATTGTCTCATCATGCTAATGTCAAATTCTACTTGCTTAGACTTGGAAAATTCTGGCCAAATTTCTCCTTGCTTATTATTCTAATTTATGAAGACCCATTAGGTTCTTATGACATGTTTTCCTTTGGGTTTTAGCATTATGCAACTCACATAATTTTTGGAAAAATGATTGAGTTCTTCTTGTATTGCTAAAATCCATTCAGAGTCCAGAAGATTTTCATCAATGGGCACTGGTTATATGATAGACACCAATTCAAGAAGAGTTTATTCAGATTGTATAAATGAAGATATGGTTCAGATAGGTTCTGACTTGTCACCAAGAATAAGTTCTTCAGATTGAGAGAGTCTTTGCTAGAGCTTCTTCTGAGGTACTGGTGTGTCAACATCTTCCGAATTATCAGTAGCTTTTGATGCTGATTGATTGGTTTCAAATTGAACACCCTCAGAGTCTGAGTATGAGATCTTCAGATCTTCAAGCTTTTCATTTAGCGTTGACCTTTTGATCTTCTCCAAAGCCCACTGAGCCTCCAGGCTCAAGTTCCAACTCTTGGAACACATGTCTTCTTTCTGTCATGTATTGTGAGCACCTAAAGTTTAGGTACCATGATTGGTGTCTCAACTTGGCTGCTAAGGATGTCTGCAACATAGATTATTTTATCTTTGGGTACCCATCTCTTTTTGGGTCCTTTGTGGTTAGTATTCCTAGAAGTTTTACGAACCTAGGATTTATGTGCTAAATTAGTGTTGTGTGTGACCATAAGTGAAATGAGAGTTGAGAGCATTTGATTTTATCACCATTTCTTTTGTTTTTGGTTCAAAGATAGATCTCCTTGGTGTGGTATAACCAATACCTCTTTTTCCATTTGTACTAACACCATAGATAATAGAAGCCATCTTGCTTCTGTCTATGTTCTTAGCTAGATTTTTTTTAAGTTATATCATATTTATTAGATATACATTCAGAATTCATATGAGCTATTAAAAGAGTTTACTTTTCAAGATTTTCATTTTTTCTTCTAAGAGCAAGATTTTCTTTTTCTAAAACGTCAATTTTTTCTTTTAAAACAAAATTTTCTTTTATCAGCTCATAAAGTGCTCTAGATTCAGCTACATGTTCTTTTAAAGATTCATGTGTTTTTCTTGGTGTTTCTGACTCTTTTCAAAAAATTATACTAAGGCTATTTCAAGTTAAGTACGAGTTAATTGAGAAAATACCTCTTCTGATTCTGACTCAGAATCTAATCCTGGTTCTGAAACTTTAGTGCTAGCCATGAGTGCTACGTTGGCTTATTCTTCTTCTGATTCATCTTCTGAGGAGTCAGAGTCATCCCAAGATGCCATTAGGCCTTTCTTATTCTCTTTGGAGAATCTTTTATTATGCCTTTTCTTGATGAGTTTGGGACATTCATTCCTGTAGTGACCTAGTTTTCTGCACTCAAAACAAGTAACCTTCGTGTCTACTCCAGACTTATCTTGTCTAGAGTTTGACTCAAACCGTCCTCTTTTTCTATTGGCTCATAAATATGTTTTGTCTTTTCTTCCAGAGACAGTTGAATCTTCTGGACAGTAGAGACAACTCATCCTTATCATCAGAATCTTCTGCTTTAGCTTGAAAAACATTGGCCTTAGACTTAAGAGACACAAACTTTTTCTACCTATGAGGCTTATCCTCTTCTAGCTCGATCTCATGGCTTCTCAAAGAAATTACTAGCTCTTCTAGAGTTGTTATGTTCAGATCCTTTGACACCTTTAATGCTGTCACCATTGGCCTCCATTTCTTTGACAATCTTCTGATGACGTTCTTTACATGATTTGCAACTGTATTTCTTTTGTCCGAAACTTTCAACCCAACAAGAGTTTGAAACCTTGAGAACATACTCTCAATAGTGTCATATTATTCCATTTTGAAAGCCTCGTACTTTTGAATCAAAGCCAGTGCCTTGGTTTCTTTCACCTTCTCATTTCATTCATGAGTCATTCTTAATGAACAATACATAGACTTAGCAGATCATCTTGAAGCTATAAGTAGACACTACTACGAAAAACCCATTTAACAACGGTTGGGAATGACGTATAATGAGGCGGGCGAGGGCGTTGTTATGTAGATTATAGTTGTATATATGATACTTACAACCACAGACTAGTAGGCATTGTAATAAACTGGAAAGCGCGCTAACTATCACAACGGATTTTACAATACACCGTTGTAATAAAAATAATTGTCCTCGGTTCGATTCCCTGCAGCGCATTTTTGATATTTATTTTTTCCTGGACAGCGCGCCAGATATTATAATGGTTATGAAATATAACCGTCGTTAAATTTTCTGCAAAATTAACAAATATGATCCTGCTTTTATAATTAATCCCATTTTTTTACCTGTATTATTGTTCTCCATATCACAGCACAGCAGAAAAATACAATTCACATTTTGTGATAAAGTTTTCATAATAATATTAATCGTATCATATTCATAATATCACATATACCACATTACAGTTTATCAGAACAAACAACCTACATAAATAAAATATCACATATACCATATTACAGTTTACACACATTACATAACTTCACATAATTGTAACTTGGTGTATTGGTATCTTGTCTCTTGGTGTCTTGTCTCTTGGCCTGGTGTCTGGACTCAAAATACCTATGATTTCAAATAATTATACTTGTTAGTAAAAATACTTCTAAACTATAACATACAATTAATATATTATGAATAAATAATAAATTACGTACTTGTTAATTTTCCCATATGCCTTCTTCATGATCGAGTCGTATAACATGCACGACATCTCCTTCAACTTCATCATATGAGGTAGGAACTTGTGTTGTGTAAGAAGGTGTGGACGGAATATCAAGACTTTTATCACTAAGAGGAATGTATTTTCCTTGGAGAACGGTTGACCATTTCCCTAATATGTCCGATGGATCGGTAACATAGAAAACTTGTTTTGCTTGAGAAGCCATGATGAATGGTTCTGTATTAAATGATGCCTTGCCAAGGTCAACCCGAGTGAATCCTAAGTCATTAATTTCTACACCATTACTATTATTGGGAACCCACTTGCATTTAAATAAAGCCACTTTGAAAATAACATAATCAATCTCCTAAATCTCATCAATGACACCATAAAACGCGGTAGTTGCCAATACCGGATTCTTATCTTTCGAACTAGAGAAATACATCGATTCGGCTTCAACCATAACCCCATTATTTTTCATTGTACTACGATCATCTTTTGATTTTGTATAAAAAGTATAATGACCAATGTCGTATGCACTCCAGGTAATGACATAAAATTTTAGCTCGTGCGACAACCATTTAAGTATCTCGGATGCACTACGATCATTAGATACACTTTTATTAAACCAATCCATGAATCTATTGTTATGCTCTATCAACAACAACTTGTCACTCATTCGGGAATATTTTTTCTTCAAAAGTCTTGTGTGAGTATCTATGTAAGGTTGAACCTCATCTATATTATTCAATATATAGAAATGTGATTGAATAACTACATCCCGAGCCATTGAACTAACATTTAGACCTTGAATACCTCTTCCATCTGTGTCAGCATGACGAGACTTTGGAATTCCTATAGAATCTGCATCCGACAAATAGTTTGTACAAAACTCAACAGCTTCTTCTGTGATGTACCTTTCAACAATCGAAGCTTCTGGTCGGTGATGATTCTTCGTATATCCTTTAAAGATCTTCATATATCGCTCAATTGGATACACCCACCTTAAATAAACTGGACCACAAAATTTGATTTCTCTTACGAGATGAACAAGTAAGTGAACCATAATGTCAAAAAATGATGGCGGAAAATACATCTCCAATTGACATAAGATTATGGCAGCCTCATCTTCTAATTCATCCAATTTTTTGAAATCAAGAACTTTATTACATATGGCATTGAAGAATAAACACAATCTCATTATAGTTACTCTCACATTTTTTGGAAGGATCCCACGGATAGCCACTGGTAGAAATTGTTGCATCAATACATGACAATCATGAGATTTTAAACCAATTAACTTGAGATCTTTCATTGATACAAGTTTCTTGATGTTTGATGAGTAACCTTACGGAACTTTAATACCTTGCAAACACTCGCAGAACATCTTCTTTTCCTTTTTAGATAGAGTGTGACATGTTGAAGGCATATAAGTTCTTTTTCCTTTCTCTATTGGAGCCAACTGTTTTCGTATACCCATCTTCTCTATATCAAGATGGGAAGTCTTACTATCTTTAGTCTTGCCCGGAATGTTTAGAAGTGTGCCAATCAAACTATCACACACATTTTTCTCCACGTGCATCACATCAAGACAATGTATAACATCAAAACTTGACCAATATGGAAGATCAAAGAAGATTGACCTCTTTTTCCATATATTTTTCGCAACTGCCCCTTTTTCTTTTGCTCTCTTCCCACCTTTTTCTTTTTCTCTCTTCCCACCATTTTCTTTTTCTCTCTTCCCAAAGACAACATTAATGTGTTCCAGCCGTTGATAAACTTCATCCCCGGTTAAAGGTTTAGGAGCCTCACCAAACTCTTGCTCTCCATTAAAAGCTTTTCGCAATCTACGATAAGGATGACCCGATTTTAGAAATTTTCGATGCCCAAGGTAAAAGGTCTTTTTTCCAAACTCAAGTTGGTGATAACAAGTATCACCTTCACATATAGGACACACTTTATGTCCTTTGACACTGTATCCAGCCAAATTACCGTAAGCCGAAAAGTCGTTAATTGTGCAAAACAACATTGCACGCATATTAAACTTTTCCCCAGAATATGCATCATCAACTTCAACGCCTTCATCCCACAAGAGTCGTAAATCATCAATTAATGGACTTAGATAAACATCTATGTCGTTACCAGGTTGTCGTGGTCAATAAATCATCATACTTAACAGTATATACTTGCGCTTCATGCACAACCAAGGAGATAGGTTGTAAATAGTGAGAAGAACAGGCCACGAAGTATGATTAGTGCTCAGATTACCAAAGGGGTTCATTCCATCGGTGGCAAGTCCAAGCCTAAGGTTTCTTGGCTCGACTCCAAAATACGGAAACAACGAATCAATTTTCTTCAATTGCAACAAATCAACTACATGGCGAATGTTTCCATCACGAATCCTTTCATCTGCATGCATCTAAGATTCTTTGTGTCATTCGAATTAGCAAAAAGTCTCTTTAATCGTGAAACTATTGACAAGTACCATAACACTTTAGCAGGAGGATGCTTCCTACTAACATTGTCATAGTGATCATTGTCATCACCATTGTTAGCCTTCAGCTTGTAACTCGACACACCACATTTCAGACATTGAAACAAGTCTTCATACTCTTTCCGGTATAATATGCAATCATTAGGGCAAGCATGTATCTTGATATACTCCAGACCCAGTGGACACAATATCTTCTTGGCCTTATAGCAATGATTTGGCAATTTGTTATCTTCTGGTAACATTTGCTGTAGCAATTCAAGTAATTCCGTGAAACTTTTATCTGACCATCCATTTTTTGCCTTCAGATTAAACAAATTTAACACCGCTGACAATCGTGTGAACTCTATGCATCCCTTATATAAAGGGGTGTCTTTATCACTACATAAATTATCATAAATATGAGCATTCATAAAAGAAGATTCCCCAATTTCATGGAACATATCCTCTAGTTGATCTTCCATATATTCGTCTTCCTCCACTCTTTGACTTTGTGTCGCCTGACTTTCCTTATTATCCACCTCACCATGCCACGTCTATATTATATAATTTTGACATATACCATCACAACAAAGGTGATTGCGTATTTCTTTCTTTGTACTCATTTTGAAATTCACGCAAACAACACAAGGACAATAAAAGATACCATTATTGCCGGGAAGATGTTTATCAGCGTATTCAAGGAATTCATGAACTCCGTTCTCATAAACCGGACCTAATCTATTGGCTTTCATCCAACTACGATCCATTACAACTTCTGAAATTTATACATGTATAATAATGTGAATGACACACCAAAATCTAATCCAAAAACTCAAGCATATGCATATACAATATGAACAAAGAAAAAATCAATGAAGATGTACTCTCATACTAAACGTAAAGCATTTGAAATATCTCATTCTGACTTGAACATATACAATATGAACAAAGAAAAAAGGAATGAAGATATTGAGGAATACCGTACTTTGAAGCTGTAATCAAATGAACGTAAGGAATGGAGATATTGAAGAGTACCGTACGTCGAAGCTGAAGAATAAAATGAATGAAGACGGTCAATATTTGAGCATAAACCAAGAAAAAAGGAATGAAGATGTTGAAGAGTACCTTACTTCGAAGCTGAAGAAGCAAATGAATGATGACAGTCAATATTTGAGCTCCAAATGAATGGATACGAAGAGGGTAAAGGTTAGGTTCGATTAGGGCGTCTTATGAAAGAAATACAGAATAAGTTTTGTTTTAATTTATCAGTAAAGCTTTTAATCTCGGTTGGAAAAACACACCGTAGTGGAATCTTAAGTGACACACGCTAAATGTATCTTAAAAAATGGAAAAAATGTGTTGCACGGAATCGAAGCTTGTTACATTTCATTTATTACTACGGTTGTTCATCTTAACCGTTGTAAAATCATTTACAATTTATTTTTTAAATAATGGACTTAAGTGACACACGCTAAATATACTCTAAAAAATGGAAAAAATGTAGTTGCAGGGAATCGAAGCTTGCTACATTTTATTTATTACTACGGTGGTTTAAGTCAACCGTCATTAAATGACCCAGCTTTTGCCTGGGCGCGGAATTTTTAACCTATTACAATGGCGTAAAAGGATGCGTTGTAAGCCTGGCGTTGTAGTTTTAGCGTTTTGTAGTAGTGAGATTTGCTTGTGTA
Organism: Lathyrus tuberosus; assembly: GCA_022829125.1. Classification (NCBI taxonomy): domain Eukaryota; kingdom Viridiplantae; phylum Streptophyta; class Magnoliopsida; order Fabales; family Fabaceae; genus Lathyrus; species Lathyrus tuberosus. The sequence goes on along the minus strand of JALAZF010000141.1, from coordinate 5,056,754 downwards.
CTTCTGTCACATCAAACAACATTGACATATAGATTCAAATATTTCTAGTCAAAGGCTTCGTAAGCAAGTGGATTAAAGCTTGAGTAGAGACCAGAGTCTGTCTTCGGAACTTTTGGTGAGACTTCAGAGTCTTTGGAGTATTGGGTTCTGAGACTTTCACAAACTTATAGTTAAAGATTTTATGAGAGTCTGTCTGGATGGTTTCTATTCACAAACTTTGGCTTAATAGATCATAGTTGACTTGTTTGTACACATGCTTTAGACTTTGCATGCTTCAACCTTTGCTTTAGACTTTGCTTGCTCCAGCTTTTCTCCAGGGTTGACTCTTCATAGATTTGACTATCATTCAGAATCTTTTAAACATTAGAGTTTGGTTTAACTTAAGCATTTGCCTCTAGACATTGAAGATCTGCACACTTGAACGCACGATTAGTGTATAAAATTGTTCCTTTTCCTTTTGTTATCATCAAAACTTAAAGGTATGAAGATGTATTATTTTAATTCATCTAGAAAATAGCTGAATAAGTTGGATATGATTTGCGCCTCAAATCTCTCCAATCAAAAGATATGATTTTTTCTATTACAAATTCAAATTTACATAACATTTAAATCTGATTTGAACTTCTCGAGATTTCAAATAAATCAATAAACATTGTTAAAATAATGGCATCAAATCTGATTGAAAACCAATTAGAAAAACGCAACAAACAACATCCAACTTGGCATGCTGTCAAGGCCAGATGTTGTACATCACTTCCTGGAATATCGAGTTCAACATGTTGCATAAATACAACCAAAATCAACTCTTCTCCTTGAGTTTCAGATCTTTTATTGAGGAAGAATCTTGGATAGACGAAATCAGAACAAACAATAACTTTCATCTATCTGTTTACAAGAGATCATATGTTGCATCCCATATATGGAACATCTTGTTTAACACGTGTCCCTCCTGCACCAAAACCATCTTGAGCAAAATTCATTTTGTTTTTCATAATGCAGCCAATCCCAAAAGGTCTAATAAATGGAAATGACAATCTTGACAAATTTGATGTTATGTCTAATGAAGGGATAATTCTAGGATATTCGTTTTCGAGTAAAGAAAATAAACTGTACATTCATAGAATGTCATCTATTGAAGATCCAATTCATGTCACTTTTTATGAATCCTCACCCCAAAAGTCGGGGAAATGTATTTATTATAATGTTTTAGGTGTAATAATGGAGAATTTAATAGACGACAACATTCTCAAAGAGGATCATACTCCAACAACAACCAAAGAAGACATTAGTAAAGACAAAGAGGAAAGCAAATAATTGGAAGATAAACAAGAGACCTCACCTCAGTTTCCTCCATATTAGATTGTTACAAAAGATAACCCGTTGGATCAAGTACTAGGCGACATCAAGAAAGGTGTAAGTACGAGATGTCAAGTTAATAATTTCCGTAAGTATTCTGCTGTCATCTTTCAAATTGAACCTAAAACTATATTTGATGTCTTACTTTATGATGGACATATACTTGCTATGAAAGAAGAGCTTATTCAATTTAAACAAAATGGTGTTTGGTACCTTGTTCCACATCCATTTGATAAAACCGTCACGGGCACTAGATGGGTGTTTAGAAACAAATTGATGAAAATGGCATAATTAATAAAAATAAAGCTAGGCTAGTGGAAAAATGATATAGTTAGGTTGAAAGGAATAGACTACGAGGAGACTTATGCTCTTGTAGATCATCTTGAAGCTATTAGACTCCTTTTGGCATTTGCTTGTTGTTTAGATTTTAAATTGTATCAAATGGATGTTAAATTGGCTTTTCTTAATAGATATATAAACAAAGAAGCCTATGTCTCTCAACCACCTCGTTTTGAAGATAACTAAAATCCAAATTATGTTTTTAAACTTAAAAAAGCCCTATAGAGTTTTAAACAAACTTCTAGAGCTTGGTATGCGCGCCTTAGTGGATTTTTAATCAAACAAGGATTCAATCGTGGTAAAGTAGATACAATTTTTTTATTAGACGTAAATAAAATCATATTATTTTTAGTGCAAATTTACGTTGATGATATTATATTTAAATATATTGATGAATCCATTTACAAGGATTTTACTAGTTTGATGTTGGGTGAGTTTGAAATGTATCGGATGAGAGAGCTTACATACTTCCTAAGACTTCAAATAAAGCAAGCTAAATATGGAACTTTCATAAGCCAATTGAAGTATTGCTTGGAGCTTCTAAAGAAGTTTAATATGCGAAATTCAATGAGCATCTAAACCCCAATGGAATCAAATGTGCTGATAGACAAATATGAGAATGACGTAGAGATCGACATTACCAAATATAGAGGTGTAAAAGGATATCTACTCTATTTAACTGCAAGTAGGCCAGATATTATGTTTAGTATGTGTATGTGTGCTAGATTTCAGGCATCACTTAGGGAATCACACTTTAAGATTATAAAAAGAATTTTGAGGTATCTTAACAAACCTCACAACACTGTATTTGGTTTCTGAATAGTAGCGAATGTAGCTTAGTAGATTTTTTTTAATTCTAATTTTGCTGGTTGTAAGTCGGATAGGAAAAACACTAGTGGTACATGTCATTTGTTTAGAAATCGTTTGGTTTCTTGGCACAGTAAGAAGTGGAATAACATTGCTCTTTTTACCACTGAGGCTGAATATGTACCCATTGGTAATTATTGTGCACAAGTCTTATGGCTAATTATTGGATTAGATTTAAAAACCGGTTGTATTCCAATAAACCGGTTGTGCACAATTAGTTGAGTTTTTGGATAAAAAACAATATTTGAGAAATTTTCCAGTCATGACACAAGTGAAATCTCAAAACAATTTCAAAAACTTAAAAAAATGAAATTTCAGGTGCGTGATTCGAACCACACACACTATGATGAGTTAAATTAGAAGGAACAGAGGTGAGACATGAATTCTATGACTTTGTGAGTCGAATCACATGTTGTAAGTGATTCCAATCATGGAACCCTATGACTCGAATCACAACTTTGCATGAGTCGAATCACAAGTTTTCCTTGACTCGAATCATGGCTAGAATAAATATCTAATATGTTTAGATCTTGTTCCAAATTACTTTGCCACTTGACTCAAATCACACAAGGGTTTATGACTCGAATAAAGCATGATTTTTTTCACTCTTTTTGTGCTTAATCTTCAGCACCTATAAATCATTCTTTCTGAAAAATATTTCACATTGTTAGAAAACACATACACCCATTAATGATTTGAAAATTCACATACCACTTGTTCTTTCATTTTTCAAAAGAGTTTTGGATCTTTTGTGAACACTTACAAACAATTTCATTCATCTTCTACCTCATTATTTTTCCATTTTTGCATGGATCTTGTTGCTTCTTGGATTGGCTGGAATTTTGGTAAAACAAAGTGTTCAATGTTGATGTCACATGGGTGATGTCTTAACATTGGTTAATGTTAGTTGTTTAAGTTGTTGATGTTTTGGAGTGTGATGTCACGTGCGATGTCTTGACATCACTATACTAGATCATTAAAACATCAGGTTTGAGATGTTTTTAGGGTTAAGCGTTTTAGCTGGATTTTGGAAGAGCTGGCAGAGTAATTGGATGCGAATATCTTGGAGGAGATATTTTCTGTTACAAACAGATTTGATGCAGATTTGTAGGAGTGTTTAAAGGCTGAAGATTTAAGAAGATTTTGAGAGAAAATCTATTTTGAAGATTCAGTTTTAAATAACAAATCAGGTCAGATATTGTAGCAGGTCCAAGCCCAAATCAAATAGCTATATAAAGCGCATCAATCCCAAAGGAAAACTAAACGAAGAAAGAGAGCTAAAGACTGAGAGTCGGTTGTGTCTTCGTGTATGTTTTGTAAACCATTCTAGTGTGAATTGGTGTTATTGTTTTGAGTTGTTCTTGATCAAAGCTGTGAAGCAGAATCAAGTTGTGTTATTCAAAGTGTGTGATCTTTGAATTATATCACTGAAGTGATTTAGGGATTGAGTAGTGTTCTCATACCTAAGTGGTCTCTTAGGTAGAAGGTTCATTAAGTAGAGTTTAAGTTTAGGAGATGTCAACTGGGTTGTTGAGTATGTAAATTAAATCTACTGATAGTGAAATTCATCCCTGGCTTGGTAGCCCCCAGACATAGGAAGTTAAACCGAACTGGGTGAACAATTCTTTGTGTTCTCTTCTGTTGTTTTACATTGTCCATTGCAGAGTGTGTTGTTGTGACATCGCACGTAACATCACATATCTGGTACCAGAATTTCAATTGGTATTAGAGCAGGCATCCTGCTCTGCATCTGGGTGAGATCTAGGGCTGATACTTTCTGGTAAATATGGACAAGGAAGTTAGTGGATTTGTGAATAGACCCCCTATTTTGGATGGCTCTAATTATGATTATTGGAAGCCAAGGATGATTACCTTTTTAAAATCCTTGGACAGCAGGGCTTGGAAGGCTATCATAAAAGAATGGAAAGCACCTGTTGTTGTTGAGAAAGATGATGCTGGTAAAGAAAAAGAAGGCAGCTCAAAACTGAAACCTGAAGAGGAATGGACCAAGGAAGAAGATGAGATTGCCCTTGGTAATTCCAAAGCTTTAAATGCTATTTTCAATGGAGTGGATAAGAACATATTCAGATTGATCAATACCTGTAAAGTTGCTAAGGAAGCTTGGGACATCTTGAAGACTACTCATGAAGGAACTTCAAAGGTTAAGATGTCAAGACTTCAGCTTCTGACATCAAAGTTTGAAAGTCTAAAGATGAAGGAAGATGAAACTATTCATGACTTTCATATGAGTATTCTTGAGTTGTCTAATGCCTCTAGTGCTCTTGGAGAGAAGATGACTGAAGAAAATCTGGTGAGGAAAATCCTTAGATCCCTTCCCAAGAGGTATAAGATGAAGGTGACTGCAAATGAGGAAGCTCAAGACATCAGCAAAATGAGAGTTGATGAGCTAATTGGATCTCTTCAAACCTTTGAGTTAGGGTTGAACGAAGTGGAACCTGAGAAGAAGTCCAAGAGTATAGCTTTGGTTTCCAGTTTTGAAGAAGCCAAGAAAGGGAAAGAGGATGACTCTCAGGAGGAGTTGTCTCAGGCTATTGCTTTGCTGGGAAAACAGTTCAACAAAGTTATGAAGAGGATAAATAGGAGTTATAATCCCAATGTCAAGAACATTACTTCTGACATCAACAAATCAGGAGAACAAGGGAAGAAGTCTAAAGATGAAGAAAAGTCCAATAATGACAAAGGGATACAATGCTTTGAGTGTGAAGGGTGTGGACATGTCAAGAAGGAATGTCCTACTTTTCTAAAGAAGCAGAAAGGGTTATCAGCTTCTTGGTCTGACAGTGAGAGTGAATCTGAAGAAAATTCAGCTAAACTTGTCAGAGCTATGGTTAGGGTTTATGAGTCAGATGATGACTTTTGTGATGATGAGGTTACTTATGATGAACTTGCTGTCACTTATAAAGATCTTTTCATAAGAAGTAAACAAGTGTGTCTTGAAGGAGAAGAGCTGAAGAAAACCATAGTACAGTTGAAAGCTGAAAAGACTGAACTTGAAGCTGAAGTCAGTATGCTTAACTATAAACTGGACTCTATGACCAAAACTATCAGAATGTTGAACAATGGTACTGATGCTTTAGACAACATTCTTAGTATTGGGAAGATGGCTGCAGACAAATGTGGGTTGGGATTCACTAATAATGCAGGATCTAATGATGTTGTCACCTCCAAACTAGTGATGTTAAAATAGATGTTAAAACATCATGACAGAACTCCTTCTAAGAAGAAATACAGACACTGGAGATGTCACCATTGTGGATGTTTTGGACACATTAAGGCTTATTGTTATAAGCTACATGGATATCCACAGAAGGCTCATCAGGTTGTTCCCAGATAGAACTGTCACAGAGGAAGGCAGGTTACCAAGCCTAAGAAGCAATGGGTCCCTAAAGTTAAGGTTACCAGCTTGATAGCTCACACTTCGTTAAGGGTTTCTACCAAAGAAGATTGGTACTTTGACAGTGGATGTTCAAGGCATATGACTGGAGTTAAGAATCTGCTGGTAGATGTGAAGCTTCATTCTTCAGGCCATGTTACTTTTGGTAATGGGGTTAAGGGAGAGATCAAGGGGATTGGTAAACTGAACTGTGCTGGTGCTCCTAGACTTGATGATGTTCTTCTTGTTAAAGGACTGACAGCAAATTTGATTAGCATTAGTCAACTTTATGATCAAGGATTCAAAGTAGACTTTATAAAGTCTGAATGCATTGTCAAAGATGATAAAGGAGAAGTCATTATGAAGGGAGACAGGTCTAAGGACAATTGTTATCTTTGGGTGCCACAAGACTCAAACTCTTCCACGTGTGTCTTTGCTAAAGAAGATGAGGTCAAAATCTGGCATCAGAAGTTGGGACATCTTCACCTAAAGGGAATGAAGAGAATCATCTCCTCAGAAGCAGTCAGAGGAATTCCCAAACTTTATATTGAGGAAGGAAACGTTTGTGGAGACTGTCAAAAAGGGAAGCAGACAAAGATGTCTCATCCGAAGCTTCAACATGACACCACCTCCAAGGTCTTGGAACTACTTCATATGGACTTGATGGGACCTATGCAGGTTGAAAGCCTGGGTGAAAAGAAATATGCGTATGTAGTTGTGGATGACTATTCAAGGTACACCTGAGTGAGCTTCATCAAAGACAAATCAGAGGTGTTTGATGTCTTTAAAGAGCTTTGTCAAAGACTCCAAAGGGAAAAGGAGAGTAAAGTTATCAGGATAAGGAGTGACCATGGAAGAGAGTTTGAGAATAGCAAGTTTGAAGAATTTTGCTCTACTGAAGGTATAAGTCATGAGTTTTCATCTCCTATTACTCCTCAGCAAAATGAAGTAGTTGAGAGGAAGAACAGAACTATCCAAGAGTCTGCTATAGCTATGATCCATGCCAAGAAACTTCCCTATCATTTTTGGGCTGAAGCCATGAATACTGCCTGTTACATTCACAACAGGGTTACCCTGAGAAGAGGCACTTCATCCACTCTGTATGAACTATGGAAGGGAAGAAAACCTAATGTTAAATACTTTCATGTTTTTGGAAGTAGATGCTATATTCTGGCTGATAGAGAACAGAGAAGAAAATTGGATTCCAAAAGTGATGAAGGAATATTTTTGGGATACTCTACCAATAGCAGAGCATATAGGGTGTTCAACTCTAGAACCAAGGTGATGATAGAGTCCATCAATGTGGTGATTGATGACAATGATGAGCAGGAAGATGATGATGTCCTAGATGATGTTGGAACATCAGTTGGTGAAGTTGCACTAGATGCTGAAGACAGAAGTCCAACTCCTAGTGTTACTACTGCTGAGCCTGAATCTGAGCAACCTCATAAAGATCCTTCTATCAGAGTGCAAAAGGACCACCCAAAGGAGCTTACCATAGGTGATCCAAATTCTGGAGTGAGGACTAGGTCAAGAGAAGTTGTAGCAAGTTCATGCTTTGTCTCCAAAATTGAGCCAAAAAAATGTCAAGGAAGCATTGACTGATGAGTTTTGGATAAATGCAATGCATGAAGAGCTGGAGCAATTCAAGAGGAATGAAGTATGGGATCTTGTGCCAAGACCTGAAGGGGTGAATGTGATTGGGACCAAGTGGATCTACAAGAACAAGTCTGATGAACTAGGAGTGGTTACCAGAAACAAGGCAAGACTTGTTGCACAGGGATACGCTCAAGTTGAAGGAGTTGACATTGATGAAAATTTTGCTCCTGTGGCTAGATTAGAGTCCATCAGGTTACTCTTGGGTGTGGCCTGTAATCTCAGATTCAAGCTATTCCAAATGGATGTGAAGAGTGCCTTTTTAAATGGTTACTTGAATGAAGAAGTGTATGTAGATCAACCAAAAGGGTTCATTGATCCAACTTTTCCTAATCATGTTTACAAACTTAGGAAAACCCTGTATGGTTTGAAGCAAGCTCCTAGGGCCTGGTATGAAAGGCTTACAGAATTCTTAGCATTGAATGGCTACAGAAAAGGAGGAATTGACAAGACCTTGTTTGTCAAGGAAGAAGGAGGAAACCCGATGGTAGCCCAAATCTATGTTGATGACAATGTATTTGGTGGGATGTCAGATAAAATGGTGAAACATTTTGTGAAACAGATGCAATCTGAATTTGAAATGAGTTTGGTTGGAGAACTCAGCAATTTCCTTGATCTACAAGTTAGACAAATGGAGGACTCCATATTCATTTCTCAGAGCAAGTATGCAAAGAACATAGTTAATAAGTTTGGCCTAGAAAATGCTAATCATAAGAGGACTCCTGCTCCTACTCATTTAAAATTATCCAAGGATGAACATGTTGTTAGTGTGGATCAAAGTTTATATAGAAGCATGATTGAGAGTCTATTGTATCTCACAGCTAGCAGACCTGACATTTCTTTTGCTGTTGGAGTTTGTGCCAGATATCAATCTGAGCCTAAGGTTAGTCACTTGAATCAAGTGAAGAGGATCCAAAAATATGTTAATGGCACAAGTGACTATGGGATGCTGTATAGTCATGGATCTGGGACTGAGTTAAGGGGATATTGTGATGATGACTGGGCTGGGAGTGCTGATGATAGGAAAAACACTTCTGGAGGTTGTTTCTTCGTAGGGAATAATCTGATCTCTTGGTTTAGTAAGAAGCAGAACTGTGTGTCTCTTTCTACTGCTGAGGCCGAGTACATAGCAGCAGGGAGTAGTTGCTCTCAACTGGTGTGGATGAAGCAAATGCTGAGTGAATACAATGTCAAGCAAGATGTCATGACATTGTACTGTGATAATTTGAGTGCTATCAATATCTCTAAGAATCCTATTCAACATAGCAGAACTAAGCATATTGATATAAGACATCATTTTATAAGAGATTTGGTAGAGGATAAAGTTGTTGCATTGGAGCATATAGCTACAGATAAACAGTTAGCTGATATATTCACTAAAGCATTAGATGCAAACCTATTTGAAAGTTTGAGAAGTAAATTGGGAATTTGCATTTATGAAGAGTAAATGTGCTAGAAAGTGGATTAAGAAGTTGTATTCTTTATTAAATATTGACTTTATTCAACCGCTGAAGGAATACAGGTTTGAAGTACATCTACAGTTACAGATTTCCCCAACCCCCTGCATCTAGAAAAGCTTTCCAGTCTTCATCCCAATCATCATCAGAAGCTTGTTGGTGCACAGGTTGTCTCTGAGGTTCTGCCTGTCTTTGTGGTTCCTGAAGTAGTTTCAGCTGCAATCATTGTTTTGCTCCTCTTCTTAGGTGGATCTGAAGTCTTGTCCTTCTGCTTGAGGTTCTTTGCTGCATCTTTGGTGAATGACTGGCTCATTCTTGGTTGCTGTGTGGTGTTGCTAGAAAGAAGAAGGCTTGTCTTTATAATGCAAACAAGGAGCATAGTTTGTATCGCCTGAACAGTTAATATGTTGGAACTTGTTTTTTTGGAAGCTTAGTGTTTGACTGTGTCATTTATTATGTCAAGACATTGTGTTTGGTAATTGTCCAATTGTGGCTAAAAAGGGGGAGATATGATACCAAGTTAGCCTAGCCTTTGTGTGCAGAAGTTGAGGGGGAGTGTGCATGTTGAACAGCTGTTTATGCTGGGTCAATTTTTTAGGGGGAGCTTGACCATTGTTGTTTTGTGAGCTAATAGGTGGTGTGCAGCATTTTGTAGTGGGAGCTGTTTGTTTTAAAATTTTTTATTTTTATCCGCTGCTGAAGTCTCTGATGTTGCAGAGATTGTTTTAGCCAAAATTAGCCAAAGGGGGAGATTGTTGGTTCTTGGATTGGCTGGAATTTTGGTAAAACAAAGTGTTCAATGTTGATGTCACATGGGTGATGTCTTAACATTGAGTCTTAACATTGGTTAATGTTAGTTGTTTAAGTTGTTGATGTTTTGGAGTGTGATGTCACATGCGATGTCTTGACATCACTATACTAGATCATTAAAACATCAGGTTTGAAATGTTTTTAGGGTTAAGCGTTTTAGCTGGATTTTGGAAGAGCTGGCAGAGTAATTGGATGCGAATATCTTGGAGGAGATATTTTCTGTTACAAACAGATTTGATGCAGATTTGTAGGAGTGTTTAAAGGATGAAGATTTAAGAAGATTTTGAGAGAAAATCTGTTTTGAAGATTCAGTTTTAAATAACAAATCAGGTCATATATTGTAGCAGGTCCAAGCCCAAATCAAATAGCTATATAAAGCGCATCAATCCTGAAGGAAAACTAAATGAAGAAAGAGAGCTAAAGACTGAGAGTCGGTTGTGTCTTCGTGTATGTTTTGTAAACCATTCTAGTGTGAATTGGTGTTATTGTTTTGAGTTGTTCTTGATCAAAGCTGTGAAGCAGAATCAAGTTGTGTTATTCAAAGTGTGTGATCTTTGAATTATATCACTGAAGTGATTTTGGGATTGAGTAGTGTTCTCATACCTAAGTGGTCTCTTAGGTAGAAGGTTCATTAAGTAGAGTTTAAGTTTAGGAGATGTCAACTGGGTTGTTGAGTCTGTAAATTAAATCTACTGATAGTGAAATTCATCCCTGGCTTGGTAGCCCCCAGACGTAGGTAGTTAAACCGAACTGGGTGAATAATTCTTTGTGTTCTCTTCTGTTGTTTTACATTGTCCATTGCAGAGTGTGTTGTTGTGACATCGCACGTAACATCACATATCTGGTACCAGAATTTCAGATCCGAATGTTATTTTTGAATATTCGTGATTGTTGAGGAGATTCACTTTTGAATTTGACGTTTCTTTTAAGATTATAGAAGTTCGCAAGTGGGTGTGGTGTTATGTCTGGTTCTGACAATTCCAATGAAAAAGAATGAGGTTTTTCTCTCTAGGTTGACCTTGGTAGTATTGTATGGAAGCATACAAACATATTATGAGTTCTTCTCAATCTTTGGACAGGCTAACACTCAAGATGCTGGTGGAATCGAGTAAAGATTTCTGTAGAACGGAGACTTAGAAGCCGGTTGTTCGGGATGGAAGATTTTAAAGCAAATTCGAGTAAAGATTTAACATAGAGTTCAGTTCGTAGACCGTGTACAAGTCAACGATCCAAAAAGAACAAATTTATATTTCAACACTAATTTTGAATATTGTGATTATAAGAACTTATGTAATTATGTTACAAATCATATTGGAAAACCGACAAAATTTCATTGGGCAACCATTGGAGACTAGATTAGGCGTAAAACAATGAGAAACACGTTGAACTAGTATAAATCTCGATGTACTCTCTCTCTCTCTCTCTCACACACACACACACACACACACACATTCGTAGTTAATTGCATGTTTAAGTTTTTCTTTATTTCTTTCTAGAATTGCATGCCATTAGAAAATTTTTGGTAGCAATTAATTATAAAGGTGTATATTTTGTTAGAATTGATACTTCAAATTAGTCTTGTTATCGATTAAACTTGAAAACTGTGGTTGTAGAATCTTTAAGTGTTGATATTGTAAAATCACATTACTCGTGTAATTTGTCAATCATTCAATACATTGCTAGTTTGTACATTTTAATTATATTTGTGTATCAATCTTAATTGTGTTGTTTATTGCTGAAATTGTTACATACCAATTCCAATCGATAAGCATAATCTCTTTTACGCTAAAATTTGCTTCCGTCACACAAAATCATTTTTATTTTAGAAACTCTGATAAAAAAATTTCAAACTATTTTTCAAAATAATTTTATTTAGGAGGTCTATTCATCCCCTCTAGATCGTTTATTATCCACATTCTCACCCAACATCGTCTATAGAAAAAAAAGACATCATCTACCCTCTAGAAGAAAGGGAATGTTCATCTATACCCAAACAAAAATGATCATTAACCCTCAAGAAGAAATGAAAGAATCATCTATACCAACATCGTCTATAGAAAAAAAAAAAGACATCATCTACCCTCTAGAAGAAAGGGAATGTTCATCTATACCCAAACAAAAATGATCATTAACCCTCAAGAAGAAATGAAAGAATCATCTATACGAGAATGCAAATAATGATCAACCATACCAGAGTTAACAAGATTGACTTAAATACTCATTTGCACAAAATAGAAGAAATGATCATCTGCCCTCAGAAGAAAGGAAATAATCATATGTGCTCAAATCAACAAGGTTGATCATCGATTCAAAGCTAATGCAACAATCTACACTTCATGAAAAAGATCATATGTACCTAGATAAACATGGTTATCTATACTCAATGCTAACAATCAGTATCCTTTAATGAAGAACATATCACCCACACCTCATTTATGAAGACTTGTTATGCTATATCATTCATAGAGAATGTTCTTAACAGACACATCATGATTAGTGTCTCCGTACAAGGAATAAACTAATAAGAATCAATGGATAATAATTTCGTATATATAATACAACTCAAATAACTCATTTTCTAACAAGCAAATAATTGGCAATGGCGATTCACACAATAATTTAGAATATTTAGTGTTATATATAAAGAACAACCTAAAACACTAAAACACACACATATACTACTATAATCGTCCTATTGTTATGTCATTATGAATTTATAAACTTTGCAAAACATTATCATATTAACAAAGAACAAATATTTAGAAACAATTGTTCTTTAGTCATTATTCTTTCTTAAGTAAATGAATCACTTATAGTCAAAGTGAATTAGATTTACCACTTCATAAAGTCATTGATCACAAAACACTGTAATTTTCGAAAATTCTCTCACGTGAGACAATCAAGTCCTTAAAAGTTTAAATCAAATAAGCCCTTATAGAATTGGCAACAAAATCTTCTAGTGTGAGACAAACAAATTTAAAATTAGATTATTTGTGATCCTCTATTTTTATCCTCTTCACACAATTCCGTTACAATACTCTTTGTATTTAAGAATAAATTTTAAATCCAATACAATTCAAATTCCTCCTCTTGCGTTTTCTTACTTTTATATACATATTTTAAGCCAAAAACCAAACTGTATTGAAATGGGTCATTATCAATAAAAGGTTTATTGTCAAACTAGTAATATTTGCAATGAGTTAAATTATAATGACACAAGTGTATTAAAGCAATTTGAGAAGTAAGAGATCCAGATGGAGAGAAGAACTTGGTTAGAAAAAATTAAAAACACTCACACCACCTATTATTATCAGATAAACCCACAGATGTCATATGGATACAAAGTGAAAATGAACCAACCTAATTTATCATAGCAATCCAATCCAACAACCACCATGCCATTCTGTCGGTAACTCAATTTATTATCTATTTCTATTTAACTTTGTCTTATTTTTCAAACATCACTATTCTATCTATTGGCAATGAACTAAATATATTAAATACATTAACAGTCAAATTAACAGTCAAATGTATAAAAAAAAAATACTTTATAAATATTATTATAAATAAATTTAATTTTTTTATATATTTAAATATTAATATAATATAGTATATATATATGAACTAAATACATTAAATATAATAAAAAATTAAAAAATTAAAAAAAAATAAAAAAATAAAATAAAATAAAATTACTTATAATAGTGACCGATATACAGTATATTTATTGCAAAGAGGATTGCTATACCACAATTTCCGTAAACCGACATGTGACATGTTAATAAAGTCTCTATATTTCGTGGTCCATATTTTAACATCAAATTAACAAATCATACACAAAAGGATAAGAATAAAACCAATAAAAAAAACAAAGATATGAATCAACAACATAAACTTTTATCATTTTATTCAAAGTTACATATGGTTATTAAAGAGAAAACCCGATTCAAATCATCTCAAAAGATCAACACAAATACAGAAAATTGCAACAACAAAACAACCTCATCATAAACAAGAATCTAACTCTAATTAAAAACAAAAAAAAAGTATTATTGTTTGGTAACAAAGGTAAGAGTTTTTGATAATATTGAAAATACTATTGAAAATATGAAATCTACCTTGTGTTGTTGCATAGCAAACAATTCAAAGCCCTAGACCAAGCTATCCTTAAACGAGGATAAATTCTGTTGCTATATGATGTTGATTCTCTCATGACAGATTCCATGGTTTCCACAAAGAGATTCAAGCTTCTGATTGGTGGAATATAGAGAGTCAAAGGAACAACAGAGAAAGCCACCGTGAAGAACAATTGAAGCATTTTTGTATGATGGAAGTAGAAATGAATTTGAGTTGTATATCATAAATTGAAACCTTTATGATAAAAGGGGGTGTTTGGGTTTAGAAGTTGGAGGAAAGAGAAAGAAGGTTTTTGTGAGATATAAATAAAGGGCATTTATGAGACAAAATTTGTTGAGGAAAGAACAAACTTATTGACGAGTAACAAGTTCTAGAAATTTGAAGAACAAATATAAAAATACTTTTTTTTTTTATTGATAAAAAATATAATAATAATTAGAGTTTTGGTTTAATATCCTTTTATTTTATCCTCTATTTATTTTATTCTCTTAATTTTTTTAATGTGATATCTTCATGATTACCAATTAATCCGTTAAAGATGATTTGGTTCCTTTTCCACCAAATTGACCAACAAATAATAATTCAAATATAACAAGCTGACGATTTTGACGATTTCTGCCCCGATTTTACGAACCATTCTAAAAAGTAATCTTGCACATTTGACTCCTCCATCCAAGCAATGCCTATCAAATCGCAACCTTACGCCACATCGTTTTAATGCACGAGCACGTACACATAATATGGTTGCAAACTTCTACCGCATTGAAACAAAAGACACAAACAATATCATGCATGAGGATCATAGATTATTTCCCTGGCCAAAAGATTTGCTCTTGCAGGTATTCTGTCCCAAACAACACGTCATCCGAAGACACGAGCTTTAAAAGGAATCAGTTTGGCAAAGAACATCCAAGACATCCTTGAGATTAATCTCTATCTCAGTACCAGGCATAAAATGATGCAATGAATGGTAACACAGGCTAACTGCAAAGGAACTTAAATGACCTAATTTCCAAACAAATGTGTCTTCCACGTTCATCCGCGAACTAGTAAACATACGCAACACCTGCATTTCAGAAAATTCCTCCAAAAATTCCATAGGAACGTGATTCCTCATGGCCACAAAATGCCAACTCCAAACACCGTTCAGCCACTTACCCATATCCGCAACAACAACATTTTTCATAGTTGATAGATCAAATAAATGCGGAAAAAGATTACGAAGAGGTAGCTGATCAACCCAACAATTAAACCAAAAGGAAATCAGTGTACTGTTGCCTAGCACACAAGAAACTTGGTCCAAAAAAACCACCACGCAAGTTGGAATCAGCAATAGCCATAAGGTCCCTCCACTATAGAGATTCCTCCTTAGAAGCCGACGACGACACCTTACGCATGATCCTCGAGAAAAGACAACCATATCTCTTTTCCAAAATGCCACGCCAAATCGAGGACGGTTCTGAGATAAAACACCAAAGCCATTTCGAAAGCAATGCAATGTTGAAAGTATAAAGATCCTTGATCCCTAACCTGTCACGATTCTTTTAGAGGCATACTCTTTCCCAACTTATCCACGCAATGCCCTGCTTATCCAAAGAACCATTACACAAAAAGTTCCTTTGAATTCCTACCAAAACTTTTAAAACTTTAGATGGAACTTTGAAAAAATCCAAATGATGAATGGGAAGATTTGAAAGGATAAAATTAATCAAGATTACTCTGTGTAGCGTGCGATTTTTGTCGGTAACGCGACCACCTTACCGCAATGTTGGAATTGAGTGCTACTTTCTGATTTCTGATTTATCCTATGAAGCTGGAAAGGAAATGGAAGATATCTAAAACTAACCTTGCACGCAAATGTTTTCTTTAACAAATGCTAAGAGATTGGGGATCGGGGTCAGGTTATACAAAGGGAAGCTATTAATACCCAAGGTATATATGCTTATCCATAGGCCTTTTATTGCATGTTTCTCTATTAATTTGAAACGCTTTCTTGTGTTTATCTGTTGTGGCTTGGGAAAAGTTTCTCCTTTGGGAGAATTGAGAGAATGTTTTTGTTGTTTTCGGGTTTTCCGTTGTTTTTGGGAAGGTACTGGACCTAAAGTTTTTGATTTGTGTGCTCGCTAAGATTTTGCAATCTTATGCCTATGTATTCCCGTAAAGAGATTTGGGAAATCAGAGCAATCGTAGTTACTCCTATTTCTATGGGAGGAAAATGTTTGGTGTCTTGTTCAAAGCCCAAGATTGAAGCTAGCTGAGTATTTATGTCTTGTTCAAAGTCCAAGATTGAAGCTAAAAGGGTGACTGAGAGAGAGAATTTGTCATCTCTAAAGGGAGAATATCTCACCTATTCATCACAAAATGAGAAATTGATTATAAGGGAAATTACTTTAACTGGGATATGTGAATCCAACAATGCCATAATTTCCTTTATAAGGGTGATGTCATGAAGGAAGAAAACTTTAACTCAGTATAGAGCAATGCCACTTTTTCCTTATGAATCTTTCATGCTAAGAGAGGGACATTGGCTTGGATGTATAGAATCTAGAGGCTTGCCACTTACATCTGTTAGATGAAAGATGAATTTTAGCCAGGATAAGAGAAGGACTCCAACTTGGATTTTGAATCAACAAGTGTGCCACTTACAACAATCATCTGGGAAAAAGGTTTTGATTGTTTGTTTTGAAATGTGATGTATAGAGGAAATATCCTCGTGCAGAGTGGACTCATGGTCTCATCTGAGGGGATGTTGATTTTTGTATGTCTTGATCAAAGCCCAATGTTGAAGCTAAAAGAGACTGACTCCACTGGGGAGGGTTTTATCTGTCTTGTACAAAGCCCAAGGTTGAGGCTGAAGGAAAATGAATCCACTGGGGAATGTTTTATTTGTCTTGTACAAAGCCCAAGATTGAGGCTGACTGGGGAAAATTCTTATATGAAGCCTAAGAGGAGGCTATCTCTTGCCGAGGATTTGTGGAAATCCAGGAGCAGGTCCAAATGGTATTGGGGAATCCAAAGGTTTTACTCTTTCTGGGGATCAGGGAAGAATGGAAGTATCAGATACCATGAGGTTCTAATTCTATTAGGGGGATTTATTGATGGTAAATTGGCCCTGGCTGGGATTTCTTAAAATGAAAGCTTAAGCCTTGTTGGGGGGTCAGATGGGTTTAAAGTTGAGTTTGAAAACCTATAGAGGTTTTAACTCTGCAAGAGATTAGTATATGAAATGGTCAGGTTTTTTCCTGTGTTTTTAGGAAACTTGAGGGTCTCTGTGTGAGATTCAAGAGGATATGAGACTTTCTAAGTCTACTTGAATGAAGCCCAAGAGGAGGCTGAGACTTTCCAAGTCTCTCAAGAAATGGTAGGTTATAGTGTAGAGAGAGATCTTTGTATGATGCCCAAGAGGGGGCTGAGGTTTTAAGGAATGAAGATCAATCCTAAAATGGTTTGATGTTTTGGAATTCTGACTCTCCTGAGGATTGAACTAATAGAGATGACTAATCTCTGTCCTATGCCTTTAGGAGGCTTTTGGGTCCTTGTACTAAGCCCAAGAGGAGGCTGAGGAACTTCTAAGAAGCCTGTTGGTCCTTGTACTAAGCCCAAGAGGAGGCTGGGATACTTCTAGGAAGCCTGTGGGTCCAAGCCTAAGAAAAGTTCAAGAAAGGTTTCACCGGGAATTAATCCCTTCTTTGCTGAACAGTTCTAAGGTTTGAAGAAATTCAAGAGAGGTTTCACCGGGAATTAATCCTCTTTGGGGAAATAAATTTCTTATATATATATTTCTAAGTTTGACAGTCTTGAGAAAAGTTTCACCGGGAATAATGCCTTTCTCTGTTCCATATTGTATAAGCCCAAGAGGAGGCAGATTGTATAGGGAATTTCCTATGAGGGACTAGTTTTGACTATGTTGTAAAGTAACCTCTGGTTTGACCTAAACATAGACCTAACTGCTAGGGGAAACTCTAAACAAGACATGCACAAGTAGATACAGACAATTATATTGACAAATATATATAAGAAATATGCATTGAAAAAGATGTGGGGACTTACCTTCTGAGAAGAAGCCCAAGCATATTGTGATCTGTTGTATTGACTACAACTGTATTGCCTCTTTTAGAGTTTCAAGAAATTGAAGAAAGTTTTGAAAGAAACAACATTAAATTTGAATTTGAATTAAGAGAAAATTTGTTTGGAAGAATGTTTGGGGCTTATAACTCAAAGAGAAGGCCAGATGACTTATTTGAAAATAATGATCGCACTGTGACATCGAAAGACGTTGTGGGACTTATACTATAGTAGAGGCCCAAAAATTATTTTTGTACAAAAGAGGGGTTGGGTCTTACACTCTATTAGAGGCCCAAAAGTGTTTGTAAAGAAAGAAAAATGGGGCTTATACTTAAGGAGAGGCCCAGATGATTTATTTGAAAAGGCGACGATCGCTCTGTGATTTTGAAAACCACTGAGGGACTTATACAATGACTGAGGCCCAAAATTATTTATGTACAAAAGGGATGTGTCTTACACTCTATTAGAGGCCCAAAAGTTTATTTTTAAACAAGAGATGAGGCTTACAGCTCAGAGAGATGCCCAGATGAAAAACAGCGATCGCACCATTTATTTTGAAAATCACATCGGGACTTATACAATGACTGAGGCTCAAAACGGTATATTTACAAAAGGGATGGGTCTTACACTCTATTAGAGGCCCAAAAGTGTTTTAGTGTAAGATTTATTTAATCATAAACATGATGCATAAGCAAAGATTAAATACAGTGTGTACCAGACACCGGTGAATTTTCACGCAAGCAGAGGAGCGTTAGACGAGCCCAAGGTATCCGACAAAGCTTTTAAGCATCAAATGATCGTCAAGATATTGATTAAGAATTCCTACATCCGATGAAAAGGCACAAACAAGCAGAGAAAACCAGAGATCACGTAGAAATGCCTTTGGTCTCATTAAGTGGTTAGAATTGATTTGGAATCACAAGTGACGTGAACACTTATTTAATTTTCAAATAATTCTTTGAAAGCAAGCTTAAGAATAAGCCATGTATTTAGCAAAGGTAAAATCAAATAATCGAATAATAATCAATTAAACAATTAAATGAACAATCACACAAATTAATTAAATTAATTGAAATATATTTAGTAAAAACAACTAATCAATATTAATAAATTTAAATAACTAATTTATTTATTTAACAATTATTTAATAAAACAAATATTAAATAAACATGTGTGAAGAAATATGAAAAGAAAGAAAAAATATAATGAGTGAAAGGAAGAGGGGGGGGGGGGGGGGGGGGGGGGGGGTAGCGCACCACCCCCTTGTATGTGTGTGTGTTACATTTTTTCTTTTCTAGACTTTACTAAAACATAGAAAAAATATGTGCTTCATGTGAAAAAACAAAATATGTAAGAGAGATGGAGATGATAAACATATGTAAAAATCTTGTTTTGGTGTGGTTTGAAACATCAGAAATGACCTCTATTTATAGTAGAGGAAGTTTATTTTTGGAGGAATAGTCAATGGGGGCCGGTTCACTCTATTATCCAATGGATATGCCCATGTATCACTTTCTTAAATGCCAAGGTACCAAGTCTCCTCTAGCCATTGACTTGAGCTGATCTTTGTAGCTTTAGATCTTCTGATTTTTGAAACAATCTTGACTCAAATGGACTGTCATGGACTGATGCATGCCACCTCAATGCACCTCTTGAATGCCTTGAAACAAAATTGGAGTTTTTGGGTTTGCAACATTGAATTTCACATGTCAAGGAATAGGATTTTTGACTTGGTGGCTTTGTGATCAGATCCCTCATTATTCAAGTTGATTTTGGACAGAAATAAAATGATGCAAGTGTCCAAAATTGGTTCCAGAAATTGTGGGAACCAAGTTATGTTTTCATGCCTTTGTGTGGGTAGGGTGAAAAATGCCATTTTTGGAGGCTTATAACTCCTTGCTCAAGTTGAACCACGGGAGACTCTTGTACTTTTGGAAAGCCCCAATAACATACTTCAACTTTGATGTCCAACTTTGGTCTTGAATTATCTTGGATCATAATGAAAAATGGCCTCAAAGTTGGTGAAAATGCAAAACAGATTATGTCCAAAATTTCACTAAGTGTTGGAAAAATGGTCATTTTCACATTTTTGTGATTTTGATCAATCCATAACTCAAAATCCATGAGGATTTGGAATTTGATGTAGTTGACAATCTTGAAGTAGGTAATGAGAGCTTTCATTTGAGCTTTGAATGGAAGAATAAGGTTGCTTGGATAACAAGTTATGGTCTTGTAAAGTTGGGTATAAATCACTTTTTTTTTCATGACTTAGTGAAATTTCAAGTTTCTTAAGATTCCCCTTTTGCAATTAACCCTAATTTTCTTGATTTTTCTTAATGGATGATGATCCAAACCATAAGTTAACATTGTTTTTGGCTCAAGGAAGCCTTGTTTGTCTAGAAATTCAAAAAGTCAAACTTGATTTTTGGCACAGTTGACTTTTTGTCAGATGAAACTTTGTGATCCTCTATGAAAGCAAGTCCTTGAACTAATTCAAACCTAATGGATGGATTCTATAGGTGTTATAGAGTGTCTTGAATCATGTCCCAAGGTTTGGGATCATGTCTTGGTCAAAAGTCAAAGGTACAATTGACTTTTCATCAGAAAACCCTAATTGGTCCATATGAATTTGAATCCTTGTACTTGCTCATGAACCATGTTCTTTGGGTCAATCCAATCTTGTAAATGGATTAATATGATGTATTGGAGGTCTTAAAAGAATTCCTTGAGGTCTTGGCTCATTCCTTGCTTCAAAAGTCAACTTAGGGGTGAATTAGGTCAAGAAACCCTAATTCCTGATTTTTGATGAATGCATCCCCTGAGGCTATTTTGACTCTATGATTGGGTCCATGAGGTCCCTTTGAGCTTCTTGGATCATGTTTTGAAGTATTAGCTCATGCCCAGAGGAAGATTTCCCTCTGGAGGCTTTGGTCGACCAAAACCCTAATTTGGTGACATTGATGATCTTGAGGCTTGATCCACTTGAAATGTTGCACTCTTGTGCTTGATTCTTGATATGGGAGATCTCTTGATCCTTCATGGATGTTTGAGACACTTGGAAAGTTGAGGATCATCTCTATTCTTGATTGATCCTTTGTCTGAGTGCTCTGAGGGGGCTCAAAACCCTAATTCTTGGTTGAAGTGAATGCTCAACAATCATTGAGAGGATTGATGAGGCATGAAGGTACATCCATATTGTGGTGATGATTTGCACAATGATGGGAAATCTTCTGGTCAAAATTTGGGGTATGACAGATGCCCCTATTTAATCTTCTTGGACCTGAAGGTGTGAATGGCGAAGACGTTCGGACATTCAAGGTAAAAGAGGATGAAATATCTAAATACCTGAAATTTTGACTGTGGTTATGAATGTGCAACGGTTTACTCATCCATCTTTTTTTTGCTAATTAATGTTACTTAGAAAATGGTAAAACTTCCCGTCGATCCCGGTCTTCAGCCACAGAACTGGTCTCAGTTTTTTGAAATAAACTTCCCCTCGATCCTTGTCTTCTGCCATGGAACTAGTCTCAGTTTCTTTTTTTGAGATAAACTTTCCCTCAATTCTGGTCTTCAGCCATGGAACTGGTCTCAGTTTCTTCTCGTCGAGTTCTTCTCTTGACAAGGAATGCTATTTGTAGCGGTCTTCATCAAACTTCTCGCCGAGTTTTTACTGGGGAGACGCCATTTGATGGAAAAATATCTGATGTCAGACTTGCTGGGGAGAACCATTTGTCTGAGCTGCAGAGGTGTGCAAACTTCTCTGTGGGAGATGCCATTTGTCGAACTTACTGGGAAAATTAAGCCTCTTGAGAGATTGCTTGTTGCTTGATGATATTACATCATACTTTTCTTCGAGACCTTTTTCGGAGAAATGTAATGTGATGTAATCCAATTTTGAGGTGCTGATGACTTTATTGAAAGCAAACTTTCCGGGGAGAAACCGCCGTATTGCCGAGAGTCTTTTGGTGGAGAGGCTTTCTCTGGGGATTTTCTTTAATCCGGGAAAGCAAAATATCATATTCATAGGTGAAGAGTGATGTTCCAAAGGTGTCTATCTGAATGACTTCTTGCCTTTCAGAGGTTCAAGTTATCAAAGTGGTTGATGACCGATTTCAATCCAGGAATGCACTGGAGAGAGATTATTTAGATGGTACATTTTCCTGATGAGGAAAGAACTTAGACCAGGATTTTGTCCTATCTGACGCAGAAAGGAAAACTGACAACTCTATCGGAGAAAAGACGTTTATCACTTGGGGATGAGTATGATCAGAGCGATATTGATGCAATATGTGTATGAATATGAATCAATTATAATGTATGTATGTTTATGCTGACAAAACAGACATGACATACAGACTGGTGAGGAATACAACCGGATACTCGGCCACTCTGGGAGATAGGGGTATCACTGGAGATTCTAAAAGTTGTACTTTTACTCGGGAATAGGGATTCCTGCACCCGTTCCGATTTCTGGAGGTACAAACCTGCAAGGGATGGCAATCTGTCCTTATTTTTCAAAGATGGGCCCTACTGGGGAGAAGAAAAAAAATCAATTGGTTTTCAAAGGTAAGAACTCTGCCGGGGATGTCAGAGGGGATATCCCATCTGAAGTAATTGATCCTTCATTCAGGGTGTACTGGTCAAAATGAGTACTTTAATTCGGCATTTTGAAATTGGATCACTACTAGAGAAGCAATCGATATTCCCTTTTTTGTGCTCAATAATCGGAAGGAAATTACCATCTTTGTTTTAAAAGTAAAACTTGAACTTCTCGTTTGGAAAAAATAAATTCATTTTTGTTTCAAGAATCGTTGATCATATTAAAATGTCATTCTGCGAAGCAAAATAAATGAGAATTGTAAACAAAAGGCACACATGCTCAAATTTTATTGATAGAATGACTATCAGCTTAATGCGTGATTCCATAGAGTGTTACCAAGTTTAGAAAATGGTAATTTTAATGGAAAGGGGCTACATTGAAACATAACGACCGCTATCCTTCCACCAACTTTGAATTATGGACATTCTGAGCTTTTTTTGAAGATGACCTTGACTTGAAGTTTTCCCGACGGATGACGTTGCCTATGAGGAGTCAAACTTGCCGGATATAGTTACTTGCCATGAATCCCTAACTTTTGCCTGGATTTCCTTTTGAGGTTTCCAATGCATCGGGATGATCATTATTTATGTCTCTAATTTTTGCTTGGACCGCCCTTTCGGGTTTTCAATCCATCGAGTGGTTTTTTTTATTTATTTAGGCGAAGTATTTCTTGACTACATCAACATTCGTGGGGTAGGTAAACTCCTCTCCATGCATGGTTGTGAGTCTCAAGGCACCGCCTAAAAAGGTTTTCTTAACAACATAAGGGCCATTGTAATTTGGAGTCCATTTGCCCCTGGAATCAGTGAGAAATGATTGTATCTTCTTGAGCACGAGGTCTCCTTTCCTAAAGACACGGGGTCAGACCTTTTTGTCAAACGCTTTCTTCATTCTCTGCTAATATAACTGACCATGGCATAAAGCCGTCATTCTTATTTCCTCGATTAGGTTCAGTTCATCGTGTCGGCTTTGACACCATTCAACTTTTGTTAGCTTGTCTTCCATCAATACCCTTATTGATGGCATCTCTACTTCTATGGGAAGCACTGCTTCCATGCCATATACTAGAGAAAAAGGGGTTGCCCTTGTTGAAGTGCAAACAGATGTGTGATAACCGTGAAGAGCAAAGGGTAGCATCTCATACCAATCTTTGTAGGTTACAACCATTTTCTGAATGATCTTCTTGATATTTTTGTTAGCCGCTTTTACCGCTCCATTTATTTTAGGTCGGTAGGGAGATGAGTTATGGTGTTCGATCTTGAACTCAGCACACAACTCTTTCATTATGTTGTTGTTCAAGTTGGATCCATTATCCGTAATGATCTAGCTTGGAACACCATAATGACAGATGAAATTATTCTTGATAAATCTGACCACTACTTGTCTGGTCACATTGGTGTATGATACTGCTTTGACCCACTTGGTGAAGTAGTCAATGGCTACTAGGATGAACCGATGTCCGTTTGAAGCTTAGGGTTCAATCATGCCAATCACGTCGATTCCCCATAGAGAAAAAGGCCATGGATAAGAAAGAACTTTGAGATGCGTTGGCGGTACATGGATTTTGTCTACGTATATCTGACACTTATGACACCTCCTCATGTACTAGCAGCAATCGGATTCCATTGTCTGCCAGTAATATCCTACTCTCAGAATTTTTCTTACCATTGTATGTCCATTGGCATGAGTGCCAAAGGATCCTTCGTGAATTTCTTTCATCAACATGTTTGCTTCTTGTCTGTCTATGCATCGGAGCAAAACCATGTCGAAGTTTCTCTTGTAGAGTGTATCACCGTTCAGGAAGAAGTTTCCAGCCAGTCTTTTGAGAGTCTTCCTATCTTTTCTAGATGTCCCAGGCGGGTATTCTTGTTTTTGAAGGAAGCATTTGATATTATGATACCATGGTTTGTCATCTATGACTGCTTCAATTGTGAAGATGTAAGCGGGCCTTTCAAGGCGCATTATGTCAATCTTAGGTATGTCGTTCCATTGACTTACACTAATCATGGAGGATAAGGTGGCTAATGCATCAGCCATGTGATCTTCTTCACGAGGGATATGATGAAACTCGATTCTGTTGAAGAATGGTAACAACCTTCTTGCGTAGTCTTTGTAAGGAATCAATCCTGATTGATATGTGTTCCACTCTCCTTTGATCTGATTGATAACCAGGGCTGAGTCGCCATACACATCAAAATTCTTTATCCTTAAGTCGATAGCTTCTTCGAGACCCATGATACAAGCTTCGTATTCGGCCTCATTGTTTGTGCATTTGAACGTTAATCTGGCAGTGAAAGGAATATGGGTACCCTGAGGTGTTACGATGATTGCCCCAATTCTGTTTCCATAAGTGTTGTCGGCTCCGTCGAATATTATTCCCCATTGGGATCCTGGCTCTGGCCTTTCGCTTGTGTAGCGGTTCATCGCAATCTTTCATTTTCAAGTACATGACATCTTCGTCTGGGAAGTCAAATTCGACTGATTCCTGATCGACAATCGGTTGATGAGCAAAATGATCAGAAAAATACTTCCTTTGACGACTTTCTGAGCATGGTACTAATGTCGTATTCTGATAACAACATCTTCCAACGGGCAATCGTTCCCGTTAAGGCAGGATTTTCAAAGACATACTTGATCGGATCCATTTTAGAGATTAACCAAGTAGTGTGACAAATCATGTACTGGCGAAGACGTTTGGCTGCCCAAGCCAAAGCACAAAAATTTTTCTCGAGCATAGTGTATCGAGTTTCACAGCCCGTGAATTTCTTGCTTAAGTAATAAATGGTAGACTCTTTTCTTTTTTGTTTTGTCTTGTTGGCCAAGTACACAACCCATGGAGTCTTCCAAGACTGTTAGGTAGATGATCTGTGGTGTTCCTTCCACTGGAGGAGACATAATCGGTGCATTCAATAGATATTCTTTGATGCTGTCGAATGCTCTTTGGCAATCTTCTGTCCATACACAGCTTTGGTTCTTTCTGAGCAGTTTGAAGATTGGCGCGCATGTCGCGGTCATGAGGGATATGAACCTTGAGATGTAATTCAGACGTCCCAAAAATCCTTTGACCTGTTTTTCAGTCTTCGGCGAAGGCATTTCTTGAATGGCCTTGACTTTGTTGGGATCAACCTCAATTCCTTTTTGGCTGAGGATGAATCCCAAGAGTTTTCCTGAGCGAACACCGAATGTGCACTTTTTAGGATTCAAGCGGAGCTTGTATTTTATCAGATGCTCGAATAACTTTGATAGGTGTTCCGCATGCTCTTCTTCTATTTTAGATTTGGCAATCTTGTCATCGCGTACACTTCAATCTCTTTGTTCATCATGTCGTGAAACAGAGTTGTCATGGCCCTTTGATAGGTTGCCCCTGCGTTCTTCAGACTGAATGAGATTACCTTGTAATAAAAGGTGCCCCATGGGGTGATGAATGAATTTTTCTCCATATCTTTCGGCGCCATTTTGATTTGATTATAGCCCGAGAATCCATCCATGAAGGAGAAGACTTTGAATTTTGTTGTGCTGTCTACCAGCATGTCAATGTGTGGCAGGAGGAATTCATCCTTTGGACTTGCTCTGTTCACACATTCTGACTTTTCCGCCCTTTTTCGGAACTGGCACTATGTTGGCTAACCATTGAGGATATTATGAGGTGGCGAGGAAACTTGCTTCGATCTATTTCTGTACTTCCTCCTTAATTTTGATGGCCATATCTGGATGAGTCCTTCTCAGTCTTTGTTTTACTGGAGGACATTCCATTTTCAGTGGTAAATGATGTTCCACGATGCTGGTATCCAACCCTGGCATGTCTTGATAGGACCAAGCAAATACTTCTGGAAACTCTTTGAGAAGTTTTATCAGGTCTTCTCTGACAGTTCGACTGAGCAGTGCTCCAATCTTAATTTCTTTCTTTTCTTCTTCTGAACCGAAATTGACCGTTTCCAATGGCTCTTAGTGAGGCTTAATAGACCTTTCCTCTTGCTTGAGTAGTCGGGAGATCTCTTCTGGAATTTCTTCGTCCTCTTCTTCTTCAGTTTCAAATACCGGGAATTCAAAGTCGGGAGAAGGCATTGGATCGTATGTTTCAATGGGGTTTAAAACAAGCAATCTGCATGATGTGATGATTCCCTTTTTAGAAAAGACAGAGAGGATACAAAAGTGTGTGCAGTGTATTTTCTGAAAACACTTGTTTTTAATTTGGGTTGCTTTTTAGGATTACCATTTTCTAAAAAATGAAAAGTGAAAACAACAATAAATGCGGGAATTCAGAATGACACTATTTATTCATAATTTTCCGATTCTTGAAATACAACCCTATAAAACAAAACTCTACCTCTTTGGGCGAAGTGAAGAGGGACATTTGCAGAAAAGTGAGCCCTATAAAACATCCATTTCACCCGGGCAAGGTGAAAGATTAAAACAAAGATGGTAATTACTTCGACTTATGGACGACTTTCGGGACATCGACTGCAACCCAATGGCGACGAACTCCTCTGTGAATCACAAAGTTTGGTACTTCCCTTCTTGATCTGTCTTCATAAATGACACTGATTTCTTTCGGAGTAGGATCATTGGAGACTTCTTCCCATGCAGAGTTATCATAAGAGGACTCTTCTGTCGCATCTTCCATAATATTTTCACTCTCGAGAGGATCTCCCCATCCAGTTGGCTCAATGTCCTTGTATCTGATGCGAAAGCTTTCGGGAGCAGTGTATTTGACTAGAAAGTCGTACTTGTCGCTTAGCTGCCCCAAAGTATCCCAGGTTTCTGTGGGAATAGAGGAGTCATTTTCCTCAATGACGTTGACCTCAAGAAATGCATAGTTAATGAATTCTTGTCCTGTAATCTTTGCAAATTCATCACCATGGTGTTGAACAATTTCGTAATGTCCTGAGTAAGGATTCCATGACTCTGTGGGAACATCTGTGTTCTTTTCAAGATTACTCAACTGATAGGCATTGTCCGGCTGACTCTTTTGCTCCAAGTCTTCCGTGTATGGCTTCCAGATAGGCAAGTCATCCAGGGGATCATAATAATCATATTCAAAGTTGTCTTTCATTAGATTGTCTTCCTCTAACGATTTGGGTGGAGCACGACATCCTTCAGGATCACAATCTCCATAGATCATTCTGACGTCCGATCTTGGTATATATCTCGGGTCCTGCTTTGGAAAACAGAATGGTGTAGCGTGCGATTTTTGTCGGTGACGCAACCACCTTACCGCAATGGTTAGAATTGGGTGCTACTTTCTGATTTCTTATTTATCCTATGAAGCTGGAAAGGAAAGGGAAGATATCTAAAACTAACCTTGCACGCAAATGTTTTCTTTAACAAATGCTAAGAGATTGGGGGTCGGGGTCAGGTTATGCAAAAGGAAGTTGTCAATTACCCAGTGTATATATGGTTATCCATAGATCTTCTTTAGCATGTTTAAATACTTTCTGGTGTTTATCTGTTATTGGTTGGGAAAGTTTCTCCTTTAGGAGTGTTGAGAGAGTGTTTTTGTTGTTGTCGGGTTTTCTATTGTTTTTGGTAAGGTACCAGACCTAAGGTTTTTGATTTGTGTGCTCGCTAAGATTTCACAATCTTATGCCTACGTATTCCCGTAAAGATTCTCGGGAAATCAGAGCAATCGTAGTTCCTCCTATTCTATGGGAGGAAAGATGTTTGATGTCTTGTTTAAAGCCCAAGATTGAAGCTAAATGGTTATTTGTGTCTTGTTCAAAGCCCAAGATTGAAGCTAAAGGTTTGACTGAGAGAGAATTTGTCATCTCTAAAGGGAGTTATCTCACCTATTCATCACAGTTATTGGGTAACTGATTATAAAGGGGAATTACTTTAACTGGAATGTATGGAATCCAGCAATGCCATAATTTCCTTTATAAGGGAATTGTCCTAAAGGAAGAAACTTTAACTCAGTGTAGAGCAATGCCATTTTTCCTTAGGAGTCTTCTATGCTAAGAGAGGGACATTGGCTTGGATGTAAATAATCCAGAGGCTTGCCACTTACAACAATTAGAGGAAGTTTTAAACAGGATAAAAGAAGGACCACAACTTGGATTTTTGAATCAACAAGTGTGCCACTTACAGCAATTATTTGGAATTAGAGTTTGTTTTGATTGTCTGTTTTGATATGTGATGTACAGAGGAATGTCTTCCTACAGAGAGAACTCTTGATTTCCTCTGAGGGGATGTTGATTTTTGTGTGCCTTGATAAATGCCCAAGTTTGAAGCTAAAAGAAACTAACTCTATTGGAGAGGGTTTTATCTGTCTTGTACAAAACCCAAGATTGAGGCTAAAAGAGATTGACCCAGCTGGAGAATATGACCTGTCTTGTTCAAAGCCCAAGATTGAGGCTAAAAAGAGATGGACTCTACTGGGGAGGTTTTATCTGTAACACCCTTTTCTACCCCACAAATATACACGGAAAAATACACAAATTATCAGAGTAAAAATCACCTTAGAAGGGTGCACATTTTCTCAATAAACTCAAAATAAAACATTTTCTCCGTAAACACGTGTTTTCCTCAAAATATTCAAAAGCCATCAAAATTAGCAGCGGAACCACTATAACCACAATAATCCAAAATCAAAAGGTTTTAAAATAAAAACCATAATAATCAACTAACAACAAAATGTCAACATAACAAGTTTCGACTCAACGACCCAACCTGATGTTACACTATCAGAGCAAGACCCTCTACGTCGACCAAAAGCACTAAAAATTCCAAAGGGTCCTCGAAGGCATCCACCGCTAAGCCTGATCATCTGCACGTTACCCATATGGAGGCAGCATTCAAACAGGCAGGGTGAGTAATCACAATTCATTACAATCAATATAAAAATAAGATATGCATAAAATGGCGTCATAATCATAAACAACATCATCAGAATCATCAACAGGGTCAACAGTCATAACATCATAAAATCACATCAATAATGCCACATAAATGCAATGCACAACAGGACTCATGCATGTGGTACCAGTCGTCACAATTGATGGACATTTAAGCCATCACCCTCCAAAGATCCCCGTCATTAGGATCGGTTCCACACAAGAACCGGAGCACGTCATAAACCACTTCACATCCACACTATGGGACGGAAGCCACAAATAGACCGAAGTCTAACATCGTCACAGAAATGCTATGAATGCATGATACACAACGTCATAATCATCATCGTCAAATAAAGTCATTATGGCATCATCATTCATCAAGTCTTATGTAAATCGTGTCATCATATATTCGTCAAAACATCATAAATCATCGACATCAATATCATCAATAACATCATGGTAAATAATGAAAAATATCACAGCACCAAAACCTAAGAACATCACAACATCATAAACAAAATTTCGCGAACAGCAGCAGTTCGCTGCAGAGTTCGCCGTGCGAATACATTCACTGGGATGTTCGCTTTGCGAGCTCCAGCGAATCCCCCAAATCCCACACAAAACCAGAGAGTTCCCAGTATTCACCAACAAAATCATCGCGCATTCGCCGCGCTGCTCGCTTTACGAGCCTGGGCGAATGTTTGCCTTGCGAAGGAATGGTTCACTTTGCGAACCTGCGATTTCTGCAATCGCTGCTACGCACCAGTAGCATCCCAGCCCCAAAAACCTTTACGATTCCAACCTCAATTCACCCCCTAAAACACTCCCAAAACAGTCCTAAAGCATCAAGGCAATCAAAGGCATAAAACCTACGACTATTAGGTCGGTTAATTCCACTATCCTAACTCAAAATCACCTAAACCTTCACACACTCTCAAGGTTCCCATAAACCCCATAATTCCTTTCTCATACAAGATCCCACATATCATCAAATAAGGTTTTGCCTCGAAGGATTATTTTTACCCGAATCAATTCAACCCTTAATAATCCATCATCGATCCTCAGAAATACCTCTAAATCATCAATAACTCATAAACCCTTCAAAAACCCCAAAAACCTCAAAATCCACTTTACAATACATCGAATCTCTATATTGAAAACAATGAAAGGTAATACTCCCCATACCTTAGATTGTCGTTCCGGAGTTTTCTCTACTGATTCTTTGGAAGCCTTCACGAATCCTCATCCTTTTCCTTTTCCTCAGAGCTCTGCAATTTCTCCTTATCTTCACGTTCCAACCAAAATGAATCCTATTCCTTTCCAATTCCTTTTTGTTAAACCCTTGGGCTTCCAAAATGGGCTTTCCCCATAATACCCTCACTAATCGTCCTCAAAAGTCCATTTTACCCTTAATTCCTCTAATATTATTTAAATAATTAATAATACAATATATTCCATATTATATACTATTATTTAAATAAATAACCAAAACTCAACAAAATACCAACATCAATACAAACCACCAAAATTTACCAAAATTCACGAATATTGTATTTAAATAAATTAAATAAATATTCTTACAAATTTGGGGTGTTACATTATCTGTCTTGTACAAAGCCCAAGATTGAGGCTAAATCTCCTGAGGGAAAATCATTATACAAAGCCTAAGAGGAGGCTAGTTGGGGAAATCCTTATATGAAGCCTAAGAGGAGGCTGGCTTCTGTTGAGGATTATTGAGATCCAGAGACAGGTCTAAATTGGGGAATCAACTCTTGCTGAAGATTGAAGAAGAGTTAAAATATCAGATGCCCTGAGGTTTTGATTCTGTTAAGGTTTTATTGATGGTAAAGGTTTAAACTTTGAGTATGAAAACCTATGGAGATTTCAAACTCTTCTGGAGATTGATGAAGTGATCATGGTTTTTCCTGTTTTGTATAGGAAACTTGAGAGTTTCTTTGAGATCCAAGAGGAGATAAGACTTTCCAAGTCTACTGGTATGAAGATGTTGATTCTTAACTGGAGAATAATCTTTGTATGATGCCCAAGAGGAGGCTGAAACTGTCCAAGTCTCTCAAGAGGTGGTAGGCTCTAGTGTAGAGAGAGATCTTTGTATGATGCCCAAGAGAAGGCTGAGGTTTTAATGGATGAAGATCAACCCTAAAATGGTATGATGTTCTGGAATTTTGACTCTCTGGAGGATTGAACTAGTAGAGATGACTAAGTTTTGTCCTATAACTGTAGGAGGTCTTTCGGGTCCTTGTACTAAGCCCAAGATGAGGCTTAGAACTTCTAAGAAGCCTGTGGGTCCTTGTACAAAGCCCAAGAGGAGGTTGGGGATGCTTTTAGGAAGCCTGTGGGTCCAAACCAAAGAAAGGTTCAAGAAAGGTTTCACTGGGAATAAGTCCTTTCCTTGCAGATCAGTTCTAGGGTTTGAAGAAATTCAGAAGAGGTTTCACCGAGATTTAATCCTCTTTGGGTAAATGAATTTCTTGTACAAATATTTTTAAGTTGTGACAGTCTTGAGAAAAGTTTCATCGAGAATAATGCCTTTCTCTGTTCCATATTGTATAAGCCCAAGAGGAGGCAAGACTGTATCTGGCATTTCCTATTGGGAACTAGTTTTGACTGTTGTGAAAGAGTAACCACTGGTTTGATCTAGACCTAGACCTAATTGTCGGGGAAAACTCTAAGCAAGTATGTACAAACATATATATACAGATAATATATATAAGCAAGTATATTGAGAAGATAGTGGAACTTACAGTTGTGCAAGCCCAAGCATAGTAACTACAACTGTATGGTTAGTTATTCAAGAAATTGAATAAAGTTTTGATAAAAATAACTTTGAATTTGAATCTAAATCAAAAGGAAAGTTGTTTTAAAAGGAAGTTTGGGACTTATACTCAAGGAGAGGCCCAGATGAATTCTTTTTAAAAGGTGACAATCGCATCGTAGTTTTGAAAACCACAGAGGGACTTATACAATGCCTGAGGCCCAAATTATTATATTTTACACAGAGGATGGGTCTTACACTCTATTAGAGGCCCAAAAATTTATTTTTATACAAGTGATGGGAATCATAGCTCAAGGAGAGGCCCAAATAAAAAAAACAGCGATCACGCAGTTATTTTGAAAATTGTACAGGGACTTATACAATGACTGAGGCCCAAATTATTTATGTACAAAGGGGGGCGGGTCTTACAGTCTATTATAGGCCTAAAAATGTTTGAAAAAAGATGAAAAATGGGACTTACAACCAAAGGGAGGCCCAGATGATTTTTGTTTTGAAAACGGCGATCGCGCCGAGATCATATTGGGACTTATACAATGTCTGAGGCCCAAAAAGGTTTATTTAAAAAGGGATGGGACTTACACTCTACCAAGAGGCCCAAAATTGTTTCAAATTAAGTTTGAAAATTTAAAATCAAGAGAAAACCCTAATTTTAAATAAAAATATAATTTTTCAAAGAAAATTAAATAATAAATTATATAAAATATCAAATATATTCAAAAACAAATTTTAAACTTTGAAAAATGTTTTGAAAAATCATGTTTAATCACATGGAAACTTGAAATTCATTTGAAGTTGAAAAATCAAGAAGAAGAAATATTTTTAAATGCTTAAAAACAAATAAAAATAAATTCTTTACAAAAATATTAAATATATAAAATAAATAATAGTTTTGTGAAATTTTTGTAAAATAAAATATTTTAACATTTTTATGAATTTTGGAAAAAGGAATCAATTCAAAAACATTAAAATTCAGAGAGAAATTAATTTTTGAATCAATTAATAAAAATATCAAAATATTCGAATATTCAAAATTTGAAAAATGGCGCCAAGAATAAATCATCTTCTTCGTGCGAGCTCTGGTTTTCCAGATTTGTAAAACCTCTCATATCTCTCTGATTACACAATGAAAATGACTTTTGTAAACATGAAACTTGTTCCTTTTTGAACAAGGATTACAACCATATAAATTAATTGCATTTATATTAAGTGTGGAGTGAGAAATCAGAAGATGAACTCAAGAACCCTAATTTTTGCAAGAACATCATGCAATCCTATACACGATTCATACATAGCAATTGATTGAGGGTTATCACTCTATATACATGCAGAAATAAGATGGTAACTCAAAAACACATTTATGATGCATGTAATATGGAGTTTGAAGGCTTCAGACTTACCTCTTGCAGCTGGTGATCGAGCTTGATGATGGAGATGTTACAGATGTGTTGCAAGGACTTGTACAACTTCACTATACCCTATGGAGTGTGTTGAGATGCCTAGCCTTGATTGGAGATGCTTGGATCACCTTGTGGTACCTCAACTGCAACCTTGCCAAAAAGCGAGAGCAAATGAATGGTGACTTTGTGATTCTGGTGTTCCAGATGTGTTTTGAGGTTATTGATCACTCATATATGATGTATGTGAGATGTTGGCATGATTGGTTTTGATGGATTTGCTCTCAATTTGAAAATTCGATAGTGACTTCAAGAAGAAGTAAAATCTGGTTTTTGGAATGTGATTTGGAGGAAAACATGAATTCAGAGGTTTTGGGGTGGTTTGATCAGTCACACATGACCTCTATTTATAGTAGAGGAACTTTGTTTTGGAAGCAATAGTGTTTGGAGGCTGATCATGGCAGTAGCTTGTAGCCATTGACTTGGATAATTCAAAAGTGCCAAGTCAACTTTTCTTATCTTGACTCCTTTTAAATTTGCAGGTTTGAATGCTCAGAGTTTGGACTGAAATCTTGACTGGCTTGGAGTGTTGTGATCTGGTTCATGACACCTCAATGCATTGCATTGATGTTACCTTGCCAAATTTGAATTCCAAGTTTCATGTCATGATGATTTTCACATGCCAAGTTGAATTCCTTGCCTCTTTGATCATGAACCAAGTGAGTCATCAGATCCTTTGTGTTTTTGGAAGATGACAAAGTTGGCAACATGACAAGAATTGAAGGGCAAAATCGTGTGGCATAAGTTTGGTTTCCATGCTGTCTAGAAAAACCAGGTTTTAATGCCATGTTTCAAGGCTTGTAACTCTCTACTCAAGTGGAGTTAGGATGAGTTCTGGTACTCTTTGGAAAGCTCTCATGACATACTTTAACTTTGATGTCCACCAATGGACCTGGTTCAGCTTGGATCATGGTGAAAAATGACCTCAAAGTTGGTGAAAATTCAAGACAAATTCTGTCCAAAATTTCACTAAGTGTTGGAAAAAGTGGTCATTTTCATGTTTTTGTGATTTTGATCAATCCATAACTTAAAATCCATGAGGATTTGGAATCTTTTGTAGTTGACACTTTTGAAGTATGTCATGTGGAATTTCATTTGAGCTTTGGATGGAAGAAAAAGGCCTTAGGTTTTTGAAGATATGGCCTTGCAAAGTTGGTACCAAATCCATTTTGTTCAATAACTTAGAAAATTTTAAGTTTCTTATGGTTGCCCCTTTTGCAAGTAACCTATCTTTTCTTAATTTTTCCTGCTGGATGATGATCAAAACCATGCATTAACATTGTTTTTGACTTAGGGGAGCCATATTTGTGAAAAAAATTCAAAAAGTCCAACTTGATTTTGGGGACAGTTGACTTTTTGTCAGATGAATTCCAAATTGTGTGATCCTTTTTGCAATCAAGTTTTTGACCTAATTCAAACCTAATGGATGGAGTCCATAGGTGATTTAGGGTGTCTTGAATCATGTCCCAAGGTTTGGGAACATGTCTTGGTCCAAATACAAAGGTACAGTTGACTTTTTCTTCAAAACCCTAATTGTTGTCCAGATGAAATTGAAACTTGTGAGTCAAACTTCTTGGATCAAACCATTGTTTCAAATGGATCAATATGGTGTATTTGAGGCCCTCAAATCATGTCTTGAGGTCTTGGCTCATGTCTTGCCTCAAAAGTCAACTTAGGGGTGAAATAGGTCAAGAAACCCTAATTCCTGATTTTTGATGAATGCTTCCCCTGAGGCTATTTTGACTTGATGATTGGATCCATGAGGTCCCTTTGAGCATTTTGGATCATGTTTTGAAGTATTGGCTCATGCCCAAATGATAATTTTCATCTGGAGGTCTTGGTCGACCAAAACCCTAATTTGGTGACACTGGCGATCTTGAGGCTTGATTCACTTGGAATGTTGCACTCTTGTGCTTGATTCTTGATATGAGAGACCTCTTGATCCTTCATGGATGTTTGAGAGGTTATACAAGTTGAAGAGTATGTCATTTCTTGATTGATCCTTTGTCTAAGTGCTCTGGGAGGGCCCAAAACACTAATTCTTGATTGTAGTGAATGTTCAACAATCCTTGAGGAGATTGACGAGGTATGATGGTACATCCATATTGTGGCAATGATCTTCACAATGATGGGAAATCTTGTGGTCAAAATTTGGAGTATGACAGATGCCCCTATTTAATCTTCTTAGACCCGAAGGTGTGAATGGCGGAGATATTCAAACATTCAGGGTGCAAGAGGATTAAATATCGGAGTACCCGAAATTTTGACTGTGGTTATGAATAACAGTTTTCTCATCCATCTTCTTTTGCTAAGCAATGTTACTTAGAAAAAGGTAAAACTTCCCCTCGATCCTGGTCTTCAGCCACGAAACTGGTCTCAGTTTCTTCTTGAAAATAAACTTCCCCTCGATCCTGGTCTTCAACCACGGAACTGGTCTCAGTTTCTTTTGAAAATAAACTTCCCCTCGATCCCGGTCTTCAGCCACATAATTGGTCTTAGTTTTCTTTGGAAAATAAACTTCCCCTCGATCCTTGTTTTCAGCCACAGAACTGGTCTCAGTTTCTTCTTGAAAATAAACTTCCCCTCGATCCTGGTCTTCAGCCACGAAATTGGTCTCAGTTTGTTTTGAAAATAAACTTCTCCTCGATCCTAGTCTTCAGCCACGAAACTGGTCTCAGTTTCTTCTTGTCGAGTTTCTTTCTTGACAAGGAACGCTATTTGTAGCGGTCTTCATCAAACTTCTCGCCGAGTTTTACCGGGGAGACGCCATTTGATGGAAAAATGATTTGATGTTAAACTTGCTGGGGGAAACCCATTTGTCTGAACCGTAGAGGTGTGCAAACTTCTCTGTGAGAGATGCCATTTGTTGACCTGCTAGGGAAAAACAAGTTTCTTGAGAGACCACTTTTTTTTGTTTGGTGAGGTTACATCATACTTTCCTTCGATATTTTTTTGGAGAAATTCCATGTGATGTGATCCAATTTTGAGGTGCTGATGACTTCATTAACATCGAATTTCTTGGGAGAAAAACTGATGCATTACTGAAAGTCTTTGGTTAAGAGGATTTCTATGGGGATTTTCCTTAATCCGGGAAAGCAAAAATATCATCTTCAATGGTGAAGAGTGATGTTCCAAAGTGTCTGTAGAATGTATTCTTGCCTTTCAGAGGTTCAAGTTATCAAAGTGGTCGAGGACAGTCTCCAATCCAGAGATAAACTGGGGAGATATTGCTTAGGCGGCACTTTTCCGGACGAGGAAATAACTAACAACTCTATCGGTGAGAGGGCTTTATCACTTGGGGATGAAAATGACCAGAGTGATATTAATGCAATATGAATATAAATATGAATCAATCGTGCATGATGTATGTATGTTTATGCTGACAAAACAGACGCGACATACAAACTGGTGAATGATAATCAGCGAAGCGCGTGATCCCATAGAGCATTACAAAGTTTAGAAAATGGTAATTTTAACGGAAAAGGGGCTACATTGAAACATAACGACCACTGTCCTTCTACTAACTTTGAACTCTAGACATTCTGAGCTTCTGTCAAAGGTGACCTTGACTGAAGTCTTTTGAAGGATGGTGTTACCGCTGGGGATTGATGTAACACCCCGTTTCTACCCGGGAAATTCATAAATCAGAGTTTCAAAATTTACATTAAAAAAGGGTGCCACATTTTCAACTTAAACATAACGACACTTATCGCATTTAATCAAAGATACATAACACTCAAACATCAGGTGACAAAATGACAACTTTATTTATTCTATAAAATAAAACATCTTTATTACTACAGAACGAATTCATGATTGCAACTTTAAAATATTTCAACTCGTGTTTGACATCAAAACAACTTAAAATAATGTATCCTCAACGGAAAACAACTTAGAATTCAGCAACATGATGAAAATCCAACAACTAAACGAAAACAGGCGTTAACCCCCGAGTGCTACGTATCAGAGCGACATCACCGACTCAACTAATGAAGATAAACAACCTTTATCTCTGCTAACCTGCACGTTACCAACATAGGGGTAACATTCAAACAGAAGGGGTGAGATTTCGAATAATATAATAAAGAGTATGATAATTAATACATTAGACTAGAATCATACAATTTCACTACTTTACAACAACTACAGAACAACAACTTTATCGGCTTAATACTACAACAACTTTATCAACACCATACAACATCAACTCTATCAACATAAAACAACATCAACTATATCCACATAAAACAACACAAAATGCGACTCAACTATACGTATGCATGTGGTACCATTGGAGCAGAACTCCCAACTTAAAAACTGCCAGGTTATCGAGGCATCAAGGCATAAGCCTTCAACTTAATATTTTGCCAATCCAGGCCAACGTGGTGAGCATTAGCTCCAACTTAAAAATTGCCAATCCAGGCCAACTTAATAATGCTATGCGATGCATGCGACAACAACCATAACATCAACTTATTCAACACAACACAACAACGACAAAAATGCAACAACCGCAAACAACTTAATCCACATTGGTCATAAGACCTACGACAACAACACAACTTAACAACATTGGTCATAAGACCTGCAACAACAAAACAACTTAACAACGTTGGTCATAAGACCTGCAACTTAATAATGTCCATAAATTGGGACAATTCAATACAATTCAACTTCACCTGCAAATCAACTTATTCGACATGATTTCAACAAAATAATCCAACCAAGAATACCAACCCGTATACACGACTTACTTCGATAATTTTCGTTAAATTCCGGGCAACTAACTTTTTCGCCTAAACCGGCTAAACCGACTAAAACTGCACTGTTTTAACATCTGCGATTAATACGAACTTATAGTCAAATTCTTCTTTCTTTTTCTGTTACTACTGCCAATTAATTTACTAACCCTTTTATCTTTATGATATAATTCTTCTGGTACACTTACAGCACATCTGTTATAAAAAAAATCAGTAATTTCTTACTTCTGTCAAAACTTGTTACTTCTGTCAAAACTTGTTACTTCATTAGGCCAGCATCCTACTTTCTTCAACTGCACTCTTATGATTACTATTATTATTAATTCATCTCATCTCCTAATTTAAGAACATGTTACAAATTTCATCTATGAAATTACATCCCAAACACATTTGTTTTTCCTTAAGACTAAGTATCTATATAGGACACAAAAAAATGCCACTCCCCTTAAATATGGGTGGCGCCGCACCACATTGCCTTGTGGTGGCTGGCGCCATACATGCATTGTGGTGGCCGGGCCCACCTTACATTCCTTCCTAAATAAGTGGCTTGCACCACTAACTAGTTCTTTTTACACAGGGTGACTTGCGCCACCCCCCCTTAATATTTTTTATTTTTTTTTAAAGGCACACAACCAACCCATAATACTCCACAATTCCCATTCACATAGTCAATCGCAAACATATACCACAACATAATCGAATTCCACAAGGAACCATTCAACAATACGGTGCATCACATAAAATCAGAACAATTCGTCATAAAATCAACATATTCACCGACAACAATGGTTTCACAGAATCTTAACAACACAAAATCAACACCACAGTAGAGAAATTATATAACCCAATCCTACGTATCAATCATCATAACCCGGTTATAAAATTCAAACCCCACCCTTACCTTGAATTGTAGGTGGCTCGAATTTCCGGTCGAAACTGCAACTTTGACGGCAACCCTCACAATCGCAACTCTCCTCTCCAACCGTTGCTTCCAAACCCTCGTTCTGTTTTCTGTAACTTCCTTTTCTTCTTTTCTTACGGCCACTTATGTTCTTTCCTTTTTTTTTTTACAAACCCTTATTTCATAATAATAATATTAGTTAATATAATTAATCCAATGGGCTTACTATTCACACCTCCTTATTTGCTATATCTCACACAACTATTAAATCCAATTTAACTAAAATAATAGTCCAGTATAATAATATTATTTCACTGATTAAACCGACTAATTACTCGACTATTCACCGAACAACTCAAACAACATAATACTCCAATTTCTCCTCTTAGAATAGTACCGACAAAATTTCCAACTTCGACAATTTCAAATAATTAAATCCTTAATTAATTTCATTAACTAATTAATTAAATTTGGGGCGTTACAACTCTCCCCCACTTAGGATATTTTCGTCCTCGAAAATCTATCCGACACAACCATCCTCAACTTCAATTATGTTATCTCAGCTAACCAATCAACTTCCTTGCCCTAAAAGGCAACCCCACGTCTAACACCAAACAACAAAACATCACATCAATGACAACAACAACGCGAAACAATGCTTAAGCAACGCACCCAACGACTAACTCAAGACACAAAGAATAACCAAGTTAAGAACACACAAGTTCACTACGGGTCGGAACACAACACTATCGTTACCATCGCCGTAGGCAACACTTCCCTAATCGTTCATCATAGGAATTAGCTACTCGCACTCGAACCATCACCCTAGGTAACGAGGCAATAACAAGGATAAGAGCACAAAAGCCCAAGGCACAACATCAACATAATCAAACCACCGACATCGTGGTTACCCACATAAGAACCAACCACTCTGCACCGCGCTTTTGCTGCGCACTCTGATTAATTGCAACCATCAAATCTACCAAGTTCACATCAACTTTCGACCATCAAAGCAGACATAAGAAGAGACTTTTGACTTAACTCATCGGAATTTCAAACCAAACAGGCTTCTACACTTTGATGACAGAACCCTTCGGACTTAGATCCGTAAATAATACCTCCGCATATCCAACACAACTACAACTGCAGCCAATTCCAAATCTCGAATAGGATATATACTTTCAAGAATTCCCAATTATCGTCAACATAAGCTACAACTTCACCACCTTGTATTAACACATCATCAAATTCATCTCAACGCATAACAACATTACCACAACATAAGGATACATGTGTCCAATTAATCTTAACAAGAAAAATCATCTTCCAAACAGAGCTTAACACCCAATAGCCATAGATTTAGCCTCAATAACCTACACTTAACACGACACGTTAACCAAACCAATCAAACAGACTAATTCATCAAGTCTTACTCATACTAGCACAATTCTCCAAAATCCATCAGCCGAATTAACACAACCACTCAACTTCATCTTTACAAACCATAATTCACACCTTGCTAACTCAGTATATAACTTCACTTCTTTCAATACTTGCAACTTAACTTTCAAATACTCTACGCGCTCTTCTTCTGATTTTATAAAACATCAGAATATCCCCAACGAACACCAGTTCTAACTTATCCAAACAAGTATGGAAAATACCATTCATATTTCCATATATACACTTTAATACATACCAGCCACTACCCTTCTCGATCCGACATCGTTGGTCAAATCATAGTCTTACATTACCATTTACTTCCTACTTGGATCATCTCTACAATGCTTCAAATCTCATGTCAATCGAATTCTCGATCCATCAAAACCAAAACCCAAGTTATCCAGAACACGACTGTGAGTTTCCAAACTACCCACTGATCAACTCGCAACCTCATACTAACATCCTCAAGTCCGCCTCATTTCCCTATATAGGGATCCGCATCGACAACTCAAACAATTCATAAGTACTTGGCTCAACCCCAAACAATTCACTGTGCATACTATTCCAGTTGGCAAGACACGTCTACTCCATCCACATGATTCCGTCGACTATCAACAAGAGATTAAGGGTGATCAGTTCCTCAATTTGTCAATAGACAGCCGGCAACCATAATGGTGGCATAAATCGTCGTTACCCAACTACAATAGCGTCCTTTACCTTGTGCTCAAGATTACCTAAGCATACTGCTCCAACATTCCTCTAAGTCTTACAAACGTGTTCTTAATTTCTTTATTTCCAACTTCGTCAGTGATACACAACGTCCCAAACCCAACACATATTCTCCCATACAAGTTAGTTGTACAATATAAACATTAGATATCCTTCTAGTACCGGAATCGCTACCACATCAAGTACCATCCAAATCGGTCCACTTCCACCGAAACATTTACCCAAGTTAAGAGCTTTAACAACACTAACAAATCCTTCGTCTTTCTTCTTCATTTCATAACCTCAATGATCCATATAGTTTCACACTTGATCATCATTCCAATCACAATCTCAATAATACCATCTCATCATTTGGTTGGTGATATGACTTCCAAAAATTTCTGACTCATGTCGACACATCTCGCCAAAAACACCCAATCCACTTTACTATTTAACCTTTCTCAAAGATTTCTATACTTTAATCATTTTCAACCATTATACGCCGCACTTCCATGTGCTCCTCCGACACTCTTACCTTCTTCAATACAGACCTCCCAGACACAAAATTATATTCCAAAATGAAGGGAATTTCGTAAGCTTTCTGAAAAGTCCAGAATCGCTTTCATCGGAGTTATGAGTAGAAAGTTATGCCTCTTTTACTGATGGCTGTTCCATGAATGTGAAAATAAAAACCGAAATTGGTGAACATGAGTTCTACCTCTTGCTCTTACTTCCAAACTCTTCGTATTTCCAACTACGACTCGCGGTTCAAAAGATTCCAACAACTTCAATGACTTCTACAACCTTTTTCAATCACTTACCAGTAATCCCACAGCAGGGTCTACAACAATCCGTCACTTAATCAGTGATCCGACATCGACATCTTACGCAAGGCTACTTAAACAACAACTTCACAGTTCACCAACAACGCTAGATTTAGCAACTTTCTAAATTCCATCTTATAACAATCATCATATTTCTAAGACATTCCAACTTATTAAACAACCAAAATCTTAAATCCATGTTAGCTTCGAATTCGGAAAACAACAAAGCTTCAACAACACTTGCACCGTCGCCATCAGTAGCATATAGAACCGACATCTTACAACTGAAGCATATCCGAGAAGCACAACTTCTCCCCCACTTAGCATTCAAACCAACTCCTGCAAACAATCGACTAGAAAGCAAACAAGTACCGACAGTGTTTCACACACTTGTCGCGTACAGAGGAATAAACA
Source organism: Lathyrus tuberosus (assembly GCA_022829125.1). NCBI lineage: Eukaryota > Viridiplantae > Streptophyta > Magnoliopsida > Fabales > Fabaceae > Lathyrus > Lathyrus tuberosus. Next base: position 5,013,942 of record JALAZF010000141.1, on the reverse strand, counting down.
ACATTAGACAACATTGGCTGGACAGACCGACCTGCTCTGATACCACTAATGTAACACCCCGTTTCTACCCGGCGGAAATTCATAAATCAGAGTTTCAAAATTTACATTAAAAAAGGGTGCCACATTTTCAACTTAAACATAACGACACTTATCGCATTTAATCAAAGATACATAACACTCAAACATCAGGTGACAAAATGACAACTTTATTTATTCTGTAAAATAAAACATCTTTATTACTACAGAACGAATTCATGATTGCAACTTTAAAATATTTCAACTCGTGTTTGACATCAAAACAACTTAAAATAATGTATCCTCAACGGAAAACAACTTAGAATTCAGCAACATGATGAAAATCCAACAACTAAACAAAAACAGGCGTTAACCCCCGAGTGCTACGTATCAGAGCGACATCACCGACTCAACTAATGAAGATAAATGACCTTCATCTCTGCTAACCTGCACGTTACCAACATAGGGGTAACATTCAAACAGAAGGGGTGAGATATCGAATAATATAAACAAGAGTATGATAATTAATACATTAGACTAGAATCATACAATTTCACTACTTTACAACAACCACAGAACAACAACTTTATCGGCTTAATACTACAACAACTTTATCAAAACCATACAACATCAACTCTATCAATATAAAACAACATAAACTATATCCACATAAAACAACACAAAATGCAACTCAACTATGCGTATGCATGTGGTACCATTGGAGCAGAACTCCCAACTTAAAAACTGCCAGGTTATTGAGGCATCAAGGCATAAGCCTTCAACTTAATATTTTGCCAATCCAGGCCAACGTGGTGAGCATTAGCTCCAACTTAAAAATTGCCAATCCAGGCCAACTTAATAATGCTATGCGATGCATGCGACAACAATCATAACATCAACTTATTCAACACAACACAACAACGACAAAAATGCAACAACCACAAACAACTTAATCCACATTGGTCACAAGACCTGCAACAGCAACACAACTTAACAACGTTGGTCATAAGACCTGGAACAACAAAACAACTTAACAACGTTGGTCATAAGACCTGCAACTTAATAATGTCCATAAATCGGGACAATTCAACACAATTCAACTTCACCTGCAAATCAACTTATTCGACATGATTTCAATAAAATAATCCAACCAAGAATACCTACCCGTATACACGACTTACTCCGACAATTTTCGTTAAAAATTCTGGGCAACTAACTTTTCCGCCTAAACCGACTAAAACTGCACTGTTTTAACTTCTGCGATTAATACGAACTTATAGTCAAATTCTGTTTTCTTTTTCTGTTACTACTGCCAATTAATTTACTAACCCTTTTATCTTTATGATATAATTCTTCTGGTACACTTACAACACATCTGTTATAAAAAAAAATAAGTAATTTCTTACTTCTGTCAAAACTTGTTACTTCTGTCAAAACTTGTTACTTCATCAGGCCAGCATCCTACTTTCTTCAACTGCACTCTTATGATTACCATTATTATTAATTCATCTCATCTCCTAATTTAAGAACATGTTACAAATTTCATCTATGAAATTACATCCAAAACACATTTGTTTTTCCTTAAGACTAAGTATCTGTATAGGACACAAAAAAATGCCACTCCCCTTAAATATGGGTGGCTTGCGCCACCCTTGCTAGTGGAATGAGTGGCTTGCGCCACATTCTCTTGGGTGGCTTGCGCCACATTGCCTTGTGGTGGCTGGCGCCACACATGCATTGTGGTGGCCGAGCCCACCTTACATTCCTGCCTAAATAAGTGGCTTGCGCCACAAACCAGTTCCTTTTACACAGGGTGGCTTGCGCCACCCCCTTAATATTTTTTTTAAAGGCACACAACTAACCCAGAATACTCCACAGTTCCCATTCACACAGTCAATCGCAAACATATACCACAGCATAATCGAATTCCACAAGGAACCATTCAACAATACGGTGCATCACATAAAATCAGAACAATTCGTCATAAAACCAACATATTCACCGACAACAATGGTTTCACAGAATCTTAACAACACAAAATCAACACCACAGTAGAGAAATTATATAACCCAATCCTACGTATCAATCATCATAACCCGGTTATAAAATCCAAACCCCACCCTTACCTTGAATTGTAGGCGACTCGAATTTCCGGTTGAAACTGCAACTTTGACGACAACCCTCGCAATCGCAACTCTCCTCTCCAACCGTTGCTTCCAAACCCTCGTTCTGTTTTCTGTAACTTCCTTTTCTTCTTTTCTTACGGCCACTTATGTTCTTTCCTTTTTTTTTTTACAAACCCTTATTTCATAATAATAATATTAGTTAATCTAATTAATCCATTGGGCTTACTATTCACACCTCCTTATTTGCTATATCTCACACAACTATTAAATCCAATTTAACTAAAATAATAGTCCAGTATAATAATATTATTTCACTGATTAAACCGACTAATTACTCGACTATTCACCGAACCGACAAAATTTCCAACTTCGACAATTTCAAATAATTAAATCCTTAATTAATTTAATTAACTAATTAATTAAATTCGGGTCATTACAATTGATCCTTGTCGGACGTAGTTACTTGCCATGAATCCCTAATTTTTGCATAGATTGCCTTTTGAGGTCTTTAATCTATCGGGATGATTTTCGCTTGTGTCTCTAATTTTTTCCTGGACTGCCCTTTCAGGTTTTCTATCCACCGAGACGTTTTTTTTCTTTTTTTTACTTAGGCGAAGTGTTTCTTGACTACGTCAACATTCGTGGGGTAGGTAAACTCCTCTCCATCCATGGTTGCGAGTCTCAAGGTGCCGCCTGAGAAGGCTTTCTTAAACACATAAGGGACGTCATAATTCGGAGTCCATTTGCCCCGGGAATCAGTGAGGAATGATTGTATCTTCTTGAGCACGAGGTCCCCTTTTCTGAAGACACGGGGTTTGACCTTTTTGTCAAACGCTTTCTTCATTCTTTGCTGATACAGCTGACAATAACATAAAGATGTCATTCTCTTTTCTTCGATTAGGTTCAGTTCATCGTGCCTGCTTTGACACCATTCAGCTTCTGTTAGCTTGGCTTCCATCAATACCCTGATTGATGGTATCTCGACTTCTATGGGGAGTACTGCTTCCATGCCATATACTAGAGAGAGAGGGGTTGCCCCTGTTGAGGTGCGAACAGATGTGCGATAACCGTGAAGAGTAAATGGTAGCATCTCGTGCCAGTCTTTGTAAGTTACAACCATCTTTTGAACGTTTTTCTTGATATTCTTGTTAGTTACTTCTACTGCTCCGTTCATCTTAGGCTGGTAGGGCGATGAGTTATGGTGTTCGATTTTGAACTTAGCACACAACTCTTTCATCATTTTGTTGTTTAAGTTAGATCCATTATTAGTAATGATCCGGCTTGGAACACCATAATGGCAGAAGAGATTGTTCTTGATAAATCGGACCACTACTTGTTGGGTTACATTAGTGTATGATACTGCTTTGACTCATTTGGTGAAGTAGTCAATGGCTACCAAGATGAACCGATGTCCGTTTGAAGTTTTGGGTTCAATCATGCAAATCATGTCGATGCCCCATATAGAAAAAGGCCATGGAGAAGAAAGAACTTTGAGATGCGTCGGAGGTACATGGATTTTGTCAGCGTATATCTGACACTTGTGACACTTCCTCATGTACTTGTAGCAATCGAATTCCATTGTCAACCAATAATATCTTTCTCTCAGAATTTTTCTCACCATTGAGCGTCTGTTGGCATGAGTGCCAAAGGAGCCTTCGTGAATTTCTTTATCAGCATGTTTGCTTCTTGTCTGTCTACGCATCTGAGCAAATTCATGTCAAAGTTTCTTTTGTAGAGTGTATCACCGTTCAGGAAGAAGTTGCCAACCAATATTCTGAGAGTCTTCCTATCTTTTCTTGTTGCCCCAGGTGGGTATTCTTGTCTTTAAAGGAAGCACTTGATATCATGATACCAGGGTTTATCATCGATGACTGCTTCGATCATGAAGATGTAAGCGGGCCTTTCAACGCGCATTATATTAATCTTAGGTACGTCGTTCCATCGACTTACAGTAATCATGGAGGATAAGGTGGCTAATGCATCAGCCATGTGTTGCGGTGAGAATCGGATGTCAAGCTATTAATTAACTTAAATCACAAAAATTTGAAATTCACCACCGAACTTTGATTTATCCAAAGGAAATGGTAAAGATCGAAAAAAAACCCTTTTGCACCATATGAAGACACAACTAAGAGATCGGGGGTTGGTTATACTAAGGGAAGGTATTAGCACCCTAAGTATCTGTAGTACTCTACAGGAACCTCTTGTTTATGTTTGTGTTATGTTATGTTTTCTTGCTAAGGGAATCTGCTAAAGTTAAAGGTAAAGACCTAGGGGTATGTATACTAAGTTTGCTCGCCAAGACGTCGCATCTTGTGCCTACGTATCTGACTAAAAAATCAGAGCAACCGTAGTTCACCTAACTAAGGGTGAAGAAGGAACCATTGACTATGGCCAAAGTTCCAAGGGGAATGAGTACGAGCTCATGTAGAGTTTAAGAAACTCTCTAAGTCTAAGTTATAATGGGGTGAAGTGAATACTCAAGGTGATGAGTCCACATAGAGTCCAAGGACTCTAACTTAATTCTAAGTTACAAGAGGTGAATGGCTATGAGACCAAGGGAGAAGGGCTATGACTATGAGGTTAAAGCTTTACCTATGACTATGAGGTTAAGGTTGAAGAGATGGCTCTATGACTATGAGGTCAAGAGGTAATCCTATGACTATGAGGTCAAGGAGGGAGATAGTGAGCTTTCTATGACTTTGAGGTCAATAGAGAGACTTTTCCTTTGGAAGGAAGGGGAAACAATTTATAAACAAGAGTTAAATGAACAATATGAATTCAAAGACAGAAAACATTTAATCAATATATGCAATCAACTTCCAAGTATGGACATGGCAAACATGGATAAGTGAACGCAAGTAACGCAGAGAAAACATCCTCAAAGTTTGAAAACAAAGACATGTCAAGCTATGGACCTTAGCAACATAGGCCAAGACATACAAACAGCAGAATGACTTTATCTAAGGTTCAGGAACAAATCTCAAACAAACATTTCACATACCACAGAATACTGAAAAATTCTCAAAAAAATTTCAGGAAACTGTTGATGATTTTCATAAAAAAGAAGTCCAGGAATTAAATATAAAGTTGTGCATATTTTTTTGTTTTGATGTTTTGAAAAGAAAATAAGAAAATAAAATGAACATGAGAAATAAAATTATGGAAGAAAAATTAAGGCAGTATGGCAATCGCCACAATTCCTCATGGCAGACACTATTCAAACTCATGGCAGGCGCTATATGCCTTATGGCAAGCACCACCTAGGCATGGCCAGTGCCATCATACCATGGCCAACGCCATATTCTCCATGGCAGGTGCCATGACTTTCTTCATGGTTGGCACTATTCATCATGGCCAGTGCCATCAAAATATATGGCGGGTGCCACAATCCTTTTTTCTTATTCAGTTTTCAAACAACAACCATAAACCTAGTTCACGATAAAATCAAACAAATTCAAACATTATGACATTATGATTTGTAATATATTTTCCAGAATCAAACATTAACATGATAATAAATATGATAACAACATGGAGCAATGATCATGGAATCTGAAAACGAAATAAAAAAAAGGAGTGAGTGTTACCTAGTGGAGATGGTCCACTGCCTCTTCACAGGTACGTGTTCTAAAAAAAAAGACGAGCTTCTTCTCCTTCAAAGTACCAGCTGCTGCAAGGTTTGTGGTGTTGGACGGTGGAAAGCTCGAGCCAAAATTCTTGCAACAATGCTCATGCATATTTTCAAGAATAAGTGAGGGAGAAAAAGAAAAGAGTATTCAGCCTCTGTTTGGGGTGAATCTGGTGTGTTTTCACTGAGGAGCAATGCCCTATTTATAGGAAAAAAGAAAGACCTTGAGGTATGGTCTGATTTTTTCATTTTGTCCAAAACACCCTTTTTCCATATTTCCTTCGTGCAAGCTGGCATCTGAACAAAGTATTCAAGAACTCTAGTCATAGGCATTGGTATGATTTGTGGACTGATGAGACTGGAGCAGAGGTGTAAGCCATGCTTTTGTTGAAAAGTTTCTCTTTCTTCACGTCGATTTGGATCCACTTGTATTTTAAAACACATTATTTTAAGTGCAGCTTGTGGGAAATTGTGGCAGTTGCCACATAACATGGCAAGTGCCATCACTAAACATGGAAGGTGCCATGTAAAGCATGGCAAGTGCCATAGAACCATGGCCAGCGCCATCACTCTCCATGGCAAGCGCCATGCTCTTAAGGGAAATTCTATATATCACCATGGCAGGCGCCATGCATCTCATGGCCAGTGCCACCAAAGTGTGGCCAGTGCCATGAGCTTCTTTTTCTTTTATTTTTTTAGTTTTTCTTTTCTTTTTCTTCTTAAACAACATTCACAAATGCCTTGGTGATCTCTCATGTTTTAAGTCAAGGATTGAACATGTTAAGACGGGATGCGACTTGAGTACTTCAATTTGGGCCAATAACATCAGAGTCAGAGGCTCGACTTTGTCAGTCAAAACCCTAATTTCCTCAGGAATTCCACTGGATGATCTCTGAGGATCTTGCTTATTCAATTTCTTCTAAGGTCCATAGGTGGCCTCTAAGGATGTCCAGTATCATGTGGAATCATGTCCCAAAGCTTGGAAACATGTCTTGATCAAAATCAAAGGCAATGGTTGACTGGTGCTGATAAAACCCTAGTTTGAGTCATGGTGAATCTTGTAGCTCAAGGCACTTGTAATAGGAACCGAACACACTTGATTTCTTGTTGAATAAGACCTCTTGAAAGTATGTGAGCTCAAATGGTTGGTGAACCCTTTAAGATACTGCCTGATCACAACAAGGTTCTTCAGGTTAAAACCCTAATTCCACAACTCTTGACCAGATGATCTCTTCTTGATTTCTCTTGACCCAATCTCATTAAGATCATAGAATATGATTTTAGGACTTCATAATTAGCCTCCAAGACCAAATGGTTGCACTTTGGAGCTTCTGTTATCTTTCTTGAACAAATGGCTTCTCACACCACTCTCGATCAATTAGGGGACACTTGTGATGGTTGTATGGAGCCAAAGAATGTCTTAGGAGACCTTGAAACATGTGAGAGTTTGGCTTATTGACTTTGCCTTCTTTCTGGTGTAAACCCTGGCTTTCACATAGAAGCACAAACTACAAGATATGGTGGTTAGTTAACAATGCACATATGATTGATCCCACTATGTAAGTGCAAGATGTTATGACATCTAAGGGGTAAAATTTGGGGTACAACAGTTTCCCCTATTTAAATAGCTTTACGAAATGGCACGAGGAAAGAAGATCCTCAGGACATCCAGGTGAAAGGTATTTAAATATAGCAAACTGAAATTTTTTGCCTTTAGATGGAATGCAGATGCTAAGGACAAAAAACAGACATGTATATGCTGACATGCCATGAACTTCTAGTATGATGATATGATGCCATGATAGTGCAAAGATGCAGACAAACAAGACACCAGAGATAAAGTGCAAATAACTACAAGTGAGCTTTACTGGGGAGGGATGAAGGTTAATATCCACAAGAAAGACTCACTGGGGATAGGGACTGACCAACAAAAAAGACTCACTAGAGAGACTCTGAGGAAACACTGGGGATAGAAAAAATAAAAGGGGGAAATCCCACAGGTCCTCACTGGAGATAGGAGCCAGAGAGGTGTTTTCCACTGGGAAAGGATCCAGGGCAATGGACGACAGGTTCATATGTGACCGGACGACACTGGGGAAATAAAACACATTCTTACAGGGTATGAAACCAGAAAGAAGACATGATCTCCACTGGGGATCAATTTGAAATAAAGGATAGACATCCAATAAAAGATTTTCTGGGGATTTCTTATACTAAAGAGTTCAAACGGGATCTTCAAGAAAAGCCAGAAAAGACAGAGACAAACTCTGCATGCGCCAAATGATGAAAGACATTGATAATGACTGAACCTCTGCTGGGAACAAAATGCTAACAATGATTGGACTTAGAAATAATATGTCAGCAAACACCAATTTGAGTTAGATAAGATACAAATTTGAGTTGGTTTGCCAGCAAAGACTGGACTTTAGACACCAATGTGAGTTGGGTAAGATACCAATTTGAGTTGGTTTGCCAGCAAAGACTGAAATTTAGACACCAATATGAGTTGGGCCTGATTTGAGGTTCACAGCTGACCTGATGTTTTGGTTCATAGTTGACCAAGTTTCACAGTGTTAAAAAGGATTGACTGCAAGGAATAAGACATATCCGAAGGTACAAAACCTGAATTCGGAACACATCATCAAACAGATTGACGACAAGGAATAATAACGTATCCGAAGGTACGAAACCTGAGCTCAGACCACCTCATCAAACAGATTGACGGCAAGGAATAATAACATATCCAAAGCTACACAACCTAAGCTCGGAACACCTCATCAAACAGATTGACGGCAAGGAATAATAACATATCCGAAGCTACACAACCTGAGCTCGGAACACCTCATCAAATAGATTGACGGCAAGAAATAATAACATATCCAAGGTACACAACCTGAGCTCGGAACACCTCATCAAACAGATTGACGGCAAGGAATAATAACATATCCGAAGCTACACAACCTGATCTCAGAACACCTCATCAAACAGATTGACGACAAGGAATAATAACATATCCGAAGGCACGAAACCTGAGCTCGGAACACCTCATCAAACATATTGACGGCAAGGAATAGTAACATATCCGAAGATACGAAACATGAGCTCGGAACACATCATTAAACAGATTGACAGCAAGGAATAATAACATATCCGAAGGCACGATGTAACACCCTAAATAATCCCCAGTGTAATATAAATAAAATCAGAGTAAAATAAAATATCAAACATTTTAGGACGCCACTTTCATCAAACACCTGCTCATATAGTTGATATGCAACACATCATTTTAAGATTATTTTAACAACAACGATAATGATAAAAGATCTCTAACTTGATTTTCTATTTATTAAAATAGCGGAAACATCAACATATATTCATTACAACGTAAGCATAGTATTTCAATTAAATAAATAACTAAAATTAAGAGATATCTAAAATCTCAAGAAAAACATAGCCTAAGAAAACATAACATTCCATGACCCCATGTTACATATCAAAGCAGACACCGACACAAAGGCATAAACGAAAGACTCCATCTTCCACTCACATCCGATCTCCTACTGCGGATTATCTGCACGTTACCCACGTGGAGGCAACATTCAAACAGAAGGGGTGAGATTCTCAAATAAAAAAAAAAGAGAAAGATGATATAAATATAAGAGCATAAATTATCAAGTATATCACTCACATCACCACTTCCAACACAATTCGCACAATTCAACATAACACAGATAATCAATCCAATCACAATGCAACACAACTATCAAAAGAAATGGAAAGAGACACCAACTAGACTCAATGCATGTGGTACCATTTTCGATCCCTGTTTCATGATCACAATTCCCGTCGGAACGTCAATTAGTCGTTCACACCCCACATGGGCACACGACAAATCGTGATTGCTCACACCCCACATGGGCACACAATCACCTTAACAACAACGACAACGATTCCATTATAGGAATTCAGATAGACGTTCACACCCCACATGGGCACACGCCATCCCACAACTTATGCATATGCCATGCACCTTCAACGACAACATGCAACAACAACTAAATGCATACATATAGCATTTCATCACCACATCACATCACCATCATACAACGACCAACAATTATGCATCCAAACATACATCATCATATTTCCTCAACAACTACACATATGTGCACATTTAAACTATGCACCTCACATTTCATCATATCATTACATCAACGAAACACCTACACATACATCGCACTAACACATAGCAACACCTTTACCGCGACAATACATAAACAACCACTATTGCATTTACCGGTTGATTCATAACACATCATACCATAACTAATCAATAACACCCTTATACAACATCATAAGTAACAACGATCACATTTTCATGGTATGCCACAACAACTTAACAACAACATCATAATTCACAACCGCAACGCACATTGAAACATACACGGAAACACATATGGCGCATCGAATAGTTGGAAATCTATCATTGAAAATAATTTTAACATAAAGTACATAAAGTCAGATTTCCAATGATTCGAACAGCGACCCAAACGGACGCACGAGTCAAAACTTATGAATTTTTGAAGTTTTAAAAATAAGCTGCCCGAGGGGACCGCGCTAAGCGCCAACAACCGGGCTAAGCCCGCTCTGCGATTCAACCAAAAGTGCCTGCGATGACATCACTTCTCCCATGGCGATTTCACACCCTTAAATTGCATTTTTAACCCCAATAACCCTAGTTTAAGTCATTAAAACCCATTTATACCACATATACATTACTCACAACAATCTCAACAATTCGAATACAACCATTTTGTCAATTCCAAACATTTTAGTTATAGATTCTTTCCAAAAACCCCAATTAATCCACAAACAACAATCCATGGCATCAACCTAATGATTCCTACCCACATACCTACATCATCTAACCCTTGAGTGATTAAAGAAATCCCACCCTTACCTTGTATTGATGAGCTTCCCTCTTCCTCAATGGGTCTTCTCCTTCTTTTGCCCTAGCCTCTTCTCACCCGTTCTCCCTTTAGCTCTTCAACTTTCTTTCACTTTTACGTATAATGAGAATAACTTTCATTCTCCACTCTTTACATACCCCTAAATATGATTCGCCTCTTTTACCCTTACTTATTCCTACGAATTTACCACATTACCCTTCCACTCTCCACACTTCTAATATTCCAACTTATTCTATTTATTTTATTTTCATTATATTATTATTATCACTTCCACTCATGAAATAATTCTAACAATAATAATTTCCACCACAACTCTAATTAAATATAGATATTCTACACTATGCTTAACAAATATTAAATTAAAGTAATTGAGTTAGTCTTTACTCTCCACACCACCAATTTCTACATTATTAGTCATACACCCCTACTACCCCCAAGACTCACTTCTTAAGGCCACTACCCCTCACTACAGGTACACAAAACACAACGAAAAACACACCAAAACACACAATCAATTACATCAATTCATAGTTATTTCACAAATAATAATTAAAATAAAAACGGGGCGTTACAACTCTCCCCCACTTAGAATATTTTCGTCCTCGAAAATTTACTCGATGCAAACTACTCCAGATACGTTCTCGCATCCGACTAATCAACTCTCATGCCCTGAATGGCAACACCACGAATAACACAAGACAACAATACACCTTATCAATGACAACAACAACAGGATGCAATGCTCCCGCAATGCACTCAACGACCAACTTAAGACGCACATAATAACCAAGTTACGAGCACACAGACTCACTTGAATTAGAACACAACACGATCATTACCATCACCATAGGCAACACTCTCCTAATCCCCCATCATAGAAATTAGCTACTCGCACTCGAACCATCACCATAGGTAACGAGGCAACAACAAGGATAAAAACACAAAAGTCCATAAGACAACCTCAATGTAACCAAACTACCAACATCGTTGTTACACACGTACGAACAAACTGCACTACACCACGCTTTCGCTGCGCACTCGAATTACTCGCAACTATCAAATCTACCAAGTTCACATCCAACTTTCGACCATCAAAGCAGACATAAGAAACGACTTTCGACTTAATTCATCGGGAATTCTGACCAAACAGGTATTCTACACTCTTGTGATTACTAAACACTTCGGACCTAGATTCATAAAAATAATACCTCCGGATACCCAACACAATTACAACCTCAGCCAATTCCAAATCTTGAATAGGATAGATACTTTCTTGAATCTCCAACTATCGTAAAACATAAGCTACAACTTCACCATCTTATATTATCACACTGTCTAAACTCATCTTAAACACATAACAGCATCCCAATACTATAACCGCATAAGGATACATATTTCCAATTTATTTCGACAAGAAAAATCACCTTTTCCACACCCAGACTGCACTAAGCGGGATCCGACTGGCGCTAAGCGCGTTCGCTTCTGCCTCGAGAGGGAGAGAGTCTTCCAGACCGTGTTGGGTGCGCTCAACGGTGCTAACCGCCTTTCGCGATTTCTGCTACAAAACTCCGTGATAATAGCCGACTATGTCCAAGAATATTATACTCCCCTTAATCCACTGCAGAGCTTCCTCATTGTAGAACTACATCTACATGGATGGATCCACAACAATACCCTCCTCTAAATTAACACAATCAAGTAAACTCATCTCTACTAACCAAAAATCACACTTTGATAATTTAACATATAACTCCACTCCTTTCAATACTTGTAACTCAATTCTCAATTACTCTACACGTTCTTCTTCCGATTTTTATAATAGATTCGAACATCCACAATGAACACCAGTTCTAACTTATCCAAATAAGTATGGAAGATACGATCCATACTCCCTACACACACTTTAAGGCGTATTAGTCACTACTATCCTCTACCAAACATCCTTGGTTGAATCATGGTCTCGCATTTCCATTTACTCCCTCAGTGGATCATCTTTCCAATGCTTCAAGTCTCATGTCTATCGGATTCTCGATTCATCTCAAATCAAAACTCAAGCTACCCCGGACACAACTGTGAGTTTCCATACTACTCACCGATCCACACGCAACCTCATGTTGTCATCCTTTTCTTTACTAATAATAATAAGGCTCTCCACGGAGACACCCTTGGCATATCTTTAGTCAGCACATTATTCTCTGCTTCTGATAAGTAACTATCAACATCATCTGATCAACATACAAAAGCCTCGAATCCGCCTCATCTTCAGATATAGGAATCTGCATCGACTAATCAAACAATCCACAAGCACATGGCTCGACTTCAAACAATTCAATGTACATTCTTTACCAGCTGGTAAGACACGTCTATCCCATCCAACATGATTCTGTCCACTATCAACAAGAGATTAAGGGTGATCAGTTCCTCAATTTGTCAATAGGTAGTTGGCAACCATAACGGTGGCATAAATCGTCATTATCCAACTACAATACCGTCCTTTCTTTAATTTCACAATCTCGATGATCCGTATAGTTTCACATTTGGTCTCATCCTAATCATAATCTTAACAGTACCATCTCATCATTGGGTTGGTGATAGAAACTTTCCAAAATCTTCCTGACACATGTTGACACCATGTCGTCAATGACACACAATTCACATTACTATTTAACCTTCTCCATTCCTAAAAAATCTCTCCACTCTAATCATTCTCAACTGGCATACGCCGCATCTCCATGTGTTTCTCTGAGGTCCTCACCTCTGTCCTGTTACTAAACATCTTATACCTGACCTCATCTTACCCACTTTCAGTAAGACTCACTCAACTTCAAACACAATTATATCCTTCAATACAGACCTTCTTGATACAAAATTATATGCCAAAATGAAGGGAATTTTCTGTAGATCCCAGAAATTCAAGAACCGCTTAAATCCGAGTTACGAGTAAAAAGTTATCACCTGTGTAATGGAGGCTGATCAAGAAATCCCGTATACCTGCCTTCTCCAAAATCAGAATTAGACCCAAATCTTCAAATGCATTTTTCTCTCTCGTCAAAAACATGTAGAAGACAAAGTTTATATGCAAACTGTAGGAAATTTCGCAAGCTTTCCAAAAAGTCTAGAATTTCTCCCATCGGAGTTACCAGCGAAAAGTTATCACCTGTTTATTGAAGACTGTTCCATAAATGCGAAAATGAAAATTG